>OZ034814.1:3086531-4439509 GCA_964030455.1 Linum trigynum | reverse complement strand
CCATGCTAATAAAGTGTGGGGTAAAAACAACATGTGAGGTATCTTTTCATTTCACTAAAATGGGGTTTTGAAAGAGATACTAGTTGAGCTTTAGTGGGGTAGTCCTACAAGGTGATGATAGTTCCTCTCTAATACAAGTAAATTTTTCACCAGTCGAATTGATTGCCTACTTGAGTATGTGTTCTTAAGGGCTCCGACACCCCTTAATTTCATTGACCCTCCACACGAGTTGAGGAAAAGGAACTTTTAAGTTCTTGCTCGACTAATAAGAGTAAAGTTCAAAAGAGCTCTCCACCGTGAGTAAAATCAAGAAAAAAAATGAAAAAAAATAGTTGGTTGTCTGGAGAAGAAAATTTCAAAAAAGAGATTGAATTTGATAAAGGTGCTTCAATGTAATGTCAAAAGGATGGTAGAAAGCATTCGAAGTTTAAATGGTTATCAAAAGTTTCACCCTTACGTTTTGAGACTCTCATGCATGATTAGTAATTGATGTATGGATTGTGTGATGTGATATTCTTGCATATTGATGTAATTAGGAGTCTCTCATGCTATTGTTGACCTTGTAAGTTGCTTATGATCCATTACCGAAGATTAGAGTTGATTGATGATGATTGTATGGTTGTGAATAATGTTTGCTTGGGGACAAGCAAAGTTCAAGTGTGGGGTATTTCTATTTCTTATGACATTTTATTTATAGTGTTTATCACTCCCATTCTTGATACATCTTCCCCTTCTATCAATCCATCTTTAGTCATTTCAATGGTATTTCTTGTCTAAATCTCAACTATTTGATCAATGAGCTTTTAATAGTCCTAGGATGTGTTCTTGTGCTCTTTGATAGCTCTTTGATATATTTTTATGTTTTTGAAGGTACAAAGCAACCTAAGGAAGTAATGATTATTGGATCAAACATTGAAGAACTCTGGAAGACCAAATGAGCTATAAAGAGAAGGTTAAATTGACGGGGAAGTCAACTACAAGTTGGTAAATTATCACAAACAAGCCCATATGAAGAAGACTCGACCCATTCGAACAAAGAAACATGTGGCGGCTCAAGCATCGAGTCCAACCGCCGTCACATGAAACATCGTAAGTTGTGACCAAATCGTGAGGAGACGAAGTCCATGGACCAAGAAGCTAAGCCAATTAAGAAAAAGAGCAACGGGCCCGACCGTCGCTACGTTGTTGCTTTCGCCTGGCCTTGTTGAAGAAGTTTACGTAGTCTACAAGGTTTTGAAGACTCTTCCCTAGTCAGTTTAGGTTGTTTTAGGACGAGATATTCCCTTATAAATAGGGGCACGACTCTCTAGCTTAGTAAGGCTGCAAAAACACACAAAATTCTCTGTAACACTTAACTTGGGTGATACCCTAGTCAAATTTGATTGTATTAGGATGTGATCTGGATTATTATATGAATGCATGCTATAATTTCATCTCATGCTTGTGTTTATATATGAGATTTTCGATGCCTATTACTATTTATGGATGCTTTTTGTATTCAATGCTTATGATGGTCATTGATATTTCTACAGTATTACCATTGATGCTTATGATTCTACTGTACGTTATTATATGCATTATGCATAGTATTGCCTAGGTTTGGATTCTTTTGTACAAAATTGGTGGACCCCACGGATTTGGGAAACCCACATAATTTGGTTAGATTTAAGAGAATGAACCAAATCTTTGATACTAAGTGAACCAAACCTTCATAAAATATTAATCCAAACAACAATTTTCTTGAATCTCAAATGAACCAAATCTGTCACCAGTTCTTCATTTTTCAAATCCCGGGATTTAACACATACCTTTTCTAAAATCTTTGAAGGTAGGGGTGAAAATCAGTACGATATTGGTATCTTGGTACCAAATATCGAACTGTGTCCTTAAATCAATCCCGATCCCTAAATAAATTTGGTATCTCAATCTCAAAATATTTCGTTACGATACGATATTCTTGAATACCAAATAAATTATCTTTGTAATTAATAATTAAATATATACATAAAAAAAATTAATAGTTTGAACACCTCTCGGAACCTTTTTATGTAAGCTTCTAGGTTTTATTGCATGATTGAAAACCTTGGTGATGAGAAGTTAAGGTGAGGAAGTTTAAGAAAACTAATAACAGCCCCCATTATTCAATTGAAGTATCTATTCATTAGATTCATCGGAGGTTCTTATTTGGGGTTACGACGTAGGGTGGGAATCAGTTGTGGTTTTGCAGTTTAAATGCTAACCATACCGAAATCACGCGGTTAGTGGTTAATCGCAAACTGAAAAATAGGATATTTTACAGTCGTTGTTAGCAATATTCCATGTTTTACGGTTTATGGGTTGATTGCAACCACAATCGAACAACATGTAATCGCATTTTAACCGAGTACTGACGTGGTTAACCGCGATTAGTGCGTTTAACTGTGACACAATGGCATAACCATAGACCAAAATGTCCCCAAACCATTAGAATGGTTAGTAACGTGGTTAAACGTTACCGCACTTTGCATTTAGTGGTTAAACGCAAACCATTTGTGGTGCAGTCATGATTGGCGTATATGGCTCTGTTTCGGTTGCGATCCCTAGTTACGAGACTAAGTAAAGGGTCTCAACTTTGCCTAAAGTTAAGGTAGAGACAATGAGAAGAGACGAGATTGTGATATCTCAATTTTTTTCTCTTGGTAATCTTTGATTCGATGGACTGAGGCTGAGAAAAAACTGATGATAATGTATTTTTTGGTGTCATGAAAATAACAAGATATTTTACTGTATAAAATAACAAAATCGAGATTGACTGGGAGACGAGAGTGACCTATGATAACTTGGAAGCTAAGCATAGATTGGATGGGGGCCTGCGAGTTGTCAGCGAGTGAGAAATGTCATCTCCGTATTTTGATATATACCGATCCTAATCTGAAATACCGAGTAATATCCTAAAATCAATCCCCATCATAATTACTAAAAAATAATAAGAGCACATTGAAATTGCATTATGACATCACATTCATTTTCAGTTGCATTGATGTAGATGACATTGCATCTTTGCAAGCTTGCATCTAATGCAATTATGGAATGCAGGCAACATAATTTTTTAATTATAATTTTTTTTATACCTAAGTGTTTATGTAATTATAATTAAATTTGGTGCCAATAAAAAGCATAACTACAATTGCATTTGTATAAATTCTCTAATACCAAATTGTGATAAATTTGGTATGATATTTTAACATACGATGTACAACGGAAAATGGAGGGTCATGCTGGATGCATTGATGGGCTTGTGCAACTGGTCCACAACTATAATATGTATGGGCTGCTCCTAAGCGGAGTTCGTCAGGCCGATATGGACGACCCAACAGTAATTTGTCTGGTTCTGATCACAGTGCTGCCCTGTTCTAGCCTCTAGGTGAGATGCAGAGGGATTGTGGATTTGTGGCAAGGCCTTGCTTGTGCAATGCTTTCAAGCTCAAGGATTTGGAATTGAAGGCGTACGTGCGTGGCTTTCGCTGTCCACCTTCTTGTTCTCACAAAAAAGCCTGTGAGCACCATAGTTGGATGTACCTCGTACATCGAACCGCTAAAAAATCGAACTGTACAATGGCCAACGTCCATCATCAGCACTGTAGCAAAATCCAATCCGAAAGAGCACAAGAAATAGAAACCAGCTACAAGCAACTAAGCACAACAAATTGCCTGTGCAATTTAGACCTGCATGATAGACAAGCATAGCAAAGAGTAGAAGATGGAAGAGTAGGGAGCAATAATGAATACCCAAACATGGACCTCAATACTCATTGAAATAGCAACCAAAGCATTTTTCAGGAAGTTCATCTAACGTCGGATTTTGTTGTTAGAAAGACGGCGAGCTCTTCAGTTGAGCGGGGAAATCGCGCATGGAGGAAAAGGAAATGTGCGTAGTAGCCCTTTCTCTGTGACTCTGTTTCTCATAATACACCCACTGAGAGGCTGCCTTTTCTCAATAAGACAGCGTAACTGTTTTCCTAGTAAGATTAACCAACTTCTTAGCTTTTGGGAATTCGTATGCAATTAGGGTTCATCACTAACAAAATTACACAGCGTGGAAGACAACAGACAGAAACCCTATCCAAAAGTAGAGCTAACTCTACTTCCGAAGCTACCCTTTTCTACCATGCATGATGTACTCACTACCAAGTACCAACTGTTGTCTCAAAAGTACCCTCCCTCGACTCTGCTCGCAAGCACCGGTAACCAGCAGTACTACAGCTGAAATCGTATTTTGAAACTCAGCAAGTATTGTTAAACAAGGGTACTGCAGCAAAGCTGAAACTGTGAACCAATCACCCATCAAGGGCTCAACTTAAGTAGGATTTCATCAAGACTTTTTAACAAACATACACGACAGAGCAGAATGATGAAGCAAAATTAGAGAACACACTAGGACGACAACGATCCTATCCACCACAAAGAGAGAAAAAAACAGAACCAACAAGAGTTAGATGATTACAAAACGGAATAAGCACATTGTCTGTAAACATGGACGGACGGACGGACAGCCAGGAACAAAAAGAAAAGCAAAAACGTCCAAACAAAGCTAGCAATCTGCATACAGCAATTGCATCAATGGCGCCCTCTCAAGTCTTACCCATCAATGGGCACTCCACTCCGGCCGCCAACAGCAACAACCTCGCCGGTGGCCACTTCCGGCTGATCAGCCTCCTCCTGTTCCTCCTCCTGCTGAAGCTGGTCATCATCAACAACAACAGGTGGCGCCAAAACCAGCGGAGGCGAAGGTGGGGGCGAAGGAGGGTCAGGGATAGTCTGAAGCGTGATTGTACATAGATGTGGAACCAGATTTGGGTCATACAGACTGTAGTAGTCCATGATGATAAGAGTAGTACCTAAAACCTGCACCCAATGAGCCAGCTGATTACGATTTTACTTTACGAAGGCGATGAGCCGTAAGCGAGCAGGAACGGTTTGATGAATGTTCAAAGAATGCAGAGAAACACCCTATTTATACTAATAATAACAAGTACCGGGTGGGTTGCTGTTGTCCGCCACCGCCACGGATTGGGCTTCCAGTTTGCCGGCCCATAATTTAATTGCTACTGAAAGCTAAGCCTAGCCCATCTCCTCCTTACTCTCTCCCACCTCAAAACACAAAACAAAAAAAAGATTCAGAACTCTAAAACAGAATCAAACCTCTAAGAATCAACATGCAACCCGAAAGCAGAACCTACCTTTGACATTCTTCTTCGACGCCGTCATCGTCATCGCCGTCGGGGGGTAACAGAGGGTTCGCTAGACATGGGATTTGGGGTTTGGATCTGAGCTAGAGAAGAAGAGGGATTGAGAACAGAGAGGCGAGGGAGTGAGGATTGAGGGAAGACCAGCAGGAGGAGGGTTAGTCGATTGTTTTCTGGAGATGAGAAAGAGAATGACGAGAGGAGGAGGGATTTCAGTCCGATTTTTCCTCTGGGTCGTGTTTTGTGGCGGAAAGAAACGAGAGGGAAAGAGCAGTGGAGCGGCGCTTAGCCAGGACAAACAAATTAGGGTTTCGATTTGGCCTTAAGAGAGGTCTCAAGGCTAAATGACTAATATGCCCCTCTGGAAGTGTTGGAAATTTACGATAGTTGCCACCGCCCCATCCACCTTAAAATGACGAAAATAAAAAATAACTGCTCAATTTAGTATCAAAACCTCAGACCATGAGCTCGTTACTATCCCTAAATCAACACAATTAGCCACCAAGCCATACCATTACGCTTGAAACCCTATTATCTTCATTTCAATAAATTTCTATTTAAACTTAATGCGCAATATTTCCATCGATTAATCTTACTAAGATTTTTTTCATTTGACCAAACTATGTCTCTCTCTAAATATTTCAAGATACTAAAAACCTTGTTTATCACATTCGCTTTGGCTTCATTATTCAGGCACATACTCGTTTTACTTTGAAAATTCTTTAATACAAAATCGTTGGTCAATAGACCACGATTTTCTTTATGACAAAATTTATCTCATCACCTTCAATCATAAATACCAAATTACATCTCTTAAATGAGAAAATCAATTTTGATCTTAATCGCGTATCAATAGAAACGTGTTAAGACCTCAACTTTAAAAATCTCAATTTCAATGAACTACGTGGACTTTGATCCCGACTAAGTCGGGTACGTAGGCAACCAATAGGTTCGAGTCCAACCAATCTAAAAAATATTTTTACGTGAAAATTATCGAGTAACTACACAGTTCAAAATTTACGGTAATAATATCGTCCAATTGAACCCTAAAAATGCACCCTAAATTATTAAAATAATTCAATTAAATACATCAATAAAGCTGCAAATAATAATACACCCAACCCTTAAAAATTTATCGATTTAAATAGTACCCATTTGGGGCGTTGTGGGGTGTGAATACACTTCCCCACACTTAACCGTACTCCCGAATCCCGAATCCTAAATTTCGCAAACCAAATCCTGGTTGAGACCCTAAGGTTGAGACCGGACCAAAAGGTGTTCGATCCACCACAATATAAGATCGATGGCGACTCTGAGCAAATCGTGACGGATCCCCCTATCCGGAGGGGCGGTTGCGACAGTGCCGACTCCGCTGGGGACTATTTGAGAGTTGAGCTACATTAAATCGATAAGATTTTCTTACCTTCTTTTTGGGTGTTTATTATGTTGTTTGCGCTTTTAATATTCCTCGAATTTAATTATATGCATTCATACATCAAAGCTCTATGCCCGAGCTCTACCTCTAAGAAAAGGAAAGGAGTAGCGTTACCTCTACAATAGTAGAAGGATAACGTGAAACTTTCTAACCAAGTTGAACTAAAATCCGAGGTTGATTTGAGGTATCTGACCAAACTCGAATGGATTTTGGTCTGATACAACTTGGGAAACAAAACCCTACAACTTCTTACCCCAACATATAGTCCGCTTAGTAAACCACCTAATCCACAACTTATCCCAGAGCCTACATAAAACTACGACGTTATTCTACCGAAAAACCCCTAGGATTGCCCAAATAGGGTAATGTGCTTTCTATTTTGCTTATGATGAATGGTTTGTGTTTTTTGGTTACTCACGAATAATGTGTGTGCATAAAAGTTTCTCAAATCCATGATACGTGCGTTCAATCGTTAATTTATTGTAAGAAGATTTTTGCAAAAATCTCATTCATTCACTATATTCCATTTTTCATTAATGCATTCACATTTCATTGCATATCATTCTCATCGCATCGATTAAAAATACCAACAACAGCCGATGAACTGACCAAGGTTTCTTAAAATTGCTCGTCCACATGGAAAACTTCTCATTCTCGGGCCAGTAATGGAGGCATTTCAGAGGCAAATATACGACATCAATGAAAATTTGTCAAGGATCAATCAATTGAAGGAAAAGCTAACAGGATTTGAAGAAATGAAGGATCAACTATGCATATTGTTAAAAATGATGTATGGAAAGAAGAAAGAGGTAGCGGCCAATGAAGTAGAATTATCGTCTGACGAGGAAAAGCATTACGAGCCACCTAACAAAGAAGACATAGGACCATCAACACATGATGATCCAGACACAAAAGAGAAAGTGGAGGAAACCAAGGCCGAAGCGATATTAAAAGAAAAGTGGGAGTACCTCGATTAGCGGGGTCATAGAAGGAGTTGAATCGTATGGGGCTACACATGCAACACAACTCTGCTTAGTCCCTGACTTGGTAATCTCGTTGAAGTTCAAAATGCCAGAGTTTGAGAAATACAATGGTACAACCTGCCCGAGAAGCCACCTCATTATGTATTGCAACAAGATGGCCAGCCATACTCGAGATGAGAAGTTGATGATACATTGCTTTCAAAATAGTCTAGAAGGTTTTGCCCTAAGATGGTACATACAACTTGAACAAACAAAGGTAAAAAGATGGCAAGATCTTGGAAATGCATTCATGAAGCACTATAAGCATAATCAAGATTTGGTTCAAGATAGGGAAGACTTAACATGGAAAAGAAGGAGAATGACTCGTTCAGAGAATATGCCCACGAGTGGCGAGAAAGAGTAGCAGATGTTCAACCCTCATTATCGGATAATGAAATGGTGTCAATCTTTTTCGAGACACTAAAGCCACCATATTACAACAATATGGTGGGAACTGCTAGTCTGCCACAACCAACTTTGCAAATTTGTTGGTAATTGGAGAGCGAATAGATAAAGGGTTTAAACAAGGAAAAATGGGAAGCCCAGAAGCTTCTATGAGATCAAGCCAAAACACGAAGGAAGGAGAGGTTCATCAAGCTTCTTTTTATGTTGCAACTGCTACACCAGTACTACAATTTCTAAACACTGCCAACCAACCAACGGTCTCAAATCAAATGTCATTACCACATTAGGGAGGTGATCAAGATAAGAGTAGCATAAGGAAACATAAAAAGGAATTTGACCCTATTCCAGTCACGTACACCGAGCTATTTCCCCAACTACTAGAAAGTCGTTTAATTTCCCCTATACCATGTCAACCGATGCAACCGCCATATCCAAGATGGTATAACACAGAAGAACATTGTGATTACCACTCAGGAGCCGTGGGGAATTCGAATGAGAATTGTAACTGGCTAAAAAGCAAGGTTCAACACATGGTGGCAGCCGGGTGGCTAACATTCGAAGAAGAAGCCAATCGTCCAAATATCAACATCAACAACAACCTACAACCCAGTAATGGGAATCAACAACCCAGTTTGGATTCCGAGGAGTCAAATGGAGCAGCAGCACAGAACAAGTCTTCTAACTCTGTAGAGGAATCACAAAGCATTGCATTCCTGAAGCCAGACGAGGCACGTGGAACCCTCTATGCAAATTTCGCCGCCATTTATGCCATGCAAGGAGAGCTCGAACAAGCCTACCATTTTGTGACACAAGCATTGACCCTCGTCCCAGGGAACCCGGAAGCCACGTTGACGGCAATGTACCTGGACCTGTTGCTCGGTAAGTCTGAATCGGCCGTTACCAGGTTAAAGCAATGCAGCCGGGTAAGGTTCGTTTCAAGCAATGTAGTATTGAACAAATATTGATATTGGTGGGTTTGTTCATTGGGTTTGTATCAGTTTGAGTACAGCCGGGATGGGTTCGTTTCACTCAGCATTCTTGTCTCCTGGTTCGCTCCGTTCAGTGGTTAGCTTAGCAAAGGTAGATCCTGGTGTAGGGTTTTGTAACATATATATAGCTGACTTCAGAGAGAATAAAATTTTGGGTTTTGGTTATTTTTCGTCGGTTTTGGTTCCCAAATTTAGGAGTCGGAGGTAGTTTGGGAGGAGGGTTTGAATTGATCGGTGTTGGCCTGAGGATTGATTGTTTGTGGGGTATGAACAGGCGAGAAGAAGAGCCAGCACCATTTGAAGATTTGTAATGTTATGCTTCTTGTTGAGATTGCCAGGAAGTATTCAGCAGGAAGAGAGTGTGTGAGGGAGATGGAGGGATGGAGAGAGACAGAAGGAAAATGGACTATTCAACAGTTTTCTTTCACATCTCAAAACTGTTATTTCAATGCGTATTTGAGGTCCATTTTTGGGGTATTCATCAGTTCTCTTCCACCTTCTACTCCTTGCTGTGCTTGCCTCTCATGCAGGTCTGAATTGCACATGCAAATTTTGTAGTGTTTTGTTGCTTATTACTTATTAGTTGGTTTCTATGTTGTGCTCTTTCGGAGTGGATTTTGCTACTTACTAGTTACTATGCCGATGATGGACGCGTTGATGGTCGTTGGATCGATTGCACAGTCCTTCAATTTCAGCCGTTAGTAATGATGATCCAATATTCAACCGAGAGACATCATAGACATGCTATTTTTATCGGGAAATCATTTATTCTTTTTCTTAAAAAGCGCAAGCCAGTTCATGGATAATGTATTTACTCAATTGTGTGATCTCAAAAGTGGGGTGTAAACTGACAAATCTTATTCAATGAAAGAGAAACAAATATATACAAGATTTCAGCCAACAAACTTGACAGTTTCCAACGTCCATCACCCCATGACTCCACTAAACCAGCACACATGATCACTTGATCGACTCTGCACTAAACTGAAACTCCTATCTTTCTGCAAGTACCAACTTGACACAAATTAACAACTTAAGAGACTGAACTTTAAACAAACAAAGACTCCAGCAAATTCAAACTTCATTCTCCTGCCGCCAAAAGCTCCAGCAACCAGGGTTTGACTTCTTGCTCCAACAAATCCTCCCCTGAACTGAAGCCTCTTCTGCCAGCTTCAGTTCATCTTGCTACAGCCTTTCCTTCACCCTTCAATTTGAACTCAGCAACGTCACAGACTCCTAGCTTGTTCCTCAGAGATTGAAATGCATCTTGCTTGAGAGGTTTTGTCATGATATCTGCTACTTGTTCCATAGTTCCACAGTACTCCAGCTCAATGATGCCTTCTTTTGCCAAATCTCTCAGAAAATGGAACCTTACATCAATATGCTTGCTTCTACCATGCATCACAGGATTTTTGGAGAGTTTTATGGTCGAACTATTATCACACATCACTTTGGTAGCTCCTTTCACACAAGCTTTCCATCCCATCTGATTTAGTATGTTCCTTAACCAAACACACTGAGCTGCACAATAAGAAGCAGCCACAAATTCAGCTTCCGTGGTTGATAAGGTAACCACAGGCTGCTTCTTTGAAGCCCAAGAAATGGCTCCACCTGCTAAGAAAAACACATAACCTCCAGTACTTTTTCTATCATCAGTATCTCCTGCATAATCACTATCAGTGAATCCTAGCAGGCTGTCTTTTTCCTCACTTGCAACTTTGTACCAAATTCCAGTGGTCATGGTTCCTTTGAGGTATTTCAGAATCCTTTTTGCAGCCAACATGTGAAGCCTTGTGGGATTCTCCATGTACCTGCTAAGCAGACAGACTGAGTGCATAATGTCAGGTCTGGTAGCAGTAACATAGAGGAGACTACCTATTAGCTGCTTATATTCTGTAGGATTCACTGCAACTCCATCTCCTGCTTTTGTCATTCTTCACAAAGTTGCATTCCATCAAACCAAATCTGTCCAGAACTTCTTTAATGTACTTCTGTTGATTGATGAAAATGCCACCTTCAGTCTGAGTTACTTCAACTCCTAGGAAAAATTTCATTTTCCCCAAATCTGTCATTTCAAATTCAGACTGCATTTGCCTTTTGAACTCAACAATCAGATCAGGATTGTTGCTTGTGTACATCAGGTCTTCTACATAAAAGCTAACAAGGAGAAAGCCATTTTCAGTTGACTTTATAAACACAGTGTGTTCATAATCACACCTTCTGAAACCAGTCTGCAGAAACCAGGCTTCTATCCTGCTGTACCAGGCCCTGGGAGCCTGCTTCAGACCATACAAAGCTTTCTGAAGCTTGTATACCTTTTCTTCCTCCCTAGCAACCACAAATCATGGTGGTTGCTCAATGTAAACATCTTCAGAAAGCTCTCCATGCAAGAACGCGCTCTTAACATCAAGCTGGAAAACAGTGAGACCATGATGTGCAGCAAGAGCCATAAATGTTCTTATAGTATCCCATCTAGCTACTGGGGCAAAGACCTCAGTGTAGTCAATACCTTGCTTTTGAGAGTAACCTTTTGCTAATAACCTTGCTTTGAACTTGTCAATTGAACAGTCCTCTCTAAATTTGGTTCTAAAGACCCACTTGACTCCAATTGGTATCACACCTGCAGGCAGAGAAGTCAGTTTCCATGTATTGTTTTTAATGATTGCTGCAATTTCCTTTTTCATGGCTTCTCTCCATTTCTCATCAGTAGCAGCTTCCTCATAGCTTTGAGGATCTCCACTTACAGCAACCATGGCCCACCAATCAGTTTCGACAAAGCCGCAGCCATAATCTGTCAGATGGGATGGTGGCTTTCTCACTCTAGGACCCAAACCTCCACTAGAAAGTCCCAGAGAATTAGCATCAGTTGTATCATCATCTGACTCACCTTGACCTGCTTCAGTTTGAGGTGAGCTTGTGTTCAGAGTTTATGGGACTGGGAGGTTCAGTTTCCTCAGTTGCATCTACTGTCCTCTCTTGCTGCTCATCTTCAGCATCAGAATTTTCCCACTGTTCTTCACTTCCTTCCCAAACCAATCTGGTTATCTCAGGCTGAGCATCTGAATCACAAGGCCATCCTTCCTCCTCATCAAAGGTAACATCTCTACTAATCACCACTTTGTTTGTAATGGGATTAAAGAGCTTGTATGCCTTTGATTCTATCGATATTCCCAAAAACTGACATTTAATGCTCTTTGCATCTAACTTCTTCCTTAGATGATCATGAACATGGACATAGCCTGTTCAACCAAATATTTTAAAATGCTCTACAGAAGGAGGTGAACCTGTCCAGATCTCCTGTGGTGTCTTACCATCATTTGCTGTGGTTGGACTTCTGTTCAAGACATGAGCAGTCCAAGCCACAGCTTCAGGCGAGAAGACTGCAGGCACCTTAGTGTCCTCTAGAGAGCACCTTACCATGTTCATAATCGATCTATTCTTCCTCTCAGCAACACCATTTTGCTGGGGAGTCAGAGAAGCTGTAAGTTGCCTTCTGATCCCTGATTCCTCACACAAACTTTGAAACTCTTTCAATAGGAATTCTCCCCCCTGTCAGTTCTAAGACTCACGATATGATGGCCAGTTTCATTCTCAACTTGTAATTTGAATTTCTTAAAGCATGCAAGTGCTTCAGGCTTTGCAACTAGGAAGTAAACCCATAGCTTTCTGCTCAAGTCATCGGTAATGGTT
This sequence comes from Linum trigynum, assembly GCA_964030455.1. Classification (NCBI taxonomy): domain Eukaryota; kingdom Viridiplantae; phylum Streptophyta; class Magnoliopsida; order Malpighiales; family Linaceae; genus Linum; species Linum trigynum. Next base: position 4,426,743 of record OZ034814.1, on the reverse strand, counting down.
AGAATGTACCTTTTTCCTCCATTAGAAGCTGGAGTAATTGGACCACATAAGTCTGCATGCACCAGCTGCAATTTTTGACTTGCTCTCCAACTGCTCTTTCTTGGAAAACTGTGCCTGGCTTGCTTTCCTACCAAACAAGTAGAGCAAACTCCCAGTTCTCCTGTAAGCTTAGGAATACCTTGGACCAGCCCTTTTCTTTGAATCTCCAGTAATCCCCTAGAATTCAGGTGACCAAACCTTCTATGCCAGAGAGTCAGATTGTTCTCTTTCTCGGCTTTAGTAATCTGTAGGCATTGCATTGCTGCACAGGAAATATTCTGACTTGCTTGCTTTGCATGCAAGACAAACATCCTGTTTGTCTTCATTGTTGTTTGCAGAATCAAACCCTTTTCAGCATGAAAGATTTTGCAAGTACCATTCTTTATCAGAAAAGTCAGGGATACACATTTGGCAAAGGTTCCCTCACTCATCTTTGCTTTGCTTCACTCACCAGGTTTCTATCGTCCTCCCTCTCTAATCACACTCGTGTTTCCCAACCTAGAAAGATTTTAATGTTTTTCACTCGTCACTTTTCTCTCTTTGCTTGAAAGCAATATGCAGATTTCATGGTTACAGTTTACCAGACAGCTCTGATACCACAATGTGATCTCAAAAGTGGGGTGTAAACTGACAAATCTTATTCAATGAAAGAGAAACAAATATATACAAGATTTCAGCCAACAAACTTGACAGTTTCCAACGTCCATCACCCCATGAATCCACTAAACCAGCACACATGATCACTTGATCGACTCTGCACTAAACTGAAACTCCTATCTTTCTGCAAGTACCAACTTGACACAAATTAACAACTTAAGAGACTGAACTTTAAACAAACAAAGACTCCAGCAAATTCAAACTTCATTCTCCTGCCGCCTAAAGCTCCAGCAACCAGGGTTTGACTTCTTACTCCAACAAATCGAGCTTGGAAAGCGACCCAATCCGTGAGTGAATTCAGCCGAAGGAACGAACTCTATCTCGATCCTTGGAGCAGAATGAATGACCGTTAAGATTACATGCTCATTCAAGTAACTACTGCTTAACATGAAGTTTGATTCATATACTACTGCTTAACATGAAGTAGCTGATTGATCCCTATAGATTAGCAATCTAACCAACCCCTAGGTTTCCGACTTTGAGTTTGAACAACACACGACTACAACGATACCCATATGGCCATATCTGTAACACTTTAGGCGAATCCCACATCGTCAAAGCACATGAGAGATCCATGGTTCATAAGTAGGAAACCGGCCTTAACTGACAAGACGCGTTTTGGGATGAAATGGAAGAGTTCTTGTGAGAACTCCAAAGTTAAATGTGCTCAGTAACATGGATGTGTGACCTTATGGGAAGTCACCTTGAATTGCACCCCAAGTCGAAAATCGTGAGGGTCGAGGCCCAAAGTCACGGTTCGAGGCCCAAAGCGGACAATATCTTCGTCGAGAAAAGGTTCGGGATGTTATAATATCCATTGAGCCAAAAAAAAAAAAAACAAGAGTTAAATTAAACGATTACAAAAACAAACAAAACGGAATCATAAGCACATTGGCTGCAAAATTAAACGTCCAAACAAAACTAGCTAGCTGCAACTCCAATTGCATCGATGGCGACCTCACAAGTCTCTTATCCATCAATGGCCCTCCACCGGAACCACCGTCGCCACCGTGGTTTGAAGAACCTGCAGCTCCAGTACTCCCGCTGCCAACAACAACCTCGCTCACGGCGGCGACTTCCGGATCAGCCTGCTCATCAACAACAACAACAGGTGGCGCCAAAACCAGCGGAGGCGAAGGCGATTCAGGGATACTCATAATCGAGAAACTCCTTGGATTTGGTTTATAACGATGATTCTCCATGATGACAGACTACTTTATGATTAACCTGCACCCAACACAGAGCTAGGCCGCTTATACCCACGATTACTTTAACAAAGTAAAAGCAAACTGTACGTATCTTAGGGTTAGGGTTTCCGAAAATGGATAGAGCCAAGGAAGAAAGAGGAGCAACGTTTTACCTTTTGCTCCTGACCGGATTTCACGCATCGGTGATCTCGAACGATTTAGCGAAAGAACTAGAAAACACGATAAAAGAGCTATTTTTCTTTACTAACTACTAATATTTTATTGATTGACGGAATAAAACGAAGAGCAAAGGTACATACAGCGGCGGATCCAGAATACAGAAGTGCACTGGGCCGCATTTTATTAGAAAATTAGAATAGTCAAAAAATATTATGATTATAATATTTTTACAATGTAAATTATACACGACAGTATTTTAATTTAGCGAATGCATTAATAAAGGAGTCCACATCAATACCAATAGTATACACTGTTTCAAATAAAATACTTGAGCAATCGAGTAGAAATTCATCGCTCATTTTGTTGCGCAAATCAATTTTCACATGTTTCATTGTTGAAAAGGTTCTATTCGTATTAGTTGTTGAAACGAGCAGCATCAACAATAGACAAATCAATCTACTAATCAATTTGCATTGTGTTTCCATCCCTATATCCACCAGGTGCTCTAGTAAATTTTCAAGGTAACAAACCTCATATATGTTTTAAGTCTTTTACGTTTAATACTTATTGAATTTTTAGGTTTCATTGTTTTTTAGACGAATAACCTTTGGGGTTAGAATTTATAAGCTAAATTTAGAGTAGTGATTTTGAATATGTTCATCTGAATCATTTTTCTAATTATACCCAATCTTATTTTAAAATAACAACGACCCGAATATCTAAAATCGAAAAATTCATAAGGCCTATACTAACTATGGATCCAGAGGAGGGCTGGGCCGGGGGCCCGGGGTGGCCAGCCCCTGGATCCGCCACTGTGTACATATTTATAGGACTAATCCTACAAATCCTTCCCTCTTAAGACAAGGAAATCCAAACCTAAAGCAACAAGTAAACGAATACTTCCTGAACAAGATACGTAAATAATAATTCTAGACCCAAACCAATACGAATAACCTGAATAATAACCGAATATCCCAACAAATAATAATAATAATAATAATAATAATAATAATAATAATAATAATAATGGGCTCGGCCCAAAATGCTGTCACGCATCAGCTCGCTTTGTAAAAATTGAAGATTAAGTACATAGAGAACCTCCTCCTATATATACTATTAGCTAAGTAACAGTTACCTTTCCTTCCTTCACACGGACGGAAAAAATGCTTTTACAATGAGAAAAAATGTTGCCACTTGGTTTACCTACTGGATACGTTCTCGATTTTCTCTTCTGTTCTGTTTTTTTACTTCGGATTTTTCAGTTCTTTTACAATGGGAAAAAAGATTGCATATATACATTAATTTCAAAAATATGGTGTTTGGTATAATTGTCATGGTGATTCTGTAAAATGTGAATACAATCAATCTCATTTATAAGTAGAAGACTTGGATACCCTCTAATAGTTTTCCTAGCCACCATAGCTCCCAATTCAAACAGGAGAGAGAAAGAATATTAGGAATATAGCTCACGATCTCATGCAACACTTCGAACAACTGACAATGTTGAAATGATTATCATAGTAATTAGGCTAAATTTTATTAATCATGGAATATAATATTATAACTAAACCGTCCAAATTAATACAACAATCAAATTAACCAAACTAAAGATTAATCAGTTTGGTTGATTGGTTAACCAATATAACATCACATTATCATTAACTGAGAAGATTTTCCGGTTAGTGCATCGATTCACAATTCATGTAATGAATCACACATAACAATCAACATATAATTACAGCTAACCCTTAAGATAAATACACGTAACAAACACAATTATCTCCCTTAACATAAATACATGTAACAAATACAATTATCTTACATTTGACTATTGAGTGGTTATGCGAAATATTAAGTATGTGTAGATAGTATATATTAGATATATGGCTAATTACGTAACTTGTTCATTTGATTTGATTTATTAGCACTAGGAGTGTCTGAAACCAAACCAAATCACCTAAACCAAACAAGTTAACACTTGAAGCTGACTGACTCAAACAGTACAAACACTTCTCCTTTATCTCTTGCGCCTATGCTGCCGCCTGCCAGCTTCACCCGTCCCCCACCTCGCCGCCTCTTCATTTCTCCCCCATCCCTCGCCTAAATTAAGGTCTCAAATAAAAACTCAAATGCAAGTTCGTGCTAAGGAGGGAAACCGATCTACCAACCTTTCCTCCGGAGTTCACGACAAAACAGGGTCGTCGCCGGTCAGGAAATCATCAACCTTCTCTTCTTGGCCGCATTCTTCGTAGACGATGAGAAGAAAGTCCAGAGCTGGGGAATTTGCTCTCTGAGCTTTTCCATTGATGAAACAGCAGTATATATACAAGGATTTACACTAATCACTATAACTTAACGGCTATCAAAACTAACAAACAAAATGACCCATCAAAGCTGTACACGTTTGTCTAACTACAGTAAATAATGAAAGGCAGTCCGTTGATGAAGCGCTGCATTTTGTATGCCACTAATCTCGCACGTCATCGTTTCATTCAGCTTCATCTTGCTTGTCTTGAACGCTGCCGTTTTGCTCTGTTCTTCTTCCTTCGTCATGTTCTTCAGTTCCAGAACAGAGCTTTTCTTCTTCTTAGTTGCTGTCAAGCAACTCCTTTCTTCTGGTAAATCATCATCACCATCATGGCTCCTTGTTACCCTCCCACAAGCTGGCGAGTATATGTCATATACTCCCAGCTTGGATAGCAAGGAGGCAAATCGATCCACTGATAAGCTCTTAGTGAAGATATCTGCAGGTTGCATTTCTGTTGAAATGTGATGTAATGAAATCAACCCTGACTGCACTCTTTCTCTTATGACATGACAGTCAACATCTATGTGCTTTGTCCTTTCATGAAAAACAGGATTTTCAGCGATGTGAATCGCTGATTGATTGTCACAGAATACCTTGACTGTTTGAGAATGATCCACTCCAAAGTCCTTTAACAATCTGATTAACCATTCAATCTCACAGCTCAAACTTGCCAAGGCTCGATATTCTGCCTCTGAAGAAGACCTGGATACTGTCTTTTGTTTCTTACTTTTCCATGTTATAATTCCTGAGCCAAGAAAAGTACAGTACCCAGTTATAGATTTCCTTGTGTCTGGACAAGTGGCCCAATCTGAGTCACTGAAACCTGTCAATTCAAGCTTGGTATTCTTAGGGTAGAGCAATCCTTGACCTGGTGAACCCTTAAGATACCTGAGCACTCTATGTAAAGCCCTCAAATGCAGTGTTGTTGGGCTGTCCTGGTATGTACACAATTGCTGAACTGCAAATGCAATGTCTGGTCTGGTGGTTGTTAGGTATTGTAGTTGTCCTACAAGATGCTTGTAACCTGCAATATCAGTCAAAGGAGTTTCCCCTACAGCAGACAGAACTTCTTTGACATAAATGGGAGTAGGTGTAGGTTTACAATCCTTAAACCCAGATTTTGTTAAGAGTTCTAAACAATACTTTCTTTGTGAGATTGTGATTCCCTTAACTCCCCTTGTGACTTCCAGACCAAGAAAGTATTTTAACTCTCCCAAATCCTTCATTCTGAATTCCCCTTGTAAGATTCTTTTGGTTTCTGCAATGGATTCCAGGCTAACACTTCCAATCATAATATCATCAACATACACAATGAGTACCACCAATTCTCCTAGAATCTGAGCTGTGAAAATGGAATAGTCTGAGGAGGTTTGATGAAAGCCATGCTTCAATAGGCTTTCAGTCAATTTGGTGTACCATTGTCTACTTGCCTGCTTTAATCCATAGAGTGATTTTCTTAAATGACAAACTTTCCCTTTGCAATCAAATCCCATATCCAAACCTGGTGGAATTTCCATGTAGACTTCCTCTGTCAAATCACCATTTAAGAATGCATTGCTCACTCCATCTGATGCAAGTGCCAATTTTGAACAGTTGCAACAGCAAGCAAGGTTTTGACTGAACTCAGCTTGGCTACTGGTGAGAAGGTGTCACAGTAGTCAATGCCATAGATTTGATTGTATCCTTTAGCAACCAGCCTTGCTTTGTATCTTTCCACTGATCCATCTGAAAGTAATTTCACTTTGAAACCCCATTTGCAGCCTATTGGTTTCTTGCCAACAGGCAAATCTGTGATCTCCCATGTGCTATTATCAATCAAGGCCTTTAATTCCTCCTGAACTGCTTTCTTCCAGTGAGAGTTTTGCATTGCTTCTTGATAAGTAGCAGGTTCTGTATGTGCAGCCAGGCTGTTTATGAAGTGCTGGTGTTTAGGGAGCAAATGAGTATAAGAGAGTGCTTTGTGAATGGGATGGGGGACATGGTAATCTCTATGCCAATTAGGAGGTCTGATTATTCTGGTTGACTTTCTTAATTGGACATGAGATGGTGAATGAGAAGGAGAATTGAGAGGTATTGGTGAAAAGGGAGAAGAGGAAACAGGACTAGGTTGAGGAATGGGAGATGAAATAGGAGTAGGGGAGAAGACAGTGGGTTGTGAATCCACAGGATGAGTTTGAGAGGTTTGAGGAGTTTGAAAAATAGGAGGGGAATGTGTGGAAGAAGTGGGAGAAGAGGGAGACTGTGTGCCCCCCTCAGACTGTGGATTCTCAGGAGAGGTATAGTTGGTGTCAAAATGGAATGCTGGGATATTGGTACTAGGGGAAGGTGTAGGTGGAAAAATGAAGGGTGTAGAAGAAGGGGATGCTGTAGTGGGAGCAGGAATTGGAGCAAGTGAGGAAGTAGAAGAATGGTTTGAGTAAGGTAAGATGGTTTCATGAAAGACAACATCCCTTGAGCAAAAGACACGTTTGCTTTCAAGGTCCAGTAGTTTGAATCCTTTAATTCCTGCAGGGATTCCTAGAAAAATGCATTGTTTGGATCGAGGGGAGAACTTAGTTCTGTGTGGACCAACTGTAGAAGCATACACCAGACATCCAAAAACTTTCAAAGAACTGTAATAAGGAGGAACTCCATACAATTTCTCATAAGGACTCAGGTTGTTTAGGATAGGAGTAGGGATTCTATTGATCAAATAGGCTGCATGAAGAACAAACTCACTCCAATAAGTGAGAGGAAGACCAGACTGGAACTTAAGAGCTCTTGCCACATTCAAGAGATGCTGATGCTTCCTTTCCACTCTCCCATTTTACTGTGGGGTATAAGCAACACTCATTTAATGCTCAATCCCATGATCCCTATAAAAATCATTCATATGGAATTCCATCCCTTGGTCTGTTCTTATGATTTGGACATTCTTGTTGAACTGGTTTTTCACCATAACACAAAATGACTGCAACAACAGTTTAGACTCATTCTTAGATCTCATCAAATAGGTCCACACACATTTACTTAGGTCATCAACAATAGTCAAAAAGTAATTGAAACCATTGTAAGAAGTTGTACTTAAAGGGCCCCAAATGTCTACATGGAGCAATCCAAATAAAGTAGGATGAACATAAGTGCTAACTGGAAATAGGTTCTTTTCTGTTTAGTCAGATGACAAACATCACAATGAAGAAGTTTAGAAACTAATACATCAGGGTTTTGTTTATGTATAGTTTCTATTCTAGAAATGTAGGGATGACCCAATCTGGCATGCCAGAGATCAAAACTTTGAGGCTGGAAGTTGAGTTGTGTGGCAGCAAAGCACTTTGGAGTGGTAGGATGACAACCTTCAGTAGAGAATTTGGTGTCATTGAACAGGTAAAGGCCCTTATCCACTTGGGCTAAACCAATCCTCCTCTGTGTAATAAGGTCATGGATGACACAGAAAGAGGATTTAAAAAGAAGTGAGATGGGGTTATTTTTGGTAAGCTTGCTGACTGAAACAAGGTTGTAACTAAAGCTAGGCACAAATAGAACTTGTGAGAGAAAAAGTCCACAGGGAAGTCTAACTATCCCTATGTGTGTGGCCTGAACCTTGTTGCCATTTGGCAAGTTAACATAGACCCCTTGCAACTGCCTATACTTCAAGTAGTACTTCAGATCACACACTATGTGATCTGTAGCACCAGTATCAAGAACCCATAATGGTTCTACTTTTCTTGCCAAAAGAGTGGAGAGAACAGTTGTACCTGAACTGGATGGCAGATAAACAGGATGGTATTGAGTAGTTCCAGAGTGTGAAGGTTGATGCTGAGTGGTGACTGCAGCATGTTTAATCGATGTAGAGGTTGGTGGTGAGGGAGATGATGGTGGAGAACCAAGCAGGAGCACTCTCAACCTCTCCAACTGATCATTGGTAAGTTGTAAACTAGCCAGCCCTGATGAATTGACTCTGCTTGAAGTTTCAAGAGCTGCAGGTGCTCCTCCCAATAATCCAGAGTCTGAATCTGTTCCAGCTTCAATAGAACCAGCAAAGTTTGAACCTCCAGCTTCCCTGTTTTTCTTGTTCTTCAATCTGTAGCACTCACTAATGATGTGGTTTTCCTTTTTACAGTACCTAGAGAATTTCTTTCAATCCTTGTAATCCCTACTGTTGGAATTGGGATTCTGTGGTCCACCAACAGCCAAAGCAACCGATTCCACTCCCTTGGTCTTGTGAACACTTTTCATTTGGCGTTCCAATTGCAAGATTTGCTTGAACACAACATCAATGGGTGGTAGGCTAGAGTTCATGAGGACCTGGGTTCTAGCTGACTGATACATGTCATTCAACCCTTGCATAAATTTGATCACAAAATCATTATCCTGGTAGCGTTTCATTGTTTCATATGGACCATTGCAAGGGCAAGTGGGTATTGGGCGATACTTCTTGTACTCTTCCCACAGAACAGTGGCATTAGTAAAGTACTGGCTCACAGATTGTTCACCCTGAACACATTTACCCAAATCCCCTCGCAAATCATAAACCCTAATGTTGTCCTCTTGACTGAATCTGTTTTTGAGATTATCCCAAACAGCTCGAGCAGTTTCCAAACCCATGACACTGTTTGCTATATCTTCTGCTAAGGAATTTTAAATCCAGCAACGAATAGTACCATTGCAACGAAGCCAGGACTGGTAAGTGGGTTCTGTTACCTGAGGGGTAGAGATGGTTCCATCAATGAACCCAATCTTGTTTTTGGTTGCAAGAGCAACAAGCATCACCTGGCTCCATGTGTGGTAGTTACCGTCGACGAGCTTCACAGAGATGATGGTAGACAGTGCTCCATCTTGCGGCAGAAGATAGTATGGATTGAGGTAAGGATCCTCATAAGTGGGATTTGCAGAAATAGAAGAAGAAGTTTGTGTGGATTTTCCTGCGGATGATTCATCACCCATGGCTGCGTGAAGAGATAGATTTTAAGAAGAAATGGCGAAGAGAACTGGACAGGGACGAAACCCTAGCACTGGTGAGAGCAACCAGGCTCTGATACCATGAGAAGAAAGTCCAGATATGGGGAATTTGCTCTCTGAGCTTTTCCATTGATGAAACAGCAGTATATATACAAGGATTTACACCAATCACTGTAACTTAACGGCTATCAAAACTAACAAACAAAATGACCTATCAAAGCTGTACACGTGTGTCTAACTACAGTACATAATGAAAGGCAGTCCGTTGATGAAGCGCTGCATTTTGTACGCCACTAATCTCGCACGTCATCGTTTCATTCAGCTTCATCTTGCTTGTCTTGAACGTTGTCGTTTTGCTCTGTTCTTCTTCCTTCGTCTTGTTCTTCAGTTCCAGAACAGAGCTTTTCTTCTTCTTAGTTGCTGTCAAGCAACTCCTTTCTTCTGGTAAATCATCATCACCATCATGGCTCCTTGTTAGACGATAAGGATTCTTAGTGGAAAGAGGCGGCGGTTGGGAGATATAGGAAGGTGGTAAGAGAGGGAAATATGGGTAAAAAGTCATACTAGAATTAAGCCTGTTGGCGGACATATTACGTAAATTGCATAAATAACAATAGCAACTATACAAAGTATTCTATATCTCTATTTGGTACCATAAAAATTCAAATGTTTGAATTGAAAAATTGAAAAAGAATCATATATCACAGAGTTTTCGGTTGTCCTAACATTTGCATCAACGAAAGTCCTTATTTAAAGTAAAGAACTAAACCCATTAACTGGAACTCACTCCTAACAAGTATAATCAAACCACACATTGATTTACTCATTGATGGGGAAGACTATTACAAATTTTCTTTTTGGCTTTGTTTTGATTGCTCCGGCATCAGCAACATTATCATGTCCATCAATAACATTGCGTTTATCTTTGTTAATGAAACCTATCTCCACCATCAACAATTTCTTTCTTCTTCTCCCGCATTGCATTCAAAGCAAATTTTTTAAATTTCATCTTTTGATGAAATCAAGTTTATATCTGGTATTGTCAGAATATCATCGCAAGCTTGGAGTGTAGTATTTGATTGGAACTTGATCACCAATTTGTTCGAAATTGACATGTAATCTGTAGTACTCACTTTGAAGTTTTCAAAAGCATATACTATGTGGTCTTGAAACAAAGATTGTCAATCCTTAATGACGTGTTTGAGTATTTGCACTCAAATACCATTATCCTAAAGAAATAACAATATTTATAATATTTCCAAATTTGAAATCGTGTAGTCAAAATTCGTGTGGTCGTCATGAAAATATTTATATTATTATATTAAGATGAAGAATAGTATTTCTCTTGGAATCGATTGCGAGTCACTTCCCAGAAACATGATTGGAGATCCGAGTTCTTTATTGAGTTGTCAGAACAAAAAAAAATTTGGTTTTCACATTGACGACCTTCAATAGTAAGAATCTCATTGGAATATGAGAAAAATTACCACCTCGAAGATAGGGGTGCTCGTGAGCAGTGTAAAGATATTATGATATGCATACTAATCTATAAAAGAAACTGAAAAGCAAAACTCGTGATAAAGATAATAATAAAAATATGAAAACCCACACAATGGTTGCCCAATTAACAACATAGAATACAACAACACAACTAACAACTACTAATATGTACTAGTTGTTTTTTGTAAAACCAAACCAGAGATATCCAATATACTAATTCCCAAGTCTTGGCTCCAAACTTACCGTTATTGATTATTTATATCTTTTATTTGATTATAAATATTATAAACCAAAAGAAAAATGCAAGTCTATCAGGAATGTTATCACGCGGATGAGACTTTCGAATATTATTGTGGTACAAAAATAATATCACAATAATTTCAATTATACTCTATTAACATACAAAAAATTATACCCATATTTTACCAATTTCATACCATATTGGTGTAATTATGTATTAATTTCACAAAGGATCGTAACACATGTTTGGACCATGTTTTTTAGAAGGGTAAGATTTTATATTAAACCATCTAAGAACTAAAATTATTGTGTAAATCGCATAAGTATAAATTTTCTATGAAAAATATATAACTTTGAAATTGAATGAAAGAGATGCATACCATTTAGTAACGATAGGGTACACAAATATACAAAGATTGTACAAATTTCATACTATTTTGGTGTACTTATGTATCATTAATGCAAAGAAATCTAATACGTGAATGTGACCATGTTTTAGAAGGATATCTTTTTAGTATAAACAATATATGAATGAATATGATTTTGCAAATTACATTAAATATAGTTTTCTATGCCAAAATATATAAATTTCAAATTGAAATGAAAAATATACATATCATTAAATAGTGTTAGGGTATTGAAAATTAATGAGAGAATGTGCTAAGTGGATAGCTCTAATCAAATCCCTATAAAATTGTAATAAAGATTATCATTCTTAAGGTTTTTATGTTTTAAATAATTTTTAAATAAAAAATGTAATAATTAATTGGGACGATAAAAAGTGATAATACTTCCTTTAGCTTGTCAAATTATTTAGTTAAGGAAAACTTATTTTTAGAGCCAACACAGGAAAAACATAAAGAAGTGATAAAAGAATTGCTTCCAGTTTGGGAGATCAAAGTCCAATGTGAAAATGAGAACTCATAACAGAAAAAAGAGTAGAACCTTTCATTGAGTCGGGATAGGAGGTAGTCAGAAATTGGGCAAGCAAGATAGCAAAGGTCTGACCCATTTCAGAGAAAGGAGAGAGAGAGAGAGCGACTTGGACTGCGAGCTTTGAACTTGGAGGGAAATCAAATTGAAAAACTGCAGAGACACCTATGGAGCCCTATCTATTACACTCAGAACTATATATGACTCCGTCAAAAGTCATCACGAAAACACAGGTACATACAATTTTTCAGACACAAATTTCTAGTTTTTAAATATGAACTACCTCTATTTCTTTTCCCTCTATCTACCTACTATGCCTCGGGGGATCCCAGCATAGGACGAGGTGTAGGCCAATGAAGAAGCTGAAACGGCAAAACATTGCTTCAACCCACATTCTTCTTATTCTATGCTATGACTGTGAACATCCATGTATCCATATTGCACTGCAGAAAAAATTCTTTCAAAGTCACATATGCCACCCTCGCATTATGTGGATGCATACACCGAAAATGCAACTCACTTGGTGAATACAACAAAGCTTCTCTTGCTGAGATAGACTTGTACATCATGTAAACTTGGACATCGACAGTGTATCTGAGAGTCCAATTCTTCTCAACCAAACTGAAAACACGAAGCACTTTGGCCCACACCCAACCCATCCACAAGGCTCCTTGACACTCGTGAAAACCCTCAAAAGCAGCTTGACAATGTGTGTTGTAGAAGCAAAATGGAGTCATTACTACTTTGTAACCTAAGTATATCTAGCTAGTCATAGTTATTAATACATAAGCTCATGTCTAGTATATTTTTAGTTTAAAGATTTTCATCCATACATGGATGAATATAGATGTAACTACTTCTTTTTTACACATGAAGATCATTAGCAAAAGATTGAAGATCCAACAACTTACTAGGTAAGTTTTGAGCAAGGTAAATGAGAAGAGTCCTTCAAATGAGAGAAAAATATGTTTTCCGGAAAAAAACTAAAAAACTAAAAGAATAATCTTCTTTTTTAAAAGTGTAGACATGTTTGACTAGATTTCAAAAATTTGAAGTATAAAATTACTTATAAAAAATGGAGGAAAAAAGAAAAAAGCTACTTATTGCTTGTGTGCTACGTTTTCAAAAGATTGAAGATCCAACAACTTACTACTACTAGGAAAGTTCCGAGCAAGGCAAATGAAAAGAGTTTTTCAAATGAGAGAAAAATATGTTTTGCGGAAAAAAAAAACTAAAAAACTAAAATAATAATCTTTTTTTTTTTCAAAAGTCGAACATGTAGAGGTGTTTGGCTAGACTTCAATTTTTTGAATTATAAAATTACTTCAAAAAAATGGGGGGAAAAGAAAAAAGCTACGGATTGCTTGTGTGCTACGTTTTTAGATAAGGGTAATATATGTTTTTTTTTCTGTGATTAGATACTATTTAAGGGACTTGATTCTCAGACCTTCAGGTTCAAGACTAGTGGTATTACCTCTAGACCAATCTTTTTTTTTTTTTGTGATATATGTTCTCTTAGATCGTCTTCTTCGTCCTTGAGAAAAAGTATGCTATTGGTATGGATGGTGATACTATTATTGTTGGATTTGCTAAATTAAAAGACCGTCTTGTACAATTGGCATTATAATGTAAACTATAGTTATTATATATTTTTGTTTACGGTATCTAATATTCCATTTAAATGTTGTCCAATGCTTTACTATGTTCTCGATCCGCCGATGGTTGTCAGTATCTACTAGTCAACACGCTTTCAAGAAAGCATGAGCCTTTACCTCAATCAAAGACGAACAACTCTACTAGCATTTTCATCACAAATATGTCCATGAGAATTAGTAATAACCATTCCAAAGTCACCTCTTACAAATCACTGTGCCATTGTTGTTTCGATTCTCAAAGAAGAGCCAACACCATTTGAGGATTTGTAATGTTATGCTCTTGTTGAGATTGCTAAGAAGTAAGTAGCAGAAGAAAGATTGCGTGAGATAAGGAAAATGGACTAATCAACAGTTTTTTTTTTTTCACATTTCAAATTGTTATTTTAATGTGTATTGATGCATGGCTAACTATCAGGGCCCGAAAAATGAATTCAACAATCATCGTTCAAGAAATATGTAACAATAGAAAACAGGACGTTGAAACCAATTTTTTTACCGTTGTTAATTGTACTTTTCTATAGATCGATCGAAATAATTAAAGATTCCAGACTTGACTTTTAACAATCGAAAATAAGATATCACTATCAAAGTTTTTTGGAAACCTACTACAACTTTTCGTGATGTGCTCGGAAAAGCATGTCGACTTTTGTGTTCAACTCCTTGCTCATAGTTTATCTTGATGAGAATCTAACAATCAGATAGATGTTCCGTTTCTTTTGTATCGTGACAATCAGATACACAAAGACAAGGAAGATGGAGAAAGATGTGTCGTGGTCTCTTGGTTCAAATTGCTTCTCTAAGACAGACCAAAACCCCACACACACCATGCAAACAAACAAATCATATAACAACAAATGGTCTACACACCATTAGAATCCAAACATCTTCAATGCCAATTCAAAACCCCATTCGAAATACAACCACACCCCCTTTGCCATAATAATGAAAATAGAGAGAGAAGAAAAAACCATAGAGAGAGAATATATAAATTAAGAGAGAGAATGCCCGACATCCTCTCATGTCGAGTAATTCAATCATCCATCCATGTCACTTCCTGCATCAGCTGCCTGCAGCGGCTGCATTATCATAAACAGAGAACTACTATCACCATATGCATGAAAACCATATATTATAATCCATAAATATCTTAGCAAACAAGGGCTTAATCTAGTAGTTCTACCATTGATCTCCTGAAAAGTTATGTGTGTATTTCTAACTAGAATTTGGAATTTGAAGGGAGTAGGGAAGGAAATGGGTCGACTTTCTCTAAACTCAAAAAATTTCATATATATGTATACGTCCCTAAAAACTGTCAACATCCATAAATTATTCATATTATTAGGTTTATATTGTCATAAACACTAATAACACACATTAATCATTCAAATTATTCTGATTAGATACAAAATGACATAATTTCTACTTTATGAGCATGCATCGGGTACAAAGCGGGGTGGATTTTGAACAAAACTAGACCCGATCCAACTCGTCAATTTCAAAAACCGATAAAACCCGCACCCAACGAAAAATCCATCAACACTATATTTTACCCACTAGCTAGACTAGAATGAAATTTTTTTAGAACAATTGGCTGAAAATTCAGTGAAGGAAATATTTTATATGGACCACACATACGTACGCCTAGAAAATTTTGGGTTATCATCATTGTACCGAAACTTGTAGGGTATACATACCTTAGAAACCCTAAAGGGAGCAAGTGTAGCCAGGAGGAGGCGACTTCCCGCAAGTGATGAGCAGCTCAAGAGCCAAAGGCACGTAGATGTTCAAGTTCAACGCCTTGATCTTCAGCGTAGTGCAAAGGCAAACGGCGGCCTCAACTTCCACGAGTCCGGCGAGCACCGGGCAGCACTTGTTCACCACCGGATCCCCGAGCCCGACGTGGACGATCCCGCCGAGCAGGTCCACGCAGGCTCCCAGCTTCAGGACATCGATTGGGCAGGTTTCCTTCTTCGCCGGTGGCGGCGGGCAGGCTGCCGGCGGTGACTTGGACCCGCCGGTTACCGGAGGAATGGGTAGGTTGGGGACGGGAAGCTTGGGGATGGGGACGGTGGGGACGGTGACCGGAGGGACGGGGAGCTTGGGGATGGGGACGGTGGGGACGGTGACTGGAGGGACGGGGACCTTGGGGAGTGGGACGTTGGGGACGGTGACCGGAGGGACGGGGAGCTTGGGGAGTGGGACGGTGGGGACGGTGACCGGCGGGATTTTTGGGAGGTGGATTGGGCCGCCCTTGGAAGGGGATTTGGGCTTGGGGTGAGGTTTCCCGCCGCAATGGCCGCAGGAGAGGATGGGAGTGGCGGAGGAGAGGAAGAGCATGAAGATTAGGAGGAGAGCAGCTGAGGATTTGGAGGTCTCCATTTTTTTGGGGTTATGGGGTTTTTTCCTGGTGAATGAAGGAATAATGGAGAGGGTTGGTGTACAATGAGAGGGAGTGAGTGCATGTGTTTTATATATACTAGATTTTGGAGAGTGAGGAAGAGAGAGAGAGTGAAAAAGGAAGTTGAGAATATATGATGGTATCCCATTTCACTAATTCTTGGTTAAAAATGGTTTTAATTCAGTGTGTGATGTAATATTTTGTGAACTCATTTGTTAATCAAGTGATTTGAAATCTGTTGTTTGTTTATGAGTATTAAATCTAGTTCCATAATCACTCGATTAAATTCGTATGGATTATAGGTATAATATGCCCCTCTACTATGAAGTTTTATCAAACGTGCCCCTCTACTATTTTTTACATCAAACATGCCCCTGTAATTTGGAAAAACTATCAAACATGCCCTTCAATTGAAATTTCAATTGAAAAAAATCGTCAATCATGGTTGAACCGAGATTTAGATGACATGACATCGATAAATGGGAGGGAAAATGTCAGTTTTGACCCTTACTTTATTTCTCTAAGTCTCATCAAAGTGAAATTATTATAATTATTTCGCTATACTAAAGAAAAAAAACTCTAAAGTGAAATTATTAGAGATGTTTTAGATATTTGGGTCGCTCAAACCAAAGTTCGGTCTTGGTTAACGGTTTTTGGATGGAAATTTTAGCAAAAGGGCATGTTTGATAAATTTTCCAAAGTACATGGGTATGTTTGATGTAAAAAATAATAGAGGAGCATATTTGACAAAACATCATAATAAAGGGGCATATTATACCTATAACCCAATTCGAATTTATCAATTTCAACCCAAAGTTTTGGTTTCTCATTCTCTTTTGTTTTAGGACTATTGTGCCCTAACCAAAAAAATGAAAAAGAAGGAAATGAAAAGGACTGCCTGGCTAGGTAGAGAGAAAAACCAGTTCACGTGAAGAGATCAAGGTGCTGCCAAAGGTTGCAAGTTGGCAAAACTACCTTACAAATAGATGAATCCAATATAGTTTAATATTTTAGAGAATTTGTTTTATTTATTTATTTATTTTGACTGTGAATCTCCTTCAGTTGCCACTGGGGGGCTACAGTACTGTACATGTTAACTAATAACTAGTTGTAATTCTATTGGGTATTCAGTAGAGAAAATGATGTATTTGTACAATAATTTTCACTAACATTGATGCACTGAAGATTTTCATGTCTTTGATGGGATTGATGAACGGACCTATGTGTGTTTCCTAGAATTAGCTTTCTGTTTTCCCATATGTTTCAGTTAACTTTATTTTCTCCTTGAACAATACTATACAACATGTTTGTTGACCTTGACCTTCTTCAACACCGAAAATTTTCTTAAACCGCTAGATCAAAGTTCTTGTCCTTCAAAATCCATATTTGCTATAAAACGATATCAGAACTAGTATGAACTAGGTCATACTTAGACTCTTTGTTGCTTTTTCATCTTTGTCTTAATTATAATTATAGTAGTCGTGGGTTTAATCCAAGGAATATGAGCTCGAAAGCATGTGATTATATTCTAAAACAACATTCCTCTAGACTCTAATTTGCCGACTAGGAATGTTTTGCTACACTAATGGAATGACTAATGACCAATTATCTGTTGATGTGCTTGATTAGCCACCTAAATTATATTAAACCTAGTTCGAGACGAAGCTTTAAGTAATTGACTAGTGGCGTTCCTTTTGTTCATCCTTCACGTTTATTACAATGCGACAGAAGGGAAGCATAATATAATAATGCAGTGAGAGAGTGGCTCTATATGCATATATGATGGTCACTAAACTATTGTCTTATATATTTAAGCTATCAGTCTAGTGATTCCGATAATTTTAGTTGTTGGGAGATATTCAATTATTAATCATATTACTAACACACCCATCAAACAAAAGCCAATATATATGAGTTTGAAGTTTGCATAGATCCGAACATTATATACTTAATAAATGGGATTCCGCGAGATTTGAACAGAAGACCATTCTATGACAGAAGACTTAGATACCGTGTGAATAACCAATTGATCCCAATAACACGAGTTATTGGGAGTTGTCCAATTATATATCATATACCACTTACTAATATGAAGGGAGATAATCTAAGTAGAGGTTGAGAATTTCCTCCATCGATACAAGGTGGCATTTGTAAGAAAATGATATGGGATTATTTCATAACCTTTCCAAGCAACTCGCTTAATTAAAACTACTTGATAATTGAAATTAAACATACATTTTAAAGATCAAGTCCATAGACTGATTTTCGTTTGAGAAAGTGAATAAGGAAATGACATAATATTTATTGAGTAACATTTTATAATAACTTGAATTATCGGGATCAACTAATTCTTATTCGCATTCGGTGCGAGATAAGATCCAACAAACAAACCCATAGAACTACGCGGACCTAATTATAGAGTGAGCTGTTTTGGGAAAAAGAAGATAGTACGTCGGTCCTAAACTATACAGGGTATGTTGCCCTATAATTAGAAGGACATTCTATTTTCATACCCTTAAATCCAGGGATCCAAAGCAAAAAAGCTTAATGAATCGTTAAAAGGTGTTTAAAGGGCACTTGCCCAATTGAAGTAATGAGGTTAAGGGGTCTTTTTAATAGCATTTGAGGCACTTAATTTTACTTCCTTTTTGGACCAAATATCAGCCATTTGATGATTATTGCAGCTACAAATGTATTTTGGGTGGTAAAAGTTAAAGGAGTACTACCACTCCCCACTAAGAATGAATAGGACACTATATGTGTCTTTATCTTTGTAGTACAAGTAATAAGAGGCACTATCTTTTTCTTCTTATACATTCTTTTATTTATCCTTTTTACTTGTGATGGTTCATCTAACAATTTAGTTGCTTAGGTATTTAAGTTGATAGGAAAATAGTTAGCTCTTGAGTTGGGTCTCATAATTCATCCAAAATAAAAGGTGGGTGTTTCATAGATAATTGAATTTAATTATTAGAGTCATGAGATCATTAAAAATGTAATGGCTCGGATTAATGTGCAATATTTTCTTCGCGATGTGTCGGAAATGAACTTAATATTCACCACGAGTTTGGTCTATATTGAGGTGCTATATGAAAATTTCATGCATGTCATATTTATCACGATAATTTCATAATTGATAAAGTATTCCGAGTTTGGTACTTATCATTAGGATTGGCAGACCCGGTACAATATATGTCTAATGAAAAACACTAGCGTAATGCTTCTCGTTTTTTTAAATAAATAAATAAATTTATTATTTTCCTCAAGTACTTGATTTGATGATTACCACGAGTTGTTGAAAGAAATGCATAAGATGAGATCTTGTATGCCCCTTAAACGACAGTTCATTATATTTGAAAAATTGCACGAACTCATCATAGCTTTGTTTATATCAGTTAATCATTATCATCCAAAAACGAACTCACTATTATAATGTTTTAGATTTTACTAAGATCAAAATACTTGGCCTTTCAACCAATATGGCTCGGTGCCAATACTTTTTAAAAAACGAATTAGTTCAAACAACTCGAGTTATGAAGATAAGTACAAGATCAAATCTTATACCACTCATTTACCATAGTGCAAAATTAAATAAATGACACATTTATAAACACAAATCTACATAAGTTTAGATATGAACACACCTATGTATATACACTATACCCCAGTTGGTTACCCGCCGGTTGGTAGTGAAAAAAGTTGTTCTCTTTAATTTTGTAAGCTGGATTTGAGTAATCTCTTCATCGATCTTGAAGATAAAAATGAAGGAAATTTTATGCATGATTATATGTATATTCATCTATATATATAGGTCCACATGAAAGGAGACCTATCAATAATATCTACAGAGATGTAGCTAGTTTACAAAAATGACGAAACATTATGAGGTGGATACAGAAGTTTGGGTGCGGAATTATTGTAGATTTGGGGTTTCATATGGCACCATATACAGATAGATATGGATCGAAATCATGGGCAGTGGCCATGTGCAAGATCATCATGTTGATTCATAATCAAAGAGAGGATCTTGAGATCGATCTGATTAACTCCATATCATAATCAGGTTAAAATTACTTTTTCACTCTTGTAAGAAAGTACAATTGGAATTTTTTTTAACTCAGTTCGTCAAGAACTGTATCGGAATAGTGTTCGAGAAATGATGGTGAAGTTTGACGAGATAAAGTTAATTAAAGAAAGATGATTATTAGGGTTGCCGACTCCCTTTATATGTTTTTGTTACAAGTTTCGATTGAATGAAATAAGTAAGTGGAAGTAACGTGAAAAGGAGCTGAATCGCTGATAGTATATTGTACCACTTTTTAATGTATCATTTTTATACGCCTCTTATTCTAAAATCTATAAAAAAATATTAAAGAGAGTTATATAACTGATCATGTAATACACGTAGCTCCACCACAACTCGTATTCTCCTACTTTGTGTTTGAGGCTTTCAAAGCCAACTTGACTCGACCTCTAAAAGTTACTATGGTATAGTTAGCTACATGGAAAATTGGTAAAATGGTAATCTTCTCCTTTATTACACAAGGATTGTGATGATGAGGGAGGAGACCAATGTATATAGACTATAGAGAAACCCCACTTGCCGGTCTTTGTTAGTAAGCACATTGGTTGGCAATGAATCTAAAATGAGGTGAAAGAGAGAGTCACCCAACTCAAAAGATGAAAACAAATCGATACAGCAAGGCAACCATGTGACCTGGTTTTATGCAGATAGTTGGAGGACCAAAACAGAAACAGAAACAGAAACAGAAATTAAAATTAAAATTAAAATTAAAATTAAAACCAAAATAGAAATCACCCATGACAGGGATAATATGAGATCGAGAGAGATGGAGGTTAGAGAGAAGATGGCAATGGTGGCTTTATGTCGAATTCTGAATGTGTTAGCAAATGATGTAAGATTAGTTTTTTTCTAATAAAAGTTGTTCGGACCATATAGTTTTTGTCATGACTTTAGAGTTTTCGATGATTGAGTCATTTTATGTTCGAACTTTGAGGATTTCCATTTTTTTAAGGGCAATATAAGTTTTTAATTTTTTTTTTGTGATTAAAGTACTACTTAAGAGATTTGTTCCTGGGACATCCAGGTTCTAGACTAGTGATATTACCACTAGGCCAAGCCCTTGTTCGTGAGGATCCCCATTTGTTTAGCACATAATATTCGGATCTGTGCAAACTTCAAACCCATACAAGTAGAACTTCCATTTCAGAGGGTGTATTAGTAATGAGTATAGGATCTATAATTGAATCTCTCTCAACAACTCGAGTTATTGACACTACACAATTCTTGGCAGACGATGAGACGAATGATGACAATTACATCATGCTTCTTTTTATGACAAAATATACATCGTATATACATATGAATATCCTAGAAAGACATGAAAACATTGTCAAGAACCAGTTGGTCCCAATAACTCGAACTGTTGGGAGAGATTCAATCGTGGATCATATATGGGCTTGAAGTTTGCACATGTCCGGATACTATGTGCTTAACAGAAACAGATGGGGGTAATCGGGATTTTAACAGAAGACCTCTTGGTTACAGAAAGCTCTGATACCATGTCAAGAACCAGTTAATCCCAATAACTCGAATTGTTGAGAGAAGTTCAATCGTGAATCATATACCATTTACTGTTTCTAGTGTTTTAACCAACTAAAAACTATCCGACCCATGAAAACCAACGATCCATGGGCATACCATGAACCATCAAGAACCACCATTGTTAGGCACTTAGGCTATAGCTAGTTACAAAAGATGCCATCTTATGATGATATTGGTCCATATATATGCATGCATCATGTCTACATATCATATGATGTGTAAATGCATTTGCATAGAAAGGCTGGATTGGTTTTGTAGCATTGTGGGGCAATTTTTGTATGTGAAGAAAGATAGATAGATAATATATTTGCACATCCGTGATTCCTTCTGCCCATATCCGATGTGACTGGTCTGCTAGATTGCCTTTCTCTTTCTTCACATTTCGTTTCCATTTTACCCTCTTCTCTCGTTGTGAAAGGCTACATTATTATGGCATCAAATGTTTTTCACTCCCAAATCATTCTTCTGAGCGAGTGGAATATAAATGTGATGCCACGGAAAAGATTCGGGGAAGAACTCCATGACCACGACGACCACCTTGATTGATCCAACCATCGGTCCTTCGTTTAATGATCCTACTTATATGCTAAGATTAGAAGACTAGTAAATGGGTTTACATATAGTAAGCGAGCCTCGGATCAAAGTCGGTTTGGGTTGTACGCGTCCTAGTTCCCTGACCTATATTATTTTGAATACTTTTAATTCTTATCATTATTTCATTTCGAGAGAACGGTTAGAATTTGTTATGAAACATTTCGGGTGAATGCCCCATTTGGTCACTCAGATTACAAAATCATGTCATGTTTAGTCACTAGAAAAAATTATTATCAATTTGGTCACTCGAATTACCAAAACATGTCACATTTAGTCGCTCTCCCTTTAGTTTCTGTCCAACTCCGTTAATGGAGTTGGACGGAGGCTAATGGAGAGTGACTAAATGTGACATGTTTCAGTAATTCGAGTGACATTCATAAAAAAAAAGAAGTAATTCAAGTGACCGGAGTTGGACGGAGGTTAACGGGAGAGTGACTAAATGTGACATGTTTCAGTAATTCGAGTGACCAAAATTGATATTAATTTTTTCTAGTGACCAAACATGACATGATTTATTAAATCTCAGTGACCAAATCTGACATTTAGCCGAAATATTTCAATCGCTATTATTCGAATTCATAATTTCCTTCAATTGTCATCGTAATTTCTTCATATCTCTTGTTCTTCTCCAATTCTCTCGAGTCGTTCAATCAGTCTCTTAAGACATTTTTACTATACATAATAAGCTTCTCCAACAATCGTTGATTAACAAAATATAGTTGGAGATCGATCGAGACTATACAATATGTTGCATTCCAAAAAGTTTCCAATGTGCATACAAAGCTTTTGTAGGGTTGTAATGTGGACAACACCAGTACCCTTCCGGTCGAGTTCAACGTCGTGGAAAGACAGCAATTCGAACCTGCAAAAGGAAATTTGCATTGATAAGCTTTTGTGGACTGGTGCTGTCGACATGCGCCATATTACAAAAAAGATTGCCACTAGCTGAGCGTCAATGGCTGGAAGCTGGATTGTTTGCTATAAGAAACAGAGATATCTGTGGCTCAGTTTCGGCGTCCGATATCTCTTGGTAGGGTTGTGAATTTGTGTGATGTGGTGGCTAGCTCTCATTTGCAGAGTTATCTTTCAACCGCAGATCGAGAGGACAAGTAGGTAGGGTTTTGCAAATCGCACGTAATGTAAAACTCACAAAGGATTTTAGTCGACCATTGGTCTACGGCAATTGCGATAGATCGAAACGTTTTTAAAGACGATTGAAGATGTTTTATTACATATTTGTGGATAGCTCGTGTATTTTATCGTCAGTGGAATTGTAAGAACTAGGATTTTGGTGTCGTAGTATAGTATTTCGTTTGTAAGAATTGCTTCAAAGATTGTTTAGACTATTTGATCATATAATGTAGTTTTATACTATAACATTGCCACTGCAAAAAAAAAAAAAAGATCTTTAGTAGGGTATTTGTTAGTGTTTCTTAATTAATAACATGATTTAGTAGTAGAGTGATGTAACAAAATCGCAATAATGTGAAAATCACCATAATACATATTTACCAAATGACTCATCAGGTGTATTTGAAATCTTAAGTATGGGTACTTTAATTGATGCTATAACATTTATGTAATTAATTATTGTGTCGGCTATGATAGTAATAAACTCTTGACCGATGCCAAACTTGAGGGATGAGTTAGCTTGGTTACTAAATTTCTAGTAGCCACCTTGGCTACATCAATATCCACCATCCATTTTTATCTTTTTCCTATTTTTTTAATCTAACGATTATGATTGCTCAAGGATAATTTTGGAAACAAAAAATAAACCACACTGGATTATTCTATATATACACAAACCCTAATTCTACCCTCCTCCCACCCAACCCACCGGCTCCCACCATCTATTCTTCTCGGCGGTGCCGTTGTGTCCTCCGACCTTCGCCGCCTCCACCGTACCCAACTCGATCGAACCGGTCCTCGCCGCCGCTGGCATCCACCTCACTGATCTCACCGCCGCCGTCACCGGCACCAACCTCTTCATCTCGTCCTTCTCCATCACCGCTTCCGAAATCTCCTTAAAAGTCTCCGCCACCGCCTCCCACAGAGCATCGTTCCTCTTCCCGATGACAAACAGCAAGCTCAGCCTCTCTCGGCAACCCTCCCTTCTCTGCCTCATGCTCAAGTCGTTCAAGGACTGAGATTTCCTGTAACTAATTTGCTTAGTCGGTCTCTGCAATTGGAAGGAGGAATTCCATTGGAATGGTATGTTTTTTTTAAATGGTAGTCATTTTTTTTCAGTAGTGATTTTTTTTAAATGGTAGTCATTTTTTTCGTAGTGGTAGTGTTATTGTCGTATTGGTATAGTTTTTGTCGCATTGGTATTATTTTTGTCGCATTGGTATTGATTTTGTCGCATTGGTATTGATTTTGTTACATTGGTATTGATTTTATCGCATTGGTAGTGATTAAATCTGCAATGGTATTGATGTTTTGTGAAATGGTAGTGTTTTTATTTCTTGAATGGTATTAATGTTTTGTGAAATGGTAGTGTTTTTATTTCTTGAATGGTAGTTTTCGTGTAATGGTATAAATTTAATTCTGCAATGGTAGTTTTCGTGTAATGGTATAGATTTATTTCTGCAATGGTATTGATATTTTTCAAAGTGGTAGTGTTTGTCTAATGGATTGGTACTGATTTCGTTTTTTTTTTTTTGCAGAAAGATTGAGAAAAATATGGAAAGGAAATCTGGCTGGAGATTACGGAAGTGAGAGAAAGAGAGATTTTTAATTAATAGATTTTTGTAACTACCTTAAATGTAATTTATTAAAAAATTAATTAATATAATTTATTTTTCCATACCCAATTTACCCTTAGTAACCACGGTGATCACCGTAACCTGTCCCCAAACTTGACGTTTGTTACAATTTTGCTTCGTTCAAGTTTTAGGTTCCTTTTAATGCTTGATAATACGCTGCAGATTTTATAATTTGTTACCGATCACTTGATTGGTTGATACTAACATTAATTACTTTGTATGTGACAGTAAAATTCATTTTACTCTGAAACTCATCTCATGATCAGTTATTTCTTATTCATATTAGGCACATAAGAACTCAGTTCCCGCCAAATGAACGAACCACCCCTGGATCATTTAAACGGCGGCGTTTTAACCTCAAGCTTTCCCCGGGTTCTCTGCAACGGTTCAATTTTCCCGCTAAAATTATTTCCATACCCTTTTTTTCCCATTCTGTTCCTCTCCTTCCTAATTCCCGTCACCCTAAAAAAAGAGCTCTTCCCTGACCAATATGCAGCGTCCAATTCGAACCACCCAAGAAATTCTTCCCAATATATTCCTTGTGAGAACAAAGATGGAAGAAACCGCCCAAAGATCCCAAATTTCCACCTTCCCGAATCCCACCGTACCGGCACCGGCGGCCACCGCTTCCCCGCCGCGTTCCGATCCGCCGCCGACATGGGGATCCTCTACGGGATGGTGGCCAGAGGCCGGGTGGTGTTGGCCGAGTTCAGCGCCGCGCAGACCAACGCGGGTCAAATTGCCCGCCAAGTACTCGACAAATTGCCCCAAGGAAACGACGACACCAATTCCTCCTATTCCCACGACCGCTACGTCTTCCACGTGAAGCGCACTGACGGCGTCGCCGTCCTCTGCATGGCCGACGATGCGTCAGAGAGTGAGTGATTCCGTTTTCATTGCTTGAAATCCGGATCCTTTTTTGCTTTCCGGGGTTGGATTTTGATTTGATGAATGAATGCATGCAGGGAGGATCCCTTTCGCGTTCCTCGAGGACATCCACGGCCAGTTCGTCCGGACGTACGGCCGGGCAATCAGCTCGGCCGCCGCCTACGCGATGAACGACGAGTTCTCGAGGGTGCTGAGCCGGGAGATGGAGCGTTACTCGAATGATCCCAGGGCGGATAGGCTGGATCGTATCAGGGGCGAAATGCACGAGGTGGGTATTGTATTAGGCGTTCGATGAAATGCCTCAATGAAAAATTGATCAGGAAAATTGATGCTACTCTTTTTGTTTCTGTTTATGGGACTCGAGGGCAGATGCGGATAGTGATGATAAACAACATCGAGAAAGTGCTGGAGAGAGGTGACCGGCTAGCGGTCCTCGTCGACAAAACTGCGGCGATGCAGGGGAACTCGATTCGGTTCAGGAGGCAGAGCCGCCGGTATAGAAACGCCATGTGGTGGAGAAATGTCAAGCTTTCGTACGTTCTGGTTCATTTCCTCTCTTTCTTGATATATGCATTCAACAGTTTTGCTGCTTGGGAATTGGGATCGGTACATAATTTGTTGCTTCTTTGTATGGTTGCAGGCTAATGTTGCTACTGTTCATCTTCCTGCTCGTGGCTTACATAGTGTTTTCTTTTGTCTGCAGTGGTTCTATTTCTCCATTCCTTCTTCCTCTCTGCTTCAGCTGAGGGCGCCAATGGGACATTCTGGATTTCACTAATGTTTCTAGTTCTTGGGCAGGGTTATACTCTCTCTTTGTATACCTTCATTCATTAGGAAGTCTCTTTAAGGATGGGATTTTTTTTTTTTTTTTTGTGGGGAGATGGGAAGGTGGATTTGTTTCTCCCCTCTGAGAATTTTGACTCTTTTTGAGATGGTTTTCTTGTTTTATTTTGTAGATGATTTTCTATTCAATCTCATCATAAATCTTAACATGGAACATTGAATCATTTATACACATTATTGAAAAGTAAGGTTAAAAAAGTGTTAAGTTTTGGCCTCCTGACTAGCGTCTAGTCCGATTAAGCGTGTTGCCAAGACGCGATTGGGCGTGCGAAGCAAAAATGGAAGAAATATGGAAAATGATCAATAAAGAGGTCGAAACGGGTATATTGAAAGATCAATAATCATTTTCTTTCACACACACCTTATAATGAACTCAACGATTTTATTGTAACAAAGCCAAAAAAAAAGATGAACTCATTCAATTGTTGGTGATTTGCAGTAACAATTAAGAAATAAGTCGGTGATTTATAGTAAAATTATAAATTATTTTAGAAAAGAATTAACAAAATAAAAAATCAAATTAATAATCCAACAGAGTCATCTACAGATCTATCCCTACTCTTTATCTTCTCACGGCCCTCTTCCTACCTTTTCATCGAACCTAGAAGAAGAAAATCTCTAATTGGAAAACAAAAATCTTGCCTTCCAATCGACATCCATGCCAACGCGCGCAACTGTTCATGCATCTACCATCGGCCATCGCTGAACCCAATCCAAAAGCTCCTCTTCTTTCTCTTACTCTGTACCGCGACAATCTTCCTCCGCGCCACCTAACAGAAGAAGTATTTTCTTCTGACAATGCAAATGGAAATGGTGGCTCGAACCATGAAAGCAGTGAGAAGGAAAGTAACTTATGGGAATGGTGTCGTCCAGTATCAAATAGAAAAGAACAATGGATAGTACATGTGGACATTAGTTATTGGTTTTCCTTGTAACCGTTTAATTTGTTTTTCTTTCCTTTAAGTTGTACGAATTCCTGCTACATAAAGGGCCAACAGCACAGCTCTAAGCCTATGGCATCTTTTATCGAATATACAAGTGTAATAAACCAACTGGTACCAAAAACGCTCTTGTTGGGAGAGACCCATGTATAGTACTTAATGTTGAAATAAGGTAAGTCTGATTTGCCGATTACCAAGCCCCTGCAGATTGATTTGAATAAGGGAAATGCTTCAATCAAGCGGATCTTCTCCAACGGTGTGCTTTCAGCAAATCATTTTCAACGGCTAGCTACTCAATTGCAACGGATAGCTTGTTTAGCTATATATTCCAAGGGTGCTGTATTAGTTACTTTTGTGGGAATCAGAGCAAAGGGTACAGGTCTTAGCTTTGAGTTACAGAAGGGTGGACAGTATAGGGGTAGAGGTTCTATACTGTGGTGGCTGAACTGAGTTGGTTAGCAACTCAGGTGTTTTTCCATTTAACCTTTGATCATTTGTGTCTTTTGTATTCTTGTCTTTCAATTTCAAAAATCAAATAGAGTCTCCTGGGGTCTGTGATCCTGGGACGAGGAAGTAACCATTGCACAAGAGTGAACCTCGTTAAAAAGATTGTGTGTCCTTCTCTTCCCTTACTCTGTTCTGATTTCTTCTGTTTTTCTTCCTTCTGCATTTTCGTGTTCTTCACAGAAGAACAAATTAAAGCAGCTTCAATTTCAAAGAAACAGGGCTTGACTGTTTCTTAGCCCGCTACCTTCAATTATTGGGTCCTGGCCCATTTGTTTGATTTGAGCCCATTAGAGAATTAAGGCAGAGAGATTAGGAGCTTGACTTATCAGTCAACTCCTGTCGAGTCTTCCTTCCCAATTCATTTCGGCTCTAATCAAAATTCCCAATTTCTCTTTCGAGCTAACCCTAATCCGATTTCACTTAACCACTTCCTCAAAAAAGGAAGAAGAAGATGAAAGGCAACACAACCTTTCTCACCCTCTGAATTTACAAACCAATTTCTTTGTTATGGTATCATAGGATAGGCTGGTTAGGGTTATGATGCCCTTTTCCTCCTTTTTTGTTCTTTGTTGTTCTTCGTGTTCTTGTCTCCTTTTTGCTCGTTTCCTTTCTAATCAACAATGTATGATGAACAAACACCACCCCACAATGTGGGATCACAAACCCATTCTAGTTCCCGTGGAGGTAGATCTACCACTGAATACCCACTCACAGACCCATACTATCTCTATGGGTCAGATTCTAGTTTCTCAAAAGCTTACCGCAACCACCTACAACAATTGGAGTGCAACGATGATTGATGGACTCGCCTCCAAAAACAAGCTAGGATTCGTTGATGGGAGCTTATCAGAAGTAGCACTGACGGAAGCTATGTACAAGCCATGGACAACTTCATGGTAAAGAGTTGAATGTTGCAATCAGTTGATGATCTTATCAGCAAAAGTGTGAGGAGTCCGAAAACAGGGTAATTTGAAACAGGGTATGCCCAAGGTGACCTAGTTAGAGTAGCAAGAGTTAGAATAAGAACTTGCTAAGTTGTCCAAGGAGGAAACGACGAGGACTTAGATGTAGATATTGCTTAGTGCATAGGTGATCTTGTAAAGTTTATTTACTTTGAGTACTGTATAGGTTTTTATATTCTATATATATATATATATATATGATATATTGTAAAGGATATTCTAACATTTTATTTCCAATTAATAAAAATCTGCCTATCGGCTTCTCTAAACGTCAGTCTAGGAAGAACTCAAAAATTACAAACTAGTTCATGTCGATCTGTACTTGTTTGCCTACCAGCCATAGCACTTATGCAGCTATCAATGGTTATAGAAACACCAATCTTGTGATACAGTTCATTAGAGGGCTCAATGAGAACTATGCTATACCTAGGTCTCAAGTCTTATTCAGTGATCCTTTACCTACTATGGATTGAGTTTTTGATCGAATGTCATGTCAAAGTAAACAAATTAAAAAAATTCAATCAATTAACGTTCTAATTTCATTTATTTACTTATTAAACAGTAACATGAAAATAAAAAATGTGCTTTTTCATTTTTTAATATAAAGGGCCGCAATTTTTCATTTTATGGTTTAATAAGTTAATAAATGAAATCAGAAACAAATTAATTGATTGAAATAATGAAATTATAATTGTTTATATTGTTTATGCTGACATGACATTGACTTGGCGCGTTGATCGATAGTCAACGACATTGACCTTCCAATTTGACGGTCAACCACCGCGTCCAACCAAAATAGTATAAATAGTGTTGATTAAACAAAGATAGAAATTTTGAAAAATACGGATTGAAATAGTATATTGGTAAAAAGTTCGGGCCATAGTATTAATCTTAGGATCTCCACATCAGGCAGAGTAGTGAGAAAACACATAGCACAATCAGGTCTGCTCCCACATTAATTTACTAAATACATACCTTTTTCATGTTGATACATTCCTTTCCTAAAGGCCAAATACACTTGTGTAGCCAAAACTTTGACAATTTTGCCAAATATAGCCACTTTTGACGTAATACAAGAAATAGCCACTTCCATCTAATTATTTGACGGTGTTGGTTAACGTGCTGACTGGACTAACGGATTGTTCGACGTGGCGTTTTCCGACCCATAAGTATTTTCCACGTGGATTTAAAAAAAATATATTAAAAGGTTAGGAAAAAAATAAAAAGCTTTGTATTTCCCACGTACATAAACTTAACAAACAAAAACAACAAAAAAATCCCTAAAAAAATATTCCATCGCCAACACAGTGTTGCAAACCCTTCCCAACCTGTTCATCTTCTTCCGCAGCGTCCCTCGCCCTCAACCCCACCCGGCCACCCCCAATCCACCGCCGCCTCCCTCGCCCTCAACCTCTCCACCTTCTTGCAAACTTCTCTCTACTCCAATCCCTCTCCTCTCTCTCTTCATTCCCCTTGCGTGCGTTAACCCAACCGTCGCTCCTATTCGAAAAATCCTCCCGGATCTGCTTCCGATATCAGTCAAACCGATAGCAACTCCGTAGAAGCCGCGCGAGCCTCCTCTATTTCCGCCGCTCGAGCAGCCCTTCTTCCGAATCCTGAGGTTAATCAAGCATCTCTCATCTGCTCCTGCCCCTCCGCGAAATCCCTCAGATCTCGCATGATTTCGAGCTTATTCACCGGATCCATGGCGAGGGTCTCAGTTTCACTGGCGGATGCGGGAGAAGAAGTCGCCATCTTCCTTGTTTCAATATCCATCGCCGACAACAGAGGCAGAGAGAAAGATGAGGCAGATGGGTGTGGGTAAACGCGAAATCCCTAATATCCAATTGATAGCTTCGTCCAATCCTTTATACCCAATTAAGGGTGTGATTTTTTTTTCTTCGTTTTTGACATAAGCAGCAGCTGTTGTTGTTTGTTCCTCCTTCGGATGTAATGCTTAGTTAGTTATATAGGAAAACAGATCCTGCCTCAACAAAAGAGAGTGAAGGTAAGGGATTGTGTGAATTGGCTTCTCCATCGCATATAGGAAAACATGCTTGTTCATCGCATCTCCTCCTGCAATTTCCTGGTAAATTGTGTGTGTGTTTTTTTTTTGGGCATAGCTGGTGTGGTTATTGTCGCTGGCTGGTAGCAAGAGAGATCGGCAGTAATGACGGACGGGAGCAACGACGGCGATTTGGGGTAGTGGTAGTGATTGGGGGTGGGGTCGGTGGAGATGAAGGGAAGAATTGATTTTTGTATTTGTATGATTTTTTATTTATTTTTAAATTAAAATATGACATGGCATCCATGTGAGAAGTGTTGTTGAGTTGTCGATGATGTGTCCGTTGAGTTGGCAGCCAAGCAAGCATTTTGTTAGTTTGACTAACAGTGTCATTGAAGCCGTCAAACTATGTAACGAAAATTGCTATTTTTGTCATCGAACTTTCAAAATTCTGATTATTTCTAATATTTCTCCAAAAGCAGCTATATTTGTTACAACCGTCCAATTTTTTGCTATGAAAGTGAATTTGGCCTTTCCTAAAGCATCGTCTATAGCAGGAAAATAAAATCCAAGGTCGCTTGTGTCGGCTGGCAACTATGATTTCTCTTCCAGTAGTCCCTTGTGCTCATTGGCTTGTGATGGACTTATGGTCCATCCACGTAAGCCCTCTGAAGAGTCTCATGCAACGGTGGCCCACGCAAGTCCATATGAAGCCCATGGGTCATGTTATTCATTCCCGTTCAGCCCATGCACAAGTGTCCAGGAACGACGAGGAAGACATAATTCGTGGCCAATGAGGACTCGTTCGGCGGTGATAGTTGACCAATCCTTGGCCGAATGAGTTTTGCTCTATTGTTTACATTAGTTAATTTATAATTATACTTAAAATATGTATTCGAACCATTGGTCGGAGTAAATTTTATTTTATTTTGATAAATTTATTCATGTTTTTAAATAATTTGAGATGTTTTAAAATTTTAATCCATTATTTCAAAATAATATTTATGGTATTTGTTAATTATGACAGCGATAATTAGTTAATATGTATTTTTTATTAAGTCGTCCTAGTTTATTTTTGTATATTTTTTCATATCTTAGAAGAAATTTGTGAACCTTTTATTATCGGATATGAATGTGAAGTTGGAAGAAAATAT
This sequence comes from Linum trigynum, assembly GCA_964030455.1. Taxonomy (NCBI): domain Eukaryota; kingdom Viridiplantae; phylum Streptophyta; class Magnoliopsida; order Malpighiales; family Linaceae; genus Linum; species Linum trigynum. The sequence goes on along the minus strand of OZ034814.1, from coordinate 4,394,420 downwards.
ATGCCATCTAGAATGGTAGAAATTGAAGGTATATAAAAAAATCAAGAGAATAACCTAAAGATTATGCCTAGAAATCTCAAATATCGAACACGAAAACATAATGCTTATTGTATAAATTATTGTAATTTAGTGTATAGGCTTGTTTGAATAATAAGTGGGAGTTGTTAAGTGTTAGTACTAATGCACATATGATAACACTATATGTGAACATGTTTTCCCCTTCATTTCTCAATCGTTTGAGCCAGCGGCGGATCCAGGACATAGTAGTGCACTAGACCGCATTTCATTAGAAAATTAGATACTGTAAAAAAATCATAGTTTTTTTTACAATATCAATTGTATACGTCGATCTTTTAATATAGGGAAGTCATCAATAATGGAGTGTACATCCATACCAATAGCATACTAATCTTTCTCAAATAAATAGTTTACCAATCAGCGAGAAATTCATCGCTCATTTTGTTACGCAAATCATATTTCACCTGTTCCATTGTTGAAAAGGTTTTCTCCAAAGTAGTTGTTGAAACGGGCAATGTCAATACTAGACAAATCAATCGACTAATCAATTTGTATTGTGTGTTCATTCATATTTCCACCAGCTGCTCTAATACAAGAGAGCAAACTTCAGTTCTTTTAGTCCTTTACGTTTTAGACTCTTAGAATTTTAGGTTACATTGTTTGTTTTTCTTTAGAAAAGAATCATTGGAGCTAGAATTTTTAGGCTAAATTTAGAGTTGTGATTTGATTATTTTCATCTAACCCATTTTCTCAATTACACACAATCTTACTATAAAATAACACTTGACCGAATGGCTAAAATCAACAAACTCATAGTTACTATACTAGCTCCGGATCCAAAGGAGGGCTGGGCCGTGGCCCGGGGTGGCCACCCCCTGGATCCGCCATTGGTTTGAGCCCAATTTCATGCTCTCGTGACGAAGCTCGACGTCGCGCGAGCTACTCCAACCCATTGCCCATCTCTCCTCCTCCGTTCGGTCGACACAAAACAGATTCGTCAACGCTCTGGCAGCGGGTGAGGACTCCCTTTGCTGAAAGCAGTTAGCATGAACCTCTGAGCTGTTAGTTCCTCTTCAACATGTTGCCCGGGTTGCGATTGAGTGGCTCCCTCAATGTCTCTGCTCCGGCTCGCCATCATTTGTTGTTGATCAATTCGGACCTCTGCCGGGGATAACGGTTTGAGTAGGAAATTACGCTCTCAATGCTTGAATCTGTAAGAATTACCTCAGCCATCATGAACGAACCCACGATCGTATTTCCAAGGGCGTCCTAACAAGAGGTGTGTGGCTTGCATCGGAGCTACATCGCACCATAATTCATCCTTGTACTCGCCGATTTTGAAGTGAAATTTCACCTGTTTGTTCACTTTCAACGTCTCGTACTCATTTAACCAATGTAGGTTGTAGGGTTGGGAATGCTTGATCGTTGCTAGCCCGAGATTCTTAACGACATCAAGACTGATCACATTTGTGCAGCTGCCTCCGTCAATTACAACGGATAATAACTTCCCGTCAATTGTACAACGGGTGTGAAAAAGGTTGTCCCGTTGCTCTTCGTTGGCCAGAGAATCCAAGGTGAGTACTCGACGATTTACTCCGAGAAACTTACCTGAAGGTGGGATTTCAGCTTCAATCGATTCATCGACTTCGGAATCAGACCCACTCCCTTCGCTGCCATCTTCCTCTACTTCATCATCGGTTACGTACTCCCCATTGCGCAGCACCAGTGCCTTCTTGTTTGGACACTGGTTGGCCTTGTGGCCTCTGCCGAAACACTTAAACCATTGTATGTTGCTCGTCGATCCTCCCGGCTTCTCGTGATTCGCCGGAACAGTAGTGCGGGGTGTAGATTTGGGCCCTTCCAATCTGGTCGGTTCTGAATTCATCACAGGAGCGTGCTCTAAATTAGTCTTTGAGTACCTCCTCCCCGCACTTGCTCATTGATGCCGTTCCACCTTAATTGCAAGGTGTACAACTTCTTCCAGCTCGACGAAGGGTCGCAGCTCAACCTCGAGTTTAATTTCGCGATTCATCCCATGAAGGAACCGTGCAATAGTGGCTTCTTTATCTTCCCGGCCATCAACACGCATCATGAGGAGCTCAAGCTCTCGATAGTACTCGTCAATGGATTTTGAACCCTGCCGTAATTGCTGCAGAGACTCAAACAGATCGCGTTGATAGTATCCCGGCACAAAACGTTCTCGCAGTAAACCTCTCAACTCCGTCCAAGTTGTGACATCAGGTTGTAAATTCCTACGACGCTGGAGCTGGGTTTTCTCCGACCACTGTGCGACATAGTCGGTGAATTCGTACGTCGCAAGAAGTACTTTCTGGGCTTTGCTGTAATCGCCGCATTGAAAGAAAAGCATGATCTTTCTTTCCCAATCGAGATACACCGAGGCGCTGTTTGTGCCCGAGAACGATGGGACTTGTAGATTCACGCCTCGCAGATCAGCAACGTTATTCCTTGGCTCCGCTGCCGCAGCTGCTAGCTGAACTTCGTGATCATCCTGAAGCACTTCCTGTTCGAGGTTCTGTTCTGCAACGACCCTCTGCTGCCAAACAGGGGCGTCCACCGTTGCTCTCAATTCAGTCAGTTGTCGATTTATATGATTGAACTGAGCTTGAAACACGGCATTCTGCTGCGCCATCATAGTTCGAAGCAGGTCCAAGGTATCAGTTTGGTCCGCCATTGTTGAATCGGCGTGTGGCGTGGAATCCTTCTCCAAAATGGACTCTCCCGCGAGCGACCGTTCTTTGTTAGGGAAAACCAGAACAACCTCCTGCTTCTTCAAAACCTTCTGTCCCACTACCAAGACAGCAGCATGATCGCACTCTACAAGGCCCTTTGATCGGGTCCACCTCGTCGTACACGCGCCGCCTTCTGTCGATGAACTCGTTGTCTCTGCCATCGCGGGAGAATCGTCACACGACCACTGAGTTTAACCGGGCTCTGATACCACTTGATAAGCCCCAACCCGTGAGGCTTGTTGAACACAACTTAGAAATCGGATTTCTAAGCCAGAAAACAAAGTAACAGGGGAATGAAAGGATGGTTCGGAGTGCAACTTCAACACCACGCGCAGGAAAAAGGCTCAACCGAATTCAAGGTAGCAACCTGACCAGGATTGAGGTGATGACTCAATCGATACAAGGCTCGCTCGTCGTTGGCGAACCAAGCAACAAGGACAATCCACGAGTTAAAAACTCAATGAACAAGTTCTTAATTGATTAACGTCTAACTATTACAATGGAGTTTGTAGGTCTTTAAATAAGCAAAATAAAACCTAATTGGAATACAAAACAAACAAGGAAAGCTAATTAATCCTACTACGTCTAAAGGTAACAAACTCAAACAGAAAAGGAATCCCAACTCGTCCATAATACCCAAAACTTGTAGCTCACGTAAGCTGCCTCCAAAACAGGTTCCATAGCAACTTTGACCCTCACGTTCACATGCCTATAGGTCTCCATCTCCTTAGCCAATACCTTGCTTCTGTAGAAAAACAAACACACTTTCATGTGGTACAAAGATCCTTAACTGATTCGAACCCATCTTCCCTGAATGGAGCTCCAAAGTGACCTTCCTGACCATACCTCCAGACTTAGCCAAATTCTAGCAGTTTGACAGTTTTGAGACAACTACTTTGAGGCCTTGAAACACAGCCTTAACGATCTTGTATGAACCCGAATCCCATGCCATATTGTAGAGGAAGTGTTTATCTTCAATACAACACCTTAACCTCGAATTTCTATCAACCCAATTGGAAGGTTCGAGCTCGCAAAGTCGGCTACCTGAACTCATCATAATACTTGGCCAAAAATTCAGATTGTGCAAATGAGTTAGCTTAGCTTCTTGAACGAACAATTCTAACTTGGAATGGAAGCAATCCAAGCTCATATCAAGACCTCTCTAACTTTATCTCTTCCTGCTTCCTTGTCCATTCAAATATCAGATTGATTAACCAAACTCTACTTACCCTCGTTCCTAAGTCTGAGTCCCCTACTTCTATGAACTAGTTTAGGCCTATTAGTCTCTGCAATGTAGGATATAAAATTGTTGCTAAATGCCTTGCTAACAAGCTTAAGAGTTTGATGCCCTCCCTTGTGCATCAATTGCAGTCAAGCTTTGTTCCCAATAGGCATATTACTGACAATATTCTTATTTTGCAGGAGACGGACCACTCCATGGCAAGAAAGACTGGAAAGAAAGGAGTAATGCTTTTAAAAGTGGATCTTGCCAAGGCCTATGATAGGATTGACTGGAACTTCTTGGAACAAACACTTCACAGTGCAGGACTTCCAGGAACCTTTGTCAGAATGGTGATGGAGTGTTAACAACCACTGAGATGCAAGTTTTGTGGAATGGAACGGAAACTGAGAGCTTCAAACTAGCCAGAGGCCTTCGTCAGGGATGCCCCCTAACCCCTTATCTTATTTACTATTTGTGTTGAAAGACTTAGCCACTGCATTTTCCATGAAGTGAATATTAGAAACTGGAAACCAGTAAAGTTGTCAGCTCATGGTCCTGTCCTTTCTCATTTATTCTTTGCTGACGACTTGGTTCTTTTTACTGAGGCAGGGAGGGTGACTCTTGCTACCTCTATCCTTAATTCCATTCCCTCATATGCTATGCAAACCTCTATGCTCCCTCTTTCCATCTGTGACTTAATTGACCAGAATATTAGAGATTTTGTCTAGGGTTCGGGTGAGGGTAAAAAGAAAGTGCATATGCTTTCCTGGGATTCTGTGTGTAAGCCTAAGGATCAGGGGGGGCTTGGTCTTAAATCTGCTAGGAGCTTGAACTTAGCTTATATGGTTAAACTTGCTTGGAACCTGTTCAATAATGACCAAGATCTTTGGGTGAAAGTTTTGCAAGGGAAGTATTTCCATCACAAGAATGGCAGGATCACGAAGATGAAAAGCAGTAATCACTCAAGACTCTAGAAGGGAATTGTTAAAGCCTTACCCTTCATGAAACAGGCCACTCAATGGAGTGTCAGGAATGGGGAGACAACTGGGTTTTGGATACACCCTTGGGTGGAGAATGGCCTGATACTTGAGGAATTTTCCTTGAAAGAGCTCACTGAGGAAGAATTGAGTGCTTCAGTCTCTAGATGGATCGATGAGTCAGGTGAGTGGGATTGGGAAAGAATGAGACTGTACCTCCCTGATGAGATGATCTCTTTTATTGCAGGAACAGATGCGCCTAACTCTGAGTTGGGAAAGGATCGAACTGTCTGGGTCATTGAGAAGGATGGAAGGTTAAAAGCTCAAGTCAGCCTAATCAGTGGTGGCAGGGGATGTGGACAACACACCAATTGATGCATGGAGAGACCTGTGGAGGTGGAAGGGTCCAAGCCGTATTAAGCATTTTTTATGGCTAGCAAACCATAACAGACTGCTAACTAACAAGGAAAGAGAGAAGAGAAAGCTTACCAAGGATGGAATGTGCAACCACTGCAGAACAACAGAAGACACAACAGAGCATATCCTCAAAAAGTGTGGAAAAACTGCTGGCCTTTGGAGGCACTTCAAGAACAGACTCAAGGTGAATGACAATGGAATCGACTTTCAAACGTGGCTGATCAAGAACATGATGGATCAGGAGACATGGATTGAATTTGGTATAATCTGCTGGAACCTGTGGAAACAACGAAATGAAGAAGTGATGGATGGCAAGACTTATTCGGAAGTTGGTGTGATTCAGAGGGTGATTTCCTGAATCAACATCAATAATCAAGCACAGACCAACTCTGAGAAGTGCCTTGCACCTGTGAACATGACAAAAACCAGACTCTAGATTGCCTGGAAACCTCCAAGAGAAGGCTGGGTTCAAGTTCAATATGATGGGTCTATTGCCCAACCTTCTGGTCATGCTGCTGCGGGGGGCCTCATTCGAGACTACTTGGGAAGATGTCTAGGAGCGTTTGCTAGCAATCTTGGGAGGTGCACTATCACTAGAGATGAACTAAAAGGAGTTGTGGAAGAGCTGGAAATGGCATGGCATCTTGGGTATAGAAGAGTGGAGCTCAACATTGACTCCACTACTACTTTAGCTATTATTAGGAGTAGGAGCAATAGTGATCACTGTCATGGTCACGTTGGTAAGTACGAGTAGGAGGAGAAGAATGAAAGTTGACTGCCACGTAAGCTAGAGTTAACGGAAATGGACGGAGAGTGACCACACTTGAACCATTTAAATAATTTGAGTGACCAAGATTGGATTTAAATATTTCCAGTGACCAAACGTGAAGGTTTTTGTAATCTCAGTGACCAACCATGCAATTAACCCGTAATTAAAATATATTTATCTTTAACCCATATGTGATATGACCATGCATTCCAATTGGAATTGGGATGAGGGCTAAAGGCGAAAATAATATAGCTGGCAGCCACAACCTTTGTCTCAGTCTTTTTTTTTTTACAATACCTTTGTCTCAGTCGATGGCGTGAGAAGGGAGAAATACATAAGAGGAGGACTGACTCATTTCTTCTCAAACAAATCTTTTTTATTTTTTCCTTAATATAAGAAAGCCACAACCCATTAATTACTGAGAGTAGTCTAGGGACAGACTGAAGGGGACAGAGTCGTCTGACCTGCTCTCATTAAAAAATTAATAAAATAGTAAACCTCAATTGGAATTTTGCTGGCATCAATATCCCCTTCCCCCGTCCTATCACTTAGGTTTTATATTTTATTTGTTTTAATTTATTTCTATTTTGGTTAATGGTTACAATTACAATCAATCGCATTGCATGCGGCCTATAGTTTCGAGACTTTATTTCCCCTTCCCAAAATCGTCTTGATCCCCTCGCCGGCTAGAAATTAGGATGGTTAGTTTTTCCTTTTCATTGGTTAAGACTGACTGATTTTTCCCCCTTCAACTTCTGTTTAATAGTAATGGCAATCCACACCGTATTTTAATAATTATATATAGTTATAACAAAAAATACTCATTCAAAGGTTACAAATGATATATTCTTGGAGTACATTGTATCCTTTTTCTTTTTAATAAGCAGAGTACATTATATCCTACACAATAGCAAAGTAAGGATATAAAAATAGGTGAAGTATAGAAAAGATTCAGTGCCAGAAAAATATATTAACCCTAAAATTAATTACAAAGAGTTTTACAATTCTTTTGTATTCAACTATTCATCCATTATTCTAACGTTTAGGTTAAAGAAAACTATGATAATCAAGTATATAAACAAGCAATCGAATTGGGACTATCTTGTAAAAAAGAAGGGGGAAAAAGTCGAATGAAGACAACCTTTGAATTGAAAACTAATTAAATATAATACAATTACTTATTACTGGTGATATAGCAAAATCAGGCTCTCACAGCCTTCTCATCAAGTCTCCAGAGGCCATTTTGGTGTCAAAGATCAAACGGATCTGCAGGAAGACAGGTACTACTAAGTAGCCCGCACAGCTGTAGTCTGTGACGGGAGCAATTTGTTTGGTTTGGCTAACGGGAGCTTGTGTGAGTAACGACAACAAACGGAAGTGATTTATTATTATTATTATTGTTCTCATAGTTTTTTTTACTGAACGGAATTGATTTTTCCCCCTCCTCTCGAGCTTCCGTAAGGAATTGTCCACCTCATCATAGCGCGCAGGGACTGAACAGAATTAGGGGAAGTCTTTGTTCCAATCGACAGAAGTTTGAAGACAATAAGGGAAGATACGAGTCCGAAAGCAGTCGATTTCATCAAATCACAAGTCACGATTCCCTTTGCGCATTAGATCTTAGCCCCAACTATCAGATCATATCCCTAGTTGGCTTCCTCCATGTTACATATCAAAGGCTCTGATTTCCACATAGATCATCTAAATTCCCAGAGCACTATATCTTTCAAAATATTATTATACAGTGACCCGAGGCACGTCAGGTGTCCGTCTAAGTTCTAATATCATCGCGAATTCCATTAGTTTGGGAAGAAAGCTTACCTTCGTCGCTCTGACGAAAATTAACAATTGAATCTTGATATATGCTTGTTCTTGAACCACCACATATTTATTTGTTTCTCATATATCACAATCTAAATCTGCGCCAACCGGCCACACAAGTTTCCAAAATCTTCGAATTTTAAATAGAAGGCACATGTGCACAAAAAACATCTGGACTCATTAGACAACATAAAATGTTATTATGTTACTACACATGCACTGGCAAAAATCAATTTAGGCTTAATTGCAAGTTTGGTCACTCGAATTGCTAAAAAATTTCACGTTTGCCACTCAAATTGATTTATTCCATTTATAGTCACTCGAATTAGTTGAACAGTCCATATTCTGTCACTCTCCGTTAACCTCCGTTAGACTCCGTTAATGACGACCGTTTAGTGATGACGTGGATAACAGGAAGACACCGTCAGCATATTTTAACATTAAAAAACGAAGACCCGACCCGCCAGCTCAGCCTTACCCGCCCTGTCAGCCATTCTTGCCCAACCCGCGAACCCGCCCAATTAATTGATCCTAAACCCAAACCCGAGACCCAACCCTCTGAAAAGTAAATAAAAAACAGATAGTTAGGGCACTTTCAAGCAATCAAGGACAGACCAACTCTGAGAAGTGCCTTGCACCTGTGAACATGACAAAAACCAGACTCTAGATTTGCTGGAAACCTCCAAGAGAAGGCTGGGTTCAGGTTCAATCTGATGGGTCTATTGCCCAACCTTCTGGTCATGCTGCTGCAGGGGGCCTCATTCGAGACTACTTGGGAAGATGTCTGGGAGCGTTTGCTAGCAATCTTAGGAGGTGCACTATCACTAGAGCTGAACTAAAAGGAGTTGTGGAAGGGCTGGAAATGGCATGGCATCTTGGGTATAGAAGAGTGGAGTTCAACATTGACTCCACTACTGCTTTAGCTATTATTAGGAGTAGGAGCAATAGTGATCACTGTCATGGTCACGTTGCTAAGCTCTTTGAGGGGTTAATTGTATGGTTGGTCACCGAGATTACAAAAAATGTTCAAGTTTGGTCACTCGAAATATTTAAATCCATTGGTGGTACTTCAGTTTACTGAAACCGTTCACGTTTGGTCACTCTCCGTCCAACTCCGATAACTTTTGCTTGCGTGGTATCAACTCTAAAAGTTGATCGGTAAATGTGTGACGTGGCAATTTAAAAATAATAAAAATTTTAAAATTAAAATTTTTAAAAGGAACGGTCAATTTGAACGACGAGCCGCTCGAATTGAGGATGCCCAAGGTAATCTCCGCCTACGTCCAGCAGGACGATCTCCTCTACTCGATAACAAGAAATATCCTCACCGACCCAGTCACCATCGAGATCGGCCAGACCTATGAGCGGAAATCGATTCAAGAATGGCTGGATCGGGGAAACTCGAGCTGCCCAATTACCCGCCAGAAACTGACCATCACTCTGCTTCACAACACCAACTACGTCCTCAAGCGCCTAATCGCCACCTGGCTCGAACAAAACCCTACCTCTTCTTCCTCTTCCATTCAAACCCATCTCCGCTGGCAGAAATCTGCCACCTCCGCCATCGGAGAGCCCACCACTCCGTCGTTGTCTCCCAACAGCGTCATCGTCGCCGCGGCGGCCGTGGACGGGTCCGTTGCCGAGCTACGCCACGCGATCAACAACCTATGTATGTCGGAGATCCTCGACGAATCGGAGGCGGCAGTTCTGACCATCGAGAGGTTGTTGACATATGTCGGCGATCCTCGACGAGTAAACCGTGAAAATGGCGCCCCTTGGCCCTTCTCCCGTAGGTTAATTCCCCATTTGCAAATCCTGATCCAGTGTAGGAGACACCCAGAACTTCATACCGAGGCAAGCAAATGGTTTTCCAAGCTAGTTCCGTAGTTTAGACTGTGTAATTGTTTACCCATAAAAATTAACCTTGTACCACATCGGTTAAAAACAAGGAATTAAATTGTTTTACAAGGCCAACTTAATCATATCAGTTTAAATCAGTTGAGTGGGCCATGAGGATTGGGTTTTTGAGCCCATTACTCCGTGCCACCACGCGCGCCATGCATATCCAAATTTGAATAAGTATGGGAGCCACCCCGATGACACGCAGAGGGGGGTGGGCATCATACCACCACCCCCAGGACGTGGCAAGGGGGTGGACACCATACTACCACCACCAGGACGTGCTAAGGGGGGTGGGCATCATACAACCACCCCCAGGAGGTACCAAAGGGGGTGGCCACCATCATACCACCCCCAGGACGTGGCAAGGGAGGATGATATAGTGGTGGGGTGATCCATATGACCCCATGGCGGAAGCCCCCAATGGTATGGTGAGAGGGACCACCAACATACCACCCCCATGGTATGATCAGGGGGTGGGGGGTCACTAACGCCGGCTCCCATGAGGATGATATAGTGTCGGGGGTGATCCATATGACCCCCATGGAGGATGCCCAATGGTATGGTGAGGGGGTCACCAATGTACACCCCCATGGTATGGCCAAGGCAAGGGGGTCATGTGAGCAGCCATTTTTACTCAATGGATAAGCAAAACTACGAAGGAGATGCCAAGAGCAGAGGTTGAGGTCTCAAGAGGAGGAAGTCAAGACTGAAGAGGATCCCACATCCAACATCAGGGTAACCGTCATAGCAGTTGAGTGGGTAACCGTCACTCCACGTCAGCAGAGCAGTTTCTTGGGGCAGTTACTTATGGTGGCTATAAATAGGAGGTGAAGATGACAGAGAAGGGTTCGCCAAAATCACACCAGACAACCTATTGTCAACTTTTATCTTTTTATCCTTTCCTCTGCAAATTTTAGCCATAGTCGTAGTTTTTGGAGCTCTCACTGAACCTCCATAGGAGTAGGGCTAATTTAATGTAGATTTGCCTCGTAGTTCATCAAAACATTGAACACCCTTGTTTGAAATTTGTTCAAAGAGGTGTGAACTGTGTTGTTTGATCGTTTGTTTGGAAGTCAAAGGTGCAAAATCAAATTCTCTTTCCTTTATTTTTCTCGTCGGGAAAACAAATGGGCACACCTGGTGGGACACGTGTGTTCGATTTGATGGCTCTGAGGCGGAGGAATTAAGAAGGTGACTCTCCAGCTGGTTTTATGGAGGAGCAAGTGGCCAACATTGAACATGGCCAAGTGTCAGAGGCGGTGGCCGGAAACAATGGTGGGGCGGAGATCCTACCAACGGCGACGCCTAGTGGAGATATTGGTGAAGTAGTGGGGGTCCTTCGTCAAATAATGGAGGAGAACCGCATGCTGGTGGCAGAGAACCGTCAAGCCACAGAGGAGAACCGCCAAATGATGGCGGAGAACCGTCGCGTGATGGAGGAGGCTAGAGTTGTTTCTCATCAGGTAAATTCTCAAATGGACTGTCTTAATTCTAGAGTTGATAGACGTCTAAGTCAATTATTTGAAGTGGTTAATAAGAATAAAAGTGATTTTGATGAGTTTAGAAGGTTTTTAACCACACCAATAATCCAATCTAGAGCTCTGCCATTAGATGGCGGGAATCCAAACCCCATTAACAATTATGTAAATGCTAGTTCATCTCCCGTCGGCGGCAGAAATGGTCAGCCACAGCAAGATAACCTCTTTCCGCCGATGACAAACCAACCAGCTCCTCACCGCATGAATCGCGGCGAGATTCCTACCACTTCTCAAGTGGAAGGGATACCCAATGTGGGAGTTGGAGAAATTCCCCCGCGTGGTGAGAATTTGGGAGTTACACATTCTGCTCTAGTGGAACCGCCACCCATACCCATACCAATGGCAAGGCCCTATACGGTGCCTGCACACATGGGAGGGGGAGTAGGCTTAGGTGGGAGAGATCAAGTTCCTCCCAGAGCATACCCAACACCCATGCCACCCCATTTCAATGGGCATGGCATGGACCCCATGGGTTTCGTACCCCAAGGGTGCAGCCAGGGGGGCATGATCCCAACACTCTAAGGGATCAGGTGGCTCAACTTCTTGCCGATCAATTTGGCATGGGAGTGAGACCCACCATGCCACCTGTTTATCGAAAACCATACCCTGGGTGGGTGGATAGACTCTACCCATTCCCAAGGGGGTTTAGAGTGCCCGAGTTTGCAACATTCACTGGGATAGGGGACCAGTCTACTGTGGAGCACATTGGACATTTTATTGTCCAGTGTGGGGATGTAGGAGATTTTATTAAGTTAAGAGTATTTGGAAACTCATTGACAGGACCTGCTTTTGCCTGGTATGTCAACTTGCCATCGAACTCCATCCAAACATGGCAGCAGATGGAGCAAATCTTCCATGCTCAGTTCTATAGATCTGAGCGTGAGGTTTCCATTGCTGATTTGACACGAATGCGCCAAGAGACAGAGGAGTCAGTAGAGCACTTCTTGACAAACATCAAGAATGCTCGTAACCGTTGTTTTGTCAACTTGACAGAGAGAGAGTTTGTCAAGTTAGCACAAGGGGGTTGAGTTTTGAGTTAAGGAAAAAATTCCAAGATAGAGAATTCTCTGACTTGTTCCAACTCATGTCTTGTGCGGTGAGATATGAATCTCTTCTTAAAGAAGAGGAGAATAGGAGGAGTGCTTCAATGGGGCAATACTTTCCCGACATCGGCTACCCTGTCAACCATATTGGCCAAGAGGCCAACGAGGTGGAGGTAGACCTGGCTGAGTTAACTCTGGGGAAGCCATATGTATGTGCTCCTTTGGCTAATATGGACAGTGAACCACAAGGGGGTAGACCAAATTGTGCGCCCATCCAGCCATGGAAGTATTCATTTGATATTTCTAAGGCCGACTTGATATTTGAGCAACTCTACAAAGATGGTCAAATCAAGTTGACAGGGGGGCATAACATCCCACCCCCTGAGAAGTTAAGAGGGAAAACATATTGTAAGTGGCACAACAACATGCTACACTCCACAAACTCATGTGTGGTTTTTCTCAATATATTGCAGGATGCCATTGAGAAGGGTCGCATCAAGCTCCCCGAGCCAAAGAAAGATGCCATGCTGGTAGATACCAACCCATTTCCGAACTTGCTTGGTGTCAACATGGTTAACCCAGACTTCTAAAAAATTGAGCTCCCCCGTTTCAAGCTGGTGTTGGATACAACACTGCAACAAGGGACCCCCACCATGGTGTTCGAGCAGGGAGAGTCATCGAAGGGTACGCAGGCCAACTCGGTCTCTTCTAAGGTGTCAAGGGAGGTGGAGAAGCTATGTGCCCAATGCAAAAAGAGTTCTAGACTTGATGAGGTGAGACCGAATCGACCAGTCCAACAAAGAATTGGTCCACCCCATAGGCCGAGATACCCATCCTATCAAAGACAAGTAGAGGGGGTCATTCAACCGACATTGGGGCAAAGAAGGCAATGGGTGGCACATGGCCCTCTTCCCATGAGAAGGACTTCTAAGATGCCCAATGTGCCACAAGGAGGGGGGCATATTTATGATATGCATAGTCAGCCAGTAGCTATTGGGGGATGACAAAGACTCAAAGGAGGAGATCCCTACGTAAGAATTCCAAAGCACAAAAGGGGCAATACCCAGTAGTACCTGGTGAGATGGTGAGACCAACACAACAAAATGAGGATGGTCATGCTAGTATTGAGGTGGACAACTCTATGACCACGGGTTCCAAAGTGATAGTGTCTGACCAGGGCAAGCATGCCCAAGTCCAAAGTGATGGTAAGGATCATAAGGGAAAAAATGGTGTAGGGGTTGATTCAAAGTCAGCTTGTGAAGAATCATCTCCTTTGAATAACCATGGCCATATGGTGTATGGTTGGCTTGTTTGGTTTAATACATGGACTTGGCAGTGGATGTATACCTTTGGCACTTTGGTTATTGCCAAAGGGTATGGAGATCAATGATGTTTGTAACTACTTATTACATACAATAAAAAAAGTAAAAAAAATTATATTAATTAACCTAGAAAAGCCAATCATGGCTATATATATATTTAAAATCCCAAAGTGGCAAGTTTCAGAAGAAGTTAGTAGGTTTTGATGTGAGAATCTTGCCACGACTGGTAAGCCTCAATCATTACTCGTATTGTCAGGCCATTAAGGTGGCCTAACCATGCCAAACTTTAAGGTGTGAACTATATACCCCATGACAAGACATGGAGGTGATGGTGAATGGCATGAGGTATGATTAGTAGTAGTTTGGATTAACTAGGGGGGGGGGGGGTAGTAGGTTATTGTTCTAGCCCAATAACTTCAAAAGATACCACGTCGTGTGATTTAAGAGTGACCATAACTGTTGGTGGTCACAGTGGCATGGGGGGCACGGTTGTGTCGAGATGGAAGGACTATGGAATAATTATGTTTGACTCCCTTCCTTCCTCCCACACGGCAGCAAAGAAGAAGAAATTGGGATTGTTTTGGTCATTTAAATTGTAACGCCAACTATTTGAGTTTGATCGCCTAGTTGGTGTGAAACTACTTAATCCATAATTCTTATGCACTAGGTAGTTGGGGGGCATTTGTTTACCCATAAAAATTAACCTTGTACCACATCGGTTAAAAACAAGGAATTAAATGGCTTTATAAAGCCAATTTAATCATATGAGTTTAAATCAGTTGAGTGGGCCATGAGGATTGGGTTTTTGGGCCCATTACTCCGTGCCACCACGCGCGCCATGCATATCAAAATTTGACTAAGTATGGGAGCCACCCCGATGACACGCAGAGGGGGGTGGGCATCATACCACCACCCCCAGGACGTGGCAAGGGGGTGGACACCATACTACTACCACCAGGACGTGGTAAGGGGGGTGGGCATCATACGACCACCCCTAGGAGGTACCAAGGGGGTGGCCACCATCATACCACACCCAAGACGTGGCAAGGGAGGATGATATAGTGGTGGGGTGATCCATATGACCCCATGGCGGATGCCCCCAATGGTATGGTGAGAGGGACCACCAACATACCACCCCCCATGGTATGATCAGGGGTGGGGGTCACTAACGCCGGCTCCCATGAGGATGATAAAGTGTCGGGGGTGATCCATATGACCCCCATGGAGGATGCCCAATGGTATGGCGAGGGGGTCACCAATGTACACCCCCATGGTATGGCCAAGGCAAGGGGGTCATGTGAGAAGCCATTTTTACTCAATGGATAAGCAAAACTACGAAGGAGATGCCAAGAGCAGAGGTTGAGATCTTAAGATGAGGAAGTCAAGACTGAAGAGGATCCCACATCCAACATCAGGGTAACCGTCATAGCAGTTGAGTGGGTAACTGTCACTACACGTCAGCAGAGAAGTTTCTTGGGGCAGTTACTTCTGGTGGCTATAAATAGGAGGTGAAGATAACAGAGATGGGTTCGCCAAAATCACACCAGACAACCTATTGTCAACTTTTATCTTTTTATCCTTTCCTCTGCAGATTTTAGCCATAGTCGTAGTTTTTGGAGCTCTCACTGAACCTCCATAGGAGTAGGGCTAATTTAATGTAGATTTGCCTCGTAGTTCATCAAAACAATGAACACCCTTGTTTGAACTTTGTTCAAAGAGGTGTGAACTGTGTTGTTTGATCGTTTGTTTGGAAG
The DNA here is from genome assembly GCA_964030455.1 of Linum trigynum. Taxonomy (NCBI): domain Eukaryota; kingdom Viridiplantae; phylum Streptophyta; class Magnoliopsida; order Malpighiales; family Linaceae; genus Linum; species Linum trigynum. The sequence continues at coordinate 4,378,887 of OZ034814.1, read as the reverse complement.
TCAAAGGTGCAAAATCCAATTCTCTTTCCTTTATTTTTCTCGTCGGGAAAACAGTAATTCTGTTTGTTATGAGGAAAAAAGGGATAAGCTACAACATTGGATGGAGGGATTGCCCAATTCTTAATTCGTTCTACTATAATGAAAAAAGGGCCAAGATTCAAAACCATTGAATTCGAAGCCTACATTTTCCCTAATACAATTTTCAATTTCAGACCACAGAGCGCCAATAGTAGCACAAAAGCAAACAGCAGTTATTCCCATTAGCAAAGTGAAGCTCAGTTTAGTTCTAAGCCCAACAATTTAGCTCATACAACAAACTGTACAAGAAAATCATCTTGGCTACAAGTCTCAACTCGGTTTTGCGGTAGTACCAATTTCAGAAACGTATAAGAGAGTTTTTGGAGGAAACCCAAATGGAAGTAGAGAGTGGAGAGCAATCAAACTAGCAAAATTCAGTCATTGGCAACTGGCCCTTCACTGAGGAGCACCAATTTCGTAGAATTAGAAGCTACCCAGTGAAGTAAGAGAACCAGAGAGAGACACACATTACCCTGAGGAAAGAAAGCGCGGGTTTCATTTCATGATAGGTAGAAGAAGAGAACAGACTGGGAGGTGGGAGAATTTAGTACCAAGCAGAGGGGAAAAGGAGGGAAGGGAAGAATCTTGGTGGGGAGAGATCGATCTGTCTTGGATAAGTCGCTTCAGAACCGCCGCCTCCGATTCGTCGAGGATCTCCGTCATACAGAGGTTGTTGATCGTGTGGCGTAGCTCGGCAACGGAGCCGTCCACGACCGCCGCAGCGACGATGACGCTGTTGGGAGACAACGACGGAGTGGTGGACTCTCCGACGGCGGCGGTGGCGGATTTCCTCCGGCAGAGAGGGGTTTCGATGGAAGGGGAAGAAGAGGTAAGGTTTTGTTCGAGCCAGGTGGCGATTAGGCGCTTGAGGACGTAGTTGGTTTTGGGGAGCAGAGTGATGGTCAGTTTCTGGCAGGTAATTGGGCAGCTCGAGTTTCCCCGATCCAGCCATTCTCGATGGTGATTGGGTCGGTGAGGATATTGCTTGTTATCGGGTAGAGGAGATCGTCCTGTTGGACGTAGGCGGAGATTACCTTGGGCATCCTCCATTCGAGCAACTCGCCGTTCAAATTGACCGTTGCTTTTAAAATTTTAATTATTTTTAAATTGCCACGTCACACATTTAACGGCTTTTAGAGTTGACCGCCACGTAAGTAAAAGTTAACGGAGTTGGACGAAGAGTGACCAAACGTGAACGGTTTCAGTAAACTGAAGTACCACCAATGGCATGGCATCTTGGGTATAGAAGAGTGGAGTTCAACATTGACTCCACTACTGCTTTAGCTATTATTAGGAGTAGGAGCAATAGTGATCACTGTCATGGTCACGTTGCTAAGCTCTTTAAGAGCATTCTTGCTAGGGAGTGGGTTGTGATAATTAACCATGTTTTTACGGGAGGGTAATTTTGCAGCTGATTTCTTAGCTTCCAAGGGGAACTCCCTTTATTTTAGCACACATCCGTTCGATGTGAGCGACCCGAACTTTTGCTATTGGCTGTTGTATGACAACATGGGCATTTCCATGTGTCGTGATATTAATGATATGATTCTTTGGCGTCTGCCTTCTAAAAAAAACTACAACTTACTAAAATTTAACTGGAAGATGTGTTGACATGCACAAATTCAGCAGTTGAGAAAGTGGTTACAGAAGAGAGGAAGAGCTACTATCCCATGATCGTGTGGAAAATGGGTTATGGAATTGCTGAGGAGAAGGAGAGGGACATGCAAAAGCAAAACTTGGGAGGGAAAGTGGGTGAGAAAAAGGGCATGAAAAGAAAAGGGAAATGGGTGCACAGAAAATTAGCCCCCTTTTCGACCTATATCAGAATAACGAGCGCTGCCATTGGAGGAAAAAAAATCGAATAAACACACTCACCAGTCACCACCCACAACTCCCCATGTCAGTGACTACACTACTTTACCCTTTTCATCTCATTATTAATCAAAGTACAATTGAACCCTCTGAATATGTTTGAAAATGCTACAAGTTCCATATTTCCATAGGAATTGTTGGATACGTCTATATGCTATATTTGCAGTTATTTTCAACGAATGAGATGATATCGTATTAGAATTCTAACGATTTATTATGTTGGCAATCTATTTGAATATATGATGAAATAATTTTGTATTCGATTCATATAATTTGTTATATTGATAACAAGTTTAAGCGTGATATGACCGAGTTGTAAGAGTTTAAACTACCGCCACGATGGTTGGTGAGTTCTTCTTAAATGGCTCAATACTACTGTGCATACCTTCTCCAATGCCCTCTTCAACTAAAGATTATAACACCTTATCTGTCCATTCCAACCCAAGATGTAAGAACTTGTAAAGAGATAAACAAAACTTTGTGCTTATACACAAACAAGGTGTTGCCCGCACTTTGTCGCAGTATGTTAAAAAAAAAGAATTAGATGGAGACTTTTTGTAAGGAATCAAAGATTAGCTTAAGTACGTAAGTAAATCATATCATTTAAAACAATTAGCTACAAATTTTTTATTTAATTTTCCTGGTTCCAACTACATAAATGTTCTTAAACCGAGAAGTGCACCGAAAAACATATGACAAATGTATCGAGAGAAATGAGGGAGTAATTAAAAAAAATTAATGACTCAAATGAAACTTATCGCACATGTATCATTCAGTAATTTTACATTTAAGTATATAAATAACCCATTAAAACTCTAGCATCATCTTATTCAATCATTCCAAAACGAAAAATATTTTGTTGTCGAGTCGGAAACCAGAAAAATTGGTCCGGCCATTGATTTTCCGATTTTGAACGACTATAAGCTAACACTCATAATTATTTACAGGAGATCGTTTTCCTGACCAATTTTGATCAAACCTGGTCCAACTGATCGGTCTGGTTGAGGATGTTTTTTGGAAAATAAAAGAACATGAATTTAAGGAATATATTTTTATGTTAATAATTAGTTGACAAGTTTTTCAAGATACACACTATGAAACTAAATCAAGTCATATAGTATTTTTTTCCTTACTTTAAAGTGATTACAAAATTTATCCATAGACAAACCCAACATTAAGCCCAAAGTTCACTTTTAAAAGCCCAAAATGAGACCCAATATTATGTGCAACTAATCAAATAGTTTTTTTTTCTCCCCATTGTTAGTAGTTAGTACATCTTGGTATTGCAGGAATATTGAATTATCTCATACTAACTGAAACTAATTTTCTAAAAAATGAGATAGTTTGCATCTTAATCATGATCTTAACCATTGTTTCGTGAACCACCAATATTCACTATTTTCGGTTCATATTAATCAAATTCTATCAAAGCTAAGATCATAATCACACAACAATCCAATTAGTATGCTAGAGTTTCTTGTATTGGCCATACACATGTTACCCATGGACAAATGAAAAAGCATAGGAAAAAAATTAGAAAATAAGTATCACTTATAACTAATTATTCAACTTTAGGAGCCAATCCAACAATCAGAATGGCGGGCAAGTTGTCCTTCCACATAAACCAGACTCAATATGTTGAATAACAAAATTAGAGAATCCATTATATAACCGTAGGAGAAAATAAGAATTATATAGAGAAAATCATACAATAGCCCATCGGCTCCTGCATCAAGAACAAAAACTAATTCGTCTTGTTAGTTCAGCATTGCTAAACCCAAAACAACCCTAATCGTCTGCCACTTGAACAGGAAGGCCAAGAAAATGTAGGACTTGTGATTGCCAGCTAAGTCGATGTCATAGTCTCATTTCAACGATGTAATATATTTTTATTATTAATATGAAAATTGAGAATAAAGATAGACATAATTAATCCAAAGCAAAACCACCATCAACCAATTTTGACAAATAAATCAATCTTTTATGTATTTTTGGACGAGGATAAAGATTTAATTTATAGAAAATGGTAGGGAATATGGAATGGACCTCACAACAAACATCCTAACACTACATTATAGAGATTCCAGCCAGCATCACCTTTAATTTGTGTTTTCCTGCGCTCTGCGTAGTTCACGGGAGGCCAATTTGGTAAAATGGCTCCGTTGGCTCCGTTCCATTGTGATGGGCCGCGTATAAAAAATGCCTTCGTTGGCTAATGTCTGGGCCCTCCCTCAAAGCCCAATGCAAAGCTCCGTCACTCGAAGTCCATTACAGACCGCACTACATTATAGAGATTCCAGCCAGCATCACCTTTAATTTGTGTTTTCCTGCGCTCTGCGCAGTTCACTGGAGGCCAATTTGGTAAAATGGCTCCGTTCGGTCCGTTCCATTGTGATGGGCCGCGTATAAAAAATGCCTCCGTTGGCTAATGTCTGGGCCCTCCCTCAAAGCCCAATGCAAAGCTCCGTCACTCGAAGTCCATTACAGACCGATACTCTTCCCTCTTGCCATCTCTCCCAAACGAACCACAACTCGCCAGCCGCCGCCGAACTCGATCTGCTCCTTCCCAAACAACCTCACCGCGATGTCATCGCCTCGCCAGTCGCCTCTGTAGTCTGTACCACCCGGAAATCGATCCTCACCGAAATCGAACCTCACCGCTCGCCAGCCGCCGCCGAACTCGATCTGCTCCTGCCCAAACAACCTCACCGCGACGTCATCGCCTCACCGCCCAGCTCACCGCTCCTGTCTCCAGCATCTCTAGCCATCCCCCAACTCTCTCGCTGCTGGGCAAACTCACCGCGCCCATCGCCTCCTCTAGCCTCCAGTTCAGCTCGCGTCTCCAGTCTCTTTAGCTACCGGAAATCGAGCATACCTCCTCAAAACTTCAAGCCAGGTACTGTACAGAATACACGCACAGTGGTTTCCTACTTTACTTGATTGGTTGTGAAGCTGAAGTTTCTTTCTTGGAGGAGGGTTAAATCCTTAGATGTAACATAACAGTGTATGTTTGATGGTTGAATACAGGGAGCTGCAACTCAGCTATATGTGGCTCTGCATCCGCAAGTGAAAGGGGTGTAAGGGGAATTCTTCAAGGACAGCAACTTATCCAAACAGGGAAATCGAGCATCAACTCGGGGCCCGTGTTGTGTTCAAAAAGAATAGATTGGGCTTGGAGATTTTGTTTCCCCTTCCTTCGCCCCTTGGTCGTTTAGTTGGTGGCTGCTCAAGTTCGGTCAAGTTAGGAGCAGAGGAATCGATTCTGAGGAAAGGGATACTCGCATTCACGGCGATTGCACCAGCCCTAGCTCCGAGTAAAAAGCATAGAGGAGTGGTTTCCGGCGGTCGAACTGGAATTTAACCACAGTGCTGGTCCTAGAGTTTACAGACGAGGTATCTCTCTCTCTCTTCCCACTTCCATACCTTCTATATTCGTCATATTAGAGTTCATGAATCAGTATGTATACATTAGAGTTCATAGTGTCCTCAGAACAAAGATTCTTCTGTTTGCAACCCTTATTAGTCAGATTGTTTGAGTGTTATTTGGCTAGACTTTTGAATGAATGAGTAGTGAATTTCCATCCCCTGCTAGATTCTTAACCATCACAACCCATAAGCATACCATTCGACCACCATTATCTAACCCAAAATTATCATAAGACACACACAATGATTTTTTTCTTTTAACAAAACAATAAAGGGCCATCAGATTCCAAACCACAAACCATAAATCTATCCCAAATCCCCCCAAAGACCACCAATACCAAACTATATCAAACGAATTTACCCTGATTTCCAGATTTGAACCATAAACATACAGCTTTCCAACTTTTGGAACAATAAGAGAACTTCTAAGCCGACAGAGCAATCCCACAAATCCAAATTATCAAGTCAACCATCATACTGACCAAGCATAAAACTCAGAATCAAAATCAACACAACCTGCTCTGAAATTGACAGAAACCCCTAAACAAGCATAGATCACCATTTAACTTGACCATGAAATCAATTTTTTGTAGTTTTTCGAACTCCCTAACAAGTCTGAGTCGTGTGGTGTGGTGTACTTTATAAGCCAGATTAACCACAAACACCCTGATTTCCAGATTTGAACCATAAACATACAGCTTTCCAACTTTTGGAACAATAAGAAAACTTCTAAGCCGGCAGAGCAATCCCACAAATCCAAATTATCAAGTCAACCATCCTACTGACCAAGCATAAAACTCAGAATCAAAATCAACACCATCCTAATAACCACAAACACCCTGATTTCCAGATTTGAACCCTAAACAAGCATAGATCACCATTTAACTTGACCATGAAATCAATTTTTTGTAGTTTTTAGAACTCCCTAACAAGTCTAGTCGTGTGGTGAGGAAGAACCTATCTGGCCAAAAACGAATTGCAAGTAAGATAGAAGTAAAACGGAGCTTACTCCTAATTGCAAGGTGTATTGGAAGGCATTACTCCTTCAGTCCTTTGTACTTTTACCACCAGAAGGTGTATTGCCTTCAATCTTTCAAAGTAATAAGTTCCATTCTAATTGGAAGGCATTACTCCTTCAGTCCTTTGTGCTGATTATAATAGTCGAATGCTTAAACCCAATTTCATGTTTAAAGTTTAAACATTGATGACTTTTCAAGTGATTGTCTAACTTTGCAGTAACGTCCTTACCTATTGCTTTCCACCAGAAGGCATTGGCTCTCAAGTTTCCTGGTCTAGAGTTTGGGTTTGTAGCCAATTAGTTATAGAGCAAAGCATATACACTCGATCTCATGGGTAATCTGTAATGCAGGTACTTATTAGCCCGCTGGAGCGGAGCTTAGTTGTCATTTTTAAGCAGCTGAAGGGGACCATTTTCAGCTGGGCAAATCGTCGAACAGGTTCTGGGCAGGATAAGAAAAGGGCACCCTAGGATTGAAGAAACCACAATCGTTAACCGTCTTTGTCCGTCGGTGAGTTGTTTCTACTAGCTTGAGCGAGTTTAAATTGTCGGATACTGCAATGAAAGAGATGAATTCTTCGGAGATACTGCCAAAATTTGATTCGCTAAGATTGGATGATAACTAATTCATTTGAATCTGTAATCCGATGTGAAAAAACAACCGGTTCAGTACTGTTTGATTCGATTTATGTCGCCAGAAGCAATTAATTGTGCTTTTGTGCTATTAACGACAGGTAATTGGAGGATTTGTAATTGTTATACTACTTTCGTTGGTGTAAACAACCACACGATCTGCTTCCTATGTGTTTACGCATTTAGAAGTGGGATCAACAATTCTATCCAGCATTGTATGGGATTATATTTGGCTGCCAAATAATTTATGGGACATGGTCACGTCTGGTCTCTATATTTGAGGCAACCCACTTCTTGAGAGTCTTCCTGATATCTCAGAGCCTGTGAAAGGTTTATCCAGTCTTTGGATACAGAAGTGTGGAAGTCTCAAAAGCCTCCAATCTAGCATCAACAATTTAGTATCTCTACAAGAACTCTATCTGGGAAACACCGGCATTGAGTTGTTGCCTTTAATCTGGGAAACACGCAAATAATTAGACTATCTATATTGCAGGTACCTATTAGCCAAGGAGTGATTCTGATGGTTGGCGCCTTTGCTAAGGCAGTGACATCTTCTTAGTTTATCTAGCTGGTGGTATTGTAATAATGCTGTTTGCAAGTATAGGTTTTGAAAATTAAAGAAAGCGATTAACTCTATAGAACAGCCTGTATCTATCGAGCTTGGTGGGAAGAATTCAATTATTTTGTCAAATATATGGCCGTTTGCTGAAAGACTCATCAGTTATGATATTTGTAAGGATCCATTTGTGCCTGTTTCTGCATTCAAACAGCTGCTGAATGGACTATCTTTGGATGCTTCTGGACGAATGGATACTCATTTTGTTCTCAGTTTCATGTTTTCGTCGGATTGTATGTCATATATGCACTGTGTTTTATTAGCTTTAAATTGTAATCAATTGTAATCTGATTAATCAGAGACACCACCAGTCTACCACTTGAAAACAACAACAGCAACACTCGAGCGCAACTGCTCCACCAGTCCACCAGTCTTTCTTCCACCACTCGAATACAATTAAGTGATTGACAGTAAGGTACACAACTGTAATCCTTTTTCTTTGGTGAGTTATGAACTCCTATAACTCAAATTACACATATACTTGCTTGCATTGGCTGTCGAAGGCGAATCTTATGTTCTTTTATGTTCTTTCTTAATCATGCCTCTCTCTATCTCATTATTTGTACATTATTACTATCCCTTCTCTGTAAGTGGTTGTCAAGTGTTCCTTTAACATTCGTCTTGCTCATTATTTGTGCATTAAGGCAAATTTCATGTTTTTTTTTGAAGTTCTATGCGTCGAAGAAGAAGTATTCCCCATGGGAAGTCATCGACAGTCTCAAATAATGAGTCAATTCGACCATTAAAAATTGAATGTAAGTACAAATATTGGTCTTAGCATAATTATATAGATTTTCAATTTAATATGTTTCATTTCACGTGTTTTTCAGGGTATATGAGAGCTGTTTTTTTACCACCAGAAGGTGTAGTGGATTCTAATCAGTCTCTATTTGAAGCACAAAATAAAATTTCCGATGGTATGATTATCTATTAAATGTTTTTTGCCATAACGAAGTATCAATGAATTAAGAACTGATATAATCTCTTTAACTATTTCACTATGGTTGAACTTACAAAATCATTACTCTTCAATGTAAATTTTAGAAATTCATGCACATAAGTCAGAGTTGAGGAGAAATAATCAACCGTTGACCAAATTAACAAGAAGGAAACGTGCAATTTATATAAGGCAGAGGCGTATATATGGAAGAATGGTGAACATTCCTACTGGTAATCCATTTGTTCCATGTTTGTTTTCGATTTACATTTTTCAATTTTATGTGTTAGCGGTTAATGGTTATTTTTTCTACTAATTCTTATACAGGCTGCAAAATGAGATGGATAAGTTACAATCAAAGAGAAATAGATTATTGAGATCCATCAAACTTGCCGAAAATCGTTATAATCATCTTCGATTGATGCATTCTGGTGACTTTCCAGGTTTGTTGATATATTTGTTATTTCATTTCTCTTTCTTTATTGTAATGATAGAGTTTATGGCTATTTTAATTTCTCAAATTTTAATTTTAATTTTATTGCAGTTGTTGAAGTGTTTGATATTGGAAAACCATCATATAAATGTGTGTATTGTGGAGCGATAATGTGGAAGGACGAAAGCACCAAAGCCACGAGGAATTTCAATGAACCAAAGTTTTCGTTGTGTTGCAGACAGGGTAAAGTGAAACTCCCTCCTCGAAGACAACCGCCAAAGGTTTTGAATATGCTATTGCAAGCAAATACTTCAATGAGACGTCACTTTCTGGAACATATCAGAGGATATAATGCAGTCTTAGCATTTACTTCTATTGGAGGTAAATTGCATCAATCTATAAATAATGGACGCGGAGTATATGTTTATTCGATTGGGGGTCAAGTATATCATCGAATCGGCAGTCTGATACCTACAGAAAGGAATAGACCCAAATTTGCTCAACTCTACATCTATGATACTGCCAATGAACTCCAAAACAGGTTAGACTTTTTCTCCACTGATCCAGATTCAAATCCTTTGCGCGATTCAATTATCCAACAATTACAGGAGATGCTAGATTCAAGTAATATCTTGGTAAAGACATTTCGATATGCAAGGGATAGATTGAATGACAGTACTATTCGACAAGTTGAAATAAAGTTGCTTGCGAAAAGAGAAAGGGATGGTAGAGAATATGATTTGCCATCAGCAAATGAAATCACTGCTTTAATTGTTGATGATACAGGGGAGCAAACATTTTCTCCTGATATTGTTGTCCAGTATCAAAGTAATGAACTGGAACAAATTAGTATATATCATCCAAGTTTAATGGCTTTGCAATATCCCATATTATTCCCACATGGCGAGGATGGTTGGCACCCAAATATTTCATACTTTGGGTATGGGGATGATAATGCAGATGAATACAATGAGAAGAATGTGACTCAATGTGATTTTTACAGTTATAGACTTCAAACCAGGCTGGAAGAATCAAATGCATTGTTATTGTGTGGAAAGTTGTTCCAACAGTATGTTGTAAATGCATATGCATTGGTTGAGGCTGAGCGTTTGGATTGGATTAAAAATAACCAAACAAAGTTGCGACAACATTACTACCAAGGTCTTTTGGATTCTTGCTTGAGAGGTGATTCGGATACCAGTATGAGTGGGAAACAGGTGATTTTGGCTTCATCACATACAGGTAGTCCTCGATATAAGTATGAAAGTTTCCAGGATGCTATGGCGATTTGTAGATGGGCAGGATATCCAGATCTTTTCATTACATTTACATGTAATCCTGCTTGGCCCGAGATCCAGTACATGGTTGATTTGATAAGGACTACTACAAGGAAAGATCCTAATAGAGCTGATGTCTTTGCAAGAGTTTTCAAGCTAAAGTTACATCAATTGCTGAAAGAGATTTTGGAGAATAAAATTTTTGGGAAAACGTGTTCATGTAAGTTCTATTCAATAGCTTTACTTTAAGCATCTTGAATTTTTGAATTGTTCGCGAACTCTAATTTTTCTATTTAGATCATTATTGATAATTTATTTCATTGCAGATGTAATGGCAATTGAATTTCAAAAACGTGGTCTACCTCATGCTCACTTATTAGTCTTCCTAGCTCCAGAAGACAAGTTATATAGTCCTTCGGAAATAGATTCAATCATATCTGCAGAAATCCCAGATCATAAAACAGATCCTGAATGTTATGAAGCAGTTTCAAACTTCATGTTTCATGGTCCATGTGGCATTCAAGGACCTAAAGCCCCATGTACAACTAATGGTGTGTGTTCTCAACATTTTCCAAATGAATTCGGCAGCCAAACAACTATTGATGGCAATGGTTTTGCAAGATATCGGCGTAGAGAGAACAACAGATCATGTATGATTAATGGGGTCTCACTAGATAATCGATTTGTTGTTCCTTACAACAGATACCTATTGCTGAGATTTCAAGCACATATCAACGTCGAATTTTGCAACAAATCAAGGTTAGTTCTTCATCTGATTCATCTTTTTTTTATATCCATATTGAATAAATCATATATACTATTACAATTAGTGTGGTCCCCTATCGGTGTCTTTTCTTTTTCCCCTTAACCATTTTTTCCTTCGTTCTTAATATGATTGACTTACTAATTTGTTTAGGGCTATCAAATATTTATTCAAATACATCAACAAACCTGAAGACAGAGCAATGGCGACTTTGGAATCTACAGCTGGTGATAATGGAGAGCACCATAACCAAGAAAAATCTTCAGCAACATGCGTTTGTATTGATGAGGTCAAAGCGTTTCTAGACTGTCGATACATTACATCAGGTGAGGCATGCTGGAGACTTTTTAAGTTTGACATCAGCAGTAATTCACCTCCTGTGTTGCGTATGTCATGTCATTTGCCTGGGGAGAATAAAGTAGTTACAAAGGAGAAAGAAAAAATTGAAATAGCTCTTGAAAAAGATGAAACATCAATGTTGCTGGCATGGATGGAAATAAATGCTCATTCTTTTGAGGCACGAAAATATACCTTCGTTGAGTTCCCTCAGCATTTTGTTTGGAATCGAAAGTCGAAAAGTTGGCAGATGAGGAAGAACAAGGTTTGTATTGGAAGATTGTATTATTGTCCTCCATCAGCCAAAGAAAGATTTTATCTTCGAATGTTGTTGCATTTAGTCAAAGGTTGTCGTTCTTATGAAGATATCAGAACAGTTGATGGTGTTATCCATGATTCCTTCCAAAAAGTATGTTATGCTCTTCGGTTATTGGCAGATGATGATGAGTGGAGTGACTGCATGAAAGAAGTTGCATTCTGGGGTTCTGGATATAAAGTAAGGAATCTATTTGTCACAATTTTGATGCACTGCCAAGTGTCTGACGTGCAATCTTTGTGGGAAAAGAATTGGGAATTACTGAGCGATGATATCCTGTTCAATCGTAGAAGGGAGCTAAATTTTCCAAATCTGCAGCTTTCTACAGATGAGATCAAAGATATATGCTTGGTGGAGATTGATAAATTATTGCAGAAATATTGGAAGTCTCTGGCTGATTTCCCAGGTTTGCCCATTCCATCTGGAGTTATGAGATCAACTTCTGGAAATCGAATGATCGCTAAGGAGTTAAATTACAATTCAGAAGATTTGATGAAGGAGTTCAAAACATTGTATCCAAAATTGAATTCGGAGCAGATGAAGGCATTCGATGAAATTATTCAAGCTGTGGATGAAGAAAATGGGAGGTGCTTCTTTGTTGATGGATTTGGAGGTACAGGGAAGACATTTCTTTGGAAAGTTATTTGTTTAAAATTGCGTGCAGAAAAGAAAATTGTGTTGTGCATTGCTTCTTCTGGTATTGCAGCTTTGCTAATGGTTGGAGGTAGAACTGTCCATTCTCGATTCCACATTCCAATTGACTGTGACTCAAAATCAACATGTCATATTGAACAAGGAAGCGATCTAGCAGAGTTGATTCATAATGCTTCTCTGATTATTTGGGATGAAGCTCCTATGGCTCATAAGCACAATATTGAAGCAGTGGATAGAACTCTCAGAGACATTTTGCATGTCAAAAATTCAAACAGCGAGAACATTACCTTTGGCGGTATTTTTGTTGTATTTAGTGGAGATTTTCGTCAAACATTGCCAGTAATTGCTAAGGGAACCAGAGCAGATATTGCGAATTCTTATATCAAGAGGTCGTACTTATGGTCTTCACTGAAAGTTTTGAAACACTCCCAAAATATGAGATTATGCCCTGAAAATTGTGGACCCGAAGAAGCTATAGAGATTGACCAATTCAGCAGATGGATTTTGGATATAGGTGATGGAGTAGGTTCCAATGTTTTTGGGGAGTCAATGGTTACAATTCCAACTTCTTTGAGCATTGAACCTGATGGAGATGGCATTGCTGATATTGTGCACCATGTGTATGGTGATCTCCATTTGAATTACAGTGAAGGAACTTATTTGGTTCACCGTGCTATATTGGCCCCACACCATGAAATGGTATCGACAATCAATAACTATGTGATGGAAAGGTTTCCAGGAGATGAAGTTTGTTATCATAGTTCAGATTCAATCGAGGTTGATCCAGGTAACAAGCATCATATAGAGAGAGATTATTCAGTGGAGTTTCTAAATACATTAAAGATTAGTAATTTCCCAGACCATTGTATAAGGTTGAAAGTTGGATGCCCTATCATTTTATTAAGAAATATGGATCAAAGTACAAGTCTCTGCAATGGCACAAGGATGATTATCAAGAGGCTAGGCACATGGTCCATTGAAGTGGAGATTCTTACAGGTACTCATATTGGTGAAAGGATCTTTCTACCTCGGATTAAATTGACTACTCATTACAAAAGCCTGGATTTCACATTGGTTAGGAGACAATATCCAATTGCAGTCTGCTTTGCTATGACGATCAACAAAAGTCAAGGTCAAACTTTGAAACACGTCGGTCTCTGCTTGAAAAAACAAGTGTTCTCTCACGGTCATCTTTATGTTGCATTATCACGAGTTACAACGCACCATGGAATGATGATTTTATGTTGTGATTCAGAAGGCGAAGATTCGAAGACCATGCAGAACATTGTGTTTGGAGAAATATTTGATTAACATTGCACAACTTAGGTAGAAATTACTTTCGGCAACACATTTGGCATTTATGTTGTTTGGAATTCATTTCATTTTCGGAAGGATTTAAATATATTTTTATTCAAGATCATAGTTAATATTCTATGTATGACAAGTAGGTTTCATGAGGTGCCACCCGTCGAATTCCGAGGGTTAACTTCAGTTGCCATATATTTTCAGAAAAGAAAATTTCTAATCCTCCCATTTACAATCTAATAACTATTATGAATTCAAAGATCGCAAAAGAGTTTTATCTGGATCATTAAGACACCTACTTATTTGTCACTTATTTGTTTTCGTACAAAGAGAGAATTTTTATATACAAATTGTATTTCAATCAGATGGATGGAATTTAAATTAGTTGCATTATTTGATTATTTTAGTATATAGATTGGATTATATGGGTTATAACCCAAATTGAATAAACAAATAAAATATTATCCTACATCTTACGCACAAAATTATCCAAACCCCCACTTCACACGAAATCCAACCATTATATTATTATTATTATTTTATTTATAGTCTAATCCTACCCCATCAAGGTACGCACATATACCAATAATTGATTTATTGAAATCCTAGCCCAAATCTGTCAAAATATAAAGGCGATTTGTAAAAACACATTAAACAACTTAAATTAATATTTTTTAACCACTAAAGTTAGTAGAGTGACAGAAACTACAATTCCATAGCAAGTTATGTACGTGTACCCATATTTTTTAACCACTTAAAATAATATTCTTCTTAAGTTTTGTGTTTATTAAATTATTATTCTCTTATTTTGTATTCAAACTCTAATCTCATAGCAAGTTATGTACGTGTACCCAAACTACAATTCCTAGATACAAACCAGTCGTACATGGAAAAATACTAAAATTAATTAAAAACTAATATACACTATATGAAGACTCCACGGCAACAGTCACCAAACTATTATATAAACATCTGGAGATACACTTCCAATTCCACCGACCGCCTCCAGCCTTTCTTTCAAGAGAAGCAATTGGAAGCAGTTCATCTGCATTGTTCCCATCATAGCTGCAACTTTACAGGTACAGTAATTAGTTTCCCCAAGCCGCACAGTTATTCCACATGTTCATTAATTATTATCTTACAAATTATTGCATTCTCTTTTCTCTTTCAATACAGCTTCTACTGCCGCTGCACTCTCACTTTCACACATAGGTTATTAATCAAATTTTACCGAATTTATTTTTTCCCCGCTCGCAAGTTCAATATAATGATAACATCCATAGTTATAAATGCTAATATTGTTTATCACTGTTATTTAAATTACACAAACCCTACATTATAATAGTACTTAATTCATTATTGTGAGTTAGACCCATATATATTATGTAGTTTGACAGCTGTTTTATTTGAAGGTCAGGCAATATGCAATCCCAACTAATCTCCGATCTGACAACTGAAAAGAGGGACTGGGTTCTGCAATGTCGCGTTTCGAGGAAGTGGCTGCCAATCAATCCCAACACAAATGTTGTACTTCGTCTTGATATGATAGTCATTGACTCAAAGGTAAACAATAACACAAACTCAAACTCTATTATTCAAGTCTTGGACAATTATTGATACTCCTACTTTTTCCCAGGGTAATGATATCTTGGTACAGATTCCCAAAGTGCTAATCAAAGACTTCCAACCCCTGTTTCATGATCAAAGAGTCTACACTATCAAGAACTTTAAGGTCAATATTACGATGGGAGATTTCAGGCCAATTCCAAACATATTTTTCATCAAATTCCAGTCAAACACCGAAGCCCAAGCTTGCGATGACATTCCAGCCATACCAGCTTACAAGTTCTATTTCATCAAACAAGATTAGATTGCCAATAAGTGCAACAAAAAGAAATACCTATCAGGTTAAAAATACCATTCTCAATGCAAATTTCCCTTCATTTTATGTATGTACAACAAAATTTAATAACTACTAAATGTTCTCATTCCACATATGTTGTTGGCGAACTCATGTTCTGCTCAGATTTACTTATAACTACTAGACTTACTGGAAAAGTTTCCCGCAAAGAGCTGCATCTAAAACTTCCCGAGTATGTACTTCTTTTAGCTTTCTGTTTCAAATAATAGAATACGTTAATCTACTTCTAAGTGCAAATCTAACATAATTTTTTTTATAGAGGATTGGTTGTCAAAGTAACTCTCTTTGGTAGAATACTTACCCAATTGAATGCCATACTTGCAAATCCGGGTGATCGTTGTCCCATCCTGGTCATTACATCAACATATGTCACTCCTTTCAAAGGTAAACAAGCATCTAAATTACCTTAATTATAATCCATGCATTTTCATATCAATGATACCAGCTTAATTAAATAATCGTCTGTTTCTCTTATATATATTTGCAGGAGAGAACACATTCACCTCAATTGGGGCGACCTTGCTGCTGGCGAATCCAAGAATTCCAGAAGTCATCAATTTTGTGCCAAGGTGAACTCACGATCCACAATTTTATTATCGTATTTGGTTGCGTTATAAGTTTCCCGCTTAAAAAATGCAAAATGATCCATTACCTTCGTTTTTGGTGAATACAGTGACGGCGATGCACCAATTCCTCAAGTCAATGGAACAAATATAACTAAACAAATAATCCCATCCATATCACTAGATGAGCTCAATCAATTGAAGATGAAATATGGAGAGGAGGTACGTATCGTTTTCAATTAAACAAACTAATAGCGATCAAATGCTAACAATTCATATAATATGCAGGGAAATATGTATTCCGTCAAATGCAAAGTTATCAAGGTTAAGAATGGGTGGTGCTATGTTGGATGTGGAACCTGTCCACAAAAACTTGAAGAAGAATCAGATGAGTACTTCTGTGGGACCTGTATGACGACTTTAAAGACCACAACATCACGGTAATACGATAATTATTAATATCAATTTGTGTTCCGTGTTTTCTACATATATTTCTTTATCCTACTCACTACACAATGCAAAACGTTTCGATAATAATATGAAGAGCTACTGCACCGCCGATTTATTCCCAATTGGGCTGAAATTCGTGTTGTAGCCAAATTTCACCCTTTCACAATTTATCATTATTGGCTTGCTCTTTCCTGTTCAATTACTACTTGCTTTGGTTTCTTTAATTTAACGTGCTTCTGCTTTTGGTTTAATTATTTTTGTGTTTAGCTTTTTGGATTTGGAGTTATAACCATTTCATATTTTTAATTCTTCAAAAACCCACTTACTGCCCCATTTTGATCCTCGCAGTGCATGCCTTCCTTTGGTATTATATACAATATCCGTAGCTACATATGATAAGATTATTATTATATAACATAAAAATTTAATCTATGATTTTCTATATTTACACACTTCCGACACTAAAATTGTGCTTCTTTATGCTATTACAATTATTATATAGATTCAGGATACAACTTCGAGCCGCGGACAAAACAACTCAAGCAGACTTTGTTGTTCTGAATCGAGAGAGTGATCGATTTTTTGGTATATCTGCTGAGAAACTATTCCAAGACAACGATCGAATGAGAGGACCACCACCTGCTCATCTACTACAAATTGAGGGAATGACGCTGAAATTCAACATCAAGCTCACTGAATATAACATCGCAAACCCAACAAGTGAGTACACAATTTGGAAGATAGTGCTGGAGGATGATAACAACAACTCAAACGATCACCCAGAATCAATTGAGGTAAGTCCAACTAGCGTGAAATTATATTCACCTTATTTACAATAATGCATTATAACCAACACGATTTGGAAATTCTATTCAAAATGAACCCTCTAATTATAATTTAATTACAATGCCATCTCAAGTGCTCATACATTGATTTTGCAATGCGTTAAATTTTATAGCTTAAAATAGTGCAACATTCCTTTATTTCCTATTCACTTGAATGTTGCTACATACTTGAATATATAAGCATCCTATATACGTCTTCACTTACCAGATATTATCATTTTATGATTCAATGAAACAACAAATATGTTTTGTTTTTTAATGGCAAAAAACTAATATCATTATCCTAATTATGCAGGAGATCGAAAATGGCATTGGCAATGATGCGGTGGCTAGAATCGGTGTAACAAATAATGATGCTCTTGAGAACAATGTGGAGTCTCCTGATATTGAACCAAAACAGAGGACTAATGGAGAAGAAGACTTCAATACCGGTGGAGATGATGATGTTGCTAATGACAAAGGAAATGCAAACAAGCTAAAAAGAAAACATGAAGTGATAGTCTCTGACAATGAGGAACAAATAGAATGATTAGCGAAAGCAAATTAGGAGTCGGTCCCCTGGCATATGGTTTCTATATTCTTTTTACGGAAAACAATTTTACTCAATGAGTCGGTTAGTATATTTTTTCGGAAAACAATTTTACTCGATGAGTCGGTTACTATATTCGGAAAATACTATGATTGTGTGGTTAAAGTACCCGTCCATGAACAGGGTTTTTATGTCTTAGCAGCATTCATGAACAGGGTTGGTTAATTTCAGGAATCCAGCCGCAGGTGTCATTGTACAACTACGATCGTCCTCAGGTTCTCGAGGATGAGTACGGAGCATGGCTTAGTCGAAGAATGGTGTATGAACTACGTACATCCTAGCTAACTGATTTAAGCTGATGCAGAGAGCTAGATATGGATTTTGAGTGTGAAAGTGAAATTTTTGTTGTAGAGGAGATTTCAGAGATTATGCGGAGGTGTGCTTCAAGGAGTTTGGTGACCGAGTTGGTCACCGGCAGCTACGGTACCGGTGTTTCTTCGCCGATGAATACCAGCTCTTCGCCCACCTTTCCCCTGTCCATTCTACCAAACATCAATAGATACTACCAGCTCTTCGCCCACCTTTCCCCGGTACATTTGGAAGTGATAAATTTTCATTACAATTAAAAAACAATTTTTTAAACACATACATGACAACACGTTAATCATAGTATTATACAGTGATGACCAGTATAATCATTTTTAAACTTTCAAGTACATGATCTGTTATTAAATTATCCATTGAATTCATTTGGAAGGGGTATAATCATTTTACGGGATTTAATTAATACAAAATAAAATTATTATTTATGCTATGCTTTTAAAAATTAATGTTCATACTAATTGGTGGAATCATGTAAATGTTTTTATATTTGACGGTAAATGTGCTCTTTAAATATTTTTAAATATTATTTTATTCAAAATGTCGTATATAATTAAAATATTAATATGATTTGTAAGGAAATAAATTGAATTATTTAACGCTACTAAAAAATAAAAATATTACATATTTTTATATACCTTTATTTCTAAATATACTACCTAATAAACACAAAGCTCCCATCAAAATTACTATTTCTATTCACGCGATTGGCAAATGAATCCGGCCAACCGGCCGGGCCTGTGACTAGTTAAAAGATCAATAGAAGATTTGTTAAAACTTGTGAAAGGCAAATCTCCTCCTTCCAACACAACGTCCTCGAGGCATCAGTCTATTCACCTCTGCCGCTGCCTCAGCCTCCAGCTGTTGCAATAGAGTTGGTCGTCGCAAGGGCAGTTGTGATAGTGCGCCCTTCAGTCGCCATGGATTCGGATTAGTGGCCGGAAGGCGGCGGCAGGGCCCAGTACGAGTCGGAGGAGAATGAATGTCGCCGGAATCGGCGAGTGTTGGATCGACATTGGGATTTTGAAATGGGCGAAACGGCGGGCGTAAGGGATGAAACAAATTTTTTCTTCTTCTTTGGACAAAATATATTTTTTTTTTGTTTTTTAATTACTGTAATAATGAGGTGGAAAATGTAAAAAGATTTTTGTTTATTTTTAATAATTTTATAATTGCCACGTCACATATTTAACGGTAAACTATGAAAGTTGACTGCCACGTAAGCTAGAGATAACGGAAATGGACGGAGAGTGACCAAACTTGAACCATTTAAATAATTTGAGTGACCAAGATTGGATTTAAATATTTCCAGTGACCAAACTTGAATGTTTTTTGTAATCTCAGTGACCAACTATGCAATTAACCTGTAATTAATATATATCTATCTTTAACCTATATGTGATATGACCATGCATTCCAATTGGAATTGGGATGAGGGCTAAAGGCAAAAATAATATAGCTGGCAGCCACAACCTTTGTCTCAGTCTTTTTTTTTTTTACAATACCTTTGTCTCAGTCGATGGCGTGAGAAGGGAGAAATACAGAGAAGGAGGACTAACTCATTTCTTCTCAAACAAATCTTTTTTATTTTTTATTAATATAAAAAAGCCACAATCCATTAATTACTGACAGTAGTCTAGGGACAGACAGAGGGGGACAGAGTCGTCTTACCTGCTCTCATTAAAAAATTAATAAAATAGTAAACCTCAATTGGAATTTTGCTGGCATCAATATCCCCTTCCCCCGTCCTATCACTTAAGTTTTATATTTTATTTGTTTTAATTTATTTCTATTTTGGTTAATGGTTACAATTACAATCAATCGCATTGCATGCGGCCTATAGTTTTGAGACTTTATTTCCCCTTCCCAAAATCGTCTTGATCCCCTCGCCGTCTAGAATTAGGATGGTTAATATTTCCCCTGCCCAATATCCTCTTGATCCCCTCGCCGGCTAGAAATTAGGTTGGTTAATTTTTCCTTTCCATTGATTAAGATTGACTTATTTTTTTCCCCTTCAACTTCTGTTTAATATTAATAGCAATCCACACCGTATTTTAATAATTATATATAGTTATAACAAAATATACTCATTCAAAGGTTACAAATGATATATTCTTGGAGTACATTGTATCCTTTTTCTTTTTAATAAGCAGAGTACGTTATATCCTACACAATAGCAAAGTCGGGATATAAAAATAGGTGAAGTATGGAAAAGATTCAGTGCCAAACAAATATATTAACCCTAAAATTAATTACAAAGAGTTTTACAATTCTTTTGTATTCAACTATTCATCCATTATTCTAACGTTTAGGTTAAAGAAAACTATGATAATCAAGTATATAAACAAGCAATCAAATCGTGACAATCTTGTAAAAAAGAAAGGGGAGAAAAGTCTAATGAAGACAACCTTTGAATTGAAAACTAATTAAATATAATACAATTACTTATTACTGGTGATATAGCAAAATCAGGCTCTCACAGCCTTCTCATCAGGTCTGCAGAGGCCATTTTGGTGTCAAAGATCAAACGGATCTGCAGGAGGACAGGTCCTACTAAGTAGCCCGCACAGCTGTAGTCTGTGACGGGAGCAATTTGTTTGGTTTGGCTAACGGGAGCTTGTGTGAGTAACGGCAGCAAACGGAAGTGATTTATTATTATTATTGTTCTCATAGTTATTTTTACTGAACGGAAGTGATTTTTTCCCCTCCTCTCGAGCTTCTGTAAGGAATTGTCCACCTCATCAAAGCGCGCAGGGACTGAACAGAATTAGGGAAAGTCTTTGTTCCAATCGACGGAAGTTTGAAGATAATAAGGGAAGATACGAGCCCGAAAGCAGTCGATATCATCAAATCACAAGTCACGACTCCCTTTGCACATTAGATCTTAGCCCCAACTATCAGATCATATCCCCAGTTGGCTTCCTCCATGCTACATATCAAAGGCTCTGATTTCCACATAGATCATCTAAATTCCCAGAGCACTATATCTTTCAAAATATTATTATACAGTGACCCGAGGCACGTCTTGTGTCCGTCTATGTTCTAATATCATCATGAAGTCCATTAGTTTCGGAAGAAAGCTTACCTTCGTTGCTCTGACGAAAGTTAACAATTGAATCTTGATATATGCTTGTTCTTGAACCACCACATATTTATTTGTTTCTCATATATCACAATCTAAATCTGCGCCAACCGGCGACACAAGTTTCCAAAATCTTCAAATTTTAAATAGAAGGCACATGTGCACAAAAAACTTCTGGACTCATTAGACAACCTAAAATGTTATTATGTTACTACACATGCACTGCCAAAAATCAATTTAGGCTTAATTGCAAGTTTGGTCACTCGAGTTGCTAAAAAATTTCAGGTTTGCCACTCAAATTGATTAATTCCATTTATAGTCACTCGAATTAGTTGAACAGTCCAAGTTCGGTCACTCTCCGTTAACCTCCGTTAGACTCCGTTAATGACGACCGTTAAGTGATGACGTGGCTAATAGAAAGACACGGTCAGCACATTTTAATATTAAAAAATGACGACCCGACCCGCCAGCTCGGCCTTACCCGCCCTGTCAGCCATTCTTGCCCAACCTGCAAACCAAGCCAATTAATTGACCCTAAACCCAAACTCGAGACCCAACCCCCTGAAAAGTAAATCGAAAACAGATTGTTAGGGCACTTTCAAGCAATCAAGCACATACCAACTCTGAGAAGTGCCTTGCACCTGTGAACATGACAAAAACCAGACTCTAGATTGCCTGGAAACCTCCAAGAGAAGGCTGGGTTCAGGTTCAATCTGATGGGTCTATTGCCCAACCTTCTGGTCATGCTGCTGCAGGGGGCCTCATGCGAGACTACTTGGGAAGATGTCTGGGAGCATTTGCTAGCAATCTTGGGAGGTGCACTATCACTAGAGCTGAACTAAAAGGAGTTGTGGAAGGCCTGGAAATGGCATGGCATCTTGGGTATAGAAGAGTGGAGTTTAACATTGACTCCACCACTGCTTTAGCTATTATTAGGAGTAGGAGCAATAGTGATCACTGTCATGGTCACGTTGCTAAGCTCTTTGAGGGGTTAATTGTATGGTTGGTCACCGAGATTACAAAAAATGTTCAAGTTTGGTCACTCGAAATATTTAAATCCATTGGTGGTACTTCAGTTTACTGAAACCGTTCACGTTTGGTCACTCTCCGTCCAACTCCGATAACTTTTGCTTGCGTGGCGTCAACTCTAAAAGTTGACCGGTAAATGTCTGACGTGACAATTTTAAAATAATAAAAATTTTAAAATTAAATGATTCTTTGGCGTCTGCCTTCTAAAAAAAACTACAACTTACTAAAATTTAATTGGAAGATGTGTTGACATGCACAAATTCAGCGGTTGAGAAAGTGGTTACAGAAGAGAGGAAGAGCCACTATCCCATGATCGGGTGGAAAATGGGTTATGGAATTGCTGAAGAGAAGGAGAGGGACATGCAAAAGCAAAACTTGGGAGGGAAAGTGGGTGAGAAAAAGGGCCTGAAAAGAAAAGGGAAATGGGTGCACAGAAAATTGGCCCCCTTTTCGACCTATATCAGAATAACGAGCGCTGCCATTGGAGGAAAAAAAATCGAATAAACACACTCACCAGTCACCACCCACAACTCCCCATGTCAGTGACTACACTACTTTACCCTTTTCATCTCATTATTAATCAAAGTACAATTGAACCCTCTGAATATGTTTGAAAATGCTACAAGTTCCATATTTCCATAGGAATTGTTGGATACGTCTATATGCTATATTTGCAGTTATTTTCATCGAATGAGATGATATCGTATTAGAATTCTAACGATTTATTATGTTGGCAATCTATTTGAATATATGATGAAATAATTTTGTATTCGATTCATATAATTTGTTATATTGATAACAAGTTTAAGCGTGATATGACCGAGTTGTAAGAGTTTAAACTACCGCCACGATGGTTGGTGAGTTCTTCTTAAATGGCTCAATACTACTGTGCATACCTTCTCCAATGCCCTCTTCAACTAAAGATTATAACACCTTATCTGTCCATTCCAACCCAAGATGTAAGAACTTGTAAAGAGATAAACAAAACTTTGTGCTTATACATAAACTAGGTGTTGCCCGCACTTTGTCGCAGTATGTTAAAAAAAGAATTAGATGGAGACTTTTTGTAAGGAATCAAAGATTAGCTTAAGTACGTAAGTAAATCATATCATTTAAAACAATTAGCTACAGATTTTTTATTTAATTTTCCTGGTTCCAAGTACATAAATGTTCTTAAACCGAGAAGTGCACCGAAAAACATATGACAAATGTATCGAGAGAAATGAGGGAGTAATTAAAAAAATTTAATGACTCAAATGAAACTTATCGCACATGTATCATTCAATAATTTTACATTTAAGTATATAAATAACCCATTAAAACTCTAGCATCATCTCATTCAATCATTCCAAAACGAAAATATTTTGTTGTCGAGTCGGAAACCAGAAAAATTGGTCCGGCCATTGATTTTCCGATTTCGACTAGAAGCTAACACTCATAATTATTTACGGGAGATCGTTTTCCTGGCCAATTTTGATCAAACCTGGTCCAACTGATCGGTCTGGTTGAGGATGTTTTTTGGAAAATAAAAGAACATGAATTTCAGGAATATATTTTTATGTTAATAATTAGTTGACAAGTTTTTCAAGATACACACTATGACACTAAATCAGGAATATATTTTTATGTTAATAATTAGTTGACAAGTTTTTCAAGATACACACTATGACACTAAATCAAGTCATATAGTATTTTTTTCCTTACTTTAAAGTGATTACAAAATTTATCCATAGACAAACCCAACATTAAGCCCAAAGTTCACTTTAAAAATCCCAAAATGAGACCCAATATTATGTGCAACTAATCAAATAGTTTTTTTTTTCTCCCCATTGTTAGTACATCTTGGTATTGCAGGAATATTGAATTATCTCATACTAACTGAAACTAATTTTCTAAAAAATGAGATAGTTTGCATCTTAATCATGATCTTAACCATTGTTTCGTGAACCACCAATATTCACTATTTTCGGTTCATATTGATCAAATTCTATCAAAGCTAAGATCATAATCACACAACAATCCAATTAGTATGCTAGAGTTTCTTGTATTGGCCATACACGTGTTACCCATGGACAAATGAAAAAGCATAGGAAAAAAATTAGAAAATAAGTATCACTTATAACTAATTATTCAACTTTAGGAGCGAATCCAACAATCAGAATGGCGGGCAAGTTGTCCTTCCACATAAACCAGACTCTATATGTTGAATAACAAAATTAGAGAATCCATTATATAACCGTAGGAGAAAATAAGAATTATATAGAGAAAATCATACAATAGCCCACCGGCTCCTGCATCAAGAACAAAAACTAATTCGTCTTGTTAGTTCAGCATTACTAAACCCAAAACAACCCTAATCGTCTGCCACTTGAACAGGAAGGCCAAGAAAATGTAGGGCTTGTGATTGCCAGCTAAGTCGATGTCATAGTCTGATTTCAACGATGTAATAGATTTTTATTATTAATATGAAATTTGAGAATAAAGATAGACATAATTAATCCAAAGCAAAACCACCATCAACCAATTTTGACAAATAAATCAATCTTTTATGTATTTTTGGACGAGGATAAAGATTTAATTTATAGAAAATGGTAGGGAATATGGAAAGGACCTCACAACAAACATTAAAAGATCAATAGAAGATTGTTAAAACTTGTGAAAGGCAAATCTCCTCCTTCAAACACAACGGCCACCTATTGGTGAAAACTCGTTTGAATTAAAGAAACAAAAGCTTTCGGCAGATCTACCCCCAAACTATCTATTTAAGAGCGATGATCTAATCCGTTCTCAAACCATCAAGCTTTCCCCAAGTTCTTTCTTCTCCCCTGCTTTCTTACCTCCACAACTAAAAAAGAGACGATGGCAGAGGCGCCTGCGAATAACCAGGTCGATCTCAACCTGGGATGGGAAGAAGAAGACTATGAGGTAGTTTTTCCTAATGAAGAGCCACACCAACAGGTGACCCCAAGGTTGAGGCTGGTTGGGAAAGTGTTCGGAGATAGGGACATCAGCAAATGAGTCATGGTGGGCATGATCAACGGGGCTTGATCCCATTTCTGCGAGCCAACTGTGCAAGATATCCCCGAGTTTAGAAACATCTTCATATTCATCTTCAATCGGAAGGAGGAGATGGACAGAGCCTGGGAAGGAAGGCCGTGGCAAATTTCTGAGAATACTCTCCAACTGAAGCCATGGGACGAGAACATTCGCCCCCAATACATCAATTTTGACTTGGCTGATTACTGGATTCAGGTGCATGGAATCCTTGATCATAAAAGATCAATCAACAACATTGAATCAGCGGTGGCAATGTTTCCAAAAATCCCCCAAATCGACATGAGGGGGCTCAATCCAGAAAGATATATGGAATTTGTCCGGGTCTTTGTCCAAGTCGATCTCAATCGACCACTGCCTCCAGGTTCCTACTGTACCACTGATGGGGTGAGGGATTGGCTTGGGTTCAGATATGAAAAACTCTATATCCTATGCTACTATTGCGGGCGCCAAGGTCATGTGAAACAAGAATGCCAGAAGAGAAGGGGGGATATGGCGGCGGTCTTGGCATCTCCACCGGAAGGCCGTTACACCCCCTGGATGAAAGCTGGAACTAGAGCAGAGAGACCCCCACCACCACCGAGGGGAAGAATCATTCACCATTCTCCGGGAGATGCTGGGTCGAGTTCCGGTTCTCCAGGTTTCATGCATAATCAGATTTGGGTCCCTGGCAGAGACTCTCTGATGACCGGATCGGTCAAGCTTGGGTCGCCAGCGTCGCCATCCGAGGGACAAGCAGGGTTGGGTATTCGAAGCCCCTCGGGTTTCACGCCCCACCCTTTCCTAACGGGAGGATCCTCGCTCAGCCCAAGCCTGCACACGAGAATCAATGATCAACGGCTCCATGCTCCATCGCCTAGTCAAAATCTAGTTATCTATGGAACAATCCCGAGGTTTTATCCATCTGATCTGCCTAATTCACCGAATCACGATCTTCCTCTTGCAAGGAACCTCACGGCAGAGATGGAGGCTTCCAGTCAGTGGGCCAGGGGTCTCCATTATCAAGCAGGCCAGCAAAGTGGGCCTAATAAAGCCCATTTCCTTCCTAATGCAAGCTTGGCCCAGGCCAACCAACAAACAGTCTCTGAAATGGTGTTTGATCTCAGCAAAAAGATGGACCTCAATCTTAAGCCCATTGAAGTGGATTATTCCTCTTATGAGAAGCAGATTGAAGAAGGGCAAGCCGAATTCAAGAAGAGAAAACATGGTCAACCCTTGGACTTTGAGGGACCATATTTCTCATCAGGAAACGGACCAAATAAACCACATAATGCAAGAATCAGAGTCAAAGGAAGGAAGGTCCAACATACCCAGGTGAAGGAAGATGAAGGGCACCTAGAGGAACCAGGAGATGAAGAGTACTCCCAAGGAAATAATTCTGAAGCGCCGGTGGCCGGCTTAAAGCGACCGGGAAGGAAATGAGTTGCATAAGTTGGAACTGTTAGGGAATTGGGCAGCCCCGGACAGATAATCACCTCAAAAGAATGGTGAGAAAGTTTCGCCCTTCCTTGGCTTTTCTTATGGAAACTTAGAACACCGAGGACACAATGGAAGAAAAAAGAATCAGCAACAATATCTACCGAGGGGAGTATGTTAATCCGGAAGGGACAGCGGGAGGGCTTGCTCTTTGGGGGACAGCTGGTTTTGATCTCCAAATTTTGGATCGTGGTCGGAATTATTTTGATGTTTTTATTAACTATGGTAGTGGTTTCTTTATGACCTTTGTTCATGCTCCTTCTGTTGCTAGTGAGAGAGGAGCATTTTGGAATTTCGTCTCTAGCTTTAGAAATGATTGTAGTGTCCCATGGGTTGTAATCGGAGATCTTAATGCATTGTTATTTGACTACGAGAAGAGTGGAGGTGGACCGATTAGACGAGAGTCATCCCAACCTTTCAAGAATTTCATCTTTGAGAATTGTCTCATGGACTTGGGATTCAAGGGACCAAGATTCACATGGACTAACAATCGGAGAGGAGATCGTCTCATCAAGAGTCGTTTGGATAGAGGCCTATGTACACCAGCTTGGCGGGAAGCCTTTAAGGAGAGCATTATTTATCACGAGAGCAGTATTGGCTCGGATCATAGGGCTGTTCGGCTGGCATTTCATTTCCCGGGCCCATGGAAACGACCGCCATTCCGCTTTGATGATAGATGGATTGGTAAGGAGGAATGTGATCAAGTGGTGTTACAGGCTTGGTCCTTGGGGGGATCACATGATGAAAGACTCAAAAGATGCGAAGAGAATTTGAAGGAATGGGCCAAAAGAATGTTGGAAGCCCATTATATGAGAGAAAAGGAGATTAAAAGTAGACTAGAGATGTTGCCTCAGGCATTCAGGTCGGATGAGGTCTTGGAGGAGGAAACCAAACTCCTCGAAGAGCTGGATATTCTTTGGAAAGATGAGGAGAAAATGTGGAGGCAACGTTCTAGAATTCAATGGTTGGCGGAGGGGGATAGGAACACGAAATTTTTCCACAACTCGACTGTCTATCGCCGCCACTTCAATCGTATCATGGGGCTCAGAGGACAGGATGGTAATTGGATCAAGCAGTCTTCCGTTCTTGCGGAGCATATTAGGGAGTTCTACATTGATCTTTTTACAGCCAAGGATACAGGTTTTGATGCTGGTCTATTGCAGGGCTTCCCTCGATTGGTTACTGACTCTATGAACTCTAAGCTTAGCAAACCAGTTACAAGGGAAGAGATCCGCAAAGCTATCTTCTCCCTTGGAGCTCACAAATCCCGAGGACCATATGGTTTTTCCGGCATTTTCTTCAGGGAGTATTGGAATACAGTTGGGGACAAGCTTTGCAATGAGGTGATGTCTTTCTTCACTTTGGCAAAGCTCCCTCAAGGATGGAATGATACTCATATTTCCCTTATCCCTAAGGTTGCGTCGCCAGAAAATGTTGGTCATTTTTGACCAATTAGTTGCTGCAATTTCAAATACAAGGTGGTTTCGCAGATTATGTCAAGCAGATTGAAAAGTTTTATGCCTGAGCTTGTATCGGAAATGCAAGCAGCGTTTACCGGGGGGGAGGATGATTCAGGATAACATCGTCATCATCCATGAGGTTCTTCATCATCTCAAGAACCGCCGGAAAGGAAAAAGATACGACATGATGTTAAAGATAGACATGAGGAAGGCATATGACTTGGTGGACTGGGATTGTTTGAACGCACTCCTTGAGGCTTATGGGTTCAATCGAATGTGGTGTGATTGGGTGAGAGAATGCATCCGAACAGTTTGGTTCTTGGTGTTGGTTAATGGAGGACCTACTGAGTTCTTCTCTCCCTCACGTGGCATTCGACAGGGAGATCCTCTCTCTCCTTTCCTTTTCATTCTTATGTCCAATGCATTGTCTTTCTTGCTGGAAAAAGGGGTTGCAGAAGGAAGTGTTCAGGGACTTAAAATTAAACCTAACTGCCCTCGTCTTTCTCACTGTTTGTTTGCAGTTGATACAGTTGTGTTTGGGAAAGCAACAAGGGAAGAAGCTGAGGCGGTGATGCATATCGTTGGAAATTATAAAGCTCTTACGGGACAAGAGGTTAACATGGACAAGTCATCAGTCTTCTTTAGCAAAAACATCCCTGGGGAAGTGAGAGATTCCATTACAACGTTTCTTGGATTCCCATCCTATATCTGTCATGATAAGTACCTTAGAGTTCCTACTGAGTGGGGAAGATCGAAGAAGGAAACCTTTTCTTTTCTGATTGAAAGAATGGAGAAGAAAGGGGACTCGTGGAAGAGTTGCACTCTCTCACATGGGGGGAGAAACATTGATCAAGGCGGTTCTTCAGGCGATCCCAACGTTCATTATGAGTGTCTTTCTTCTTCCGGTCTCTTTAACCAGGAAGATGGATTCACTCATCCATCGTTTCTTCTGGTCGGGTTCGATGAAAAAGTGCTCCATTCCATGGCGTAAAGACGAAGTTCTCAACGACCCGAAAGGGGAAGGTGGGTTGGGGTTTCGAAATTTTTATTTGTTTAACCTGTCTTTGTTAGCTAAACTGGGATGGCGCTTGATCACGGAACCAATTTCGCTCTGGGCAAGATTGATGAAAGGACTTTACTTTCCGAATGGAGACTTTGCTACGGCCAGGAAAGGAAGCACGTCCTCATGGATTTGGGCGAGCTTGTGTGAAGCGAGGAAAGAGTTGGAGCTGGGAACAATTCGGCTTGTGTCAAACTTAATATTTTTTATTTTTTAAAATGAAAATTGAAAATTAAAAATATATGCTCTCTCTCACTTCGTGGCAACTTGCAATACAGTATTAACATTTTGCAATGACATTATCAACATTTATGAAATGAATCGTTATTATTATACCTCATCATTATTAACGACTTCAATATACTTATCAATTCCTTACAATTACATTATTAACAATTTTGGATAAATTGTTACTGTTTTATAGTTTCGTCATCAACGCCTATGAATGAATCATTAAAGTTATGTAACATAGTAATTAATAGTTTGAATAGTTTCAAAAAAAAATAGTTTGAATAACAATATCATTGATTTACAACATCTTTAATACTAATGATTCACATTTTCACATCATGTTTATAACTATCTAGTCATGGCCTCTTCCAATGATTTCTAATGACATTATTAACGTTTTATGATCAATTAATATTGCTTTACATTATCATCCTCAATGATCACAATACTAATTTTCAACATCTTGGGTACTTGTAACATAGTGTACCTGTGTGCTTCAGTCAAACATACATTGTCCAGAAAAATATTAGCTCAAGCAAACCAACATTCACCCCTCAACACCAAACTTTTAATAACAATACAATAAATCATTGATAACGAAAAGTATTTCATTGAAAATAAACACAAAACATCAATGTAAAAATGTCTGACTTCAACATTATAAATGACATCAAACTTTTAATAAAGATACTAAAAACCATTAATATCGCATCAAGTCACTGAAAACGCAATGTTTAATAATATTCCAATGCAATGTTTAATGTCAAATAGCACTAAAACGCATTAATAAGTAACATATGTTTAATAGATAACGCATCCAAAAACTTTGATAATGATAGCAACTAATGATTGTTAAGTACCTTATTAGATATTATTAATATCTTATTTTCAAACATTGATAATTCTTATACACGCCTATTAATAATGACACCAACTACGTTACTAACTTAGACTGAAAAATTAATAAACATAGTTATATCATTAAACGTAAATTCACTTTTGATAATGTCATAAACAAACAAATATCTAACAAGTATGCTTCTTGATAATGACATTTGACAAAGTTACAAACATAAACAAAAAAATATTAATAATTCAAATCACTAAACATAAGCAATCTTACAAATGAATTAAATTTTTGCTAATGATTGTATTGTGCTTGGAAAAAAATATTGATAATAGCACTTCAAATGATTATAAATCATTGCGAACCAAATTGATAATACGATGTAATAGTAAATAAACTTCAAGTACCAACAAATTGAAAACACAATTTCACTTTTGCTAATGTTACAAACAAAACATAACATAAAAAGTTAATAATGTCTTATAAAATTATTAAAAAAATATGTCGAACAACATTAATAATAACACAAACGAATACCTAACAACGAAAAATATCAAACCCATGCCATAAAAAGCCCTAATGATGATTCAATTTATAAATATTGATAATGTCATTACAAAATATTAATACTTAATACTAATCGGAAGTTGCCAAGATTTGAGAGGCATATATTTTAAATTTCAAATTTCCATTTTAGAAAACGAAAATTATTAAATTCGGATTTTAATAAACATTAAATAAAATTAATTTCATATTTCTTTTTAATTATAATGTAGAGAGAGGGTTATGGAGAAAATCATGGGAGGAGAGAGAAAGAGAATCATTAATTAATTATATTAATTTTAATTATATTTGCATAACCCTATTTACCCTTAACTACCTATTAACTACTAACCCCATTAACTATTTAATCTACTATCAGCCAATAGGAAGACTTTAAGATTTTCCTTAAAAAATGAGCGTTAAGGACTTGAACTCAAGCCCCCTTTGTCTCGATATATATTTTTTTTTTACAATACATTTGTCTCAGTCGGTGGCGTAAGAAGGGAGAAATACAGAGGAGGAGGAGTTACTCATTTCTTCCCAAACAAATCTTTTTATTTTTTTCCTTAATATAAGAAAGTCACAACCCATTAATATCTCCTTCCCCCGTCCTATCACTTAGGTTTTATATTTTATTTGTTTTAATTTATTTCTATTTTGGTTAATGGTTACAATTACAATCAATCGCATTGCATGCGGCCTATAGTTTCAAGACTTTATTTCCTTCCCAATATCGTCTTGATCCCCTCACCAGCTAGAAATTAGGATGGTTAATATTTCCCCTGCCCAATATCCTCTTGATCCCCTCGCTGACTAGAAATTAGGATGGTTAATTTTTCCTTTCCATTGATTAAGATTGACTGATTTTTTTCAACTTCTGTTTAATAGTAATGGCAATCCACACCGTATTTTAATAATTATACATAGTTATAACAAAATATACTCATTCAAAGGTTACAAATGATATATTCTTGGAGTACATTGTATCCTTTTTTCTTTTTAATAAGCAGAGTACGTTGTATCCTACACAATAGCAAAGTCGGGATATAAAAATAGATGAAGTATGGAAAAGGTTCAGTGCCAGAAAATTATATTAATCCTAAAATTAATCACAAAGAGTTTTACAATTCTTTTGTATTCAACTATTCATCCATTATTCTAACGTCTAGGTTAAAGAAAACTATGATAATCAAGTATATAAACAAGCAATCGAATCAGGAAAATCTTGTAAAAAAGAAGGGGGGAAAAGTCGAATGAAGACAACCTTTGAATTGAAAACTAATTAAATATAATACAATTACTTATTACTGGTGATATAGCAAAATCAGGCTCTCACAGCCTTCTCATCAGGTCTGCAGAGGCCATTTTGGGGTCAAAAATCAAACTGATCTGCAGGAGGACATGTCCTACTAAGTAGCCCGCACAGCTGTAGTCTGTGACGGGAGAAATTTGTTTGGTTTGGCTAACGAGAGCTTGTGTGAGTAACGACAGCAAACGGAAGTGATTTATTATTATTATTATTATTATTATTGTTCTCATAGTTTTTTTTACTGAACGGAAGTGATTTTTTCCCCTCCTCTCGAGCTCCCGTAAGGAATTGTCCACCTCATCAAAGCGTGCAGGGACTGAACAAAATTAGGGGAATTCTTTGTTCCAATCGACGGAAGTTTGAAGACAATAAGGGAAGATACGAGTCCGAAAGCAGTCGATTTCATCAAATCACAAGTCACGACTCCCTTTGCGCATTAGATCTTAGCCCCAATTATTAGATCATATCCCCAGTTGGCTTCCTCCATGCTACATATTAAAGGCTCCGATTTCCACATAGATCATCTAAATTCCCAGAGCACTATATCTTTCAAAATAATATTATTATACAGTGATCCAAGGCACTACATGTGCCGTCTAAGTTCTAATATCATCGTGAAGTCCATTAGTTTGGGAAGAAAGCTTACCTTCGTCGCTCTGCCGAAAATTAACAATTGAATCTTGATATATGCTTATTCTTGAACCACCACATATTTATTTGTTTCTCAGATATCACAACCTAAATCTGCACCAACCTGCCACACAAGTTTCCAAAATCTTCGAATTTTAAATAGAAAGCACATGTGCACAAAAAACATCTGGACTCATTAGACAACCTAAAATGTTATTATGTTACTACACATGCACTGCCAAAAATCAATTTATTAACATTATTCGTGTGAGAAAGGACACAATATAGAGTACTTGCACCCTCTTTTTGCAAGGAGTTTCAAACAATTTAGGAATAGAAACTACTCTGAGAGTTAATGTATTCTTGTACTTGCGCTT
Organism: Linum trigynum; assembly: GCA_964030455.1. Lineage (NCBI taxonomy): Eukaryota > Viridiplantae > Streptophyta > Magnoliopsida > Malpighiales > Linaceae > Linum > Linum trigynum. The sequence goes on along the minus strand of OZ034814.1, from coordinate 4,345,436 downwards.
CTGAATCAGTAAAGTACACTGATATTCAATCATGGTCGATCCTAGTGTTAGCCTTAAGAGAAGATGCATGCATGTCAATAAAGTTTGTTCATTACCATTAGTCTTTTGAAATTTAGAAAGAAAACAAGTTATATGGGTTGTAGTAGTGATATTTCCAACTACAGTTGCAATGTATCATAGTGACATGATAAAATATGTCGATACTGACTATTTTAAATGTTATTTTTTATGACTTTTTTGTTAGACTACAAACCCTTTGTTGTACTAAACTACAAAGAAAAGTAAAACCTAAGTCCATTCCTTTATTCTTCTCAATTTCCTAAAATTTATTCTGGGTAAACGGCCCGTTATAAAGTAATCCTAACAAATAGGGACGAGTAATTTTAGGTTAAACGAAAAAGTCAATAGTGATGAAGAAAATTTTATGTCAATAGTGACGCTTGTCCATCTCTCCATAAGTAATTTTTGAGTAAACGGTACATTATACAGTAATTCTAAAATTAAATAAAAAAAAGATAGCTACTTATTACTTATAACTTTACAAGGAGAGATGTAGTGTGTATATATAATTGATTTTTCTGCCAGCAAGATTACCTTCCCAAAACAATTAAATCCCTCCTCTTCTCTCACACAAAACAAATTAACAAATGGAGATAAACGTAGAGAAACGTACCTTCTTTCCATTGTTACATATTATTTAACTATGACTTCTCCATTGTTAAATAATTTTTTTATGAATCTCTAATAATTTTTGAGTAAACGGCCTGTTATAATTCTAAAATTAAATAAGAAAAGGTAAAAAAAAGAGATAGCCACTTATATATATAACTTTATTTGTAAGGAGAGATGGACTGGACGGTATATATTTATTGTTATGCCAGCAAGATTCCTTCCCCCAAACCAATTAAACCCCTCGTCTTCTCTCACACAAACAAAGCAATAAAAAAAAAGAGAAACGTCCCTTCTCCATTCCCCAGCCAACGACCTTCCCCGGCTAATCACCACAATCCAAAACTATACCATTTTTGCTTCTGCCTTACTTGGTCATTCTCTTCCATTTTCCATCTTGAGATTCCTTCTCCTATCTTTACAATTGCAATTTTTAGAATGTTGGTTTGGTTTAAAGTGGATGATGAGGATCCACAAGTTTGCAATGACAGTACATTCAAACAGAAGCTAGAATGGGTACCTCCACCTCAAGATACTCAAGTCTTCCCATCCAAGAATCACCCCACCCCACTGGTCCGACCTCCCCTGCCCCCTTAGCCTCTTGCGGCGAGAACCAGTTGGATTCATCATGGGTGTTTCAACTACACCAGCGAGGAGGGAGAAATACAGAGGAGGAGGACTGACTCATTTCTTCTCAAACAAATCTTTTTATTTTTTCCCTTAATATAAGAAATCCACAACCCATTAATTACTGACAGTAGTCTAGTGACAGACTGAGGGTGACAGAGTCGTCTTACCTGCTCTCATTAAAAAATTAATAAAATAGTAAACCTTAATTGGAATTTTGCTAGCATCAATATCCCCTTCCCCCGTCCTATCACTTAGGTTTTATATTTTATTTGTTTTAATTTATTTCTATTTTGGTTAATGGTTACAATTACAATCAATCGCATTGCATGCGGCCTATAGTTTCGAGACTTTATTTCCCCTTCCAAATATCTACTTGATCCCCTCGCCGGCTAGAAATTAGGATGGTTGATATTTCCCCTGTACAATATCCTCTTGATCCCCTCGCCGGCTAGAAATTAGGATGGTTAATTTTTCCTTTCCATTGATTAAGATTGACTGATTTTTTTCCCCTTCAACTTCTGTTTAATAGTAATGGCAATCCACACCGTATTTTAATAATTATATATAGTTATAACAAAATATACTCATTCAAAGGTTACAAATGATATATTCTTGCAGTACATTGTATCCTTTTTCTTTTTAATAAGCAGAGTACGTTGTGTCCTACACAATAGCAAAGTCGGGATATAAAAATAGGTGAAGTATGGAAAAGGTTCAGTGTCAGACAAATATATTAATCCTAAAATTAATTACAAAGAGTTTTACAATTTTTTGTATTCAACTATTCATCCATTATTCTAACGTTTAGGTTAAAGAAAAATATGATAATTAAGTATATAAACAAGCAATCGAATCAGGACAATCTTGTAAAAAAGAAGGGGGGGAAAGGTCGAATGAAGACAACCTTTGAATTGAAAACTAATTAAATATAATACAATTACTTATTACTGGTGATATAGCAAAATCAGGCTCTCACAGCCTTCTCATCAAGTCTGCAGAGGCCATTTTGGTGTCAAAGATCAAACGGATCTGCAGGAGGACATGTCCTACTAAGTAGCCCGCACAGCTGTAGTCTGTGACGGGAGAAATTTGTTTGGTTTGGCTAACGGGAGCTTGTGTGAGTAACGGCAGCAAACGGAAGTGATTTATTATTATTATTATTATTATTATTATTATTATTATTATTATTGTTCTCATTGTTTTTTTTACTAAACGGAAGTGATTTTTTCCCCTCCTCTCGAGCTTCCGTAAGGAATTGTCCACCTCATCAAAGGGGGCAAGGACTTAACAGAATTAGGGGAAGTCTTTGTTCCAATCGACGGAAGTTTGAAGACAATAAGGGAAGATACTAGTCCGAAAGCAGTCAATTTCATCAAATCACAAGTCATGACTCCCTTTGCGCATTAGATCTTAGCCCCAACTATCAGATCATATCCCCAGTTGGCTTCCTCCACGCTACATATCAAAGGCTCTGATTTCCACATAGATCATCTAAATTCCCAGAGCACTATATCTTTCAAAATATTATTATACAGTGATCCGAGGCACTACATGTGCCGTCTAAGTTCTAATATCATCGTGAAGTCCATTAGTTTGGGAAGAAAGCTTACCTTCGTTGCTCTGCCGAAAATTAACAATTGAATCTTGATATATGTTTGTTCTTGACCCACCACATATTTATTTGTTTCTCAGATATCACAACCTAAATCTGCTCCAACCTGCCACACAAGTTTCCAAAATCTTCGAATTTTAAATAGAAGGCACATGTGCACAAAAAACGTGTGGACTCAATAGACAACCTAAAATGTTATTATGTTACTACACATGCACTGCCAAAAATCAATTTATTAACATAATTCATATGAGAAAGGGCATAATATAGAGTACCTGCACCCTCTTTTTGCAAGGAGTCTCAAACAATTTAGGAATAGAAACTACTCTGAGAATTAATGTATTATTGTACTTGGGCTTCTGATTCAGTAAAGTACACCGATATTCAATCATGGTCTATCCTAGTGTTAGCCTTAAGAGAAGATGCATACATGTCAATACAGTTTGTGCATTACCATTAGTCTTTTGAAATTTAGAAAGAAAACAAGTTATATGGGTTGTAGTAGTGATATTTCCAACTACAGTTGCAATGTATCATAGTGACATGATAAAATATGTCGATACTAACTATTTTAAATGTTATTTTTTATGACTTTTTTGTTAGACTACAAACCTTTTGTTGTAATAAACTACAAAGAAAAGTAAAACCTAAGTCAATTCCTTTATTCTTCTCGATTTCTTAAACTTTATTCTGGTTAAACGGCCCGTTATAAAGTAATCCTAACAAATAGTGACGAGTAATTATAGGTTAAACGAAAAAGTCAATAGTGACGAAGAAAATTTTATGTCAATAGTGACGCCTGTCCATCTCTCCATAAGTAATTTTTGAGTAAACGGTGCATTATACAGTAATCCTAAAATTAAAGATAGCCACTTATTACTTATAAATTTACAAGGAGAGATGGAGTGTGTATATTTAATTGATTTTTCTGCCAGCAAGATTACCTTCCCCAAAACAATCAAATCCCTCCTCTTCTCTCACACAAAACAAATTAACAAATGGAGATAAACGTAGAGAAACGTACCTTCTTTCCATTGTTACATATTATTTAACTATGACTTCTCCATTGTTATTTTTTTTTTATGAATCTCCTTTAGTAATTTTTGGGTAAAAGGCCCGTTATAATTCTAAAATTAAATGAGAAAAGGTAAAAAAAAAAAAAGAGATAGCCACTTATATATATAACTTTGTTTATAAGGATCCATTACTCAAAACAACCTCTGACTACCTGATGCAAGTTTCTCCTATCTTTACATTTTCAATTTTTAGAATGTTGGTTTGGTTTAAAGTGGATGATGAGGATCCACAAGTTTGCAATGGCAGTACATTCAAACAGAAGCTAGAATGGGTACCTCCAGCTCAAGATACTCAAGTCTTCCCATCCAAGAACCACCCCACCCCACTGGTCCAACCTCCCCTGCCCCCTTAGCCTCCGGCGGCGAGAACCAGTTGGATTCTTCATGATTGCGGTTGAGGCAGCAGCGGCGGCCAGAGTGGCAGCGGCAGAGAAACGAGCGGCAGCGGTGGAGAAACGAGCGGTAGAGGTGGAGGCCCGAGCTGCAGCGGCACTAACTGGAGCGGCATCGGCGGAGTCCTCTGGGGTGGCGGAGAAGGTAGTTACGGAGGCATCTGAGGTATCAGCGGAGAAGGCAGTGGCGGAGGCATCTGAGGCGGCGGAGAAGGCAGTGGCGGAGGCGTCTGAAGCTGCGGAGAGGGCAGGGGCGGAGAAGGTTGTGGCAGTAGCCTAGGTAGAGATGATTGGCGGAGGAGACACAGGCAGCAGAGGAAGAACCGGAGGTAGAGGCTGAGACACCGGCACCGGAGGTAGAAGGGTCAATAAAAAGGTAATTTAGGTCTATATTCTCTATTAGGTACTATTATTAATCTTTTGGGACTGTATCTAATTCGGAACACTGGTTTGTGCGTGATTATGGTGGTCTATATTATGGAACTCTAGTATTATATGCTCGGATTTAGGTTTAAGGCTTATGAATGTATTGTTTTAAATTTGTTCCTCGGGGAAAGATAATTGTCTGATTAGTTTTTAATTTGCTCGTTCGTTTTTTGGTTTATTTTTTTTAGGGAAAAAACGGATTCTAAATAACTAAATGGGTTTTTATTGCCATTTGCCATTACTATTAAACAGACGTTGAAGGAATAATTGAGCATCCTAATTTCTAGGGAAAAAATCCAAAAGTACCACGGTTTAAAAAAATTCCAAAAATACCACCCAGCCCCAAAAATTTCAAAAATACCACCATTTTCAAAAACTGCCACCCCACCCTGCGGTTTACACGAAAACCGCTGGGTGGGGACGCGGTTTTCTATGCAAGCCGCTGGGCTAATGGGCGGTTATAAAAAACTATAAAAACCGCTGGGTGGGGCAGCGGTTTTGGGCCAAACCGCCACCCCGCCCAGCGGTTTGGTCCAATTTTTTTTTTCCGATCAACTCTTAACTTCGGCCCAAACTTCAAACGAACGTAACTTTGCACTCGGGTATCCGATTGTAGCGATTTTTTTTGAATCCGAATAACTTTTCGAAAACAATATAGTTGGCAGCCACAACCTTTGTCTCAGTCTTTTTTTTTTACAATACCTTTGTCTCAGTCGATGGCGTGAGAAGGGAGAAATACAGAGGAGGAGGACTGCCTCAGTTCTTCTCAAACAAATATTTTTATTTTTTTCATTAATATAAGAAAGCCACAACCAATTAATTAGTGACAGTAGTCTAGGGATAGACTAAGGGGTACAGAGTCGTCTGACCTGCTCTCATTAAAAAATTAATAAAATAGTAAACCTCAATTGGAATTTTGCTGGCATCAATATCCCCTTCCCAATATCCTCTTGATCCACTCGTCGGCTAGAAATTAGGATGGTTAATTTTTCCTTTCCATTGATTAAGATTGACTTATTTTTCCTCCTTCAACTTTTGTTTAATAGTAATGGAAATCCACACCATATTTTAATAATTATATATAGTTATAACAAAATATACTCGTTCAAATGTCACAAATGATATATTCTTGGAGCACATTGTATCCTTTTTCTTTTTAATAAGCAGAGTACGTTATATCCTACACAATAGCAAAGTCGGGATATAAAAATAGGTGAAGTATGGAAAAGGTTCAGTCCCAGACAAATATATTAATCCTAAAATTAATTACAAAGAGTTTTACAATTCTTTTGTATTCAACTATTCATCCATTATTCTAACGTTTAGGTTAAAGAAAACTATGATAATCAAGTATATAAACAAGCAATCGAATCAGGACAATCTTGTAAAAAAGAAGGGGGAAAAAGTCGAATGAAGACAACCTTTGAATTGGAAACTAATTAAATATAATACAATTACTTATTACTGGTGATATAGCAAAATCAGGCTCTCACAGCCTTCTCATCAGGTAGGGGTGGGCGTTCGGTCGGTTCGGTTTGAACCGTACCGAACCAGAACATGCCGAATTTCCGAGATACCCAAGACCCCAACCGAATTCAAACCGAGTTGTAATTCGGTTCGACCGAACCGAATTACAACTCGGTTCGGTTCGGTTTGAATGGTCAGAACCGAAAACATTGTTGCCCACCGTTTTTGCGTGCTGCCTTCTGGAAATGGGGTTGGCTGCTGTGCTGAAAATGCTTATCAACTAGACAACTACCCCATCTCTCTCTCTCTCTCTCTCTCTCTTACTCTCATTTTCCCATTCCCCTCTCTCTCTCACCCACCCCATCCGCTTTTCCTCTCATCTCTGGCCACAATTATCTACCACCGCCGTCGCCCAACTCCCTCCGCCGCTGAGCTCGCTATCAACTACACTCGTTGCCGCTGAGCTTGCTATCAACTATCACTATCGCGACAGTTCCACTCGCCGGAGCTCCCTCTCCAATCACGACCGTTCCAATCCTCACCCCTCGATGCTTGCATGTGGGTTGTGGCTGTCGGCCTTCAAATCAGTCGACGCAGAGCTCGATGTAGCGGCAGTAGAGAGGCGGGATGCTCACGTCGGTGATGGTCCCGCCTCTATTCAGGCCGCCACTGGATCTGATGCCGGTAAAGCTCCAAGCGACGATAGATGGCCGGAGTGATTGTTGCAGCCGCCTGGAAGCAGTGAGAGAGAGCGGGTGGTCGGAGGCTGGCTGGCGGCGAGGAAGCAATCGGAAGTGGATGGCCAATGGTGGTGACTGGTGAGGATTAGAGCCGGGTGGGCTGTTGGCGGCGATTCTCCTCCTTCTTCTTTTTCTGGCTGTTGGGATAGGGTATTATGGTTGCTGGGATAGGGTATATGGGTTGTGGAGGAACTGGGAAGTGGGCTTGGGGAGACGACTAGGCCGCTTAGGGGATGGGCCAGGCTGTGGGAACTGGGCTGGGCATATATTTTGGGTTCTCGGTTCGGGTTTCGGAATTTCGGGTTCGGTATGACCACCCTAGTTTCCGAAATACCCACATTCTGGTTCCGAATTCCGATTCGAATAGTAATAGTTCGGTATCGGTTTGGTTCGGCTCGGTTCGGGTTTACCGAACCGGATGCCCACCCCTATCATCAGGTCTACAGAGGCCATTTTGGTGTCAAAGATCAAACAGATCTGCAGGAGGACAGGTCCTACTAAGTAGCCCGCACAGCTGTAGTCTGTGACGGGAGCAATTTGTTTGGTTTGGCTAACGGGAGCTTGTGTGAGTAACGGCAGAAAACGGAAGTGATTTATTATTATTATTATTATTATTATTATTATTATTGTTCTCATAGTTTTTTTTACTGAACAGAAGTGATTTTTTCCCCTCCTCTCGAGCTTCCGTAAGGAATTGTCCACCTCATCAAAGTAGGCAGGGACTGAACAGAATTAGGGGAAGTCTTTGTTCCAATCGACGGAAGTTTGAAGACAATAAGGGAAGATACGAGTCCGAAAGCAGTCGATTTCATCAAATCACAAGTCATGACTCCCTTTGCGCATTAGATCTTAGCCCCAACTATCAGATCATATCCCCAGTTGGCTTCCTCCATGCTACATATCAAAGGCTCTGATTCCACATAGATCATCTAAATTCCCAGAGCACTATTTATTTCAAAATATTATTATACAGTGACCCGAGGCACGTCATGTGCCGTCTAAATTCTAATATCATCGTGAAGTCCATTAGTTTGGGAAGAAAGCTTACCTTCGTCGCTCTGCCGAAAATTAACAATTGAATCTTGATATATGCTTGTTCTTGAACCACCACATATTTATTTGTTTCTCAGATATCACAACCTAAATCTGCGCCAACCGGCCAGACAAGTTTCCAAAATCTTCGAATTTTAAATAGAAGGCACATGTGCAGAAAAAACGTATGGACTCATTAGACAACCTAAAATGTTATTATGTTACTACGCATGCACTGCCAAAAATCAATTTATTAACATTATTCATATGAGAAAGGGCATAATATAGAGTACCTGCACCCTCTTGTTGCAAGGAGTCTCAAACAATTTAGGAATAGAAACTACTCTGAGAGTTAATGTATTATTGTACTTGGGATTCTGAATAAGTAAAGTACACCGATATTCAATCATGGTCTATCCTAGTGTTAGCCTTAAGAGAAGGTGCATACATGTCAATACAGTTTTTGCATTACCATTAGTCTTTTGAAATTTAGAAAGAAAACAAGTTTTATGGGTTGTAGTGATATTTCCAACTACAGTTGCAATGTATCATAGTGACATGATAAAATATGTCGATACTGACTATTTAAAATGTTATTTTTTTATGACTCTTTTGTTAGACTACAAACCCTTTGTTGTACTAAACTACAAAGAAAAGTAAAACCTAAGTCAATTCCTTTATTCTTCTCGATTTCCTAAAATTTATTATGGGTAAACGGCCTATTATAAAGTAATACTAACAAATAGTGACGAGTAATTTTAGTTAAACGAAAAAGTCAATAGTGATGAAGAAAATTTTATGTCAATAGTGACGCTTGTCCATCTCTCCATAGATAATTTTTGAGTAAACGGTACATTATACAGTAATCCTAAAATTAAAGAAAAAAACATAGCCACTTATTACTTATAACTTTACAAGGAGAGATGGAGTGTGTATATTTAATTGATTTTTCTGCTAGCAAGATTACCTCCCCAAAACAATTAAATCCCTCCTCTTCTCTCACACAAAACAAATTAACAAATGGAGATAAACGTAGAGAAACGTACCTTCTTTCCATTGTTACATATATTATTTAACTATGACTTCTCCATTGTTAAATATTTTTTTTAATGAATCTCCTTTAGAAATTATTGGGTAAACGGCCCGTTATAATTCTAAAATTAAATAAGAAAAGATAAAAAAAGAGATAGCCACTTATATATATATATATGGCGAGTTCTATGGTACCCTGGGTGAAATCCGGGTACCGCATACCTTGAGTATGAAAACACTATCTAGACCTTGAATTGACCGATCTTTCGGACATGATACTATACTCTAACACTTAAAGATCAAAATCTAGGTGTTAACTCTCCCAATCTTATACTCCAAGATCAATTTAATTAGAAATAATAATCGACGGTTATGATTCATCCAAATATAGGCACAAAAAGGAATGCACCATCTTAGGGTTTATAGATTATGATTTAGATAATTATGACCTAGGGTTCACTCATTAAGGGTTAGGGTATAATATCAGACACAAAAATCCTGGTAATTCGAGGTCTAGATAGAGTTTCCATACTCGAGGTATGCGGTACCCCGGATTTCACCCGGGGTACCATAGAAGCCACCATATATATAATGACTCTTTCCATATTTCCGGGCCAAACCGGACTAGAACGGTTGACTCATCAACCCTTGACCCACTAGCTCGACCGGGTCCGGGTCAACCCGCGGGTTGACAACCTTGGCCAGCAAGATTCCTTCCCCAAACCAATTAAAGCCCTCCTCTTCTCTCACACATACAAAGCGATAAAAAAAAAAGAGAAACGTCCCTTCTCCATTCCCCAGCCATCGACCTCCCCCTGCTAATTAAATCACCACAATCCAAAACTATACCATTTTTGCTTCTGCCTTACTTGGTCCTTGTCTTCCTTTTTCCATCTTGAGATCCATTACTCAAAACAGCCTCTGACTACCTGATGCAAGCTTCTCCTATCTTTACAATTGCAATTTTTAGAATGTTGGTTTGGTTTAAAGTGGATGATGAGGATCCACAAGTTTGCAATGGCAGTACATTCAAACAGAAGCTAAAATGGGTACCTCCAGCTCAAGATACTCAAGTCTTCCTGTCCAAGAACCACCCCACCCCACTGATCCGACCTCCCCTGCCCCCTTAGCCTCCGGCGGGGAGAACCAGTTGGATTCTTCATGGGTGTTTCAACTCCACCAGCGACTGGGGTGGGCGTCGGCGGCGGCGGCAGCAGCTATGTTAGCTTTTTCAATCAAAGGCAACAAGCATATGAAGGAGTTGGACGACTACTTCAGGGACTGGACTACGTGATCATCCATCCTATTGGCTTCTGCTGTCCTGGTCATCCATTTCCTCATCGTGGCCGTACTGCTACTGAAAGACCCTCTAAGGGCTTGGGGCTCCTGGGAGTTCGCTGGCACATGCTATCCACAGACGTAGGGTTGTGTGGTTACAGTTTTGTAGTCGGCCAGTTCTCAGCGAGCACTACACTTGTCGGGCCGTTCTACATGCTCCTCTTTTGTCTCTACTCATGTGTTGCAGTGGCTCATGATAGCTTGTAGTTTTCCAGTTGTATTTGGGGCGTCCTCAACTTGGCTATCGTAAGTTTGCTGCACGTATATTTGTTTATTATTCTATCAACTTAATTTTTCTTTTTTAAGTATCGGTCTAATAATACACTTTTTTGCATTTCTGTGGTTTAAGGACAACGGGTGCCATTGTCTGGGCACCGGGTGCAACAGTCAGCTTGGAACAAGCTATTTGGGTCACCGTGTTCGTAGGCTACCTCTTCATTGTTACAACTTATCTGGTAAGCGAGCTGAAGATAGCAGAGGATGAAAAGGTTGAACTTGAAAAAAAAGCTGCTAAACATAGAGTGAATCATAGAATGGTTGCGGTGGAGGCAGCGGCGGCGGCCAGAGTGGCAGCGGCGGATAAACGAGCGGCAGAGGCGGAGAAACGAGCGGTACAGGCGGAGGCCCGAGCTGCAGCGGCGCTAACCGGAACAGCAGTTGCGGAGGCATCTGGGGTATCAGCAGAGAAGGCAGTGGCGGAGGCAACTGAGGTATCGGCGGAGAAGGATGTGGCGGAGGCATCTGAGGCGGCGGAGAAGGCAGTGGCAGAGACATCTGAAGCTGCGGAGAAGGCAGTAGCCGAGGTAGAGATGACTGGCGGAGGAGACACAGGCGGCGGAGGAAGCACCGAAGGCTGAGACACCGGCAGCGGAGGAGACATCGTCGGCTGCGGCGGCGAATGTACCAGCGGGGTAGAAGGGTCAATGAAAAGTTAATTTAGGTCTATATTCTCTATTAGGTACTATTATTAATCTTTTGGGACTATATCTAATTTGTAACAGTGGTTTGTGCGTGATTATGGTGGTCTATATTATGGAACTCTAGTATTATATGCTCGGATTTAGGTTTAAGGCTTATGAATGAATGTATTGTTTTCAATTTGTTCCTCGGGGAAAGATAATTCTCTGATTCGTTTTTAATTTGCTCGTTCGTTTTTTGGTTTATTTTTTTTTTAGGGAAACGGATTCTAATTAACTAAATGGGTTTTGATTGCCATTTGCCATTACTATTAAACAGACGTTGAAGGAAAAAATTAATCAGTCAATCTAATTTGTATCCTTTTTCGTTTTTAATTTGTATCCTTTTTCTTTTTAATAAGCAGAGTGCGTTGTATCCTACACAATAGCAAAGTCGGGATATAAAAATAGGTGAAGTATGGAAAAGGTTCTGTGACAGACAAATATATTAACCCTAAAATTAATTACAATGAGTTTTACAATTCTTTTGTATTCAACTATTCATCAATTATTCTAAACGTTTAGGTTAAAGAAAACTATGATAATCAATCAAGTATATAAACAAGCAATCGAATCAGGACAATCTTGTAAAAAAGAAGGGGGGAAAAGTCGAATGAAGACAACCTTTGAATTGAAAACTAATTAAATATAATACAATTACTTATTACTGGTGATATAGCAAAATCAGGCTCTCACAGCCTTCTCACCAGGTCTTCAGAGGCCATTTTGGTGTCAAAGATCAAACAGATCTGCAGGAGGACAGGTCCTACTAAGTAGCCCGCACAGCTCTAGTCTGTGACGGCAGCAATTTGTTTGGTTTGGCTAACGAGAGCTTGTGTGAGTAACGGCAGCAAACGGAAGCAATTTGTTTGATTTTTTTTCTGCCAGCAAGATTACCTTTCCCCAAAACAATTAAGGGTTAATACCTTATTTTGGCCCGAACTATGACCATATAATCAACTTTGGCCCGTGGTTTCAGAAATTAACATCCTAGCCTCAACTATGCAGCATATAAACTCAATTGGCCCGACACATAGTTTGACCGTCAATTTGAACGGTCAACTCCGTTAACCGTTAGTCAACATGCTATGTCATTGCCTAATAAGCATAAAAATCATTAAAAAAATTTAAATTCAAATTATTTTCCTAATTTCTATTATTTATCATTTTCCAATTAACCAAAAAATAAAATTAATAATTTTTTTTGCGATATTTGAAAATGATAATTTTTTAAATTAACCAAAATTATCAAATTAAATTTTAAAAATTAAAAAAATATTATATAAATTATATTTTTTTGGGAAGTTTTAAAAATATAAAATAATTTGTTAATTTTTGGTTAATTTATAAAATTTATCATTTTCAAATTATCCAAAAAATAGAAAAAATTATTTTATGTTTTTTATAATTTATTTTTGGTCAATTTGATAATAAATAATTTTTTTAATGATTTTTAGGTTGACTAGGCAATGACATGGTGTGTTGAGTAACGGTCAAACTATGTGTCGGGCCAATTGAGTCTATATGCTGCATAGTTGAGGCCATGATGTTAATTCTGAAACCACGGGCCAAAGTTGATTATATGGTCATAGTTCGGGCCAAAATAAGGTATTAACCCAACAATTAAATCCCTCCTCTTCTCTCACACAAAACAAATTAACAAATGGAGATAAACATAGAGAAACGTACCTTCTTTCCATTGTTACATATATTATTTAACTATGACTTCTCCATTGTTAATTTTTTTTTAATGAATCTCCTTTAGTAATTTTTGGGTAAACGGCCCGTTATAATTATAAAATTAAATAAGAAAAGGTAAAAAAAAAAGAGATAGCCACTTATATATATATATATAACTTTATTTATAAGGGAAGATGGACTGGACGGTATATATTTATTTTTCTGCCAGCAACAAGGTTGTCAACCCGCGGGTCAACCCATTTTGACCCTGACCCGGTGAGAAAAACGGGCCGCACACACCCGCCGGGTCGACCGCTATACGATACCGGGTTAAAGGTCAAATTGTGTCATTTTTTTCTTTGGTTTGCAAAATGCGCATATTTTCCGATTTTTCTTTTCGCCTAACTCAATCTTTGGAATCCTAAGTTGAATATTTGAATATTGATGTATATAAGTGTGTGTGAATTTTCAGTTTATGCTAGATCTAAGTACGATATGTTATTTTGGTGTAATATTATATGTTATAACTCATATGCTAGATAAGATTTGATATAATTTATAAGGAAAAGTACAATATAATGACTCTTTCCATATTTCCGGGCCAAACCGGACTAGAACGGTTGACTCATCAACCCTTGACCCACTAGCTCGACCGGGTCCGGGTCAACCCGTGGGTTGACAACCTTGGCCAGCAAGATTCCTTCCCCAAACCAATTAAACCCCTCCTCTTCTCTCACACATACAAAGCGATAAAAAAAAAAGAGAAACGTCCCTTCTCCATTCCCCAACCATCGACCTCCACCTGCTAATCAAATCACCACAATCCAAAACTATACAATTTTTGCTTATGCCTTACTTGGTCCTTGTCTTCCTTTTTCCATCTTGAGATCCATTACTCAAAACAGCCTCTGACTACCTGATGCAAGCTTCTCCTATCTTTACAATTGCAATTTTTAGAATGTTGGTTTGGTTTAAAGTGGATGATGAGGATCCACAAGTTTGCAATGGCAGTACATTCAAACAGAAGCTAAAATGGGTACCTCCAGCTCAAGATACTCAAGTCTTCCTGTCCAAGAACCACCCCACCCCACTGATCAGACCTCCGCTGCCCCCTTAGCCTCCGGCGGCGAGAACCAGTTGGATTCTTCATGGGCGTTTCAACTACACCAGCGACTGGAGTGGGCGTCGGCGGCGGCAGCAGCAGCTATATTAGCTTTTTCAATCAAAGGCAACAAGCATATGAAGGATTTGGACGACTACTTCAGGGACTGGACTACGTGATCATCCATCCTATTGGCTTCTGCTGTCCTGGTCATCCATTTCCTCATCGTGACCGTACTGCTGCTAAAAGACCCTCTAAGGGCTTCGGGCTCCTAGGAGTTCGCTGGCACATGCTATCCACAGACGTAGGGTTGTGTGGTTACAGTTTTGTAGTCGGCCAGTTCTCAGCGAGCACTACACGTGTCAGGCCGTTCTACATGCTCCTCTTTTGTCTCTACTCATGTGTTGCGGTGGGTCATGCTAGCTTGTAGGTTTCCAGTTGTATTTGGGGCCTCCTCAACTTGGCTATCGTAAGTTTGCAGCACTTATATTTGTTTATTATTATATCAACTTAATTTTTCTTTTTTAAGTATCGGTCTAATAATACACTTTTTGCATTTCTGTGGTTTAAGGACAACGGGTGCCATGAGAAGAAAATGAGTAGATAGGGTTTTTGTGGAAGGATTCTCAACAGAGAGCTCCTTGGTTTTGCATTTCCATTTATATACAAGGCTGTACAGAGAAGGTAAAGTTTGATTAGCAACGGCTAATCTACAGTAAAACTAAAAACTAACAACTCAAACTAACGAATGAAAACTGTACAGCTGGCTAACTAACTCCTAACAGAGATTAATTGAAACGGAAGCGGCTTGGAGTTCCACACTTCTTCTCGCAACGGAATGGCAACGTTTCACTTCGATCCTTGTTTCTGGATAGGAGAAGAACGACGTCGTTCCGACTTGGACTTGGTCTGCACTTCGTGGGAAGCTTGCCTTCTTCCTTACAGCAGCAGCTTGATGCAGGGTAATCGAATGAAGTCCGAGCTGCTGCTATTGGTGATTCAAATCATCATTCCAATACCCCCCCCCCCCCCCAACAAGCTGGCGAGGGTCTTCCAGAAACTCCCAGCTTGGACAACAGAAGGTTAAAACTATCTATGCCCAAGCTTTTGGTAAATAAATCTTCAAGCTGATGAACAGTAGACAAATGATGTAAAGTGATCAACCCATTGGTCAATCTCTCCCTGATAACGTGACAATCCACTTCAATGTGTTTTGTCCGTTCATGAAACACAGGGTTTCTTGCAATATGAATCACAGACTGGTTATCCCAGAACACCATAACAGGAGAAGGGTGATCAATGCCAAAATCAGCAAGTAATCTGACTAGCCATTGAACTTCACAACTAAGGTGGGCTAGAGCTCTGTATTTTGCCTCAGAGGATGATTTAGATACAGTGCTATGCTTCTTACTCTTCCAACTGATCAACCCTTTACCAAGAAATGTGCAAAACCCTGTGATAGACCTTCTGGAATCTGGGCAAGTTGCCCAATCTGAATCACTAAACCCAGTTAGCTGCATAGAAGAATCACTGGGATATAATAAACCTTGGCCTGGTGAGTCCATAAGGTACCTGAATACCCTATGTAATGCCTTGTTGTGCACAGTTGTTGGAGCATCTTGAAAATTGACACAACTGTTGCACAGCAAAGGTTATGTCAGGTCTGGTGCTGTTCAGGTACTGAAGTTGTTCAAGGAGATGCTTGAATAAGGGAATGTCAAGGTAAGGTTCCCCATCTTATGCAGATAGCACTTGTTTGACACTTGATGGGGTCTTTGCTGGCTTGCACTCATCAAAACCAGCTTCTTTAAGAAGTTCAATGCAGTATTTTCTTTGGCAAACATGAATTCCCTTATCTGTTCTGCTAACTTCCATGCCAAGGAAGTACTGTAACTCTCCAAGATCTTTCATCTTAAACAAGGACATTAACATCCTTTTAACTTCCTTCACTGCATCAAGGCTAGCACTGCCAACCACTATATCATCAACATAAACAATTAAAACAACCAGATGCCCCTGAACAGTGGAAAGGAAGATGGAATAGTCTGCAAGAGACTGTTTGAAACCATTACTGAGTAAAGACTCAGTTAACTTTGCATACCACATTCGACTGGCTTGTTTCATCCCATAAAGAGACTTCTTGAGTCTGCAAACCTTCCCTTTGTACTCAAGTAGATCCCTTAATCCATATGGCAATTCCATATAGACCACTTCATCAAGCTCCCCATTCAGAAATGCATTGTTAACGTCCATTTGGTGTAAATGCCATTTCTGAGCAGAAGCAACATCCAGTAACATTTTAACTAAAGTGATCTTAGCCACTAGTGAGTAGGTATCACAATAATCAATCCCATATATTTGGGTATAGCCTTTAGCAACTACCCTTGCCTTAAACCTTTCTAAGGCTCCATCTGACTTGTACTTTATTTTGTACACCCATTTGGAGCCAATTGGCTTAACCCCCCCAGGCAAGTCAGTAATGTCCCATGTGTCATTAGCTTGAAGTGCACTGAACTCTTCATTCATGGCTGCATGCCATCTGGGATCTCTAGCAGCTTCAGCATAGCTCACTGGCTCCTCATTGGTAAGCAAGGTAAGAGCAAAATGTTGCTGAGGAGGAGTGAGATGGGACATACTGACTTGGACTGAACCAACATAAAAGTCATCATATTTCTTAGGAAAGACAGGTACCCTTGTGGATTTCCTAGGGGGAACTACAGGTTTGGCAGAGGTAGAAGGAATGGAGGAAGGAGGAGAGTGGTAATGGTAAAGACTGGGTGAGGAATGAGAATGAATAGGTGAGGGATGATGAGGACTAGGGGAGGTATGATAGGGACTAGGTGAGGAAGGAGGCTGATCATTCTCACTGTCAGAGTCAGAGGGATATTGACTAGCAGTAGGAGGAGAGGAAATGTTAGGAATGTCAGCAGATGAGAGTGGAAAGACATCATCATCCACGACAGGTGAAGGAGAATGATCAGGAGGAAGAGTTGTAGGATTGGCAGACTGGGATTGTTTGAAAGGTAGAATGCCTTCATGAAACAGGACATCTCTACTAACAAAAACCTGATCAGAGTCAAGGTCAAGGAGTTTGAATCCTTTAATACCAGTGGGAATGCCAAGGAAGATGCATTTCCTGGCACGAGGTGCAAATTTGGTTTTGTGACCTCCAACAACAGTGGCATAAGCCATGCAACCAAAGACACGCAGGCTCATGTAATCAGGAGGGACATGGTAAAGCATTTCATAGGGTGATTTGTGGTTAAGAAGGGGTGTTAGAGTTCGATTAATGAGATAGGCTGCGTGCAGGACAAAGTCACCCCAGAAGGAAAGGGGATGTCCTTACTGAAATTTGAGTGATCAAGCCACGTTGAGCAAATGCTGGTGTTTTCGCTGAACGCGGCCATTTTGTTGGGCTGTGTAAACGCAGCTCATCTCATGAGTGATGCCACGACTGTGATAAAAGTTAGCCATGTGGAATTCTTTACCCTGATCAGTTCGAATGGTCTTGATAGATTTAGAGAATTGGTTGTTAACCATTATACAGAAGGATTGTAAAAGGGGGTTGGCTTCAGATTTCGATTTCATTAAAAAGACCCAAACAACTCTAGTGTGATCGTCAACAATGGTAAGGAAGTAAGAGTATCCTTCCCTAGACAAGGTATTCAAGGGTCCCATATATCAACATGGAGTAGAGAGAAAGCTTCTGAACTGACAGAAGTGTTGTTGGGAAATGGAAGTCGTTTTTGTTTGGACAAGTGACAAGTCTCACAATGTTTAGAAGAAGGAAGAGCAACATCATTACAAACATGTTTAATAATTTGCATCCTATACAAAGAGGGATGGCCTAATCTGGCATGCCAAATATCAGGAGTAGAAGGCTTGGAACTTGAAACTCCTGCTGCAAAACTGGAAGAAGGAACTGGAGGATGAAATTCTTGAAGCTTGGAATCAGAAAAGAGGTAGAGGCCTTTATCAACTTGGGCTAAACCAATCTTCCTCCGAGTAATAAGCTCCTGAATGGTACAAAAATTGGATTGGAAGACTAGTGAGACAGGGTGATTTTTGGTCAATTTACTTACAGAAACAAGATTGTAAGTAAAGGATGGAATGAAGAGGACTTGGGTAAGGAACAATCCACAAGGTAACCTGACTATGCCTATATGAGTGGCTTTCACATGGTGTCCATTAGGTAGAGACACATTAACACCTTCCATAGGTTTATACTTGATGAAGGTAGACAGGTTACAGATTATGTGGTCTGTAGCACCTGTGTCTAATACCCAAACTGTTTCATTCAAGGTTGTAGACAAGGAAGAAGTACCTGAGGTGCTGGCTGCAAAATGGGGTGATTGTTGAGGTGCCCTGATCACTAAATTGACATTAGGCAGATTGGGTGAGCTGGGAGGTGAAGGTGATGGAGAAGGGGACCCATTCAAAAGATTCCTGAGCTTCTCAAACTGATCAGGGGTAAGCAGAGAACTCAAGGATGGTTCTAATCCTGTTGCTGCAGAGCTAGCATTGCTACTCCCATCAGAACCAGAAACATCAACAGCACAAGCAAAGGGAGTACCATCTGTACCCTCTCTAGACTTCTTGTTCTTCAACCTATAACATTCCTGGATGGTATGATTTTCCTTTTTGCAATAACGACACCACTTTTTCCCTTCAGTGGTCTAATCACGAGGATTTCGTGCAGTGGTATTGGGACGTCCAGAGGAAGAAGACCCTTGAGCTAGCAATGCCAAGGAATTCACTCCTAGCTTAGTAGCAGAACCCTTGAGTTGTCGCTCAAGTTGAACCATCTGCTTGAAAACAGACTCAATACTTGGTAAATGGGTACTCATAAGCACATGGGTACGCGCAGATTGGTAATTATCATTCAACCCTTGCATGAATTTGATAATGAAATCTTCTTCCTGATATCTGGTCATGGTGTGGTATGGACTATTAGGGCAAGGGCAGCAGGTAAGTGGCCTATACATCTTATATTCTTGCCACTTTGTGGTGAGTGCAGTGTAGTACTGTGAAACAGTCAGATCTCCTTGGACGAGCTTAGAAACCTGCTCTTTGAGCTCATACACCTTAATATAGTCTTCTTGACTAAATCTGTCTCGCAGATTGTCCCATACTTCTTTAGCAACACGAAAGGGTACCACATTATTCGCAATATCATCAGAAAGAGATTTTTATATCCAGCATCGCACTGTACTGTCACAACGATGCCAAGATCGCCAAATTGGATCAGTGGGTTGAGGAACAGGAATCATACCATTGATGAACGGAAGCTTGTTTTTAGTGCTGAGAGCAAGCTCCATCATCTGACTCCAGAGGTTGTAGTTCTGGTCAGTCATCTTCATGGAGATGATGGTGGTCAAGCCTCCATCGTGAGGAGGAAGGTAGTAAGGATTGAGGTATGGATCCTCATATCTGGGCACCTGAGGCGGCACCTGTGGTAGGGTTTGAAGCGGCTGTGCTGGAATCGGCGGTGGAGTGGTGGAAGTCTGTCCTGGGTTTCTAGATTCAGACGATTCAGAGCCATCAGAGACATGGCCATCGACGCCGGGAGGAGGAGGGGACATTACAAAGTGGAATCGCTAGGATCGAGAAAAATTTGGTTGAGATCTAAGGTATAGAGCAACCAGGCTCTGATACCATGAGAAGAAAATGAGTAGATATGGTTTTTGTGGAAGGATTCTCAACAGAGAGCTCCTTGGTTTTGCATTTCCATTTATATACAAGGTTGTACAGAGAAGGTAAAGTTTGATTAGCAACGGCTAATCTACAGTAAAAACTAACAACTCAAACTAACGAATGAAAACTGTACAGCTGGCTAACTAACTCCTAACAGAGATTAATTGAAACGGCAGCGGCTTGGAGTTCAACACTTCTTCTCGCAACAGAACGGCAACGTTTCACTTCGATCCTTGTTTCTGGATAGGAGAAGAACGGCGTCGTTCCGACTTGGACTTGATCTGCACTTCGTGGGAAGCTTGCCTTCTTCCTTACAGCAGCAGCTTGATGCAGGGTAATCGAATGAAGTCCGAGCTGCTACTGTTGGTGATTCAAATCATCATTCCAATAGGTGCCATGGTCTGGGAACCGGGTGCAACAGTCAGCTTGGAACAAGCTATTTGGGTCACCGTATTCGTAGGCTGCCTCTTCGTTGTTACAACTTATCTGGTAAGCGAGCTGAAAATAGCAGAGGATGAAAAGGTTGAACGTGAAAAAAAAGCTGCTGAACGTAGAGTGAATCGTTGGATGGTTGCGGCCAGAGTGGCAACGGCGGAGAAACGAGCGGTAGAGGCGGAGAAACGAGCAGTAAAGGCGGAGAAACGAGGTGCAGCGGCGCTGACCGGAGCAGCAGTTGCGGAGGCATCTGGGGTATCAACAGAAAAGGCAGTGGCGGAGGCATCTGAGGTATTAGCGGAGAAAGCAGTGGCGGAGGCATCTGAAGCTGCGGAGAGGGCAGGGGCGGAGAAGGCTGTGGCAGTAGCCGAGGTAGAGATGACTGGCGGAGGAGAAACAGGCGGCAGAGGAAGCACCGGAGGTGGAGGAAGCACCGAAGGATGAGACACCGGCAGCGGAGGAGACATCGTCGGCTGCGGCGGCCGGCGGGGTAGAAGGGTCAATGAAAAGGTAATTTAGGTCTATATTCTCTATTAGGTACTATTATTAATCTTTTGGGACTGTATCTAATTCGTAACAGTGGTTTGTGCGTGATTATGGTGGTCTATATTATGGAAATCTAGTATTATATGCTCGGATTTAGGTTTAAGGCTTATGAATGAATGTATTGTTTTCAATTTGTTCCTCGGGGAAAGATAATTCTCTGATTCGTTTTTAATTTGCTCGTTCGTTTTTTGGTTTATCTTTTTTTAGGGAAAAAAACGGATTCTAATTAACTAAATGGGTTTTGATTGCCATTTGCCATTACTATTAAACAGACGTTGAAGGAAAAAATTAATCAGTCAATCTAATTAATTGAAAGGAATAATTGAGCATCCTAATTTCTAGCTGGCGAGGGGATCAAGATGAGAGTGTGAAGGGAAAATAAACTAAATGGCTAAATATCGCACTAACTTTACTATTATCGTCTAACTTGAAAATTGAAATGACGTAATTGCCCGTAGAAATAAAAGCCCCAAAGCAAACGCATCCTAATTCCTAACAAAGACCACTCCTCTCTCGTCTAAGCCGCCGACGCCTGCATCCAACCAACTTGCCGTCGACGTCCTCCGCCACAAAGCCCCACCCAATCCCGCTTCCTCCATCCAGCCGTTGTCGTTCTCCTCCAACAGTCACTTGCTACTGCTGTCTCTCCTCCAGCCGACGTCACACCGTCGCGGTGCATCCTCTCCTCCGTCTCGCCGGCGACCCTTCTCCGACGTCCTCCCGCATTTTAGTTAAGGGCGATGTACTATTCAATAAACATCAATTATTCAATTGTTACATTCTGCACCGTTGCTGATTTGGATATCATTTGAAGTGTTTTTATCAGATCCCACCATTCAGATTCCATTCCCATTAGGGGAATTGTTATGAAGAAGATTCTTCAATTATGAACCTGTGTATTGGGTTCTGGCCATAAACCAATCGTCCGATATGTTCTTTTTTTTTTTTTTTTTTACTGCGAACGTCGAATGTTCATTCCTGTCCCGCTCAACCACCCTATCTCTCTCCCCCTGGAAACTCACAGATGAGGAACCAATTTCTAAAAATATAAACAAAAGGGTAAAATTGTAATACTAATTTTTTAGTTAGGACAATTATAATAAATTAGGGCGATAATTAGCCATTCCCAAAATAAAGTCTCCAAACTCTGCATGCAAAGGGGATTGATTGTAACCACTAACCATCATAATCATAAAGACAAATTCAAAAAGAAAATAAAAGGTAAGTGATAGGGGGAGGTAAGGATGAGACATGAGCGTGGGAAGGGGAAATTTTGTGGTGCTTTGTATTGGAAAAGTAAGTCTACTCTGCATGGTTGTCAAACCGGTTTCATGCCGGCCGGTTCAATTGGGTACAACTGGTACCGGTCACCAAACCAGCTAGAAAGAGGTCGGTATTTAACTGTGGTCAAATCCGGTCAATGCCGATCAGATCCGGTCAATTCCAAAAATTTCGGCCGGTTAGACCAGAAACCGGAATTCAATGTTACGCATATTTTATCCAAAAATAAACACCCTCTTTAGGATTTGAACCAGGTACCTCATGTTCATTTTAGTCTCACTTATACACAAGTAGGCTACAGGCAACTTTGTTGTATATATTAACCTTGTATCTTATATATCTAATACGGAATTTTACACAAATCATTATAAACATTAATAAAATTCATTTTATATAATTTTATTTTTAAGCATGTAAATGTTTAGTATTAGTTACCAATTCTTAGCTATAAATTATTTTGTGTGAAATAAATTTTCTAATTGCTTTTTAATGACTCATTTTGGAATTGAGGATTTTCATTTGTCTCATATATTTTATTAAAACTGAAACAACCAGCATGAATACTGGTTGTACCACGGTCGGACCATTCCACTTTCAAAATCGGAACACCCCATAAACCGGTTTGACAACCTTGCTACTCTGTATTTCGGTCACCCAATTCGTGGGTCGGCCCTCGTCGTTCCCGAATTAGAGCGTGGTAACGCGAATTTCTAATAGAGCGTCCACAGTTCGCGAACTATCATTGAGAGGAGCAAGAATTATCATTGATAGGAGCGCGAATCTCTTGATGAAGGGAATTTTATTAGAGCAAAGGGGGGAAATTCCCATTCGGCTGGCCGTTCATCGCCTTCTTCCTCAGAATGGACAATCGTTGGTGCAATCTTTTCCTTTCCTTCCTGCAATCGAGTGTTCCCAATGAATGAGTATATTAGACAGCAAAAAGAAACACTTTGCTTCCTGGCCAGATGGTCGTTTTATGGCCTTCCAGTGTCGATCGACGGTCGGCAACGCATTTGTTTCTTCTTCCTCCGATCGAATCGGTAGTCTTCTATGCAGACCATTCTCCTTCCACCTACGAATTAGTGTTTCCAATGCCTTGTGTGTCAATCACTGATCTGTGAGAAGATAATGGTTCAATCACTGGTTGCATGCGCGAAATCAATCGCCGAAAAATGAAGAGAAAAACATAGTTATGTGTCGCAGAAGAGGGAGAGAGAGTGGAGGAAGAGGGAGAAGAAGTTTTTTGGTGGGTAAGTGGTAACTCAGCGGTGGGTGAATCTGTAAAAGATAAGGAAAGTTTTTTTATTGTTAAAATAAGGGAAGTTTTAATAGGAAAAAATGAAATAATAATTTTTTCCATTTACAATCACTTTAGATATTCATCATCAGAGATAAATAATTAGTGAAATTAAACATAAAAACTCATCTTATCTGCATCGTCATTTTCTATATTAATATTAATCAATTTGTTAGGTACTATTTTGGCACTAATTACATTTTAAATTAATAAAAAATAATATATAATAAATATTAAAAATAATATATAATGACGCTCTCTTCTCGCTCTTAATATTGAATTCTTGTACAATGCAAGCTCTTACGCTCCCGCTCTCGCTCCACGAACTGATTACCTAACTCTGTATTGAAAAGATTTCTCTCTCTCTCATTTCAAGATAAAGGAAGCTGTTTTTTTATTCCTTCCTTCTATTGTGCGAGAAAAGATGAGTTTTAGGGGTCGTTTGGAAGTTGCGATAGTTTTGTTGAGATTGTCATTATGCAGATATTGTTTACAATACATCGTTTTTTGTTTTTTTAGCAGAAACAATACATGGATTGTTTCTGTGATGTGGCAGAAACTATCACTCATTTTGAGTGATTGTTATATCTCAAGTTTTAGTTGTGATTGTTGAGATAGTTGAGTTGAGATTGTTTTGTCTCGGCTTTTAGCTGATGCGACATACACAATCCACATACCAAACGTTGTATTCTACAATGCATCAAATTCGACAATACATGTATAATATTATACATGCATTCTCAACAATACATCTATTTAACAATCGCAACTTCCAAACGACCCCTTTATGAAAGTCCAACTGGAGTTTTTACTCATTTATTAATTTATATATTTGAGAGCAAGTCAAACTCTGTCTCCCACAATTCCATTAATATACTTGGCCGTTTGGAGGAGAAATGTAGGAGGAGAAATTGTAACGTATCAATTTGACCTTCTGAGATAATTGAAGTAAATTGACCAATTTGTCATCATAAAAATTGAATGTTGCATTAGGTATTTAGAATTGATTCGTTTTGAGTTAATTTTGATCGTTCAAGGTGAAAACAGATAATTCGAATGAACTCATTATATAAAACGAGACAATTGGGCAACATAGATTAGATAGTAGACGTATGACCTTCATGTCCCACAATTGAACTCATAAGGTTATCCGACGGAGATGAAGTGTCTAAATATCGCCTTTAATAATGGTGTGCGGGTTAAAAAAGGGTGAGTCAACACTTCTGTTAGTTAAATAAGAAATTGATTGACTGTGTTAACGAAGGGAAAAAATTGTTAGTTAAAAAAGCGGTGATTGAAATCACCGTGCTTCTCTCATGCGGTGATGCAATCACCGCCCTCCCCTGCTGCGGTGAAGGCCCAAACATGCGTAGATTGAGAATTATTTTCATAACGTGTATATTTTGAGAATTTTTTTTAAAAACATGTGTAACTTGGGATTTTTTTCCCTTCGTTAACACAGTCAATCAATTTCTTATTTAACTAACAGAAGTCTTGACTCACCCTTTTTTAACCCGCCACATCACCATACCCGAGCCGCCACGTCACCTTGCTTGGCCTAATCCAATCCAACCCAACCCAACCCAACCAACTCTTCTCTTCTTCCCTCACATTTCCCTATTCTTTATTCCCATCCTTCTTCCCCGAACTTCCCCACTGCTTCCTCTCCTTCACTCCTCTCTCTGGCGAAACACAACCCGCGAAACCAACTGCTTCCTCTTCCCTAATATTTCCTCCCAACTTTCTTCCTCTTCCATTTCTTTGATAGTTCATCAGCGATGAAGGAGGGATGGAGCCAGACCGCCGCCTCCGACTCTCACCATTTCCTGTCATCCCACGCCGCCCCCCGTGCTCGCCTGTTTTTTATAATTGTCGAAAACATATTGATTTTGCGTGCTTAATGTGATTTTTTCATCATATGTTTGAGACCTATAATACTTGTTTGAGGTCCAACTAAGCATGGAATGGTTATAAAACCATTACCATCAAGTGCCAAATGTTTTATATATTTCAGGTAAATGAAACGAGAAATTTGCATTGGTGGATAGAATAATTCAAGTGGACTGGATGTACATTGGACCGAAACTTACTGAGGAGTTGAACCGGAATTGGGCTTGGGTTGGACGATTTGGACTTGGCTGTTGGGTTGGAGGCGAAACTCCTTGGTCATTGGAAAAGGGCGGACAGGCAATTATTTTGGAGGAGGCGGACAGAATTTTATTGAGGAGAAGCAATTAATTAAAGAGAGAGAGGCGGAATTAAGTCTCTGAAAAAAATTGCAAAAAGGACGGAACTGAAATATTTGGGGGGAGGCAATTATATTGAGGGACTAATTTTTGTGGACGGGGGGATTTCTTGGAAGCAATTTTGTTGGGCGGATCTCTTTTGGAGCGCAAAAGAAAGCAACACTGCGCAGCAGAGCTTGAGGGACGAGCGGCGATTGGCGACTAGGCGAGTCACTTTGCGGTTTGAGCTGATTTCAACGAGAGCGATTATTTTGG
Source organism: Linum trigynum (assembly GCA_964030455.1). Lineage (NCBI taxonomy): Eukaryota > Viridiplantae > Streptophyta > Magnoliopsida > Malpighiales > Linaceae > Linum > Linum trigynum. The sequence goes on along the minus strand of OZ034814.1, from coordinate 4,319,530 downwards.
TTGGATTTTCTAAACCGAATTAGTTGTTTATTGTTGATTTAGAACATGATGAACAAAAACCTAATGTTTGATCTTGATTTCGTCATGAACTAAATCCCGATTTCTGGGGGAAACACCATAGGATGTAGCTATTTCTTGATTTGATGGATTGATTTATGATTCTTTTCTTCCAATCTCTATTGCATGAAATTGCTTAATGCTTTGTGTTGACTGGCCACCAATACAACGATTTGTAGTTAATTAGGTTATTAGCGATAGTGAAACCCTATTAACTGAACATATTTCATGTGACATAGTAACTTATCGAAGCGACAGTTGATTAAATAAGGTGCTATGCGGTCATAAATAGGATATCGATCTTCAGACTATATAGTTAATTCATTGAGCTACGACAGTAGGATTTGAATTGATTATTTAGTACGTAGTAATTCCCGACAGGGATAGCTAGCACATTCGTGAAATCTTGGTTGTAGAGGTATGGATTAAATTGATTGGAGTATGTGAATTAATCTGGATAGGATAGGTAGTGAATCCCGGTGTTTCTCCCAAAGCTTTCTCCATTGAATTTCTCCCGACCATTTTACTTTGCTTGATTAGTTTATTTTGCTTTTAGATAATTAGTCTCATTAAACCATTTTCACCTATAGTTTGCTCTATAAATTGATAGAATAAAAGGTTGTACCAGTCCCTGAGAGACGATACCCGGACTTTCCGGTTTACTACGAGATAGGAATTGAAGCTATACGCTTTTGCCCTATCAAGTTTTTGGCGCCGTTGCCGGGGACTGCCATATCTTATTTTTATTGATTTTTGTGAGTGAACTATTTTGATCTGGGTGTTAGTGTGCAGAAGAATTTTCAGGTTTATGTTCCTCGTGCATGCAAAGGAGGACGACCGGCAATTTACTGCCACTTGATCCAGAGATAGAGAGGACATGCCGACAGAACATGAAGCAGGTCAAGTTAGGGAAGCAGCCAACCACCACTCCTAGGCCTTCCCAAACCAAGAGAGGGCAGGCTCCATCACCTGTCGTCCCTACACCACCGACACCACCACCACGACCTCGCATTATCGAGCCTGTCGTCATGGCAGAACAGGATCGTTCGATCAGGGCTCGCTTGAATCGAAGGACTGGAGCCCGAGCTTCATGTGTTGTCATTCCGGCTGGGGATGCAACCATGGAGATTACCCCAGCATTTATCAACATGATCACCAATGGGTATACTTTCTCAGGGGCTAGCAATGAGGATCCTCACGAGCATCTCCGCCGGTTCGCGAGCATATGTGATACGATGAAGAGCCCAACTGTGTCTGATGATGCAATCCTTCTTCGGATGTTCTCATTCTCTCTGATAGGGAATGCATCACACTGGTTTCAGAACTTAACACCACGTTCTATCACGACATGGGCTCAGCTTGAGAAGGTCTTTCTGGATAAATACTTCCCACCTGCCTTGGCAATGAAGAGGCAAGAAGAGATTGTTACTTTTAAGCAGGCTGATGATGAGAGTCTGACTGAGTCATGGGAGCGCTATAAGGGGCTATTGATGAGATGCCCAAGCCATGGTCTTGAAGATTGGAACGTGATCATTATTTTCTTCAATGGAATCAGAAGGGAGTTCCGGGATGCCCTGAATAATGCTTCTCGAAATGGTTTCACAAGCATGGAGGCACCAGCAGCATATGATCTGGTAGAGAAGATCTGTTCAGAAGCCACTGAATGGGGTAGTGAGACCAGTATTCGAAGAAGAGGAGGCTTGCATGAGATAAACATAGTTGCGAGTCTAGAAGCCAAGATAGATGCTAAACTGGATTCCAAGTTTGATGCACTCGAACGAAGGTTGGCCACGATTGCTCTGGTAGACAAGAGGAGTTTGCTTCATGTGAATTTTGCGAGGGTCCTCATCATAGGGATCTATGTCCACTGGTAGCTGATCAGTTGGAAGATGTGCACTATATCAATAATCCGCGAAGTCAAGGCCAGGGTGGTATGTATTCAAATACATACAACCCTCAATGGAGACATCACCCCAATATGTCATGGTCAAACAATAATCCAGCTGGTATTCGAAACATCCCACCTCCTGGTTTTCAACAGCAGCAACCTCAACCAGAGAAGAAGCCCCAACTGGAAGAGTTGATTTTAGCTCATATGCAGAAAACAGACAATAATTTCAAAGGCCTGGATCAATTTGTCACTCAACAGCTAGCCATCAACAATAATTTACAATCGTCTATGCTAGCTATGGAGAGGCAAATAGGCCAGATGGCTCAAACTTTGGCAGATATTCAAGGTAGGATTCCTGGGACATTACCGGCTAATACCGAGAGGAATCCGAAGGATGCCATGGTTGTTGATGTCACATTGAGGTGTGGAAAGGCCTTGGAGGATCCAGAGAGTCCAAGGAAGTCGACAAAATCCGAAAAAGAAGGAGTTGTAGAGGTAGAGGATGAAGAAAGTGCAAAAGCTGAAAAATCTGACTTACACAGGCAAACTGCATGCAATCTGCCTGTGCAAAAGCAATCTGCACGTGTACCTCAAAAAGTGGAAAAATTGAAGAATGAAGAGGTAAAGCCTTATGAACCTCCCGGCAAATTCCCTCAAAGGTTAATGAAGCCCATGGAAGACCCGAACTTCAACAAATTTGTGAATCTCTTCAAGCAACTTCATATAAACATACCATTGGCGGAGGCACTTGAACAAATGCCTACATATGCTAAATTCTTAAAGGAGTTGCTGACGAAGAAGCGCAAATGGGATGATCTGGAGAAGGTAACCCTTACTTCTGAATGTAGTGCTGTGATTCAGAATAAATTACCAGAAAAGAGGGATGATCCGGGCAGCTTCACCATTCCATGTGTCATTGGAGGTACAAAATTCAATAAATCACTTTGTGATCTTGGAGCAGGAATTTTGCCATACTCAGTCTACAAGAAATTGGGGTTGGGAGATGTTCTTAAACCTACTCGGATCACTCTCCAATTGGCTGATCGATCAGTAAAAATTCCAAAAGGAGTGGTGGAGAATGTATTGGTGAAGGTGAGGAAGTTTATTCTCCCAACAGATTTTGTAATTCTGGAGATGGAAGAAGATCGGGGAGTGCCTCTCATACTTGGTAGACCGTTTCTAGCCACTGGAGAGGCACTCATCGATGTCGGGAGAGGCAAGTTGACATTCCGAGTAGGTAAGGAGGAGGAAATTTTTAATGTCTTTCAAGTTGACCATAATCACGATGCATTTGATGACTTTGAAAGTGGAGCTCGAGAAAGGGAAAATTCTTCTTCCTGTGATAGTGGACCACCCAAAGAACTATCACATGTCCTAGCAGCTGAAAGTCTGAAATCAAAGCAAGGGCAGAAATCCTTGCCAGGTTATCTCAAGTATCGATATTTGGGTAAGGATTTCAATCTTCCTGTTATTATTCCTTCTTCACTGACATTGAAACAGGAAGAGTACCTACTTGAGGCGCTGCAGTACCACCTACGCCTCACTAAAGGGTCTAACATGCAAGATAAGAAGGTCATACCAAATTTTCGTACACCTGGCCCTGCAGAGGTGACTCATATGTTAGATGGAGGCTATGCGTTCTATCATTGCTCGGGAGGGTATGCTGGATACCTTTCCATACCCATTGGTTGAAAGCTCCATGAACGTCAGGCTGAGGACGTTAAACAAGCGCTTCTTGGGAGGCAACCCAAGGTAAGTTTTCTTGTCTTTATTTTTCGTTTTAGTTGTGTCAAACCCGTGCATGTTTAGATTAGGAGTTGAACATTAGGGACAATGTTCCATCCTGAGTGTGGGGTGGCGAGTCTTAGTGTTTGTTTGTTCCTTTTGTCATGTGGTCGGTAAAAAAAAAATCCAAAAAAAAAATTGCCATTAGGTTGAGCACAGCCAAACTGCATGCAGTTTGCCTGTGTAAAAAACAGGCTGCCCGTGCAAAGTTAATGGCTAAAAAACACCTAAAAATCAGAAAAATTAAAAACAAAACCTTGTACTCTTGTGGTAACATGATGTAAATGACCGTGATGCCTTGAAAATGAGTTTGTGCTTGAATGAAATCATCAAAATCACCCCACTAGTGTTGAATTGCAAAGTTCTTCACGATGAGCTTGAATGTTTTGACTGACTTGATATGCTTTGAATGAGCAAACTCTTTTAGCAACATTCTCTTTTGTGAGGATGGTGTAACGACTTTTGGTGAAGTAGTTAGGTGGAGAACATTGACCATTCGACATGTTTGGATACCGTGCTTACTTGCATAAATTGTGAGCTTTTGATTTTGCAATGAGTCTCTCTGTTTTGATGGTTTTATGATGGGGTGAACTGTATCTTTATAAAAGAAAACACTACCTGACAAGTAAAATATAAGAAAGTTGCCATAACAATTAAAGTGTGGGCAAAAAATGCCAAAATCGTGTGAGGCAATCACTCATTGCACATGGGGATGAGGAAAGATTCAATTGAGAATCGGTTCGCGACCGTACGATGTTGCTTATCATGTACGATCCCCAGTTGAGTGAAGTGCCATTTGAGGATGCAATGACCCTCCACACGGACCGAGGAAAAGGAGTTGAAAGAAGCCCTTATGCGAGTGCTAAGAAGCAGAAATTGCTCTTGCTCGGTCACCGGTAGTAAGAAACAAATCCCACTTGTACTAAATACGACCTCTCGGCAATCAAAAGCAGAAAGAGAGAAAGCTTCTCCTTGTCATAAAAGGTAGTGATGTGCTTAAAGATAAAATCATGTTTGCGAAAGGCTTCACCCATTAGTTTTTGAGACTCATGCTTAATTAATTGCTTATGATTGGTGTGAGTAAGCCAGACTGTCCTCACGAGATATGTTCCTCACTGATGTGGTTAGATTCTCCTAATAACTATTGCACCATAAGTTGTTAACCACCCACTACCGACGACCGGAATTGAGTGTTGCTATTTGAGCTTTTGGTGGATTTGAGTCAGTCAATGATTAAAGGGTTGCAAGACCTTGAGTGTGGGGTGAATGGTATGATTATTAAAGCACAACTCCTCCATTTAGAAAGAAACTACTGATTACAACAAGAGTACAGGGGTAAATTTCTAGTGTTGATGTTGTGTTTTGTGTGTCATGGATTTTTGTGTGAGCATGGTTGTGTCTCCCTGGTCTGTGTTGTGTTTCCTCCAATTATCGTTCTCTTGTCTGAGTCATTGCTTAGGGACAAGCAAGTATTGAGTGTGGGGTTGTGATAATTGTCGAAAACATATTGATTTTGCGTGCTTAATGTGATTTTTTCATCATATGTTTGAGACCTATAATACTTGTTTGAGGTCCAACTAAGCCTGGAATGGTTATAAAACCATTACCATCAAGTGCCAAATGTTTTATATATTTCAGGTAAATGAAACGAGAAATTTGCATTGGTGGATAGAATAATTCAAGTGGACTGGATGTACATTGGACCGAAACTTACTGAGGAGTTGAACCGAGATTGGGCTTGGGCTGGACGATTTGGACTTGGCTGTTGGGTTGGAGGCGAAACTCCTTGGTAATTGGAAAAGGGCAGACAGGCAATTATTTTGGAGGAGGCGGACAGAATTTTATTGAGGAGAAGCAATTAATTAAAGAGAGGGAGGTGGAATTAAGTCTCTGGAAAAAATTGCAAAAAGGACGGAACTGAAATATTTGGGGGGAGGCAATTATATTGAGGACTAATTTTTGTGGACGGGGGGATTTCTTGGAAGCAATTTTGTTGGGCGGATCTCTTTTGGAGCGCAAAAGAAAGCAACACGGCGCAGCAGAGCTTGAGGGACGAGCTAGGCGAGTCACTTTGCGGTTTGAGCTGATTTCAACGAGAGCGATTATTTTGGTTGGATTTTCTAAACCGAATTAGTTGTTTATTGTTGATTTAGAACATGATGAACAAAATCCTAATGTTTGATCTTGATTTCGTCATGAACTAAACCCCGATTTCTGGGGGAAACACCATAGGATGTAGCTATTTCTTGATTTGATGGATTGATTTATGATTCTTTTCTTCCAATCTCTATTGCATGAAATTACTTAATGCTTTGTGTTGACTGCCACCAATACAACTATTTGTAGTTAATTAGGTTATTAGCGACAGTGAAACCCTATTAACTGAACATATTTCATGTGACATAGTAACTTATCGAAGCGACAGTGGATTAAATAAGGTGCTATGCGGTCTTAAATAGGATATCGATCTTCAGACTATATAGTTAATTCATTGAGCTACGACAGTAGGATTTGAATTGATTATTTAGTACGTAGTAATTCCCGACAGGGATAGCTAGCACATTCGTGATATCTTGGCTGTAGAGGTATGGATTAAATTGATTGGCGTATGTGAATTAATCTGGATAGGATAGGTAGTGAATCCCGGTGTTTCTCCCAGAGCTTTCTCCATTGAATTTCTCCCGACCATTTTACTTTGCTTAATTAGTTTATTTTGCTTTTAGATAATTAGTCTCATTAAACCATTTTCACCTATAGTTTGCTCTATAAATTGATAGAATAAAAGGTTGTACCAGTCCCTGAGAGACGATACCCAGACTTTCCGGTTTACTACGAGATAGGAGTTGAAGCTATACGCTTTTACCCTATCAGTCTCCCTCACCAAATCCATCCCCCACCGCTGATTCATTCAAACGAAATTGATTCAAGTAAACGCCAACCCCAGTCTAACCAAAACCCTAACCGTCGAGGTTCTGAGCTGAAGCGGGGGCGATCAAGGTTGTCATCGAGGTGGAGGGATGGGAGAGTCGTTTAAGTTGAGGCTAGAGTAGTTTCCTTTGCCGGAGCAACAGAAACAATGGCGGCTGGCAGAGGGGAAGGAGCATCGAACGAACAAGGATATGGAAGCGGCAGTGAGGCCGGGGGATTTGGAAGGAGAGTGGAAGCGTGGACAGAGAGGAGAAGAGCAGCGGTGGGTCTTGGACATGGAGTTCATCGGAGGGAATTGGATCTTCATTTTTTAGTTGGTATCTGTCTTGCATCTCTCTCAGAGGTGAGTGGGTTTGTTTGTACTTTGTAGTGATTTTAGGGCAACAGAGGAACTTGGGATTAGCATAAACATTTTTTGATGGGGAAGTAGTGATTTCTGGCTAGTAATCACGGGTTGGATCGCAGTTGGAAAGGGTTGGGTTGGAAAAATGATATGCAGGTTATAATGATGTGGCGGGTTAAAAAAGGGTAAGGTAACATTTTTGTTAGCCATATAAGTAATTGACTGACTGTGTTAACGGAGACTAACGTAGAGTGACTAAACGTGGATCGTTTTACTAATTTGAGTGCAAACATTGATATTAATTTTTTGCAGTGACTAAATATGACACGTTTTAGTAATCCAGTGACTAAAGGTGGCATTTACCCGCATTGCTATTTGTCGCCCTAAAATACCTTATTCGTCACCCTGATATTTATTAAAATTACTCAAATATCCTTAATTTAATTTTTTAAAATTTTCGCCTAAACATACAAAAAGAGTATTCTACCCCAATCCCCAAAACGGTCGGCAATCCATCGCCCTAGTTTGGCCTACCCCATTAACCCCGACAGGCCGACACCGTTGGCCACCAATCTCCGACGCAATGAGTATTACAGCACCACCACGGCTCCGGCGACGATCGCCATTTCATCAATTGAGTCACGAGAATTTGACCTCACGTAAAACATTTGCAAACAATGAACCTCCAGCAGCGAGTTAGAAAATTTCGGCCCCATCGCCGCTTGACGGGAATTTGGGCATTCAGGTAAACCGACCACACGTGCGGCGGCCCTTTCTCTAACCTAGCCACCGCTTCATCATCATTCCTGGATAGCGCCTCCGTTTCTTTCTCCACCGTCAGCAGCCGGAAGATGTTTTTGCTTTCATCAACTCTACCCCAACTCACCCTCAGGAAGCCGCTTTCAGAGTCGGCAACAAGGAGGTAATTGTCCACGCGGTGGAGATTAGCCGGAAGCAGAGGCGGCGGCGCCAAAGTAGAGGCAGGTGTCAACATACGGCGCTCGCCCTCCTCGACAGCGGAGAAAATCAATAGCTCCCCGTTTTGGAACAGGCACAAGAACTTGCCGTCTCTGTATCCGATGCCGATGCAATCCAATACGCCGATGCCGCCGAATTCATAACACCTCCACACGCGCTGGCCACGGCGGAGGGTGCTGAATCGACGCGGCGGGTGAACCACCACGATCGTGCAGTCGGGCGCCGTTGGCAGGGCCGAGAAAGCCGCTCTGACCCTCGATGGATCGTAATCGGCCGCCAGCAGAGAACACGTGGACAGTGGGGGCAGGGCGATCAGATTCGCGGGGCTCCGGAGCAAGGGATTGAAGCAGTACTCGATGTCGCCGCGCTTCGGTCTCGGCTTCACCTCCTCCTGCACCAGCAGCCACCACGAGCCGGCGCTCCCGACGATCGTCTTGCGGTGACAGGCAAGGTCGCGGCCCTCCTTGAAGCCCGGGATCCGGCCTGTATCCATCCAGGTTTCGCGCCTCGCACCGGCGGCTTTTATCGCCAAGCCCAAGGATTTAATGGAGAATCGAATCACGCTGTCCTTGCTAACGCTGCTAATGCTGTTGAATCTCCCAACGGTGAGTGGCAAGGGAGTGGAAAGTGCGGCGGCGCAGTGAATTTGGCGCCAGTTGCGGCAGACGGAGCCGAACTCGGTGCCGTCGATGTAGGTAGGCAGCTTTGCGTAAATCGTGTTCAGGAGATCTGGGCTCAAGTCCTCCCATGCTCGTCGTCGTCGCTCGCATATTTCCTTGTCAGAAGCTAAATTGGGCTCGTAGAGGAGCGGAGTGACCAGCTGCTGATCCACATCTTCAGCAGGATGAACGCAGTACGCCATTGTGGATGATGCAGATAGATTTTGAACAACTTAAAAAAAAAAAAAAACTGATCCTAGAAAAATATGGGTTATTGGAAGTAACAAGAAATGCAGAGGAAGCTAAGGTGGTGGCAGCTTTTAATTTCTACGCATTATTATGGTTTCTACAAATTAGCTCAATTAAACTCGACTTCAACCTATAACTGAGTCGCCGGGATGAATGGGTCAAAAGCGACTACATACTAAACCTTACTTGAGAGTAGGAATGGCAATGGGGCGGGTTATTGTCAAACTCAAACTAAAATTCATGAGTTTATCCAAAAAAAAAACTCAGAGTAAAACCGCATTGAATTTAGAAAACTCAAATCCAACTCAATTCGCTCGGTATGCGCGGGTTAATGGGTACCCATGGGTTCATGTTCAAAGATGCAATTACATTAGTTTTCACTAGCTACTACTATCTACTACATCACACTAAATCACGTACAAAACATTCATACTAATTGTTCAATATTAAAGATAAACATCTACAAACAATATGATTAATTGACCGTGTGAGGAATTAGTTTAGAAATTATAGTTAATTATTAAGGGTTCTGTAGGCCGTGGAGGGTATGGATTGGGAGCACGAGTTAGATATGGTTAAACCCAAACCACAATCCGTCAAAACGGATTTTATCCGCATTCACCAAATTGGATACATGTTGATTCGGGTTCTACTGCCATGAGAGAAGATCCTTAACGGTTTTTCCTTAATTTAGAGAATCAACTATGTGCAGGGTTGTATTGATTGTTGTGACTTGTGACCAAATTACACTAGCTTAGACCATGTCATAATGGGCTCGGCCCATACGGAGGATCTCACTGTTAGATTGGGCTTGACGTATTAGGTTTACAAAAACATTCTTACAATTCAACAATTAACAGACGCAAAGAAAGAAAGGGTAAATTGCAAGATTGGTCATTGAGATTACTAAAATTGTTTGACCTGAGATTACTAAAACCATTCAAATTGTCACTTAAAATATTTAATTTCAATTATAGTCACTAAAATTAATTAACTAGTTTAAATTTGGTCACTCTCCGTTACCTTCCGTTAGTCTCCGTTAACGACGTCAATTTTTAGCTAACATAACTAACAGAATCACCTAATCATCTTATTTTAACCTGAAATTTATTTACCCAACCCGCCACATCACTAAAACCCGCCCCATCAACTAAAACAAACCTATGACCCGACCCACCACCTTTCCACCCCACTTTCGCCCCGCCTCACTTCCGCGAGATCTTCCCTGCCGCAAGCCGCGACGGTCCCTGCCTCTTCCTCTCCCCGCCCAGGCTCACCTCCTTCAAGTGCAACCTCTGGCTCAGCATTTCCGGCTCTCCGTCTTCACCCTACTCGGCTTTGCAGTCCCGGACTGTAAGAAGACTTGATCAGAGCTCCGACAGCTCCAATGGCGACTGGCGGGAAAGTGAAGAAGATGAAGTTCAAATGTGTTTCGGTCAGAATACGATTCGTTGTATGGGAAACGTTTCGAGCATTCGTCCGAAACGCAGCACTGTCGTTTTTGTTATTTCTCGTTGTTGCTTTACCTTTCTGGACTTCACCACGTGTCAGGGTGAATTTATATTTCCGTTTTAATTATCGTTGTAAGAACAGTAAAACTGGAAGTGAGGTATAAATAGAGAACAACCCTGCAGCTGCTAGCTTGAGGGTTTCCCGAATCGATCTCTGTGTGCTCGATATTTTCTTCACGGACATCACTGATTACCAGACGGAAACAAAGTCCCCTGTTTATGTATATACGAAAATGGAGATTCAATACAGGGGGTAGTAATCAAACGTAGATCTGCCTTCGTCGGTAAATTCAATACAAGAGGGAAAGTAAATTTTAGATCTACCGCTCCCCGCTTCTGGTGATATGTCGTTGCCACTCGTCTTCCCGCCGTACTTCTCCCTCAGCCCGAACGATGACGAATCAGCCTCCAACTCGTCATCATCGTAGATTCGAACCCACCCTGCTATCGCCAGACCTCCATCACCGTGGTCAGGCTCAGGCCTCCCTTCTGCAATGCTATGCTTTCGACGCCCGTTGACGACCTCCTGTCGTCGCTAGGCCTCCCTCCTGCCGCCGCTCGTCATCGCCATCTGAACCGCACGCCGCCACTTGTATCCACTGGCATCGATCCACAAAGAAAGATTGAAGGGAAGAGGTGAACTCGGCGGAAAGATTTGAAGGGAAGGGGTGAAGGAATTGGGGATTTTTTTCACTCTCTCCATTTTAGTGACCAAACATAAAAGCTTTTAGTAATCTCTGTCATCAACCATGCAATTTAACCAAGAAACAAAGAAGTGGGTGTTTCGTGACTCCATAATTTACAAAGACATGCAGAAAGAGACTGCAAAAAGAACCAGAAGAAAAACGAAGGAAAACAAATCGAACAGATTTACAGTGATTAAATATAGACAATTTTGAAGCAAACGGGCAGGCCAGTTCTTTTAATCAGACTCGTAAACTTTCAGCCATTCGCTGGCCGTGGAATCCGCATCCGAGTCTTTCTCGCGAGAGATCGATTGCCTCGACCTGACGGATCCGCCGCGAGAGTCGTAGCCACGGTTCAGCTGGACCCATTCGGTCGACGATCCTCCGGGCGAAGGATCCCTCAGCCCCCGGGATCGGCTGCAGGATGAAAGCCTGGCTGAACGGACGCTGTCGTCGTCGTCCAGGTCGCTGAACGAGAAGTATGAGATTTCATCTGCGTGCTTCTTCTTGCGGCTCCTGGAGGTGGTGGTACTCACGCTGATGCCGGAATCCGAAGGTTGTGGGCGTGGCTCGGGGTTTTGTTCGTCTCTGGTGCTGCTGCTATCTTGAGACGCAATTTCAGAGGTTTCGGCCTGCTCGTTCTTGCTGGCTTGCAGCTTCTGGAGAAGTCTGTTTCGGGTGTTGACTACCTGGGAAACAAGTTCAGGAATTTGTTAAAGAAGATGCATTTGTATGTGCTGATAGGTGGCAAGTAATTTGAACAATGTGAACATTAGGAACTTGAATTTCGAATGTGCAAATGTTGAAAATTGAAGCCAAGCCAGTAGAAATGTTGTAAAGAATCTATATCAACTACATAGAAGTATGAAGGACTTCATCTCAGAAAAATGCCAAAGCTACAACAGTATGCCTTCACTGTCTGTATTGTCCCCTTAGAGTTAGGTGAGTTGCATAACAACACAACGCCATGGCAGAGTGACAAAAACACAATCTTTTTCTCTTTTTCCACCGGTTGAATCAATTTGATATGAATGAAGAGGCCATTGAGCTCATTATTTCTCTAATTAGTTCAGACCTCTACAGGGTGTTTGCTCAAACCCTCTTCAAGTCAACATATTGACTTGGGATTACTTCCTACAGAGTTTGCTCATCATTCCAACATATTGTGCTTACTATTAATCCAAACACTACTCTTTTTAAAACAACAGAAGTCAACCTGTGTAACAGATAAGCTGTTCTGCATCGAAAATTAAATAAGCTCAACCACCATGTCAAGCTTCAGCCTTTTAGTAATAAACTAACTACACAGTTTCATTTACTGCCTTGCTTGTTGCATACCATGGCAAACAGCAGAAAAGAAGACAAAGCAAGTTGTGTACAAGCCACCCACGAATGACCAAGCATATTTCGTGCTTGGGTCAAGAACAAAAACTTCTCCTTTTCACTTCCACTTTATCTACACACAAAAGCTCTTGACAAATAAGAGGGGTACAAGCTGAAACTCACCTGGGGAGAAGACAGAAGCTCCCTATCATATTCGTCCAGCCTTGGAAGCAGCAGAATGAAATACACCATCCAGAACTGCTCAGACCTCATGAAACCATGGAGGCTAACTCTCAGAGCTCTCAAACTCGGAACCATGTACTCAATAGTTGCAGCATGCTCCCTCTGAGCATCAGAGAATTTGAAGTCTGCAAAAAAAGTTAGGAACATCAAGTTAAGTATTCTCCTTTGATAGTCTCTCGATCCAAAATCAGAACCAATAGCTCAGGAGTCAGGACATCCCACATGCACATCCTAGTAAGCCATTCATGGCGTTCCAAATAGGCACTCATTCTCCTGACACAGTCAATTCTGAACTATCTAAACACAGCAGGCAATCCACCATGAACCCCAAAGTGCTCCCTAACAGGAATGTTCAACCACAGCCCCAACCCTAGAACTATCAATCAAGCGACAATACTATGGAACGAAAACAGAAAGTTAAAAATGATGGAGCAGGATTTTACCAGCATCGAGCGCCAATGGAAAGTCGGTCCAGCAAGCGGACCTTGCAGAAATCTGATTAGCGAACTCAACAACCTCATCAGTAATCCCAGGCACGTAATCTTCTTCCTCATCATCGCCTTCCTCCTCCTCTTCCTCTTCGTCTATCCTCTCGTGGAACAAATTGGCGGTCAATTTCGAAATCCCGGTACGCGAGAGCAGCGACAAACCAGCCTTCAAGCTCCCCTTAATCTCGGCGAGATCCTTGCGAACCCCGGCCAAACCCTGCGGAGCAGGCGGCGAAGGAGAAGATTCCGCCACGGTAGTCGGCGATTGCGGCGGCAGCAGCGGTGGAGCAAGAGAATCCTCAGCACCGCCGCTCAACTGACGGCCGATGACGACCGGGACGGCAGTAACTCCGACGGATGAAACGCTTTCAGCCAGCGGTTGCAGCTCCGACTCCGATTCCGAAGAAGGATGATCGTCGTCGGATTGCGGCGGCTTGGAGAGGCAGGACATGGCTTCCAGTTTTGCTAGCTTCGCTTGCTTCCTTCCGTCCTTCCTATCGAAGAGCAACTTCCTGCGAGGAAACCTACGATCGGGGAATCGAAGAAGACAGTCGTGAAGGAGACGGAGAAGAGAAAGGGAAGGAGGAGAAAGGGAATTGTTTGGTTTGGTTTTGGCCTTTTGGGATTAGGATTTTTTTAACTTTGTTCTTGGAGTGTTCGATTTTGTTTTCGCATTTTATTTTATTATTTAATTTCCCTCGCTTATTCCTATGATTAATTAAGAGCCGTTCAGTTAATTAATGTTTTATTTCATGATTGGGTTGTTTAGCAACGGATTAAGCTGTTATTAATCAGGTCTGTAGATTGTAATCTTCTACGAATCCCTCCCATAAGAGGAATTCTACTTAGATATATAGCCTACGTTTGGCCCGGTTTTTTTGTTTTCGCTGAATCAGTTCTTCCCATTAATAAGAAAAGCAAACATCTGATACAACGAAGGGGATAAACATCCCTGGAAGCTAAGCAAACAAACAAGATAGGACAGCTTATCTCGGAACTCCACCACAACACTACACACCTACAACTTAATCAAAACAGAATCAAAAACCAATACCTAACATATGCAAATCACTCTTCACAGTGCCATTAAACAGACTCATGAACTACAAATCCTGTAATATCATCTTGCCCAATAGCTCAGCACTACAACCAGTATCCCCATGCACACGCTTGCACCGTTCTTTCCAGATAGCAGCACTCAAACACCAAATCCTCCCCACCATTCTCCCTGCAGCTGTGTTTTTGTGACTCAGCATACATGCTGCTGACAAAGTTCCAGGCCAATCACCCCTGCAAAACCAGCTCTCACAGTGTACCAACCTTAATATCTTCCTCGAGTAAGAACAATAAAAAAAAGATGTTCTCTCGATTCAGGCAGATTGCAACATAAAATACATGTACTATCAATCTGTTTGCCCCATTTTATCAGTTTATCTTTAGTAATGATACTATCCTGGAGAATCAGCCAAGCTAAGAAACTAGGACCAGGAAGAAATCCTTTTCCCCATATCAGCATGTGCCAATTCATCTTGGACCATTTCACTCTAATGGATTCCCAAACCAGACCAACCGAGTACCTCTGCATAGGGGAGTCATCCCAGCATAAAGAACTCCCCTGACCTGAGAAATGCCTTTGAACTTCTGCTCTAACTTTAAGAATGCGTCTCCAAGTCCAAGAGCTACTAGAAGAGAGCCTTATTGTCCATATACTACCTGTTTTAATCCGATAATGTAAGATCCAGGCCACCCAAATGGTCCCACTCTGCATGAGCAGAAGCCAAATCATCCTGGTAGTACAAGCTTGATTCCATGAAAACAGCTCCTTAAGCCCCACACCTCCTTCTTGTCGAGGCCTTGCTAGTCTTTCCCAGCTAACCTTAGCCTTCCCCTCATCACCACCATGCCATAAAAAGTTTGAACATACCTTGTGAACCTGCTTAAGCACCTTCTTGGGTAGAAAAAATACTTGCATCCAGTACTGAAGCACTCCCATAAAAACAGATGATATGAGTTGCAAACGACCAGCATAACTTAGTTTTTTGACCCTCTAGCTTTTAATTTTCTGAGTAATTTTATCAACTAACCTGGCACAATCAGCAGAGGAGAGCTTACCAGAGATGAGAGGAAGTCCCAAATAACAAACTGGGAGCTTACCCACTTGGAAACCAGAAACCTCCAAAGCTTGACTCTTGAAATCAACCGAACACCCCCAAAATATACTTCACACTTACGAGGATTGCATTGAAGCCCAGACATCCCATAAAATTCATGGAGAAGGTTCTGTATATTAGCAATAGCACGCCCAGATCCCTCAGTAAAAATTAGGAGATCATCATCGAAGCAAAGGTGTGTTAACTGGACCCTCTTACACTGAGGGTGGTAGGGAATAAGACCAGAACACACCGCAGCATTAAGAGTAACTGTCAAACCCTCCATGGCAATAGTAAATAGATAAGGGGATAGAGGATCCCCTTGTCTAACCCCACGCTTAGCCCCAAAGTAACCACACAAACCACCATTCACACATATACTAAATCGAGCAGTTTTGACACACAATGATATCCATCTAATGAATTGATTAGGGAAACCCATGACAGACATCATTAAGAAGAGATATTCCCAATTAACGGAGTCAAACGCTTTCATCAAATCAACTTTTATAGCACACCTTGATGATAACTTCCTTTTATGATAACCACTAACCAATTCTTGGGCCATAAGAATATTATCAATAATTCTCCTACCCTCAATAAAAGCAGACTGATTACCACTGATTACCGAGGGGGGACCTTTCTCAAACGAGTTGCCAGCAACTTTGCAATAATCTTATAAAGAAGATTAATGCAGGAAATGGGTCTGAAATCCTTAAGAGCACAAGCTGAAAGGGATTTTAGGCAGAAGAGTAGGGGTGGGATTCGGTTTGTCGGCAAACGGTTTACCGTTTTACCGAACCGTTTACCGACGGTATCGGTAACCGAACGTGGGCTGGGGTGTATCGGTTTACCGAATCCGGTATCGGTAAATACCAACGGTAAATCGGTAAACCGTTTACCGAACCCATAAAAGATGAATTCTTTTTGCCAATTCAATATCATGGTATAAACGAGCATTAAACTCAAATCCAGACTCGCTGATCATCGCCCATTCCCCCTCATTCTTTTCATTTACAGTTCATCAGCACGGAGTTAATGACATACATGAGAAGCCGGATGTTGGAAGCATTCCCTGAAGAAGTTGTGGGTAGATTCCTGTGATGATTCAGTATCTGATACACCTGCTCGAAGATGGGTCGCACGTGCACAGAGATCATTGGATCTGCAGGGTTGATGGCCACCGCCACATCAGCCATCCATGATACCTTCTTTGTGGTCTCGTTAATGATGTCACACGCACGTTGTTGCAGCAGTGCCAGGATTACTCCTTGGCTTAAAGGTAGTGGTGACATGGACAATATCCCCTTCAAATCTTCCCACTAATAGAAATTCGGTTTCGGTAAATGTTCGGTAAACCGAACCGATAACCCGCCCCCACGTCGCCCTTGCGGTAATTCGGTAAACCGGTTTGTAACCGTTTACCGGTAATTCGGTAATCGGTGAACCGGTTACAAACCGGTATCGGTAAACGGAAAACGGTTTTGCCAGTGTCGGTATACCGAAACCGGTAAATTCGGTAAACAATTTACCGTTTACCGACCGATTCCCACCCCTACAGAAGAGTAATGGCAGCAGAGTTAACACTACCTGGAAGGCACCCTGAATGAAAGAAATCCAGCACTGCATTTGTAATATCCACTCCAATAATAGACCAGGTTTTCCTATAAAATCCTGCAGAGAAACCATCTGGCCCGGGGCTTTATGAGGATCCATATTCTTAACCACATTCAACACATCTTCAGAAGAAAAGGGAAGACAAAGAAAGTTTCTTTCATCATCTGACAACCTCTTCTGAGTTAAACTATCAAGTTTCTCCCTATTTGGATGCACTTGTGAATCCACTTTGCCAAAAGAAGAAGAATAAAAGCGCACAACCTCAGTTGCAATCTGCTCACTATCAAGCAACTCCTCACCAGAATCAGTCACCAACTTCCTTATTGCTTTCTTGGCATTTCGAATTTTCACTGCAAGTCGAAAGTAATTAGTACTACATTCACCCAGAGCAAGCCAGTCAATCCTTGATTTTTGTTTATACATGCTTTCTTCAGCCTTCTTTAATTCCCTCAGCTTTGCTTCCAGAGTAGAAACTTCCTGAAACACTTGTTCCCCAGGCTCATCCAATGCATTAATCTGCACCAAACTAAGCTGAACTTCCATATTCCTCACCTGACCACTTAGATCCCCATAAACTTTCTTATTAAACTTCTTTAACACCTTCTTCACCTCATTCAGTTTAGCCTTTGCCACCATAACAGGGGATCCCTGAACATCCAGCTCCCAAGCTTTTTGAACTAGAGGGAGGAACTGAGGGTCCTCCGCCCAAAACTCAAAGTATTTAAATGGTTTAGGGAACGATTTCTGACATGGCTGAGTTGCTACCAGTACACCACAATGATCAGCGAAAGGAGCTGTGAGTAAATCAACTCTACAGTCAGGGAATGCATCAAACCAACCTTCATTGACCAATGCTCTATCCAACTTTTTAGCTATCGGATTACTCACTTGTTTATTAGACCAAGTAAATTGAGGCCCCACCATTCTATGATCAATTAAGCCCACTTCAGCTACCCATTTAGTGAAATCATCCATGCAACTAGTTCGATCACACAGATTAGAGGTTTCCTCAGGTGCCAATACCGCATTAAAATCCCCACTTATTAGCCATGGAACTCCACTGATCTTTGTGTGAGCTAATTCCTGGTAAGTCTGCCTCCTCTCCATTTCATCATTAGAGCCATAAACCGCAGTGAAAAACAATGACTCCCCACTGACCGAAGTAGCTAGACAATGCACAAAATGTTTCCTCGTGAGCAAAATTCTTACATCCACCACTTCTGGATCCCAAAATTACCATACTCTCCCACAGAATCGACATAATTTAGATGTCTCTTCCAGTCCTGGCAAAAACCTTCTACAACTTCCTCTGCTTTTACTTTCCTAACTCTTGTCTCAATAACAGCCACCACTTCTACTCTACACTTGTGAAGAACCCTAGTCAGGTCCTTCCTTTTAGAGGGTTTGTTAAACCCTCTAACATTCCAGAAAAGAAGAATCATGGGGGAGAAGAGGGCTGATTAAGCCCTGATTTCTTCCCACCTTTTTTTGGAGCCCCCTGGAGTTGAACAACCTTATCCTCATTTAACCCTTCCAATGCAGCAAACGACTGAGAAGTAGATAGAACACTTCTAAAGCTGAAACAGGGTCAAACACCTCTAAAAGTTTGGCTTTTGAAAAGCCGAAAAGCGCTTTTGTATAACATAAAAACAGAAACTCTGATTTGGAGCTTCTGCGAAAAGCTGTTTTGAAAATAAAAGATTATCCTTACCATATTTTAATTTTATTTCAGAAAATATAATTTTTCTTCATTTATATCATTTTAAAAATAAAATAAATTATAAAATCATATTATTTAATATAAAAGAAATCTAATAAGATCCATTTTGACTACTTTATATTATTTAGAATTTTTATTTATATTTTATATTATAAGTCCTTTATTGTCATTTTACACAACCGCTCATATTAAAAAGCACTTCTAATAGTTTTACAGCCAAACTGCTTTTTTTGAAAAGTACTTACCTAAAAGCTCCAGCCAGAAGCTGTTTCTGCAAAACCTACAGCAGGGCCAAACCTTCTATAGTGATTTTCTCTTCTTTGCATTCGTTATCTTCATGTAGCTTAGCCTTCAAAAAATGATTTTCCTTCTTCAAGAGTAACATTCTTAAACTAAAGTTGCGAACATTTAATGGAGGCATGGCTAGACTTTTTTTTTGTGGCATGGCTAGACATTGGGCTCGGATAGAATAACAACACCTCTTTTGTTGTTACTGTAAGAACAAGGGTATAAGGGTAAAATTACAAGAAAAATAAAAATAAAAAATAGAATAAAAAAGGAAGAAAAGCGTGTTTCTCTGTCTTTCTTCTCCGATCCCCAATCCTTCGGATCTCACTGTCTTCTTCCTTCAGCCCATCGTTTCTTCTTTCTCCTAGCGCTGCCGCCGCCGATCGATGCCAATCCAAACGACCAAGCACGGACGTCCCTGGAGAAGGTGGAAGAGGATCGAGGGTCGAAATGGTTGTCGATTTTGCCGGGCTGGCGGTAATCCACCCACGAGAACTCGCTGCCGGAGTCGTGCATTAAGTGGAGCTTTGTTTTCGGAGTGCCGAAGCCGCGACGACGAGGTAGTTTCCGCTGCCGAGGGAGCGGCGGGTGTACGAAACCACGGTTACCTCTCCACGACCGGACGTATCTAGAGCGTAGGAAGTGGCGACGATGGCGGTGGTGGTGTTGGAAGGTGAGTCGTCGTTGTTTTGGTTGCCCTGCCTTTGCCCTGTTGGTGAGCAGGGGCCGTGGCTGTGGGAGATCTTCAATGGATCTGTTGATGTATATAATTGGTAGTGAGGGGTCTAAATTTGCCCAGAATTTACATTTGAAATTGGGGCCTGTAATTGGAAGATTAATCCCTTTCTTTTTTGGGATTTGCTTGCAGGCAGTAGTTTGGTCCACAACAAGCATTTAATTCTAGAGTTATGAAATCTACTTTCTTCTTCCGGTGATAGTATTTTGGGTTGCAGGTTAGGAAAAAGGTTGCGATTATGTAGAAAATTGATATGATGTTGTGCTAATTGGAGTTGGGTGTTCTTTATTTGGCAGAAAATGGGGTTGAGTGAACATCGATAATGTTTTTTTATAGCTTTTGCCTATTGGAATTTCTGTTTATGCAAATAATTTTGAGACTTCTTTGCCTATACGAAGTTGTAATATGCTGAGATGAAGTTACGACAAATGAAATAAGAATTATCTAAAAGTACCACAAATGTCCTGAAACATATGAAAAAATACCATAAATTTCTGAATACAAACTACGAACACAATAAAACAATCCAAAAAAGCATACCGTAAACTTCTTAATGCAGACCACAAGTCTTCTAAAATAAACTAGTAACCTCACAAAACAAACCAGAAACCCCACAAATCAAACCATAAAATTTTCGAAAGCACACCATAAACTTCTTAATGCAAACCAGAATCCTCCTAATGCAGACCACAAATCTCCTAAAACAAACCAGAAACCTCACAAAGCAAACCACAACATTTGCGAAAGCACACCAGAAACCTCCTAAGCAAACCACAAACACAGTAAATCAAACCACAAAAAAGCAAACCATAAACGTCCTAATGCAAACCGCAAATATATTAAAACAAACCAGAAACCTCACAATGCAAACCACAGTTTTTGAAAGCAAACCAGAAACTTCTCAATGCAAACCACAAACACGATAAAACATACCACAAAAGGCATAAAAAAATATGAGAAACCAAACCATAAATCTCACAATGCTAACCATAACATCCGGTGATCGTTGACCGGTCAACGAATTTCGTTGACCAAACTCCGGTGACCGTCAGTGAGCAGATTCCGACGCCGATAGGCATATTCCGGCCCCGATGACTAGATTCCGACGCCGAGAAGCATATTCCGACGCCGGTAAGCATATTACGACGCCGAAAAGCATATTCCGGCGACAAATAGCATATTCCGGGGACAAGTAGCATGTTCCGGGGACCGGTGGCAGAATTCCGGCGACCAAATTTTTGGGCAGTAAATAAAAAAAAATTATTTTTTTATTATTTAAACAGATTTTTCATAATGACAATTATACCCCTGCTTTGACTTGACAATATAATATTTTACTAAGAAGAGATATATGGCGGTCAACATCCAATTTATTATTTTTTTGAAAAAATTGACTAATAAAGGATATTTACCTAAACCCAAGTAGACCCATTGATTATGGGTAGGGTACGGGTGACGTATATATGGGTTTGGAAGTTTGTAGATGGATTTGGGTAGGGTATGGATATTTACTTCCATAATCTAAATATGTATGAGTTGGGTATAGATATCCATTTATTCGAGTGTGTTTTAATTATACATATAAAAATTAGACCTATTTGTAGAACTGCAAAAGTTTAGGCACCAAAATGCAGTACACAAAAATTTTAGGTACTAAAATATAATGTTTCATCAATATTTGGAGGACTTATATGCCAAAAAAATTAGATTATAAATCTAAAGATCTATTAAGTTTAGGTATTGAACTGTAATTTGTATAGTTGAGGCTTGTTTGCTTTTATGGTGATGTATTTAGATGATAATTATTTACCTTTTTATGCAAAAATGGAAAATATTTATTTGATATGTGTAGATACCTAACCAAACATTCCATGTATAATTGTTGAAAATTCTATCACAGGTGAAAAAGAAAAACTCTACCTTCAGTGAGCAAAGATGAAGAGAGTGTGGTCAGAACCTTAAGGTGAACCGTACTAAGAACTTGAAGGTGAAGGGTGGTCAGAACCTTCAAGATATAGGTCTCGCTACTCGCGCTTGTGATGGTCGTAGTCTCGATCCTTACCGTTATCATGGCTGCTGGCGTGAATCCCGTGATCGTTGTGGTCCGTCTTTCTCTTGGATGATCGCTGCGGCGGGAGCAATGGTGGTGGCCCGTCGAGCTCGTGGGTGGCGGGGCGGGCAGGGGATGGCCTTTCCGGTCGGTGATGGTGGTTGTAATTTCCGGCGCGGCAGTCTCCGATGAGCCGTTTGGAAAGCGGATATTACGCCACTAAGGGTGCCATCAGTCTTGCACGGTCAGTAATTAATATGATTGACGAAATTATGGTAATATTTTGTTCCGTTGAATAATTATGGTAATATTAATTTCTTGTTTCCTTTGTCTTTATTTGCAATTAATATTAGCTTTTAGTGTTGTTTATTATACTTTCCCGGTTAATTATCTTCTTTCAGTTATGTATTTTTCCCTTCTTTAATTGCAATTATTTTTCCATTCTGTATAGAACTTTTGATGATGTAATTTGTATTGACTAAATCTCAATCAATGCTTTAGTTTGAATTATCTTAATAGTCCTTACTATTAGCTGTGAAGGTAATCATTATAATAATTATCTTTGGTTTTCCGGTAGTGAGCCAATAATCAAACCGTGGTGGAGATTATTAATTTCGGCTAATAGTTTATAATTTTTTTATAATATTGTCTGCTTTAAATTTCCAGTTGTGCTTCACCATTCGTATGCCCTTGGTGCTAATTATTAATTAATCTCTTCCAAATTTGCGTGAATTTAAGTTTACTCTTAAGAGTGAGGTAAGTAACGGATTGGGGTCTGGAGTAGTTGTTAATATGACTACTTTACTTAGTTTTGTTAATTATAGTTGACCTTATTTTTTTCTGTACTGTGCTTATATAAGAGGTTATATAAGAGGTGAATAATACCGTTGGTGGTATATTTTCGATAATGTCGACTTTGCCTTAAAGGCAATATTTAATCTCTTGTGACAGAGATTTCTAGCACCATAGCCGTGCATTTCTGGTTGATCATTGCAGGTGCGCGTATGGTATGAAAGTGATTGAAGGAAGTGACATAAGTTTCATTGACCTATCAGGTGATAGTTCGATTTTATTGGCCTTTAAGAATTTCTGAGAGTAATTAAGAATGCTCTCTGGAAGATTGCTAATGTCGCTTTCTTTTCTTTGTTGTGGCTTTTTATGGCAACTCTATGGGCATCCGGTATACTCTGTCGAAGGAAACTACACTCGCTGGCGGGACTATCTTGGTGTTGTTGGATTTTTGTTTATGTTTTTTCCGTCAGTGTCGTGTCTTAGCTCCTCGGAGCTTCTTCAGAGCTGCCCAAGTAGTGGCTTTACATGCTCTTTCATCGTAGTCTGGTTGCATACAGACTATCGTACATTGTCTGAGTCAGTCCTGTATTCGTGTCGAGTCTTTATCCCATGCCCTCTGGGCTTGCCTTGGAAAAAAAAAACTCTACAAAGAAGCAAAAGGAATACAAACTGAAACTCGCTTATAATTTCACGCTTCAAATTCCATAGTGGAAAATTACCACTTTTCAATAAGTAATAACCATATATATTTATTTTTAATTGGACTCGACATTAAGGTGAAAAAGTTAGTGGTTCATGGTTCAATTATTAATTCCCAAGACTGTTGGTGAGTCGTGTATGAACCCGTTCATACTTGTCAGTAGAATATATAAAAATAGTATATTAATAAAGATTATTTTTAACGTTTCATGTAATGTGCAAATATAAAATGACTGAATCTTCTCCTACAATTGAGTGATACAACATCTTGTATGGTACAAACTAAATTTATACTTTTATGTTATGGCGGATTGGATTCATGGATTGGTTCAAAAGGATTGGTGGATTGATTCATAGATTCAAGTGAAATCTAAATATTTGACCAATATGTAAATTTAAAAAATTGTAGGTATTAAAATCTCATAAAATTTAGATAAAATTGTTGAATCTTCTCCTATAGTTGAGTGATGCAACATCTTGTATGGTACAAAATAAATTTATACTTTAATGTTATGGTGGATTGGATTCATAGATTGGTTCAAAAGGATTGGTGGATTGGATTCATAGATTCAAGTAAAATCTAAACATTGCACTAATATATAAATTTAAAAAATTGTAGGTATGAAAATCTCATAAATTTTAGATAAATTGACCGAATCTTCTCCTATAGTTAAGTGATACAACATCTTGTATGGTACAATCTAAATTTATACTTTTATGTTATGGTGGATTGGATTCATAGATTGGTTCAAGAGATTGGTGGATTGGATTTATAGATTCAAGTGAAATCTAAACATTGGACCAATATATAAATTTAAAAAATTATAGGTACGAAAATCTCATAAAATTTAGATATCAAAACATAATTGTCCAATGGGATATCAAAATGTAAAATATTACTGACTAATTTATAATTTTTTATGCAACAGTAATTGCACTTCAGCTTTAGAAATATATTATTATGTCAAATGGTGGTGCATAGCAATAGAAATATAGTAATCATCATCTAGTAAGTTCATCGAGCAATATGTAATAGATTCCACAACATAATTTTTTGTTAAGCTAGCTTTGTGATCGGCCTGTTGTCTAATTGAGTATATGTTATTATGCATCTTAATCCATCAATCACACTGATTAACTCTTTAATGCATCTTGTGTCAATATTCTGAACCAAGATACCAAATTCATTATCATACATACTATGCACCTATCTATTATTTTTAATGATAGGTCTAACCCTCGAACATTTTTTTATTATTTTATTGGCTAAACATTTGCAGATTTTCTTAGTAAAAATATTTTTTTTCTTCGATAAGTTGCTATTCTCATTAAGCTCAACTGACAAAGTCTAGAATCGAAAATACAAAAAATGGTGAACAAACACCTACCACAACAAGGAAAACCTAGAAACCACCCCTTATATTTACCTTTACATGATTACCCTGTCCCTACACCTGAAGAATGCACTACAACAAATTTGGTCTGTTATGACAAAACTTAAATTTTGTCACTTAGAAGGTGTAATTTGACAAAACTCAAATCCGTCCTATTTGAGATGCCTAATGTGACAAGATAATGTATTGTCATTAGTGTTGGTCATAGTAGACGAGTAATGTGACAAAATTCTAGGTCACATATGTTGTCGTCAAAATATGCGTCCCATATCCAGATGTATGGCACTAAAATATGACAAAATTAATCGTTAGAATAGCATTCGTCATATTATGTCGTCATGACGTGTTTAAATGACAAACTAATTTGTCATTATAGGGATTCTTCATCCCAACGCGAGCTAACAAAATGCAGGTTGATCATAATATATAGGTTTCGTTTTTTTATGTCAAGTTAAGTTGTCCGAATAACTATTTGGCCCAATTAACATATACTTTTTGGTTTTAGCGGGGTGAAATTTGGAGTTTGGCGGGCAACTTTTCAATGTTGGAAAATATTCCTTCTCCTTCCCTTCATTAGACGGAAAAGTACTCCTCTTCCTCCCCACTCGAAAAACCCTGAACTTCCTCTCCAAAACATAGCAGCGACTGTAAACCAGGGCATGAATAGCGCATCATTGCAGGTAATAATCCCTTCTTTTATAATGTATTTAGGGCGCGAATCGAATCTACTCGGTTCCATCTCTCATTTTATTTCATTGATTCTGCTGCTTAACGTCTTCTCTTCTTTCGAAAACCTAATTCTGGTGGTTTGGTGGAGGAACTGGTACCTTTCTCAGATCTGTTAAAGAACAAGTGGGTCTCTAAGGCAAACAAAGCAAATCTCAGTGCAGAGACGGATTTCTTTTTTTTATCGAGAATTGATTTTGGGCAAATGAAAGAAGACTACGAGGTAACTAATCCTTATACTCTCTCTAGCTTCATTTCTTTTATTTAATCTTTCTCCTTCCAGACTTCTTCTTTGGTATCGACTTTCTACCGGTCCTTGTTGCCGTCAAATGAATGGGTTTTGGAAAGTCACCGGAAAGCCCCGTTTCATCCAGAGATTCAGGCGACCAAGTTGGGGTTAAGAAGACTTTGGTTTTCTTCTATAGAGCCCGCGACGATATTAAACCCATCAGTACCGAATGGGTCATCCACGAATACAAGGTTTGTTTGCATGCTGTAGTTAATGGCTTGTGTTTCTCTTCTTACCATCACCACTTGCTCAAGATTTTTTGGGATGATTCAGGTCAGGAAGTAAAACAAGTGCCCTTTGGTATAAGCTATTATTGTCTCATTTGTTTGTTTGTTAATTTTTGTATAGAAGGAGTATGTTATCTGCAAACTGAAGCACAGAGGGTATTATTGGACGAAGGGTAAAGTTAGCATTGATGGTCAACTTAGTCATGCTACAACTGTTTTTTTATGTCGAAAATCATGGTCCTGCAATCCCAGTGGTGAGATGAGAGAATGCCATTAATGAATGGGAGTTCTCCCTTATGCTTCTTTCTTGTGACTTGTGCATGGATGGAAAGTGGAAAACCATTTCCTCGGAGGAGAGAGGGTTACTGTGTTTGGCACCGAGAAGATAGATTTCGTTGACAATCTTGTTATGGAGAATAAGGTAACTTCTCATGACAATATTCCATTGTTGCTGTCCCCCATGAATTTGTTTAAACAGAATCGCAAGAGCAAGGACACCTAGGACACCTCGTGTTGCTAATTGAGAATCTGAGTCGAGGCTGGAGTCTCCCCCGATGGATTTGCTGGTAAGAATAATCTCTGGCCATGGAGAATTATCGGTTTGTAGTTTCTATCAATCTGCTGCTTATCTCATTTGGATGAGTTTTGGTATGCTTGATTAAGGATATCGGTATGCATGTATGGTTAAGCCAATGAAATTGATGAAACAAGTATAGTACATCTGCTGTAGTAAAGCAAGTTTCGGGACTTAATATGATTTTCGGCATTATGACGTAGATGATACTCAGGATCTAGAGGAAGATGAACAACAACTGGCTAGGGTGAAGGACTTGGTTAATAGTTACCATTGTGATACAATTGAACTAAGTGATATCCTCTCCCATTTCACATATATCACAGTGGTACTAAAATCTCTAGCTGATACACTTTACTGTTTGTCTGTTTCCTACCCTTTCCTTGCTTCCTAAGTTCTGACTGTTGATATTTGATCCATCAATGCAGGCTTTGACAGAAGGTAAATTGCTTGGGACCATTGAGGCTAGAAGATTGTTTGATCCGTCTTTCAAGTACTTGAGCTACTGCTTCCAAACTTGTTCTTGATTCCCTTTTTTAATTGATTTCAGAGATTGTCTGATCAGTCTCTCATCAATCTCTAGAAATCGGTAGCCTATATAAAGTGTCCTAAATGACCTTAAACTACAATCTCGGTCTCATTTTTCCCACAACCCCATGCTTTGTATCATGCCCTTCCAATGACCTACGTGACCATACCAAACCTTCAGAATGAACTAAAGGGAGAAGCTTGCAACCTAACTATACTGCATAAACGTATGAACAAGATGACCAACGATGGTTACCTTGAAGCCAAAGACAACCGCAGATTAGGTAATCATTATCCAACCATATTTACACCACCTCTATTCTTTTCCTTTTTTCCATATCGCTTACTTCTTCATGATGTGCTGATAAAGTCCTATCATTGTTCTCTCATAGGCAAGCGTGTGATCCTCCAGTTCAATGTCTAACTGGAGATGCAGTCCATTTGGATAGAAACAAAGGCAGAGGGGAAGCTTGTATCTAGCTGTGAGATTGTTCAGAAGGTTCTCAAGAAAAAAGTGATGTATGGACCGAAGAAGAACACAATATCTGCAAAGGAGCAACAACTCCAAGCACAATTGGAGGCAGCAAGACCTGAAGCAGAGAGAAAGGCCAAGGAGTTTGAGGAGAAGATACAAAGTCAGGAGAAGGAGATAAATTATGAAAAAATATGTTGACATAATATCTTTATTTGTCACATTATATACATTGCCTGACAAACATAGCTCTTGACATATTATAAATGAGACAAATAAGACACATTTCCTGACAAATAAAACTCGTCATAATATGCAGGTATGACAAAATAATATCATCACAATAACTAGTTGTGACAAAATGTAGTCGTCACAATATATAGTTATGACGAAATATAATCATGTAATTTGACGAAAAATTCTCCCAAAAATCACCAGATTATGACAACCGTAAGGGATGGGATTAGGTGCTAACCCTTATAGGGGTTAGCACCGTGATAACTAGCAAAAATCACTACGAATTATTATAAAATCAATACAACATCTAAGCTAAATCACTACTAATTCAAACTAGTAGTAGTTTTTCCCTTGGTTAGGACGGTGCTAACTATTGTACAATTAGCACCGTAGCCGTTCCCCAACCATAATGACAAAATATGTCGTCATAACATCTATGTTTGTCACAATAGACTACCAACAACCTCAGTTATACTGATTTCAAATGTGACAACTTAGTTTAAATATTTTGTCACATTTGACCTATCCTGACGGCGATAAAATGACAAACCTTTGTGACCACACCCTTTGTCATATTATACCTAATATGACAAAATGGGTATCTAATAGGACAAAATTGCCTCGTCAGAATAGGCCGAATTTGGTGTAGTGATGGTAAACGCAACACTAAACTCAGGATGATTAACACCAAATAGATCTACCTCCGATCTGAAATTAGCCACGAGCTTCTCCACAGAAGTCATACCACTACCAAAAATTATGGAGCATCTCTCCCGCCAGATTGCAGCTAGCAGCCAGCACCAACAAAAACCAATCACAGGCCCCTGGGTATTTGCCTTTAATAAACCAATAGCAGCACTAAACCATGACTCCCACCCTCTATCAGTAGGCATTGGACAGCCCTGTAAAACCACGTCTGCAACTCTTCTTGTGTATGCACACTCAAAAAACAAATGGCTTCAAGTTTCATGGCTGCTAGAACAAAGCACACAGCTAGGGTCAACTGCCATCCCCCAACAAAGCAACTTGTCTCTTGTGATAATTATGTCTTTAATAATAAGCCAGGAGAGGAATCTGTTGCTAGGAATAGCATGTTTCACACATAAAAGGCGCCACCAATCAACAACAGGCTGTTTACTCCGCAAAGAATTCCACACAACTGTAATCTTATACCTCTCCAACAACTTACCCTCCCAGGACATTTCACCACTTTCCTCCACCATCACTCTGTATTAAAACCAAGCACGAACCCTAAGCACCTTCTTCCAAATCCAAGATCCACTCTGTGTCTCTTTCAGGTCCCAGAAGCATTCCCTTTTAATTTTATACTTATAAGCCCAAGCCACCCAGAATGAGCCACCCCGCATCAAAAGGAGCCAAAGAAGTCTTTCGGCAGATGCTACATTCCAAACAGTAAGAATTTGAGACCTAAGCCACCCTCTTTTTTGGGGATGGTGAGTAGATTCCAATCCACCTTTGCCTTACCAGAATCATTACCATGCCACATAAAGTCAGAGCAAAGTTTTTGAACTTGTTTTATAACACACTTAGGCAGAATAAAGATACCAAGCCAATACTGCAGGATTAGGTAAATAACTGAGGAAATAAGTTATAGCCTGCCAGCATAGGTGAGCTTTCCAGAACTCCAAGAACGAAGCTTACTAACAACTCTATCAATCAGTAAATTACATTCTCTCACGGAAAGTTTGCCAGCAACCAAAGGGAGCCCTAGGTATCGAACAGGAAGAGATCCTTCCTGAAAACCTGTCAAATTCAATGTTGTATCCCTAGCTGCTCGAGGAGTACCACCAAAATAGACAGCACATTTATCTGGATTACATTTAAGCCCTGAAATAGAATAGAATTTATCCAACACTCGCCTTACACAAGTGAGAGCCCATCCTGAACCTTCAGTAAAGATAAGAAGATCGTCCGCAAAACATATATGAGTTAAACCTATAGACTTGCACTGCGGGTGCAAAGGGAGCTTCTTAAGAAGAGTTGCCTTGTTCAACATTAGAGACAACACATCAATAACCAAAGTGAACAGGTATGGCGACAGTGGGTCACCTTGCCTCACCCCTTTACAAGCTGGAAAAAAGCCACACAAGCCTCCATTTATACTCACACTAAAGAAAGCAGATGACAAGCAAACTTTAACCCAATTAATGAAGCGCTGTGGAAATTTCATAGCTTCCATGACTTGAAATAGAAATTCACAGTGTACATAGTCAAAGGCTTTCATAAGATCCACCTTGACTGCACAATGAGAACTAATATCCTTTTGTTTATATTTGGAAACCATTTCCTGTGCCATCAAGATGTTCTCGGAAATGTTCCTTCCTTTAATAAAAGCAGACTGATTTCTACTTATTATGCTATGGAGGACAGACTGCAATCTATTAGCCAGAACCTTGAAAATGACTTTGTAAACCACATTTATACACGCAATTGGCCTATATTCAGTCATCTTACACGCATTCGGAACCTAGGGACTAAAGTGAGAGAAGCAGAGTTCAAACCTCTTGGGAAAGTCCCTTGATCAAAGAATTCCAGAACTCCTGCAGTTAAGTCTTCACCAACCACGCTCCAAGCCTTCTGATAAAACCCAGGGGTCCAACTATCAGGGCCAGGAGCCTTGTCTGGCTTCATAGAGAACAGAGCAGATTTAACCTCATCCACAGTAACTGGAGCACATAAAGCATTCCCCTCATCAACAGATACCTTCTTTTCAATTAACATAGTCAAGAGAGATGGATCAGGCTGAATCTCACCATTAACCACCCCATACAACTTCCTATAAAAGGAGACAGCTTCATCGACAATTTCTTCAGGTTTCTCTATAATCTCCCTAGAATCCAGAGTTAACTGATTAATCATCTTCTTAGCATGCCTTATCTTCATATCTAGATGAAAAAACCTCGTATTAGAGTCACCTCATG
Source organism: Linum trigynum (assembly GCA_964030455.1). Lineage (NCBI taxonomy): Eukaryota > Viridiplantae > Streptophyta > Magnoliopsida > Malpighiales > Linaceae > Linum > Linum trigynum. The sequence continues at coordinate 4,288,948 of OZ034814.1, read as the reverse complement.
TAAGCCATTGGACTCTAGACTTCTACCTATAAAAACTTTCCTCTGCTTTCTTCAACTAATAAAGAATTCTTGCTAGGTTCTGCTCCACAACAAAATTACTCTCCGAGGGATACTGGAGAGAATTCAGTTGAGCATATTTATAAAGTTCATGTGCCTCCCTAACCTGCTTACTGATATCAGCATAACATTCTTTATTCAGCTTCTTTAATTATGTCTTAGCATATAGATGCTTCATCCTCAGACAGTACAACTTGGATCACTGAATCGATGTAGCCCAAGCATTCTTCATGATATCCATATACGAAGGATGGTCCAACCACATATCAAAAAACCGAAAAGGTTTGGGGAAAGATTTCGTTGGCAGAGTAGGTTTTATAAGTAACCCACAATGATCAGAAAAATCGGGCGGAAGAAATTCCACAACACAAGAAGAGAAAGAAGAGTGCCAATCAGAATTAACTAGCACTCTGTCTAACTTCCTCGCAATAGGATTAGCTGCCTGCCTATTTGTCCAAGAAAACCAAGGCCCAGAAAAACGATGATCATCCAGTTCCATACTACCCACCCAACTACGAAAAGCCATCATACTTGAGTTGACAAAAACATCATTTGAAGCCTCATCAGGGTTGAGTATGGCATTAAAATCTCCAGCAACTACCCAGGGAAACCCTCTAACAACAAAAGGACTCAGTGCCGAATACATAGCTGCTCTGTCTACCTCTTCATTTGACCCATAAATTGCAGTGAAAAAGAAACTGACCCTGTTTTGTGCTCTGACTAACAAGTGCATATAATCAGCACATCACTAATCTTAACCACTTGCAACCCTTTCTTCCAAAAACACCAAATCCTACCTAAAGGGACATGATTATAATTGGGTTTAAACTCATAGTCACCAAACTTCGCAATGATTTCCTCAGACTTACTAACTTGAACACAAGTTTCTAAAATTGCACCTACCTCCACCTTATATCTACGTAAATAATCAAGCACTGAAGAGTGCTTGGAGAGGTTATTGAACCCCCTCACATTCCAAACAAGACAATTCATCCAGCAGACTGGGGCATATTGCCCTGACCCTTACCCCCTTTACCATTACCTTTGCCTTTTCCTTTCTTTGGAGCCTGCAGAACCACATCACTTCCCTTAACAGCAGATAAGAAGTCCAATGGATGGATAGATGGAAGATCCTTCCAAACCTTTAGTTTAGATCCCCTATCCACTGGAGGAGCTTCCTGTGGAGAAGCACCAGCCGGAGAAGAAGAGCTTGCTACATCTACTAAGACTGACGTTGGGGAAGGAGGAGCAACCTCTTTGCCCCACTGTGTTGCCTCAATGTCTGTAACTGCTGCTACATTGATATCCTTCTTCTGCCAAATCTGCTTAACTTTCCCCACCGGTGCAGCACAATCATGCCCAAACACTGCACATTTCTTACACCTCACAGGTAGATGGCAATATTCAAGCTTGATAGTGAAAACCTTACCTCCTCCCACAGCAAATCTCACTTGATCAACCAGCTTAGCCGAAGCCTCAACCTCCACGCAGATCTTAGCATACCCTAACTTTAATCCCTTACGCGTAGGCTGATCCATACAAAGCGGTTTGCCAATCAGACTCGCTACTCTCCCCAACCCATCCTTCGACAACAGCTCTAACGGGAAATCGATTAGCTTCACCCATATAGGCAGAGCCTTATTATCAAGTTCCAGCGCACGAATCCCCACCTCCCATCGTCGAAGAAATAGCATATTGTCCCTCAGATGCCACGGACCCCCCTCAAAAACCCAATTGCAAGCAACTTCTGAGGGTAATTGGAACAAAATAAGTCGATCACACAACTAGGAAACCCGTACTTGGCCATCCCGCCCCCATAATCGATTCGCCCAGCTACGAATCACCCATAATGGCGGTGGCTTCCCCAAAAATTGCCCTACCAAGCTATTTTCCATCTTTTCGCTCCTTCGTCATAGACAACTTTAGGGATTTGGAGAACGCCATCCACTAGAACAGGCGCAACATATTCCAAGCGATTATCCTCCGCGATGCCAAAGAGTGAGGTCCAAGGGCGACCGTCGACGACGGAGCCTAGGGTGGCCTCGCCGCCGACGGCACCCATCGCACTGTTAATCGAACGACTCAGAGCGAGAAGAGAGAGAAGAGGGGTATTATCAAAAATTAATAGAAGAAAAAGTAGCCGAAAAATTAGTAAAAATATTTGATCATTGCATAATTCTAAATTCTGATTTTCTAAACCTTAAACCATAATTCTTGAACGAGTGAATCCTACACCCAAAGTCAAATGAGTAAATCCTAACTCGATTAACCTTGAACCCTAAGACCTAAGATAAGATAAAATCCATTGTCATAGAAAATAAAATCCCCCCAAACACCATCTTGTTAATCCTTTTATAGTGCTAGTTAGGGGTGTTCAAATGGTTACCGTGTTAATAACCAAACCAATTAAGCCAAAATTTCATTAATCATGGAATAAAATGTCTTAACCAAACCGTCCAAATTAACACGAAAACCAAATTAATCAAACCAAAGTTTAATTGGTATGGTTAATCGGATTAACCAAATAGTATAACATTATATGAAAACAAACATAAACTGTCATTTTATATAAGCAATAATAATAAGACTAACCATCCATAATTATCATCACCATTCGAGTTAATACATCATTCATCATCTTTGCACCTAATATAGGTAGCTTACAACAAACCCCTAAACATAAATACATACCAATACCCCTCATCAGGAAGTTAAAGCTCTCCTACAAAACACTTAAACTATACATAGTTTGAGGTGGTTGTCATAGTATTGTACGTAATCCTAAAGTCTATAAGTTGTCCAAAATGTTTTGGTTTAGTAAATATAGGCAGGCCCATTTAATTTCAGCTCCATAATGTTTTGGTTTGTTGTGCACATGGAAATAAAACAGGGAATCACGAAAGTTTGGTTTGGTTGGTTGCTAGGGATGGCAATAAAACCCATGGCCGCGGGTATCCAACCGCCCCCGACCCAGTCAACGCGGGGAATCCCCGCTTTGACCGGATATGGGGCGGGTATGGGTAAAAACCACAAATGTTTGATGGGTATGGGGCGGGTATGGTTTTGACCTCCCACGCCCCATACCCATACCCATACCCGCCCCACCAAGAGAATTTCTTCACATATAAAAAAATATGTGGATTAAATTGTAATCTATCAATGGTGATAAGGATAACTCAAGGAAATAAATAGTAGAAATGCAATTGAGTGACCATTTTAATCAAAATCTAATTCATTTCCCTCAATTCTCCTTTCACTCTTTCACTTTTCCCCTTGTCTACAAGATTATGTTAGCTAATTATTACTTAGTAGATGTATAAGAGTTAGAAGATGATAATTTGAAAAATATTATACTCTATATTATGTATTAATGGATGTTTTAGGATCATATACTTTGAACCGTATTAAGAAAATGATCGTGTTTTGTTGACTTCATGATATAATAGGTTCGTTTAGAGTAATAATTAAAACTTTTCTTGTAAATTTTAGGTATAATAATGTTGGATGTATGGGTACGGGTATTACCCATGGGTACCCGAAACCCACGGGTATGGGGATGGGTTTGCAAAACATTCCCCCGCATGGGTATGGGGCGGGTATGGGTTTGGGTATTTGAAAATGGGGATGGGGATGGTTTAGACAAACCCGCCCTATTGCCATCCCTATTGGTTGCATGTAAGTATAAATAATTTTGTATATTAGGTGTATCATTAATTGGTTAATTGGTTGCATTGATTAGCAGTGTTGAAACCAAACCAAACCATCTAAACCAAATTATAGCTAAATTGTTTAACCAAACCAAACCAATGATCTAAATTAACCAAACCAAATTAACCAAATGCTACGGGTTAATATGGTCACCACGGTAACCAATCCGTTTGAACACCCCTAGTGCCAGTCAAGTTCGAACTTTGGGTTCTTATCTTCATTTCTCTGGACTCTTACAAATTTCAATGTCGTTTTATTTGTGCAAATTCATTAGTCCGACGGCTCTTCCTTACCCACCCTACGAAGTTCCGTAATCCGGAGATGTGCTAGGAGCTTCTTCTCTACACATCCTAATGATGGGGATTACCCAATTTGCCATAGCCGATAAGTATGACATCTCCAGTCTAACATGAACCACTCTTTTTCACCTCCACTCAACAAAAAAGATAGGATTCTTGGGCTCTGCATCGGCATTCAACAAAATGGATATTATTTCGTTTCCTTTCTCATTAAGAGGGGCCGTCTTGTGTTGAGAAGGGGGGTGAGAGGGAAGGAAGAATAACAGGGGAGGGCGGGCAAAGTTCCTAAATCAAGGGTGACGGATAAGATAAGAGAACTACCAAGGAACTACATTCTGCAGGCACATGCCAAATACAAGGGCTCGCTCCACTAGCCATCAAGAGGTTTCAAAAGGCACTAGGTTGTGTGTATGATGCACCTACATTGGAAGATGAAATCCTACTTTTGCTGATTAGATATGGCCATCTTCTTACTAAGTTAGTATACTAGTAACAATGATCGAAGATTTTGATTCGTCGAGATATTTCCAATCTACCACATGCATCACATTTGCGTTTAAAGAATTAGGGTATGAGATTTAGTCACTTAAAGATTAACCAATAAATTTTGACTCATTCACCAATTATATTGAGTCGTAGACTTATATGCTTATCATTCGCAACCTTTAGCTTAATTATTAGTAGGGGTGGGCATTAGGTTCGGTTTTACCGAACCAAACCGAATCGAACCGAATAAAAACCGACCGAAACCGAAATAATTGTAATTAGGTTCGAAATTCGGAAGTAAATAGGATAAATTTCGGAACTCAGGTTCATTTGAACCGAACCGAAATTCCGAAAAACCGACCGAATTCCGAATTACAACCCACCTGCCCGAATACCAGCCCAATACCGCCCAACCGTCTTTTTTCAGCCCACTCCGCCCCAGTCCAACAAATTGGATTGAGCTTCTGTCTGGTTGCCTGGGCCTGCTCCCTGCTGCTGTCTGCTACGTCTGGTCAATGGGGGCCTCTTCAAGTCTTCAACAAATCGAAGCAGCGACTGCCTAACCTTAGACGAAATCGCAAAGGGAATTAGGGAAAGCCAGAAAGGGAACTAGGAAAGCACCGAAGCAGCCGACACAGCGACTACCGACTGCGACAGTGCGACTCCGTCTCCTCCAACCTTCTCCACTGCCTGAGCCCGGCGACGTCGACGGCCCGACCTGAGAAGCAGCTTCGTCTCCCTCTCGACGCGATCCTCACCCTCGACGAGCACCCGTCGGCCCAGATCCACCGGTCTCCGCCTCCCAGACTCCCACAATCCCACCCAGACCCAGGCAAGCACCCGCCGGCCGCCAAGTCTCCTCCGGCCGCCACTAAATCTTCTGCCGAAGTCCGAAGTCCTACACTGAATCTCCGAGTCTCCTCCGACAGCTATGAATTTCGGTTCTGGGCAGTTAAACCGAACCAAACCGAGCTATAATTCGGTTCGGCCGAACCGAGCCGAATTATAGCTCGGTTCGAATTCGGTTGGGGTGCAGGGCAAATCGGAAATTCGGCATGTCCTAATTCGGTTCGGTTTAAACCGAACCTACCGAACGCCCACCCCTAATTATTAGCAAGTCATGTTTGGTCATTCACTTCTAAAATTCAAAATATTTTATTACGAAAACCATTGCATTCTATTATACTTATAGAATCAATAGGATCGTAACTAGACCATTGAATGTCAAGTTGTGTTTCCAATTATAAAGATCTATTAAGGAGAAACATAAAATTTGAAATGCAAAAAAGAAATAGTAAAAAATCTAATATATATTGTTGGAATATGAAATTATGTTAAGAAGAGTAGAGTGTGCCAAAATACCCCCCAAAAAAACATAAGATTAGGTGCCAAAGGTATAAAGCCTTGACAGTTGACACAACTATATCAACTTGAACTTTGCAATCAAACTCAAATGTCTCTTCAATGTGTAAAAATGGGGTTGATATATAATCACAGATCTTACAAATGGTGGTGGGTTTAGGGTTTCTTTCTACCGTCTAACTGGGAATTAACAACAGCTCACCCAAAATAAAAGAATGAATGACATTACAAGAAATTCGCCTGCTATGCTCCAACATCCAAGGCAAAGTTTTGGGCAAAAAACATTATTTCTAATCATCGTTTAGCCATAAAAATAATCAGAAGAATCATCAGATCTAAAGCACGACTCGTGCTGCTGCACATTACGTAACAATATGATACACGAGGCGACTGAGATGGTCTGCAAAGGAAGGATGGATAAAATTTTGGAAATTTGTTCTGTGGATGTTGATCTTTCTTTCCCTGTGTGCATTCTTTATACAAAAAGCATTTTCCTCCAGCTCAAAGGTATCCTGGATATGGTTGGTAAGATTGCACGGGAGGCGGCATACCTGAACCATAGGGATGGACCGGAGCCCCATAAGCATTGGCGAAAGGATTTGCAGGCTGTTGGAATTGTGGGGTGGTCATCATCATCATCTGTTGTTGCTGCTGCTGCCACATGAGAGCCTGTTGTTGGTTGGCCATTGCCGCCATTTGCACGTTATGAGATGCAGCTACTCCGTTGGAAGCGAAGAAAGGATCGTGTGGGGCTGCTTGCATCACTGGACCGCTCATTGGAGCAGCTTCCCAAGGGTTGTAGCTTGTGGGCTGACTGTTCCTTCTCATTGCGTCGTCGTATAGGCTGTCCAATGTGAGTTTATCTAGCCCTCCCCCCTTTATGACAATGGAAAGGAGTGAAAAGAATCAGCAAGGGAAAAGGGTGTAGTTTAAAGGCCAAACCACAGAAATACGGATACCAAATTCGATGTGTCCTAATCGTGTTCTAGCAAAATGAAGAAGGGTGCTGACTGCATAATACACTGAATTGATTTCATTATTAGTGTGGTTCGGCTAAATAGCCATTGCCCACCCCTGTAAGCAAGAAACTCAACCCAAATTACCCCAATTCGCCTGCCTTCAGTGACTCAGATTCTGGACACAGTTCAATGCGAGTAGAATCATACTGGCCACCAACCCACCCCTAGCTAAAACGACAGAAATTAACGGTAAGCAAAATTCAAAGAAGCAGCATACCAGCTTGCTAGCAGCAGCGGTAGTTTCATTTGAACTTGGAGCTGTAACCAGTGCTAGTTCCCAACCAGTTCCATTTGCTTGGGTTGGTGCAGTGGCAGGTTGTTGGTCGCCTACAAGAAGAGATGCCAGAATCATGCATAACGTTCGTCATTATATGCATGCAATTGGATAGTACTCAAACCAAGCAAAATTGAAATCCTAATCCAGGGACATTTTACTCAATACTCGCCCGTTCAGAAGCCTAGTAAGCAAAGATTCTATGGGAGACAAGCTGCTCATGTTAGTTTCTTTCTGTTTTTTCAAGTTGATACAAGGCATCCCCACTTGAGGCAACAGGTCTGGGGAAAGGCGAAATATAACTGTTGCTACTGAAAACGAACCATGTGAAATTAGACAGTCAAAGAACTTACCCACTGGGACAATAGCCAGGGCAAGGGAATTTCTCTCATCAAGTTCTGAAGAAGCAACTGTAGCAGGATCATCCAAGTTCTGGCAAGCAAAAGTAGGCGACAATGCCTTGTGAGTAACTGACATATGCCAAATGCTCTTGGAGAACGGATGTGTTGATTTTCTTGCTATCTTTAGAAACCAATACATAATAAGCGAATAGTCGTGGGTAAATAAAAAAAAAAGTTTGAGGAATCACCAGCAAATCAGGTGGTGCAACGACGGGAGGTTTCTCCTCTTTCACTGGTTCGGGAGGAGGAGGTGATGGCGAATGTTCCTCCTCCTCCTTCACCTCAATTTCCTTCTTATACTCTATGGCTAATATTTCCTTCGGTGCTTCAAGTTTATTATCCACAACCTGCTTGGTAAAAAGATCATTTTCAAGTGGTTTTAGCCATAAGGGAGTCCAAACTCGTTGTTGAAGCCAGAGGACAACTTTGAAAGAGTTCACATAACTTCTGATGGCATCCAGAATCCAACAGTATAGTCTCTTCTACCTGTCTAGGAAGGTTAGGTTCTGTACCTGATCTTTGCGAACAGTTGACACACGTGGAGCATCTCGAACATACTCTTCCATTGTTTGTAAGAAAGATGCAGGAGGCTGCATCACCACCAAAACCAAATTCACTTAAAAAAGGTGAATAAATTAACACAGAAAACTGCTGAGAAGAAATCAAGAGAGAATTTGAAACCTGTTCAATCTTAATGAACCTTTCACCACGCCCTATATCCATGCTTTTACATATCTCATAGAATTCCGACAGTCTCTCTGCCTGAAACACAGATTGAAATGTCTCAAGCATAGTGTTGAATGGAATTTCCGCACCTTGATTAACAAAAAATTTACCTGCTGACAGGCTTTCCTATATATTTCCAGAGCCTTCACAGCATCAGCACGTGGCATCTCAAAAAACTGTATTAATAAAGTTGACGTCAATATTGGAACATTATAACATCGGATGTTAAAGCCCAAATTCAGATCATTTACTACCTTGTCAACTAGATTTGCTGTTCCATCTGTTATTGCTTGATAGATCTTGACACTTTCCGAAGCAACCTATTGGAAAATGGCACGAGAGAGAAGGATAAGTCATAATCAAAGAAGATTGCTGACTATTATCCACTAATTTGAGAAGAGAAGGTATTGAAGAATTTTCCCGACCATTGCGAGTGCCAAGCGGATGATGAAGTTACTAACTGCAGCTCCCTGTGGCTATTAAAAAAGGATCCAATGCTGCTTCAGTAAAGGTAGCATGTATTAGTAAAAGAACAATATTCTACAGCAACTTTAACTGGTACCTGACAGTTAAGAACACGGAAAAGAAGCTGCTGCAAGGCTGGCAATTGCTCCAGTAGTTCAGCAGTTTCCAGATCTTTGGTCCTCTGCAAAAGGTTTGTTAATGAATTAGTCAAGGACAACAGATGCCTACAATTAACAGAATCTAATAAGAGAGAAAGAGAGCTTACAGGTCGATCTGTCTCAATATCATATTTCAATATCCGGAAAGATTCCAGCCTCTCCTCCAAAAACAAGGCATAAGTGCGAAGCCAAGCAGAATAATCCCATGCTGTGAAATGAATAAGAATTATCAATTGAATCGATAAATAAACATCCAGTTTCGCAAAGGCAAGGTGATTACACTAAATACCATTCGGGCTGGAATCATCTTTAAAATGAGACATGTTGAGCATATGACTTCTGCTTCTGCCATAGTTGATGAGTTCCTCGTGAAATGTAGGATCTACTTCTCTCAATGCTCGATGGATGACAACCAAAGTTTTCAAGGCGACCTGAAATTAGAAGCATTTGGTCCATCAGTAAGCATGGACTACTACACAACAGAAAAGAAATCAGCTACCATGTAAGCTGGTTCACGAGGTAAGATACCTATATAGTTACATGGCATGAGCTTATTAACATAATAATTCAGATTAAGAGAGATGCTGTCCCATAACTCACACCACTCCACTATGTCTAAGATTAGATGAGACAGAAATTATACACCTACCGCCCAATTATGCGTCTTTGATAACCTTCTGGCAAGACCATGGATGCAATATGCAACATCAGCACGAGGCCTGGTAGCTGAAATAGCAGCAAAAACAGCTGCAAAGAGAATGACGAAATATCATAAGCTTGCTGTTCGTCAGTCTATTCTCCCTAACAATATTAGACTCACAACAAGCCGAATGATTGAAAGGATCTCCATGGCTTGAAGATGAAAAAGAATAGGCATAACCATTTACCCACCTCTTATATGCTTCTCCTTTGCAGGTCGTTCAACATGATTGGTGGCTTTGACTATAGCAATATCCAATTCCTGAGAAATGGAAGTGTACCAAGAGCAAACAGATCAATGATATGGAAAAAGGGAAATTTAACAACCATAGTCCAATATTCACCATAATTCTTAACTGGTTTACCTTGTAATCGCTATTGATTTTAGCCAATGAAACAGTGGTGGTATCCTTAATGGATCCAAGTGCCTTCCTCAAGCTGTTCTGACTTCCACCTCCTGACATCTTCTCTCGAGAGTTCAACAGAATTCTGCAAAAGCTAAACACAGTCAACATCCTCAGAACGATTAACACAATCCTCCAATATGAAGTATTAAAAAATGAACTTTTAAACCTCAATCAACAACTTAGAGCTCATATCTAGATAGATCCAAGCTAAAAACCCAATAATCGACAAAAGCACCGAACAGTCGGCAGCAGTCAGACAGAGCACTGACTACAAAAAGCACAAGGAAATCCAAAAACTCCCAACCTCCAAAACAATTGAAGAACGAAATAGAGCAAAGAAACAAACTTTACAGACCCATCCAGAACCCAGATAATCACAACCCACAAAAGATCTCACCAAAACAAACCTACCCAGAATAGAAACCCCACCACTTAAACAATAGAAAGGTAGGGTGTCTTCAAGTCAAGGATTGCATTACCAACTGAGAGCTGTAAAAATGGAAGAAGAAAAAAAGATTCCTAAGTAGGAGCAGAGGAACTCCCCGCGCTGACACAGAAGAATTGGGCGAGGAAAATACCTGAGCTGAATCCGAAGGAAAGGAGGAAGAAGAAGAGAGGGGAAATGGTCGGTGGAGAAATGATGAAGGAAAAGTCGACAATCTGATTGAGAGAATTGGAAATGGAAACTCTTTTCTTTCTTTTCCTCTCTTTACTTTTTCTGAGGAATTCAGTGGGGAGCTCGGTTTTTGGTTGAGTCGTCGGCGTCGTAGACGAAAATTTAATGGAAATCATTTGCTTTTTTATTCTGTATTTATTGTCACATTTCTATTTTTTATTTCAGTATTAAATTTAGACGGCGTGCTTGTCCCTGCGAGCCTTTTCTATGTTTGGTCCCACCCGTAATTCCTATAACATCTCAAGTCCTTATTGTTCAAAATTAGTACAAATTAGTCCATGCAATAATACCTCCATTTAGGACTGGAAGTTTGGTACCGGTATTTGGGATATACCTAATACCGTACCGAATTTTTCTATATTTAGTATTAGTGAATATACGTATTATTTCTTAGGATTGAGATTTGGATTGAATTTCCATTGTTATTCGGTATTAGGGATTACGGAATTGGGATCGGTGTATACCGAAATACCGATCAATACCGAAATATAAGCTAATGTGTATTTAATCCTCTCAACTAGACTCTCTCATTCACTGCTACACTACCATTTAATTATACATAGATCATTTCATCACTATTTCACAACTTAGAAGTTCCCATCCAACTCAAAACTGATTTTCCAATTTAAGTCACTCTCGTCCCTCACCTAATCTCTTGTTATTTTCATAACACCAAAAACACAAACAATAGTATTAGTCGTCTCTCAACCTCCAATTTTTCAAATTAAAGATTACAGATGACAAGAACTTGAGATGTCACCTCTCCTCCATTTTCTTTATCCATATCCTAGCTTTAGGCAAACTCAGGGCTCTTTGCTTAGACTTTTTGCCCAAAATTAAAAATTAAAATATAATTTATATATTTAATTATTGATTGTAAAGATAATTAATTTTGTATATGATAATACCGATTGGGATACCGAAGTACCGATTGGGATACCGAAATATTTAGGAATTGGGATTGGGATATCGAATTATTTAGGGATTGAGATTGTGATTGATTTTAGGGTTTAATTCGGTATTCGAATTTTTGATATTTGGTATTGGGATACCGATAACGTACCGATTTTCAGCCTATTTGGTTGCTATGCTTGCCTATCATGTTTCAAATTTATTGTCTTCTCATTTTTTTTCTTCTTCTTCATTTAGATTTCTGGTTCTACTTCGTTCAATATAGGTTGTCATACATAATGAAAAATCAAAGTTTGGTATGGTGACTGATGATAGAATTTGTATTTAAAGAGACTGGAATATAAATAGACAAGCTTTTAGGGATCAAATGCACAAATACCCTCCTCTCTTGCCTCTACCTGTTAATGCCTTATTAGTTGCTAGATTTATATGTATATTACAAGTTTTATATTGTACGTTTAACTATAGCATGAAGATCTCCCCCTAACCTCGGTGCGTTGCAGTGGCGGAGAGGCAGGGCGTTTTGGCCTCGTCCCGGGACAGTGGTAAATTTCTGTGGAACAAAAATACATCATATATATTTATATTGGTGATGAAACACAACACGTATAGGTAGTATTAGAGTACTTTGTCACTACAACACAACTCATTACTTGTCCAAAATTGACATAAATTAATTTATTATACAATAAACGAAATTCCAATTGCAATAAAGACCTAATCGGGTCTCTTTTCTCCTTATGCTTATTCGATCTTTCCCCAACAACCCTGAAACTGTCTAGTGACAACCAGCGACGGATCCAGAACACAGAAGAGCACTGGGCCGCATTTCATTAGAAAATTAGAACCGTAAAAAAAATATAATGATTATAGTTTTTTGCAATGTAAATTGTACACGACTGTATTTTAATTTAGGGAATGCATCAATAATGAAGTCTACATCCATACCAATAGTATACACTGTTTCAAATAAAATACCTGAGCAATCGGCGAGAAATTCATCGCTAATTTTGTTGAGCAAATCGGTTCTCACATGTTTCATTGTTAAAAAGGTTCTCTTCGTAGTAGCTGTTGAAACAAGCAGCATCAACACTAGATAAATCAATCGACTAATCAATTTGCATTGTGTGTCCATCCCTGCACACCAGCTACTTTAGTAAATTTGTAAGGGAACAAACCTCATATTTCTTTTAGTCTTTTACGTTTTCAACTTTTTAGAATTTTAGGTTTCATCTACATAATAAATAAAAGCCAAATTAGAAAACTTGAAGCCTCATTTCAAATTTCCTGCATCCAGAGTGAAAGTAGGAAGGACATTTTGGTCTTCACAATTACTTTTTTTTATTCATTAAAAAGACACTACTAGGATTCGAACCATGACCACTTTAAAGAAAAGCAAAGATTATAACCAATCACACTAAGTACAATTGTTGTATCTTTTTAAATTAAAAACATATAATCGCAGAGAGGAAAAAACCCTTCCCCATTTCAAATTCCCTGCTCCATGAGCGTTTGTACGAAGGGTAGAATAGGGAGTGCCAATTTTTTTCTTTTTCCTCTGTGGAACGGGCTAACTTACCGTACACATGCGGATTTAAACGGGTTCAAGAGTGTCAATTTTTTTCTTTAAGTCATTTTATTTCTCCGTGGTGGTAAAATATATACGAAAAGGCAAAAACAATACTCCTTTTTATTGCTAAAAAGAAAAAAATTAACAATAAACTAATGCATGGATTCTAATGGGCTAACCGCTAATCATAAAATAAAAGAGTTGAATGGGCCTGACCTACACGGGATTTGCCCATAAAAAAAAACAAATGAACATCATGGGTTTGTCATTCTAAAACAAGCTATTTTCTCTATCATAATATATATTATGTTATTATTTTATATCTTAGTGGCTAAAATATAATGTATTTTAAAATTATTCATTGGGTTCAACCTCAACCAACCCAATTAGTCCAATTTTTATCATTTCAAATATATATTATATAATTATTTGATATTATACTGATTAAATTATAGGGAATCGTTTGGTATTTGTTAGTAAAAAACTAAACAGAAAGATCTATTTGGCTATTTTTAACATTAAATGATCCTAACCATTTTCAGTTTCCTTTCGAAATTCTATAGTTTTATTCCCGAATCAGTGATGTGCATATGACGAATTACAGTCATCTCTTTTCTTTCATTATTTTTTATTTTCAAATAGAAAGTTTAAAGTAAAGAATAACTAGAGTTTGGCATGGGTCGGTCAAACAGGCTGAATTTCATGTTTTGGCCCGTTTTGATCATGTCTAATTTATAATCACATGGTTCTCTGATACCCGATAATAATCTCAATCCAAACCAGTTTGGCAGGTGAGTCCGTGTTTACCACCATTTTCTAGGGATACAGGAACGGTGGTTCCCATCCCAAATTGTGTTGTTCATTCTTGATTTATTTAGATTTTATCATGGCTTGGCAAAAAACCAGAAAGCACAATGATGACAAGATGAAAGTTTTATAAAGCAAATTAATCGGCCAACGGGCCGAGTAAAAACTAGCAACGATTGTGAGATGTTCATTTCACGAAAACCCGCAAGATAGGCGATTTTTTATTCGATTTTTTGGAATTCGGTTTCTATAAAACTTACTCCCCCTCATCATATTATCGGGTAACAGGTACTTGAATTTGGTTCATAAGGTTGATTTTTGATTCGTTGCATCATTCATGTCTTTTTTCTACTAAAATTCACAAATTTTATCACGTGTTTCCAAAAAAAAAAAAAACTATACAACAATAAGCTATACACCCCCATTACATTATCAAATTTCATACCTCACCTTCCTCCGGCCAAACGGCCGGGGCCACGCTAGTTGTTTTTTTAAGACGCATGATCTTTGGGGCTAAAATTTCTAGGCTAAATTTAGAATAGTGATTTGAATATGTTCAACTTGATTTTTTTTCTAGTTAAACCCAATCTTATCATAGAATAACACTGGGTCGAATGTCTAAAATCAAAATTTTCATAAGGACTATAGTAACTACGGATCCAGATGAGGGCTGGGCCGGGGCCTGGGGTGGCCACCCCCTGTATCCGCCAGTGGTGACAACGGCAATCCCACTAGTTTTGATCTACCAATTACAACTGCAAGTGTAAAAAGAGCATTTTTCAGCTTTGATTTATATTAAGAACAAGTTTCCAAGTCGATTTGCGACCAGTTTGCTAATGCTTGTTTAGTAAGATACGTTGAAAGAGACTTATATAATAGAGTAGACAACGAATGTTTTTGCGTTTCTTTCACTATATGAAATTCTTTCGTAGTTGTTTCTGAAAAGTATGATAGTACAATCAGTTATTTTTAATTTATGAATGAATTATTTGGATATAATTATTTTTTATTAAATAATTATTTTATTAGATACTTATATATTTAAGTTATGAAAAGAGGACACGGGTGATTTGAAATGCTGCCTCCGCCACTAGCGTTGAGAGTCATATGTATCCATGATTTTTTAATTTTTAAGAGACTGGAATATAAATAGACAGGCTTTTAGGGACCAAATGAGCTAACAACATTTGTGCATTGCATGAAAACGTACTTTTGTCACGCTTGGAGGCTTTCCCCCCCCCCCCCCCCCCCCCCCCCCCCCCTTTTGTCCATACACAATTTCACAAATACGGCGCCGTACGAAGAAAACTGTACCCCACCCACAGCGTCCAAATGGCTTGTGCTCCTCTGCAGCCGCTTACACAGTCACTCAATCCTCCTCCCCTCCGATTTCGCCACGTCATCAGAACGAACCGCGATCTCCAGCTTTACGGAACTGGGGGGAAATTGGAGTAAGGAAATCAACGCGTGATTATTAATTTAATTATATTTCAAATTAGTCGTGCTTTGCTTGCATGGCACTGGCACCGCCGGCTGCGCTGTCTGTGACATTCCACACATGACAGATTTTCTTTCCCTTTTATAATTTTTCCAGTTGAAATACTTTCATAAAAAGAAATTCCAGTTGAAATAACGATATTATTAGAAGATTAAAAAAAATCATTTATACTATAATTATACCAATAACTAATTTAGATTTATCTTATTTCGTTAGGACGAAAGCGTTAATACTTATACCTTCTTAGTCTTTTAACATGCAACTGATAATTGTGATGCATTTGGGATGTGATAAATATAAATAAGAAGGCAGAATTATATATTTAAATATGTAGCATTCATCGGTTGAATCGGATTAAGAGTACTTTATATACAACTTTTCAATATTGGAATGAGAATGTTTCATCATTGACTACAAAGTTGGTTTTTGCTTCTCCATCTTCCTGTTGTAACAAAGTTCCTGGTAAACCTGATTAGTGTAGATAACCCATTGACCCTAGGATCTAGAAGCCTTTGAAATTTCATCATAAGACTGGTGTTTGGTCAAAATCTATTGTGGCAGTTGGAATTTTGTAGATAAGATAATATGATCCAATTAGGGTTGAATTGACATAATCATACTTAATGGTATGATTCATAAAATAAAAGAAAATTTTAGGAAAAATATACAGTAGTGTCATAATAATAACTATGGAAACTGAGGTGTCAATCACATGCATACTATGATAAGAGCCACTAATGAAAACAAGAAACATATTATTTGGGTAATTTTGGCAGTATTATTATTTGGCTTTATTATTACTTGATTCATGGAATAAGTGATAATTATAATTATTATTGGTGGTGGTGGCTTGAGGATTACTCAAAAAATGGTGGATGAAATTGATAAATTTTCTGGTGGGAAGCTCCAAAGCAAAATAATGAACACTTTGAAAGGAACGTTTCCAATGTTTATGCCATGTGGATGCGAGTTGTGATCTACTCCTCTTTACCCTTCCACCATAAACCAACCCTTAAAAGGACCAAACCTTCAAATTTTTATTTCAATTAACAAACATTCAGGAGGAACAATTTCTAAAAAAATTGGTAAGTATAGTTAGGTTATTATGGTTGGTATCTCGAGTGTTATGGAGCTAAAAGAAGAAGAGTGTTCGAGATGGGATGATCGAAAGTAAGCATCTAACAAATAATTAGATATTTTGATGACAGCCAAGTAGGCCTGTCGGTTCGGTTCAGGTCGGATAACCGAACCCAAAACCCGTGAAAATTGAAAAACCAAACCCACGCCCACACAACCCGAAACCGAACCCGAACTGCACTTTTGTGGGTTTCGGGTACTGGAACCCGAAATTGAGCAGCAGAATAAACAAACCTCACTCAATGAATCAAACTACAGAACAGAGAAACAATGCAAAAAGGACAACCCACCAGAATTTGGACTTGGCGCGAACCTCATTCGTATTCCAGAGCTTCATCCTATAGATCTTCGGATGGTCATCGCTCTCCGTCAGAAGAGCTCGCCCGACGACCTGGTACTGGTGGTACTGGACAACCCGAGAAGTAAAAAAAAAAAAACAAAAAAACAAATACCCAACAAAACCAAATCAACAAACCAACGAGAAGACCACGAATCCTGACTTCATTAGACCAAAACGCAAATGAACCAAACTAACAATAAAACAAATGGGAGCCAAAGAACCCCATAGAAATTTTGAACGGGAAATTCGAGAAGCCGAAAGCTTTAACATACCCTGTAAGCAACCATTTTCGCCGGCAGAGGAAAATAGAATGGGAAGTTCCCTTCGCTTCAAACTGTCTCTGCCTTCCCCTCTCACGCCGCCGATCGAGAACAAGGAAGAGGGTTTTGGTTTTGGGCACTGAAGATGGTAACCCTAATTGTAGATAGTAAGACAACACGACTGTCGTTCCGAGGTACCTAACCTGAAATGGGTTTCGAGGTACCTAACCTGAAATGGGCTTCGGCCTGGATACTGATCACCATCTCGACCTTAGTTTCCGACGGCGGCGATGCTCTGTTTTCATCGCTCGGCGGCAGAGCACGGCCGACGACGACGACCTTCTCCTCCTGCCGATTGACGGCGACGTACGAGGTTTCCAGCATTGACACGCGGCGAATTCGGCTTCCGCCGCCGGGGAGGTTTCGAGGCGACGAGGATGGTGACGATGATCAGATTGCAGAAGAAAAAGCCCACTGCCCGAGTATCAATTTTCGGTTTTGCGGGTTTCAGTAACCCGAAACCGAGACTATAGATATCGGGTTGAACCCGAAAAAACCGAAACCGAGAATGAAAAAACCGGTTCAGGTTTGGGTTAACCCGAAAACCTGAAACCGGATTGACAGGCCTACAGTCAAGTGTGTAGAATAAGGTGGCCTACTCAATTAGTTGAAGTATTATGGTAAAATCCATCTTGCAAAGGACTCTCCTAAACAGTTGAACTAATCGTAATTACTCCCTTTTCTAGATTCGGTACGAACTTCTAAATAAAATGTTAGTGTCTTGTTACAAATGAGAGAACTTATTATTAGTTATTAGTGCTTACATTGAGGGTTGTTTGTACGTATATTATGATAAAAATTAGAAGTTTCATCAGTATTATCAAAACCTAATTACTGATTTGGATTCAATTTATATTGCATAAGATATTTTATTAAATAATCCAACCAAGCAAATGAAACTGTGTTCTCAAGAAGCCGACACTAGTCGGTTGGTAGAATTTTTATGTTTCACGAGTTGGCATCTGACCGCGATGCCAGCTCAGGCATGCCCTCACGGTGGTTAACTATTGGGCTGGGATTCCCTTCCGATATAAAACAAAACCATCCAAAAACCGTAAGTGGATCCCACTTTGGGCTCGTACGTACGCCGCCGTAGCTGTCAGCCCAAAAATGACGAATCTGAGAGTGAAATGTTCTGGGCCCAGCCGTGGGCCCACCCTCATCACTCATTTCATTTCATGTACTTCGCCGTCACGGACTGACAGACGGTGTAAGCTGATTGGGCCCAAACGGTGGGCTCTGCGTATAGAAATTAGAACAGCAAACTGTACCCAGGAAACCATGTCTACGCTCAAAAAAGAAAGCTTTGTGTCAGTCCTTATGATTTACCAAACTAGAACTAGATTAATCTTGTTAATTAATTGTCAGAGTCGCACAAGAACAATAAAATAAAATTATAGTTGAATGAGCATCTAGTCGCGGCAGAACAAACGACTTAGAAGATCATGTCGAGATATGATTTAGGCGTTAAACTCGACAAGTCGTAGGACTTTATTCAAAGGTATTCTATTAGTAATTTAGGACTTGTGTCTCTGGTCACATTACACCTGATAAACCTCTTTAGGTAGCTCATGAATCTGTCTGCTATTCACCAAGATCAAGATCGAGAATGTAAAACTGGCAGGGGATTCACTTCGTCATCGAGGAAGAAAAAAATAATAATTAAGAAACAAGACGCCCTACAATCATCGGTCCTCACCCAATGCAGGTTTACGATTATGAGCTTATATGACTGTCCCTAACAAATCATGGCTTCAAAATTGGACGAATTCCAATGTATAGTTACCAGTGTGAGCCCTTCGGCAAGGCAGATTTGACACTGAAGAAAAACGCAATGCTGCTGGAGTCCGAGGCTCTCTTCCAACATCTTGCGGTGAATCCTTTCCTTTCTTTCCCTTACGTTTAGCTGATGCAGAATGACAAATGAAATACATTAGTTATTGTTTTGCCGGCTTTCTCAGCAAGAAAAAACAGATCCGTTTAGCTTGTTCTCTAAGTAATCAGATTGACCGCGCCAACCTGATTCGTCTTTCAGTTTTATTACAACATGGTCCCTGGAGTTCCATTTAAGCAAACAACTAGACATACAGATATAGGTTACAATACCAGTGACCTCAGTCATCTCCATTCTCGAATCTGTTATGTTGGCTACTTGGCCAAGACAGCATAAAGGTACCAGTATACCATGACGAATTCGCAAGGTGAGTAGAGCTCTAACTCGAACCCCAACATGAGAAACCAATATGCTCTCCAGTAAGTCTGCTTCTCCAACCATATCAGGATTTGCTTGACAACTCTTGCCACAACATTCTTCAGAAACTAAACTCATCACCTCCTAAGAGATATCAAAGCTAGAATGTGAAATATAACAGTCAGAAGCAGAGGAGAAGAGCAAATTACCTCAGCATTTGAAGTTGCTGATACTTCTCCAAACTCGCTTGTGTAAGCAATCTTTAACTGTTGAAACAAATTCAACAACGGAGGTGATCCTTGTGTTATTTATTTAATCTCAATGTCAAACAAGATGGAAGTCAAAGTCCAACAGCATAAACCACGGTGCTAAAATAAGGAGACCAGAGCATGCGAAGTCTGCCCTCTAGGTAGCCCTCCTGCTATTGTACTGACGCAGTCACCATTGCACAGACAGTAACCAGATTTACGTACCTGTACATAGATAACACGCCAATCTTGCAAACTTTTCCCTAGTTTATGCCTTTGCCAATTGCCATGCAGCATTTGTACAAACAATTTTGACCATGTTGATGACTAACTGCAAGACGCATGGAAAGTACACAAGCTCATGAAAGCTCATTCCCAGAACAAGTATATAACAAAAGGATGCAGAAAATAACAGGTTCTGCTACTTCCGCACTAAACATTAGTGCAGACAAGCAAACCCATCAGTTCTTTCTTATTAACAGTCACTACCTAAGTTTACAGCTGAACATTTTAGAAGGTAGTACATTCCGGAGAATAGAGTAATTTGAAGTTATTCTCACCTGCCCTAGTTGCATAACAGATTCATTTCTCAGAATACCATTGTTCTTTGTGGTCTCAGGCAACCCTGCAGCCATAGTAATTACAGCAAACGTAGGATCCCGTCCATAAAGGCTTCCCTCTTGAACCAGCAAAAGCTGCAAAGAGAACGAAAGTCAGCCGCTGAGAATGACTAATTGATAGGAACTGAAAAGTAATTAGCAAATGCATTATGCTTAGGAAAAGGTGCTGGCCATCTAAGCAGCTTCAGAGATAAAAAATAATCATATAATAAGAAATTGAGAAAAGTAGTTTCTGAGGAAAAAGAAGAAAAAACCTGAAGATGAGATCTTACCACTATATGAGGTTGTGAACTTTGAAACTGGGTCACAAAGCGCAGCAGAACTTCCAATGATGCGTCCGGTGAATAAGAGCAAATAAAACCTATATCATGAAGAAGTTTTTCAAAATACTCAATTGGCCTGCCATAGGGAGAAGAAAAGAGGACCTCATTAAAATGAGTAATTGAACAAGGTGATGCAAATTTAATTTCTGGAGTCATCACCTTATTCCAACTAAGCATTTTTATTGAGCGAGGTGGAGCCGGAGCAGAGACTATACTATTCAAACTAGCATCGAAACCAATAGGTTGTCGTCCTGATGCAGTTGTTCTATCTTCTATACCGTTTGAACAATTACTAAGAGCAGTTGATATTAGAAAGTCTGCTTATTCAAAGGAAGTCCATAACCATGGTAAAAAGATCCTCTTCCTGCCACATAAGTGAATTAACTCGGTATATTAGTATAATAATGCTTAACAAGGTCTGAGAATATCTTCACAATTATTAATCATCACCGTGCTTGTTGATGATCAAACAGACAAAAACTGAATGTAGACAAATCTTAGCGAAGGAAATATGGAGCAGTAATAGAGGCTAAAGGGTTGTTGGAATACTTTACTTCATGTGTACGGGCATCTGAGACAACTGAAACAATAGCCTTGCTGGTGGCCCGAACAATTTTGCAATACGAATGCAATATTGGGGATGGAACTGTTCTCTCGATCGGGCCTCAACAAGTAGATACAAGAGAAGACAGTTTGAGCAAGTGAATGACCCTTTTGCCACGTTGCCTACCACAGAAAGACAGCAGTTCAGGCCTAGAAATTTCTTTCAGCATGTAACCCTCAAATGGTGATATTCCAATCCTACCTCGCAAACTAAGAGATGGTCCATACCATCTTATGTGCATTGAACATCTGTGGTTCTATCAGAGCTTATTGGAACTGGAGCAACACCATCTTCGATTGCCTCATCAACAGAATAGTACTTGCACGTCATACCAGAATCCATCTTCGGGTGTCCATTATCTAGAAAATTGAACAACTTGTTAACTTAACTTATCGGAGAAGAATTGAAACAGAGAATGATCGAAACAGAAACGGAGAACACACAGATTTACGTGGTTTCCTTGATCAGTGTGATCAAGACTAGTCCACGGCCGAAGCGATCGATGTTCTTATTTACTTAGCTGCCGATCATGTTCATGATACATGTGTATATATTAACCTAACCCTAGCAGAGGTAGAAGAGTGTTCGGCTAGGGTAGGGATCTTCCTAGACTAGGCCTACTACTATACAATGGGCTAAAGCCCATCCGAAATACATATCTCAACATCCTCCCCCAAATTGATGGAGGTCTCGCATCATCAATTTGCCAGCAAGATAGAAATGACGACTAGCAGTAAAGGCCTTAGTCAGCAGATCTGCAATCTGATCTTCAGACTTAACATGGAAGATACGAATAATGCCATCTCGAACTAAATCACGAACATAATGCATATGGACCTCAATATGCTTCGTACGATCATGCACAACAGGATTCGTCGCAATCCGGATAGCACTGGTGTTATCAACATATAGCTCCATAGGAATCTCACAAGTCACCCCAAAATCATCAAGTAAACGCCGAAGCCACTCAAGCTCAGACACTACATCCGACATAGCTCTGTATTCTGCTTCGGTGGAGGACTTAGAGACGCGATCCTGTTTCTTACATCTCCAAGAGATGAAAGAACCCCCAAGACGAACACACCATCCAGTCGTTGAGCGTCGTGTATCAACACACCCTGCATAATCACTGTCAGACGAACACACCATCCACAGCTAGGAGAGTCCGCACCGAGACCATCTTCGCCACAGGAGCAAATGTTTCTTCAAAATCAACACCATACTCCTGACTGAACCCCTGAGCAACCACACGAGCTTTGTGCCTCTCCAAAGAACCATCAGGAAGAAACTTAAGAGCATAGACCCAGCGGGACCCCACCACCGGCCGATCAGGAGGGCGGGAGACCACCACCCACGTATGGTTAGCAAGAAGAGCACGAATCTCCTCGGTCATAGCTCCATCCCAGGCCGGATCACCGCGAGCCTGTGAATAACGAGTAGGAACAGCAAGAGCATCAACACCATAAGAAACATAATCACTGTGCCGAGAAGGAGGTACCCCAAAGGTAGAGCGCTGAGAGCGGCGGACAGGCGGTGGTGGTCCTGGTGAGGCCGAAGGCAGTGAAGGCGGTGGAGACGACGGGGAGGAGGGAGGCGGACTGGGATCAGGGCCAAGGTCAAGAGGAGCATCATCACCATCATCGTCGTCAGAAAAGGATGGAAGACCCAACGTCGTATCAAACAAAGGAGTGGGAGTGGACGAGGAGGAATAGAACATGAGATTCTCAAGAAATACGACATTACAGGCTATACGAACACGACGAATATCAGGATCATAACAGAGATAACCCTTATAGATATCACTATAACCGAGAAAAACTCAACGAGCAGTCTTAGAGGTCAACTTAGTACGCTCCGAACAAGGAAGCAGTACAAAACATAAGCAACCAAAGACACGAAGGCGAGAATAAGGTGGCTGTTTACCGAACAGCCTAAAATAAGGACTAGACTGGCCAAGAACAGGTGTGATCTGGTAATTAATCAGTCGAACAGCTGTGGAAACAGTTTCAGGCCAAAACATGGAGGGAACACGAGAGGAAAGAAGAAGGGCACGAGTGACCTCAAGAACATGACGATGTTTACGCTCCACAAGACCATTCTGTTGAGATACACCGGGACAGGACTTATGGGTAAGAATTCCTAAGGACGCATACAGACTGAGCAAAGGGGTGGAGCTAAACTCTCCCCCGGGATCAGAACGGACTACACGAACAGATCTATCAAACTGAGTCTTAATCATCTGTAGGAATTCAGTGGCAATAGACAAAAGATCGGATTTAAATCGGAGAAAATATACCCATGTGAATCGAGTAGCATGATACAAACAGTGCGAAATACTTATAACCATGTCGAGAAGTAACTGGACTAGGTCCCCAGAGATCAGTATGGATCAAATGAAAAGGTTCAGTAATAACTGTGGTGCTCGAAGGGAAAGAAATCCGAGTCGTTTTGGCTTCAACACAATTTTGACAAGAAAATTCTGACAACCGATCAATTTTAGTGTTTGGGCCAAATAACTGCTGACGAAACATGGTTACAAGCCTACCCGAATTGGGATGACCCAGTCTAGCATGCCACAACTGAAATTTTTGATCACTAAGACTCGAATAAGCAGGAACAGACAATACCCTAGACACCAAAACAGAATCCGACGACGACGATGACAAGGAATGTGGGGATGCGGTGACGAGCTCATCCATCAAGAATATCCGACCTTGTTTTCTACCCGTCCCGAGCTCCCTCCCCGTCTTCATGTCCTGTACAACACAACCAGACGGTGCAAAAATAACACGACAGCCTTGTTCAGTAAGTTGACCCACAGAAACCAGATTAGGAACCAATTTAGGAACATGAAAAGTATCAGGCAAAACAATATTATCATCCTTAGCCGAACCAATACCAGAGATCATGAGCCTAGTGCCATTAGCAACTTGTAAGGAGAGATTATGAACTGGTTTGACCTTGCTAACAACAGAACGATTACCAGTCATATGATTAAAGCAGGCAGAGTCCATGATCCATTTCAAGAATTTACATGTCACCTGAAGACTCGCAAAGGCAGAGGAGATAGCTTTATTCACCATGGTCTCAAGAGCAGCAGGGGTAACGAGAACCCCATCCGAACCAGCTGCTGGGGTCGCAGCATAGGCAGGGCGAGCACGGCCACGCGAATTCTCATACCTGCCACCTCCACGTCCCGCACTGGAACCAGACCCATCAACATCACCCATCCTTTCTTGAAGCAACTCACAATCAGAAATAATGTGCCCCTTCTTCTTGCAATATACACAGAAGTTGCGCTTGCGGCAATACTTCTTCGTATGACCTTTATCGTGGCAATGGTGGCATTCCACCTCCGAGAGAGGACGAGGAGGAGCAGATGAACGGTAAGCAGCGAATGCTGCATCTTGAGGCAGCTCGTCATCGCCAGCAGGAGGGGAAGACAGGCCGCCTGGTCGCGCAGCAGCAGCAGCGAAGCGGGAGCTATCAGCCAGGGCATGACGCGACTTCAGATTTCCACTTTGAGCAACGCCGGCCACGCTGAAGGCTGGGACATCGGCACGGCCAGGCCTGGCGTCGAGAGCAGCCTGGGTTCGCATTCGAGTCTCTTCTCGGATAAGATCAGCGAGAATCCCTTCCAGCCGAAGAGAGTCGCGGTTCAGAAGGGTAGCCCTTAGGGACTCGAACTCAGGTCGGAGTTTTATTAAAAATTGAAGCAGCCGAATCTTAGTTTTCTCGGCCTGAAGTTCGGCGGGAATAGGCTGGGTGAGGATGGACGACGTGAGCAGGTCCTGCTCTGTCCAAAGAAGGCGGGCAGCATTATAGTAGGAGGCGACATCAAGCTCGCCCTGGTGGAGATTGGCCAGCTCCACCTCAAGTTCGAATTGTCGGTTGGCACTGGTTGCAGAATATGTCTCGGCAAGCGAGCTCCACATCGCGGCAGCAGTCGGAAGAAGACGGAGACCCAGAACAATGGAGGGATCAACCGAATTCATGATCAAGGAGCGGACGCGGGCATCGGTCTGAACCCACCGCAGCACGTTTGCTTCTGTGGAAGGGGGAACCGTCGGCCGGGCAGAGGTTCCGTCGAGGAAGCCAAGGAACCCTTTCCCTTCGATGAAAACGCGAAACTGGAATTCCCAGAGGGAATAATTTTTCGCGTTCAAACGAGTAGTGATCCGATCAGAATCCAAGCTGGTGAGCTCTGATACCATGTTAACTTAACTTATCGGAGAAGAATTGAAACAGAGAATGATCGAAATAGAAACGGAGAACACACAGATTTACGTGGTTTCCTTGATCAGTGTGATCAAGACTAGTCCACGGCCGAAGCGATCGATGTTCTTATTTACTTAGCTGCCGATCATGTTCATGATACATGTATATATATTAACCTAACCCTAGCAGAGGTAGAAGAGTGTTCGGCTAGGGTAGGAATCTTCCTAGACTAGGCCTACTACTATACAATGGGCTAAAGCCCATCCGAAATACATATCTCAACACAACTATGTTCATCAGTTGTAAAGAACAGGAAGGATCAAGAGAAAGGAAAGGAAAGGCAGATAGTTCGTGTTATTATGCAAGCTAAACACCTCACCACATCTCACGTTTTCCAAGAGAGAAAGAAAATTGCAAAAAAAAAAAAAGCCTCAAAAGAAAAACCAAGCAAACCAAAGTTTGATAAACTTGTGCTATTGAGATACGCTTTAGCAAGAAGATCCGTTAATCAACAAACTATGGGGCGGAGAGCAAGTGAACACCCTCCCAGGCAAACTCTTAAGCCAATCGTAAATTTGAATGTTATCTTATGTGAAGGCAAGCTAAGAAGTAATTGAAACTCTCCAGCACTTGTGTTAATAGCTGGCTCTTTAAGCCTAGATAATGCAAGAACTCCATGACCATTTGGACCGACTTACAAATTATGACTAGCAACGAAATGGTATAGGATTTATTTATTGAAGTGTAAACATGGTGCTCTTCTGAGGAGTTGCCAAATGCCTACAACGAAAAATTTGAAACTGCCGCAGTACCTCTAAAGCAGACATGGCAGCGAAAAGATTGAAATTCTCTCCATGAATGAGCTCACCATCCAGAAGATCTTTAATTCAGCAATAGGAAGAGATAGTTAAATCTCAACGCAAGTTGAAGTTGAAGTAATCAATAAATGACTTAAAGCCCAACAAAATAACAAATAACAATTTCGTCGCATCAATTGCATTGGCCGGGCTAATCCCTTCCATTGCATGGTTGTGGCAACCCATCCTAGTTCTCGATAAATGCTTGACCAACTTCGAATTAGAACTCCTAAACTCTAATCCCCAATGAATCAAGACACAGTTCTTTCTCGGAAACACTTGATTGAAAACAATTGCCTAGCTTTCCCTCCATTAATGGTTAGTCTCGAGCTCCCACTCAAAAGATGCAAACTTTCGTTCACAAACTCACAACCCAAGTCCCACTCCCCAGCGATTCCACAAAAACGATTACGTTAGAACTATAAAAAAGTCGAAATCATTCTTCTAAACCATAGAAAGATAGACCAAGAAGAGACTAATGAAACTAACAATCAAGGCTGCAATTCTTACATCGCAAAGATTTTCTCCGGGAAATGTTAGACAGCTGAAATTGGACCTGTGCAAGCGGCCTGGAGGAGGGGGTGGCGTAGGCCCAGGTGTTGTTAGGGCTGGCGGGAATGGAAGATGAGTGCGGTAGAGGAGACCGGAGGCTCATCGACGGCTCTGTTTGCTCCGCGGCAGTTCTAGTTCTATTACAGTCCATTAATTACTCTTCGCCGAAAAGGAGAGAGAACGAAGGGTGAGATAAGTGGCGATCTATAATTTTTTTTTATAGAGGTGTCTTCTTCAAAAAATTAAATTAAATTAATAATTAAATTAAATAATATATAAATAATAAAATATCCAATTAGTACAAATGTTGACATAAAGCCACGATGTATTTTGATATTTCGTAAAAAATATAAAATAGATTTGGTGTCTATACTGCTCAACAAATCGGTATATCCTACTAGATCGCATATTCAATTTCTAACCTTATTCATGATGTAATTAAAAGTTGAAAAGACTTTTTACAACACTTACAGTGTAACCGTAAAATCAATTCAAGTTAGGGGTACCCCTAGGAATAAGAAATCGCGTTTTTACCATTACATAGTGTTTAAAATAGAACAACAAATGAGTTATAACCTAATGGAGAAGATGTTTAATAATAGGAGTGTCCTAGATTTAAATAACACAGAGTACCACTTATATTTTTTTTAATCATACACAAACTATTATCGAGGGTAATATAATCGTTTATTAAAATTTTAGAGGTGTCCCAGATTACCAATTATATTTTTTTTATCCATACGAAACTACTACCGGGGGTTGGATAATCGTGTTCCAAGCACCATGTATCCGCCACTGGGTGAGACTGTATTAATGGCGTGGTGCGCCCTCTGGCTTGCGAAACACTGTTTAACGGGGAAATAGCCGTACAAGCTAAGGGGTAAATATCGCATTTAGTCACCCACTGCTAGAGGTGGGCATCGGTCGATTCGGTCCAAGACCGGCCCAAACTATCCTCGTACAGACCAAAATTTCTTCTAAATCAAGGACCAAAGTCGAATCATTATTACTTCGATTCGGTCTGGATCAAATCATATATGGCTCGATTCGGTCTAGACCATCTCATTGGACCGACTAATCTTTCATTTGAATAAAATCAGCCTTAAAGGACAAGAATTAAAAAATGTAACTACACAAAAAGAAGTAATCAAATTATCCCAATTTAAATACTCCACCATTCTTAAAAACCCACATGTTCCAAAAAATTATGGCAAAAGCTAAACAAGACTATTGTTTAAACTAAAAGACAAAAGTCTTTTTATTGGATCTCAAAGATAGTCTAACTGATTGCCCCTCTGATCTTCCATTTTCATTTCCAGTGCACGTTGGACCGCCCAATCTCCAGAATTTCCACTATTCATTGGAAAGACTTTCTTCTGCAATATAAGCATATTCATACTTGGTTCACAACGTGTAGGTAAAGTAAACAGCTCTCTTGATCGAAGCAACGCCGACGAGAACTCTGATTTGGAGGGTAGGACTATAGGAGCGGGAGCAACGAGTCTAAGTCAGAGAAAGTTAATCATATTGATAGGTAGTTAAGTGTTGGGTAGATAACTAGGATTTTCAACTCCAAGTCGACTTGCCTTCTGGGAGCATAATATAATAGGCAATTAATAATTTAATTATGATTCGGTCCGATCCGATCCTTAGCATGATTATACGATTTCAGTTTGGACCAAACCAAAACCGAAAATTTTCCAAATTCAGGAACCAAAGTCGAATCGAAAGATAAACAGTTCGATCTGATTCGGTGTGAGAGTCGATTCGGTCCGATATAAACCGAATCGTTGCCCACCCTTACCCACTACCCACTGCTCAGTACACCAAAAAACTCATATTTTGCATCTACGACGAGTGACCATCGATGGAACAAGACGTAAAGATTTACTAAAACTGTTTTAGTGACCAATAGGAAAGGAAATTTTGCACGTGGCAAATATGAAAAAATTTAATTAATTAAGTGACCAACGTGTAATTTATTCTCAAGTGATGTACATCCTTTTACAAGGGCGCCTGTTTACGGGTCAGCCCAGTTGAATAGAGCTTAATATCTTTTTTTTACCTATACGAATAAAGCATCTCTAATTTAGGTTTTGTATCAATTGTTTTCTTAGGTTTTCGAGTGCAACCACGAGCTGGAAAGCCTAGCCTTACCACTTAATTTGGCAAATAGAGGAAAAATTCGAGAGAGTGCAAGTTGAGGTGAATTTTTTTTTACCTCAAGTAAATTGAGATATAGATTATTATGGATCAGCAGTCGTTTATCAAGTGTGTCAAGACTACTCTTTCTCGTCCTCGTGCCTTCACTTACCAAGAGAAACCGCAGAAAATATATGATAGGAATTCAAGTATCTCTCCTCCAAAACACACACAAAATCATCTTGAAGTTGCTCGTCTTCATACTTTCAACAATGAAATTGTATCTCTAAATAGTTCTAGGTAATGCAAAAAGTAATTAAGTTTACAATCACAAAACCTGAACTTCGCTATAATCAAATGTGTTTCCTCCTATATCTATGTGTGTGTAAGAGTGACCCAAAACTTGTCCAAGTCACATGTCAAAGTGTCAATCACTGACTAGAAAGCCTAACATTAAGTCTCCTAAGCCAAATAGAGTGAAGAACCATGTGCAACACATCAAACGGCTTTGCCGGCCGGTTCAGCTCGAAATGCCGCCTCACCTCCACCACATTCCTCTGCAACTCCAAGTACCTCTCCTCCGAGACATTCCCCAATATGGTCTTGATCTCGGGGATCTTCTCCACCGGAATCTCGACCGAGAACTTTGTCCAATCCAAAACCTCATGGAACGGCAGGCTGTAGTTCACCGAGAGGATCACCGGAACGCAGCCGGCGAACATGGCCTCCACCAGCCTCGGGCTCGCCACCTCGTACCCGCTAGGGCACAGGCAGAACTTACTCTGTCCCATCAGCTTCATGTAGTCCTCTTGTCCCTTGTTCAAGTACTCATGAACCCTAATATCCGCGTCGTTCCTGTCCTTCCAGTGGTCGAGCAGCACCTGTAAAATAAAAAAAGAAATAAAATATAGCTCATACAAATCTTTTCTCAACAATTTGAGTTATTGGTACGGAATGGTTTGTTCGTTAAATGATATCAGAGCTTTCGACCAATAAGTAGGGATGCAATTGGACCTCATCCCACAAGTATCCAGCTCGAACTCACGAGTAGGGATGAAATCGCTGGAACCCCAACCAACCACACAGGAACCCACGAGTATCCAACCCGAACTCACGAGTAAGGAATGAAATTCACGGGTTGAGTTGGACTTTCCACTTTCCACCCGACCCATAATCATAAACCAAAACAATATTATTTTGTATCTAACTAGAACTATATGAATACGAATGTTATTAGTTTTTATAATGATATAAACTTAATAATATGGATAACTTATTGATACTATTAGTCTTTGTGAAGATACATTTTTAGAAAAATATTGAAAAACATTACGAATGTAAGGTTATGTTCATGAACTCATGGGTACCTATACAATCGTAGGTATCAGTTGGATTGGTTGGATTTTCACTACTAAAATCTAATTGATATTTTATGAGGATTTTTTTTCCCGTAGGTTGGTTTTGATCTAAAGAAACTCGATCCAATCCGATCAATTGCGATCTCTACTCACATATCATGGTTTCGAATTCTTATTCCGACACTCAATATAAACCAGGGGTAACCCTTAGCACAAGAGATGTTACCTTACGAATGTACCCATGCGACCCGCCGGCGAAGAAGGCGAGCGTCTTCCGTCTCCCCGGCGACGAACAGTCCCGAACCTCCGGCGTGAGCCTGTCCGGCGGAGTGTTGAGCTCCGGCATCGTCACATCCCTAACCGGATGAAACCCTTCGGACCTGTTGGCATTGCACAGCACCCGTATCATGTTCTCGTACAGCTCCGGGTCGTACCGCGGCAGCTCCGGCGCCCAATCGTGACACGACAACATAAAATGGTCGGCGCCGGAGCTCCGGTTCCAGTAAGGGTGCTTCGCCACCGCCACGTGGACATAGTCCCGAAAGATCCGGACCAGCCTGTCGCGGTCGTAGGTGGTGAAAGGTTTGTAGATGTAGGTGATGATTTGGGCGATGCTGACGGGGAGGAAGAATGCGTGGGCCTGGTCGGGGGTTTGGGCCGCGAATGGGCTTTGTGGTGTCTCGATCTCGTCGATGAACTGGCCCTCGATGGAGTAGATGTTCTTCATGGGCCCGGCGTGGACCAGGGGCCTTTCGCCTTCCTTGTAGGTCCAGATCTTGAATCGCTTCACCATCTCGATGTGGCTCCTGTGGAAAAGGGAAAGGGGGAAAAGAAAGGGAAAGAGGTTAGGGTTTTAATTCGTTCCCATTCCCGACCAAAAGGTTTGGGGCACGTTAGAAGAAAATGAAGCAACAAAGAGTTCTGATGAATGAATGTCTTTTGGACTGGTGCACCCTTTTTGTTGAACAAGTGAGAAAAAAGAAGAAGAAACTTTAACCTTTTCCCCAACTTCTAAAAAATATATTGTCATCGACTACAAGTGACATCCATGTATATATGTGCGGCGTTTGGATGGATGAAATCAGCAAAAAATTGAATTGGGTAGATAGAGTCCAATGGAAACTCGATATAGCTCGATTGTTAAGAAAGCGAGGGGCATCCAAATATATTATTTGGCTATAGTGATTACTATACCATTTATAAGGAGGACCTTACACCACATGCAGTCATCCAATCACGCGTTGGGCGCTCCGCGATCGTTGGATGATTGCGGTGACATTTGTAAATAAAATTCTATGCATTCATTCAATGATCGCGGAACTCCCAACCCCGATCGAACAACTATGAACTCTAACGTACTTATAAATGGTGCAATAACTAAACACCATATTTGATACACCTAAGTTGTATTAAGTTGTCCATATGTCGGAAAACTGCTATGTGACAAGTTGTATTCCTTCTTATACTTATTGCTATTTAGTGAACGAATTGAAGACAAAACTGCTATATAATATATAACCTCTTTTACCCTAGCACCATGTTGTAAAATCAACAGAGAAAGTTGATTTATATGTTGTTTCTGAACTGTAATTCCCACATTAGGTAAAAAAGACATAATAGGTACCGTAAAGGTGACAGTCAAAGTTTAATCCCCCTTTCCCAAAATGCAATACTACCTCTAAGTTAGTGAGATCTCACTGAGATTTTTCAGAGCATTGATCAAGGCATGGTTGAGGGTACGTAGCTTTGCCACTAATCATAGTAATAAAGTTGGTAAGTTTGAAAGCAAAAAAAGGCATGCCTCTCCATTTTTGGAGGAGGGCATATTCCTAGCTATATGCATATAAATAGTTCGTATGGTAATTAGAAAAGTTGTACTATAAATGACATTGGGATTTTATGGATATTAGCATTTACTATGCTAAGCATTAATCCTACTTAAGGATACGCGTTAATTTTTACCACTCCACAGTCCACACGTTGTGTTTTGAATGAAAGAATTTGGACATTGGAATTGTGTTTAAATTTTGCTTCAGCGGAAAAACTAACAAGACTTTACCGTTTTAATGAAAAATCTGAGAATTTGAATTTATAGAATTTTTTCGAATTCTCTGGCACACAATTCCTTCACCTCTCTATTGTCACCTTAGGAAGATGAGATTTATGAATTTCATCATTGTAAACGATTGCTAACACAATTTATTGTCTAACATTATCGATAATAAACGACAACATTTTAATGAGTACATTGAATTAAATTTCACCAAGTTTGAGTTCTATACACTTAATCCAAAACCACTTCGAATAAAACTTCAACCGTACTACTTATCGTAATGAATGCTATACACATGTTGAGTACAAACATGACCAATGGAGCAAAAGAATTGTCACTAATTTACAGTTTAAGTAACGGAGGCTTTTTTTTTTTTTTCAGTAAAGGAGGGTTATTTTATTTGGTTTAAGTATTGATCTGTCTTTTTGTTCGAAATGCGTCTTCCGAAACCTATGACAGAAAGAAGAAGAAAAAAAAATGCGATTTTGACCAAAAAAAGAAAAAAGAAATTCAATGCGTATGTCCTAATTATCCGAGAACGAGTTTTCCAAATTAGACAACGAGTCATCAGTCAAGTTTACTTATTTCCATTTCATTCTTTCCCCAAAATAAAACAACGTGGAAACACTGAATACGATATTTAGAGACGTTTCGCATTGATTATTATGGACTAATCAGAGTAATTAGAAAAAAAAAAAGAACTTAACTGGTGAAACCCATAGGCGTTTCTGTAAATGCTGCCTCTCGGAACGAACGCCTCGTCTCTATCCGACGTGTAGTTCTTGCTCCTAATCGCTTCCTTAATCGCCTCCCTAGCCGCCGCTAATCCGGCTTCGATCCTTTCCAACCCATTACTAATCCTCTTCTTCTTCTTCGTCGTCTAATCACAAGACAATTTCATCATGCACTATATATTACCGTAAGTCAAACACTAATTAATCAATATTGAAAACACATATATATGCACATTGCTCACCTTGGCCCGGGGGACTGAAACGTCGCCGGGGTTTGTTCCGTCGGCCGGAAGAGAGGAGAAGCGACGCTGAAGAGGGTGTTGTTGTGAGGTAGTATGGTTATTGTTGGTGAGAGTTTGGTTGGAGGAAGGAAATGGGATTACGGAGTTGATTATTGGTGAGGTTAAGGTGGAGAGGTAGAGAAGAAAGATGAGGAGGAGGAAAGCTGAGCAAAGGTTTGGGATCAAGTATGAAGAAGAAGAAGAAGAAGAAGAAGGAGGAGGAGGAGGAGAGGTGCAGTTGATGACCTTCCCCATTGTTAACCTCTTTTTTTCCCCCCTTCTCTTTGGGGTCCTTTTTTTGGCTTCTTTTTGGGTGTTGTGTTATGGAGAAGGCGTTGTTGGAAATGGGGTTGTAGTTTAAGGATGGGTGGGAGAGAGAGGAGAGGAAGAGGTAAGTGTTGTATGGGAGAGGGAGGAGAAAAGGGAAAGGAGGAATTTAAGGTATATAAGCTTAATGATCAATTGGGGTAATTTGGAAGGGAGGGTAATTAAGAGTCACCATTATGAATCCACGGGTCGAATTAATTTATTTCGGGTCGATTAGGTCGAGTTTAAGTTTCAAGTCGCATGTTGAATCGAGTGGTCGGTCGAGTTGGACCGATTGTTCCTGGTGTTGGTGTACAGAGTTATTGTGAGTCTGGAGAGTGATGAACAAGTCGGATGAAATGCAATTGGTTTAAAGCCTTAAGTAGTAAGTGGGGTGGATGTGGTATAAGGGTTTTGATGCATTGTGATAAGAATCAGTATGAATGAATGATGAGGTCAGTATGGATCATTGTTACTTTTGAATTATGCAAGTCAAAACAGTTCGAACCATTTAAAGACTATTACTCTGTGTTATGGTTAAATATTTGCTTTAAGTCAACCATCACCATAATCTTTTTACATATTTATTGTTTGATGAATAATTTGTACATATTTTCTTTAACGAAATTAGAATGTACGATATAGAGGTAAGGTCTTTTTTGGGAATGGATCAGGTCAATAATCTTATGGTGAGTAACCATGAGTAACCCGTCCACATCAGCATCCTCTATCTCCTGGAAAGCCTTTAATTTTCCCCTCTTTAATCTTTGACGAACGATTTCTCACTCATTTTAAGTCGAAATTTAATTTTTTTCGCACGGTTAGATCAAATTAATTGTGCTCTTCAAAATGATATCCACTTTAATATATTTTTCGAACAAAAAAATTGAGCCATTTTTTACCAGTCTATACCATATGATATTGACTGATATTGAAATAAAAGCATACCTATGGTTTGAAAAACGTACCATGGTGGTATGAACAAACCAAGACTGTAGGATGATTGAATACATGAGAGTATAAGTATATTAATTGTCATTTATGACTTTTAACATTGTATACCACACAATACCACCTCGTACTAGGGTGGTATTGTATGGTATTTTTTGGTTCTGTAATTTGTTCACCCAGAAATTTGTAGATCCAATAGATCATGATGAACTCGTCCCTTCTGTGCAAACGTTTTAAAAAACGAATTAAAAACGAAGAAGATACCATAAAATACCACCCCGTACCAGGGGGTATTGTATGGTATTGTGTGGTATTTTTTGGTCCTGTAATTTGTTCACCCAGAAATTTGTAGATCCAATAGATCATGATGAACTCGTCCCTTCTGTGCAAACTTTTTCAAAAATGAATTAAAAACGAAGAAGATACCATATGGTATGCAGTTGGTACCGAGAGGCCAGAATTTTGTTTTCTAAAAAAATATTGAAAATTGATCTCATTTTGTAGAGCACGATGAACTCGTTCCATCTGTGCAAAAAAAATTAAAATCCAAGTTAAAACGAAAAAAATATGAGTCAATTAAGAAAGCTAGAAAAAATAAAAATGGTCTTTAATGCTCCTTACTTAGGTCTGAATTTTCTAAATAAAGGGTCCAGATTTAGTTATTGATGGATGCATAACCCATGGTTATGTACCCTATCTTGACCCGTCTTTTTCTCCATATATATTATTTTGATCATATTTTTTGTCATGTTATTGTCATGCTCATGTTTACGACGTGGATTGTGATTGACACTCAAATGTCTAATACATCTCTATTAAGAATCTCCATGATTGAATTTTCATCCATTCTCTGAATTCACAAGCTTGTGAAAGAAATGTGCACAAAAGTCAACATACATACACCCATATGAGAAATTTGCATTTGTGTAAAGTATGGTCTACCCTAATTTTTTTTAATTGATTTAAAACAGTTGTGATGTGGTCTAGGCCACAATAATATAGACTACACATAGTTAACTTAGAATGATAAGAAAGGCGAACGAACTTTATATGGAGTTTAAGCAAATTCAAATCAACAAAATATCATTGAAGCAAACCCCTTTCTTTTCATGACAATTTTAGGTTGTACAATGTTTCTGGGCCGAAAAAAAGGCCTTGCTTTCCCTTCACTCGTGGCTTTTGTGATCGACGAAGGCCCATTGATCTCGTGGGCCTAGCCCTTTACTAGGGCATCGATGCAAGCATTCCTTTGATCTTGGCGACGAGCTGGTCGTGGCGAGGGAGCAACTCCTTCATCAGAGGCTTTTCAGTGATGGCGTTGACCCACTTTGCAAACGCAGGGTGCTTTGCTTCGTAAATCATCCCGGCGATGGCCTCTTCAATGGCTGCGTAGTTGCAGACGTTTATACCCACCACGATTTCAAGAAACCCCATGGCTTCGCCGCCGTCGTCATCGGAGCGATGAGGACCAAACGTGGCGGGGAGATCTCTCTGAATCCCTTGTTCGAACACGGTGAGCAACTCGTCGAACTCTTTGACTGCCTTCTCCACTTCTTCCACTTTGCCTCCGGTTAGTACCATCTTGAATGTGGCTGGAATCATCTGCACAATAAAAAACCTAACTCAGTCTAGATACTCGTTGGTATCAATAACTCAAATTGTTGAGAGAGATTTAATTATAAAAAATTATATCATTTACTAACATGCTTCTTCATTAACAAAGATAATTTATATGGAATGGAAAGTTTGCACATATTAGAATACCATGTGCTTTAACAAATTGATGTCCTCAGGCTTAGATCGTCGAAAACCCTAATTCTGGGGATCAGGTCAAACCCAACTCTGGCCCCGTCATTTCCCTAAAAAAATCCGACCCTATATAAGGTCAAACATACAATTTGATCCGACTCGATCCTATTCTCCTCTGGCCTTGTCTGGCTCATAAGAGTACGACTGGATAGGGTCAGACCGAACGAGTGGGTTGGATCACATTCATAAACACATTGTTTTTTTGAAAATTACATTTCCATATCAGACTTATTTTTCTTACAAAGTAGTGCATAAACATGAGTTTTTTATGAAAAAGGTCCATAAATTATGATGGTCATAAAATTATGTTTTAGTACCTTTATAATTTTTTATCTTGTATTATATATAGTACCTAAACTTTTAAACTTTAAAAACATGTTCAATGTATTGGTAATTTCACGAATTATTGTTATTGGTTAAAAGCCAAAAAATGAGCCGAATCTAAAAGGGTCAAAAGAGTAACTGGACGCTAAACTTAACCAGTTTACAAACTATTTCAAACCGATCCTCATGATCAAGCCGGACCAGGCTGGGTTTACCTTTTCATCGTGGAAGTTGGACCAGAACCGGACTTTAGCTCGTTGGTAAGGATCCTCAGGCAGAAGCTTAGGTCCTCTGTCGCACCAGAACTCGTCGATGTACTCGAGGATGAGCAGCGACTCTGCAATCGGCTTCCCGTTGTGAACCAGCACGGGAACCGCCTTGTGGACGGGGTTGTAGCTGAGGAACAGCTCGCCCTTGTTCTGGAGGTCCACTTCCACGTACCTGTAGGGTATGCCCTTCTGTCTAAGGGCTATCTCCACCCTCGTGCAACGGCTGCTCGACCACGTCCCAAACAACACCACCTCGTCTTCATCATCATCAAATTGCAGAGGCTGGTTCTTCTGCTCCATTTCTGGTTTGTTTTTTTGTTTGAAAGATTTGTGTGTTCTTCGTTGGCTCCAGCTTAGAGGGATTTATATAATTAAAGAGTACTTCATTCCTTCGTTCCTTTTCTGGTTATTAGTTGACCTTGTCTTGATGGAGAAGCACTAACTGCTACCCCTGTAAGGCTGTCTGTAAACGGCCCCGGCAAGTTGTAATATACAAATAATACACTTTCCAAATTCAGTAGAAAATTTGGGCTATAAGTGAAATTCCGGGCAAGTTATTAGGAGAATGATATTTAGTGATACAATTATTGTTTAGCTGGGGAAAAGATTGGGTATTATTAACATTTTTTTTGATAACTGTACTAGTTTATCAGAGGTGATACGAGTAGGGGCGGAGCCTGATTTTAAAGTTCGGGTGGTCGGAAAAAAATTAGTGGTATTATCGTAAAAAAATAATAATATAAATGTCACATTACAAATTATTACTTAAGAGTTAAGATAATTACTAGCACTAAAATTATGATTTAAATTAAAATTTAGCAATGACATGTTCAACATTTTTAAATAAATTGTCAACAAAAAATAATCATCATTGTTTTATTTGTATCATGTTCTTCGATGTTATTATAAATAACAAATGAATGTCTCTCAATAATGATAAAAATAATTAATTTGATACATATTCAAAATTATATTTAAAGATATGATGCATAAGTTGATAAATTCAATTTATCTAGTTTTAAGTGTGTAAGAAAGACAAAGTATTAATGTTAAGTTACTATGCTTGATTTTTTTTAGCAAAAAATTAATAAGACAAAAAAATGTCAGATGTGTAACTGATGGGTATTGAACCCATGTCCACCAAGATAACAGCTAGCCACTTAATTGCTAGACTACATGCAACAACTCTTGGATTAAATTGCGTAATGTCTTTATTTATATAAACAGGTTTATTAATACGTTTCAAAATTCTCGTTGTACTTATACGTGATTTTCAAAAATCTCGGGAGGCCCCCCAAGCCTCAACGTAGCTCCGCCCTTGGATACGAGTTTTACCATACTAATACAGTAATACTAAAGCTAGTTTGTGTACCTTGAGTATGTAGTTTGGTAGCATTGTTTGTACTCGTTGCTACAGATTTTTCTATGTGTACCATGCTGAGTTGGCTTAGGGATGGCAATTTCGACCTGACCCGTGTTACCCGACCTGTTTGACCTGTTTCGGGGCGGGTCCGACCCGCCCCGTAGGCGGGGCGGGGCGGGCATGGGTAGTCTCATCGACCCGACCTGCCCTGACCCGCCCCATTCTCGACCCGTTCTTGTCTAATTTACATGTAATCTTAGTCAAATTACTTAGTATTTTCCTTTTATTGCATCATATTTTAGCTATAAGAAAGTTGTAAATTAGTAAAAACCTCAATTTCTCCAATAATTTAACTGCAATTGTCATAATATTGTTTATTTTCTTAGTCTTATAATAAAAATAACGAATATTTATAATGTTTTTAATATAAATTGCATACCCATTGGGTCGACCTGTCCCGACCCGCGACCCTTGATCAATTACCCGACCTGGACCCGACCTGCCACGGGGCGGGTCTGAGTACCAAGAAACCCGCCCCGGACCTGCCCCATTGCCATTCCTAAGTTGGCTGACAATAGGCGATTTTTGTGGTCCGACTATCAATACCGTAATTAAGTAGCCCATGATTAAAAGTTCAGAGGGGTAATAAGTTCAATTATTTACTACCTCGTTGTTTGTTATATTGAGTTGGTGTTGACTTTAGTATTTGAATTTAATATGTGCGGATATATATATATAGTTCAGAACTTCAGATTTCATTATCATCATGTCAACTGTAATGCTTTTCTAGCTCAAAGTATTAAGCAACTAAGCAAAATTAAGTTATGAAAGGCATCTCAAGGTATAACTAATTAAATATTAAGATAATTATGTGTAGTTGCTTGCAAAAAAATGTTTTGAAGTTTGAATTTCAGAATAGACTCAAGTATGTTATGATAAAGAAACTTCACATGTGAGTGAGATAATTGGGTTGGTGTGATCTTTTTTCTCGATTTTCAAGTCACGAATTTATAGTTAAAAGGGTAAATTAATTCGAACTATAAATAAATCTAGCCTGTTCTAATAAGTTTTGTTTGATTTGAATTTGTTTGAACTTTGTTTAGGGGAAAAAAGAAGACGATAATTTCCTTCATATTTCCACATCTACTTCTAGCATTGTTTTTGTTGTCGTACAATTAAGAAACACAGAAGAAGCCTTAGTCTCAAGATCTCGCGAGAAGCCAACAGATCCCCCAAATAACTCACCAAAACAGGAAAATTCGCTCTACTCCGTCAATCCTGTCGTCTGCATCGAGTTAGATGAATCAACAATTGGACGAATGTATCTATCTGAACGAAAGTTAATCCAATTCAAAACGATTCCATCCTCGCTACTAAGTCAATATGGATTGGAAGATGTGTGAACTCTAGCCCATCAACAATTGGACGAATGTATCTATCTGCAGCGAGTAGTACCAACAATTCACGACTCTATCATAATCCTAGTCATCCGGTCTCGAGCTATCGTATGTATACCCTCATCCCTAGAAGTCCCAACAATCGAAGAGAATATTTTTCCGGTACGATGGCTCGAACCGCTTTTTACAAGAAACCGATTCCGGTCTATGGAATTATGAGAATGTTTGATGATGGGTTTTTCATCGATGGCAGTAGAAGATGGGTTTTCTTCGTACTTGTCTCATGGTGTATTCCATATCCGGAAGGTAACTTGGAAGAGGGATGATTCGAAGATGAGGAAGAAGGAGAATGATTCGTAAAATGGAGAAATAGAAGAATGGAAATTGTCTTTGGGTAGGTCACATACTCAATGGTTAATTAGTCTAATTCTCTATTCGACATTTACGAAGTTCTAGATAAACTTGGATTTGTCTAGTGGTTTGGTGGTGTGATTTTGTCTAGTGGTTTATGTTATTTTAAACCAAGGAGACAAAATTGTATATACAATGTTTGATGATTCTGGTAATAGAGTCGTTGTGTTTGTATGTAGATGACATATTTATCTTTGGGACCAATCAAAGATAAGTGATTTTGTCAAGTGGTTTATGTGATTTTAAACCAAAGAGACAAAATGTGTACACAATTTCTGATGATTCTGGTAATGAAGTCATCGTACATTTGTATGTATAAGATATGCTTATCTTTGGAACCAATAAAAGATAAGTAAACTTTGATAAAAAGTTGTTATTTCAATTCTCCATGTAGGACATGGGGTAGGCAAATGTGATTCTGTGTATTGAATCAAGCGGAACGACAAAGAAGAGTCCTTCTCTCAATTTTTCTGCATGAGAAGGTACTTGCATAAATTCCATAGTAGGAAGTGTAGTGAGTTAAAGACACCAATGGATCCAAGTATGGAACTTATGGTTAATACTGGAAATTAGTTTTACAACTGGAGATGTATGCATGACTTACATGATGCTAGATATCGCATATGCGATATAACAATTAAGTTGGTACGTGATGAATCCTAGTTCTCATCATTTGAAATGAAATGAGGCGTGTACTAGGATATGTCAAAGGCACACTGTATTGACTTATAGTGGCTTTCCATCAATTTTGGAAAGGATTTGTTGATGTTAGTTGGATTTCTCATGTTAAAGGTGATACTTCAACATTGAGATGAGTCCTCTTGCTTGGGAGAGGTGCCATAATTTGGGCCTCTAGAGAGCAAACTTGCATTACTAAGTTTCACTATGGAATCAAAGTTTGTGTGGCCTTGATTTCTCTTAGAGAAGAGACATAATTGTTGAGAGGTTTGGTTTATGACATATATTTATGGCCTAAACCAATCTCACCTATTACTATCTTTTGTGATAGTAATGCTAATTTGGCTAAGACATATAGTCAAGTGAAAATGATAAGTACGGTCATGTGGGAGTATGGCACGATAAAAGCTGTGAACTGATCATTCATAGTGTTGTGTCTAGACAGTATGACCAAACTTGAATTAATTTGGTTGATCATTTGACGAAGTGGTTAACTAGTGACTTGGTGATTAAGTCTGTGAAAGGGATGGATTAAAGTCCATATAATTTCTGGTAATGGGACACCCAATTCCCCTCTAATACAACGTTAGAGACTGAATTCAATGTGGAAAGCTTATTATCAGAAATTGAAGCACAAAATTTGTCATCCCGAGGTATGTGCTTGTTATCAGCATGAGAGAAGAGGATGAAGTTCAAAACTTCTTAATTGAATCTTTGACAAAGTGTATTATGCGGGTACACGAATAAAAGATTCGACCTACGTAAGCATGAAGTGTAGCCGCTTCAAGAAACCCAGACTTTGGTTTCGTGTGCGCTTATGAGAAGGATTGGACACATGGCGGATAATAGTGTCAAGGCGCTTAGAAGTTTTTGAAAACTTAAGTGTATATTATCTTCGAAAATTCATATGAGTCAATGGGTTCAATCGTTACCGACACCCTTTGTATTCGAGTATTCGTCAAGTGTAATATAATAAGGTGAAAATTCAATCGTCACGACATTTTCATTTATGCTTAAGTTTTGTTGGAAGAATGTTATAATTTTAGCGGATTCTTTGAATACACTAAAATGGGGGAGGAATGTTGGAAATTTGATTTAACCGGTTTTGATTTAAACTAATCAATTTGGTCCGGTTTGAATAATTTTCCTAGAGTTGCATGATACCATGAGTTTCATGGTCTGCCAACGTTTGTTTTGCTGGCAGTTAATTACCCTTGGTAGTTTTATTTGGATGGAAGTTCCATTAAATCAAAGGGTTGCCTTGCTTTACATGTAAACCATAAAACGTTTGGAAATGATACTTATCCATGCAACATTTGACAATGGTGATTAGCTTTATTGTGATAATGACAACACTTGGGGGTGGCAGTTAATTAACCGTCCAACCATGAATTCACGAAGCAATACAATGCTTCGAGTTTCATGTCTATAATAAAGCATATGGAGGACAATGCATGACACACCAAAAATTCATTCTTCTTCCTACTAAAAATTCTAAGTATGCTTTAGGTACTTAAGCCTGGAACCTAAAGTGGTGATAGTTTTATCCTACGAAGAAATTTCCTGTAACCCTAGGCTTGTTGAGGGTGGAAATATTCTTTACGGAAAGTGAACGTTGTTCACGACTCTATCATAATCCTAGTCACCCGGTCTCGGGCTATCGTACGTATACCCTCGTCCCTAGAAGTCCCAACACGGGATTGGGTCAGGGTCGGGCCGAGTTGACCGTACTGGAGGTAGAGTTCTGGTGTTCGGTCGGAAGCCTTCGGAGATGTTGGCGTTGCAGAGTACCCCGGATGTGTTTCGAGTTGATTTCGGATTGGCCGTGGAGACCTCCGGTGCCTGAAAAACGACAGTGGAAGATAAATCGATCAAATCACAACGTGGAGTTTCCATTAAAGATCATAAAATCGTATTGAATGCTGTATAGAAAAAAAGTCACTGATAATTTATAGTGAAATAATGGTTTGATCTCGGTTCAACCAACTACGAATTTAATTTCTTATAGAAGGTTTTTCCAATCAGACCGTCGATATACATTACCTTGTATTGCAAGTAATCATAATTATGTACGTGCACTTCACTCTAATTTAATATATGGTCAATTTGTTTAAGTCCACGCATGATCCCAGAATTTCTCCCAAGTCTTAACTTTTGTAGTGGTTCTAAGTTCAAGTAGATCTCACTGAACTCAAGGAGATGACAACTAAGATTATTTTAAAATCAAGTAAAAATAAGCAAGTCTTGTTAAGCAAAACGTGATTGAAGCCAAGGTTGTTGTGGAAATTGTTCACGTATACTATTTTTTTGCAATACAAGCAAACATATAAGATTAAGAAAAACATGCAAAAACACATGCAAGCGTCCTAGCCGATAGAATTCACTATCTCTCCTTAAAGAATCCTATTCCCCTCTAGTACCCAAAGTTATGGAATGATTCTTCCTAGGATAGAAAGGACGTACCTTTTCCGGCGTAGCGGTTCCTCAAACCCCGGAACCCATCGAACGCAGCGAACCGGCGAGAACCACACTTGACTCGATTTTCTCTCTGAAAAGAATGCAGGAAAAAAACTAGTTTTGGATTTAGCAGAGTTTTCGGTACCGGAAAAATCGATGTAAAACCCAGGAGGTTAGGTTCTATTAATAGAGAATGTAGGGGTGCGTATGAAGGGAGGTGACTCTTCATATGGGTGGTTACATCCTAACCAACACATTGGTTGATTTTAAAATAATGAACCATTGCATCAGTTCGGCCCATGGTAGTTGGACCGGTTTGGTTATTCCAACCGCCACATTGATTCAGTTTGATTTGGTTCAACTCAATTTGGTTTGATCCGGTTGGTTACACAAACCAATATTACCGATTAACCACATATTACATCAAATCGACCGAATTCGCGGCCACACCTTCCCACACCTTACCAACATGGTACTTCAAGAGACTCTCTTGAAACTTTCCCCTTTCACTTCCATTCACACCACTAAAAAAATCCAACAATCCACCACATGAATGAAGAATGTTGTAATTTAAAAACTATGCAAAAAATCGTGTGATTCTCGATTAAGAATTAGTTGCATCGGGGTAGGTAGGTTTCCCTTTGAACCTTCCTTAGTGAACATATATCGAGTATACTCACCAATCGGTAGATGTGATATCTTTGAACCGTCGATTTTGCTTGTATACTAAGACAACATATGTCACATAACTAACTCTTATCCGTTCACTGGTTCTCATTGTTGTGTTCGTTTTAGCCATGAACACCTCCTGGTCTCATGAGTGCTTAGAGAACTTTCCTTCTTTTACTCTCCTTGAAGAGGCTCCACTTCACACTCACATAGGTAATTTTTAAACGTGTATTCCAAAAATACACTATT
Source organism: Linum trigynum (assembly GCA_964030455.1). NCBI lineage: Eukaryota > Viridiplantae > Streptophyta > Magnoliopsida > Malpighiales > Linaceae > Linum > Linum trigynum. The sequence continues at coordinate 4,244,563 of OZ034814.1, read as the reverse complement.
TGATCACACCACGTGTCAAACTTAGAAACCATTAAAAATTTTCATATTTAGGTTTACCCATATTTTGGACATTGTCTCATCATGAGAATGGACATTGAATAATTTGACAATGCGGACCATCATTCACAACTTTGTATGCTCCTTGAACTTAGAGGTTGAGTCTGCCAATCCTACTTAGGTAGAGTTACCGCCATGATGATTTGTCATAGGCCACGAGTCCATTCCCTTCAATGCTATAATTAATTTCTAGGTAGGCCTCACATTTGTTATCATTTGATCTAAGATGATTAATCTAGATAACTTCGCTAGAAATTAATCAATCCATAGTGTTATGTATCCTTGTATATGACGAGATTCATTACATAGCACTTATAGCCCTTGCAATAACAACTTTGTTCACAAATGCGTTTATTAACGCCAGTCTTTGCGGGCCAGACTATTAAACTTCACCGGTCTTAAAGTGGGTATATATTTAGTCAACTTGGATGTTTTCCAAGGAACTTCTCCACATCAACCATAAATCCACATCCATCAATGGATTATGCCTTGTTGTTCATCCGGTAAGTTCCTTTGGGTATAATACACCAAAGACTCGTCTCTTTCGATTCACTACACATCATGTGTGTTTGCCTTGCAATAATCATAACACATGATCAAGGTACCGAAGTTTCTCCACTTCATTGACCTTAGAATACTTGAGTTTCACAAGTATCTCTTCAAATGTAGTGACATTTCTGACTTAGCTTAGGATTTATGTAAAATTCCTAAGTATCACTTTCACTTCACTTTGGAATTACCCAAGCGACCACATCACTTCTCCCCAATATATCCCCGACATTTCAACTATTTCACCATAGTTGTTGAAACCAAATGTTTCTAATAGAGGGAATGTTGTTCATATACATTCATGTATATGGTCGACGTTATTTACTATGAGAAGAGTGGATCAACATCAATAAATATTCTAGCTCTCTGACATAACGTCAATATATGCTAGAGTTTACTCATAAGTTATACCCTTGGACTGGGTTAACTCCAAAAGGTTTAAGTACTTTCACTTTCTCATTGGACACCTTCATACTTTCAAGTATGACTTCGCATACCTTTCCACTTTTGTCTTATGGATAGGTTTGAGTCCCATTGTAGGGTCTTGAGATAGTAGCCGAAACAATGGCTAGCTCTTCTCCCCCATAATTCTACCATTTGCCAAACATCATGGAATAATCCCATTTATTTTCCATGGTTTTACTTATTGAACTTGTCAACCACTATATGTATCTAATTGTTTACCAATGGTATGATCTAATTCGATTAGCATACCACAAACAATGCAGTTCTTATCATAAATAGCATCGAATTACTTACCAATGGTATTAGTAAAAAACACTTGAGGTGCCACAAGTAATTTAGACGCATTCCAATACTGGAAATCCCATCTTATCACTTACCAATGACATTAGTCAAAGAAGCTAGGCATACCACAAGTATTTCCGATGAGTTTTCTAAGTCAATAGTCTAATTACTTGCCAATGGTATACGTTTCATAAATATACCGTAAGTAATTCAGACTTTAAGTTTAATATGATAATCTCAATTGAGCTCTCATGCCAAATTGTTTTCCAATAATATACATCTATATATACCATAAACAATTCTGGCAACTAACTCAACATTGATAATCATAGTCAAATTGTTTTCCAATGGTATAATGTACTTATACCATAAACAATTCTGACCTAATGCTTATCTTGATGACAACCATCATTTGGCAAGCTTACTAAATTCCTAAGGATCAATCTTAACTTCATTTTCCTTGCCAGCCCTCATGGCATAGGAAACATCAAGTCATAAACCATATACATGATAAATAAATTATCATGCCTTCACAAGCATCATAGGAATTAGGATTCCTTGTCCTTGTGGCTTTCTCGTAACGTCATTCTTTAGCCATGGTTTAACCAAATTTCATCTCCACCGCATGGAGGTATACTCTTTCACACTATGTTCAACTTACTTTGAACATAACCTTTGCAACCATTCCGGCTTAGATATACTTGATTTACAAGTCCCCACTAGCCTCGTCGCATAGGGTTTACACACCTATGGTTGTTCATATTTTCCTAATCTCAAAATGTGAAAGCAGCCAAACCACCTCATAGTCAATGAATGACTAACTTAAGAATTTAATCTATTCATAATATGTGGAACATGGTAGCATGAGAGGTCAAAAACTTCTGCCTACTCATACATTACATTGAATGAACAACTGTTCCAAAGAATGATTTGGAACTCTTGACATTCATCCATTCTACACAAACGAATTGCACCAATGCGATAAACGCATTAAAAACTTGGTGGTCGAATTTGGAACCAAACAAGCTCGTAATGACTTCATCCAACTAATTTTTCACTTAGGAAATATAAATATTGTATTTAACATTATGTAAATACACAATTTACATAAGCATATCATCATGACTCAATTCCATGTCTTGAATATGCTTTTCATCATTGTTTCAATTTGCTTCAAGATCACAATACAGTCACCTTGGTTACATAAACCAAAGAGTTGGCATCTTGCAAGCACCAAAATTGAAACTCGAACTTTCCTCATAACGTCGATTATGAGTGCATTCATATTTCAAATCTACAAAAGTATTTAAAATCATTGACCAATCCAAGTTGGTTCACAGAATATATAGTATATATTCTAAAATCCAAACCACTATCTCACGGCATTAAAACTTGCCCACCATAACCATGGTACAGAACCCAGTTCCTTTATATTTCTCCAAACACAAAGGAGGACAAATAGTAGTTTAATGTGTGTATATATATTATGGAAATTGATAAACGTCGTCCTTAAAATTACTATTGATCGTCCTAAAAAATAACAAAATTACACTTTTAACCTTTTGTCATCTTCAGCAAACAAACATCACTTTAACTAAAAAAAATGAAAAACACTCAATTTCCCACACTCTCGAATTCATCGTTGACATTCTCGAGTCGTAATTGTTGGAAATACGTCTGAATCATGAGTAGCGACTCCAATGAGGTAAAAATCCGATTTTTTTTCAAAAAAACCCAAAACCCCTCAACCGAAGCCAATTTTCGGTTGTACCATGGCTCAACCTAAGGCAATTTTCGGTTGTACCATGGACCAACCGAAAATTGCCTTAGGTTGCACCATGGCTCAACCAAAGCCAATTTTCGGTTGTACCATGGCTCAACCTAAAATTGGCTTCGTTGAGGGGTTTCGGAATTTTTTTGGATTTTTTTTGTTTTATATCAATAATTTTTTATTCTTTTACTACGATTTATGGTTCGGTCCATATGATAATTTGTTGGATTTTGGTTTATATTTTTTTAGATTTATGGAAGGGGAGGGGTTGTTTGTTTTGTGTTTGATTTTGAAATTCAAATTCGGCAATTTGGTAAATTACAAATTAAATTAGGACGATGGTTAGTAATTTTTAGGACGACCTTTAACCATTCAGTATATTTATACTCACACTTAAAAGAAAAGAACAGAGTACAGTATTACCTATTTACAATGATTTTTTAATGCCACTTAACTTTCGGAAACCAACTAGCCCAGTAAAGCGATCAATTTTCCAAAACCATACCAACTTCTTATTGGCATTTCTCGTCATACATCCAAATATTGCCCATCTAAAATTGACAGAGAAACATACGAAACATATATATTCAATATATACAATATATACACGCGGTAACCATATACACACAGTGGCACAATTTAACGAGATACGAAGATCAATTGAACCAAAGCAACAATAATACATATAACCAACCCTACTTATATGAATATACGTACGATGCAATTAACCTTGCAAAAACTGATTAATTAACCATTAAACCATGCAATGAACCTACGACAATAATCCTTGCCAAACACCAACGTTGCAGTTGTGTGCATAGAGCAGTTGGTTGCATTTATCAATTAAAAGAATAATGAAATAGTGAAACCCAGTGCCACGAAGGGCGCCAAAACTTTGCCATGCTTTTTATGGAACGACAGGACAACAAATAATGCAGAAACAAAAACCAGAACTTCTTTCTAATTAACCGCAAAAATCAATCAACAACTTGATCAGTAAAACAAATTCGCGATGCAATTTTTCTGAATCTATATATCTAGTACTCGTGAATAATTACAAGTAATAAGATCCTTTAAGATTGTTGTGGAAATTGTTCGCGTATACTATTTTCTTGCAATACAAGCAAACACATAGACATAAGATTCAGAAAAACATGCAAAGACACATGCAAGCGTCCTAGCCGATAGAATTCACTATCTCTCCTTAAAGAATCTTATTCCCCTCTAGTACCCAAGTTTATGGAATGATTCTTCCCAGGATAGAAAGAACATACCTTTTCCGGCGTAGCGGTACTTCAAACCCCGGAACCCCATCGAACGCAGCGAACCGACGAGAACCACACTTGACTCGATTTTCTCTTTGGGAAGAATGCAGAAAAAAACTAGTTTTGGATTTAGCAGAGTTTTTGGTACCGGAAAAATCGATGTAAAACCCAGAGGGGTTAGGTGCTATTTATAGAGAATGAAGGGGTGTGTACGAAGGGAGGCGACTCTTCATATGGGTTACACCCCAACCAACACATTGGTACATTTAAAAATAATGAACCATTGCATCGGTTCGGCCCATGGTAGTTGGACCGGTTTGGTTATTCCAACCGCCACATCAGTTCAGTTTGATTTGGTTCAACTCGGTTTGGTTTGGTCCGGTTGGTTACACAAACCAATATTATCAATTAACCACATATTACATCAAATCAACTGAATTCGCGACCACGCCTTCCCACACCTTACCAACATGGTACTTCAAGAGACTCTCTTGAAACTTTCCCCTTTCACTTACATTCACACCACTAAAAAACCCAACAAAAGTAAAGGTGATGAAGGCAGTTATCTCCTTGCTTTCCCCCTCACTTGTGGCTATTTGGGTCGACGAATGCCCATTAGCCGTGGATCTAACCCTACTCAGCCAACATAAGATTATAGAAGAAATTAAATCAATATTTTAATAATATTCACGACTCGATTCAATTAAATATAATATGAAGATAATCGTGTTAGCAAATTATGTAACTTTTGTACGTTGTCTGCTTTCCTTTCATTATAATCACCCACCCTTCACAACATTTATATCCATTACTCACTTACGACTAAGGTTGTCGGTTCGGGTTGGATCGGTTACCTGAACTCAAAACTATAGAAATCGAAAATCTGAATATGTTCGTATAGCAAACCTGAACGCAATAGTGCTAGTTTTAGTTTTCGGTTAACCGAACCCGAAAAGTCCACTAATGGTTTGGTTTGGTTATATGAAACCCAAAAACCAAAAAAAATTGTGAAGTCACTAATTAGTCGTGCGGGGTAAGGGTATCCCAATCTAAACAAGAACGCGAAACCCGAACCCAAAAACCAGACCCTGTTACCAGTGGCGGATTCAGAAAATTTTCACAGGGGTGTCCTCTTCAAAAATTAAATTTAATTATATAATAAATTAAATAATTCGTATATTCAAAATATCATACTTATATAATTTGTATAAATTTTTTATTAAATAATAAATTAAAATTCATATTTTGAAAAAAATATAAATAAACTCAGTGTCTGCATTGTTCAAAAAAAATCTACATATCCTACTAGACAATACTTCACGAACTTATCACATATTCGATTTCTAACCTTGTTCTTAATGTAGCTCAAAGTAGAAAAGAATCTTTCAACACTTGTCGTGTCACCATAAAATCAATTCAAAATTAAGGGTAGCGTGTACGTAGTTTAATTATTAGGTATTAAAAATAGTTGGGGATAAAGAAATAGCGTTTTACTGTTGCATGATGTTTAAAATAGAATAACAAATGAGTAGCAACATAATTAGAATATGTTTGATAATAGTAGTGTCCTAGGTTGGAATAACACGGACTACCACTTATATTTTGTTAATCATAAGCAAACTATTATCGAGGGTAGGATAATCATTTTTTCAAATGTTAGGGTGTCCCGGATTACCAATTATATTTTGTATACCCATACGAAACTACTACCGGAAGTTGGATAATCGTTTCCCCAAATTTTAGAGGTTTCCCGGAACACCCCTAGAAGCCCATGTATCCGCCCCTGCCTGTTACAAGCACAATTCGAGTTGCACCCGAAAATCCAAACTCGAAAAAACACCCTAGCACGGTTCGGTTTCTGAAAATCCGAAAATCGAATAATCACCCCCTACTTACGAGTTACAACACAAGTACTACTCAATTAAGTTTTGCATCTTATAGCATCAAGTGTCAATCAAATAAGAATTTCTTGGGGAACAACTATTTTCATTGCCATTGTAAACGACAAGTAGGATATATACAGAGGACACTTCCTTCCGTCACTGAGACTTGAGAGTCCTTGATTACTAGGGTACTGACGCAAGCATTCCCTTGATCTTGGTGACGAGCTGGTCATGGCGAGGCAGCAACTCCTTCATCAGAGGCTTTTCCTTGATGGCGTTGACCCACGACGCAAACGCAGGGTGCTTTGCTTCGTCGATCATCCCGGCGACGGTCTCTTCAATGGCGGCATAGTTGCAGACGTTTATACCCACCACGATTTCCAGAAACCCCATGGCTTCGCCGCCGTCGTCCGAGCGATGAGTACTAAACGTGGCGGGGAGATCTCTCTGAATCCCTTGTTCGAATAAGGTGAGCAGCTCGTCGAACTCTTTGACTGCTTTCTCCACTTCCTCTGCTTTACCTCCGGTTAATACCATCTGGAATGTGGCTGGGATCATCTGCATAATTACAAACTGTTGGGATGAATAGCTTTGAAAAGCTATAATGAAATTCCTAATTAATTATCCAGTATTTTCCTATAATACATACATAAATAAGATGGATAATTAATAAAAGGAATATTATGGAGATAATTAGGAATAATTATCTTAATAGATTATATTTTAATTATGGGAGTAATTATCTCCCTAATTAAAATATGACTTATTCCCAAAGAAAGAGGGAATATTCTGGGTTTTCTGCTCCTATAAATAGGAGACGCCCCAGACCCTCTAAACACACCTCAGAAGAGCAAAAACACAAGAGAGAGTGAGATTTAAAGAGCTCCGGTTTTCCGCACAAAACCGCTGAGCATATCAAAAGAGTGGCTGTTTTATCCTGGAGGCGACCGACTGATAGTCTGCTGTGCGAATAACGAGGCAGTGCCGCGAACGTCTTAAAGAGAGCGACCTAGTCCGCGACTCAGCCAGATCGGTAACCCTATTTTTCTGTTCGGTTATTAACAATTTTAAGACGTGGTGTTGCTGTTACATGTACTGAACAAATTATCGCATCTGGCTCCAACGAAAGGCAAGAAATTGCCGATACCCAAACCTACTTCGCTAGCCACAATTATCACCACTGCTGAAATGGCATCGCAAGGGAGAATTGAGCACTTCCCTCCTTTTACTCAATTTGTTTCTTTTTGTTCTTTTATTGTTTATCTTGCTCATGGTGTTTGTGAGAAGAAGAATAGGTACTGGCGGTAATCATGAAGGGACAGGAAGAAGCATAAATTAATTCCAAAGCTAAATAGTTTTATTGGTGGCGGAAGAATGAACATGTTGCCCCGGCAAAAGGACGACATAAAGAAGAATTATAAAAGAAAGGGGCTCAGAGATATCGAGGTGAGCAGAGAGATCTGAGTCTGCCGCCCTACGCCGGTGGTTGTTCCTTCCGTCCGTAGCTTCTATTCTGCAGAGCGAGGTCCTCAACTGGTCTTCCTCCAGTGATCCACGATATTGGGGCTCGGAGAATCTTCCAACTGCCGTCGTCGTAGAAACAAACGATGGAGTCTCCGATAATGACAGACATATAAAGGTATATCGGCTAGTGGACTAGGTTATTCCGGGAAGCCCGATACCTAGAGATCCACAGCAAGGAGGCTCGTGATGAATTGTTGCACGGTAGAAAAGGGCAAAAGGCGGATATGAGGTTTTCAATTGGGCCGAGTATTGACAAGCCCAATCTGAGGCTTAATGAAAATACAAGTGGCCTGCAGATGAGCGAAATTTTGTTAAATGATGGTGGGCCAAATATTTATCAGATCATGATGTCGCACGAAGGTGGCTTGCTGCTTACAAATAAAATTCCAATGAGCTATTCTTCGCGTCTAGCCAGTAAGAGGGGCGTGCTGCCCGCCCAACCTTGGTGCGTGCCAAACCTTTGATCAAGTGGCATGGCTCTTGCTGAAAAAGGAAGCGTACTAACTTCGACCAGCAGTTCGAGGACATGGGGACGATATACTCTTACCGGACAAAGGTAAGTAACTGAAACTTCCTCGTGAGTCATTACTAAATGATAAAGTAGAATCTATTCCATACTTTTCTATGCATGTAATTGAGAAATCTTAAGAATGCTTGAGAAACGAGAATCGATGCATGATTATGTCGACATCAAGAAGTGTTATCTCGATGATTAGAGTATGAAACTTAATACATGCGTTGGAATAGAATAATGATGTTTACAAGGGTACGAAGAAAGAATATTTATGGGAACAGAATGGGTTACTTGCCCATAGTAATGACAAGAGAAGAAGTATTGTTGTCAATACTAGGTGAACCACTTATGTTGATCTGAAACATTAAAGTTTCAAGAATGAGAGCAACAAGTCGAACCATATCCACACCAATTAGAATGGTACCCTTCGTGGTAACCAAAAGATTACCAGTTAATCCTCTAAGAATGACACTATTTTTCTCTGCTATGATTGTGAGAAACTAGGTCATAAGACACGAAAGTGTAAGAACAAGTTTAACCTAGTGTTAACTTGACTAAAGAAGAGGATTTGGTAATAATATTCATTGAGGTGATGACAGAGGTTAGCCTTAATGGTAACTCTGAAGAATGGTTGTTGGATAGGACCGCTTCAAGATATGTGTGTGATAAACGAGCTAAGCTCAATCATACATTGACGCGTATTGAAGGAGAAAGTGTTGTTGGACAAGACCCTCACCACTATTGTTGATGGTTCTGGAAAAGTGGAAGAGGACTCTGCCTCTAGAAAGTCATTGACTATCCTAGAATGGTTAAGTAGATAAGATAAATTCTTCCAAGTGTGTCTGTGTGAAGAATTAGAATATCTTATATCGCATTCCCATATTATTATTGGATGCTTGAGAAAAATATGAATTTTCTATATCAAAACTAAATGACCCATAAATATGTGATTAGAGAATCAGAATAAATAGATCTGATTTATGTGGGTAAACTTGATGGAAAAGACAATAAACAATTTATTGCTCTTTAGAGTGCTCTGATTGTCAGACTAGTTATTTGAAATGGTTTGAAATGTCTAATTGCATTATGATTGCACTGATTATTCGATATGTGGCATGCATGTGGTAGCGTTAGAAAATCAGTGTAACATGATAACTAGAAGAGCATATGAGTGTGTTTTATGTTGTTAACAATAAAAACACATAGTTCCTATGAAACGAAATACTCATGTTGTTGTGAAATCCATTAATGCCAAGAAACTTCCATTTTAAATCAAGAAATAGTGGGGGTAGTGTCCTGCCTACTATTAGAAATAATGGAACTAGTGGGGGTAATAAATATGAGTTTAAACTCAGAAGAAGCAAATGAACCTGAAATCTCTTAAGGTTTTTGGTTATGAATTTGTTATTTACACCCTAAGAAAGAAAGATCCTACAAGTCTGCTAGAAGTTCGAACTTCCATAAAGATGCAGAATTGTGGGAGAATCCATTATTAACGAAATGGAATTATTAGTCTAATAAGACTTAAAATCTTGTAGAGTTACCTCTTGGTTGAAAAGCCTTGGGTAATATATCGATAGAATCGAACAAGATTTGGCATTTTTGAGAATTACCTCTTGGCAATAAAGTCATGGGTAATAAATGGATTCTTAAAAGAAAAGTGAAACCTATTGGGTTAGTTTATGAGTATAAGGATCGCCTAATAGCTAAGGCTTTAAGCGAAAAGGAAAAATTGTAAATTTTTTGTTATCTATTCACCACATGTAGAATAACATCCATGTATGTTCTGATTGCTAGTGTTGTGCGTCAGATGGATTGTTAAACATGTTTATGTGAATGGTGATTTAGATAGGAAAATCTACATGGGACAACCTATAGGGTTGTTATTCTTGAACATACTTATGGAGTCTATAGTTAGACAAATCATTGTAAGATTTGAAATAGACTCTAAGACAATGGCATGAATAAACTGGTTCTCTCTCATGGTTTTAAAAGTGAAAGTGACAAGTGCATTTAGTACAACTTAGAGAATGACACTTGCATTATGAATGACACTTCGGTCTTTGGTACAAAGACTCGTGATGTTAATATTATGAAAAACCATGCTGTTTGAGAATTATGAAGGTAAAAAGATCTGGATGAAGCAAAGTGTTATGCTCGGAGATCCAGATTACTAGGACAATGAAAGAGATTTCATCTAGATCAGTTTAACTACACAGTTAGATCTAGAGGAAATACGAGTTCTACACCTGCATAAATGTTTGATGGTGCTAGTGTAATTTTTAAGAGCACCAAAGACGGTGTAAGAAAGTAAGAACATACTAGCATCGACAGTATGCGAGAGGCAGCTGATAAACATGAGACCCGACATAGGGGGGTACTTGGCAGGCTTATTGATTGTCCTAGTATGAAGCATTGAAATGCTATTGAAAAGGTTCATGAGAAACATTAAGTGAACAGTAGGCCTTGATATATGTTATCAACGGTTTCTTGCTGTATTGGTAGGGTACAGTGATGCGGATTAGAATACCCTATAGAGGACTTCAAGACAACAAGAGGCTGTCTTTTAAACATCGATAGAGAAGCTATGTCTTGGAAGTCTAAGAAGTAAACGATCCTGGCTCAATCAACTAAGAAATCAGAAATGATAGAACTAGCAATGGCTAGTAAAGAGTAAAGTTGATTGAGAGGGTCACTACTAGAGATTCCCTTATGGGAAAGACCGATCCCTCCGGTAGTTGTTTAATTGTGATAGCACCGCAGCTATTGCAATAGAAGGGAACCGGTTCTAGAACGAAAAGAGACGACAAATTCGTCGTAAGCACAGTACTGTAAGAGAACTCCTAACGATAGGAGCAGTGAGGGTGGATCATATAAGATCCAAAACAGAATCTAGATGATCCTTTGACGAAAGGATTACCTAGAGAGAAAGTCCAAAATACCACAAAGGGTATGAGACTTATGCCTACCGAACCATGGATTACAAGTGATGGTAACCCGACCCGATAGACTGGAGATCCCAAGAAACGGGTTCAATGGGTAATAACAAGTCATGAGTAATATTGAGAAAAGTTCATGCATAGTGAAGCATGAATCCCAAAGCCTTGGAGGTTGAGTTAAAACTCTTAATGAGATCTATACTCTATGTGGAGGGAAGTACTTTACTTTGGGGGTACTTCTGATAGACTCACCTATGTGAATGTGGGAGTGGGGCCGCTCCCTATGGAACTTTGGAGGCACAAAGTTGCTAGAGCGTTCACTAAACCGGGATAACGTGCATGGCCATAAACGCACGGCCTATGAGAGAATATCACTCAATGAAAAGATCCGGTGTGCTACATTGTCTGAGATAGGGTTCAAGACTACGAGTCACCCTTATGAAATCGGAAGTGTAACCACTACGCTAAGGTTCAAATCTTCGCGATACCTTAGCTTATGCCTGATCTTATGGAACTGTTGATGCTCAGAGATAGTTTCAAACTATTCAAGTGGGGGATTGTTGGGATGAATAGCTTTGAAAAGCTATAATGAAATTCCTAATTAATTATCCAGTATTTTTCCATAATACATACATAAATAAGATGGATAATTAATAAAAGGAATATTATGGAGATAATTAGGAATAATTATCTTAATAGATTATATTTTAATTATGGGAGTAATTATCTCCCTAATTAAAATATGACTTATTCCCAAAGAAAGAGGGAATATTCTGGGTTTTCTGCTCCTATAAATAGGAGACGCCCCAGACCCTCTAAACACACCCCAGAAGAGCAAAAACACAAGAGAGAGTGAGATTTAAAGAGCTCCAGTTTTCCGCACAAAACCGCTGAGCATATCAAAAGAGTGGCTGTTTTATCCTGGAGGCGACCGGCTGATAGTCTGCTGTGCGAATAACGAGGCAGTGCCGCGAACGTCTTAAAGAGAGCGACCTAGTCCGCGACTCAGCCAGATCGGTAACCCTATTTTTCTGTTCGGTTATTAACACAAACTTACCTCTGTCAAAAATTTGGTTGGCGCTAATAATTCAACTTGGTGAGAGAGATAAATTTTCCTTATTTACGCTTTTCAATCGAAAACCAACTCATAAAGGGTTGAAATTTGAACAAATCAGAATATCATGTATTTAAACAAATAGGGTGCCATCAAAATTCGGTCACTTAAAGCTCTAGCCTCCAATACTAGAGGTGAAACTAGGCCAAACTCAACCATGGCTTTGCCACTACTCTAAAAAACCTGGTCTTATAGGATCAAGCACCCAACTTGGCTCCACATTCTCCTTTGGCCCTGTCTGGACTGTAATGAGAGGGTGGGATCGGGCCGAGCCAGTAGGTCGATTCACATCAATAAACATAATGTTTTTGAAAGTTATATTTTGGTACTCAAACTTAACTTCTTTTTCTCACAATTTAGTACCTAAATTTTATGTTTATACGAAAAGGTCCATAATTTTTTGTAATAAAATTATATTTTAGTACCTTTATATTTTTTTTACCTTGCATCATAGTACCTAAACTTTTAAAACTTTACAAACATGTCCAATGTGTTGGTATGAGAAATTTCATATCATGAGTAGTTGTTGCTGGGTTCGTAAGGCCAAAAAATTACTCCAGAAGATTACCTGAACCTAAACCGACACAGTAGACAAACTAATCCAGCCTGATCCTAAAAAATCGGGCCTAATCGGATCAATGTATATCTATGGCTAGACTTACCGATATATATATATACACACACGATGGATATGATGTCAAGCTAACAAGATTAAAGTATAGAACCAAGTTTATTACCTTGTCATCGCAAAAGTTGGACCAGAACCGGACTTTAGCTCGTTGATAAGAATCCTCAGGAAGAAGCTTAGGTCCTCTGTCGCTCCAGAACTCGTCGATGTACTCGAGGATGAGCAGCGACTCTGCAATCGGCTTCCCGTTGTGAACCAGAACGGGCACCGCCTTGTGGACGGGGTTGTAGCTGAGGAACAGCTCGCCCTTGTTCTGGAGGTCCACTTCCACGTACCTGTAGGGTATGCCCTTCTGTTTTAGGGCTATCTCCACCCTCGTGCAACGGCTGCTCGACCACGTCCCAAACAACACCACCTCATCTTCGTCGTCGTCGTCAAATTGCAGAGGCTGGTTCTTCTTCTCCATTTGCGCTCTGTTTTTTGTTTGAAATATTATGTGTTCTTGGGTGGCTGTGGATTTTATATATATGTAGTAGTACTTCATTCCTTCGTTCCTACTCTATTTAATTATTAGTATCTTGATGGCAAGTTGAACATATGTATATAGCAGTTGTTAGAACAATCTAGTTTTACTGGCAAAGTCGGCAGCATATATACCATTGTTAAAACAATCTAAAACTATAATAATAGTATATATTTACCTGGTAAATGGTTTTGGTTTTTTTGATTTTATCTGAAACCAAACCAATTGGGAAGCTAATGGTTTCAGATTTTTGGTTTTAAACCAATAAGCAAACTTATTGGTTTTGGTTTGGTTAAAACCGAAAAAACCAATAGAAACCATTAAGAAACCAATAAGAATAAAATTATTTATCAACAATTTTTTTTTTCTTTTGACATGCATGCCAACCAATAATTTGTAATGGCCATTTACCATTATTATGACGTTAATTCAATAAAAAGGAGGGAAATCAAAATAAATATGAGTGTATGAGTACATGTTGGTTTTTTGGTTATCCAAACCAAAACCAAAACCATTAAAACGCTTATTGATTTTTGGCAACCGAAAACCAATAAGAGCCTTAATGGTTTTGGTTTTGATTTTTGAGATTTGATTTTTGATTTTGCATACTTAATAGTTTGGTTAACCAAACCAAATTTACATCACTACATGTAATACCAATTAATCAAGTTTTACTGACAAAGTCGGCAGAATATGTAGTTTGACAGCATTGCACTAACTTTTTCCTATGTCATATATTCAGCTGAATGGCAATAGACGGATTTTTTTGTAGTTTTACTATAAACATACTTAAGTGTCAATGAATACATACAAGTTAAATGGACTAATAATTAAGTTCAATTATTTACCACTTCTTTTGTGTTGTCTTTGAGGTGGGTGTTTGACGTTAGTATTTGAATTTAAAATGTGTTAGATATAAATGTATAGTTCAGATTTCATTATCATCGTGTCAACTCTTTATAATTGGCTTTTTTTGCCACACAAATGTAACTAAGCTATGGTATAACTAGATATTCAAATTATGTTGCTTGCTGTATTGACTTAGATTATATGTAAATTTTGTAATGGATAAAAGAGCATTCTCTCTTCTTTTCTCTGATCGCATCGTCGATTTCCGATTTGTTGATGATGGTCGTCACTGACGGAGCCTCATCCGGCGCCGTCGGCGGCGGTCGCTCATGGGCTTCTCTTTTTGGGGCTTCTGCTGACAATCAGTTGCAGTATTTTGAACCGGAAATCGTAAATGGGCCACTCAGAATCCCTAAATCCGTCATGTAGGAAGGGGCTAAACGATTCGACAACTGTTTGGTAGGCCAATTTCTTCGATCTCCTCCGTCTCTGGCAACAATTCGTTTTTGGGAAAATTGGCTATGGGGGAAGGAGGGGGAAATTAAGGTATCCTCGTTCGAGGATCGTTTAGTTCTATTACAGTTCCCATCTGCGAAAGTCTGTCGATGGGTTTTTGAGGGAGGTCCTTGGCACTATAAGGATAATCTGTTGTGTGTAAGGAAGTGGGTGCCAGGGATTCAGGCGCTGGAGGTGGATAATACAGCAGTGCCGATTTGGGTGAAGCTATCTGGATTACCTGGGGAGCTTTCGTCAAAAGAGGGATTGAGTCACGTGGCTAGTGTGCTTGGTAAGCCCCTCTGTATGGATCAACCTACGTGATTTGGACACAAAGTTGGGGCAGCTAAGTTCTGTATTGAGATGAGTGCGAAGACGACATGGCCAACGAAGATCAGTATTACTCCATATTCTATGAAGGAAATAGTTATTAGTATGGAGTATTGTCATGTCCCAGTTGTGTGCAGTTCTTGTTGCGTATTTGGGCATAGCTGTGTTGCCCCGCAAGGTGCGACAAAGAGGGTTTGGTGGAAGAAGCAGCACAATACAGTGTCTGACTGAGGCTTCTGAGTTGAATCAGGTGACTGCATAATTGGAGGTACAACCGAATCATACTAGTGCTGCTAACTTGGACAATTTGATTGAGGTTCCGCAGGGTGTGGTTGAGCAGCAGGATACACCACCAGTCACCCCTAGTGCTTTGCCTTCTAATGAGGAATTCAATTTGGTGGTGAATGGAGGTAAGTAGAAGGGTAAGGAAATTGTCTCGCCTATTCGTTTGTCAAATTCGTTTGCAGCAATTTGTGCAAAGGGGGTTGAGTTGCAGAAACCGCCTGCTAAGCCAAGTCGAGAGGGGTTAAGGAGTCAGAAAGGGGTACCCCTGGTACCTCCTTTGCTGAAATGACAGTTCTCATATGGAATGCGAGGGGATTTAATCGCCCCTCGAAGCACAACTCTGTTATGGAGTGTGTGCGTAGGTTAGGAGTAGTAGTTCTGGCAATTCTTGAATCAAGAGTCCAGGAAAATAAAGCACAACAGATACAAGAGAAATTTGTGGATTTTTCGGTTTGAAGACAATTATGCTTACAATAAATTGGGCAGAATTTGGCTGGCGTGGAAGACAGGGGTGCAGTTGAAAGTGCTTGCTCGAAGTGCATTCTTTATTCGTGCTTTGGTTTCAGTTACTAATCCAGAACAGTTTTTCTTAACAGTAGTTTATGCTTCCAACGACGAGGGAGAGAGTCTTAGTACATATAGAGCATTGAGTAGATGGAGGGTGAAAGGATTTCCATGGGCTATTGGAGGGGATTTTAATGTTGTTCTGAACCCTATGGAAGCATCGAATGAGATATCCATTACGAGTAGTATGCTGGCTTTTCGGGATTGGGTAGAGGAGATGGATCTTGTGGATCATCAAGCTTCAGGGCCTTTCTTCACCTGGTCCAATCAGCAGCAAGGTAACCCGATTGCTAGAAAGTTAAATAGATTTCTGATTAATGAAGATTGGTTGGATAAGTTGTCAGATTCCACAGTGGAGTTTATGGCACCTCTCTTTTCTGATCACTGTGGAATACTGATGAACCCAAAAGTGATAAGGAAATCGTTCCCTAAACCTTTTAGATTCTTTAATATGTGGCTGGATCATGATAAATACTGGGAAGTTTTAAAGAGTGTTTGGAGTATACAGTGCTGGGGATCTCCATTACAGAAGTACAAGAGAAAGATGGCACTGTTGAAGCAAGAACTGAAGAAGCTGAACAGGGAAGAGTTCTCGGATATCTCCGGGAGAGTAAAGGCGGCTGAGCTTGAGTTGAGAAACAAACAGATATTGGCCCTTGAGTGTCCATCAAGTGAAATCTATGAAGCAGAAAAGCAAGCAAAAACTCATATCACCAACTGCTTCAGGCTGAGGAGAGCTTTTATCATAAAAAATCGCGAATTCAGGGCTTAGCTTTGGGGGACTCAAATTCTTCATTTTTTCATAAATCTGTCAAGATAAGAAATGCAAGGAAACAGATTAGACAATTGGTATTGGAGTCAGGACAGGTTATCTCTGAGCCAGACCAGATTGCTGAGGAGGCAGCAGGGTTTTATAAGAAGCTTTATGGTGCACCAAATAAGGAAATTATACCTCAGTTTGCTGCCATCGAACGTTATGTGACAAAGACTTTGTCAAGTACAAAGCAGAGGTTTCTGAGCGAGCAGGTGACTGAGGCTGAAGTTCGTGCTGCTTTGTTCTCCATGGACCCTACTAAAGCTTCTGGTCCAGATGGGTGGTCTGTGAGTTTCTATCAGAAAAGTTGGGCAATAATTGGAGCAGATGTAACGGCTGGGATTCGAGAATTCTTTTGTACAAATGAGCTTCCTCGAGGTATGAATACAACCTCCTTTACTCTAGCTCCTAAGACTTCGAATGCAGGTAGGATGACTGCCTTCAGACCTATTGCATGTATTAATATTTTCTATAAGATTGTTTCGAAAGTCTTGGCAAATAGGATTCAGCAAGTACTCCCTAGTGTTATCAGCCTCAATCAATCAGCTTTTATAAGAAGGAGAAGTATCATAGATAATATTCTGATGGCTCAAGAAATGGTTCAGAACTATTCAAACAGAAATTTGGCTTCTCGCAGTGCAGTAAAGATTGATTTACAGAAAGCGTTTGACTCTGTGGATTGGAATTACCTGTTTTTGGTTATGAAAGCAGTGAACTTCCATGAGGCTTTCACTGGTTGGATTAAGGTCTGTCTTGGTACTGCATTCTTCAGTGTTAGCTTATTTGGTGCCCTCTTTGGATATTTTGCTGCTCAGAAAGGAGTTAGGCAGGGGGATCCAATCTCCCCTTATCTGTTCACCATTGCTCTTGAGCTATTGACAGGGCTGTTAAATACTGCAGCACTTGAGGGTAGCTTACCTTACCACCCTCAGCGTAAAGAGCTGAAGTTAACGCATCTCTGCTTCGCAGATGACCTACTCATCTTTAATGAGGGGTCGGTGAGAGCTTTACTGAGGGTCAAGTGTCTTTTAAATGAGTTTTATTGGATGATTGGTCTAAAGTGTAATCCGCAGAAGTGTGAAGTCTTCTTTGGTGGCCAAGCAATACAATATAAAGAGAATGCTGTTCTGGTTACTGGTTTAGAGAGGGTAAACTGCCTGTCCGCTATCTTGGGGTGCCTCTGATCTCTGGGAAGTTTACAAGCAGGGAATGTGTTGTCTTGGTGGATAGACTGACAAGCAGGGTTAGATCATGGAGAGCTAGCAAGCTATCTTATGCAGGTAGACTGCAGTTGATCTCTGCTGTGCTTTATTCATTGTGTTAGTATTGGATGACCATTTTTATTTTGCCTAAATCTATTATTGATAGCATTCAAAAGATTTGCTCTGATTTTTTATGGCATGGAGAGGGAACAGGAGAGCAAAGGTGGCATGGGATGTTCTAGCTACCCCTAAGAAAGAAGGGGGTATGGGATCGAGGGACTTACAAACGTGGAATGTTGCTTGTATTGCTCGACTCCTGTGGTTACTGTTTATGCAGGGGGGCGCTTTTGGGTAGCATGGGTGAGCAGGTATAGGCTGAAAGCTCGGTCCATTTGGGAGCTACAGTCTACTATGACTGGATCATGGCTATGGAAACAGCTGTTGAAATTGCGAGGTTGGTACCAGTATAGAATCACTTCCAATGCACATAATCAGGTATTCTGGGAGGGGAAGATGATGGAAAGATTCTCGGCGCAGCAAGTCTGGGAGTCCATCAGAGTGCATAGACCAGTTGTCTCTTGGTGGAAAGTGATATGGGGTAAGCATACATTACCTCGCAATAGGGTTTTAATGTGGCTTATCATCTTAAATCGTATTGTCACTCGAGATAAGCTAAAGCAGTGGGGGAAGATTAGAGATGCAGTTTGTGTGCTATGTGAAGTAGAAGAGGAGAGCTGTTTTCAATTATTTTGTAGTTGTGAGTACACTGGTTACCTGATGAATGCAGTGTTTGGTACCCTGCTGACCAGTTGGGATTCTAGTTGGGAGCAGCTGTTACAAGAAATGAGTTTGCTTGCTAAAAATAGTGTGGATGACCCTGTGTTGAGTGCTGTTTGGTGTTGGATATGTAGCTTGGTGTGGAAAGAGCGTTGTAAGCGCGTTTTTTGGGGAGAGACCAAGACTTTGGGAGGTAGTTTTTCTGCAGATGCGGGAAGAAATATGGTTGTTGGCACAAGGGGACTTGAGATTCAGGGAAGCTATGGTGCGCAGTAGAGTGATAGGGAGTTTGAATTTACAATTATAATGTTTAGTTGCTTTCTATTGTAAGATGTACATCTGAGTTTTTGTGCGACTTGATTTTGATCAAGTGAGCTTAATGAGAGGAAATAATTACCGGAAAAAAAAATTATAATTGATTTGGGATATATATATATATATAGCGGTTGATAAGGATTTAGTGTTTCTCGTCAGTTCAAATTTTTCTGAGTGTAGATTTTTAGCCCTCTCGTCCGCCACTCTCATGTAACTTACACCTGGTCAAACCCTCATTGTCTGCTTTCAAGTCCAGACCATACCTCCTCCCAACAGCGAACATATATCGTGATTGATATCCATATCAAGCAGACGAACCAACAATGACCCGATGCCCTCAATTTTAAGGTATATAATATATATGTTTGAATGAAAGTTATTCGAAAACCGATTTCATTGTCTGCTAACTTCATATGGATGCATGGAAGATACAAACTTTAGGTTTCAATTAACATGTTGGGAATGAATTAAAGAATGCTTTATGGTTAAGAAGAACCTTTTAGGAAAGAATGTTTCACGAAACAATGTAAGGTTTCGAGTTGAAAAAAAAATGTATAGATTCGGCCTCTATAAATATATACGTGAGGATGGATGATGTAACGTTTCATCAAACTGATTATTCGCTTCTAAGTCTGCTTAGCATTCTTTAGCTTAGAGTCTAAAGTGGTTATGGTTTTGTCTTCAAGAAATTTCAACTCACCCAATGCTCTGTGAAGTGTGAAAATATTTTTTTCCCTGAAAAGTGAACATAATTCATAATCCTAGTCTCTCAATTTCGAGCTATCGTATATACACCTTCAACGGTACGAATCCAATATAACATGAATCGAACAAGTGCATATAGATGGATGATGTGAACTTTCGGATTTCAAATTTAACATGGATCGAACATTTTCCCCATCCACCAAAACTCAACTCCTCCTCGTGATCCAAACTCAATTACAACCTAACATTCAACCTCCTCAACCACAACGAATGAAGCACCATATGCAACAAATCGTACGCCTTCGCCGGCCGGTTCAAAACAAAATGCCTCCTCACTCCCTTCACTCTCTCATACATCTCCAAATACCTCTCCTCCGAAACACCCTCCAATATCTCCTTCATCTCGCCGATCCTCTCCACCGGAACACTCACCGTGAACTCGCTCCAGTCCAGCACCTCGGCGAACGGCAGCGAGTAGTTCGCCGAGATCAGGACCGGTACACAGCCGTGATTGATCGCCTCGACAATCCTCGGGCTCGCCACCTCGTACCCGCTCGGGCACAGGCAGAACTTGCTCGAACCCATCTTGGCCGTGTAGATTGCGCGGTTCGGGAGGTGCTCGAAGACCTGGACTTGTGGGTCCGAATTGTCGTTGTCCTTCTTCCAGTGGTCGAAGAGGAGCCGGCGGATGTAGCCGTGGGCTCCGCCGGAGAAGAAGGCGAGGATGGTTCGGTTGGATGGAGGGCAGTCCGTCCGGGATTGGGTCGGGGTCGGACCGAGTTGACCGTACTGGAGGTAGAGTTCGGGTAGGGCGGCGTCCCGGTTCGGCCGGAAGCCTTCGGAGGTGTTGGCGTTGCAGAGGACCCGGATGAATTTCGAGTAGAGTTTCGGGTTGGCCGTCGAGACTTCTGGTGCCTGAAAACAACAAGGATAAATTTTTTTGTAACATAGTCAGGACAGTAATAATCAGGAGATTATTACAATTTACAACTGATATCACAACCAAAGGTAATTGGTCACATGGAGTTTCCAATACTAAAGTAGACATTGCTTCCAATTTCTTCTACATTAACTTGTATAGCAAGTTAACCATTAGTACGTACGTGCAATTCACTCTAATTTAATATGTATAGTTAATTTGTTTGACTCCATGCTTGATCCCAGAATTTCTCCCATGTCTTAAATTTTGTAGTGGTTCTAAGTTCAAGCAGATTTCACTGAACTCAAGGGAATGACAGCTAGATTATTTTAAATTCAAGTAAAAATAAGCAAGCCTTGCTAATTAAGCAAAAAGTGATTGAAGGTAAAGGTTATGAAGGCGGTTAATTTTCTCCATTCGTTTTGATCTGACTCGACCTAGTTATATTTATATCTTATAGATAAGGGTGATATATGTTATTTTTTGTAATTAGGTACTATTGAAGGGATTCGAACCTGGGATCTCTAGGTTCACGGCTAGTGGTACTACCACTAGACCAATCCCTTGTTCGTAGTTATATTTATATCATGTTTCTGATTCGATGGATTCTCTAAATGAAATGATGTACGAGTCTAAATTTGTATCTGTTATATTACAACATTTTCAACTCAATCGTTACATTCTTAATTATGTTTTCATCTTATGCTTCTTTTACTCTGAACACATTTTTCATTCTAATTATGTGTTATTTTTTTATTATAACAAAGACTAGCTCTGCCTCATTTCGTGATGAATGAAATCTGAGATGCATCGATGGAGAAGAGGTATGCTTGGCCTTGATCAAACTCATTTTGGGTTGCTTCCATTTATATATAAAAAATAATTCCTAATCATTATATCTCTTTATGGTTGATTTATTCATGGCTAATAATCCAATTCCAAAACGGATTCCCCTCAACGGCTTGAGAGTATAACAAATTCTCTATTTATATTGCACCATTAGTTACCATATTAATTATCGCATTACCGTATTCATAATTTGTCGAAAGGGGCAATAACATTAACAATAACGTATTATATACCTTATATTACGCAGTAATTAATTAATATTCTTAACTAGGTAATCATGATTATTAGGTAGAGGAATTAACGGTTTACCCAATCGTGACAGGAGACCATGAAGTGGTCGGCGCCCTGAGACCGATTCCAGTAAGGGTACTTCCCGGCGACGACGCCGACGTAGTCGTCGACGATCCTGTGGAGCCGGCCACGGTCGTAGTCCTTCTTGGATAAGATGGGCTGGTAGATGAAGTGGATGATGGAGGCCACGCTGAAGGGCAGGTAGAATACATGGGCCTCGTCGGGGGTTTGGGCCCTAAATGGGCTTTTCCCGCTCTCCATCTCGTCCAGGAACTGGCCCTCGATGGAATAGATGTTGTTCATCGGAGCTCGGTGGACCAACGGCCTCTCCCCTTCTTTGTACGTCCACACCTTGAACCTCTTCACCATCTCTATGTGGCTCCTGTCAACAAAGAATCAAAATCCCCAAAACAAAGTAGAGAGAGTGAGAATAGTTTGTTAGGGATTTATTATGTTAAAAGTCAAACCTAATGAGAGAGAGAGTTTTAAGGGGGTTTTGTTTTGGGTTTGGTTTTTACCCCGGTTATCACATGGTGAAATCGTTAGTATGATTAGAATGAGTGGAATGCAAGAAAAATAGTTGACAGATCTACTAGAATAACATTAAGTACACAACTAGAGGGAGTATGTTGAAAGATAGAGATCACAGACATGTGGTGAACCAGAACGAGAAAAAGAAAGCACAGGCAGGATAGATTCATACAATAAGGTATATAGCAAACCTCATAGCTGCTTGTACTAAAAAAAAGAAGCAAGTGTAATTCCATCTAAATAATAAAATATGTTGACATGAGGTGAAACTTATTTACTAGCTATATCATTCGCAATAGCTGGAATCTCGCGAGACGCTCTTCGAACCAATCATAGATTTTATCGAGAATCGAGATAGAACCAAAACATATTATGTCATCCAGTACGATACGATTTCACTAAGATTGAAAACCCTATTTCACAAAACACCATTAAGAAAGAAAGTAAAGAAGAAAAAAAAAAGAACTTGATAACAAAGGGAGGCATGAACTTTCCATCAGAAATCATATTAACTTACTGTTGGAAGGCGATAGGGTTTCTATATACAGCCCCAAGGGGGACGAACCCTTCTTCCTTGTACGACCTATAGCTCCGGCTCCGAATCGCTTCCCTGATCGCCGCCCGAGCTCTAGCCAGCTCCTCCTCGATCCTCTCCACTCCACTAGCATTACGTCTACTGTACAAAACCGTCACCCCAGCCGCCGCCGACGGCGGCGCTGCAGTCGGGGCAGCGGCGGTGGCGGTGGACGATTTAGTGACGGAGAGTTTCCTGTCGATGAAGGGGGAAACGGCGAATAGGGCGTAGACGAGGAGGAGGAAAATGGGGACGAGGGTAAGAACGTGGCAGCTCATTTTTTGCTCCACCACCGCCATTGGTATGGCCGGAGGAGGACTATAGCTCTTCTTCTGGATCGAGAGAAGAGAGGACGGAAGTTGAATTATAAAGGGATTTTGTGGGGATATAATAATAATAATAATACCATTTGGTGTTTGAGTGATGGTGAAGGTTAAGAGTTTAGTTTAGTGTAGTGGTAGTGATGTTCTTGGATCCTGGGAAATGAGAGTATAGTCTCTTGAACTTGGTGCAGCCATTGTTGAGATGGGAAGCAATCTATATGGAACAGTTTTTGACGGGATTAGGGGGGGAAGAGGGTAAGTAAGGGGTAAGTAATTATGATTTATGATTAAATAGCATTTAAGATGGGTAGTAGTAAATAATAATGATGATCAAGTATTGCGAAATTGTAACCGAAGTTATAACGTAGTTTAATATATCGTTATTCAACCGTTTCAAATAAACAGCGCTAGAAAATGTCTACCGGTTTAGTCTCTTATAAGAGGTTTTTCACAGTTGAACCCACGACGATACGGTTTGGTTTCAAGAGATATATGATATTATCTGCCTTTGTCATGCTTCCCTAATTGGTCAAAAATATTCATCGATGGATTAATTGATTATCTATAACTCTCCATTTGCATTTTAGAATAATTTTAAATTTATCATGTACACAATAAAGGCCGAGCCTTGATTACTTAGCTGGGATTTCTCTTAATTTCTATATATATGTGATAAATGTACACATTCATGGCATGAAAAAAGGGTCTTGATTTTCAGGTCCTTATCATTTCTCTTTTAGTTTGCTCTTGGAAAATGGGTAGTCTATCGGACTTGACTCAACAAACGAGCCACAAAACTAGCGCACGGTTAAATACGGTAGAGTGAAAGCTGTTATTTCGTCACTAAGTCGCGGGTTAGTTATTTGAATTTCATAACCTTTTCATAATGGATTGATGTTTGAAATTGTAGGAAAGTCTCTCCTTTAATATCGATGAATAAAGTACTCTTAAAATTGAAAATTATGTACTCAATTATGTTCAAAATTTGCTTAGTAATCGTAGATTCATTTTTCTTACAATATGTTTTATGATCTATCTATTATTATTCCGAGTTTGTCAGGATTATTTCGTATGTTTCATTTCTTATTAAACGATGAACCATTTTTCCTTTCGTAATAAAATTAGACATTTGACAGGGATCCAATAAACTCCTACTATCTATCTATCCTATGTTTCCCAATCTTGCAATGCATGCAACTCATAAGTTATGGAAAGTCCAATAAACAGAAACTTGCAACTAATTAACTTAACCAATTACAGTGGATTATGATAGTCAGTAATTAATAACACAAACAAGAAACAAACCAACAAATATATAAATGTGATACCTTGAGTCTGCAAATTTTTTGGGCTAGGGCACTGGGCCCAGAGAGGCTATATACAGTCAGTTCATAGCCCAAACATGTTTTCATTAACTCACTGCAAAGAAGGTCCAAATACAGCTTTAAGTTACTTGCCTCTATGGAGTTACGTTTTAATCGACTAATGGTTTTGAGCCCGACCGGCGACCAGTCGGAATCCATTTTTTATTTATTAGAATTAAATTGGAAGTTGTAATTGTTAAATAGATGTATTGTTGTAAATGTATGTATAATAGTATATATGTATTGATGAATTGTAAAATACAACGTTTGATATGTGTGATTGTGTATGTGATATCAACTAAAAGTTGAGATAAAAAAATCTCAACTCAACTATCTCAACAATCTCATCTAAAATCTGAGATATAACAATCACTCATTGGAGTGATAGTTTCTATTAAATCAAATAAACAATCTATGTATTCTATCAACTAAAAAAATCAGAAATACAATGCATTCTAAACAATATGAGTATAATAACCATATCAAAGAAACAATCACAACTTCCAAACGACCCCTTACATAATATGGTTTTCTCTAAGGTGTAACACACATGATAGATTTACATATTATGGCGATACAAAATTGAACAATATTGATATAGTTTAGCAAACCAATAGAATAAGAACGTGTCTCATGAGTTATGGTCGTACATTAGTGATATAGAATCAAATGATAATTGCATAGTTTAACAACTCTATTAATAGGAAAGTGACACGTGGATACGTGATCTTGAAGTTTTCTTTTTCTTTTTCAACATATATCAAAGTTGGATATTATTGTTTAGATCAAATAAAATATGATTCTTTTGCGCAAAATATCTAAATTCGGAGTTGAAACGTGGGAATGAAAAAAAAAAGGGAGAGAGTATATGCGTGGTGGCACATTTAGCTGGAAATAAATAGGGTTATAGATTAGGTATAATCTGAATCTCTATTCGTCGCCCTAAAGTTCAAATTTTATCGCCCTAAAATGCAATTGATTTATATATTTACCCTTAACCTAATTTCAATTCTAACTCTCACCAAACAATCCTTTCCCTCACCCCCAACTCATATTCGCCGCATAAACTCAGAACCCCTGCTCCGCTTACACAGCTCCCGCCATCTACTCCCGCTGCTGCTACTCGACCATCGGAGAAAGGAGGAAGAAGCAAGCTTGACGCTGCCGTTGTCGTTGCTGCTAAACTGGACTTTTGTCTTACTTTTGGCCTCTGAGATGTTAGCGGATTGCCAGAAGCTTAATGCGAGAGTTTTGAAGGTGGGATTTGATAGGGAAATCGTCATCTGTGATAAGCTTATTGATGTTTTTTTTTTCACTTCTGGGGATTTAAATGGTCTCATTTCAATAAACATACCATCTGGGTAACGTGATTGGTGGTTTATACTTTCTAGGAACTTATCAGTGACGCCAGGAGCAGCAATGGGCCTGTTCCGGTTATAATTTTGTTTATTTTTGTTTTTCGGTTATTCATAACAATGTTTTGGGTTTAAATGTTTAAACTAATGAACTAAGTATTTAAA
The DNA here is from genome assembly GCA_964030455.1 of Linum trigynum. Classification (NCBI taxonomy): domain Eukaryota; kingdom Viridiplantae; phylum Streptophyta; class Magnoliopsida; order Malpighiales; family Linaceae; genus Linum; species Linum trigynum. Next base: position 4,218,342 of record OZ034814.1, on the reverse strand, counting down.
AAAACTAGGACATTAAAGTAAAATTAATTTAATTAGGGCGACGAATAAGGATTTTTAGGGCGACAAATAGCAATCCCCGGTATAATATGTCTCTTTGTTGTTCAATTTTATGATTTTATCAAACATGCTCTTCTACTATTTTTTACACCAAACTTGCTCCTATACATTGGAAACATTTATCAAATGTGCCCTTCTGATAAACTTTCCATTAACAATGGGCCCACCGTTGAACTGAGATTTACATGACACGACATCGACAAAATTAGGAGGGAAATGTGAGTTTTCCCTCATTTAATTCTCCGGGTCTCATTAAAGTGAAATTATTAAAGATATTTGGCTATACAAAAGAAACAAAAAAATTGAAAAGAGAAATTATTCGTGATATTTTAGACATTTATGTCGGCCAAAACAAAGTTCGACCATGGTTGATGATAGACCAATAATTACACATGTTTTTACCCCTATTCTTGAGCCGTTTAAGAGGTTGACTCTCGTGTTTAAGCCGATTTCACGCGAGGTTGTGTGTTTATGTCATATTTCAGGACCCGGCGTTGGAATCGAGGCGAGGAAACGAGTTTTGGGTCGAAAGGAGCGAAGTTGGGTCGAAGTGTGCTGCAGGAGGAAAATACCCGGTCGGGGGCTCAAATACCCGACCGGGTATTTATTGTTTTGGCACCCGTGAGAAACAGAGGGGGGCCCGGGCGTGAAGCTTAAATCCCCGGTCGGGGATTATTGGTCATGACCGGGGATTTTTCCCTTCCTCAAAACGTGCGTTTCATTTATACCCGGTCGAGACCCAAAATACCCGACCGGGTATCGCGACAGGCAGCAGTTTTAAGGGAAAAGAAGGCTGAAAATCAAGGGATTCGAGTTTTAGAGAGAGAGATCGATTCCTAGAGTGAGAAAGTGACGAACAAGAGTTCCCAAGTGCCCTAGCTTGGTCTTCATCACCATTGGAGCTTGGCTTGAGCTTGGAGAAGTGCCAATCAACGTCCAGGAGCAGAAATCCATCATTCACAGTATGATTTCCGCGTCTGAATCTGTTTTTGCTTCTTTCTCCATGGAGTAGTTCTCCCATTCATCTGGGTATGGAGAACCCTAGATTTGTATGTTAGGTCTGATTGTATGAACCCAAGTACTGATTCTATGATTTGATTATATTCAATTGAGGTTTGAATGATTGAATGGCATGAATCCTTATCAAATTCCTGTTGTTTCTGCTTTAACCTAGAATGAGAATATCTGCCTAGGTTGATAGAGCATCCTTGATTGAAGGTAGGGAGTTGGTGACTTTAGTCGAGGAGCCAACTCACTATTCTGTACCGAATTCACTTCGATAGTGAAGGTTTTGTTCGTAGGGCCTCAATCTGTTTACTCCGGTGGAGGTTAGTCGCCCGCTAGAGACTTAGATTGAGAGGGTCTGGAGACCTTTAGTCGAGACTTCAGACTGCTTAAGAACCTTTCGCATTATAACTATCATAGAAACTGAACTTGGTAATTGCAATCCGGCTTAACTGCAGTCTAGGGGGAACCATATCCGGGTGACCTCTTTTAACCTGAAAACAACCGTTTACTTGCTTTGTTTGTTTGTTAGTTTAGACTTGCATTAAAGTTTTATTGCTAGATAACAAGAATTCACCGAGTAGTCATCAAATCTAGGACCCGGGTTGACATTTAAACCCAAACCCGCTATACTACGCTTTAGGAAGTGGTTACACTTGGCCAATTCCTAGAGTGACAGTAGGAGTGAGTCAGTTGACGATTTTTGGATGAAATTTATAACAAAATGGCATGTATGATCATTTTTACAATGTATAGGGGCATAGGCGGAGGCAGGGGCATTAGCCCTTGTCACGGGATAGGGACAAATTTCAGAGTGAAAAAATACCCATATATATTTATATTGATGATGAAACAAACAATTAAAGGTGGTATTATTAGAGTATTTTATTAGTACAACACAACTCATTAGTTGTTCATAAATTGACATAAAATTAATTTATTATACTATAAACAAACTTTTAATTGCAATAAAGACCTAATCAAATCTTTTTTCTCCTAATGTGTATTCGTTTTCCCTCAACAACCCTGAAAATTTTCAGCGACACCGGCAATTCCACTAGTTTTTATTCTACCAATTTGCAACTGCAAGTGCAGAAAGAACATTTTCAGCTTTGAGTTATATTAAGTTTCGGAGTCGAATTGGCGACCAGTTTGCTAAGATTGTTTAGTGTGATACATTAAAAGAGACTTACTTAATAGTGTAGACAACAAATATTTTTTGTTTCTTTCACAAATGAAATTTCGTCGTGGTTGCTTAAGAAAACAGTGATTTTATTAGTCGATTATTTTTATATTTGAATTAATTATTTGGATATAATTAATTTTAATTTTATTTATTAAATAATTATTAATTAAATATTTATATATTTATATTATGAAAAGAAGACAGATATAGTTTCAAATCCTGCCTCCGCCATTGTATAGGGGCATGTTTGATGTAAAAAAATAGTAGAGTGGTTGTTTGATAAAACTGCATATTAGAGGGATGAATAAGAAGAAAATGAATTCCGAATTTTTTTGACTGGTTGCAAGATCTTTTGACGTGGATGAATAAGAACTCAATAAATTTGAAATAGTGAAGTTGTAAATAGAGAGTCATTATTATATTTTATTGATGAATAGATATATACATACACACATGGTAGTTGGGTCTTTTTTGTACTGTAGCTTTAGATCAAATCCAATATGGTGCTCATCGTCCAAATTGTGAGAACGTGCTCACAGAAGATCACACCTGTCTAATCCAGCGAATGGGCGCCTTGCAATGAAGTCAAAAGCTAGTTTTAAAGTTTAAAAGCCTACGCTTTTACGCTTTGGAACCCCCAAGTATTGTAGTTTTTGTTCAAAAAGCCTTTTACATCAAAAGCCCAAGTAAAAGCTCTCAACCCAGTAAAAACCTTAGAAGCTAGCTTTTGACCGCTTCTCTACGCTTTTGATATCTGAGTATGATGATCATATTTGGTCGTGTTTGGTTCAGTTTTTTGGACAAATGAGAAAAATGATGCAGTCTTATTTGTTTTCTAATCGGGTTATCCTTTCAGTCTTTGCTTTTATGAATTTATCATCCCTAATTCACCGCCACTTTTCCACATTCTCGTATTTTTCTGCCTCCAAAATCACATGTCATATCCAAAGTCCTGCTTCCAATGCTTTTCCCTTAATTTCCCGCAACGTGCATCCAACTTCCTCTTAGTAGGCTCCCACTGCTACAATAACTTGGACATCTTCACTCGATGCATCAACCCTACTCATCCCTATAACTCATATCTCACCCCTATGACTATGTTGTTATCAAAGCTGATCTTCTTCAACCTCATATTTGGCACCACTTTCACTTATTAGTGTAGCTTGTCTATAACCTAGTGCTGTCAAAGCCGAACCGAGCCGGCCGGCCGGACCGCCAAAGCCGCCACCCGGTCATAAAACCGGCTCGGATCAGCTATTTAACCGCCACGGTTTTATACAGCGGCCGGCGAGCGGCCGAAGCGGTTAACCATTCGAGCCGCTCAAGCCGGTCGCCCGGTTCGGCCGTTTGGTTTACCCTAAAAAAATAGAGAAGGCCAATCGTGGAATGGGGCAGCCAAACAAAATCCTAACTTTCATTTTAACTCTTCATTTTCGACCTAGAAGTAGAACAGACGACAGAGGGAGAGCGGCGCCACCCTGCCGCCGTCAACCATTTTAACTCTTCATTTACATGAATGAATGAATGAATGGATGGTATGGTATGGATCAGATCAGTAGGTAGGGCATGCAGAAAAAGGGTATTGGTGCGGTGGCCATGTGAGTTTAGGTTTACACAAGTTGGGTACACATCATAAACTGACTATTGATGCAAACTGACAAAATGTTTTATTGACATATGGTCTTTTATCCCAACAATGTGGTGGTTTGGAATTGAATTTTAGATCTTTCAGTACTGATGTTCTAGAATGGTTTAAGAGAGTAATTTACTTGTGGTTTATCATGATTAAGAAGTGTCTACTATTTATACATATGACTGTTTATTAGGTACCGGTTCTCAAACGGTTTTTAAACGGTCTAATGCCGGCTGGACCACTAATGACCGAGCCGTTCACGTTACCGGGTCATACTCCGGCTCGGCTTTGACAGCATTGCTATAACCCTTTTAGCTTCATCATTTGTTGTTGGTTTCCTTTTCTCAATTTTTTTCTAAAAGCAAGAGGAAGGTGGTGAATTCTTGTTTAAAGGCTTATTAATATAGTTTATGTGGATGAGAGTAATATGTTAAATATGAGCGAGTTCATCTCTTTGTTCATATTTTGCATAATACAAGTTATGGTTAGAATATTTCTATTAAAAAATTATATGATGTGCAAAAACTTACGTTTTCACGCTTCCGCTTTTACCTAAAAGCTAGACTTTGACTGCATTAGACCATCCACAATGTGGGTGGGAGGAAAAGGTGGGGAAATAGGGAAAAGAGGGGGGGGGGGGGGGGGAGGTCTTGATCATAGTGTGAGGGATGGGAAAAGTGGGTAATTGGTTTATTACTTTTTTGTTAAAATCAATCTATAGTTGATTTCTTCACTTTATTTTTATATAATGATTAATATTTTTACATAGTTAGTGATAATCAATTAATACGAACATTTCGATATATATATTTTATTTGAACATAATTTTCTTCCATCACTAATTAAATATAACCTCATTGATTATGTCCATTGCGGATAAAACCAATCAAAACACTTCACAATAGAAGAAAACTATTAAAACAAATAACTTAGAAAAAAAAACAAAAAAAAACTTAAAAAGGAAATTATGTGCGGGCCCTGCAGTGGGCCCCTCCCTTCCCCCCACCATTTCGTGTCTGGGTTGGGTTCAGGGTGTAATTTATGATCTCTTATCAATCAATATGATTATTTTTGTTAAAAAAAAGTTATCACAACCTATTTAGAAGAGTCTAGTTAATTAATTAATTATTAATTTAATTACTAATTAGATTCCATTGTTTTCCTTTTTTATTCAATCTCTTAAGTAACCAATGTTTTTCATCTTTCAATTTAAACCATTATAACTCTTTGTTTGAATATTATTAGATATATATTAGTTTCAAATAATATAAAAATAATTTTTATTTATTGATTGTTGCATTTTTTTATTCTATTTATCATACTTTTTAAAATATTGAGCCTCGTTTCCTTATAAAACAAGTAACGATTCAGGGCCAGCCTTGCTTGTGAGCATGTTCTCTCATACGCCCTATGAATACTATAGTCGTATAAAATAGTTCTATAAGATACATAATTAACTTTCTCTTCTTGGACAAACTAAGTCGATCGTTCTTCATCAAGTAATTCATCTCTTTCATTCTCTGGGTTTTCTTTCTTTCTCTCAACTCGTCTTTCAGTTAACTATACAAAAAGACTCGATCTGTATATATACATTACAACTCAGCTGATCAAATCGTTGCATGCACTTTCTATGATTGCATTGCATGTCATCATTTATTTTAAATTGTCTTCATATATTCGTATTATTTAATTGACTGCCCACCTAAAGTGACTTCATTTCAGCTGTTCACTTCATCATCAGAGGATTGTTATTGAGAATGAGTTGGCAACTACGGTTGAGTTCATGACTCGACTTCCACGCCCTCTTACCCTGCTCTACAGCGCTAGCCATGAGGGGACGGGGTGCAGCCTAGGCCTATCGTACTCTTTCCTATTTCTGTTGAGAGTACGTTTCTTCAGCCTAATCTTTAAATGTAGAATGGTGTTGGAGGTTTTGATTAAGTTGATGGTTAGTGAATCCTGTAATTAGTTACGATATCGTGCAATTAGTAATCGTAGATTTATTTCTCTTAAAATGTGTTTTATGGACTATCTATTATCATCCGGAGTTTAGGAGGACTGTTTTGTTTGTTCGATTTCTTATTGAACGATGACCCTTTTTCTTCATAATAGAATTAAACATTTGACACGGAGTCCAATAAGCTCCTATGTACTATCTATCCTCTGTTTCCCAATCTTGCAATCCATGCAACTCATTAGTTATGGAAAGTCCAATAAACAGGCAATTGTAACCAATTAACTTAACCAATTATAGTGGATTATGATAGTCAGTAAGCAATAACACAAATAAGAAACAAACAAACAAATATATAATTGTGTGCTTAATTGCTTACATACCACACTACACTTCATATCTCATTGTGGTGCCTCTCATTGATTCAATAAAATTTAGTTAGTTTTGTTCTATTTCAGTCATATGTAAGATATATAGTGTGGAAACTTGAGGAACTTTTACCGATATTGTTGTCTAGATTTTTGTTTGGATGATTCCATTATCTCATTGGTATATTTATCTAGATTATTTTATCGATTCTATGATTAGAGGTTTGTCCTAAGATTTTTGGTATTGTTACTTGTTCATAACAGGACTGCAGGCAGTCCAGGACACTTTGCAGACGGTCTCTCTGGAAATTAACAGTGCATATGACTATATGTTCGAGCATCCTACTGCTTCTGCTATTGTGAAGTCGTCCCTCCCAGCTTACCATCTTCAGTTGAACCGTAGGGTGGGAGACCTCGAGGACCATATTTTGGCAGCAGAGACAATCCATCCTGTTGACAATGTCCATGTTGACCATCTTGAGCCGCCGCAAGATAATCACAATGTTGCTGAGAACATTGGAAATGCTGGTGGATGAGGTAATATAATTCGTTCATCCATTTAGTTGATTACTTATTCTTCTATGTATTCATCTTAACTATGTTTAATCATTTTATCTACTTTCAGCTGCTACGAGACATAGTAGTGTTGGTGATAATGTTCATGGTCCGGTGAATAGTGCTGCTATGTTCATGGTTTTTTATTTTCACTCACTCACTCACTCTTATCTTATTGTCTTGTTTTCCCCCTGCAACTATTGAGAAGAACATTAAAAATTCCCATGAAATAGCGGCTTACAATTGTTTTCTTTCGAAAGGAGGATCAGAGCATTGAGGAAGGCTCTAGCAATGGCATCACTAAGCTCATTATGACTCTTCAGTTAACTCCAATCATTGTTCTTAAATAAATAAATAAATGTGTCGAGAGAGAACATTAAATAATGGCCCTAAAACAGTGTGAAAGAAAATAGATGGATAATCAAAAATTTGTTATACTTGGGATTCAATGTCATGCTCAACCAAAAAGAACATTAAGAGAAAACATTAGATACCAGGTTGTTGATACGAATTAAACCATCGCTTATATGCATGTTCGCTAACTTGTGTCATACATTTATATTATATGTTGTTTTGAGTGGTTGAGTGAACTTATGTGTTGAAAGAATAGTTAGTTGGAAAATCACAAAAAGTATTAACAATAGTGGTATATTTATTTTATATGGTAGACTTCATTGTTGTTCGCAAATTGATCATAATAGGTGAGGAGACCACACAAAATAATTGGACTTAGGTAAAAACAAAATTGACCAATAGTGAAGACTGCCATGAGGCTCAGAAAATAAAGACTCTGTGATACCTTTATATTATATGTGTTTTTGCGTGATTGGATGACCTCATGGGTTAAAAGAATAGTTAGGTGGAAAATCAAAAATAATATTAACAAATGTGGTATAATCATTTTATGTCGTACGCTTCATTGTTGTTTGCAAATTAATCGTAGTAGGTGAGGAGAACACACAAAATAATTGGACATAGATAAGTGGAAAAGTTTGTTTGAAAAAATAACAAAACAATGAGTCGAATGCATTTTTTCATCATATAGAAAGAGAGATGGACGAGTGACGCGAGAGCAAATAGAAAAGTTTCTTACATTTAAGATATATCGTCTTTCTCAAATCGAGAAAGAAGAAAACATGAAAACTCAAATATTTCTTTTTTCTTCTAAGGAAGATGAGGAAGGTTGTCAAGAGAATACTAACCTTCTGCTTCTTCTTAAGTACAAATTCTTCACCTTCTACGATCAACATTTGGTATGCAGAACTTAGACTGAAAAGTTCTCAAAATTAAGCCAGAAAAATCACGTTTCAGTTCAACCATGTATTCACCGAGAAATTCAGATCCAAAACTATAGGATTTGAAAAAATAACCTGCAAAATCTCCAAGATTGAACGACCCCTCTAGGATCCACTGGAAGCATTGGCGGAGTTAGGTGAGAAGATGTGGGGTCCATCGACCCCACTTGGAAAATAATATACCTTAAAATAATGAAATTTTAAGATGAAGTTAATAAGTTTTGAACCATGGACCCCATCTTCAAAATATAGTAATTTTACCATTGAGACAAACATCACATGTTATTAAATTCGGACCCCACTAAATTACATTTCTAGCTACGCCAATGACTGGAAGAGCCTTCCTCCATTAGGACTCAAGAGAATACTAATTTTTCACGTCATGTTTATCATTTTAATTTTTTGACATCGTTAAATTTTTTTCCACAATTTCATAAGTTATACCTCACTTTAACCAATACTGAAAATTCTATTTGATGTTATTAGCCATAAAAATATTAGTACTCATGTCTTCAACCGAGTTGATACCTAATTTTAAAATATTATCACTAATTTCTATGTAACTTATACTGGAAAATATGCCATGAGTAAATCGTATATTATATTTTTTTGTTCATAACATAAAATCTCTAACAGATAAAAATAATTTTTTTTCACTTAATAATATATTTATTAATCATCTATCTATCTATCTATCTATCTATCTATCTATCTATCTATACATAATATTATGGCAATTCAAATGTAATTTTTTGCCACATAAGCACTTGGAGAACTCACAAGTTGCCAAGGTGGACAATTCTCTTACAAACAAAAAAATAACTATTGATATATTTATGAAGCTATCTCTCTCTTCATTAAATATTTCCTTTTCTTTTATCCGATAATTCTTTTTTTTTGTGCTTTTGAATTATACCAATGTACATTGTAGTAGCAATATCTGCATATTTTGAGTTATTATTGAACCTTATCAAGTTGATAATCCAATATTACAAGGAACTAGAATATGAAGATGTCCAAGTTTTGGAGCATGTTACTTCATGGGAGACACCCATTGCTCGACAGCAGGTTAGAAACTCATTCATGGCGTGCATCACATCTCATGGTGACATATCCAGCACTATGCTTATAAGAATGAGTTGTAAATCTTTTGAAAAGCTATGTAATCTTCTTAGAGATCGAGGGGGGCTTAGATGTAGTTGGAACATGGAGATAGATGAGATGGTTGCCATCTTTTTGTACACGATTGCTCATAATGAAAAGAACCGACAAAATCAGATAACATTTCGACTTTCAGGAGTCTGCTGCTGCTACAAATTTCAATTTTGTAGATGGCATTGGAGTGGAGTCCGTCTATGATGATGAAACAAGCCAACGCGTTCTGGAGCATATTATAAATGAAGGTGTCAGTTATAGGACCTTCCTCAATGTCCCAGAGTCTGCTCCTTCAAAACCGACCAAGTCATCAGGAAGCAACAAACGTTCAAGGAATAGTAAGGATGAAACATCTACTTCTGTTGTGGCTTGTGAGATAGCAAAACTGAATCCCCTAATGGAGAAAGCAACCATGAACATTGAGAAGATGGCTAATAGTTTCTGTCTTGAAGATGAACTCACTGTTAGGAGGGGTCGATTGTATGAAGAGCTGTCAAAGGTTGAAGGTTTGACAAGTGAGCAATGCATTTCAACAGCAATGGTTCTTATCAAGGATGATCGAATTGCACAGTTGTACTACCAGTTGCCAATTGAGGAGGAGAAGTTCCATTTTCTCCTTCGTATAATTGACTAAAAGCAAGCCATCTTCTTCTACCAACATCAAGATTATGTTTGTAGAACTATTTAGTGTCATGTTATGTTTGATTAAGTCATATTAAGTCAGATTATAATAGTAGGAGTAGGTGAACTATTATGTGTGCGTTATGTCAGATGAGAGATCTGCCAAGTGTCTCTGTTTTGTATTAGCTATAGTAAACTGGTTGCATTCCCGGTGAGCAATGCTATTTTGATATTAGATGGTTGTAATAGGGTACTGGCCGGTTGCTCACATGATTAAATATGCTGAGATGGTAATAGGGTACTGGGCGGTTGCTCACATGATTAAATATGTTGTAATTTTCAATAGATTCAATTGTTTTGTTGTCATTTGAGCTGCTGGTTTTTTACATAAGTTGCAGAATAATGGGTCATGAACTGTGTCGACAGTGGTCTGCCACTTATGAAGAACATCTGATAGGCAAGGAAAGAAAATTAGAGAACCAGTAAAAGAGGGAAACAAATAATGGCTTTTGTCTTTAGCTTATGGAAATGGAAGGGCAAAAATGATATTACATCTTTTAAGTGATATGTTTTAATTCTCAAAACAAAAGGACAATCTCATACACGAAACAATGAATTTTACAATACATCAAATTTCAAAATACATGTATAATATTATACATGGATTGTCAACAATACAACTATACAACAATCGTAACCTCCAAACGACCCCTTAGTTACCAAAGATGCAAATCTTTCACTCTTGGACCTTCTTTAGGCATGTCGATGTTGTGATTATGTTTTGTCAAATAAAGAGTCTACATCCAAACAAAGAACTATACTACTCTAAAAGTCTTACTTTGTCGTAAACAAGGAAAAGTTAAACTTCCTGTCACTCTACAACTCCCTCAATTCATTAATGTTGTTATTAGTGTCAGATGACAAAATTGCCAAATAGGGATGACAAAAATATCCGTAATCATGAATATACTGTAAGCATCAACTTGACAATGGCAAAACTTCTTGATACAACTTGAAGGCCAAGTCAAGATTCAAATGTGAAAATCAAGTTGGAAAAGCAGTGGCTGCCCAAAAGCAGTTAAGGAAAGTTTACAGGCCAAAAAGAAAGAAAGAATATAAACTTACCATTACAAGAAGATCTCAAGGGAGAATTGAAGAGCAACGGCTAGTTGGTGGAGGCTATAAATAGAGACAAGACTGAATCAGTAGGTAGCCTTTTCGGAGATCAACATAGCTAGCTAAGACAAAAGGGATTTTGTTAGAGTAGCAAGGTTGATAGAAAAGGGGGTTCTCAAAGGGTTCGGGGAGAATTGCTTTGAGGGTTAGTGCTGAGGAAACACTGTTACGAGTTGTTGGGGAAGCAATTCGGGGTTTGATTAGAGAGATTATTGATCAATCGGGTGAGATTGATCAAGGGTTCTTGGGTAGATAGTGTTAGAACAAACTTCATCGAAATATCATTAGTGAATCATCGGAGATCACTCAATTGTGAGTCTCCGACCGTGGAGTAGTCAGTATTGGGATTCTTATTCTCCCAATACTAGAAACCACGTAAAAATCGTGGTGTGTCTTCTCATTTGGCCTTTCGGCTTCTGCTGTGTATGTCCCTCTGTGTGTGTGTGTTCTGTTTTGTGCAGGGAAATTCACTCAGGAGCAGCTAGGGAAGAAGTACTGTTAGGACCGGGTTGGGGAACTTGTTGAAGCTGAGTTTGATTTGAGCTTCAGCACAACTTCCTGGGTTTTTACAACAAAGATCTTGCTGTTCTTCCCCTGTTCTTCAATCGTACAGAAGCAGGGTTAAGTTTGGATCGAAGTTCCAAGCGGGAAGGGCAATTTGAATTGAATTAAAACACAGCCGTTTTGTTTTCAACACTTAGAAGCTGGGTCGGGACGAGTAATTGAGTGGGCTGGGCTTCCGGGCTGTGTTATTATTTCTGAGTAATTTAAGCAATAGGGATTAGAAGCCCAGCAGTGTAAAATTAGGTTCAGTTAAGTGGGCTTTACATTGAATGAGCTTAGTTGGGGTTAAGCGCTAATCAGCCTAGATTAGTTGTGTCATTATACGCCTAAGCCTAAGTTGAAAGAGTCAAAGATAGTTAGGATTAAAATATGCTTTGAGATTACTTTGCACTAATCACTATTATTTAGCTTGATTTGTAGCCAAGACAGGTATATAGTCTCCCGCTCGACACAACCAACACGTGGTATCAGAGCACGGTCACCGTAGAACAAGGTTCAACGACCTTCGGTGTTAATCGAGATGGCGTCGGGTTCCAAGAATAATGCTCCACTCTATCTGGCTGACGGATTCTCTCAAAATCGGCCTCCGGGATTTGAAAGAGTTAATTATGGATATTGGAAAAATCGCATGGAACTATTTGTTGGATCTACAGATCCAAAAATCCGGGCTAGAGTCATCAAGGGTCCGTATGAGCTCAAGGAGGATCAAGAAAAATGGACAGACGAGGACTTTAAAAAATTTCAACAAAACTGCAAGGCAACTAATCTTATGTACTGTGCACTCGGTCCAGAAGAATATCACAAAGTTGCTGGTTGCAAGACTGCTAAGGAAATCTGGGATAAACTCCAGATTACTTATGAAGGTAACTCTCAAGTCAAAACATCTCGAATTAATTTCTTAAAACAACAATTCGAATTGTTCAAAATGGAAGAAGGAGAAACGATCCGGCAAATGTACGAACGTTTCACAAACATTGTGAACAGTCTGGAGAATCTTGGGAAATCATATGAGAGTGGAGATCTTGTTAGAAAAATTTTATGGAGTCTCTCAGAGCAATGGACTCCAAAGGTAACCGCAATAGAGGAAGCTAAAGACCTAGAGAAGTTAGCCATAGATGAACTCATCGGGTCATTAGCAACTCATGAGACAAGCTCAACAAGGGAAATCATGATAAAGGGAAAAAGGGGATAGCCTTCAAGGCTACCACATACAATGAAGACACAGAAGATCTCGATGATATGGAGGATGAAGAATTAGCTCTACTAAGCAAACAAATTAGTAGACTACTTCGAGTGAGAAGAGGAAAACAAAGAGGAAACTTCATTAACAGGAATAGAGAAGTTGAGAAAGAAGGTGGTACATCAAAATATCCTCAATCAAGAGCATTCCACAAAAGCAGGATTGAACAGCTTAAGCCGGTTAAGGTTCAAGACACTATCGGATGCTTTAGATGTGGGGAAACTGGGCATATCAAGGCTGAATGTCCTCTAGCAAGAAAAGAACGAGCCATGGCTGCAACATGGAGCTGTAGCGAAAAAGAAGATGAGGATGGAGAGGAAACAAGAGAAGAAAGCTACATGGCAATTGATGTTGAAGAGCCATCAGACAGACATAATCCAAATGAGGTAAAATCTTCCAACCATACTTATTTTAGTGATAGTGATTACTATATTGATGATGATCAATTAGTGTCCACTATCAAGGAAATTCAGTTAGAGTTTGGAAATGTTAAAGTAAAATATTCTAAACTAAAATCTGATTATGCCAAAATAAACATTGAATATGATGAACTAAAGAAGGAGGCGGTCAGATTAAAAGAAGAGTTAGAAGAAACTACTAAGAAAGTTGAAGTCTTAGAAAATGAGAAATTGAGTCTCACGGTAAAACTTCAAGAATCATTAGAAGGAAATAAAATTGAATATCTAAGAAAGGAAGGTAATTCTTACCTGAATCATTCCACTAAGGGATGTTGTGAAAACTTAGGATCAAATTCATGTAGTAAAGGCAAGTCAAAGATTTTTGAAGAATCAATAAAGCATGAAAGGAATGGAACGTCAAAACAAAGATATAGAAACATGGAATGCTTCTATTATCATAAATTTGGGCACATTAGGCGAGTATGTAGAAAGAGAATACTAAATGAAAAATATAGAACTTGTTTTACTTGTCATCAAATCGATCACATTAGTAGATTTTGTTCTATTTAAGATCACAAACAAACTGTATCCAAGAAAGTCTGGATACAAAACCCAAAACTGCATGACTGCTAATGACGCAGGTTTGCTTCCAAGTGAGCATGGAGGCAACTGAATGGATACTAGACAGTGGATGCTCACACCACATGACAGGAAATCGAAACCTATTTACCACACTCAAAGAAGGTAAAGGTGGTAAGGTATTCTTTGGTGACAATAATTCTGCCGAAATAATAGGAAGAGGAATAGTAGGTTCAGATCCATGCATTGAGAATGTGATGCTAGTAAAAGGTCTTAAGCATAACTTGTTTTCTATTAGTCAAATGTGTGGTAAAGATAAGAGGATAGTCTTTGAACATGATAGTTGCTACATCGAGTCATTAGTTGATAAGAAAGTGCTTTTCACCGGGAGACGTAAAAATAAGTTATATGTCATAAATCTAGATGATAAAGAAAGTTTTAAGATAACTTGTCTAATGTCATTAGAGAAAAATGATCAAATAGATTGGCATAGGAAGCTTGGACATGTGAGTATAGGAATTCTGTCTAAACTGAGTGACCTTGAGCTAGTCAAAGGTCTACCTAAGTTAAAAGGCAAGAAGGAGTTCTTTTGTGATGCTTGTGCTAAAGGAAAGCATACAAGGTCTAGCTTTAAAAGTAAGTCTGTTATATCTACAACGAGACCACTTGAACTACTTCATCTTGATCTCTTCGGACCAACCAATGTGGTAAGCTATGGAGGTAAGTCCTATGCTTTTGTAATTGTAGATGACTATTCTCGTTTCACTTGGGTATTGTTTCTAGCTAGCAAAAGTGAAGCTTTTCAAAATTTTGAGTCTCTAACTAAGAAATTGGAAAATGAAAAACAATCTAAGGTCGCTAGCATTAGAAGTGATCATGGTGGAGAATTTATCTCAGAAGAATTTGAACTCTTCTGCAATAAGCTAGGAATAAGTCACAATTTTTCTGCTCCTCGAACTCCGCAACAAAATGGAGTGGTGGAAAGGAAAAATCGAACTTTGATTGATATAGCTCGAACAATGTTACATGACTATGATTTACCAAAGTACTTTTGGGCTGAAGCCATAAATACTGCCTGCTATATTACTAATCGAGCTTTGATCAGATCTGGAATTAAGAAGACCCCTTATGAGATCTGGAAAGGAAGAAAACCCAATCTGAGTTACTTTCATCCATTGCAAATGCTTTGCTTTAAACACCAAAGATCACCTTGGCAAGTTTGATGCCAAATCCAATGAATGTGTGTTCTTGGGTTATTCCATGACTAGCAAGGCATATAGAGTTTTCAACAAAAGGACTCTCAAAGTGGAAGAGTCCATAAATGTGATATTTGATGAATATGTTAATGAGTGTTCAGATGAGATAGATGAAGATTATTTTGGACTTGGTGGGAACTATGATCTACTAAAGACTCCAAACATGGAGAAATCTGAACCTAGAATGATCATAGCTGAAGACCAAGATAAAGCAGTAAGTACCACAAACTCTCCGATCGAGCTAGACCATGATGTAAGGCAACCTCCTCCACATATTGCCAAACGTCATCCTTCTTCTCTTATGATAGGAGGGCTAAATGAAGGTATGGTCACTCGTTCTAAAAACTCTATTGTGCATACTGCTTTTGTATCATTGGTTGAACCTAAAAACGTGCTAGATGCTTTAAATGATGAAAATTGGAATGCTGCCATGAATGAAGAAATGAGTCAGTTTGAACGAGCAAATGTGTGGGATTTGGTACCCAGACCACCTAATAGGGTTGTTATCGGGACTAAGTGGATTTACAAGATCAAGTCTAATGAAAATGGGGTAGCAACTAGAAATAGGGCTAGGTTAGTAGCTCAAGGGTATAATCAAGAAGAGGGAATAGATTTCGATGAAACCTTTGCCCCAGTCGCTAGATTAGAGGCTATTAGAATGTTATGTGTGTTCGCTAGCTCCAAGGGTTTCAAACTTTTTCAAATGGATGTCAAAAGTGCCTTTTTAAATGGAGATTTAAAAGAGGAAGTGTATGTTGAGCAACCACCCGGTTTTGAAGATTTTCGATATCCAAACCATGTCTATAAATTAAAAAAGGCAATGTATGGTCTAAAACAAGCTCCACGAGCCTGGTATGAAAAACTTAGCTCTTTTCTTTTAGGAGAAGGTTTTAAAAGGGGCTCAGTGGATAAAACTCTCTTTATAAAAAATAAAGGACAACATTTGTTGATATTTCAAATATATGTTGATGACATTATATTTGGATCCTCTAGCAAAGAATTGTGCGAATATTTTGAAAATATCATGAAGAAAACTTTTGAAATGAGTGCAATGGGAGAACTAACATACTTTTTGGGTTTGCAAATTAAACAAACACCTCGAGGCATTTTCATTAGTCAAACCAAGTATATTCAAAATATGTTAAAACGTTTTGAATTTGGGAATCTAAAAACTGCCTCTATCCCTACGGCTTCTACCATTAAATTAGACAAGGATGAGTCGGGCTAATCAATTGACGAGAAGTTCTATAGAGGAATGATTGGGTCACTAATGTATCTTACTGCTGGCAGACCAGATATTCAATTTAGTGTGTGTCTTTGTGCTAGATTTCAAAGTGCTCCTAAGGAAAGCCATCTAACTGTTGTTAAAAGGATCTTTCGTTACTTAGCTCGTACAATGGATCTATGTCTATGGTATGATTGTGAGTCAAGTCTTGAGTTATTTGGATATAGTGACTCAGACTATGCTGGGTGCATAGTTGATCGTAAGAGTAATTCCGGGACATGTCAATTCCTAGGAAATTCTCTTGTGTCTTGGTTTAGTAAAAAACAAAGCTCTGTTGCTCTATCCACCGCCGAGGCTGAATGCGTGGCCGCTGGCCTATGCTGTACTCAACTTCTTTGGATGAAGCATCAACTTTGTGACTACGGGTTAGAAATAAAGTCCATGCCCGTATTGTGTGACAATACGAGTGCCATTAACATGGCTAAAAATCCCGTACAGCATTCTCGAACCAAACACATAGAAATTAGGTATCATTTCATTCGAGAATTGGTTGAAGAAGGTCAAATTCAACTTGAGTTTGTGCCTACGACAAATCAATGGGCTGATATTTTTACCAAACCCCTAAGATTGATCAATTTCTAATCATTCGTAGAGAACTTGGGATTATTCTTTCTAGTGAGATTAAAGATCTAAGATGAAATAATCTTGAGTGGCCAAAACTTAATTAGTGGTGTTGCTCCAAAATCAAATTAAAATCAAAACCTTGATCTGATAAATCTCTCGGCCCTACCCAAATACCTTTAATTCCTTGCAGCCTGGTAATTTAAGCCTCTCACAGGCTCTGTGGGCCGAAGCCCGGATGCCTTCCATGTCCATCTTCCTGACATACGTGGGATTTCCACTATCAAAACCCTCTCTAACCTTTAAATTCTCGGGTTGGAGCTGCACACCAGGGTCATGGGCCTAAGCCCAATCCCAACTCTAGCAAATTCTTCGTCTCTGGCACAATTCCAGGACAGCAAATGAACTTGACTTTCCTTCTTCACCTGCTGCCTAAAATCCCTAAGTTCTTTACCCGATCGAATCCCTACCTTCTGTTCGATCAACTTCTTCCCAAAATTCCTTCCTCGATTTTATATCAAAGGAAGTTCTAATCTGTTGATAGAGGATGCAGTAGAATCAAATCCCTTCCTCTTAATTGATCCCTCAAATGAGCTGATCCGATCTTCCCAGCTCAAAATTTTTCTCGCTTGATAGAATCCTATCAAAGAAGAGATCAATGCCTTCCCCATTTGATTATTGATTCAGCCCCTATAAAAACCACCTTATTTCAATGGAATCATCATCCCATATTCAGCAAAAGCAGCTGATCATAATTACCTCCTCGCTCATCCCATCACCATGGCGCCGAGCAATCCCCAGCTCAATGTGCAACTTTCTCCTGCTGCCCTATTCACCAATCGAGGATTCCGAAACTCGGAAGCATACTCCAGGTATCTCCGAAGCTTTCAAGATCGTGCTCTCCACCCTTCATTTCTCATCCCTCCCACCACCTTCAATCGGTACAGACTGCGAATCAATGGGTATGTCAATGATCTTGGGTGGAGCTCCCTACTCCATAACTGGCTCCTCGATCAGTGTCCTGAAGCTGTGAGGATGTTCTACGCGAGTATGCAGTGCGACCCTGGACGTAATCCGTCATACTTCACCACCACTGTCTACAATTTTAGTGTGACAGTTACTGCAGAAATCCTGGCCAACTTGCTGCACCTTCCTCATGGTGGCTACACTGCTGGAACTACAAAAGACTTCGACAGCTATGGGTTTCATCCCATAGACACTATGTCGTACCTAGCCAGCGACTACGGGCAGTACCAATCCTCGATGGTCTCCGTTGAGCGGCTGTCGGATGATCTGAAAGCTCTGCAGTTCTACATTACGCGTATGTTTCTCCCTCGAGCTGCTAAAACAACTACTATCCTTGAAGAATCTGATCTATGGATTCTGTTTAACGCAAGGACAAGCTGCCCAATCAGCTATGCATCCCTCATGTTTAATCACATGATTAAATATCAAGACGAAGACTGCAGTGGAAAGCTCCCATTCGGACCGCAAATCACCACATTACTAGCAATTTTAGGGGTCAATGTGCGTGGGAAGCTTACTAACCGTGAGGTTCACGCTGACCTCCAAGCCCAGCATGTCCTACGTCGCACTCTTTCGGTGCTTGGACCCAGAAAACTTGCCAAAGTTCAAGGGGGAGACAAAGCTGCTAAGTCTAGAACAGATTCTGAAGAAGATGTTAATGAAGTAGAAGAGGAGACCTGGGTAAAGGGCAAGGCAGCAGAGCTAACTGCTGATGAAATCAGCAGGCTTGACAAAGGAAAAGGGGTAGTTGAATGGTCTTCAAAGCGGAAGAGGCCTATGAGCATGGGTCACGTGCAGGAAGGAATAAGGCTGGAAAGCGGAATAAGGCCTCTGAGCATGGGCCTCTGAGCATCAACTTGACAATGGCAGAACTTCTTGATATAACTTGAAGGCCAAGTCAAGATTCAAATGTGAAAATCAAGTTGGAAAAGCAGTGGCTGCCCAAAAGCAGTTAAGGCAAGTTTACAGGCCAAAAAGAAGAAAGAATATAAACTAACCTTTACAAGAAGATCTCAAGGGAGAATTGAAGAGCAACGGCTAGTTGGTGGAGGCTATAAATAGAGACAAGACTGAATCAGTAGGTAACCTTTTCGGAGATCAACATAGCTAGCTAAGACAAAAGGGGATTTTGTGAGAGTAGCAAGATTGATAGAAAAGGGGGTTCTCAAAGGGTTCGGGGAGAATTACTTTGAGGTTTAGTGTTGTGGAAACACTGTTACGAGTTGCTGGGGAAGCAATCGGGGTTTGATTAGAGAGAGTATTGATCAATCGAGTGAGATTGATCAAGGTTTCTTGGGTAGATAGTGTTAGAACGAACTTCATCGAAATATCATTAGTGAATCGTCGGAGATCACTCAATTGTGAGTCTCCGACCGTGGAGTAGTCAGTATTGGGATTCTTATTCTCCCAATACTGGAAACCACATAAAAATCGTGGTGTGTCTTCTCATTCTGCCTTTCGGCTTCTGCTGTGTATGTCCCTCTGTGCGTGTGTTCTATTTTGTGCAGGGAAATTCACTCAGGAGCAGCTAGGGAAGAAGTACGGTTAGGACTGGGTTGGGGAACTTGTTGAAGCCGAGTTTGATTTGAGCTTCAACACAACTGCCTGGGTTTTTACAGCAAAGATCTTGTTGTTCTTCCCCTGTTATTCAATCGAACAGAAGCAGGGTTAAGTTTGGATCGAAGTTCCAAGCGAAAAGGGCAATTTGAATTGAATTAAAACACAACCGTTTTGTTTTCAACACTTAGAAGCTGGGTCGGGAAGAGTAATTGAGTGGGCTGGGCTTCCGGGCTGTGTTATTATTTCTGAGTAATTTAAGCAATAGGGATTAGAAGCCTAGCAGTGTGAAATTAGGTTCAGTTAAGTGGGCTTTACATTTAATAGGCTTAGTTGGGGCTAAGCGCTAATCAGCCTAGATTAGTTGTGTCATTATACGCCTAAGCCTAAGGTGAAAGAGTGAAAGATAGTTAGGATTAAAATATGCTTTGAGATTAATTTGCACTAATCACTATTATTTAGCTTGATTTGTAGCCAATATAGGTATATAGTCTCGCGCTCGACGCAACCAACACGTGGTATCAGAGCACGGTCACCGTATAACAAGGTTCAACGACCTCCGGTGTTAATCGAGATGGCGTCGGGTTCCAAGAATGGGTGGGCATGATTTTCTTACTATCCAACCCGAACCCACCCGATTATATACATGCATATGTATTTTGTATATAAATAATCATTATTTTTCTCTAACATATTTTATATTTAGCATATAAGTATAATATGTTCATGAAATTGTGTTGTTTTAATTAATTTTCTTCATTCTAGTGGATTATTGTCGTATTTTTTCTCTTATGTAATGTGAAACTACGTATGAATGTTCACATATTGGTTGGAGTTATAAAGAGAAATTATTACCCATGGATAACCGTGGATACCCGAAACCCGAATGGGTATGGACATGGTTTTGATTTTCTACCCATTTCTTATGTGGGTATGGGTATGGATAAAACCCAAACTACTTTGGATAGGGTAACAGGTATGCACTATCCACGCCCGACCCAACCCGACCCATTGCCATCCCTATTGCCAAACAGGTTCGGATGTGCATAGGTATCTATATAATGATATATTAAGATTTAGTTCTATGGTTGGTAAAATTTATCACATCTTAAGTTTTTATGGGTGCTAAGGATTTATAATGGTATATTTGACTTTAGTTCTATGGGCCTATCACAATTTAAATTACGTGGATGAGTTATACATATCCACTAGGGGAAAATTTTACCACTGATTGACAGTCTACTACTAGCACAATATCTAACTCGTAAGTTTGATGAATTATACATTCATCAAATAGAGAAATAAGTTGAAAATCGACTCAAATTCGATCATTACGTATGATAATATGAAACCTCTATGTGAAATTATTACCCGGTTGTAAAAAATGTTGCATACGCGCAATATCTAGCTCAAACATTTACATGCGTGAAAAAATCAAAGAAAAACCATGTACAACTTTTGAATTTGAAAATTAACAGGCAATTAAAGAGTATATGATCAAGAATATGATCTTCAATCGACTCTTATTGTTTGACATTATTATTGATTCTAGCCAAACACACTTTATAAATGTTGGCCTTCTATAAGATAAACTTTGGATAATAAATAAATATAACAATTAGTGACTCAAAACCATTGAAAAATAACAAATCGTAGGAAAAAAAAACAAATAAATCGTACTTACAAATGAAGCGTGAGCATAAATATAGTTGAATATATAAAGAGATTGCATAACAAACAAATCGAATGCACGTTTCAGCTACGTTTTCTTTGTCTCATAATCACAAAGCACTCAATTCCTTAATTTTAACATAGGGGATATTTTCAACTGGTTCAACATCAACCAACACTGGAGCATTGGTATGAGATCCCTAAGGGATAAATAGACCAACATTTTAGCGTCTTATTAACAAAAATCACTTCAAATACAAATGAATAGGTAATTCATTTTTCATTACTTGTGCTGGTCAATAGCAAGCTTTGGAATATTGACATTAGCATAGAGTTGGGTAGCACTTGATGATGATAAGTAGAATTCTTCTACGAAATTGGAAGCATGATTTGTTACAGTGGTTTTGCAAAAATTGGAAACATCTTATATAGGGATGGGCATGCGGGCGGATCACCCGCGGGTTTGGGCTGACCCACCCGTATTTGACCCGAATTTTGGTTATGTGGGTGGGTCTGTAGGTGGGTGGCGGGTTGTGCTGGGAGCCATCCGTCGGGTGGCGGGTGGATTGTGGGCGGGTGCGTGGGTGACCCGCTCAACCCAACAGCAAAAAGAACAAAGTCTTTGGCCCTAGAGAGGTGAGAGTGGAGACGTTAGACAGAAACTAGGAATGCTCTTGAGAATTAAAACATCAAAGCCAATCTTCCAAATCGCGATCCCCTATTATTCACTTTATTTTTTCCTATGATTCTTGTACCTATATCACCTATCTTTCCTCCTGTGAATTATTTTTCTTAGTTCCTTGCGCTTGATAATCATCTCCATCTTTAGAAAACTCCTCCATAATAGAATTTTTATAAAATTTCAGAACTAATTCAACATTTTATCCCCTATTCCATCATCTTGTTTCCGCCCGATAACTCTCTCCACCGATTATCATGTCACGTTGACTACTTTGAATTATGTACATTGTGATGTGGGTGAATCCGCAAACTCACCCGCATCATCCACCGTCCATCCGACCCAACCCGAGACTAAATGTGGGTGGGTGATGGGTTAAATATTATCAATCCGTTTAAACGCAGGTGAGTGCATTTTATGGTTAAAATCCGACCAACCCACCCAATGCCCACCCCTAATCTTATACATAGTACTTACCATTCCATATTCTAAAAAAAATACAGGTGATGACCAAACCCACATAAGAGTTTTCCATATACTTTAACAATATTGTATAGTTCCATTGTTTTCCCCACAAGGACACTTTGATATGGTGTGCATTTGATATGGTGTCCACTACTTAATATCCACACACAAAAAAAAATTTAAAACAATACTAGAGTAGGGCCCGACCAGATGGTTGGATTCATTTGGTCAATGACGTAAACAAAAATTATAATTGTAGAAGACATGACACATTTTTATAGGGATTATAAAATAATTTAAATTATTTCATTGCCAAAAAATCAAAAAGAAATATACATCATAACTTTTTTCTAACATCCTACGAGATTATCGTCCAAAATTCTTATCAAAAGAAAAAAAACATGTGTAAGGGAAGTAACATAAAAACTTTATCAAACTGAACTTAAATTTATCACCTTATCCAAATGAATGCAATTTTTTGGAATTTATTTGAGATTGTTTCCCCATCAACAACATCTTTATATGCACTAACAAAAGTGTCTTCATCTCCATCATTGAAACATCTATCTCTATCATCAAATAGTCCACTCCTTTCATTACACTATCTTATTTTTACGAAGGAATAATTAGTTATCAAATCTTATTTTATTTACTATTCTCGTATATAGCTTCATTTAGAAGGGAAGCCGTGATATTAATTGTGTGGATGTGTATTTTGTGAGTTTTGGGTAGATGCCAAGTTAATGGTCTAGTAGTATTAGATTTTATGTAGTTTCCTATATACTTGTACTTTATTCATTCAGTTAGATTATTAAAGAAGAACAAAAGATTTACCTAATCAATTATCTCAAATATTTCTCTGTTCTTCCTCTATAACGCTTTTAATTTTGTTCTCTCCATACCCTAATTTGGTTCTCCATCTTCTTGGATTTATCAATTCTCCTCTAATTATTTCTTATCTCGTAGTCGATTTATTTCCCTTCTTTTTGTCCAATTCTCCTCTAATTATATCTTTATGTTAATCAATCATGGATATCAAAATCCTCTCATCAAATGGTATCATAGTCTAGTTATCCTAGCACCCAACACTGTCGCTTACGTCATTAAAACTCGTATTAATTGTCTTCAATGAATTTGTGGAATTTATATGGAAGGTTTGACAGATATATCGGTGTCAAAGAAACAACAATTATGATCAAGAAGGATGATGCAACTATATTTTGGATGTTGGCCGTGTCAATTGAGAATTTTTCATTGAGATTGTGCAGTAGGACCTTTATTTGTCGTAATGAATTAATTGTGGGAGTTGGATTAAATGGGAAGTGAAAGAATGGTCGAACCTTGAAAAGGAAGTATAGGAATTAGTTTATACCAAATCTCGAGGAAAAGAACCTTTTAGAGAGGATGTATTGATGAATGATTAGTTATTATTACAATTATCATTGAGGGTAAGAATGTTTTCAACCATTTTTATATTTTAAGCCATCCAAGCCTTATTGTCCCCAAAATCTAATTCTTTATTACATATCCTTGAGTTTTATAAATTTTCTTCCTATCGCTCTCAATTCGCTTAACATCCATCTAGCATGAATGATTATCTTGTTGTCTATTTCTCTCCTTAGTTTTGGCCCATTAATTGTATCTTTCTATTAATCAATCTCGGGTTCCAAAATCCTCGCTCTACTCATACCCACTACCTTCAATATTAGCATGATTTTTCTTCTTCTCCTGCATTTTATTGAGATACAAATTTTAATGGTACAATATTTTCAAAGAGGAAATATAATTTCTGCACAAGTAAAATTTACTTTTCCTTATCTGCCAAACTGCATTCTCGCTTATAAGGTCTGCAATGTTGTAACCGGTGACCGTGATATGAAACTCCAACTCCATTGTCTCCACATG
The DNA here is from genome assembly GCA_964030455.1 of Linum trigynum. Taxonomy (NCBI): domain Eukaryota; kingdom Viridiplantae; phylum Streptophyta; class Magnoliopsida; order Malpighiales; family Linaceae; genus Linum; species Linum trigynum. The sequence goes on along the minus strand of OZ034814.1, from coordinate 4,194,151 downwards.
TAGGAGATAAGGGTGGGGATGTCCCCTCATTCTATCACTGGCTTGGAATAGTTTTCTTTCTAGCATACATTAAAAAAAAGCTTCCATGTGATAAAAAAAAAAACAACAATGTTAGATTTAGTGATTTTGTCAACAATACGAATTTGGATCCTGAATCTGTAAAATGACAACAAATGGGATTCACTATTTAGTAAAATAATTTATGTTATAGTTAGTAACTTGGAATGATACTTTTTTCTCGACTAATAATGAATACGAAGTTGGAAAAATATAAGAGCAAAGTGAGATTGTGGAATCTATTTTTTTAACTCCTAACTTTTACCACACAACAACATACATAATTTCAAATGGCATTAGTTTCACCAATCTCAAAGTCAATAACTTGCAGAATACTTAGATTTGCCAGCGATATCGACCCCACAATGTACTGTAAATTTTACAATTTTGAAACTTATAGTATTTTTATTGCGTCTGAGGTACACATATTGATAAGTATTTGCAAATGCAAGTTGTTTTTCCATTCATGAATAAATAGTAATTATATTTCCATAATGATATATAATTATGCTAACTTAAATATCCGCTTACATTCAATTTTTAATATCTAAATGAAGCATGATTTGACTGATTGAATGATGTTCCAAGGAAAATATTTATTTGAGATGTAGAACTCCAAAAAAAAAGTTTACCAAAAACAATATGAAATAGATACGATCTTAACAATAATTGATATAAAAACATACTTAATGGCTAAATAATTGAGATGAACATCTTAGACATAATGATGTTATTTTTTGGCATAATACTATGGAACTATTTGACTCAACAGGCAGAACCATCTTGGAGGATAAGTAAAAATCACATAGCAAGAAATGTATGAAAATTTAATTAACCATCCATCCCTAAGCATGTGTTATTGTGATTATATTTCATAGTGGATTATCTTTAGAGAAAAAAATTTATTAGGGGAAATTTATCATGACTAAACCTTGAATTTTTATTCCATAGATGTTGTATCGAAACTTATTACAATGAGAAGCCTTCACTTCTAGGAACTAAATATTGCAAACACATTCATAATTAAGAAAAAAAATTATGAGGCTGAGTATTTTTACAATGATGTCGGTTAGGTATGACAACTTTGACCTAACACATTTTATCCGATCTATTTGACATGTTTTGGAGTGAGTAATATCCACTGCGTAAGTGAGATGGAGCACACATGGGTGCTCTCCTCGATCTGAATTATATGTAATTTTCAGTGTTATTAAAGCCGAGCCGAGCCGCTCGGCCCGACCGGTAAAACCGCCACCCGGTCACAAAATCGGCTCAAAACAGTCTAAAAGTCGCTCCGGTTTTATGTAGCGGTTGGCGAGCGGCCGAGGCGGTTAGCCGTTCGAGCCGATCGAGCCGCTCGTCCGGTTTTTGTCATTCAGCCACTAAATTTAATTAAAAAAATTGTAGAAAATTGAAAATTGAAAAAAACCAAAAACGTCGGGCTCTCAAATTGAATCCTTATTTCCATTTCAGAATTTCGAAGGAAAGAGATGAGCTCTGATTAAGAAATGTCCACTATTTATACTGATAACGTTTATTAGGTACCGGTTCTCTAACGGTTTTTAAACGGTCTAATGCCGGTTGGACCACTAAAGTGCGAGCCGTTCGCATTACTGGGTCATGCTCCGGTTCGGTTCTGACAACATTGGTAATTTTGCTCAAACTAATTAGGATTTAACTTTTATGGCCTCATATTTTAGCAATAATAAAGTTTTAAATAGGTGTGAATCTCGATTTCTTGAATAATTTAAATACACTTATCATGCTATACTTTGTTTAAATTGCATATCCATATGCGTCGACCTGTTCTGATTTGTATCACATAATAAATTATGACCTAATACAGATGAACAAATATAGATATGCGGATACTCGTCTACCATTTCTAATGCCGGATTAACTGATGATGCAGTGAAAAGTCCAAGGTTGTCATCTCGCGGGTCGAACTGTCGGTTGACCGATTGTGTTCTTGACCCGATGAGAAAACGGGCCACACACCCGTCGAGTCAACCGCTGCAAGGTACCGGGTTGGAGGTCAAACTGTGTTGTTTTTTTTCCTTTGGTTTGTGAATGCGTCTATTTTCCGATTTTCCTTTTCTTCTAACCCAATATTTGAAATTCTATGTTGAACATTTTAATATTGATGTTATGTGTGTGAAAGTGAATTTTCACTATATATTGGATGCAAGTACAAAATGTGTATTTTTGTGTAATGTTATATGTTATTACTCATATGTTAGATGAAATTTAATATAATTTATAAATGTATAACAATATAGTGACTTTTCATATATTCGAGCTAAACCGAACTAAAACGGTCGAAAAATTAACTCTCAACCCAATTTCTCGATCGGTCCAACGGGCTAAACCAAGTTGACAACCGTCAAAATTGATGAAGTTGAGTAGTGAAGCTTGAATTGTGAAACAATAATGCCGCAAGAATTGGAGCTTGAGTTATTATTTTATTATCATTAACAATTGGAGCATGAATTTTAATAATTTTTTTATTTGTATCTCAATTTAATTAGGCTTTTAGCCCACGAGACAGTAGCGGAATTATTATTTTAATGCGCATAGGCAAGGAACAATTGAATTGTGTGTGCGCTTACGGAGAATCACCATATATAATATAGGAGGATAGGATGTAGATAGTAGGAAAACCCACCACCATTCAAATAAGAGTTATAGGTATAATATGTCTCTTTATTATATCGTTTTGTCAAATATGTTTCTTTCCTAATTTTTACATCAAACATTTTTTTTTTAACAAAAGATAATCATATATATTGATACCAAAAACATAGATAGTTACACCCTGGACCCAAGCCAGGACCGGAAATCAAAGAAACGACTCATGGTCGGGTACAAAGAGAGTAGGGATGGCAATTTTGACCTGACCCGTTTTACCCGATCTGTTTGACCTGTTTTGGGGCGGGTCCGACCCGCCAAGTAGGCGGGGCGGGGCGGGCATGAGTACTCTCATCGACCCGACCTGTCCTGACCCGCCCCATTCTCGACCCGTTCTTGCCTAAATTACACGTAATTTTAGTCAAATTACTTAGGATTTCTCTTTTATTACATCAAATCTTAGCTATAATAAAGACGTAAATTAGTGAAAACCTCAATTTCTCCAATAATTTAACTATATTTCTCATAATATTGTTTGTTTCCTTGGTCTTATAATAAAAACAACGAATATTTCTAATATTTTTCATATAAATTGCATACCCATTGGGTCGACCTGCCCCGACCCGTGACCCGTGATAAATTACCCGACCTGGACCCGACCTGCCACGGGGCGGGTCTGGGTACCAAGAAACCCGCCCCTGACCTGCCCCATTGCCATTCCTAAAAGAGAGGGCTTTTCTAGCCACCAAGTGGGCCACCCTATTACTACTCCGACCTATAAACCGCACACTAATCCCTGGGCTATTATGACAATATTGTAAAACTTCTTCCAGAACAGAGCCCATCCGGTTATCTCTAGCATCCCTGCAATTGATTTTGTCAATGACAATCTTAGCATCCCCTTCGAATCGCACCCCTGCAATCCCCTGCCCCAAACACCAAGTAATAGCCTCCCGTAGTACCAGCAACTCCACGACCCCTGGGTCATCAATTCCCTGGAACTGAATCCCATGAGCCAAAAGAACATCCCCAGAGGGAGAAAGAAGAACCATGCCACCTGCTGAATGCGACCCCTTCCTAGTAGCCCCGTCCCACTGGCAAGTAAACCCTGCAACCAGTCCTGCCCCATTTGATCGTGGAACCACTGGGGGAGAAGGCACTGGGGGAGAAGGCATACGAGGCACGTCCACTGGCAACCCCACCCACTCCTCATATTGCTGGGAAAACTGCCTCATTAACGCGGGGAACTCAAACTGCTTCCCTTCAAACACCACCCAATTTCTTGACCGCCAAATACGCCAAAGTACAGCGAAAACTGCCATAACTAGCGGCGGCTGCTGAACTAAGGCCAGCAAACGTTTAAGAAACAGCGGAAAAGTATGGCGAGGCAACCCCTCCCCTAAGTATTCTAGCCCCGACAGGCCCCAGAGCTCACACAAACATGCTCCTATATTTTAAAAAAATTATCAAACATGGCCTTTTTAAAAAAAAATTATTGAAAAAATTGTCAATCATGATTGAACCGAGATTTAGACGACCCGATATCGGAGAGTGGGATGGAAAATGTCAGTTTGTCCCCTATTTTTTTTTCTCTGGGCCTCCTAAAAGTGAAATTATTATAATTATTTGGCTATACAAAAGAACCATAAAAATTCTAAAGTGAAATCAAATCATTAGGAATATTGTAGACATTTGTGTCGCCCAAACCAAAGTTTGGTCGTGGTTAATGCTTTTTGGATGAAAATTTTAACAGAAGGGCATGTTTGATCATTTTTCCAAATTACAGGGGCGATGTTTGATGTAAAATATAGAAGAGATACATGTTTGATACAATGGCATAATAAAATGGCATATTTTCTGAATCGCTATTCGTCGCCCTAAAATTCAAAAAACATCGCCCTAAACCACACTAAATTGACACATCTACCCCTAATCCAATTCTAACGTAAACCCTAGCAAACAATCTCTCCCCTCAACCCCAAGGCCCAAACCCGTCACATTGGGCAAAGCCGTCGCACCAGAACTGCTCCCCGCTGCTGACGCCGGGAAGAAAAGGAAACATAATTAGAGAATTGAGTCTAGTCTCACTTGATTTCTTAGCTCCACTATGCGAGGTTCCTTGTCCAAATTTTCTCCCGATCATCAATGAATGGACATTATTAGCATTCCCTGGTTCATTAGGAAGTCAGAAGAGAATTCTTGTTAGACATCCAGGCCACTCACTTGCAAGCTGCAAGGTCTCCTTGCGAAGTTCATCTCGTATCTAGTCAGTTGAGGAGGAATTGTTAAAAAGGAGGTAAAGAACTGTAAGATTATGAACAATGTGGTAAGATGTAACTGAAAGTTCCACTCTTAGTTAATTCATGCAATATCACAAGCTCATACTTGCCCTTTGCAAAGTTGGTACTTCATTTTTGGATCACAATGAAGCAAGATCAGACAATGGGCCATTTTGGCTTATATGGCATGAGCAGAAGAGCTACCACTTGGCGTCCCTCGGCGAGAAGAATCCAGCGAAGATCCCACTACAGATTGAGGGTACCAAGACTAAAGGATTCGTCCATGTAATTGTGTATTAAATAAATTAAGGGCATTAAAGTAAACTTAATACAATTAGGGCTACGAATAAGGATTTTACCTATAACCCTTAAAATAATAGGAACGTAAAAAAGTTTTGTTCTATGTGAATGAAAACTTGACTCATAAAACTTGATTCTCAAATCCTTCTGTGGAGTTCTATTAGTTCATGATTTGTTGAGTAGAACTGGTGTAAACCGTCCTAAGTGATGTCTAAGCATAAGTGTTTCGTACGTAGCAGTGAAAGTAAACGCAGACATAAGGACACCAAACACATTCTCTTCAGGGACCGAAACGCTTTCATACCAGAAATAAATTTCACTACAGCAGCTACACAACAACCATCATACCCGACCCACTGTACAAGTTCAGTCATGAAGAGAAACCCAACACTTCCCAAACCCACCAGACAAGTTGATCAACTCCTTCGAACGCCATCATCCTTCTCCGGATCTGAGACTTTCAGCACCTCCTGCTCCATCTGTTGGTTCAGCAAACAAAGCAACAACGACTTAAACGATGATCGGAAAGCAGGCCACATAAAGGAACATGAGGGAAGAATACAGCAAAATGTCTCTGTGATATCTAGTCCTCGCATGACTCATTTTCTTTCTTTCAGGCTCTCATTTTCATTGCTCGTGCATTACTAGTAATTTTCATTAGTGCACAACTAACCGTAGCATAGAGTCACAAGCAGTAATAAGTACCAAGTATTGAAGAGTTGTTGTCAGTTCCGTTGTTGCTCTGAATCCAACAGCTGCAGCTTCCATCGTACATAACTCGCAATTCCTTGTACCTTGGGATCGAAGTAGGCCAGCAAGAGAATTGAACTTGGAACAAGTTCCAATAACTTAAGAATACTCTGGCTTCTGAGAAGAGCTCCACCTCTCCCCCTGTCCTCAAATCGCAGGACAAGGTAGATATTACACCAGCATCACCACGATGTTTGAGGAAGAAAACTTCCGGCTTCTCTGGATGCAAACAAGGCCTAAGATAGTGGCGAAGCTCATACAATCTCGACTTCTTTAGCAGCCCGTCACATACTTTCCTCCAAGACTTACGGTCTTGTTCCAGTCTCCAAACACTCGATGCAATCGGTGAACGATCAGGTCGAAGTGAATCTTCAAATGCAATGGCGTGCAAGGCGCCTTGCGAGACTGAGATATCCCACCCGGGTTTGCAGAACACTTCCGGAGCATCAATGGCAGTGGGAGGGATGTCGGGTCGGAAAGGATTAAAAGCAGCAATGAAAGATATCGACGGGCGAACAGCATCTTTATCTTGGTTCGGAACAGCATAACTCCAGAACAGCTCCCCATTGCAGGAAACCACATTTCTGGCTATGCATTGGTAATGATTGGGAATAACAAGACGATCCTTGGTCCACTCTCCGGTATCCGAACAGAACACGTCTAGTTTTGCATACGATCCACTCCGGTATAGGCGGACCACACGGAATCGATACTCGGACGAATAAGCAAAGACTTGGTTATCTCCTAGATCGAGATCATTAGACTTGCGGGGTTCACAGACTAACCTTGTGAAGAAATACGGGCACCCTGCTGGCAATTCAGGCGCCAAAGGGAGGGCGAGCCATTGCTTAGTAAACGGATTGCAGAGGAAGTATGTTCTGTACAATTCGCCGCTGGTTGGACCCACATTCTCAAACCCGCATAAGACCAGATCCTTGTAAGAATCCATTACTGAAAAGGACATACGGGATAGACGGCTCATAGGGAGAAAGCTCGTGATGATCGATTGCGGGTCGTCTGAGTGAAGAAGCAGAGGAGGTTGTTGGTTCCTGCTCCGGTGGTAAGAAATGAAACGGCGATTGAACCGTACTGGGTCGACGATTAGAGAGCTCCATCGCTTGCAGACGAGCTTGCATCGGCAGGCGGACCTAGGGTTAGGCAGGGCGCGGATCAGAACCTCTACGAGAAGATCGTCTGCCAGTTTCCCGATCGGAGGGTATACTTCAGCTGAATGTGTCCGCGCTCGTTTGCTGGAGTTGCAAGCCATAAAACATGAGCCTAGCCGGCGACCCAGAGCCGAGGTGCTGTTATCGGCCGACATGGTCATGGAGGAAGACAGAAACCCATCGGAGTAAGGATTTCAGACGACCGGATACCAGGAAAGAGATCGAAACCCCTAATTTTTTTACCGATCGAAATCCCTAATTTAGTAATTTTTCTTTTTGGGTGTTGGACTGTTGGTTAATGGGCTTCCTTCTATTTTTGTTTTGGTTTCTACATCAAAAACATTTTTGGGCTCCTTGATGGGTTGGCAGTATTGCACATTTGGGGAAATCAGCTCATTCCCACGTAGTCCATCTCAGCGTTAGCGCCGGAAATGCGAATAAGCTGCTCGCCATTCGGCTCGAGAAAATTTGTTTAAAACTCTATTCCTTTACTAACAGGTCGAGTTTAAATTAAGTCTTATTAAACTGATCTCAATGGTTTGTTTAGCTCATTTTGTGAGTTGGCTCGTTTAGAGCAATTTATATCTTAACAAGTTGTTTTATTAATAATTCATTAGCTTGTTAAATTATATATCTCATGTGTCATTTTAGAATTTAAGTATGTGAACAGATTTGTCTCATTTATAATTCAAAAGATCAATTGTGTGTATATTTTTTAGACACTAATAACTATGAAATAATATCATATCAATAGAGTACATAAATATGGATTTAGCCCATGATGAAAATTTTGATTATTATTTTCTTTTTCTTCATTACATCAATCACATGTACAAATATAATATAAAGATAGTATTGTATTTAATTTATAAATTATATTAAAGTTTATTTTAAGGATTTAACTATTAAGAATAAATGAATTCGAGCTCAAACCAACTCGAGAAAGGAAAAACTCGCCTCCCCTCGCCTCAATTGATGTACAACCCTATTTGTATGCTCCTCTTGTACAAAAAAATATTGATGAAATGAATAGTATTGCATATTATAATCTCATAAAATTTGGTTATTTTGTGTTATTTTGGTGGCACTCGTTATTGGTGATATTACGGGTAATGAGTTCATAGGTATTTTACTGATTTGTTTGTCCTAATTGGATGGCAATATGCCATTGCATTGTCATACATTCATCTCTCTATTTTCACTACAAAAATTTGCATGTTCAATTTTATTTCTTTCTATTCTCCCTTTTTTATCTGGTGGCAACAATCGGTCGTCACGTCTTTCAACCGATCTCCGACGGCTCTCTCCCCTCTATATTTATGTATTTCTAGCTAGAAATAGAGGATTTAATTTCTTAATCGAAGAACGTGGATGTGGTCCTCTACTCCTCTCCCTCGATTGTAGATGAATTTTTTTAAGGATATGTTTATGGGGAAGTCTCAAAGAGGAAGATCTTTTATTTTACTAAATATTATAGTAAACTTATAGATGATACATAAAAATAGGCAAAATACACTTGTATAGCCATAACTTTCACACTTTTGACAAATATAGCCATTTCTATTCGAAAACCACAAATAGCCAATTCCGTCCATTTTGGTAACGGTGTTAGTAGACGTTATGACTGTACTAACAGCTTGCGCTGAGTTGGCCACTGAGTTACCCCACCTTCCGACGTGGAAATAAAAAAAAATGAAAACAAATTTAAACGAAAAAGAACAAATTAACACAAATCCCCCAATACAACCACATGAAATCCCTAAAATCTATTTGCCCTTTGTCTATCCCTAGAAATCTATGCTTCAATCGACACCCTCTTAGCCGGCTGGATCCCCTCGAGGTCGAGAAGCACCTCAAGCCGCGGCCGCAACCCATCGCCACCTAAAATACCACCACCACCACCAGCACTTCTTCATCCTCAATCGTCGTCGCCATCATGGCAGCTTCGTCCATGGTTGGCTCCGCGGATGAGGCAGAGATTTAAGATGTGGGAGAGCGAGTTGAGAGGGTTTGTGTTAATTCGTTCTTTTTTGTTTAAATTTGTTTTCATTTTTTTTCTTCATTTCCACGTCTGATTTACACCCGAACCCTAAACCCGAACCAATTAATACCATATACTCTAATCCCCGGCCTAAATACCCGGTCGGGTATTTTGGGTGGCGACCGGGTATGTGCAAAACGCACCGTCGGGTGACAGGGGAAAATCCCCGGTCATGGCCAAGAATCCCCGACCGGGGATTTTTGCCTCCTGCCCGGGCCCCCTTATGTTTCTCAAAGACGCCCAAAGCTTCAGATCCCCGGTCATCGCCAAATAATACCCGGCTGGGTATTTCTGATCATGGTCGGGTATTTTTGTTCTCCAGCACACTTCAAACCTCACTTTCTCCAGCACACTTTCAAACCTCACCGAGTTACCCCACCTTCCGACGTGGAAATAAAAAAAAATGAAAACAAATTTAAACAAAAAAGAACAAATTAACACAAATCCCCCAATACAACCACATGAAATCCCTAAAATCTATTTTCCCTTTGTCTATCCCTAGAAATCTACGCTTCAATCGACACCCTCTTAGCCGGCTGGATCCCCTCGAGGTCGAGAAGCACCTCAAGCCGCGGCCGCAACCCATCGCCACCTAAAATACCACCACCACCACCAGCACTTCTTCATCCTCAATCGTCGTCGCCATCATGGCAGCTTCGTCCATGGTTGGCTCCGCGGATGAGGCAGAGATTTAAGATGTGGGAGAGCGAGTTGAGAGGGTTTGTGTTAATTTGTTCTTTTTTGTTTAAATTTGTTTTCATTTTTTTTTTTTCTTCATTTCCACGTCTGATTTCCACCCTTTCCCTAAACCCTAAACCCGAACCAATCAATACCATATACTCTACAACAATAACACCTTATAGGCTTATACCCGAACCAATCCATCCCATTGCTTATTTGTAGATTAACCAACTTTTTCGTTTACCAACATTACTCTATTGATCTGGTTTATGTTATTCTAACTTGAATCATAACCCTAAACCCTAAACCAAACCCTAAACCCTAAACCAAACCCTAATACACGAACCAATCAATACCATATACTCTACAACAATAACAACACCTTATAGGCTTAATTATACCCTAACCAATCAATACCATATATACTCTAACCATCAACACCTTGCTTATTTAGACCATCTCCAATGGTGCAATTCTTGAGAATTGCAACCTGATGTGGCAAGGGAGTGAAAGTGGGATGGTCAGTTGCATTGATGTGGGATCAATTACAAAAGTTGCAAATTTGCAACTGATGAATGTTTTCTCATGCAGTTGCAAATTTTCATGCAGCACACACATATATACAATTCCAATCATAATACTTTACATAATTCGAATAACACAACAACAAAAAACAACTTGAGAGAAAACTCCAATTAATATAACACACTCATCAATTAATATTGAATTGCATTGAAAATTAAGTAGGACCCACGATCACAATTGATGTATAGTTAAAGTTGCTGAAGTGGCAATTGGGACCATATATTTGCTCGGTGTTGGAAACTTGAACTGAAACTGGAAGTCCTCCTATGCCAAGTCGTTTGGTATATAAGAAGACTGTTGGCTCTTGCGGTGTCGTTTAATTTATGTACTCATTAATGGTCAGTTGAAGGCAATTTTTAAGCACTCTAAATAAATCATGTGCAACATTTCAGTTGAATAATCTTGAGAACTAGTTTTTTTTATTCAATTATTATATCGTATTTTTTGCACTAATTTTGAGCACTCATTAAATGGGTAGAGCATGTGGTGACAGAGGAGCAGAGTTCGAAATCCGGCAAAAAATCCGGTTGGCCCAATCGTAAAGACTTCTAAAAATGGAGTCAGTAGTCAACAAATAAAGTATAGTATTTTTATTGGGAGTGTAGGATCCCTTGCAGATTTAGAAGATCTCAAACGCTAATAGTACAAAGTACAATATTTTTATTGGGAGTGTAGGATCCCCTGCAGATTTAGAAGATCTCAAACGCTAATAGTACAATGTACAGTATTTTTATTGGGAGTGGAGGATCCCTCGCAGATTTAGAAGATCTCAAACACTTTTGGAAGCCGCCATGGAAGCGAAGAGAGAAGCAGAAGAAAAAATAACAAAACAGTATACAAATATAAACAAATGTTACATATAGTCCAACAAAAACAAAAGCTGTACTTTCCCTCCCTATTTTTATCCTATTATACATATGGCAACTTTCCCATCTTGTATACATTTTGGGAGCATGATCAACAAGTACGCGTCAATGTCGCCCAAGAGAATCACCACATGAAGTAGGGTTCCACAACACCTATTATGGAATCGTAACAACATGTGATGATTCTTTCGGCGATATTCAGACGGCGACTTATTGTCATTGCTCCCCTCCCTGCCTCTAACAAAGACCCTGCATGGAGAGAAAAGGAGAAACAATACAACGAAGGATTTAGTTTAACAGTCATGATCTAACAATGACATAATGAAAGGAAATGAGATCTAAAATAATACGCAGTCTCATCATTACCACTGCACCCGAAAATAAAGCATGGGATAGGAGGACGAAGAGGCGGATGGGGTTGATTTTCGGAGCATGATCAACAAGTACGCGTCAATATCGCACAAAAGAACCACCATATGACGTAGGGTTCCACAACACCTATTATGGAATCGTAACAACATATGATGATTCTTCCGGCGATATTCAGACGGCTACTTATTGTCATTGCTCCCCTCCCTGCCTCTAACAAAGACCCTGCATGGAGAGCAAAGGAGAAACAATACAACGAAGGATTTAGTTTAACAGTCATGATCTAACAATGACATAATGAAAGGAAATGAGATCTAAAATAATACGCAGTCTCATCATTACCACTGCACCCGAAAATAAAGCATGGGATAGGAGGACAAAGAGGCATACGGGGTTGATTTTCGGAGTTTCATATTGAGAAGATGGAAGAAAGGGTTCTTTTCAGGGATTGAGAGGAGGAGGAACGAACAGCAGCAGGAGATGAGTGCCACTCGGGTTTCGGAGCACGGTCTCTCCTTCACTGATTAACGAATTTAAAGATTGACTCGTAATTACTTTTACTTTCCCTCCCTTCACATTTACTGAAAATTACACTCCCTACCACTGCCTCGGCCTTGGTAACGCCAGCATTGGTTATGGGCAAAAGCGACTTTCCGAATTCGGCAATATCTGATTGGGTGACACGCACGCGACAAGGATCGAAGGTATTTCACCATCGGATTAAGGGAAAAGTTTAGGAATTGACGGTGGGAAAAGGGGATGTGCTTTTATAAATAGTCTGAATTTGTAGATTAACCAACTTTTTCGTTTACCAACATTACTCTATTGATCTGGTTTATGTTATTCTAGCTTGAATCATAACCCTAAACCCTAAACCCTAAACCAAACCCTAATACACGAACCAATCAATACCATATACTCTACAACAATAACAACACCTTATAGGCTTATACCGTAACCAATCAATAACATATATACTTTAAACCATCAACACCTTGCTCCTCCCTTATACCATAACCTTCAAGACCTTATACTGTATACCAACAACACCTTCTTCTATCTCCATCCCCAACTTTCAATTTATAATAAGTGTTTCCTTTGAAATATAAAATGGAACCCACCTTGGCAATTGCTAGCATAATTTAGGGATGTAGATGAATAGAAATTGATAAGTGATGAATTGCTAAAATTGATGATGTGGCGGTAGGGACCTCGTTTAGAAATTGTTGTTCAATTTTAGGGATGAAGATGATCAATACACTAACCCAATACCATATACTCTAAACCATCAACACCTTATACAATATCGTATTTTAGGGATGGAGATGATCAATATACTAACCCAATACCATGTACTCTAAACCATCAACACCTTATACAATATCGTATACCTATACGCTGATAAATTAAAATTATAACTTGCTTTTCAAAACATAAATTAAAAATTGATACTCACTAAGTATCGAACCACAAACCTCTACTTTATTGACTAAGCAAATAACGGACAATTAACCAATTAAGCTACATCATATTGATGACCATTTTGCATAATTTCGCTTTCTTATTAAGTGAAGGGTTAAAATGAACGATAAATATATCACAGGGGATTGTTTCAACTTCGGCGGGGACTGAGAGAGTTGAAAAGGGGCAATTATTCTACCAAAAAAGAAAAGAAAAGGGCGAATTAACGAAGAGTTAAATTTGACGGATTGTCTTTAGCACGCCACTACCACCCAAAATCCTTCGGAGCAAAGACGTGTTGGTTCAAGTCAAAGAATAAATGAAGAAAGATGAAGTTAAGAACTCTAACTAATTTTGATTCCATATGTGGCGAATCGCTAATGGGCGGGATAACCAACATGGCAAAATCGTTAATGAGAACCTACTTTGCACACACCAAAACATTTTATCTCGTACCGATAAATGTGTAAAGAGACACGCTACAATAATTATGTCTAAATTTCCTGATAATAAGGCATGATCAGCATTTATAAGAAGATGTTAAGACAATATAAAATCGAGAAAAATAAAACAACACCTACCCTCAGCCGAATCAATCAATACAATATGCTCTGGACCATCAACAATTCAACACCTTATAAACCATCTCATATACCATATACTCTAAACCATATACCATATACTCTAAATCATCAACAACCTAATACACTAACCAGTCAGTAATCATTAACTTAACCATAAACACCTTATACAATAATCGCATACCTATACGCTGATAAAATTTTACATTTTGAAAAAACTTGCCCAAGTAAAGTACACAAGTACTTCAAAAGAGAAATTCTAACTTTCGTTTCAAAACATAAATTTAAAAAATGTCCTCACTAAGTATCTAACCACACGCCTCTAATTAGTCTACAAGAGGTTTGTTATGTCAAGAGGGGCAAACAGTGAGAGAGTGGAATAGGGGCAATTAATAAAGAGTTAAATTGGGCGGATTGTTTTTTACCTCGTACCGATAAATGTGTAAATAGACACGCTACCATTTACCGAATCCCAAAAAAAAGATGGAACACATAATAATTGTGTTTAAATTGCGTGAACGCAAGACATGATCAGCGTTTAGAAGCATAAGCAGAAGCATACGCAGATGTAAATAAAAGCCCAACCTCTTCACAATCCGGATCATGTACACAAGCCCACTTTTGAAGGGAATTTAAAAGCCCAACTAGACTTTGTCCTAAACGCACCGTTAATACATAAACACAAGTTAAGGCGACCTCTCCATCTGATTCGAATCAAATTCTGTCTTCTTCCATCTTCTTCCTCAATTAGGTCGAAGACTGTGTTGCTTATTTCATCTTCAATTTGTGTAAATTCCAGTCGGAAATAAAATGGCGAAGAACAAAACGTCGATTGTGGATACAAGGAAACGATGATTATGTGGAGATTTTAGATTCCGGTCGGAAATAAAATGGCGAAGAACAAAACGTCGATTGTGGATACAAGGATTTGTGGTTCATAATGATGATTATGTGGGGATTTTAGATTGAAAAGGGATCTTCTCTTCGAACGTGGATACATAGATTTGGGGTTCAAAACATGATGATGTTGGGGATTTGATATTGGATTGGGAGCTAAAGCGAATGTCGATCAAATGATAAAAGGATTTGAGATTTAAGATTTCAGAAACGATGATAAAAGGATTATGTTCGAACTTCGAACTAAGAGGGGACGTCCCCTCCAAGACGAATGAGGGACTAGAAATTGGGTAGGGCGGCGGGTCGTATCCATAGGGTTTAACCTCTTAATCGATATAATTAAACCGGGTACAGTTAGGTTGAAGTCCAATGAACAACGCTTAAACGCTTCGTGATGCTTTTGGTAATTTTCCTTGCCCCCGGTTACCCGTACCCCGGATTTTGCCCTGGGCACCCTAGAACTGCCCATATATATATATATATAGTGGCGTCTTCGGTGCACTCACTTTTTTGGGTGCATTCAGTGCACTCACTTCATAACCTTCATTTTAAACCTGCAATTTATGTCAAAATTATGTCAATCATCACTTATGATGTGATGAACAATAACGCACATGAATTTGCACAAAAACCATTAAAGATTTACTTTAATTTGAAGGATTTATAATTTAGAGATTTAGGGTTAGAGTTAGGGTTTACAATTTGGGGTTTAGGGATATAAATCAAAATTGAAGGTCTAGGGCTTAGGGTAATCGGCTAATTAGTTGTTGTCATATGTTATATCATCATATTACACTAATTCTACAAATTAAAATTCAAAATTTGACACCTTAAGTCTAGTTTTTGAGTTGGGTGCATTGAACGCACTCATTTTTGTGAGTGCACCGAAGTAGTCACCATATATATATATATATATATATATATATATATATATATATATATGGTTATTAATTATTATAAATTTGCCATTTTCCACTATGAGATTTAAAGGCGTGAAATTTGAAGCGAGTTGCTTCTCTCTAGGATTTTTCTTTTTCACCCGGGCTAGAATTTTCAACAATTATACATGGAATGTTTGCTTGGTATCTACACATATCAAATAAACATCTTTCATTTTATATATAGAAGTAAATTATTATCATCTTAAATACATCACCATAAAAGGAATTAAGCCTCAATTATGCAAATTACAATTTTGTACCTAAACTTAATAGAACTTTAGAATTATAATCTAAATTTATTTTGTTGGCATATAAGTCCTCAAAATATTGATGGAACATTACATTTTAGTATCTAAATTTTTTGTGTATTACATTTTGGTACCTAAACTTTTGAATTTTTTTAAAAAAATAGGTCTAATTTTTGTATGTATAATTAAAACACGCTAGAATAAATGGGTATTCTCATACACATTTAGATTATGGAAGTAAATATTCATACCCTACTCAAACCCATCTACAAACGTCCAAACCCATATATACGTAACGCATTCCCAACCGATAATCAATGGGTCTACTTGGGTTTAGGTAAATATCATTTACTAGCCAAAATTTTCAAAAAAAAAATTAAATTGGATGTTAACCGCCTGATAGACCATTAATTACACATGTTTTTACCCCTATTCTTTAGCCGTTTGAGACATTGATTCTCGTGTTTTAAGCCGATTTCACGCTAGGTTGTGCGTTTATATCATATTTCAAGGCTTAGCGTTGGCAACGAGGCGAAGGAACGAGATTTGGGTCGAAAGGAGCAAGTGAGGTTTGAAGTGTGCTGGAGAACAAAAATACCCGACCATGATCAGAAATACCCAGCCGGGTATTATTTGGCGATGACCGGGGATCTGAAGCTTTGGGCGTCTTTGAGAAACATAAGGGGGCCCGGGCAGGAGGCAAAAATCCCCGGTCGGGGATTCTTGGCCATGACCGGGGATTTTCCCCTGTCACCCGACGGTGCGTTTTGCACATACCCGGTCGCCACCCAAAATACCCGACCGGGTATTTAGGCCGGGGATCGCGACAGATAGCTTCTTAAGGGAAAAGAAGGCTAAAAATCAAGGGTTCCGAGTTTTAGAGAGACAGAGCGATTCCTAGAGAGAGAAAGCGACGAACCAGAGTTCCCAAGTGCCCTAGCTTGATCTTCATCACCATTGGAGCCCGGCTTGAGCTTGGAGAAGTGCCGATCGACAACCTGGAGCAGAAATCCATCCTTCACAGTATGGTTTCCGCATCTGAATTTGCTTTTGCTTCTCTCTCCATGGAGTAGTTTTCCCATTCATCTGGGTATGGAGAACCCTAGATTTGTATGTTAGGTGTGATTGTATGAACCCAAGTACAGATTTTAATGATTTGATTATATTCAATTGAGGCTTGAATGATTGAATGACTTGAATCCTGATCAAATTCCTGTTATTTCTGCTTTAGCCTAGAAAGAGAATATCTGCATAGGTTAATAGAGCACCCTTAATTGAAGGTAGTGAATTGGCGACTTTAGTCGAGGAGCCAGTTCACTATTCTGTACCGAATTTACTTCGGTAGTGGAGGTTTGGTTCGTTAGGGCCTCAATCTGTTTACTCCGGTGGAGGTTAGTCGCCCGCTGGGGATTCAGATTGAGAGGGTCTGGAGACCTTTAGTTGAGACTTCAGACTGTTTAAGAACCTTCCGCATTATAACTATCATTACAACTGAACTTGGTAAATTGCAATCCGCCTTAACTGCAGTCTAGGGGGAACCATATCTGGGTGACCTCTCTCGACTTGATAACAACCGTTTAATTGCTTGCTCTACTTGTTTGCTTGTTTGAACCTGCACTAAAGTTTCACCGCTAGATAATAAGAATTCACTGAGTAGTCATCACATCTAGGACCCGGGTTGACATTAAAACCCAAACCCGCTATACTACGCTTTAGGAAGTGGTTACACTTGGCCATTTCCTAGAGTGACAGTAGGAGTGAGTCACCTCCATATATCTCTTTTCAGTCAATATCATATTGCCAAGTCAATATTACTAACAAAACTGCTAACAAAAAATTAATTTTAGGCTAATAATAATAATAAAATATCATAACGGGTCATATAATATATGCTCATAGGCCATCTCCGCTTCGCGACATGTCGCGACATCGCCACCTAGTATATATATATTCGGTCAATTTATCCAAGTGTAGTCAAGTACTCTACAAGAATTAACGATTGCCACCAAGGCACCAACCAACCACCAACAACAAGCAAGCACTACCTGCCTCGTAATAATAATATATCAAACCCACAAGGTTAAGAGGATGGAAGCCATCTTTGCCGCCGGAGGACTATAGCTCTTCTTCTGGATCGAGAGAATGAGAGTTGAATTATAAATGGACTTTGTGGGGATATAATAATAATACCATTTGGTGTTTGAGTGATTGTGAAGGTTAGGAGTTTAATTTAGTGTGGGAGTAGTAGTGATGTTCTTGGATCCTGGGAAATGAGAGTAGTCCGTTGAACTTGCTGCAGCCATTGTTGAGATGGGAGCATATCAGGTCAAATAACTGATGGGTCAATAACCCATCAGTAAATTATTTTCCTGTCCTCATGTGTCAGTACACTTTTTTATTTAAATTAAATTTGAAAGGACAGTAAGGTAAAATTGTACTTATCCCTATTTATTGCTGACGCTAACTTTTGACCGGACCACATCAGCGTCTCCTTCTCTCTCCTCGAAAAATATTTACTTTTCCTTCCTTTAATCTTTAATGGACGATTTCTCACTCGTTTTTAGTCGGACTTTTTTTTGTACAGTTAGATCAGATTAATTGTGCTCTTCAAAATGATATACACTTTGATATTTTTTTCACACAAAAAAATTTGTCACTTATTATCAGACTGTACCATATGGTATTGGCTGGTATTAAATAAGAGCATACCATATGGTATGAAAAAAAATTTCACACTAATATATATTTCGTTACCACCCAATACCATATGGTATAGTGTGGTAATATCAATATATATTTCGTTACCACCCAATACAATATGCTATTGTGTGGTAATATCAATATATATTTCGTTACCACACAATACCAAATGGTATAGTGTGGTAATATCAATGTATATTTCGTTATCACACAATATCATATGGTATTGTGTGGTAATATCAATATATATTTCGTTACCACACAATACTGTATGGTATACTATGTTAATATCAATATATATTACCTAAAAGAAAAAAAACAGAAGGAGGGAGAGGAAAAAAACTCGTCTTCTATCTCGTCTCATTTCCTCCGCAATCAAGAAACCAAATGCCAAAAACAGGAGAAAGACCGAAATTGAGGCCAACAAGTTCATGAAGAGAAGAAACGCAATGAAATAGAGTGGCTACAATTTTTCTTCGTTGATTGCTGGAGAAAAAAAAACAAAAAAGAAGAGAAGTAAGCAGATCTAGATATGGAGAAGGAGATTGAGAGAGAAAAAAGGAAGAGAGAAGGAAGAGAGAAAGAGAAAAGATCTGAAAAGGAGATTGACTGATTGAGAGAGAAAAAGAAAGAGAGAATGAAGAGAGAAAGAGAAAAGAGAGTTTCATAGAAAAGATTCTCTCTCCTCTTTTGAAAAGACAACCATTAAAGGTGATCTCCTTTTTTGAAAGACAACCATTAAAATTGGAATATAATAAAAATAAAAATTTATAAACGGACAAAAATATCTTTTTGGACCCTGCATTCAGCTCAGTCGTACGATGGATCCGCCCCCTAGATCTATGCTATGCGTGCAGTTACTGACTCTATCTCATGTCGTTGAGATGGGAAGCAATCTATGTGGAACAGTTTTGACGTGATTGGGGGAAGAGGGTAAGTAAGGGGTAGTAATTATTATTTTATATTAAATAGTATTTAAGATGGGTAGTAGTAAATAATAATGATCAAGTATTGCGAAATTGTAACTGAATTTGTATCGTAGTTTATCGTGATTCAACCGTTTCATATATACTACGTTAAAAATTGTCTACCGGATGAGTCTCTGTCTATCTGATAAGAGGTTTTTTACGGTTGAACCCACGGCGATACGATTTGGTTTCGAGGGATATATGATATCTATCTTTGTCATGTTTCCCTAATTGGTTAAAAATATTCATCGATGGATTAATTGATTATCTATAACTAGGGATGGCAAAAATATCCGTAACCGTGGATATCCGCCCGAATCCGGCCTAATTGGGCAGGGTAAAACCCGAACCC
This sequence comes from Linum trigynum, assembly GCA_964030455.1. Lineage (NCBI taxonomy): Eukaryota > Viridiplantae > Streptophyta > Magnoliopsida > Malpighiales > Linaceae > Linum > Linum trigynum. The sequence goes on along the minus strand of OZ034814.1, from coordinate 4,174,281 downwards.
GAAGGACATTTAGTGGGTACGGGTAAAATCCGAACCCGAATATTGCGGGTAATGGGTGGACATGGGCTTCTCACTATCCAACCCGAACTCGCACAATTATACACATGCATATGTATTTTGTCTAGAAATAATCAATATTTTTCTCTAACATATTTTATATTTAGCATATAAATATAATATTTTCATGAAATTGTGTAGTTTTAATTAACTTTCTTTATTCTAGTGAATTATTGTCGAACTTTTCCTCTTACATAATGTGAGAATACGTATGAATGTTAACATATTGGATGGAGTTATGAAGAGAAATTATTACCATGGATAACCGTGGATACGCGAAACCCGAACGAGTATGGGCATGGTTTTGATTTTCTACCCGTTTCACATGTGGGTATGGGTAAAACCCAAACTACTATGGATTGGGTAACGGATATGCATTATCCACGCCCGACCCGACCCATTGTCATCCCTATCTATAACTCTCCATTTGCATTTTAGAATAATTTTTAATTTCTCATGTCCACAATAAATGCCGAGGCTTGAGTACTTAGCTGGGATTTCTGTTAATTTCTATATAATAGTTTTTTACCCGGCCAATTGGCCGGAGAAGTTCATTTTATTATTTATATTAGTTAACTTATCTACATGTTTGAACTTTCTCTGATCATAAATCATGTCGTAAAGGTTTATCACGTCCCATTTAGGATCGTATTTTTTTTTCATCAAGACGCTCAAATTTATTATCTTATACAACATATATCAATTCATGATTCTCGAGTTTGTACGAACTCTCAGCCAATTAATCAGAGTTCAAATTATTGGAAAAAGATACTTGATTACTGGATAAATTATGTTTATCCAATTGAAATTTGACACACATCGTATCCCTTATAATGATTAAATTCTCTAAACCTCACTCATTGTTGATGTTCATGAAGTCTTTGTATAGCAACTTATTATAATTGCTAATATTTTAAGTTTGTACTATCCCTCAACCATGCTTTTTGTCTAGATGTTCGTTTAGAATCTGAATCCAAGGATTCATATACACTATCGAAGGTTCTCATTTTAACATGTTCCTTCAATGTATAAATTTTCAACTATTTGAATGTCCATTCGCTAAAATTTCTTTATATTTGGTGTTTGTTCCAGAACAAAAATTTCATTACTTATATTAATAATTGTAAAGTGTGTATACAACAGACAAATATTTTAGGTGCATTCAAAATTATGTATTCCTTGAATAATTAACTTATAATTTTTTAACAAAATATTTTGTAGCAAAATTTAAAATTTCATACAAACATTGTGGCTTTTTACATGTATTTAAATGATTGGATGTATTGTAGACACATCTATTGTTAATATCTAAACATATATATATATATATATATATATGTGAAATTTATTTTACTTTCAACACTAATTAATAACTTTGAACTCAGCTCCTTGGGTGGAATATGATATCAATTTTTTTGTTATTGCCAAAATTTGGTATGAAATCACAAACTCACAACTATATAGACTTGTTACAATTTTCTTACTAAACTCATATTTATTAAGTATTCCTCTTTTGACCCAATAGCTCGGTTTACACTATTGTAACTATAAATGTTTTTTGTTATATATGTGTAGTAAAATATTAATGTTTATTCATTACCTCAATCTTCGTATTTAGATTTTTCTTAGTATAAAATGTGATGTTTAACGTACATCCTTAACAAAGATTTCTCTAAATTTCACACATTTCATTTTTCAAGTGATCTCGTGTCTCAGTCAAAGTTCATCAACTATTATACTCTAAGTCATTTTGGAAACTTCAATTTATAATCTTTAACAATAAATAACTCCAAGTCTGAAAAGAAAATTTCTTAGCATATGATGTAAGACCTCAATAGAGCTTGCTCAATCAACATGACTTAGAGAAAATATTAGTAATGTGAACTTAGGATACATTATAAATACTGCACATGCGATTCATATGTTTTCACTTGATCAGAATGAATAAAAAGTTTTTTTAATAAATAACTATTATTTCTTGGTCAAGTTTCTTTCAGACATTATCGACAAAATATTATTATTTTTGTGTGTTTGTTTAAATTATTCATTAAAATGTAACTTATTATTAAGTTTTAGTAAAAATGAGCAGAATTTACATAGTAATCTTTAATCATATATTTTTGGTTTAAAAAGTGTGATATTTATGTCAATCTACGAACATTAGTATATTGTTGCGTACATCGATATAATGCAAAACCAAATGTGATATATGTCACTCTACATCAAGATTGTCACGTCGGTTGGCATGCCACCGGTTGAACCATTCAACCGGTACCGGTCATGAAATCGACATGACACCATCGGTATGACCGGTATGATCGTTTTACGAATTTCTAAGCAAAATACATAGTTTTAGTGAATTTAAGTATGAGTACATGTAATTTTATTTGAAATATCACATTTTATTCAAATATCAATATGAATTGTACGTAAATTATCTTCAAATATGGTTTGTATATGATTAAATTCATTTGATATTAATGATTTTTTATATTTCTACATATTTCATTAACCGACATGAAACGACACAAACCAGTTGTACCACTGGTAAAACCATTACACTTGCTAAACCGGTTTGATAACCTTTCTCTCCATATATTATTTATAGATATAATGCAAAAACAAAAGCAAAATAATTATTGGATAAAAGATAATTAAATATTAAATGAAGAGAGAGGTACAACTCCATAAATAGGTCAATAACTATTTTTTTGGTAAAAAAAATTGTCCACCTTGGCAACTTGAGATCTCTCCAAGTGCTTATGTGGCAAAAATTTAATTTTGAATTTCTATAATATTATGTATAGATAGATAGATATGTGATATATGTTCTCCATTCACAGATAAGTGAAATAACACATGTAGCATGATGGTGTGAAGCACTATGAAAGGAAACTCATACCAGCCTAGAACATACATTCTGCAATAGCATCTAAACTGGCAAGAACATGCAGAAGCAGCAAATCAATGATGAGAATTTAGAACAGGCGTACATTGTAAACTAATCTAATGATAAAGCTGACCTCACGTGCTGATTACCATATACTGTCGAGAGCAGTAGCAACCCCTACTGCAGAGTTCAGATGCATGAACCTTATGTATAAAACCACCTATGTATCCTAACTAAAGAAGGATAATGTCAAAAGAATTTATGAGAGCAAATGGAGTGTAATAAAATAAACAAAGCAAGCAATCCCAGACAACTTCTGAATCATTCAATATCAGATCAACGAAGGTGGATAAGAAAAGATACGTAGAAGCAGTCTCAATAATCCAGACTCTGCCAATCTGAACTCCTGGATATCTCACTCTCAGGTTGAAAGTTACTAATAACAAACACCTGGTATCTGCAAAAGCAAGAAGAATAAGTATAGTAAACATTTTCCGCCATGGGTTCCATTTTAGTACAGTTGAAGGGTACAAAAGTTACAAAGTTTAATACAAGGGCACATTGCAAGGAAGCCATAGTTAAGGGTCATAAAGAGCTTATTATGACCAAAACGATAAAAGAGAAACCCAACACTTCCCAAACACACCATACAAGTTGATCAGCTCCTTCCCCTTAAATAGATAGATATATAGATAGATGATAAGTTCCTTCTAATGCCATCATCCTTCTTCGGATCTGAGCCTTTCAGCAAGCACCTCCTGCTCCATCTGTTGGTTCGGCAAACAAAGCAACAACAACGTAAATTATGATCAGAAAGCAGGCCACATAAAGAAACACGAGAGAAGAATACAGTAAAATGTCTCTGTTATATCTAGTACTCACATGACTAATTTCTTTCTTTCTCTCTGACTCTTATTTTCATTGCTCGTGCATTACTAGTAATTTTCATTAGTGCACAACTAACCGTAGCATAGAGTCACAAGCAGTAATAAGTACCAAGTATTGAAGTGTTGTTGTCAGTTCCGCTGTTGCTCTGAATCCAACAGCTGCAGCTTCCATCGTACATAACTCTCAATTCCTTGTACCTTGGGATCGAAGTAGGCCAGCAAGAGAATTGAACTTGGAACAAGTTCCAATAACTTAAGAATACTCTTGCTTCTGAGAAGAGCTCCACCTCTCCCCCTGTCCTCAAATCGCAGGACAAGGCACAAATTAAACCAGCATCACCACGATGTTTGAGGAAGAAAACTTCCGGCTTCTCTGGATGCAAACAAGGCCTAAGATAGTGGCGAAGCTCATACAATCTCGACTTCTTTAGCAGCCCGTCACATACTTTCCTCCAAGACTTACGGTCTTGTTCCAGTCTCCAAACACTCGATGCAATCTGTGAACGATCAGGTCGAAGTGAATCTTCAAATGCAATGGCGTGCAAGGTGCCTTGCGAGACTGAGATATCCCACCCGGGTTTGCAGAACACTTCCGGAGCATCAATGGCAGTGGGAGGGATGTCGGGTCGGAAAGGATTAAAAGCAGCAATGAAAAATCTCGACCGGCAAACAGCATCTTTATCTTGGTTCGGAACATCATAACTCCAGAACAGCTCCCCATTGCAGGAAACCACATTTCTGGCTATGCATTGGTAATGATTGGGAATAACAAGACGATCCTTGGTCCATTCTCCGGTATCCGAACAGAACACGTCTAGCTTTGCAGACGATCCACGCGGGTATAGGCGCACCACGCGGAATCGATACTCGGACGAATAAGCAAAGACTTGGTTATCTCCTAGATCGAGATCATTACACATGCGGGGTTCACAGACTAACCTTGTGAAGAAATACGGGCACCCTGCTGGCAATTCAGGCGCCAAAGGGAGGGCGAGCCATTGCTTGGTGAACGGATTGCAGACGAAGTAGGTTCTGTACAATTCGCCGCTGGTGGTACCCACATCCTCGAATCCGCACAAGACCAGGTCCTTGTAAGAATCGATTACTGCAAAGGACATACGGGATAGACGGCTCATAGGGAGAAAGCTCGTGATGATCGATTGCGGGTCGTCTGAGTGAAGAAGCAGAGGAGGTTGTTGGCTCCTGCTCCGGTGGTAAGAAATGAAACGGCGATTGAACCGTACTGGGTCGAAGATGAGAGAGCTCCATCGCTTGCAGACGAGCTTGCATCGACAGGCGGACCTAGGGTTCGGCAGGGCGTGGATCAGAACCTCTACGAGGAGATCGTCTGCCAGTTTCCCGATCGGAGGGTATACTTCAGCTGAATGTGTCCGCGCTCGTTTGCTGGAGCTGCAAGGCATAAAACATGAGCTTAGCCGGCGACCCAGAGCCGAGGTGCTGTTATCGGCCGACATGGTCATGGAGGAAGACACTAGGGATGGCAATGGGTCGGGTTGGGTCGGGTTTTGTCAAACCCAAACCCAAACCCATGGGTTTATCCGTGAAAAAAACCCGGGGTAAAACCCACTGGGTTTGAAAAACTCAAACCAACCCAACCCGCTGGGTATCCGCGGGTTCATGGGTACCCACGGGTTTTGTCGTAAAAAATTCACAATAACAAATTCCTATCAAAATTAAAGTCAAATATCAATTTCCCAATACAAATTATCCACATATAAAACACCACTCTAGAAAATTCAAGCAAATCACAAATTAACTATACAAATTGTTCAACACCAATCTAGAAAACTCAAAAAAATTGAAGCAAATCACAAATTATCCATAAATAACATGATTAATTGAAAGCTTCTTCCTTTCAATTAAGTTTTTCACTATCCACTCGATAACATCAACTTCATACTAAATAACTAGAAAGAAAAAATTAGACATGTCTCCACAAACATAAATAAGATTAGTTGTTTAGCATATTAAATATGCCGAGAAAATTAATTAAATGGGTGTGGGCGGGTACCCACGGATCGGGTTTACCTAAACCCAAACCCAACCCAACCCGGTGAATAGTGAACGGGTTTAAACCCAAACCCGGCCCAAAACCCGTCAACACAGATTTTACCCGCGTTGACCGGGTTGGGTCGGGTGGGTACCCGTGGGTTCGGGTTTTGTTGCCATCCCCAAAGACAGAAACCCATCGGAGTAAGGATTTCAGACGACCGGAAAGAGATCGAAACCCCTAATTTTTTTGCCGATCGAAATCCCTAATTTTTCTTTTTGGGTGTTGGACTGTTGGTTAATGGGCTTCTTTTTTTTTTTTTGGTTTCTACATCAAAAATATTTTTGGGCTCCTTGATGGGTTGGCACTTGGCAGTATTGCACATTTGGGGAAATAAGCTCATTCCCGCGTAGTCCATCTCAGCGTTTGCGTCGGAAATGCGAATAAGCGGCTCACCATACGGCTCGAGAAAACTTGTTTAAAACTCAATTCCTTCACTAACAGGTCGAGTTTAAATTAAGTCTTGTTAAACTCATCTCAGTGGTTTGTTTAGCTCATTTTGTGAGTTGGCTTGTTTTGAGCGATTTATATCTTAACAAGTTACCTTATTAATAATTCATTAGTTTGTTAAATTATATATCTCATGTGTCATTTAAGAATTTAAGTATGTGAACATATTTGTCTCATTTATAATTCAAAAGATCTATTGTGTGTCATATATTTTTTAGACACTAATAACTATGAAATAATATTATATGAACCGGTGAAAATTTATCAACGAAATAATATCATATCAATAGAGTATATAAATATGGATTTAGCCCATGATGAAAAAATTGATTATTATTCTCTTTTTCTTCATTACATCAATCACATGTACATATATAACATACAAATAGTATTGTATTTAATTTATAACTTATATTGAAGTTTAGTTTAAGGATTCAACTATTAAGAATAAATGAGTCGAGCTCGAACCAAACTCGTGATCTTAATTGTGAGTTAAAATTTTGGTAAACAAGGCGAACTCGAGAAAGGAAAAAATCGCCTCCCATCGCCTCAATTGATGTACAACCCTATTTGTATGCTCCTCTTGTACAGAAAATTGATGAAATGAATAGTATTGCATATTATAATCTCATAATATTTCGTTTTATTTTGTGTTATTTTGGTGGTACTTGTTATTGGTGATATTACGGGTAATGAGTTCATAGGTATTTTACTAATTAGTTTGTCCTAGTTGGAAGGCAATATGCCATTGCATTGTCATACATTCATCTCTCTATTTTCACTACAAAAATTTGCATGTTCAATTCTATTTCTTTCTATTCTTCTTTTTTTATCTGGTGGCAACAATCGGTCGTCGCGTCTTTGAACATATCTCCGACAGCTCTCTCCCCTCTATATTTATGTATTTGTAGCTAGAAATGGAGGATTTAATTTCTTAATCAACAAACGTGGATGTGGTCCTCTACTCCTCTCCCTCGATTGTAGTGGAATTTTTTAAGGATATGTTTATAGGGGAGACTCAAAGAGGAAGATCTTTTATTTTACTAAATATTATGGTAAACAGATGATACATAAAAATATGATAAAGTTTACAAATTGTCGTTATTAAACAAATTATGTGCTTAATATATACAGTTACATATTAGAATCTGATGTTACAAACAACACATATACAAAAGTTACAAACTATAATCAAAATATTTAAAAAGTTACTAATGACAATGTTACAAATTGAAATTCACAATATTCAAAATAACCCGTTTTGCATATATGGAAAGCTATAAGCATTTCATATTAGGTCCAATTAATAGAACATCAACATATATATCCTTCTCGAAAAGTTGTTCTTCTTGTGCAGATATCACAAATCGCATTATCGTTTGTAAGGTGGAAGATTACTGAACATTTTTTTGAAAAAACAATATTATTAGAAACATACAAACAGAAACAATGCTTTAAATAGTCAACAATAATAATATATCAAACCCACAAGATTAAGAGAATGCTTTAAATAGTCCACAACAACAACAATAATAATAATAATAATATATCAAACCCACAAGGTTAAGAGGATGGAAGCCATCTTTGCCGCCAGAGGACTATAGCTCTTCTTCTGGATCGAGAGAATGAGAGTTAAATTATAAAGGGATTTTGTGGGGATATAATAATAATACCATTTGGTGTTTGAGTGATTGTGAAGGTTAGGAGTTTAATTTAGGGAAAAAATCTCAAAGTACACTAGTTCTTAAAAAAAATTCCCAAAATACATAAGTTACATAATTTAGTGTGGTAGTAGTAGTGATGTTCTTGGATCCTGAGAAATGAGAGTAGTCCCTTGAACTTGTTGCAGCCATTGTTGAGATGGAAGCACATCAGGTCAATAACTGATGGGTCAGTAATCCATTAGTAACCCTTTCTCCTGTCCTCATGTGTTAGTTCACTTTTTTATTTTAATTAAATTCGAAATGATAGTAAGGTAAAATTGCACTTACCCCTATTTGTTGCTGACGCTGACTTTTGACCGGACCACATCAGCGTCTTCTTCTCTCTTCTCAAAAAATATTTGATTTTCCTTCCCTTAATCTTTAATGAACGATTTTTCACTCGTTTTAAGTCGGATTTTTTTTTTTTGCACAGTTAGATCAGATTAATTGTGCTCTTCAAAATGATATCCACTTTGATATTTTTTGGGCACAAAACAATTTGTTAGTTATTACCAGTCTATACCATATGGTATTGACTGGTATTAAATAAGAGCATACCATATGGTATGAAAAAATTTGTCACATCAATATATATTTCGTTACCACCCAATACCATATAGTATAGTGTAATATCAATATATACTTCGTTACCACCCAATACCATATGGTATAGTGTGGTAATATCAATATATACTTCGTTACCACCCAATACCATATGTTATTGTGTGGTAACATATTTCGTTACCACACAATACCATATGGTATAGTGTGGTAATATCACACAATACCATACAATATCATATGGTATAGTGCGGTAATATCAATATATATTCTGTTACCACACAATACCATATGGTATAATGTGATAATATCAATATATATTTCGTTACCACACAATACTGTATGGTATAATATGTTAATATCAATATATATTACCTAAAAAAAACAGAAGGAGGGAAAGGAAAAAAACTCGTCTTCTATCTCATCTCATTTCCTCCGCAATCAAGAAACCAAACGCCAAAAAAAGAAGAAAGACCGAAATTGAGGCCAACAAGTTGATGAAGAGAAGAAACACAATGAAAGAGGGTGGCTGCAATTTTTCTTCGTCGATTGCTGGAGAAAAAAATCTCTCTCCTCCTTTGAAAAGACAACCATTAAAAGTGATATCCTTTTTTGAAAAGTCAGCCATTAAAATTGGAATATAATAAAATAAAAATTTATAAACGGACAAAAATACCCTTTTGGACCCTCCATTCAGCTCAGCCATACGATGGATCCGCCCCCTAGATCTACGCTATGCGTGCAGTTACTGATACTGGTTACTGACTCTATTTCATGCCGTTGAGATGGGAAGCAATCTATGTGGAACATTTTTGACAGGATTGGGGGGAAGAGGGTAAGTAAGGGGTAGTAATTATTAGTTTTGATTAAATAGTATTTAAGATGGGTAGTAGTAAATAATAATGATCAAGTATTGCGAAATTGTAACTGAATTTGTATCGTAGTTTAATATATCGTGATTCAACCGTTTCATATATACCACGTTAAAAATTGTCTACTGGATTAGTCTCTGATAAGAGGTTTTTTACGGTTGAACCCACGACGATACGGTTTGGTTTCGAGAGATATATGATATCTATCTTTGTCATGCTTCCCTAATTGGTCAAAAATATTCATCGATGGATTAATTGATTATCTATAACTCTCCATTTGCATTTTAGAATAATTTTTAATTTCTCATGTCCACAATAAATGCCGAGCCTTGATTACTTAGCTGGGATTTCTCTTAATTTCTATATATACTAGTGGTGATGTTGCGCCTCGTTGCGTGGCGGAGATGGTATATGGGCATGTATTATGCATGGTCCAGGATACCGGATCGGACCGGCTGGTTGAATCGGTAAAACCGGAAACCGGACCAGATCCGAAACGGCAAGCTAAACATGGGCAGATTGCCGTGCCGGCCGGTATTTGGTGGAATCGGCCTGCCGCGAAATACCGGACGGTTCTGATCATGCCGCCGGTTCTGATCTAATCCTAATTGAGATATCATCCCATCTGCTGCTACCGAATCGACTCACCTATCGGAGGCAGCAGTTCGCCACACCAGTCCCAGCAAATCTACTCTTCGTCTTCCTCCCCCTGATCTGTGCGGGTCGTCGCCATTCGCCGTGTTTGTCGATCTGCCTCTGCTTTGGTCTTCTCCCAGCCAGAGATCCATGTTCATCGTTCGTCGTCTTCTCCTCGCCTGCTCGTCGTCTTCCCCCGGCCGTTCGTCTTTGCCGCCGTGGTCGCCGTCTTCATTTCCGATTCCACTGAGGTCGGCGATAAGCAACCTCCATATATTCTCTGCCAGCGACCTTCTGCTCTTCAATATCCGGCGACAACATCACCCAACCAGGCTTGTTCCTTCTATTCTACCCGCTACGTGTATCATCCGTCAACATGCCCCTCACTGGAACCTAGTTTGTCCCTTCCCCCGCCATCACACGCCTGTTCTTTCTCCCATTCAATTCTAATATCCATTTCGTTTTTGCAGGTTTCTCAATTGATTAGTTGGTTGGCTGGAGCAAAAGAAAATTGTGTGTGATAAATAATTGATTTTGGATAGAAATTGATAATAATAGATCAGGGGCAGGGTGATTTCGGCTAGCTTTGAAGAGACATAATGGGTTGGCGGAAACAGTGAAGTGAGATGACTTGCAGCCTGCAGGGGATTGTGGTTGCTTTGAGTTTGTTTTTGTTACCATTGTCATGTGCAACAAAACACTAATCATGATTTTCTTTTTCCCGAGTTATCTGTTAATGATCATAGACTGTGTTTTGTTAAAATAAAAGTTAGGATGAGAATTAGTAAACCTTAATAAAGTGTTAGTACATCGTTGCTCAATAAAGTTATATTCTTCCAATAAAATTCTCTTCAACATGAAACGGCTGAACCACGGTCGTACCACAAAATACCCTACCAGAAAGGAATCCGGTATGATGTCCGGTACGGTTTCCTTTACCATGGTATTATGTGGTCCGTTATGATATTTTGTTTGTATTATTAGTCTAAAATTGATTTTTTGTTAGCAGTTTTGTTAGTAATATTGACTTGACAATATGATATTGACTGAGAAGAGATATATGGTGGTCAATATCAAATTTTAAAAATTTTGAAAATTTTGTCTAATAAATGATATTTACCTAAACCCAAGTAGACCCATTGATTATGGGTAGGGTATGGAGGACGTATATATGAGTTTGGAAGTTTGTAGATGAGTTTGGATAGAGGATGAATATTCACTTTCATAATCTAAATGTGTATGAGTTGGGTATGGATACCCATTTATTCAAGGGTGTTTTAATTACACATACAAAAATTATACCTATTTGTAGAACTTCAAAAGTTTAGGTACTAAAATGTAATACAAAAAATTTTAGGTACTAAAATTGTATGTTCCATCAATATTTGAGGACTTATATGCCCAAAAAATAAATTTAGGTTATAAATCTAAAGATTTATTAAGTTTAGTTACCAAAATGTAATTTGCATAGTTGAGGCTTAATTATTTTTTATGGTGATGTATTTAAGATGATAATTATTTATATTTTTTTATAGAAAATAGGAAACTATATATTTTATATGTATAATTGTTGAAAATTCCATTTATAATTGTTAAAAATTCTAGCCTGGGTGAAAAAGAAAGTCTAGAGAGAAGCAAAAAGAATACAAACTGGAACTTGCTTAAAATTTCACGCCTTCAAATCCCATAGTGGAAAATGACGACTTTCTAATAAGTAATAACCATGTATATTTATTTTTAATTGGACTCGACATTGAGCTGAAAAAGATAGTGGTTCATTGTTAAATTATTAATTCTCTAAAGTGTTGGTCAGTCGTGTATGGACTCTTTCATACTTGTGATTAGAATACATAAAAATCGTATACTAATTAGGGTTAGACGAATAAGGCAAAGAAAGAAAGGGTTATGGAAGGTGAGAGAAAAATGAAATGAAAATGAAGTAGCTGATGAAAAGGTTTTGACCAATTCTTTTAGTTGGCCGTCAATACAACAGTCAACCCTTTTCACCGTAGCAATTTATTGACACTTGCTTATGTAAATATCGCATATTTTGTTACATGTAATTAGTTGAAGTTTGTTTAGTACCCCGTATATGTACTAAATGAGTTTATAAATTTGCTCTTGCAATATTTTAGAGTCGTCTCTCTTTTATTATTTATTTAATATTTCACATAATGAACAAATATAAAATGGTCGAATTTTCTCTTATAATTGAGTGATACAACATCTTGTGTGGTACAAACTAAATTTATACTTTTATGTTATGGTGGATTGGATTCATATATTGGTTCAATAATTTAACATTAAAATTATATTTGGGGTATCAAAATATAAAATGTACATTATAGTAACTAAGTTATAATTTAATTAAGAGTAAATACAATATATTAGCCATAACTATTAAGCAGCGGGGAATTATAGTCACAACTATCGAAATACAAATTATTAGCCATAACTATTGTTGCGGGTCAAGATTTGGCTAACAACCCATTACTGTTTTCATATTTTTAACGGAGAAGGTCATGTCAGCATCGTAAGAAATATGATATGATGACTGCCACGTGGGAGCCAACTCAGCATCGTAAAAGTTTAGTCATCATTAGTAACAAAAGTATTATTGAAGACTTAAAGGTTAGCTGATAATTTGTATTTCGATGGTTGTGGCTATAATTCCCCGCTGTGTAATAGTTATGACTAATAGATTGTATTTACCCTTTAATTAACTTTGGAGGATTCTCATCGCTCCAATTCTTTTCTCATAGGGATCAAAACATCATTATTACCAATGGGCCAATCAGAGAGAGTTCTTAGGCAATAGTAACCCAGCTTCAAATTTATATATATAAACATGTCAGCATCGTAAGAAATATTATATGATGACTGCCACGTGGGAGCCAGCTCAGCATCGTAAAATTTTAGTCATCATTAGTAACAAAAATATTAACAAAGACTTAACGGTTGACTAATAATTTGTATTTTGATAGTTGTTGTTATAATTTCCCGCTGTTTAATAATTATGGCTAATATATTGTATTTACCCTTTAATTAATTTTGAGAAATTTTCATCGCTCCAATTCTTTTCTCATAGGGATCAAATCATCATTATTCCTAATGGGCCAATAAGAGAGAGTTCTTAGGCAACGGTAACCCAGCTTCAAATTTATATATATTAATGTGATCAATGTTCTCCACTCACAGATAAGTGAAATAACACATGTAGCATGATGGTGTGAAGCACTATGAAAGGAAACTCATACCAGCCTAGAACATACATTCTGCAATAGCATCTAAACTGGCAAGAACATGCAGAAGAGCAAATCAATGATGAGAATTTAAAACAGGCGTACATTGTAAATTAATCTAATGAGAAAGGTTCTTGCCTTGGATGAATGAAGCTGGTCTCACTGACTTGGGTTTTTCGGGTCCTCGTTACACCTGGTTCAGGGGAGATACTGGCTTGACCCACAAAGCTAGCAGAATTGATCGCTCTATGTGCAATGATGTTTGGAACTGCTCCTTCCCCAACACAGTGGTCCAACACCTTCCAAAGTTTCATTCGAACCATCTTCCCATTCTTACTAGATACTCGGTGATGTCTCAGTCCACTGCAGATACAAGACAATTTAGGTTTGAAGCGGCTTGGATGCTTCACCCTCAGTTCAGGGACTTTGTTCATGCTAGCTGGAATAAAGATACTACCCTTCAAGAGACGCTTACTGAATTTGTGGGGAAGTTACAGCAGTGGAAGACTCAAGTATTTGGCTCCATAGGTCGTAAGAAAAGGAGGCTCCTGGCCAGATTGCAGGGAGTTACAAACAGGCTAGCAAATTCCTTTAGCCCAGGTCTAATGAAACTGCAAATAAAGCTTGAAAAGGAACTGGACCTTATCATTGCACAAGAGGAACTCTATTGGTATCAGAGGGCGAGTGAAAAGTGGGTGAAATTTGGAGAACAAAATACCTCATACTTTCACCAGCAAGCTACTAGACGAAGGCGGAGGAATAGAATTCTAGCCCTGCGGAATGGGAATGGGGACTGGATAGAGGATCAGGAAGGTTTGAAGAATTTGGTCGTTCGGTTTTATGAGTCTGTTTATACTAGGAGGGAGAAGCCTATGAGGACTTGATGCCCAAAGGGTGTTTCCCGCGTCTGCAGCAAACAAAACTCCTCCAGCTTCTTCACTCTTTCCACATTCAAGACTTCCACAAATCCATTTTCGAAATGAAACCGATGTCGGCCCCTGGACCAGATAGTTTTCATGCGGTTTTCTATCAGAAATTCTGGTCCTTGATGGGGAAGAACCTAACGGAGATGGCAACACACTTCTTTGAAACTGGCAACATCTCGGAGGAGGTTTTTGACTCTACCGTGGTACTCATCCCCAAAGTGGCTCATCTAGAGACTTCGGCTCAATTCAGGCCCATCAGCCTAAACAACGTAGCCCTGAAGGCAATTACGAAGGCTATTGCTAATCGACTTAAACCTCTGATGCCAAAACTGGTTGCTCCTACTCAAAGTGGCTTTATAAAGGGACGACAAACCAATGACAACATCCTTCTGCTGCAAGAAACTCTTCACACCTTGAGAAGCAAGAAAGGAAAGAAGGGAGGCCTAGTGATAAAAATTGACCTAGAGAAAGCTTATGATCGTCTTCACTGGAGCTTTCTAAGGGACACCCTGGGGGAAATAGGCCTCCCTAGTACCTGGATTAGCCGAATCATGTGTGTTGAGAAGAACCAAATGAGAATAAACTGGAATGGAGAGCTCACCTCAACCTTCAGGCCTTCTCGAGGAGTCCGACAGGGAGACCCCTTATCCCCTTTTCTTTTTCTGCTTTGAATGGAAAGACTTGCGCATCGTATAGAACAAGCAATAGATGAGAAACTTTGGAAACCAATTACTCTTGCTAAGAATGGTCCAAGACTATCTCATTTATTTTTCGCTGACGATCTGATTTTGTTTGCAGAAGCCGAAGGAGGGCAGATTGATGTTATCCGCTCTTGTTTGCAGGACTTCTGCTCAAGCTCGGGACAAAGAGTGAATCTGAGCAAGTCTGCCATTTATGTTTCGCCCAATGTTCATAGAGACAAGGCTCAGAGACTCAGTTCGAGGGCTGGGATCACCCTAACTGATGACCTGGGTAAATATTTGGGTCTGAAAGCTATTAATGGTAGGATCACTAAAGGGAGCTACCAAGAATTGATTCTGAAAATTCAACAAA
The DNA here is from genome assembly GCA_964030455.1 of Linum trigynum. Taxonomy (NCBI): domain Eukaryota; kingdom Viridiplantae; phylum Streptophyta; class Magnoliopsida; order Malpighiales; family Linaceae; genus Linum; species Linum trigynum. Next base: position 4,158,933 of record OZ034814.1, on the reverse strand, counting down.
AGCTTGCAAACTGGAAAGCTAATCACCTTTCTGTAGCAGCCCGGATTACCCTGGTGAAGTCTGTAGCTTCCTCTATGGCAATCTATTCCATGTTTACCGAACGATTACCTGCTTGTGTTTGTGCTTCCCTTGATAGGTTGAATCGCCAGCTTGTGTGGGGAGAGGAGGATGGAAAGACAAAATTCCATCCGATAGCGTGGGAGAAAATGAAGAAGCTCTTTGGGCTTGTGTGATGAGAAGCAAGTATGGAGGGACTAGACAAGGATTGCAAGCCATCAGCAAAAGAAAGGGAAGTTCTTTTGCTTGGAACCGTTTTGTTCAAACTGCAAATCTGTTGCGCAAGGGAGCAGCCTATAATGTAAAGAATGGCCGAAAAACTAAATTCTGGACGGATGTGTGGGTTTTGCAGGTCCCGTTGATGGAGGTTACCACTATCGTGGTGCCCTATAAGCTGGATCATAAGACGGTAGCTGACTATTGGGAGGCAAGCAGTGGATGGAAGGTTCAGGACTTCCAAGCATACTTACCTCAAGAGATCGTTGACAAAATCCGTTCGATCATGTTGGACCCCCTCTCCCACGATGAAGACATGCTATTCTGGAAAGCTTTCAGTGAACGGACTTTTCAACACCAGCTCCGCGTACTTAGCAGGTTCACTAGCTGATTCGTCTCTCATCAACTACGTTATATCTAAGGCAAAGGATTGGATTGACATATGGGAAAGAGCAAATTATAATTTAGCCTCTATGGAGAAACCTCTACGTGAAGACAAGCTGATTGGGTGGAATGAACCTTCGGCCGGTTGGAGAAAGATGAACACGGATGGAGCTTCGCAAGGATTGTCGGGGTTGGCGACTGCCGGGGGAGTTCTCCGGGACAACGATGGTGATTGGTTGAGCGGTTTCTGCTGCAAGATCGAGACTGGCTCAGCTATTTTAGCGGAACTGTGGGGAATCCATCAGGGTCTCATTATGGCTTGGAAGCAAGGTACCCAATTTCTAATTCTAGAAACAGACTCAAAGCTGGCTATCGACCTCATCAGGAATCGTGAGGATCCTGCTCATCCCCATTCGACTATCTTGGCAGCTATCAGGCGGCTGATGTCTCAGAACTGGGTGGTGCGGTTAGTTCACACGTACAGAGAGGGGAATAGAGTCGCGGACTGACTCTCAAACCACAGTCTCGTCTATCTCTTCAGTACGTGTGAACTAACAAGTCCTCCTAGGGAGTTGGAAAGAATCCTGAGGGAAGATATAATTGGCGTTAGCTTCCCGAGAAGGGTGCTTCAGAGCGGAGATTAGTGTGCTTGTTTGATTTAGGGGTGTTCTGCTTCTGTTTTCCAGTTTGTCGAGGCCTGAGTTCCTGCTTGTTGTGGATTTCCTCCTTCCCGGTCCTGTTGTTTTGTTGCAGTGACAGCTTGGGAGGAGCTTGTCCTGTTTTTTGACCTGTGGCCTTTGCCTCCCTTAATAAAAAAAATATAATGAGAAAGGTCGAGAGCATGCTCATTACTAGGGGTGGAAATTGGGGTGGGTGTGGTTACCCGCCCCACATTTTGTGGGTAACCACACCCACAAATATAGAATTATGCTACCCACAACCCGCCCCGCGGTGGGTAGTGGTTAACCACTATCCGCTGCGGGTTGGTGCGGGTTGGTTGTGGATACCCACAAAAAATTCATTATTAAATAAAATAATAGGGTAATTAAATAGTGAAGTTTTGTTTCTTCTCACACAAAAACAAACATAAAAGAAAGTTAATAAAGTGTTAAATAAATTATAAATCTCGAATACGAGAGGTTAGTTAGTGTAAATTCAGAAGAGATGGATTTGGAAAGAGATTTGAAGATAACGAAAAGGCGGAGTAACCTGTTACCAGACAAACATCGTTGCATGTCACGGCTCCTCCGGTGGCAACAACAACAAAACACAAAAGTGGCTCGATAAGTGGAGGCACCCGCTTTTAATGAATCGATTATTCTCCACTCTCGATTAGAGTCTTGTATTGTTGTTAGCTAGTTGCATGTTGTGTTGTTCATGAGTTCTTGGAGAAATGGAGACGAGTTTGGATATCGAACTAACCTTTATCGATTATTCCCCTCTTCTAACGAATCGATTAATTTATCTGATTATATCTATGGACTTGGTTTTGTTATAAAATAAACATATATCACAAGGACAATGCTTATTTGATAAAAGTACCTCACACGAATATTGCTTATTGATTTGGTTTTGTTTTATAGAATAAATATGTATTTGATTTTAGTAGCTACCTTAATTTTTCGTTTTCCAAGTTTCACAAACTAATATAACTAATGTGGGTAATGTGAATTTTGTGGGTAAATCGTTGTGGGTAAACCGCTGTGGGTAGTGATTAACCACTAACCACAAAAACCAATATTTTGCTACCCACACCCAACCCACTATCCACAAATTGTGGGTATGAGTATCCACAAAGTGTGGGTAACCCGCAAACCAAACTTCCACCCCTACTCATTACCATATACTGTCCAGAGCAGTAGCAACCCCTACTGCAGAGTTCTAGCAACCCCTACTGCAGAGTTCAGATGCATGAACCTTATGTATAAAACCACCTATGTATCCTAACTAAAGAAGAATAATGTCAAAAGAATTTATGAGAGCAAGTGGAGTGTAATAAAATAAACAAAGCAAGCAACCCCATACAACATCTGAAATCATTCAATATCTGATCAACGAAAGTGGATAAATAAGATAAGTAGAAGTAGTCTCAATAATCCAGACTCTGTGCCAATCTGAACTCCTGGATATCTCACTCTCAGGTTGAAAGTTAATAATAACAAACAACTGGTATCTGCAAAAGCAAGAAGAATAAGAATAGTAAACATTTTCCGCCATGGGTTCGATTTTAGTACAGTTGAAGGGTACAAAAGTTAGAAATTTTAATACAAGGGCATATTGCTAGGAAGCCATAGTTAAGGGTCATAAAGAGCTTATTATGACCAAAACGATAGAAGAGAAACCCAACACTTCCCAAACACACCATACAAGTTGATCAGCTCCTTCCCCCTAACTTCACAGATATATAGATAGATAATAAGTTCCTTCTAACACCATCATCCTTCTTCGGATCTGAGCCTTTCAGCACCTCCTGTTCCATCTGTTGGTTCAGCAAACAAAGCAACAACAACGTAAACGATGATCAGAAAGCAGGCCACATAAAGAAAATTGAGGGAAGAATACAGTAAACTGTCTCTGTGATATCTAGTCCTCACATGACTCATTTCTTTCTTTCTTTCTTTCTTTCTGGCTCTCATTTTCATTGCTCGTGCATTACTAGTCATTTTCATTAGTGCAGAACTAACAGTAGCATAGAGTCACAAGCAGTAATAAGTACCAAGTATTGAAAGAGTTGTTGTCGGTTCCGTTGTTGCTCTGAATCCAACAGCTGCAGCTTCCATCGTACATAACTCGCAATTCGTTATACCTTGGGATCGAAGTAGGCCAGCAAGAGAATTGAACTCGGAACAAGTTCCAATAACTTGAGAATACTCTTGCTTCTGCGAAGAGCTCCACCTCTCCCCCTGTCCTCAAATCGCAGGACAAGACAGATACTACACCAGCATCACCACGATGTTTGAGGAAGAAAACTTCCGGCTTCTCTGGATGCAAACAAGGCCGAAGGAAGTGGTGAAGCTCATACAATCTCGACTTCTTTAGCAGCCCGTCACATACTTTCCTCCAAGACTTACGGTCTTGTTCTAGTCTCCAAACACTCGATGCAATCTGTGAACGATCAGCCCGAAGTAGATCTTCAAACGCAATGGCGTGCAAGGCGCCTTGCGAAACCGAGATATCCCACCCGGGTTTGCAGAACACTTCCGGAGCATCAATGGCAGTGGGAGGGATGTCAGGGTGGAAAGGATTAAAGGCAGCAATGAAAGATCTCGTCCGGGGGACAGCATCTTTATCTTGGTTCGGAACAGCATAACTCCAGAACAGCTCCCCATTGCAGGAAACCACATTTCTGACTATGAATTGGTAGTGATTGGGAAGTACAAGACGATCCTTGGTCCATTCTCCAGTATCCGAACAGAACACGTCTAGCTTTGAAGTCGATCCACGCCGGTATAGGCGCACAACACGGAATCGATACTCGGACGAATAAGCAAAGACTTGGTTATCTCCTAGATCGAGATCATTACAAATGCGGGGTTCACAAACTAACCTTGCGAAGAAATACGAGCACCCTGCTGGCAGTTCAGGCGCCAAAGGGAGGGCGAGCCTTTGCTTGGTAAACGGATTGCAGAGGAAGTATGTTCTGTACAATTCGCCGCTGGTTGGACCCACATTGTCAAACCCGCATAAGACCAGGTCCTTGTAGGAATCCATTACTGCAAAGCACATTCGGGATAGACGGCTCATAGGGAGAAAGCTCGTGATGATCGATTGCGGGTCCTCTGATTGAAGAAGCAGAGGAGGTTGTTGGTTCCTGCTCCGGTGGTAAGAAACGAAACGGCGATTGAACCGTACTGGGTTGAAGATGAGAGAGCTCCACCGTTTGCAGACGAGCTTGCACCGGCAGGCGGACCTAGGGTTTGGGAGAGCGCGGATCAGAACCTCTACGAGGAGATCGTCTGCCAGTTTCCAGATCGGAGGGTATACTTCAGCTGAATGTATCCGCGCTCGTTTGCTGGAGCTGCAAGGCAAAAAACCTGAGCGTAGCCGGTGACCCAGAGCCGAGGTGCTGTTATCGGCCGCCATGGTCAAGGAGGAAGACAGAAACCCACGGGAGTCTGGATGTCAGACGACCGGATACTAGGAAAGAGATCGAAATCCCTAATTTATCTTTTTGGGTGTTGGTTAATGGGCTGTCTTCCATTTTTGTTTATACAAAAAAATAAAAAAAACACTTCTGGGCTCCTATTGATGGGTTGGGCCGTATTGCACATTTGGGGAAATAAGCTAATTCCCACAGAGCCCATCTCAGCGTTAGCGCCGAAAATGAGTACAAGCGGTTCGACGTTCGACTCGAGAAAACTTGTTCACAACTCAACTCTTTCACTGACAGGTCGAGTTTAACTAAGTCTTGTTAAAATTTAAACTCGCCTCAGTGGTTTGTTTAGCTCATTTGAGTTAGCTCGTTTTGAGTGATTTATATTTTAACGAGTTGTCTTATTTATAATTCATTTGTTTTTCAAATTATATATCTCATGTGTCATTTGAGACTTCAAGTATGCGAACAGATTTATCTCATTTATAAGTGGGTCATATATTTTTGAGACACTAATTACTATGAAATAGAAATTATGTGAATTTGGTGAAAATTACATCAATCAAATATAGGGTTAAAGACACATTTGGTCACTGAGATTACAAAATCGGGACATGTTTAGTCACTAGAAAAAATTAATATCAAATTTGGTCACTACAATTACTAAAACTGGACACATTTAGTCACTCGCCGTTAGTCTCCATCCAACTCCGTTAATGAAGTCCGTTAAGTGATGATGTGGCAAACAGAATTGCCTAGTCAGCCGGATATAACCCAACAAAAATAAAACCCGACCCGCCACGTCATTATAACCCGCCACGTCATTTAAACCAACCCAACCCCACCCAACCCTCCTTCCTCTCACCTCCTTCTTTCCCCAAATTCGAATTCAATCAAGACATCAAAACGAATTCAATCCACACATAAGGGAAATCGAATCGACAGAGAATAAAGTAAAAAAAAACCCACGAGAAGCAGTGAAGCAAGCAAGAATCTTTTCCGTCCATAAAAGGAAGGGAAGCGTGAAATCGGAGTGGAATCAAGTGAATGCTGGATCCTGAAGCAAATCGAAGAGAACCCAATTGTTAGCAACACTGCGAGCGAGGAAGGGGGGAAAGGCGTTGGCCGGCGATTCGTTTTCCGTCTCTTTCTTCTGGTTTTGGGCTCTTCAGTTTGCTGTTTGATGGTGGGAATCGGTGCTGCGAACTCGAGGGGCTAACAAACGGCGCCATCTCTCCTGCGACAGTGAGTGAACACGAAAAGGGAAAAGAAATGAGTAATCTTTTCAAGGGTTCGCCGTACAGACGGCGCCGAGACCTGGAGTCTGGTAGCCGCTCTGCTGACTTGGACCGCGACCTCGATGACTACGAGTCTTCCAGGTCGCTATCGAACCTGACGGAAGGTGCGAACGGCGCCGCCATAGGGCCAGGGCTTGGCGACATTCCGGAGAGCTGCGTGGCCTGCGTCTTCACCTACTTGACGCCGCCGGAGATTTGCAACCTCGCGCGCCTCAACCACGCGTTCCGCGGCGCGGCGTCGTCGGACTCCGTTTGGGAGAAGAAGCTACCGAGGAACTACCTGGATCTGCTCGATTTGCTGCCTCCCGACCGCCACAGGGACTTGTCGAAGAAGAAGGACATCTACGCTCTCCTCTCCAGGCCCGTCCCCTTTGACGACGGCAACAAGGTTTTTTTTTACTTTATTCTCTGTCGATTCGATTTCCCTTATGTGTGGATTGAATTCGTTTTGATGTCTGGATTGAATTCGAATTTGGGGAAAGAAGGAGGTGAGAGGAAGGAGGAAGAAGGGTTGGGTGGGGTTGGGTCATGGGTTGGGTTGGTTTAAATGACGTGGTGGGTTATAATGACGTGGCGGGTCGGGTTTTATTTTTGTTGGGTTATATCCGGCTGACTAGGCAATTCTGTTTGCCACATCATCACTTAACGGACTTCATTAACGGAGTTGGACGGAGACTAACGGCGAGTGACTAAATGTGTCCAGTTTTAGTAATTGTAGTGACCAAATTTGATATTAATTTTTTCTAGTGACTAAACATGTCCCGATTTTGTAATCTCAGTGACCAAATGTGTCTTTAACCCAAAAAAATTATATCAAGTTACAAACACTACATACTATTCAGTTAAGTTCAGTAAGAATGAATCAGAGGATAACAGGCTGATTTTCATTTTTGTACGAGTCATAAACGGTATAACGTTTGGGTAGCATTTGGAAAGTAATAAAATTATTAAAATAAACAAAGCAAGCAACCCCATACAACTTCCGAAATCATTCAATACCAGATCAACGAAAGTGGATAAAAAGGATATGGAGATGTAGTCTAAAAAATCCGGACTCTGTGCCAATCTGAACTCCTGGATATCTCACTCACAGGTTGAAAGTTGATAATAACAAACACCTGGTATCTGCAAAAGCAAGAAGAACAAGTACGGTGAACATTTTCCACCGTGGGTTCCATTTTAGTACAGTTGAAGGGTACAAAAGTTGCAAATTTTAATACAAGGGCACATTGCTAGGAAGCCATAGTTAAGGTGTTCATAAAGGGCTTATCATGACCATAGAAGAGAAACCCAACACTTCCCAAACCCACCATACAAGTTGATCAGCTCCTTCGAACGCCATCATCCTTCTTTCGGATCTGAGCCTTTCAGCACCTCCTGCTCCATCTGTTGGTTCAGCAAACAAAGCAGCAACAACGTAAATGATGATCAGAAAGTAGGCCACATAAAGAAACACAGAGAGAAGAATACAGTGAAATGTCTCTGTTATATCTAGTCCTCACATGACTCATTTCTTTCTTTCTTTCTGACTCTTATTTTCGTTGCTCGTGCATTCCTAGTAATTTTCATTAGTGCACAACTAATCGTAGCATAGAGTCACAAGCAGTAATAAGTACCAAGTATTGAAGAGTTGTTGTCAGTTCCGTTGTTGCTCTGAATCCAACAGCTGCAGCTTCCATCGTACATAACTCGCAATTCCTTGTACCTTGGGATCGAAGTAGGCCAGCAAGAGAATTGAACTCGGAACAAGTTCCAATAACTTAAGAATACTCTTGCTTCTGCGAAGAGCTCCACCTCTCCCCCTGTCCTCAAATCGTAGGACAGGGCAGATATTACACCAGCATCACCACGATGTTTGAGGAAGAAAACTTCCGGCTTCTCTGGATGCAAACAAGGCCTGAGATAGTGGCGAAGCTCATACAATCTCGACTTCTTTAGCAGCCCGTCACATACTTTCCTCCAAGACTTACGGTCTTGTTCCAGTCTCCAAACACTCGATGCAATCTGTGAACGATCAAGTCGAAGTGAATCTTCAAATGCAATGGCGTGCAAGGCGCCTTGCGAGACTGAGATATCCCACCCGGGTTTGCAGAACACTTCCGGAGCATCAATGGCAGTGGGAGGGATGTCGGGTCGAAAAGGATTAAAAGCAGCAATGAAAAATCTCGACCGGCAAACAGCATCTTTATCTTGGTTCGGAACAGCATAACTCCAGAACAGCTCCCCATTGCAGGAAACCACATTTCTGGCTATGCATTGGTAATGATTGGGAATAACAAGACGATCCTTGGTCCATTCTCCGGTATCCGAACAGAACACGTCTAGCTTTGCAGACGATCCACGCGGGTATAGGCGCACCACGCGGAATCGATACTCGGACGAATAAGCAAAGACTTGGTTATCTCCTAGATCGAGATCATTACACATGCGGGGTTCACAGACTAACCTTGTGAAGAAATACGGGCACCCTGCTGGCAATTCAGGCGCCAAAGGGAGGGCGAGCCATTGCTTGGTGAACGGATTGCAGACGAAGTAGGTTCTGTACAATTCGCCGCTGGTGGTACCCACATCCTCGAATCCGCACAAGACCAGGTCCTTGTAAGAATCGATTACTGCAAAGGACATACGGGATAGACGGCTCATAGGGAGAAAGCTCGTGATGATCGATTGCGGGTCGTCTGAGTGAAGAAGCAGAGGAGGTTGTTGGTTCCTGCTCCGGTGGTAAGAAACGAAGCGACGATTGAACAGAACAGGGTCGAGGATGAGAGAGCTGACAGAAATGTAATCCGAGACTGATCAGGATTGCAGAGGAAGAAGAAGATTCGAACAGAGTCCAAAGGAGGAGAAACGTTTATGTTATGGAGACGTTTCCTAGAATAGGCAGAAAACTCTTGAGGTGCTGCGACACCGTTTTATTTAGAGTTATTAGCCGTTAAGTACTGTTTACACTTTAAACATAGCCAACGTGAGTGAGACACGTGGCAATCAGCTGTAATCCTAATTGCAGAAGATCAATACAAAAGAACAGAGCAGCAAGATAGCTGCCTGTACATTTCTCGCACATCTCAATCTAAACCTAGAAACTTCTCATGGTATCAGAGCGGTCGTTCTAGGCCAGGTTCCGCGACGGGATGGCTGGGCACGAAGCATCGCCGTTCACCGGCGAGACGCAGAGTGCGGCCGGCGTCTTCAACACATCTGGTGTTCAAATGGGATCTAATGGTGGCGATCAATCTGGCAACAGCAGCATCATCACTTTTGGTAACCCACTTTACTTGAACCCAAATGAAAATTTCACACAACCCATCGTTTCTGAGGCACTCGATGGGAACAACTACTCCATGTGGAGTAGATCCATGAAGAAAGCTTTGAAGATGAAGCACAAGCTGGGTTTCATCGATGGGTCCATGGCGATTCCAGCCAGAAACGATCCAAGCTATTTCTTATGGGATAGTTGCAACATTGCAGTTGTAACCTGGATTTTGAACTCTTTACAGAAGGACATAAAGAGATCTGTTATGAGTCATGAAAATGCTAAAACTCTGTGGGATGAACTTCATCGTAGGTTTGGTCAGCTAAATGCCAATAGGTTGACAAACTTAGAGGATGAAATTCACAGGTGCAAGCAAGGAACTATGACTATCACCCAATACTACACCTTGATCAAAGAATTATGGGATGAGTATACAGAATTTAGCCCTGTTGTGGAGTGTAACTGCATCCCAGGAAATCCCAATCCTTGTACTGCTGTGACTGCCTACAACAGGAAGCAGGAAACTGATTACCTAATCAGGTTTCTACGAGGTCTGAATCCAGAATATGAGGGAGTGAAGAAACAGCTTTTGATGTTAAAACCACTACCTACAGTAGCTGATGCAGTGGATGACCTACTCCAACATGAGCAGGAGTTGAAGGCTAATGGTTCAGGAGGAGGAAAGAAGTCACAAACTGTGGCTCTTGCAGTTCAGGGTGATAACACCAAGACCACAGAAAATACTGAAAAGGGTCAAGGTAAGAAGTACTGCAAGTTCTGCAAGAAGACTAATCACAACATAGAAGAATGTTGGACTTACAAGAGGAAGAGTAGGGAGCAGGAGCAAGGTGGAAACTCTCAACCTGGTTCACACAAGTTTGTTGGATCAGTGTCTCAAAGCAACTCCAGTGGGAGTGAGTCATCTTCTGAAGTAAGTTTTCATAATGAGAGCAACATGGTAAGTCCACCCTCTCTTAATTTTACTCCAGAAGAGCTGAACAAGTTGAGATATCTACTGCATTTTGGTGCTAATCACCCAGCTCCTACCAATCAAACTTCCTCACCATCACCTCCAACCTCACCCTCTATCCAACACCAAGCCTACTCAGTTTCACAATATCTTCCTCCATTCCCAAACTACTCAGGTAAATATGTGATATCTTCAGCTATAGACTCTAACTTTAAAAGACCTAATAGCTTGTGGATATTAGATACTGGGGCATCAGATCATATTGCCTGTTCTTTAGAGTTGTTTACTGAACACACACAAGTTCAGGACATGTTTGTTCACCTCCCAAATTCTGCTAAGGTTCTAGTTAGTCATGTAGGAACTGTCAGATTGCCTTTTGGACTTTTCCTCTATAATGTACTACTAGTACCTAGTTTTTCTTTCAATCTAGTGTCAGTTAGCAGACTCACACATGATTTTCCCATATCCTTACACTTTCATTCTGATATTTGCCAAATCCAGGACCTTCTTAACAAGAAGACGATTGGTTTAGCAAGAGAGTCTAGAGGTCTTTATCACCTTACCTTCACAAACCAGCCATCAAATCTTCCAGCTCTTCACCAAACTCAAGCTGCCAGTGCTTTCAACTTCAATCCCCAACAAGTAGACCTGTGGCACTGGAGACTAGGACATCCCAGCAATGATAGGATTAATCTGTTACAGCATAGTGATCCTGATGTAACTCATTCCAAAATCGATCATTGTAATATTTGTCACTTCTCCAAACACAAAAGGCTACATTTCCCTGTTAGCACTAGTAATGCAGTTAGACCATTTCAACTTGTTCACATTGACATATGGGGACCTCTATCTGTTGTGTCTCATGATGGATATAGTTTCTTTCTTACAATTGTTGATGACTGTTCAAGGGCTGTGTGGGTGTTTCTGATGCATAACAAAAGTGAAACAAGAGATCTTCTTAAAGGTTTCTGCTATCTGGTTAAAAAATCAGTTTGAAAGTAAAATACAGGTCATCAGAAGTGACCAAGGAAAAGAATTCAACATGTGTGATTTCTTTATCTCAGAGGGCATAGAGCACCAAATGTCCTGTGTGTATACCCCACAGCAAAATGCTAGAGTGGAAAGGAAACACCAACACATCTTGAATGTGGCCAGGTCTTTGAGGTTTCAGTCAGGGTTATCCTTAAAGTTTTGGAGTGAGTGTATCCTGCATTCTGTTTACCTTATTAACAGAATGCCTACACCTCTCCTCAACAATATTTCACCCTATGAAGTTCTCTACAAGAAACCTCCTTATCTAGGTCACCTCAGGGTATTTGGTTGTTTGGTATATGCTAGTACTCCCACTGCTGGCAGAACCAAGTTTGCCCCCAGATCCAGGCAGTGTGTACTTCTTGGCATTTCACCTGGGATCAAGGGTTATAAGTTGTTGGATATTCACTCTCAACAAGTCCTCATTTCCAGAGATGTGGTCTTCTATGAATCTATATTGCCATATAGAACAAATGATGACTCCATCTCAGTTTCACAACCCTCTTCTGCACCTCTTGATCCTCCACCTCTTGATACTGGACCTCCTCCTGACCTATCTATTCCTAGCACTTCTAAATCTCAGCCTCCACTTCCTTCAGAAATTGAACCAGTCTCAGCTGAAAGGGGGGAAGTCACACCTGATGATGAAGTGCAGGACATAGTTGAACTTGACCCTGAACTTGAGCCACAACAAGATTATGAACCACCAGCCAGACCTAAGAGGCAACATCATTTACCTAAGAAATATGATGATTGTGAATTGGATTCAGATTTACAATTTGGAGCTTTTGGTCACAATGCAGCAGCTGCAAGCAGGTATCCTATCTGTTTGAATGTGGATCATTTATATGCACTTGACAGGGTTTATGCTTTAACCATCATCCAGCAGGATGAGCCACTTACTTATCAGGAGGCCATTAAACATGAGCACTGGAGAAAGTCAATGAGAGAAGAATGGGATTCCCTTGAAGCAAATCAAACATGGGATATTGTTCCACTACCAGAAGGGAAGAAGGTAATAGGGAATAAATGGGTATATAAGATCAAGCTAAAGCCAGATGGAAACATTGAAAGATTCAAGTCCAGATTGGTAGCCAAAGGGTATACCCAAGTCTATGGAATTAATTTCCTGGACACTTTCTCACCTGTTGCTAAAATTAATTCAGTTAAAGCCTTGTTGGCAATTGCAGCTGTGAAGAATTGGACTCTAGAGCAAATGGATGTCTCAAATGCCTTTCTTCATGGTGACTTAAATGAAGAGGTCTATATGCAATTACCACCTGGTTTGGATTTGGAACAGCATGACTCACAGAGGATGGTCTGCAGGCTGAAGAAATCTTTGTATGGGCTGAAGCAAGCTTCAAGGCAATGGTTTGCTAAGTTGAGTAGCTTTCTGTTGAAAAATGGTTTTAGCCAATCTGCTTCAGACTATTCCTTATTCACCAAGTGGGTTCATGGTAGGATTGTGGTATTGCTCATATATGTGGATGATATCATAATAGGAGGAGATGCTGGAAAGGATATAGAACAGGTTTAGAAGGCCTTGAGTCAGGAGTTTAAGATGAAATTGCTTGGCCCTCTCAAGTACTTCTTAGGTCTGGAAATTAACAGAACAGCAGATGGGATAAATGTTTGTCAAAGGAAATACTGTCTTGAGTTGCTAAAAGAGACAGGATACTTGGAATCTAAGGGTTGTCAAACACCAATTGATCCTAAGGTAAAGCTGTCTGCAACTCAAGGAACACCACTAGCAGATGCTGAGCAGTATAGAAGGTTAGTGGGTAGACTTCATTATATCACCATCACCAGACCAGACCTGGCTTTTGCAGTGCAGCAACTTTGTCAGTTTCAAAAGAAACCACATGAGGAACATCTCCAAGCAGCCTATAGAGTCCTGAGATACTTGAAGAATGGACCAGGGCAAGGGATTTTCTTTGACGGTGGAGCAGAACTGAAGCTGACAGGGTTTTGTGACTCAGACTGGGCAAGTTGCCCAGATACAAGAAGGTCAACTACTGGCTACTGTACCTTCCTAGGGAGATCGTTGCTTACATGGAAGACTAAGAAACAGACCACTGTTTCCAGGTCATCGTCAGAGGCTGAATACAGGGCTTTGGCAATGGCAGTTTGTGAGGTTCAATGGCTGAAGGGACTTTTGGAAGAATTGAGTGTGAAAATTCCATTGCCCATCACTGTTTATTGTGATAACAAGTCTGCTATACACATAGCAGAAAATCCTGTGTTTCACGAGAGGACCAAGCACATAGAAATCGACATTCATGTGACAAGGGAGAGAATCAAAAGTGGTTTGATTAAGTTACAACATGTGAACACAATCAACCAATTGGCAGATATCTTTACCAAGGGCTTGGATCAGGTACGATTGAAGGATTTGTTGATCAAGTTGGGAGTTGTTCTTCCCTCCACAACTTGAAGGGGGGTGACAGAAATGTAATCCGAGACTGATCAGGATTGCAGAGGAAGAAGAAGATTCGAACAGAGTCCAAAGGAGGAGAAACGTTTCTGTTATGGAGACGTTTCCTAGAATAGGCAGAAAACTCTTGAGGTGCTGCGACACCGTTTTATTTAGAGTTATTAGCCGTTAAGTACTGTTTACACTTTAAACATAGCCAACGTGAGTGAGACACGTGGCAATCAGCTGTAATCCTAATTGCAGAAGATCAATACAAAAGAACAGAGCAGCAAGATAGCTGCCTGTACATTTCTCGCACAACTCAATCTAAACCTAGAAACTTCTCAAGAGCTCCACCGCTTGCAGACGAGCTTGCACCGGCAGGCGGACCTAGGGTTTGGGAGGGCGCGGACCAGGACCTCTACGAGGAGATCGTCTGCCAGTTTCCAGATCGGAGGGTTTACTTCTGCTGAATGTGACCGGTGTCGCTTGCTGGAACTGCGAGGCACGAAACCTGAGCCTAGCCGGCGACCCAGAGCCGAGGTGCTGTTATCGGCTGTCGCCATGGAGGTAGACAGACCAACCGAAGCCCGCCGGAGGAGTGAAGTGTCAGACGACTGGAACAAATAAAACTTTAAGGGCCTGTTGCTAATGGGTTGGCCTTTGCCTTCCATTTTCTGGTACAATGGTAATCAAGGGCTTGTTAGGTATTTCAGAAAATTAAAAATAATAAATTAATTAACATCTAAAATCAATTTTTCTCTCTCCAATTTTATTAGTCATTTTCTACGGAACAATTACTAATAAATTCATTATTACTTAAATTAGTAGTGATTTTGAAGCCTACAGTAGCAATTTCATGATTTATGGTAGTGATTTGATTGTTAGCAGTAGTGATTTAATGACTTTTAACTAATAGTAACACTACCAAAATTACTATCACGAATAAGCAAAACTCTACAGATGGTTAACAAGTCAATGATTACAATGAGACCACTATTATAAAATACCTACAATACAATCACTACTACTACAAACAATAAGCCAAACACGTTAAGTTGAAAGAAAACCTCTCCGACACAATTACCGGGGGAAAACACTACTAACGAAGAAATCTAAGAAGAAAAGTCTACTGATTTTCGTAACCCAACATTAAGATATACTACAAAATCCATAAGAAAAAAAAACACTACTAGACATGTACTCATTTGTCAGATCTACCGAACTAGCAACGTTGTTTTGTCGTTGGTGTCGGCCCACGGATTCAAGCCGAATGGTTCCGGCCATGTCCCTTACGCGGGTGATGTCCTTGTGCTTCATGATTATCACCAATTCATAGCCAGAAATGTAGTCTCCTGCAACGGGGAGCTGTTTTGGAACTATGCCGTTCCGAGCAATGATCCCGGTACTGCTGTCCACACCATGAGACCTTTCATTGCTGCTTTTAATCCTTTCCGCCCCGATATTCCTCCCGCTGCCATTGATGCTCCGGAGTTGTTCTGTAGACCCGGGTGGGATATCTCGGTCTCGCAAGGCGCCCTGCACGCGATTGCATTTGAAGAGCTACTTCGTCCTGGTCTTTCACAGATCGGATCGAGTGTTTGGAGGCTGGAACGAGACATGAAGTCTATTAGGGAGAATTCCCGATAGTTGTTGTATTACTTGTCCAACAAGTTGTCCTTCTCCTACTTGTACTTGTATTCTACAACTCTGTACACATGTATAAATATTTGTCTCGTCAATAATACAACACACAGCTTATTGCAAACCTTACATGGTATCAGAGCAGGTTGCGAACCCTAGCTTCTGATTTTTTTCCCACTTTCGTCATGGCAACCGAATCCGCCGTCACGTCTGAGTCTTCCGGCCCGGCGCCGTCGTCTGAAGCGCAGCTGGTCACGTTCAACCCAGCTGCTTCTCTTCCCCTTAAGCTGACCGCCACCAATTTTCCATCCTGGAGAGCTCAATTATTTTCTCTTCTTTATGGTTTGGATCTTCACGGATATCTTGACGGCACCGTCGTTCCTCCTGCTGCTGAGATCCTTGTCAACAACATTCAGACTCGGAACCCAGCTTATCTCCATTGGTTTCGTCAAGACAAACTCTTGCTCAATGGCATCTTTGCCTCGGTGTCTCCTGAAATTGTTCCGTTCATCTCCTCTGCTGAAACGTCGAAAGCGGCATGGGATATACTTCAAAGCACTTATGCAGGGACCTCTTACTCGAGGATTATGACTCTCCACGACCGCCTTCATGGAGAAAAGCGCGGCGATCGTGATGTGGCCACATACGTTCAGGCCCTTCGCTCGCGTGCCACTGATCTTGCTCTAGCTGGCGAAGCTGTTCGTAACGAGGAGCTTGTCACCATCTGCCTTCGTGGTCTTGGTGTTGAGTACCAAGAATTTGCTGCTGGGATCCGCGCTCGTGAAGTGCCGCCCCGTCTTGAAGACCTGCTGGATCGCCTTCAAGCTCTTGAGGCTGATCTTCGTGCTACACGACCACCTGTTGATTCTCCTGCCACCGCTTACACCACTCAACGTGGACGAGGTCGCGGCCGCCGTGGAGGCTATCCTGGCCGTGGTGGCGGCCGTGGCCAGCCTTCCTCCTCCTACCCTGTTCCGTCCTCACCTGCCAGCTCTCCTTCGTCCTGGGATCCTACTTCTCGTCCGGATGATGAAACCCCCCGACGTTCTCGGGTCTTCTGTCAATATTGCGAGAAGCCCGGCCACACCGCCAAGATGTGCTTCCAGCTCTTTCCACACAAGCGACCTCCACAGGCTAATTACACTCAGCATCCGCAGCAAGCTCCTCCCTCGTCTGATGGCCCGTGGCTGATGGACACCGCCGCCACTCACCACGTCACTAATAATCTCGGCAATCTCTCCCTTTATTCCGACTACAACGGCCCTGATGAAATCTATCTGGGAGATGGTTCAGGTTTGCGGATTACACATATTGGGTCATCTTCTCTTGCTACTAAGACTGGTTCTCTTGAATTGAAGTCTATGTTATGTGTACCTGCAATTAAGCATCGTTTACTATCAGTTGCTAAACTCTGCCGAGCTAATCCAGTCTCTGTTGAATTTTTTGCTGATTCGTTCATTGTGAAGGACCTAAACACGGGGGCGCGACTGCTGACCGGAAGGAACAAAGGTGATACTTATGAGCTCCCAGGAGGTTCGACTGCTGTCCGTGTTGCCCTAGTCACCACCCGTCATTCGTCTGACTCCTGGCATCGACGTTTAGGCCATCCCTCCTCCAAATCCTTGTCTCGCCTGCTTCAAGCCCATTCCCTACCTCACTCGTCTCGGTCTTTGTCTCCTTGCAATTCCTGTTTGTCCAATAAAAGTCACAAACTTCCGTTTGGTGACTCGAGTCTTTCCAGTAGTCGGCCACTTGATTTGTTATTCTCGGATGTTTGGGGTCCTGCCCCTGTCACTTCTGTTGATCGATATTCCTATTATCTTGTCATTGTCGATCACTTTACTCGTTATTCGTGGATATATCCTCTCAAGCTTAAGTCTGATGTGCTCTCTGTCTTTCTTGCGTTCAAAACTCTTGTTGAAAACTACTTTAGTACTACCATTCGTAGACTTTACACTGATGGTGGTGGTGAGTTTCAAAAGCTCAAATCGTCCCTCGTCCAAAGTGGCATCACCCATCTTCTCACGCCACCTCACACTCCTCAACACAATGGCTTGTCTGAACGCAAACATCGTCATATTGTCGAGACTGGCATCACTCTCCTTCACCAGGCTGACCTACCCCTCACCTATTGGTCCTATGCTTTCACCACAGCAGTCTTCCTCATAAATCGCCTTCCCTCATCTGCTCTTCGAGGGCAAATTCCCTTTACTGTCTTGTTCAATGAAACTCCCCGTTATACCAAACTTCGTGTGTTCGGCTGCCTCTGTTACCCCTGGTTACGACCCTACAACACAAACAAACTTCAACCCCACTCTCGCCCATGCATCTTCCTCGGTTACTCACATCAACAAAGCGCCTATAAGTGCCTTGATCCGGAAACCAGTCGTGTTTTTATTTCCCGTCATGTTTCCTTTGTCGAGTCTCAATTTCCTGGTGTAGCCACCTCCTGTGTTCCTCTCGATGCTGCCACCTCCACTTCTTCGTGGCTCACGTCCACCATTCCCGTTGTCTCATTTATTCCCTGCCCTGTTCCCGTCCCTCCTCCTGCCTCGGCATCATCTTCCTCTGATCAGCAGTCCCCCCGCTCGCCTCACATGGACGGTTCGGCATCCTCACCATCTCTGGATGATAGTTCGCCAGTGAACTCCTCGCCACCACAGTCTCCGACACCGCCTCCTCCGCCTCCTCCTCCACCTCGGCATCCTATGAGAACTCGGGCTAAGAACAACATTATTAAACCTAACCCCAAGTATGCTTCTGTTGCTACCTCGCAGGTGTCGCCTCCTACTGAACCGAGCTCTGTCAAAGAGGCTCTTCGCCATGCGGTATGGCGTGCGGCACTCAAGACTGAACATGGCGCTTTACTAGCCAACCGAACAAGGGATCTTGTTCCTCGCCTACCTCACTACAATGTCGTTGGCTGTCGTTGGATTTTTCGCATCAAGTGGCGTCCTGATGGTGGTATTGAACGTTTTAAGGCTCGTCTGGTCGCTAAAGGGTTTCATCAGCGGGCTGGTGTTGATTTCCATGAGACCTTCAGTCCTGTTTTGAAGCCAGTTACAGTACGGACTGTCTTCACTCTTGCTCTCTCTTCCAACTGGCCCATCTATCAGTTCGATGTCAATAATGCATTCCTTCAAGGACCGTTACAAGAAGAAGTCTACATGACCCAGCCACCTGGTTTTCGCGACCCCGCCCATCCCGACCATGTGTGTCGTCTCCGCCGAGCTATTTATGGTCTTCGTCAGGCCCCTCGTGCGTGGTATGATGCCCTCAGTGCCTTTCTCATTTCATGTGGTTTTGTCAAGACATGCTCCGATGCTTCGCTCTTTGTGTACTCCCGGAATGGTGTTCAAGCATACTTTCTTATGTACGTTGATGATTTGCTGCTTACGGGTAATGATGCCTCCTTTCTACGCTCGTTCCAAGACAAGCTCTCGGCCGAATTCTCTCTTAAACAGCTCGGCAATGTTCACTATTTCCTCGGCATAGAAGTCCTTCCCACTGCATCCGGGTTCTTGCTGTCTCAACATAAATATATCAATGATCTGCTTACACGGTTTCAGATGCATGAAGCTCGACCTACTCCTACACCACTAACGTCCACTGCTCGACTCACGATCTCCACAGGGACTGCGCCGGCTGATGCAACACTCTATCGTCAGGTGGTTGGAGCGCTTCAGTACCTTGTAACCACGCGCCCAGATGTGGCTTTTGCGGTTAACAAGTTGTCTCAGTACATGCATGCACCGTCAACAGAGCACTGGCAGCATGTGAAACGACTTCTTCGTTATATTGCAGGTACTCGCGCCGTTGGACTTCAAATTCGCCGACAGTCCACTCCTCTCACACTTCGAGTGTTCTCTGACTCCGACTGGGCTGGTGATCTTGACGATCGCACTTCTACCTCGGGGTTCTTGATATATCTCGGAGACACTCTCGTCTCCTGGAAGTCCAAGAAACAACGTACTGTTGCCCGCTCTAGCACTGAGGCTGAATATCGTGCTCTAGCACTGACTGCCTCTGAGACTGTCTGGCTCCAGAATCTACTCACTGAACTTCATTACACTCTCCCTCAGGCACCGACCATCTTCTGTGATAATCTGAGGGCGATTCACTTCAGTTCGAATCCCGTTTTCCACTCTCGTATGAAGCATCTTGCTCTCGACTATCATTTTGTGAGACAACTGGTCACTTCGAAGGCTCTTCACCTCCGTCACGTGCCTACTGCATCTCAGTTAGCTGATGTTCTCACCAAAGCACTTCCCTCTACTCGATTTTGTCTTTTGCGTTCCAAGATTGGTCTTGCTGACGCGTCGTCCATCTTGCGGGGGCGTATTAGGGAGAATTCCCGATAGTTGTTGTATTACTTGTCCAACAAGTTTTCCTTCTCCTACTTGTACTTGTATTCTACAACTCTGTACACATGTATCAATATTTGTCTCGTCAATAATACAACACACAGCTTATTGCAAACCTTACAAAGTCTTGGAGGAAACTGTGGGACGGGTTGCTGAAGAAGCCGGAATTGTATGAGCTACGCCACTATCTTCGGCCGTGTTTGCATCCAGAGAAGCCTCAAGTTTTCTTCCTCAAACATCGTATTGATGCCGGTGTGATTGCTGCCTTGTCCTGCGATTTGAGGACAGGGGGAGAGGTGGAGCTCTTCGCAGAAGCAAGAGAGTTCTTTGAGTTATTGGAACTTGTTCCTAGCTCAGTTCTCTTGCTGGCCTACTGCGATTCCAAGGTTCAAGGAATTGCGAGCTGCGTACGATGGAAGCTGCAGCTGTTGGGTTCAAGAGCAACAATGAAACTGATGACGGCAACACTCATTCAATACTTGGTACTTATTTCTGCTTGAGACTCTCTGCTAGGGTTAGTTATGCACTAATGATAATGACTAGGAAACAAAGAAAGAAATTAATTAGCCATGTGAGGACTAGATATCACAGTGAGACATATTTTTTTGTTGTTGATGGAATCACAGAGAGATATTTTACTTTACTGTCTTCTTCTCACATGTTTTTTTTTCTGTGGCATGCTTTCTGATCATCGTATACATTGTGGTTGCTTTGTTTCCTTAACCAACAGAGGGAGCAGATGGTGATGAAAGGCTCAGGTCCTAAGGAGCAAGCATGATGGTGTTATAGTTTGATGGGGGGTGTGTACAAGGCCCGGGCAAAGGTATCCGGGGGTGGTTCGTACTATTCAGATATTCACGACTCAGAACTAGTACTGGATTTTCGTTCGGATCATTCAATACGACGGTATGAACATGATACCAATACAAACCCATGGAAATCTCCTACTGCTACTCGGACTGTTATTGCTATTACTGCGCTTCCTCCGTCGTCGGCTTATTCCTTAGCGAATGCCCATTATGAATTTATCTTGAATCGGTGTCATCCATCCATCTACCTACCTACCTATTTAAGGGGAAGGAGCTGATCAACTTGTATGGCGAGTCTGGGAAGTGTTGGGTTTCTCTTGTATTGTTTTGAGTTAATAAGTTCTTTATGAATTATGACTCTTAACTATGGATTGTTAGTACTGTGCCCTTGTAGTAAAATTTCTAACTGGAACCCCACTCTTAGTGATATGTGTCCTTCCAACTATAAGTATAACCATATCAGAGGAATCTAGGTTTCTCCTAAGTGTAGAATCTCAATTGTGTCTCAACTTTCACTCGCGGAGGAAAATGTTTGCTATAACTATAATCTTATTCTTGCTCTTGCTGATACCAGGTGTTTGTTATTTATCAACTTTCAACCCGAGAGTGAGATCTCCAGGAGTCCAGATTGGTACAGAGTCTGGATTCTTGACACTGCTTCTACGTAGGCCTGTCAATTCGGTTTCGGGTTTTCGGTTTAACCCGAACCCGAACCGATGTGCACAGTGTCGGTTTCGGTTTTTTCGGGTTCAACCCGATATGGAGTGCATCGGTTTCGGTTCACTAAAACCCGCAAAACCGAAAACAACCCGCAAAACCCGAAAGCTGCATCATGCATCACGCTGTCGTTTTGAGTTTTGAGAGCAGCAACCCTAGCCTTCAGCTCTCCTCGTGCAGTCGGCAGTCGCCGTCTCTTCGTCTTTGCCTCTTTGGCAAACCTAAACGTAACAGAGCCTCCTCGCCGCCATTATCGTCCTCGCCCATCGACGACGAAGAGACAAAAGCAGACGACAGGCCAAACGCCTCCTCACTCGCTGCCTCAATCTCGGCATCTCTGTTCTCCGCTCTAATCTCCCCGCCATTGACGTTGTCAAACTCGTTGTACGTTTTCATTCCCCTGTTTTACTCCTCCTCGTTTCTCATTTACATGGGTTCCTGGCGATTGCTCTGTTTTCGATTCCATACACAGTGATTCCTTTCTGTGCGATGAACCCAAATATTGAAAATGTTCGTTTGAATTGCTGATGGGTGATGGCTTTGTGGTGTTGCAGGTTCGGGAGCTGGAAAGAGATCCCCTATTCAATTTTGACCTCACATATGGAATCCCAGTAAGCTCCTTTTTCATTCACATATGGAATCCCCTGTTCAATTCTGACCTCACATATGGATTCCTCTTTGTTGGTTGTTGATTTTGAGGGGTTGCTTATTGGGTTGCGATACTAAGTTGTGTGAGTTGTGTGCATCGTGTATTGCTGTCTCGATCGCCATTGTTTGCTCTGTGTGCATTGGAAATGAAATTTGTTATCTGAGTTTTGAATTTTGAGCAACTTCTATACGAGTTACCTTTAGTCAGCTGAATGATCAGTGAGTCTTCCCCTGGTTGTTTCTGTGCCTTTGCTTGCTGGTTTGGTTCTCAGCTTTGTTTCTATTCCTGCTGTGTTTCCAGTTTGTATACATGCAAAATTTCTCTTTCCAAACTGTGTCCTATTTGTCTGTTCTGCCCATTTTCAAACCTTTGAATTATGGTGAAATCCTAATTTCAAACTAATTATATGCTAATGATGGATGCAAATTATACTTGATCAAATGGTTATGGATATGGCCCCACTGTCACATGGTGACTTGAGAGGCTAAGGGCTAAGGCAAGAGGTAATTGAAGAATTATATGTTAATGTCTTTCTCACTCAGATACAAATGGTGGTGATCAGTGGTCTTATACAGTCACCTAGCACTGATCACTTACAAGTTACACCGCCCAAACACTTGCTTTGGTTTAGCAACTTTGCCTCTGTGTAACTATAGTGATGAGGGGACAGAATGTTTTTTATTGGGAGGAAAATGGAAACATAGTGAAAGTGGGAGAAAACCCAATTAAGGATAACATGGGATGATAATGTTAATGTCTTTTTTATTCGAGATCATCATATGTTTCTATAGTGAAGTTGTGGAGGAGTACTGACTCTAGTAGTGTGTAGGAGGAGGAAGGCATGTAGTAGTTTTGGTTGCTGCTCTTCTGTCTGGTGCTGGCCCTATGTACAGCTCTGTCTCCACATCATCAATACTGCTTCCTCTCCCTTCTTCTTCTTCTTCCTCTTCTTCTCCAGCTGCAGCTTCTGCTACGATTATCTTGTCTAGTAGTTGCTGCTTCTTGTTGCTCAATGAGAATCTCCATGGTTCCAGTCCACACTGGAAGGGTGGTATGGTTCAAAAGTAAAGCAGATTTACGATGATAGTTCTTCAAATCAAATAACCAATTTTCATACAACTTTTCATTTAATTCACTAAGGTAATTCAGTTATTTTACTCTCTCTATATATATAGTTCAAGCAAGTACAACTACCATGTTCCATTTTTTCTTCTTTCTTGAAGTAAGTTTGTTCCACAGAACTTAAGGGACTAAGAAGTAGGGGAAATGTTACAATATGTACATACCTTCTCCCGCAGCTTTCTGTTTTCTTCCATTAGGGTCTTCTCCTGGAAATGTTAATACAGATTGATTTCAGTATTTGGATAAATTGTGCTACTATGAAGAGTAAAAAGGATTGAGAACTAATATAGTTCTTCATTAGATTTAGGGCTCGTTTGGACCCTCCGATTCTAAATGTTGTATTCTCAGTATAGTTAAGGAATTATACTCAACTCAACTTTTCATTTTGACAGGGGAAGTGAGGCACCATCGGCTTCTCGTCCTAGACGTGGAGGACGCTCTAAGAGTACCAGCATTCCTGCTCCTGCACCGTCTTCCGATCCTGCTCCTGCACCATCTACTGGTACCACCAATGTACCTCCTGCTCAAACAATAGACGGGGAGACAATTTCAAGAAAAAGGAAAGAAAAGTCTGACGTTTGGCCACACTTCAAGCGTTTTCAGAAGGATGGAGTGGACAAAGCAAGATGCATTTATTGCAATGGTGTTCTTATGGCTCCCACGAGATATGGGACTTCTACTCTGCAAAATCATAAAGATAGTTGTTTAGAAAAGATAGAAAAGGGTGAGCTGATAGTCGACCATCTATCATCTTCTGGAGGCCAGGTACACACTCTTGGCACTTGGAAATTCGATCAGATTGATGCTAGGAGAGCTTTAGCGGAGATGATTATCATAGATGAATTACCATTTAGGTATGTTGAACATGAAGGGTTCAAACGGTTTATGGCTCGTGTTTGTCCAATGTTTGTGTTACCTAGCCGTCAGACCGTTAGAGAGGATTGTATCAAGGTGTTCTTTGAAAATAGAGAGTTGCTGAAGGACTATTTCAAGACTAAGTGTTTAGGGATGGTATCGCTCACAACTGATACTTGGACTTCTTTGTCTAATCTCAATTATATGTGCATTACTGCTCATTTCATTGGTAGAGATTGGAAATTGCATAAAAGAATTATTAACTTTGTCCAAGTTACAAAACATTCTGGAAGTGAAATTGGAAAACAGTTGGCTAGTTGTTTGGTGGAGTGGGGCATTAGGAAGGTGTTTTGCATAACAATGGACAATGCTAGTGTCAATGATGTGGTTGCTATCCATATGAAGGAACAGTTGAAAGAGTGGGGATCAGATATCTTGGATGGAAAGTATCTGCAGATGAGGTGTGTGGCTCACATTATTAATTTGGCTGTGAAGGATGGGCTTAAAGAAACTGGTAAATTTGTGGAGCGAGTGAGAGAGTCTGTGAAGTGGGTTAAATCTACACCAGCTAGGAGCAGAAAATTCAAAGATTGTATTGATTTTGAAAAGATAGTGTCGAAGAAATTTGTTTCGTTGGATGTAGCTACAAGGTGGAACTCAACGTATCTGATGTTGGAATCTGCAAAGCCATTTGAGAAAGCATTTCAGACATTAGCTAGAAATGATAAGAAATTCAAGAAACATCTCAATGAAAAAAAATATGGAATGGAAAGCCTTGGTATCACAACTTCTGATGATTGGTCTAGTGTGGGCAGGTTGATTGATTACCTGAAGCTATTCTATGATTTGACTGTTCGAGTTTCTGGGACTTCATATGTGACTTTACACCTCTTGTTTGATGAGGTATGTGAAATGTATACTATGATATCTGACTGGGCTGATAATATAGATTTTGAGGTGTCTTGCATGGCTGAGAGAATCAAGTCCAAACTTGCCAAGTATTGGTTTGAAGATGAGTTGGAGAATTCCAAGATGAATCGGTTGTGTTATATGGCAGTCATATTAGATCCTAGGCTGAAAGTTGAATATCTTGAACAAGCTTTGAAGAAGGTATATGGTGAGAGCAGGGGTAAAGCTTTGGTCGAAGAGGTGAAAGATGAAATGCGTCTTCTGTTTGACCATTACAAGCATAGGCTCGGACTTCCTAGCAGTTCTCCCATTGTGATTCAGGAAGATGTGCAAGAACCTAGTGGAAGTGGGGATGGGAAGAAGAAAGGGAAGATTTGGGGTGATTTTAGGAAAATGAAAAGAGAGGCCATTCTGAAAGGAACTCGAAAAAGTTCCAAATCTGAGTTTGATAGGTACCTTGAGGAGGAGGAGGATGATGAAGTGGTTACACGAGCATTGGTGGGTTCAGAAGAGGATGAATACAAGTTTGACATCTTGGGATGGTGGTCGCGAAGTGGGATGAAATATCCTACTATTTCTGAGATGGCTAGGGATATTCTTGCTGTTCCTATTTCCACTGTTGCTTCTGAGTCGGCATTCAGCACAGGAGGTCGAGTTTTAGATTCGTTTAGGACCTCCTTATCCCCTGAAGTTGTGGAGGCTTTGATTTGTTGTGAAGATTGGATAAGATCTTCAGACTCCGAGTTGGTGGCTGATGGAGAAGATGAGGGTGATGAAGTGGTATTTCAAAATGGTAAAGACTTAATCTTTCTCTTTATTCTTATATTTGTTATCTTGATCAAGTCATATTCTAACAAGTTGTTATTGTTTATGTTATCCAGTATATGCAGCTTTTCAAACTCGGAGTGCAAGTGCACCTGCAGGACCTAGTGGAAGCTCTCCTGCTACCCATGTTTTGGTCCCGAGTCCTACTATGTCACAAGTGGAAGAAGACTATGTCGATGACAATTCTGATGAGAATGATGAGACTTATGTAGATATAGAGCCTGATGAGGAGTGATATGGTAGTAGTGTTTATCTTGTATGGTGGATGGATTTTTATTTTACTTGGATGTTATCATTTGAGAATTGTAAAACTAATGTGTTTAATTACGAGTTGAAGATAATCTCATCTATGATTGTCGGTATTTTATGTTGAGCAAAATTATTTATAATTTTGCGCCAAACACCACATATTTTTTTGCATATGATAGTTGATATACCTTCAATTTTGGACCTATGGTATGACTAAAATATTTAATTATACGAAAATTCACAATTAAATAAGATATGATTAAGTTACGTATAAAATATATTTAAGTATTTTACTTTGTCTCTAAACTACTAATACTCTTTAATAGTTAATAGTATGTCTATAGTTATAGAATACATAAAATTAAATATTTTAATAATTAACTAATATTTTAATAATAAACTAATATGTAAATATTAGTTTTATATTGTCCACGTCCCATAAAATTAAACATAATGGTTAAATAAGAATGTACAAATAATAAGAATAAAATTGTTTGTACAAGCAAAATAATGTAAAATTCAAATCACAAAAGTAAAAAAAAACAAAAAACAAAAAACTCAAACGGTTCGGTTTCGGGTTCACCCGATCCGAACCCGCCGGCATCCATTTCGGGTTTCAGAACCCGAAAACCCACAAAGAGCACTTCGGTTTCGGGTTGTGGGAGTCGGGTTCGGTTTTTCAGTTTTTAGCGGGTTTCGGGTTCGGTTACCCGACCCGAACCGACAGGCCTACTTCTACGTCTCTAATTACGTACCCACTTCCGTTGATCTGATATTGAATGATTTCAGTAGTTGTATTGTGTTGCTTCCTTTGTTTAATTAACCACAATCATATCCCATATTAGTATAGGAACATGACGATTTTACTAACAAATTGGGGGGACAAATTTTCATAACAATAATAAACAATGCTGACCCCTACAATTAAATCAATTTTTTTATATATATTAAGAATAACTTACATCTTACACGTAAATTAACATTAATCACCGCAGTAATTAATTTAATTTTAATAAATTCCATTCCAATAAATATTTTGTTTTTGTCGAGCTAGCAACCCACTTGGTCACGATACTCCAAGAACACGAGCGCGGCGCCATAATGCGCCAGCGCGCCGAGCACCACCAGCACGTGGAAGATCTGGTGGCTGTGGCCCGCCAGATCGAACCACCCGGGTCTGAACCGCTCGGGCACCCGTGCCACGTAGAACGCCGTCCCCATCAGGTACGACAGCGCCATCGCGCCCTCATAGTACAAGATGGCGTCGCGCTTCGGGTTCGACCAATTGACCAACCCGGCGTGGACCGACGGGACCAGTCCGAACAGGCCCATGGAGGTGAAGAGCATTGCCCGGAGTCCCCTGAATTTTCCGGCGGAGTGGGAAGGGGTTAAAAGAGTGGCGATGGTGAAGATCCCCATGACGGTGATGCCGCCGAGGTAGGCGAATTGCCAGTGGGGCTCGCACTGGAAGACGTAGTAGATGTTTGGGAAGAAGGAGGTGATGATCATGACGGCGATGCCGACGTAGTCGATGCGGAGGAGGGTGAGGTTGAGGTGGTGGGAGTGGCAGGAGAAGAGGTGGCAGATGGTGGAGGAGAGGAGGCAGAACATGGAGCCGGCGAGGAAGACGTAGAACGGCCACCGGGCGGCTGGGGTCCCGTCGGCGGCGGCGGCGAGGTGGCGGTGGATTGATTGTTGGGAGATTTGCTTTAGGTCTATTGTGCCCTGCAAAACGTGGTTGGGTAAATGTTACCGTTTAGGTCAATGAATGAGTCCCATGTGACATAAAAAGATTTTGTTCCAATAAGGCATAATTCTTTAGTTACATTCATTGTTACGAAAAAATGGTTGCCCTCCATTGGATACTTATATATTTTATGTAATATCAAATAAGGTCTTCGTCCTAACGTTCATTATAGTCGTAAAACAGTAATAATTTTTCACATAAACTGTCATATCACATGCATCTAAAAGTCATTAACACAACATAACTGTCATATCTCGATATCTAAACCAACTCTCTCTCGTAGCAAGTCGAGTAATTTATCATAGGGTGCTGGTCAGGGTAGGTTGACCCATATGAGTATGTAACTTAAACGAAAAATTTAAAAGGCATGTTTATTTTTCTTTAAAAAATTCAAAAAAAAAAACTGACACAATATGTAGTTAAATTATTATTGGAATTGAGCATCACCTACTTAAAATCATATAATTGCTAAAATACAAGGTTATAAAATTAAAATTATAAGTAATTTGACTAAAATTATATGTAATTTAGATAAAAAAGTCAATAAAAAATAAAATGTGTCAGAGCATATCTAATAGAGTATCCATACATCCTATCCCACCTAAAACATATCAAACAGGTCGGATAAAACAAATAAGTGGAAATTGCACATTATCACTCCAAGTCACCAACAAGATAGGATAAAATGGCGTGCCTTGTGTTAAACTTAAACTAATTGAATGTGATTATGGAAAAGGAAGAATAAAAAATTGTATTTCACTTGAAAAGTCTTCATTGATTGGTCACAAGTTAACAACAAAGGAAAGAGGTCGCTTACCAATAACTGATAATTCGAATCATGGGAGGCATTTCTCTCTGTGCTCGTGAGAACTGAGCTGTAAACAAACAAGAACAGGGAGGCAATTATTAATCAGTAATCATGACGATTAATTACTATACAAATCCGTAATTAGAAAAATTGAATTGCTAATTGCCGCTCTAGCACCCAAATCATGACAAATTTTTTTTTTTTTTATATTAATACACTGCTGGCAATTCATGTGCTTCTAATCTCATGCCACCCCACAAAGTTCCAAAAAATGTTAAATCTTATGACATTTCATTTGGCACCATTTCCATGATCAGATTAGTAGTTGACGATTTCGAAGTAATTACACGAAATTATGATCGTATATATCGAGATTGAAAATACAAGCAGGAAAATCATGAAAGCTCGAAGTTTCGAACACACCATCTCGGAATTACGTACTAACTAGTTATGACGCGAAACTCGATGTTAACAATGATTGATTAATATATTATAATTAGGATCCACAAACCTGGTAAACAAGCCGAAGAGATCCGCGACTTGAGGCACTTTCACCAAATTCGCCATGGTCAACCCCAAAAACAGCAAAAACCCAATCAAATGCCTGCAAAAACAAAGATCCAAAAACCACCACCATTAACAAAGAACTAATGAAAACCCAATTGAGAACTGATTAATGTAATTCACATCACCAAATCACACCATTAATCAACTAATTACTTACGTCCAAACATTCAGCGTCTCATTATGCCATCGGCAGATGCTGAAGAGTGCCTCCTTGAGAGGCCAATTGGCTCTGTAGTAACCCAATATGAACTCGTTGTCCTTCATGTACTCTGGCAGCTCCCAAAACGACGACAGCTTGTAACTAACCTCTTTGTTGATCTTCTTCTTAATCCCATGATTAACAACACTAATCTCTTCTTCCCCTTCTACTACTTTATGAACATCATCACCTTTTGTGGTGCTAATCCCCTCTTGATGATCCATCGCCATCCCCTGTTCCTGGTGCTGGTGGTGCTGTCTTCTCTTCCTTTTGGCTCGCCGGATGATCTTCTTGAGAGCTGACATCCTGACAATCTGTGTATTTATAAGGTGAAGGTAGGGGGGAGGATTTGGTGACTGGTTTCTGCTGTTGTTTGTTGGGGTTAGGCTAATGAGATTGAGGAGTTTGGTCAAATTGTATATATAACCCAGAAAAGCAGAGGATTTTGAATCTTTCTTTTGGGGGGGTTTTGAACGTGGTGGATTATTGTAATGGGGAAGAAGGGGGAAAAGGGTGATTCTTTTTTTTTTTTTTTTTTTCACAACTGTCTGTACCAACATATGGGAGGGAAGAGGGAGGGTGGGGGATGGGAAATAAATATTGTTGGTTGGAGGGAGGGTTTGGGGTCAAGTGCATGAAGGAGAGAGAGAGGTTGTGGTGAAGGAAGAAGAAGGACTTAATTGTGAGCAAAGACAAAGAAGGGGTTTTTCATTTTTGTTAGGTTGCCAAATAAATTGGGTCATCAAGGTGGTGAGTTGTGAAGATGAATTTTTGATGTGGGTAACAAGTGATGAAGGTTTTGGCTGGACACATGGCTGCTTTTCTTGGGCCATTTTTGACTCCCACTTGTGGGCCCTTTTCTTGGGGTATCATGAGTCATCACACCTCATTGGGTAGAGATGAACATAAACCCGAATCTAACTTAGCGAGTACATCGGTAAAATATTGATTGAATTCTGAAAGAGAGCACGCATCATCATCAGCGGCGTAGCCAGGATTTCGTTTAAAGGTGGGTCCACCTTGAAAAAAATAAATATGATAAAATATTTTTTTAATATAATCTTACATTGAAATTTTTTTATAAATTAAAATGAATTAGCAGTCGAAAATATCAAGAATATCACTCTGCATATATACCACATAATCATTGATTCAGTTAGCCGTAGTGTTTCAAATGGTGTTCTTTGTTAAGAACCGTTAGTATCAATACTCGAGATGTTGATAGAGGTTTAATAATAAATCTTATACCAACCGATAATTCATGATTTACCTAGTCGTTCGCTTTCGAATGATGTTCTTAAAAAAAAAATTTAGTATCAATTGATCGAGTTGTTGGAAGATTTCAATAATATATTATACCATTTACTACCATGCTCCCTTATAAGAAAGTCAACTTATACGAAATTGATGTTGGCACAAATCTGTATACCGTATACTTAAGAAATGAGGTTGCCAAGATTCAAACACAAAACTTTTCGACCAATTATTCTCAATTAAACGCGACCTAGTTTTCGATATCAATTAACTATCGTAGCTAATTTAACCATTTTTCCTCGAACCAGGGTGGGTCCCGGGACCCACCCTGTTACCCTCTCCCTCCGCCACTGCGCATCACAATCAAGCGGGTATTCATCTATGCATGGGGTACTCATGTGTTCATGAACAAAACTGCAGATAATATATTGGAACACTCACGCTTTTATATTATCCAAATTGTTTCTATAACTACATTGCTATAAAGATTAGTAACATTCATAAACTATTCATATTATTAGGGTTAGATGCAAAACAACATTGTTTTTTTTTTTTCCTGATGTGGGTCGGGTGGGAGGCGAGCCAGATTAGCCAAAGCCACATACAAATTCAACATTTCGATTTCAAATAGTGAGTTTTGCCCATACCTGACCAAAATTAGTCAACATTTTACGTGCTTTAATCGGATTGGATTGGGTATTCGTGCCGGTTTGATATCAATCCCTACATAGGACTTGGGGTTCAATTCAACCTTGAGAATGCAGTGAGTAATGGGAACATGTTTTACCTTTTTTATCGTAGGATGACATATATTTGCCACGCTAT
This sequence comes from Linum trigynum, assembly GCA_964030455.1. Lineage (NCBI taxonomy): Eukaryota > Viridiplantae > Streptophyta > Magnoliopsida > Malpighiales > Linaceae > Linum > Linum trigynum. The sequence goes on along the minus strand of OZ034814.1, from coordinate 4,127,674 downwards.
GCTAGGGCTTGTTTTCTACCTGTGAGTAATTCTATACCTAGCGTACGAGTTGGGAAAGATAATTGATGTATAAGTAAAGACAAATACAAGCGTTGCTGAAGGTTTATGGCCGAGATTTAGTCATTGATTGAGATGTAGAGGTTTAAGTATGCATCATTGATTTTTATGAAGCCAGAGGTGGTGTAGTGGCAAATTTTACTTGTGGAGTGCATTAAAATAAGTTTTGAACAATAAACCATGTTGCTATCTCATGATATTACGAAGTTATTTTAAAACTTTGTCCAAACTGTGAAGATTTCGATCTTAATATTATTCCACCCAATAACCATGACAAATTATTTTTATTGGATTCGAAGGCCGATCAATTGTTCAATTGCAGAAAATTTTATATCAACATGTGTATTGACAAAAGGTAGTAGCAAATTGAACCAAGTTTCACAACCAAATACATTAACATGAACAATTTTTCTGTTTCGACTTTCGTTACCATAGAAAGTTTAATGATTTCATCTAATAATCTACACCATATTATTCATTTTGATAAACTAGACTATATTAATGTAGAAATTAGTAGGTAGAATAAATTTACATAATTGATTGTGGTTTAGATTATAAAAATCTGACAATTAACATTGAGATTTAGGGTTTGAATTTAATTATGAGTATATTAATACTACTATGTTTTGTAATGTTCCCCTAAATCAAGGACGTGCCATGGAACCCCCTTCTAACCTTGCAACTCCGCCCCAAGTGGGGGAGTATTGTGTTGCGAGTAAGACTCGCTTTGCTGAGCAAAGAGTTAAGTTAAACGAAACTCGAGTTTAACTATAGAGGAGTGAAAGATGACATGTTGCTTCCGAGTAGGCCAAAAGATAGCTTCTTTGAAGACAACCCAAAGGTTCGTACGTAGTATGCTTGGGATGTGTCGAATTAGATCCGCTCTCTCATATAAGCGAGTGATTAAGAATGACCAACTGGATCATGTAATAGCTAATATCAATGACGGTCAACCAACTCCTAGTAGAGATGAAAATTTTGAAAAGGAGAGATTAGTAGTCAAATGGCCAGCATGCAATGTTTAGAGTGGAAACTGACTTACAAGTGGTGATACTAGCACGCTCGATGATATCATAAATCTGTCTTAGCATATGATTTGTGCTTCCTTTTGTGACACATGTTAGGCCAAATAACTTGGTTGTGACAAGCAATCAGATAACGAGGTAGCCAAAAATCTAAGTGACCACCGGTCAGAAAAAGGAAGCACATGGAATTTGAATCTGATGGTCAAAAAGGAGGCGAGATAGCAAATTCTTACCAATTGTTTGTATTTTCGAAATCGTTACAAGTTTTACATGAAACTTTAGCTCTAGAGTGTCCCAATGATGCTATGGCTAGGGTTGCATATCGTGGGGTTTGCTTTAGTTAAGAATAAGTTGTAGTAACAAACTCCTTTGGTTAGTTTTCTCACCCAACTTTGTCCACCCTTTTGAGCTATACATGTTATCAATGAAACCCGTGTTCTTTGCAGAAAACTAGAAACTAGAAATGCTTTCACCATCACGAAATGATGATTCCCTTGGAATATCAGAATCATTCCCTCTCGTTCATCCTTTGCCCCACCAAAAACTTGCATTTTTCATTATTATAAGCTCCTATCCTATATGTATTGCACACATTAATCACATTCCTAATATGTTTGTAATTCCATAATTAATATCCCAATTGTAAAGTTTAAACAACTCTTTATCCCCCATCCAACTTTTCATTACTACCCTGGCCCCCACTCTCATTGAGCTTCACTCATGGAAAATTATGTGCAAAAATGTCTATTTTATTCCTTTAATATTGGGGTCGTGGTTGTTGGAATTTAGATATCAACATTAGTTAGGCAATCTATCTTCACCAACATGATAAAAGGGCAACAATGCATCATGTGGGTGTGCCGACTAACGCTTATTTCAAAGAGGTTATACCCCTTTTTACGTGCCCATTTGTTTATTGGATTTAGGGGGTGGCGGTTTCGGCATTTCGATTTTAACCAAAATCGAATCAGTTTTAAAGGCTTATTACTTATTAGTTTTCTTTGACGAGTAAATATCGATAAGCTATTAATGGTTTTGGTTAAAATCGATAGCCGTTAATAAATTGGTCCCAATAACTTGAGTTTGTACATGTCCGGCGCCATACCATGTGCTTCAAAGACAATGGTTAACATTCAAGGTCGTGAGAACTTGAACAAGTGACTTCAACGACAAACTAACTATGATACCATGTCATAAACCAGTTAATTACATGGTTATACCAATTAAGATAAGACATAACACAACCGAAAACCAGTAAGCCCTTACCGATTTTTGGTTTTGGGCAACTGACTAATTCGATTATTTATTTCTAACGACGATGTTTTGGTACAGTTAATCTAGCTAACCCAACAGTCAAACCAAATTGGATTCAATTCTAAATTCACAAAGTATATAAATATTTTCCAGGCAAACTGGAAATCCAACATCCTTTCTCCCTAGCTATAGCTATAATTCCCATCGTCCATGTGCACACAATATTATGTCCATGAATTGGGGCATTTGGTTGCGTCTAGCTACTTCCCCCATTTTTAAAAAAAAAATATTGGGCATAGATTATTTATATAACTTGCCCCAAGTTTCATGGAGAACATTCCGAGTCAATGGAGTTTCAAGTTTCAACTTATTTGTTTGATTAGTATTAACTAACCTTAGCAATGAATTTTTCCCCCTTCTATGGCAGTCTTGACACCTCTCACGCGTTTAGGATCTCATAGTTCGACTCCTGCAGATAGGTGCCACTCCTACATTACCTCATTGTGATCATCGGTAGGGTTGTTGTGCCTATATAAACTGTTCTTATGAACTTGTCGGATATGAGACAAAATTTGTCGTGTTTAACATATTACTCCTCGCGACGATAAATAAAAACCTTATTTTTAGCACATTAGTCACGCCATGACTTTCTCTATGACATTGCTTAATCTGCGGTCAATAACTAACCTACAACTCTAAATTTCCTTTCCCTCGGACGTTCTTATATAGACACAAATCTTTCTTGCATGATATGAAAGCAAATAAACCAAGTAGTCCAACAAGCAATGTAAAGCTAACTAACAACTACCATATTACTTCAACAGACAATCTCATCATGTCGTTGTTTTTACTTTTCAGGACTGTTTTTGTCCCGATAAACATAAATGATCAAAAAGATGAAACTGAAATTTACATTGAATGTATATGGTACCATGGCACCATAATTCATTGATACTTGGTATGAATTGCAGACTGTGGGTATTTGTTTCGGAGTGCGAGTTAGATTAAGCGACGGTTGTCCTGGTGCATATAGGGAGAGGTCGAGCTATTCTAAAGTGCTATTAAACGAAAACGACGTGCAACTACAACTCTAGTTTTATGTTAAGGCACGGAAGAAAATTCATTTCTAGATATATAAAAAAAGCATGTCACAACTAACTAAACAGAATTATTTGCGATATTAGAGTCTCGTACAAAGTTATTCCGAGCTATATTATTATAATTTCCACACTTCCAATAGCTTAAATGTGAACAAAGGTTACAAATAAGACAGGAGGGGGCGAAAATGATATTTGATGGGACAAAAAAAGCTACACACCTGCCTAGTGTGACTATATTGGGATAGATCGAAGTACTCTAAGATGTGATTAAAAGGAAGAAAAAAACATATGAAACATCTTCAATTTCATATGAAAACACCAAAGAGAAATACTCTACTAAATATATATAATTAAAATATATAAGTTAATTAACCCAAATTATCGGGGAGATGAAGTCTCACACTAAGTTCCTGCTCCATTATAGTATACAGACACGTCAAGACAACCTAATAGACAATGTGAAAATGCCAAATGGAATGTTATGCGATGTAAGTGTCTCATTCAATTCAAGATGCGAATGATACTTATGATTGACCGAGCGATAGCAAATAAGTAATTAAGCAAGTCATGTCAAAATTTTCATCCGTAACCGTAATTTTGTAGAAGATTTCAAATTTCAACCATACATAATTTGGTAAACACATCCATATGTCCTTGACCTACTATATAGCATGGTGGCTTTTAAGTATGTATGGTCCCTCTTAATAGATGTGTCTTAGTCAAGTTTGGCCACTACCTTAATGAACTCCATAATGACCTAAATAATGGACAAACAAAAGAATGCCCTACAGGTTGCAGCCCTTAACTACCAGCCATTATTGATGAACAAGATAATAACTAAGCCCTAAAGAGTAATTAATCTCCCTATTGACCAAATAATGTCCTAACTTCCATAATTGCTTCAATCTAGCTAGCAACTGCAAAGCATTCCTGAGTTTACTTCTCAGTTCAATCAAAGCCACTAGCGGCAGACCCATTAACCTAAACATCATGAATGCTCCCTGATATATACAAACTCGCGTGCACTCATGTAACAACGTTGTTATACTGAAGTGAAACTGGTCAGCACGCGTTGACGCTTTTAAATCTATTTTTGCATACGTTTTGATCCCGTTGAATCGCAGTAACGACCATTTCTATCCTAGATTACTCTCACATTCAATCCAACTACTGAAAACACACGCTCATGGGCCGTCCCATGATGACTTTGGATAGTGTCCTTTTTCCCTTGTTTTCAGCTTTTCACATTACTACTACTCGAGGAATGAACAATTTTCAGCTTTACGATGTGTCGGCCCTGTTTCAGAGCCATTTTTCCACATTGCTATGAAGTTAAAGCCATTGACAACCACCAGAGTGATCCCGCAATCGATTTCCTCCTCCAATTACAATCAAGTGCATGTGTACATGTGGACCAAAAACCAACCAATCACCACTGAAAATGGATGGTGGACTGTGACTGGCGCCACCGGCAGCCTAACTAAGGTCTGATTGAACTCTGAAACCAACCCAGCTTTGACAGAGGGAAATCATGAAAGCTTCATGTCATGGCCATTGGCCAGGCATTAAAGTCTGATTGCGTACACGGAAGTTAAAGAGAAAGGAAATTGGTTGGGACGCCAACTGCAAATCTTGATGATGGAATTTAAAGATGGCGATGGGAAAGGAAGGGAGAAGACTGTTTATGGTTGGTTGCTGGAACTGTAACCTCCATTCATGGAGGCCATGCCAGGCGTTCATTCCCCTGCTTAGTTACAGGATACTCTGTATACGGCTGTATATATATCAGAAGGTTGAAATATGGAACAGGTCCTCTGGTTTGTTTCCTTCCCCTGAGAAAAAACTTCCCATTAAGGATTCGAGTGACAAGGAGGACTGGACTGACTTTGGACTTCAGGAAAGGAAATATACAGATTGGAGGAGAGTGAATTGAAAAGAGGTCATATTTCTGAGGTCTTAGAAAGGCAACTCAGGAAAAAGGAACATGCTTTTCTGAGTTCATTTCTTGTTGGAGAACTTTGAAAGCTTCTATGCTTTGATGCATCCCAACTTCTGCAATGAGCTTCGGATTTCGGAGCTGCTCGAGCCTTGGGTTGTATACGAGACATTCGGACTGTCGGTTGCTATGACATCCGAGAGAGGGTAACTTCTGTTCAAATGGAGTAGACTGTTTGCAGAACTGCAGACTCCCTTCAGAACAACCGTCTTGTGAACTCCACCCAACAGCCCTTCGTAGTCAGTGTCGCCGCTTTCTCCAGTGAAAACCACCATGTTTGTTAGCTCGACTCCCCACCGAACATACAGATACCTGAACAAAATGCCAAGGTTCTTTCATGAGGTATATAAACTACAGGATTTTCTGGATGTATCATACTGTTGGGGAAGGAAACTTTCTCCAACTTTACTATGTAAGGATAGACATTGGTCTACTCAGAACTTGGATATGATTCTCCAGATTTGGAAGGAAAACTGTACCTGAGGGCTTGGGACCGAGAAGCCAACACCGGAATTACATTTATCCGGCTTCCATTTTGGCAGTAAACCACATGGCATCGAAGCGCCTGAATTCTCAGTGCCTTGCGAAGTTCCTTGACTGGTGTAACCTGCAGAAGAACAAAGAAAAATATGTGCAAAGCTCCTAAATGGCAAGTTCATGATAAGAAACGAGTGGACAGAAGATTTACCAGTCTCTGCAATTTGAAAACATAGCAATAATCGGTCGAAAGTTGTTCAGAAGGAATGATAATATGCTCGTCACTATCAGCCTTCTTCTCCATAACAGAAGAAGCCCACCGTACTAAAGTCTTCCTGAGCCCTTCTCCACCCCAACGGTACTCTATATGGGAATGGTAATAGAAGTCAACCACGAATTGACCATCTTCTGAACCGGGAGCTGAGTAATAGAGTTCACTACCACTGTTGCAAATAAAAGCATCAAAGTCACTTGGGTTAAACCCTCCAGAAGCAAGAAATGACTCTATCTCGGTTATGGTCAATGATGTCGACAGTATGAACCCGATCGAGCCTTGGGTGGTTTCCTTTTCCACAGAGGCAAATATCTGCCTAATGGCTTCAACCAGAGAACTGTTGTCATCACAATCCAATGCAATGACAAAGATATGTTTCCTCCTTCTCAGTGCAGGAAAAACCGAGCCCTGGGATTGTTCCCCTCTGTCGGACCTCCGGGATTCCTTCGAGGAGCCCCTAGACCAAGCCATAACTGCATTCTCTAGTTTGCTCTTGTTACCATCACCCAGGTTTCCTTCAGAGTCGAGATAACTATCATTTCCTGAAGCTCCTTTATCTCCATCCATTGAGAACTTCAAGTTCAAGGAAATGTCGTTAATGTCCCTCAATGAATCGCCCGGTGAATCTAGGTCTGATGCGTCACCTCCATCGTCGCTTTGCTGCCACTGTGGGTGCCTTGGCTTGCAAGCAGCTATTCGGGACAAGTAGGATTTGCAATGCTCTGGCCATGAAAACAGGTGTATATTGTTCAAACCATTTTGACGGCATTTTGCCCAAAGCTGCTTGTCAGCTACTAGCTTCAGAAGCGCATTAGCAATGGATTGTTGATCATGTGGGTCAATAAGAAGCCCATTGTCAAGTACCTAAGGAAAGATATACATAATAAGTACTCAGACATTATGTAACAAATTAAAACTCCACAATTTGCCATGATGGTTGAGAATATGGCATGAGCAAATAGAAGTTTAAGTGTGATTCGCAATACCTTGTGAATGTCCACAGGGCCACCATTCTTTGTAGCGACCATAGGCAAGCCATATGCTGCTGCCTGCCACCCAAAAGAAAAGACAATTGAGTGCAAATTGGCTTTGATCAGTTCACATACGGTTGAAATTCTTAAAAGTTTAGGATCAGAACCTCGATCAGAGTTAGCCCAAATGGCTCGATGAAAGCTGGATTAATGAAAACTCCCTGCATAGACATCCAAATCTGAATGAATGATCAAAGTATATGTGAAACAATCCAACGCACTAAAAATCCATGTGTATGAAAGCTCAGCCAAGGAAATTATCTATTCAATTTTCACTAATCACCAATTTAACTATTCAATCACTTGAGTTCAACACATTGTATGCAAGAGATAACATACCTTAGTCTTTGCAGCTAAGCGATATATGTCTGGAACATCAGCCTGTTTATGATGCTTAGGATATGCTACTTGCCCATACAAATCATATTTGTCAATTAGCTTAAGCACTGAAAGGACTACAGAGGCATTTGTACTTGGCATTTCATCTATTTCATCTCTATTCCCCATGATCAGTGTCTGAAGTTGATATAAGAAAATAGGAGAAGAAAACAGAAAACAGGTTAAGACACTCAAAAGTGAATAAAATGCCAGATAATAATAAATCCCCCTCTAATTGTATGACAAGTCATACCAGATTGGCAAGCTCTCTCAGGGGGCGGCATTCTCCAAATGCCTTGACCAATGTTGTGATGTTCTTCTTAGGGTCTGCCCTAGCAAGTGCAAGTATCATTGGCTTGCGAGAATTAGTGAAGAAGCGCATTATCTGCACAAGGTATAGAACACGCATCAGCTCCAGAAGCACATGTAGGAAGGAAAAGCAATGGCACCCTTATGTCTGAAGGCTACAAGGACCAAGTCGGACAAGAAAGAACCTCCGGCCATATTGGTGGTTCAGGAGTAGTAGGATGGTCGTCATTTCCTTCGATCTCACCATCAATATCACCATCGTGTGGGACAATGTGATGGAACTCCATTCCAGGAGGGATCACCTGCACAGAAGTGAAGATGGTTTATTAGATCATACTTTAGGCATGCAACATGACAGAACAGGAACCATGAACATCTCCACTTTCAACTAAACATTAGGGTAGCTGAAGGTATAAAACAAAGCCTTTTTAACAATTCCATCTAGCTCCCAGAATCACTGGATCCACATGTTTCTGGTTGTTGAAAAAACAAAAGAAGAAAGATACTGCTCGAAGTTCAAAGCAGTTCTACTTCAGGAAAGTAATATGTCGGGCAACTGAAGATTGAAAGATAATTCAGCAAAGTAGCTAGACAGCACATAACCATGATAGGAAATTAAATGACATAAGCATTACTAGAGTAACAACATCTATACAGAGTCTGCCAGACGGTCTAAATCATAGATTGCTCAGCCAACCCATAAGAAATTATATTCCACCTTAGAGCATATTAACAAACTTAGCCATATTTCTAATACACAGTATTAGAAATGCGCAACCCAGATAAACAAAGACAGTAACCAGTGTTCTTGCATACAGATTAAGGATAACAGCCTCAACCAATCACCTTTCAATGCTTATTTGTGATAAGAACTTTCATATTCGAAAGCAAGTTTAATACTTACTGCCATACGAGGCATAAACCTTCCATAACAGCTGACATTGCGCCTGATTCTTGCTCGCAGTTTACGTTCCAATACCGGATCAAAACCATCATACAACCTCCACTGTTGCTCTATCTCTTGTCTAGTGCTTGTTATAACAATCTCAGATGCATCAAGTGTAAGTTCCTCGGCCTCAATCCTACGCATTATTTTGTAAGTGGTGTTTATTTCTTCTCTCGAAAGTCGACCTTGTTTCAGTAGTTGATCCAACTTATCCCGCCCAAGTGAGTGGCCAGTAAAAAGCATTGGCACATTTAGAGCACCGGATAAAAGAGCTGCAGAGTCACCAGCATCAGCGTAGTGGCCATGGATGGCAACTGGCCAAACTGGTTTCCCCCCACCAACTTGTTCACCTAGGACTTTCGACATCTGGATCACATGGCTCAGCGCACCATCAACGAATTCTGGGATGTGAGGCCACAACAGTTCTTTCTCAATATATTTGTCCTTTGGTCCAAACGGTATCCGCACAATATAGGCACCACTACTCTCCCCCATCTCATCTTCATCATCTTCCAAGTTTCTAAGAGTCAACATCTCCGTGGGTTCACCATAGCTCCAATCTACATCTGGAGCTGATACTTGTCTTGTTAACAAATCAACACGATACACTCCTGGCATGGAGCCCAAAGCTCTTGCAAGTTCCACAACATACTTAACCTATGAGGACAAAAGAGCAAACCTCAAAAACTCTTTTCATTGACACTGATAAAAGTAATGAGACCAGTATACTCCAAGGATAAATACCTGACCACCAGTATCCGAGTCACGTCCAAGCTCCATACTTTCTCCTCGTATAAGTCCATGAAGGCTGCATGCATACTACTCGTTAAAAAAGCAAATGGATATATGAAAAGGAAGTCTTAAAGTGCAGCTTAATATCACAAAGGAAATACTCTAGTGACTTCCATCCAGTTTGAATTCAGAGCCTAATTCCTAACAGCAGACGAAACACATCATAGAGAAAAGAAGCATGGAAGAAACAGACTATTCATTGGGATATACTACTGAGTTCTACTTCTATCACATACATTGAGCAAATTAAATACGTTAAGAATATTTAAACACCAAAAGCATAAACTTGAGCTCGTGCCTTATCAGTACAATGTATAGCTTTTTGCCTTTCTGCTGGCTGGCCCATGCTTCCATAGCATCTGCAGAGTTAATCCTGGGCAGTCTTCCGCGGATACTCTCACCATGGGTTGATAGATCACTAGGTGTGTCTCCCTTTTCACCCTCTGACAAGTCTTCTGACATGTCGGCAGTTGCTTCCCTTCGGCCCCTTTCACGCTCAATATGGCGCTTAGCATTAGTCTGAGCTAGCTCTCCCTCAAGCTACAAAAGTTCCAGCTCGCCAATTAGTGATATATTCATCAATTTATTGGCTAACGACTGAATCGAAAACTCGGCAGATAACATTAAAGAAAGTTAAAGTGATCGAATGTTCAAATAGAAGGCAACATAGATTAGAAACCACTTTCGACTCAGGACAAAAAAAACATCGTTGGATTAAACACTTGCTATAATGTATCGAAAAAGGGAGGGAAGCCACAGTTGTCATACATACAAACCCTCCCAACATTTCATTCCCACCAATAACGTTTCATACTACTGTTCATAATCAAAAGATGGAGAGAACCCGTTGATAATCAACTTCCAACCAAACCATCAAGTCAAAAACCATTCAAATTGAAATCCAGAAATCCAATACACGTTCAATACCAATCATCCGATTCATCTGTCCAAAAATGAAGAAAAAGCAGATCATCACCCTGAATCAGAACATCAGTGAAACATTTACCCAAACGGACATCACAATTCCACATATACACCATACCAAACTCAGAAATCAAAGGCCAAGAAAGCTTTGCGAAAACCAAGAACAAACCTGCTTCTTCTGACGAGCCAAGTTCCAAATCCTCCAGCACATATTCTCCAATCTCGTGTTCCTCTCCTGTGGACTCCTAGTCGCTGCAGCCTTTCAATCCACACCACATCCCCCGGAAGAAAAAAAAGCAAACGTATCAAGAAAGCAAAAAAAGAAAGCAATCCCGATTCAAGAACTCCAAAAACCAATCTCCAATCGGGTAAAAAACAAACAAGCCGAGCAAACTAACATCATACTGCCTTACTCACCTTGACCCAAGAGCGATGAAGATCGGTCTCATCGAACCCAGTGATGACTTCCTCTACGAAGTAGCGAGTTGGACTGAACCTGCCTCGCTCCCTCAGCAACAGAGACGATTTGGCGTCGTCTAGTCCAGGACCCACGTCGAGAATTGCTTCCAGGTAACTGTTTATCCAGTCGTTCCCCGCCATTGCTGCAGACCTACTAGATTTCCGTCCCTCACTTGGTCACCGGTTTCCCGGAGAGAGTGAAAAAATGGGGAATTCACCACAGTCCGAAATTCGAGCTTCCTCTTCGTCAGGGTGTTGGAAAAAGTGGACTGCGGTTAAATATCATTGATGAATGGAGAGAGAGAGAGAGAAGAAGAGGGGAGTGGTAGAAGAGAGTGGAAACCGGAAAGAAGAAAAAAGAGCGGGTTTTATACACTTGCCATAGCTGCCTTGAAAGTTGAAACTCTTTTTTTTTTCTTCTGCAAATTTTCGCTTTTATTTATTTAATATTTTCCCCTTATCTTCATATTTTCCTGCATCTACTGCGAACCGTATATTTTTTTCCTCAAATATTCAGAGCTTAATTATCAACCCCTCAAAATGTTTGATTTCTTGACAATGATAGTTGTAATTTCTTGTAAGAGTATATTAGAGGAAATCGGGGAAATAATTATTCAGCAGAAAGTCTATGGATCTCCAACACCTTATCACTGCATTACGATTCGTAATGAGAAGGCTAATCTATTATTTGTTGAAAATTTTGTCAATTACGAATTACATTAAATTGATGTTATAAGTATCATAAATAAATGAGAAAATTCTTAATTTTTTAAAATATTACAAATGTAAGTTCATGATTATGGAATGATTAAGAAGCCTCACAATTCGATAATTATTTTAGGAAGTGAAATTCTTGGGTTTTATGTGATGGTTATGAAATTAACAATGTAAATTCCGCTCGCTTTCAAATTTCCTCAAATATGCAAATAGTGTGAGAGGGGGTATAAGGGTGTATTGAATGAATTTTTGTGAAATAACATTCCAAATTAAAACATTTCTCATGCGAGTATAACATTTTAATCACTTGATCTATGATATTGTTGACTTGCGATGTAAGGCTATAATCAGTTTGCGGGAATTGAAAATCTTGCACTACTTCCCTGTCATTTCCAATTTTCATGTTTTACACTAAAATTTCACATCCAATAGAAATAAACCTAAAATTCACATTTTTCAATTTGTTCAGTCTAACGACTCAAAATTCCTTTTCTTTATTAGAATAGGTACCAATCAAAGGCAATAAATTAATAATCAATTCTGGAGAATATATAATTTTAGTACCTATCATGTCACCCAATATATGAATACAAAACTTAGTATTAGTCAGATATGTATTTTATTTAAACGTCACATGAATTTTGGAGCACGAAAAAACTTATCTCATAAGTACTATCATGCATAAAAATAAATATGTGGCATGTATTTCATTCAACATAATAAAAGATGCAAGGATAAAATTACTATTTACCCTTCAATCTCACATATATCATTTCACTCACAATAGGTCCAAAACCTTAGGATTTATTTGATTATTTTTACCCCACTTTTATGTTAACCGAAAAATATGTTAAAATTGAAATAGAAATTCTATAAAAAGTGCAAATATTGGAAACCAAAAATACAATAAATTTCATAAATTCTATCAATTTTATACAAAAACGAATATTTCATAAACTTTGAAATAATTAATTCAATTCGCAACGTTAAGGAATATAGTGACATCGTGGTGGACAATTCGTGAATCGACATGAATGATTGGGAAACGATAGCAAAAATAATATTTCTTATATTCAAATAATAATAACGAAAATAAGATTTTGGAATCATTCTTTGTAATATTCCTTTGTGGCAGTGGAGAAGCTTCGACCTCTACGTTTCCTTTTCACCAAATCTGTCTCCCCAACCAAGAATCTGTGCTTGTTCCGAATATTATTTTACCAATACTAAAACTATGAGTGGTGGGTAATGAGTCGGTTTGGTGGATTTCGATTTCAACATAATGTATGAGATTGTTTTGGATGAGGCATTCAAGACGATCAATTTGATTCAATTGTTTTGTCTTGAAACGATTGAGCCAAATTGACATGTTTGGCTGCATAATATCTACATGAAGCAATTTAGTCTGGAAAATTTCGAACTTACTCATTTTGATACAATTACAATTGTTTGGGGTGAGAGTAGACAATTCGAATTGACTCGATTTAAATAATTTGTATAGTAAAATGAGACAATTGGCTCGTTTTACAATTGATCCATCCAAACAACCCCTATATGTTTACTAGTAAGTTGGTATTCGTAATCTAGCCACTTTTTGGGTTAGGTTGAGTGGGTCGCAAATGGGTGCGACTGGGTTATAGATGAACCTGCAAACACAATTCTCCAACAAGCAATTAGAAAAATTGACTCAGATTTATAACAAATCCATCGCAAATTAGAAAGACTAACAATTTAGACACCTCTCATTCTGTCTCTTGTGGATACATTATTTCATTTGATATTTGTGTCAAATCTTTCATCATTCTATCAACCAACTGTGTGGAGAAAGCGAAAAATGTGAGCAACTTTAATACTATCAATAGCTAATTTATTAAATCCAATTAGCATTACATAGCATAGTAACCAACAGTAGTACTCCAACATATTATCTATTTTTTTCGTTTTTATAAGCCAATGGTAGGTGTATATATAGTGCATTCTTCAACAATATAAACTAAACAACTTTTTACATGTGAAAAACGACAAGCAAGTACTCCGAATGACGGGCAACCCATCCATCACCAACACGAATAAGTGTGTATAGAAGTATCACCAATCCACAATCCACCCACATCAATTTCCTCTTCACTACGATATGGGTCATTATCAAGTGAATCAATATCAAACCACAAATCAACCACCCATCATATGCACCCTAACTAAATTACGAATTGAAAAACTGACCTGGAAACTGTGCTTAACTCATATTTAATTACAAAGAAATCATCGTAACTAACATAACAAAATTACGAATCAGAAATGCCGAAGATGTGGTCAGGAGGATTTTTCCAGAGAGATCACATCTCAGACTTCTCAGAGCAACTTCTATTTTCTCTTTTATTAAAAGGGGAAGAAGACAAAAGAAGGAATAATTAACAGTTAAACAACTAATCAACATGCAATCAGCAGTACACGTGGCATTTTCCAGCGGGTTAATTAAATAGTAAACACATAATCTGGTACGTTACAGCAGACAATTGTATATGTGACAACACAACACAATTTGTCTGGTCAGTCGACACGAACCAAACCTTTCACTATTATTATTGTACCAAGAGAAAAAAATAAAAAAAATAAACGGCCTCTGTAGGTCCAAGTTGCTCACCTGATCATACATCTGGACCAATCAATCACCAACCAAAACAGAACAGAATGATTTGATTATCATCATTCTCCTAGAATCATAGAACCACAGGAAGAAAGTAAGACAATATAGAAAAGTAAAGTACTGCTGGTTGTTGACAATACTATGATTGTTCATGGTTGTCAGAATAGATTTCACCCAGAAAACGAACCATCAAAGCTAGTTCCAATCAAGATGATTCAATTTGCCTGTTGAATAGAGTAGGCGTGCTTATGTTGATAATGAATGTAAATACACCTCAATTGCACATACTGAGTAGCGGTATTCGATTTGTTTATCCTGTTGTCTTGCATCCCATTTGCAAGACACAGGAACTCCGATCACAAATCGAAAGAACTTTATTCAACAAAATAGCCAAATTCGTTGTTCCAACGCAGGGGTGTCAGTTTGGTTCGGTTAATCGAGCCAAAATCATTAAAACCCGAAAAATCAAATGTTTCCCAAAAACCGAACCCAATAAGGGGCTTGTCGGTTTTTGGTTAACCGAAATCGATAAGCCCCTACAATTTCAGTTTCAGTTAGACCAAACCGAAACCAATGCACCCTTTGTAATAGTTTCAGTTAGAGCAAGGTTTGAGTTCGATTTCGGTTCCTCATCAATTTGCGGTTCCGAAACCATTAAAATACAAACCGATTAGGAACCAAAAATCCGAAACTGAAAAGATTCTTATCCGCACAATTTTCGGTTTAAACCGAAAAAATCGAAGCTAGTTTCCCAGCCCTATTCAAGCGTATGACCTGTCAAAACCTTTCGCTTGAAATTGACTAAAGAACACCTCTGGTATAGTGACCTCCTAACGACTACTAATGAACCTTCCCCAAGACCTTGCAAACAAAAAGAAAGTCCTGAATCCTTACGAGGCGCATTGTTATTCATTTTCAGATAACAAACCACCTAAACTCTATACTGAAATCTCAATCAGTTATCATTCTATTTAAGTCACAGCAATAATATACATTCAATTTGTGACCAACAATCCACGTATCTCCTGTTCCACAGTGCAGAGCAGGAAAGAAGTGGCTGATGCAATGGACATGTGAATATGGGGGGACATGGGCTCGTGATTCCATTCCCAACTAATGTTGAATCAATGAATAGGTTATAAAATTAGGACAGCCAACAGAAGGAAGGTTGAAGAAAGAGATCAGATTCGATGTTCCAGCACTTCTCAAACGAACATGATTAGATTTGATTGATGAGAGATCCAAACACAGGAATAAAGCTACCTAAACTCAGAAATTTGATTCACTACACCTTTTTGTTAAGAGGCTTATCTCTTTTCCCTTTCCTCTCCTGTTCATAAACGCAAGAACCGTGTTCGCCATATAGTTTCAATGTGTATCGTTCAATTTTTACATGCTTCTGATCCTAAGGTACATAATTCCTTATATAAAGAGCATGGGAAGATTTATATCTCGGTTTCGGATTTACCAATTTTACCTCAATTATTCTGAGCTTGAACAAGGCTGCATGCTTGTGAGGATCAAGTTGAGTGGCGTCGGTGGAATCCAGAACAGAAATTCGGTAATGATCAAAGGAACTGCTTCAGGAACTCTGTAGCCACCAGCCTCCCTCTGGTGTTCACCGACATTTTCAGGTCGCTGATCTCCTTGTCGATATCCTGTAGTTTGAAAAAAAAAATGATGGTGGTTATATTCTCAGGTGAAGCCAAAAGTGTCAGAACTCAGAAGGACTCACATGGTGTAAGATATAATGATAATGATCTATAGGTGGTGCACTATATCAAACAGAGGGAGCCGCAACATGTTTTCCGTTGTAGTTTGCCAAGATTGTGAAACACGGGCACATAAGGGAAATATTGTGGATTATCAAGAGGCCAGACTGTACCGCCAGCATTGAGCTATTGAAGAAAGTGTTGTCCAATTAATTTCTAATAGAAATTTCTTCGAATGTAATGGGGTAGAATGACAGAGATACCCAGAGGACATTCAAAAAGCTCAAATGACAGGCTACTGTGTATGTACTAATTATAAAATTTGTGCTGAAAATAGAGAGAGATAAGAGGATACATTTTGGTAAGGTCATGCAAATTTTGACAGAACCTTCTCCCGAGTAACCAGGAAAGCAAGGAAAGAGAGCCCTCGGCATCTAGATAATCATACTCCGGATCAACTAGCTAACTGAGTAGGACCAAACAATTATCTTCTAACAACAAATTCAGATAGCAATGATGAGTGAAAGAGAAGGCCAATGTTTAATTTATTACCTCCATGAATTGCACGATGAAATCTATGAGCTTTTGCTTCTGCATTTCCTCGCAGTTGTAGTTTGTGACAAGAAAGCTAATATCATAACCCTGTGAGGTACCAACACGAAAAATTTAGAAAAAACTGGAGTCTGCATATCATCTACTATCTTACCCAATCCTAATAGCAGTCTCAATCTGAAAAAGAGAATTCCCAACTCACCTGTATCGGCTTTCGTCTTAGCACTTGAAATGCTTCTGCCCTTATTGACAAAAATCGAAGGAACTTTTTCGTCAGTATGTTCTCAAGTTCATCTGCCTGCTTCACCTGCCCAAGGTGAAAAAGCGAATATGAGCAGAAAACTATTGTTAGTGAGCAAACCTACCAAAATGCAGCATGTTACAATTTTCATTACCACCAATTGAGTGCATGAACAAATATCATTAAATGAGACCCCTTTGCTTTACCTTAAGGCTTAGTCGTAATGAATTGATCGATGTTTCTATTAAGCATCGTTCAGCCTCATTTCGACATATCAAAACCTGCAATAGTAAACAAACACATTCATCACATAAACCCAATATAGAGGGAGATGTAATTTCTCATGCCCCACCATTGCACATAGTGAGAGCAAGAACCTTACCGGATTCAGCAGAAGTTCAGAGCTTGTCCTGAAACAAACAAAGGAACTTATCAACACCTATGATAAAATGGCGCTCATTTGCCAATCACATCACATCACAACCAAACCAACTAATCTACCAACAGCGTTGCATAACACCACTGAATCCTTTATTGTGCTTCCCCCTCCACAACCAATTCCATATTCATTACAGCAGAATGAAAATTCTCAATAGAATGACAGAGCGGGGAAAAGAAAGGAAAAAGAAGCAAACAAACAGTACTTTAGTTCAACCTCTGGCTTGTTATGCCTCTCAACTTCTTGACAGGGGAAATTCTGCAAGCCAAATCAAACACTCCGTCAAAATCCAATCCATCACTTCCATTGCCATCACTCCCGCATAAATATGAACTGATAGAGCTCGATTCCAAACAGTACCTGCAGGCACATGGCCGCCTCTAGGGTGTTCCTTATGCACGTCAAATACAGCCGCAGCGAACTCGCCTGCAAGATTACCGCAGCTCGTAACAGCTTGCTCGTCAAAACGTTATCCCGAGCCAGTGCTCGGACACCGACCCGATCAGCCGAATTTTGATGCCGCAATTCCAATTTCTCGGAAACCAAAAAGGCGCGGTGAAAACGGAAATGAAAAAACGGTAGAGATCAGCTAGTACTGGAAGACTCACCATAACTGAGGCTTTACCGGCGGACAGGAAACCTCAGAATTTCTCCTTCCTGAGGAAAATGATACTATGGCCGTTCGTCTGAAGCGAGCGCCAAGAGACTTCAGAGCTCCGAATTGGGGTAATGGCGGACTGCTGAGTTCTGATCTTCCCGAAGGTTGGGATCTGTGCTAAAATGCGCTTCTGAAGTGTGATTTAAGTTAACAAGCGCGGTTAATCATTTTATCCACCAAAGCGTGAGTCATTTGTGTAAGCCCAAATGTACATGAGTTTAGGTCGAGGGATTGCAGAATTATAAAGCCCAAATAAGAGAAAAATGGGCTATAGTTTAGGCCCATGGACTTGTTGGAGTATATTCGTCCGTCGCTATCTTTTGTTTATTAATTCAAAGTCGGTCAGATTGAGGAAATTATTCAAGAACACGTGAAATTAGGTTTCACATTAGGATTGGTATCTTGTCAATTATTATGCGACCGATTTCTTGTCGTCTGAATCATGATTTATTTTTTATATTATTATTGCAATAGTGGTCCACAAGATTCTTTGGTTTTGTTCTTCAATTTTTTTCAAAATGACATAATGTAAGTTAACATTCAGAGAATCCAGCATTCTAATAAACTTACATAAAACAATAGTTAATATATCAAATATTTTGGCTGAGTATGCAATTTCAGTGGAAAAATGGTCTTTATGAGCTAAGCAATCCACTAATAATGGTCGAGGGATTGCAGAATTCTAATTATGCTCTCAATGCATATGAGGTGTTATAGCTATAACTTCTCATTTTCAACTACGTACTCTTTTTTTTTTTGTAGAAAGAGGGACGCTAAAGGGCGCCCCTGCCTGAAATTAAATTAACCGATCCTGGGTAATCCCCATAGTGTCATACAAGATCCAAAACTTGAGGCCCGAGTCCGAAATATCGAAAGAATGAGTGCCAAGGCTAAACCCATGGGCTTTATTAGCTAAGTAGTCTGCCGCTTTGTTGCATTCGCGGTAAGAGTGGGATAGATGAACCTCCCAGTTACGCTGTAGCAGGTTCTGAAAACGCCTAGTGAGGTTGTGATACCGCCTGCTATCTCGATCCTTTCCTGTTAAAATGGCCAGCGCTGCAGTAGAATCAATGTGGATGAGTACCTTCCTGTGACCTTGATCCCAAGCGAGTTGGAGTCCAGTGAGCGCCCCGACGATCTCCGCCCTTGTGATGGAGCAGCTTCCTAAGTTGGTGACGAAGGCTCCTACACATCGGCCAAGATGATTGCGGAGCAAGCCACCTGCAGCTGCCGCCAAGTTTGGGTGTTTGACAGACCCGTCAGAGTTGATAACGATCCAATCTGCAGGTGGTGGTTGCCATGCCAGTTCTTGTCTTGTTTTGTCCCCCGTCGTGTCGACGAGAAGCTTCCGATTATTGTCTTGTGCTTGCTTGATAACTGCAGCCCACGCTCGGATCCGATGCACCAGGATCTCCGATTCTTGAAATTTCTTCTCAAAGATCCAATCGTTCCTTCTTCTCCACAGGAACCAGGCCGTCACTCCAAACAACAGGTTTGTCCCTTCTTTCTTCAAATTGGTCGCCATCCAACCTGCAAAGTTCAAACCGTGTGTAAGGGGGGTCTCTATTAAGCCAAGGCGTTGCCATACCTGAGCTGCCAAGGGGCAGATTCTGATGACGTGCTCTGTCGTTTCTGGTCCTGACTTGCAGAACTCGCATGTGTCGCTGTCACCAAAATTCCTCCGCTTTCTCTCGCTATTTGTCATGAGGCGATTATGTAGGCAGAGCCAGAGGAAATGTCTTAATCGATTTGGTCCTGGCCATTTCCAGGCGCTCATCCACTTGGTGTGGTTGCCCTCAGCAGCATCTCCATGGTTATTTTCCTGCAGCCATTCCACCGCCACCTTGTACGCACTACCAATTCGAAATCTGCCGTCACTATCTTGTCCCCATATAATTGTGTCATCCCCTGCTTCTTGGAGGGGGGTATCAGTACCTGCAAGAAGAGAAAGAAACGTGTCAGGGAGGTGATTTTTGATAGTTCCCCAATTCCACTCACCTGATGAATCCACCATCTCCGCAACTGAGCTGTCCCACTCGATGGTGTGTTCATTGGTGACAACATGGTCCTTCAACGCCAGGCCAGCCGAAATCCAATGGTCTTTCCAGAAGTTGACGCTTCTACCATCCCTAATGTCCCAGATGGTGTTCTGTTTCAGAAGAGGTAGGGCATCCTTGATCCCCTTCCAGAGCCGAGAGACCCGCTGCTGGCGGAATGCCACGCTGCCATCATCGTTCTGCTTAACGTATTTTGCATGAAGTACCCTGACCCAGAGACTCTCGTCGTTGTTCAGGAATTGCCAACCCAGCTTCATTAGGTATGCCAAGTTCAGAGCTCTAGCTGAGCGAAGGCCAAGGCCACCCTCTTCTTTAGACTTGCAGACTGTCTCCCATGTGACAAGGTGTGCCTTATCCTTGCCATTATCTCTTCCCCAAACAAACCCTCTGATCTTCTTATCGATCTGATCACAGACATTGCAGGGCAAGACGGCAGTTTGCATGGTGTAGTTCGGGAGCGCATTGAGTACCGAAGTAGCCAATGTAACCCTTCCTGCTAGCGACAGGCTTTTGGTTTTCCAGCTCGCAAGCCTTCTATCTATATTCTCGAGGATATACTTGTAGGTTTCCTTCGTTACGCGCCCGTGGATAACTGGTACACCCAAATACTTGCCTAGATTGGAAGTACGTGGGATCCCCATTAGGCCACTTAGCCTGTTCTTGGTTTTTTCCTTAGTATTCCTTGAGAAATAGACTCGCGACTTCTCTTTGCTGACTTTTTCCCCAGACGCTGAACAAAATTGATCCAAGCAACTCATCACCACCCTGGCTTGATTGGCATCCGCCTCGGCTAGGAGTACAAGATCATCTGCAAAGAATAAATGGGTTAGGGGTGGTCCATTTTTAGATAAGCAGATCGGTTTCCATTTACCACACTCCACAGATTTTTTAATATTATGATTTAGACGTTCCATGCATAAAGTAAAAAGATATGGGGAGAGAGGACATCCCTGTCTGAGACCACGAGTTGGTTTGAACTCCTCGGTGCAGCTACCATTCCACAGGACCTGGAAACTGGCTGTCGTGACACAGGCCATGACAAGAGATATGAATTCCTGGGGAAAACCTGCAGCTTCGAGGGTAGACCGGAGGAAGCTCCAACTAATCCTGTCGTATGCCTTAGCCAAATCTATTTTCAGCACCATCAAGCCCTTCACACCCTTCAATTGGTTCATAGTGTGGATGATCTCTTGCAGGATGATGATGTTGCTGGTTATGTGGCGTTTGGGAACGAAGCTGGTTTGGTTCTCATCAACTAAATCCGGCATCAGCAACTTAAGGCGGTCAGCCAGGCATTTCGCAACGATCTTGTAGCTGACATTACATAGCCCAATAGGTCTGAATTGAGACATATTACTCGGGCTGTCCACCTTAGGCAACAAAGTGAGCAGTGTTGAGTTGCACCTTCTGATAGACTCGGGTTCCTGGAAACATCTAGCTATAAAGTCCCGGAGCTCGGCTTGAATGGTATTCCAGCAGCGTTTGTAAAAGATGGCATGGAAACCATCTTTACCAGGCGCTTTCAAGCTTCCCATGTTCCTGATGATGCTACGGATTTCTTCCACTGTAGGGACGGAAGCTAGCCTGCTGAGAGAGTTGGCCTCTGGAATCCTGATTCAATGTGGGTATGATCGAGATTCAATGTGGGTTTCAAGACCGCCCAGTTTAACGCTACTTCCGTCCTGGTCGTGCAAGGAATTTATGGTTACGTATATCATCAGGGACACAAATGTTTCGGAGTTATGGTGGATTGTGACTATTCTCTGGCTAGTCTCGCAAATTGATTCCAATCCGCTTGGTATAACCGATAGTTTCCCTCACTAAATGTCTATACATCTTGATATATTCGTTACAAAAGCCCTCAAATAAGCGGTTGTCTTGTGCCAGTTTAGTAGCACACCGTTCGTGCAACATCAGTAACAATCCCTTAAACATTCGTTGGAACATCAATCTCTCAAATGTACGATTAATAAAAGTTTCAATGCGTTGCAAATGAAAAATTAAACCAACAAAAGTACAATTAAAAGAAAACTTTTATTCTGGGTGGTATTTGAAGCATTGCAACAACATTTATTGTTTTAAATTTTAATTGGAAACCAATATCAAAGCCCAAAACGATTGAACATTGAAATATCACTAAACTAAAAGCCTTGTGGATCCTTAAATCACCCTTAGCTGTAAAACAATCGTGTGTATATATATATATATATATATTATATACTAGATGTGCTAGTAAAATATATGTGTGTTTGACAAGAGGAATTCAATATCATTTTTATATAGAAAAGTCAAAACAAAAGCTGGTTTGAGGCTTTGAGCAAGTACAATTGTACAAAGCCTTGAGAATGGCTGGATGTTCAACACTTGGTTTAGACGTTTAGTTGTGCAATTTCCACTGGTTAGTTTTCTTGGAAGTAAATTAAACTAGGGTTGGCAATTTGGTGGACTGTTTAGTTTTACCCGAAACCGGACTGTATAATCCGGATCGGGACCGGACTGGGACCAGATAGCAAACAATCCAATCTCATATTCGGGCTTAGATTTGAGGTAAAAAACCCGGATAAAGATCGGATAAGAGAACCCAACACTCAAATCCCCACAAGCTCAATCTAAAATAAAAATCAAATTGGGACCGGACCGGATCAAGACCGGAGTGTATCCAATCCAATCTTTGGTCCTTATATTCTCGAAAAAACCGAACTGAGACCGGATCAATTTGATCCAATTTAACCGGACCGAACCGTATAGCCACTTCTAATTAAAACCACAAACCGCAGACGGCCAAAAGGTTTTACTTGCAAGTGCAACACATCACTGTTGAGACTTGAGAGCCCACCATCCTCTCAACTCTCTTTCCTCCCCCCTTCCTTTTTTCCCCCTTCTCTTCTTCTCCATTTCTTTCTTCCTTTCAAACAAACGTCAGGCCGGTCAATCTCACGCTTCCCCATTTTCCCTCTTTTATTTCTCCTTCCCTAGTTTCCAATTCGATTTCTTGCTGTTCTCCAACAATTTCCCTCCACCTTCCGCTCCCTTCTCCGCCAACTCTTTTCTTTCTTCTCTGCCCACCATCTAATTCTGGACTGAAGTGGAATTGAGCTCAAAAGCTCAATTCTTTGCTCTTCCCAGCTCCTCTTGTTAAGTGGGTTGGTGTTCTGCGATTTTGTTATCTGGGTGCGGGTGGATTCGTTGAGCTTTAAGGAAAGGGTTGCAAGTTTGGAGCTTTGAATTTGATTCTATCTGCTGCAGCAAGTGGGGTTTGTTGGTTGCAATGTCAGTTCGATGAGTAATCAATCGAAGGGATATAATTAAAATTTTCAGGGGGCGGCTGCTGGGATTTGAGTTGAGGTTTTTGGCCTGGAGCTGACTAGGAAAGGGGGGAAAAGTCAATCAGGAGCTCAGTTTGAAGACTGACTTGAATTCAGGTCCATTGGTAATCTTTGAAGATTGAGTTTTCCGTGTGGAAGTTTGCAGAATTCTTTGGTTTGATTTCCTAAGTCCTTATGGGCAGCTCCGGATTTGTGGTTTCTTCAGTTGTTTCTTCCTTAGTTTTGGTCGTCACATGTTGAAACTAGCGATGTCCTCAATATGTTTAGATCATTATCAAAGATTGTTATGGAGAGATTCATTTCATTAAGAGTGATGGTCACCATATTGAGCCTATTGTTAGCTCTACAGTTTCAACAGATATCTGCCTCTGGGTCTAATGGGATTCAGTCAAGGGTTTGTGGTGCTGATCGCATTTCATATTCAAATAGTGTGGATGATGGAGTTTTCCTCATTAATGGAAGTGTTGTAGAGATAGATTCACTATGCAAGGCCCTCCGTTTTCACATAGCGAATGGCTGCATCCCTGCCGAAGACTACCTCGTGAGCCTCTGTCAATCGGGGTCCTCATTAGGTATCTGTTGATAGTATATTGGTTTGTTTCTTTTAAAATGGTGATCATGCTTGCTTGTAGTCCATTGTAGCTTGGAAGATACTCCTTAATTTTTAAGTGTTACTTGAGAGGTGCAGGTAACTCACATCACAAGCCAGCAAGAAAACTTCTACAAAAGGAGTTCAAGGAAGAAGTAGCCAAAGAACAGAAGGCAAAAGATCCCAGTAATACTCTTTCCTCGAAGCACATTGGGATAATAGCAACTGGAATTGTTGCGATGTGTTGTGGTGTGCTCTGCCCCTGTATATACAAGAGAAGGAAGGCTACTTCCCACACCGTTCTTTCCAAGGATCAAGTTTCAAGTGAGTCTTTTGGAACTCTTTTTCATGCTTAGCAGTTGATAGTTAGAGCTAAGTCCACTGTTTTCCGTGCTTAAGTTGATAGTTAGCTTCATTGTCTCTAAAATGGTGTCATGTTATTACAACTGCAGCGGAATCAGTTAATTCCTTTGATGCGCCGCCTTCTGTTCATGATAAAGTGCCTGCTAGTCCACTTCGCGTGCCTCCGAGTCCTTCTAGATTCTCACCGTCCCCTAAACTTTCTAGACTTGGGTCAGTTCATCTCAGCCCTAGTCAAGTCGCCAGAGCTACACGTAATTTCTCTCAGTCACTGAAGGTAGGTGAAGGAGGTTTTGGAACTGTGTATAAAGCTCACCTTGATGATGGGCAAATAGTTGCCATTAAAAGAGCTAAAAAGGTAAGACCTTGAACATTTGCCTAAATTCGAATCATTCTCTTTTGACTAGCGGAGTATCTTTTTTCAAGTACATGATGCAGAAGAATCCTATTATTTTGTTGCTGTTACTATGCATCATTTTGGTAGTTACTCAAGTGGGTACCTGAAATGAATAGTCTTTTGACCTATTCCTAATATACACAAAAAAAAAAAAAAAAAAAGATTGAGGACTGCTCTTTATTTTCCTGGAACGCCTTCCTTTATTTGCTCTTTACTAGATTAAGGACTGCTCATCACATGACAGGTGTAGTGTTCTTTTGTTAAAAGTCCTCCATGGTACAACTTATATGGAAATGTTGCCGATGGACGCGGGCTCCTCTCATGATTGGTGTATATAGGCTTTCCATATCAGAGACAGTAACAGCAACTAACTAATTCACAGGATGTTGGTGAAGTTGTAGGAGATAGGAACAGGTGAAATGCTTGTATGAAAACGGGGATGCTGAACAGTTTTAGTACTATAATCGCTTATATCAACGATATCTTTTTCCACAGTTCCATAGTTTTTCCCAACTGTCAGTTTTTCTCTTCAGGAATTGTTGTAGGCCATGTTCGTTGTGTTCCTTCTAATTAGCTCAATCCCGTTTGTCCTGAACATTATTTTGGTTAACTTTGCCTCACACTGTGTAGGAACACTTTGAAAACTTGCGAACAGAATTCAGCAGCGAGGTTGATCTTCTGGCAAAAATTGATCACCGAAATCTGGTGAAGTTACTTGGTTATGTCGATAAAGGACACGAGCGCCTTATCATCACAGAGTTTGTTCCAAATGGCACCCTCAGAGAACACTTGGATGGTCAGCGTGGGAAAATTCTGGACTTCAATCAACGGCTTGAGATAGCCATCGATATTGCCCATGCTCTTACTTATCTCCATCTATATTCAGGTTGATCGAAAGCCTTAACTTTTTTCACTTAGTTCCATAATGACTATGCAAGTCCTAATGCTCAGTTCCATGACAGAGAAACAAATCATCCATCGAGACGTGAAATCGTCTAACATTCTTCTGACGGAAAGCATGAGAGCCAAAGTTGCTGACTTTGGATTCGCGAGGTTGGGTCCGGTGGACTCTGACCAAACACATATCTCCACCAAAGTCAAAGGCACGGTGGGATACCTCGATCCTGAATACATGAAGACATATCAGCTCACCCCTAAGAGCGACGTGTACTCATTTGGGATACTACTCTTAGAAATCCTCACAGGCCGTCGTCCTGTGGAGCTAAAGAGACCTGCTCCAGAGCGAGTGACTCTTAGATGGGTAAATCATCTTTTTAGCTCGAACGAATCAAGTTTCCTTGAAACCTTGTGAGTTCTGACGAATCAATGTGTTGAAGGTTTGAACTACTCATTTTGCAGGCATTCAAGAAGTACAACGACAATGCTGTGGTGGAGATGGTGGATCCGTTGATGGAGGAAGTTGTGGACGCTGGCATATTGAGAAAGATGGCGACTTTGGCGATTCGATGTGCAGCTCCCGTTAGGCATGAGAGGCCTGATATGAAAGCTGTGGGAGAAGAGCTGTGGGGGATAAGAGCTGACTACCTCAAGAGTTCGAAGCGAGGGTAGAAAGAAACACGAATCATGTCACAGTAAAACAAATGAAAGAAAGTCGAGTCAGGAGTCTTATGAGCATCCTCTTTCCTTGCACAAGCATCCCACATTGTACAAACAGACTTGTATTTTATCTTTGTCAAAGGTTGATTCCCATTTTTGGGGCATTGTATCATTGGCTTGACTGAGCTCGATACAGAAGCTTGGCTGTCTATGGTTACATTATTCTTAGCCTTGAAGCAAGCTTTGGCTTCTCATTGCCTCTAGTTTGGCCAAAGCTCATATTGCAGTCAATTAGAGCCAATATTGTTGCTGTTGTACCGAAACCAAATTGGTAAGTCTACACATAATATAATACGCCGAAGAGAAAAACGGGAGTTCCATTTCAAATTTCCTGCAACGAGAGTGAAAGTAGGAAGGACATTTTGGTCTTCACAATTACTTTTTTTTATTCATTAAAAAGACACATACTGGGATTCGAACCATGACCATTTTAAAGAAAAGCAAGGATAATAACCAATCACACTAAGCACATTTGTTGTATCTTTTTAAATTAAAAATATATAATAGCAGGGAGGAAAAAAACCCTTTCCCCATTTCAAATTTCCTGCTCCATGAGCGTTTGTAGGAAGGGTAGAATAGGGAGTGTCAATTTTTTTTCTCTCCTCTGTGGAACGGGCCAACTTACCGTACACATGTGAATTTAAACGGGTCCAGGAGTGTCAATTTTTTTTCTTTAAGCCCTTTTATTTCTCCGTGGTGACAAATATATATGAAAAGGTAAAAATAATACTCCTTTTTATTGTTAAAAATAAAACATTTAACAATAAACTAATGCATGGTATCTAATGGGCTAACCGCCAACCATAAAATAAAAGAGTTGAATGTGCCTGACCTACATGGGATTTGGCCATCAAGTAAAATAAATGAACATCATTGGTTTGTCATTCTAAAATAAGCTAATTTCTCTGACATAATATATATTATGCTATTATTTTATATCTTAGTGGCTAAAATATAATGTATTTTAAAGTTATTCAATGGTTCAACCTCGAACAACACAATTAGTCCAATTTTTATCATTTCAAATATATATTTTATAATTATTTGATATCATAATGATCAAATTATAGTGTATTTTATAGGGAATCGTTTGGTATTTTTAGTAAAAAATTAAACATAAAGATCTATTTGGTTATTTTAAACATTATAACGATCCTAAACATTTTCAGTTCCTTTTGAATTTCTATGGTTTTATTCCCGAATAAGTGATGTGCAAATGGCGAATTGTAGTCGTCTCTTTTCTTTCACTATTTTTTATTTTCAAATAGAAAGTTTAAAAGTAAAGAATAATTAGAATTTGGCATGGGTCGTCAAACAGGCTGAATTTCAAGTTTTGGCCCGTTTGTTTTATGCATTGCAAATTTATTAGCATTTTGATGGAAATGGCTTGGAAAAAAGACATATAAGTTGTACCTTTGCAGAAATGTCCTCAAATGTTTTAATGCTTTGTGAATCAGGTTCCGTGACTTTTGTGATGGTGTATGTGCTTGACAATTGCTCGATGTTGTAACTGCTTAATTTGAGAGTAAATCTTTTGATTTTCCCTATGAGTTGTGATACCAGTTCTGGTGGTTGCAGCATGTTGTCGTTGTTGGCCTGTAAAAATTGTTCCGCCGTGGTGCTAAATACCTTTCTTTCCTTTTTAACAAATTGTGTAGTAGTGCTATGAAACAGACCACCCATGAACGCTACGCTTATTATGGTATGTTCTTACTTCCGGTGGTGAGAAATTGTGAATTGAGAATCATATTCGCCTACCGCACTGTGTCTGGCTGGTGGCTGCTTACTGTGCTCTCTAGAGTTATGAAACAGACTACCCATTAACGTTTCCCTTAAGAGTACATAACTTTTGCGAAAAACCAAATTTAGGCAATCAAAGGTGGTGGATGTGTGATGATTTTTTATGGCTTAATTGTTTGTGAATTGGATATCTGATCTTTGTATGATTGGAGGGGATGTTTGCTTAATAGAATAATCCATTTTAATTCATGGTTATTTTTAACATGAACTTTAGTAACTCAAAACCTTTGAGACACATATCACCTACTGCATTGTATCATTTTGCCTGGGTGCTTGCTGTGTTGTCAAACTTCTTTGTTGCTGGTGCTGCTTTTACACTAACAGGGGAGTTAAAAACCCATGAATGTTTCCGTTTGACACAAACAGGAGGACTTGCTTCTAAATCGTGCACTAAAGATGATTGGAGGAAACATCTCTATTGCAGTTGATATACTAGAGACCAGAACAAAAGCAATGTATAGCATCAAAACCAACCATCTGAACTATTAGCATTGTTGCTTTACTATTTTTTCGTGGTTGAGTCTCCTTCAAAAAATTTAGTTTGAATTTAGAAAATTTTGCTTCTGCAGTCCTGTCTTGCCACCAACGCGTTCAGTAGATGGAGATGGCAGAGGCGAAGGCTATTTTTGTGTTGTTGTTGCTGGTTTAGGGATCGGTTTGTGAAGAAGAGGGAGAAGAGAGAGGGAAAGGGAAAGGGAAATGCAGGAGAGGGGGGTAACTCTTTTCTCTGACAAAAATGGAGTGAAGAAAGGAATTATGATTAGTAAGGATATGGTTATCTTACATAACGGTCTCTATTCTGTTTGAATTGAGCTTGGGAGGCAGTGATAAGGACGAGCTGCAATCAATTCATAGTGAGAAGAGAGCTATGAACTGTGATCATGTCTTATTTCAAGTTAGAAGGTAGTTTCAGTATAAGGATTATTTAATTTGACAAGTTGTTTCGTCCATGATTCTTGGTAGTTTCAGTGCCATTCTAGCCATTGTTTAGTTTGTAATTTTTGAGAATTGATGTGCGAGTAATGACTTTCACTTAGCTTCAACTATTATGTGTGTATTTATTGGCATGTGATAGAAATCTCTTTTCATTTTCTTTGAATTCAGTTTCATACTCTAATTGTATCATTTGTACATAGGCAAATCATGCTCGAGATGACAACTCGCTGATAAGGCTGGTGCAAGGAACGAAGCCATCATTAGAATTCATACCGACAACGGGGAGGGATGCACAGGACTAATTCAATGATGATTGATGATGGTATAATAAAAACTGCAGTCTGCATCAACACCAATTTCTAGGCCTAAGTAAAGTTATTCAACCCAGAACTATGCTTAGCGCTAAAAATTTCCCTCACCCAACCTTGATCCTGTTTGACCCACTTCTGAAGAGTCAAGATATACGAATATGACTAATCCTCTCCGTTCGTATTTTCTTATTGACTCTTTCTGACCCTTTAGGTTGGGGCGGGTCGGGAAGAATCGAATTAGTGGGTCGGTTCTAATCAAGTGGAATCCCAATCCCTTCACTCTCACTTGCTTTCTCTCCTATTCCACAAGTGGGTAACATACAGTAATCCGGCCAACGGGCCGGGTAATAGGCTAGTTATTAATGTAATATGAATTGTCTAAGTCCTGAACAAATCAGTCATCCAACTTCGATACCAATGAACTTGTTTCAACTGCAAATACCGAAGAGTGACTACTATGGTTAGTTGTTCCGAATTTCAGTGCATACAAATTTGTTAAAGGAACAAAGTGAAGTGATGAATCAAGCAATGATCTCAAAGATTCGTGATCAATTCTGTAATTGACCCTACTTCTTCTCCCTCCCTCGTTCTTCTCGCTGTTAGGTTTCCATACAAAAGAAAAATTCAAATATCCAGTTGTAGTATTCTGGTGGGTCTTTGGTTTCTTCGCTTTTGCCACAGTCGACTTTCAATTCTTCTTCTTCTTCCAATCTTCCTTCCTCTCTGATTCTCCAGCTGCAACTTGTCTGGCTCTCTTTCTTCAGGTAATTCTGTTTCCTTTCGCTCTTCTACATTGTTCTTCGAGGTAGTGCAATCACTGAATCAAAATGCGCCGCGGCGAAACTCCATGGTCACCAATGGAAAACCCTGCTCTAGAATCTTGAAAAGTTTTATACTTTAACGGTTTCAGTGCTCGAATTCTGCTACGCTTCTAATGAAATGTCTTCATTCGTGCAGAGACTGATGAGATTCTGCTGTGTAATTAAAGAAATAGACTGATCAATTCAAATTTCTGTTTTGTCGGTTGAGAGATGATTCTTCAAGCAGGAGCTTCTTCATGCTTTAGCTCAATTCTACCAGGCCCAATCTCGTGCTCCAATCGCCAATCCTCGTCTCTAAGGACTTCCAATTTCATCTCAATTAGAGATAGGAATGGTAGAACGGGTGAGTTCCATGACTTGCATAAGGAGCTAGTCCCTTATGCTGAAGCTTGGAAGTGGCAAAAGGACATTGTTGCAGAGAAAAAAACCCTGATTGAAACCAACCAGGATTGCCCTGATACATTGATTGTCCTCCAGCACCATCCTGTCTATACTTTGGGTATGGGTAGTTCATTAGAGCACCTTAATTTCGACATGGATGATGCTCCATTCGATGTTTATCGAACCGAGAGAGGCGGAGAAGTTACGTATCATGGACCTGGACAGGTACTAACTAACTGT
Organism: Linum trigynum; assembly: GCA_964030455.1. Taxonomy (NCBI): domain Eukaryota; kingdom Viridiplantae; phylum Streptophyta; class Magnoliopsida; order Malpighiales; family Linaceae; genus Linum; species Linum trigynum. The sequence goes on along the minus strand of OZ034814.1, from coordinate 4,096,851 downwards.
CTTTGAAAACTTTCAGAAGGCTTCTCTCAGTTTTGTCAAATGCTTTAATGATGTTTGTTGTGTTCACTTACAGTTAGTTATGTACCCAATCGTCAATCTCCGAAACCACAAGATGGACATTCATTGGTACCTCAGGGCGCTCGAGGAGGTGATCATTCGTGTTCTCTCATCGGCATTCTCTATCGAGGCTTCCCGAGTGGATGGCTTGACTGGAGTGTGGTTTGGTATGATCTTGCTGTGCGTTCTGGATGAACTTGTGTGAGATCATGAATATGTGAAAGCGTGAAACTTCTGCCATTATGTTTTCAGGCGATCAGAAACTGGCTGCTATCGGGGTGAAGGTTTCTCGGTGGATAGCATACCATGGAGTTGCGCTGAATGTGACCACAGATTTGGCTCCTTTTGAATCGATAGTGCCTTGTGGGATTAAGGATAGAAGGGTTGGCAGCATCAAGTCATTGCTGGGTTTAGATGATGATACTCAGCTGATTGAGACTGCTTATAAGTCATTGATTAAGGAGTTCTCTGAAGTTTTCGATCTCGGAATCGACCAAATAGCTTATTCATCCATTTTGGATAAAGATTAGAGCTCTCCTTCAACCTTGGCTTATATCAAACATGAATACAAAAGTGTAATGGAACACATACACCGGCATTGCTTGACATTATTGGTTTCCAGAAATGTGCTCATACTTGCAATTCTTTTACAGACCGGGGAGCTGTGGCCTGTGAGATGCCTTGCTGGACACTCAAAGGTCTTATATTTTTTGCACTCTTAGCAGGTTTATTCATATAGTGGCACGAAATACCCTTTCCACCATCGCTATTTTCGGGATGGAGTACCAATTGGTTGCTGTGTTGTAGTTGCCCTTATTGTATTGTGTATCTGGATTCCGCATTTGACACACATCCAAAATCCTGGCACCAATTTGTGGACCAAAAGAATAATTTGTTTCTCCCAGGAAAAAAGATAGTCTGTTGACTTGTTAAGCTGCAAACTTGCCTCCGTACAGAAAGAAAAGTCTGCTCTTCTCTGGTCCTTTTCTGATGAATGTACTAGGTAGTTGCATCATTAATGAATAGTACTGTAAAAGTAGCATCCGATTGACTGATGAGAATGTCCACTCTTATAGTCTTCTTCCTTCCCCAGTTTCTCCAACTTCACCTCATCTTTCTTGTTCTGCTTCCGGTTTGAAGAAATGTCCTTCTTCGTTGGCTTAGTCGCCGGTATAGTTTTCGGTTTCTCTCTGGTGGTTGCATTCCTCCGGTCACAGAATGCACGATCTCAGCATCGAACGGAGCTTGTCAGTGATGATTGTTTGACCTCAAGCTTGAATTCGTAACCTTGGTCTTTGATCTTTTATTTTTCCTTTTCCTTTTCCTGATGGAGTAGTGATCATGTTTCTCAGGCCGCAGCAGTGGCAGCGTTTGCCAGGATGACGGTGGAGGACTGCAGGAAGCTGTTTAGGGTGGCGACGACGACGACTTCTGAGTGCTATTGCCCTTCTTGGGTGGACTTCTCCAAGCCCCAAAAGGTGAGGTGAAGTGATTAACCATATCCAGAGTTGGTATTTCCCTGATTTTGGCTGGGATTTGGCGCAGTTGAAATGGCTAAACTCTTATTTGACCATAGTCTGGCCTTATATCAACGAGGCGGCAACTGAGTTGATAAAGAAGTCTGTTGAACCTACTCTTGAGCTACACAGACCGGCCATGGTTCTGTCATCTCTCAAGTTCTCCATCTTCACTCTTGGCACAGTTGCCCCTCAGTTCACAGGTTGGTCTTCTTCTTCTTCTTCTTCTTCTTCTTCTTCTTCTTCTTCTTCTTCTTCTTCTTCTATTAGCTATGATACAATACATACTTATTGTGTGTGATTCATATCCATTTAGGAATTTCCATTCTGGATTCTGATAGCATTGGGATGACCGTGGAGTTGGAAATGAACTGGGATGGAAGCCCTAACATAGTTCTTGATTTGAAGACCAGGTTTGCCGGTATTTCACTGCCTGTACAGGTATTTAACAATGCATGTATTTGTAATTTTGAACATGAAATAGTGGTTTTTGAAATACAGTGTAATCCACATATATTATTTGAACATATGTTTGCAATTATTAGATATTTCAGATTGTATGATTTTTGTTTTAATCTGAAGCTTTCTGACCAAGCATGAATTTTTAGGAAATTTAAATTTCTTTTTATAATTTAAGACCTAAAGTTTGACATTTTTATAAACACGCCCGAAAATGTTGGGCGGGAAAATTACTTTTTACTACCTTGATAAATTTAATTTTTTGCATTATAGTACTTGTAGTTCTAAAATTTTAAGAACAAATCATATCGGATGCTATGAGGAGGTTTCGACTTTGGAATCATCGTTCGGTTGATACGTCCAGGTGAAAGATATCGGATTCACTGGGGTTTTCAGGCTGATCTTCGAGCCGACGCTTGAGGAGCTTCCTCGCTTGGGGAACATTCGTTTTTCTCTGAGACAAAAGGTTAATTAGCAACATCTCTAATTAGTTTTTCTTCTAGTTTCTAATTGCTTAGTTACAGACCTCTCTCATAGTTGACAACCTAAAAATACTGAGTTGACAAGATGTGCTCTCGCATATATATTTGTGCAGAAGAATCTCGACTCTCACCTTGAAATTGGAGGCGATGAGTTCACATCAATTCCTGGACTGTTTGGTGCTCTAGAGGTTCAGTAATTAATCTTGGAACTCATTGTGTCACCTAAAAATCAAATCACCAATGCCACTAATCGTTTTAATTTCTATAACAGGATATTATAGGCAATGCTATTGCTAACTCATTTACATGCCCGGTGCGAACAATCAATCTGTGGAATCCCCTTCCTGGAATATCTGATGCTCTAGAGGTTCGTGACTATTCATCCCTTCTCATATTTGTTTGGTGAATAATTCAACAGTTTGCGAATAATTCGAGTGACTAAACATGCAGGATGTCATAGACAGTGCTATTGGGAACTCCATTACTTGGCCGATACGAAAGATCGTCCCTGTTCTATTCAAGTCTCGCAATCCATCGATCCCCCGGTTGCCGAATCCCCAAATCCAGCTCTACGTTGCGCTGACAGCAAACAGCTATATAATCCGAACGGCAAACGATTATCTACACCGGAAACCTCAGTCCGACGACGGCGAACCCATCCTCGCACTCGAAGGGAATGAACCTAATCCGGCAGCGGTGGGGTTGGCACGGTGGCAGGAACAACTCGTTATGCTGGCAACCCAGACAGCACGCATTTCGTTGAGGATGCTGGTAGCAGCTTTCCGCAACGGAACCTCCCGCCCGATCTGGTCATCCGCTGCTGAGCTCTGTGATTTGGGTCGTGATTCTGACAATGCCACTGTCTATCTTCGAAGAGCGAGAGCCTTAGCGGATCGGCTTGCAGCTGTTGGACTCCCTGTCTCGGAAGAGAAATTGGTGCGTAGAATCCTCCGCGGACTCGGCCTGCACTATCGGCCGTTCGTTCGATCTGTCCTCGCCCGGCCGTTCCCTGTGACGTACGAGGAATTACATGGCCTGATTCTTGAGCTCGACGCGAAACTTCCCTCGTCATGAAAACTTACATCGAAACAGGAATATGAAGGGCAATTGTTGTTGGTGATAAGGATATATGTTAATTATTTAATTATTATAATTTGTTTAGGTAGTTCCTACTTCTTAGCTCCACTACTCCTATTCCTTTGCTACGTGCAATTGTTTCTGTTGTAACTTTGGGTATTAAACCCACAATTTGATTCAATGCCAATCACATCATTAAGCATTCACATGGTATCAGAGTTGTGCTCCGATCTCCTTAACCCTACAAACTCTTCTTCCTGAAATTCTTCTGCCCCTTTCTTTCTCCTTCCCCGCCGATCACCATGACACAAAATTCTGGTGAATCTGTTATCAATCTAGATAATTCCAACACAATAATAACTCTCAATCCCGCTGCTCAGCTGCCCAACAAGCTCAATGGTGAAAATTTCCCTACCTGGCGTGCGCAGCTCGTCACTCTCCTCAGAGGCCTGGATCTCCTCAAATTCCTTGATGGTTCGCACCCAGCCCCGGCCTCCGATGCTCCGGCCGTTGAGCGCACTCACTGGTTTCGTCAGGACCAGCTCCTTCTCCATTCTATCCTGGCATCTGTCACTCCCGGCGTTGCACCATATGTTACTGCTGCTGAATCCTCTCGCGCAGCCTGGCTAATTTTGGAGCGGATGTTTGCTAGCCAATCTCGGCAGCGTGTTATGAATCTCAAGGAGAAGCTTGCCCGCGAGACTCAAGGCTCTCGTCCTGTCGCTGTTTATCTCCAAGTTCAGCGCTCTACCGCGGCTGAGTTAGCTCTTGTTCAAGCCCCGGTTTCGAATGAAGACCTCATTCTTCATATTTTGTGAGGTCTCCGTGAGGAATATGGCCCCCTCTCTGCTGCTATTCGCGCCCGCGATACAGCCATCGCCCTCGAGGATCTGCATGATCGTTTGGTCGACTTCGAGGCTGATTTTGCGTCCCACCGTTCACCTTCCATGCTGGCTCCCACGACCGCCTTCTCTTCCTCTCGTGGTCGTTCTTCCTCTCGCGGCCGCGGCAGTCCGCGGCGTCCTCAGCAGGCCCAGAACTATTATGATTCTCCTCCCCGTGGTGCCTCTCACTTCCGTGGCTCCTCCAGCCCTCCGGTGTCCTCCTCTGCGCCGTCTCTTCTCGGCAGGCCACACTTGTTGTGCCAATTTTGTGATAAAGCAGGCCACACTGCCAAGGACTGTTTCAAGATTAGAGGCCGCCCCTCTATTCATCATACTGCCACTACTGGTGCTTCTTCCTCAGGCTGGCTACTTGACTCGGCGGCAACAAATCATGTCACCCCTGACCTTGGCGCTCTATCTCTCTATACTGACTACAATGGCCCCGATGAGGTCCTCGTAGGTGATGGGACAGGTCTGAAAGTCACTCATGTTGGCTGCTCTTCTCTCTCAACTTCTTCCTCCCGTTTACAACTTCAAGATGTTCTTTGTGTTCCGGCAATTAAACGTCGGTTGCTCTCCGTTGCCCAATTGTGTAAAACTAACCCGGTTTCGGTGGAATTTTTCTCTGATTGCTTTGTTGTGAAGGACCTAGCCACGGGGGCGCCTCTTCTTCGCGGCCAGAATAGGGACGATGTGTATGAGCTGCCAGTGGATTCCTCACCCGTTCGTCTTGCCTTGTCCACTGTCACAACTTCCGCCGCCACCTGGCATCATCGCCTTGGTCACCCAAATTCCAGATTAATGGCTCGTTTGCTTCGTCATCAATCCCTCCCTACCTCTCGTTTTCCCTACTCTCTTTCCTGTGAGTCTTGTTCGCTTCATAAGAGTCATAAACTCCCCTTTGATGTTTCTACTTTGACGAGTTCCCGTCCTTTTGATTTACTGTTCATGGATGTTTGGGGTCCCTCCCCTATTCTTTCTGATGATTCTTTCTTATATTATCTCGTCATTGTTGATCACTTTACTCGTTACACATGGTTGTATCCGTTAAAACGCAAGTCCGATGTGTACCATGTTTTTACGACATACACCACTATGATCACCAATTATTTCCACACCACTATTCGCCGCGTCTTTAGCGATGGTGGTGGCGAATTTCAAAAACTATGCGCCTTCTTCCAACAACACGGCATCACCCATTTGCTAACCCCTCCACACACTCCTCAGCACAACGGTCTCGCCGAACGTAAACACCGCCATGTGGTGGAAACTGGCCTCTCCCTCCTTCATACCGCCTGTCTACCTCTTTCTTTCTGGCCCCATGCTTTTCAAACTGCTACTTATCTCATAAATCGCCTTCCCTCTTCTTCCCTTTGTGGCTCCACACCGTATTTCTCCCTCTTCAATGAAACGCCCAATTACCTCAAACTTCGTTCGTTCGGTTGCCTATGCTACCCCTGGCTACGTCCGTACTCTCCCCACAAGCTTGCTCCTCGCTCCCGCTCTTGCATCTTTCTTGGTTATTCCCTCACCCAGTCTGCTTATAAATGCTATGATCCCTCCACCAAACGGATCTTTGCCTCCCGTCATGTTGAGTTTGTTGAATCCACCTTTCCTGGCCTTCCATTGCCCGCTGATTCCTCTGTCTCCTCCTCGGATTGGGTCGCCCATGCTTCCCCTCCCATTACCCAGTACAGACTACCTTTGTCCCCTCTGTCAGCTTCGCCTCCCAGTCCATCCCCGCCTTTGTCCACTGCGCGCTCTCCACTTCCCTCGGTGGCCGCTGCTGTCCCCCGGTCTCCCGTGGCTTCGTCCTCCCGACCAGCTGCTCCACCACCAGCGCCGGTCAAGGTGGTTCCTCCAAGGTCATCAATGTAGAGAGTAGGCGGTGTCGATGAGGGCTGATGAAGCTCAGTCAACAAATTTTGAACCCAGAGTAGTTCTGCGGTGGCATGGGCAACTGCACGATATTCAGCCTCGGTACTCGATCGAGCAACAGAACGTTGCTTTTTGGATTTCCAAGAGATGAGATTGCCACTGATAGGGGAAAAGCGTATATGCCTTAATCCTATCTTGTAGTAAAACCGGAAATCCGGGTATCGTCTCTCAGGGACTGGTACAACCTTATGATTTATCAATTCTTTCGAGCAAACTATATGTGAAAATGTCTAAGAGATGAAATCATTAACTAAAAGCAAAATTAACTAAACTAATTAAGCAAAGTAAACTTGTCAAGGAAAATTCAATGGGAGAAAGCTCTGGGAGAAACACCGGGATTCACTACCTATCCTATCCAGATTAATCCACATACTCCAATCAGTTTAATCCATATCTCTACAGCCAAGATATCACGAATGTGCTAGCTATCCCTGTCGGGAATTACTACGTACTAAACAATTAAATCAAATCCTACTGTCGTAGCTCAATGACCTAATTATTTAGCCTGAAGATCGATATCCTATTTAAGACCGCATAGCACCTTATTTAATCCACTGTCGCTTCGATAAGTTACTATGTCACATGAAATATGTTCAGTTAATAGGATTTCACTGTCGCTAATAACCTAATTAACTACGATTCATTGTATTGGTGGCCAGTCAACACAAAGCATTAAGCAATTCCATGCAATAGAGATTGGAAGAAAAGAATCATAAATCAATCCATCAAATCAAGAAATAGCTACATCCTATGGTGTTTCCCCCAGAAATTGGGGTTTAGTTCATGACGAAATTGAGATCAATCGATAGGGTTTTGTTCATCATGTTCTAAATCAACAATAAACAACTAGTTCGGTTTAGAAAATCCAACCAACTAATCGCTCTCGTTGAATTCAGCTCAAACCTTGGAGAAACTGCTCGTCAATTGCTCAATCGCCGCTTGATGCCTTCTCCGCTCTGTTCTTTGCTCCGCCTGGTTCTCTTTTTCTCCCTTTTAGAATTTTCCTTCCTCCCCCAGAATAAAGTTCCGCCCCCCCAAGAGATTCCGTCCAAAACAACTTCTTGCAATTCGTTTTCTCCCTTTCTCCTTTTTGGGCCAATTAAATCCCCCGGTCCAATCTATTTCCTGGCCCATAATTCCGTGTCCCTCAGCAATTAATTGCCTCCTGTCCCGGTCCAAGGAAAATCTCAGCCCACAAAAGTCCAGTCCCGGTTCAACTCCTCAGTAAGTTCTAGTTCAATGTACATCCAGTCCACTTGAATTATTCTATCCACCAATGCAAATTTCTCGTTTCATTTACCTGAAATATATAAAACATTTGGCACTTGATGGTAATGGTTTTATAACCATTCCAGGCTTAGTTGGACCTCAAACAAGTATTATAAGTCTCAGACATATCATGAAATAATTACATTAAGCACACAAAATCAATATGTTTTCGACAATTATCACAACCCCACACTCAATACTTGCTTGTCCCTAAGCAATGACTCACACAAGAGAACGATAATTGGAGGAAACACAACACAGACCAGGGAGACACAACCTTTCTCAAAACACAAGACCCACGACACACAAAACACAACGATAACACAAAAAATTTATCCTTGTACTCTTGTTGTAATCAGTAGTTTCTTTCTCAAGAACAAGTTGTGCTTTAATGGTCATACCTTTCACCCCACACTCAAGTTCTTTGCAACCATTACCATTGACTGACTCAAATCCACCAAAAACTCAAATAGCAACACTCAATTTAGATCGTCAGTAGTGGGTGATTAACAACTTACGGTGCAGCAATTATTAGGAGAATCTAACCACATCAGTGAGGTGCATATCTCGTGAGGACAATCGAGCTTACTCACATCAATCATAAACAATTAATTAAGCATGAGTCTCAAAAACTAATGGGGGAAGCCTTTCGCAAACATGATTATAACTTTAAGCACATCACTACCTTTTATGACAAGGAGAGGCTTTCTCTCTTTCTGCTTTTGCTTGCCGAGAGGTCGTATTTAGTACAAGTGGGATTTGTTTCTTACTACCGGTGACCGAGCAAGAGCAATTTCTGCTTCTTAGCACTCGCATAAGGGCTTCTTTTAACTCCTTATCCTCGGTCCGTGTGGAGGGTCATTGCTCCTCAAATGGCACTTCACTCAACTGGGGATCGTACTTGATAAGCAACATCGTACGGTCGCGAACCGATTCTCAATTGAATCTTTCCTCATCCCCATGTGCAATGAGTGATTGCCTCACACGATTTTGGCATTTTTACCCACACTTTAATTGTTATGGCAACTTTCTTATCTTTTACTTGTCAGGTGGTGTTTTCTTTTATGAAGATACAGTTCACCCCATCATAAAACATTCAAAACAGAGAGACTCATTGCAAAATCAAAAACTCACAATTGATGCAAGTAAGCACGGTATCCAAACATGTCGAATGGTCAATGTTCTCCACCTAACTACTTCACCAAAAGTCATTACACTATCCTCACAAAAGAGAATGTTGCTAAAAGAGTTGCTCATTCCAAGCATATCAAGTCAGTCAAAACATTCAAGCTCATTTCAACACTAGTGGGGTGATTTCGAAGATTTCATTCAAGCACAAACTCATATCACACGCATCACAATCATTTACATCATGTTACCACAAGAGTACAAGGTTTTGTTTTTATTTTTTCTGATTTTTAGGTGTTTTTTAGCCATTAGATTAACACAGGCAGCATGCTTTTTACACAGGCAGACTGCTTTTTACACAGGCAAACTGCATGCAGTTTAGCTGTGCTCAACCTAATGGCAATATTTTTTTTTTATTTTTTTTTTTTTACACAAAACGAGACACTGTGGACAACTACGACTCGACATAAAACACAAAACACGACAAGAACACAGACCATCCACCCCACACTCAGGATGGACATTGTCCACAATGTCTACAACTACACACGACATACCAATCGGTTCACCTAACTAACATTATACAGACCATCATCAGAAGTATTCACAAAGAAAAGAAGAAAAGAAGAAAAGAAAAGAAAAAGAACCTCGGGACAAGCTCCTATGGAGGAGGGGTCGATGAAGAAGTGCCGAGCTTCTCATCTAGACGTCGGTTTAGCTCCTGGATCTTCTTATCTTTCTCTGCGTCTCTGGTTTCTAAGAGAGTTATTCTGGCTCTGAGCTCGTCTGTAGATGATGGTGAAGCTGGTATGACTGGTGGGGTATCTTCTGGATGCGGAACTGGAGTAGGATGGGACTGCTGGCCCTGACTGACACTCGAGTTCGAGTGCCCCGCTGCTGTCGGTGTAGGAGCTGGAGCTGTGGTCGGAGTGGCTACTGATGGTGCGGCAGATGATGCCGAAGCAGAAGTTGCTCTAGCAGCTCTTGCTGCCCTTTTTCGATTGACCTTGGTCTCCCACTCCTTGTATTTGGCGATAGATAGATACTCTCCACGAGATCCTACTTTCCTCAGAAAACCCAATTTGCCTAATGTTGCTTCCCCAAGTAGAGTCGAGCCATCACTGATCTCCAAACCCGTAGGGTTCTCCGGGAATCCCCAGTAAGCTCGAGCTAGGGCAGTAATGATTCCCCCACACATAATTGCTCCGCAAGTCTTCAGTGCATCATTTTCCAGCATCTTACCCACCATGTACCCAACACACAATGGTGTTCCAGTAACAAAACTGTGAATGTACCTGAGATCGGTGGTGTAGACACCACTGGCATTGGATCCCTTTCCCAAGACAGTGCGAGCCAGGTAGTCATGTACTAGTGGGATTATCGGGTCTCTGATCGATGCTCTCCTCGAAGTAGTAGGATTGAAGTCCTTTCCATCTGCCACAATTGTCGTCCAAAACTCACTCAAGTCCTGCTTTTCATCAGGAATTGCATCTGCTGGACCATCGAAGAGAAGTGCTCGGTTTACTTGGCTCAAAGAGAGGGACTTGGTTTTCCCGGCCAAAGTACTCTGAAGCTTGCTCTCAACCCCATTATCCTCGAAGCTGTATGTGGCTAAGAATGCTCTGGTGAGGTGTGGATAGGTGGGGAAGTGCAGCTCCGGAAATCGTGCCCAATTCATTCGGCGGAAGTATGTCATCACTTCCTCAGCCCGCTCGGTCTTCTGCAATGCTGCATAGTCCATGAACTGAGAAGGGGTGACCGCTCGTTTCATCAGATCGGCATATTCTTCCTTATGTTTCTGGAGCTGGACAGGCTGACCGAACGTCTTAGAGACGTCCTTTGGAGGAGGAGTGCCAGCCTTCTTCTTGCTTGCACTTAGGCTAGTACGACGTGGTGTCGTGGATGGTGCAGGTGCTGAAGAAGAAGACATCTGTGATCGTGAAGATGAGCTCGATTGCTGGAGACGACTCCTCTTTGCTGGCCTGCTCTCCGGTGATACAACTGGTGTTGAATCTGGTAATGGAGGTTCTTCAGTAGGCATTTGAGCAGGCTGCTGTGGTGGAGATGGAGTTGGAGAAGTCATCTCAATAGTCCGGGACCGCATCGTGGGTCCAACCTGGCCGGTGATCACCCTGTGAAATCGAGCGGGCACGTTGACCGCTTGAAGTTGTGGAGGAACTTCTGGAATTGGGCTGTCTCTATCGGTCACCTTGTGGCTGTCTTCAATCATCCACGAACGGTAAACAGTCTTTCCATCTTCACTTTGATCTGTTACCTTGAACTGCCGAGGTGGAGGGATATACCTTCGACGTCCCATATCTGCAACCAAGAGTGCAAACTAGAAAACAAACTTCTTAAACCTCCCCTCTGCTCTTGAACCACTAAGGTTTCACAAATCTGTACTCTGCTTCCCCAATTCCAGTTCACTGCTACCACAATCAGAAAATCTCCAAATTCTTCAACCCTCAAATCAACCAATTCTCAAGATTCATCCATAAATCTTCTGCAAATATTCTTCTAGACAGTAATCGCACTTCAAGTGGCCCAATCAAGCAATCATCACACTCCAATTTCACCTCAAATTCGAAATTGAGCAAAACCCCCAATTTGAAGAACCCTAAATTTTTTTTTCTGTTCTTGAATCGTCAACTCTAGGTTTTTTCAAATCAGACCTGGGGGTTGAGGGTTGATTGGAGTTGGTAGGAGGTCGGAGTGGGGGTGCTGGGTGGTGGCGAAGACCGCCGGAGACGGTCGGCGCGGCGGAGAAACGCGCGGCGGCGGACGGCTGTTGGTGCGAATCGGGCGACGCTGCGGCTGTTGGTGCGAATCGGGCGACGCTGCGGCTGTTGGTGCGAATCGGGCGACGCGGCAGCTGTGGTGGAGATCAGGGGGCGGCCGGCGGAGGGTCGGCGGGGGGAGAAGCTCGCTGGCGCTGCTGCTGTGTTTGTTCGAAGAAGAAGAAGAAGAAGAAGAAGAAGGGAGGAAGGGGAAGGGGAAGGGGAAGAGGAAGGGGAGCTCGACCCCGTGTCTGTTTTTTTTTTTTTTTTTTTTTTTTTTAAAAGACACGGAATTTCTCCTTTTCAGTCCCCCCTTCCTTCTCAAAATTGTCAGATCAGTCCTCCCCCCACAAAACTTTCAGATTAGTCCTCCCCCTACATTTGCGGTTTGCCTGTGCTCATTTTGCGGCCTCCCTGTGCAAAAAACATTCTGCCCGTGTACCTACAAAACACAAAATAATACCTTCCTCAAGGCTTTTTGAGCTGAATTTCGGCGGAGAGCCTCTAGACACACCCTAAAACTAAAAAATGAAAAAAAAATTGAAAGAAAAACTCACCTTGGGTTGCCTCCCAAGAAGCGCTGGTTTTGCGTCGCTAGCTTGACGTAAAATAGCTCATTCCAGATGATATGTTGAGATTTCCAGGACGGAAACCCCTTCAATATAGTGCTTGAGCCTCTGACCATTCACCTTAAACGCCCCTTGATCACCAAGAATCTCAATTGCACCATGTGGGTACACTTTGGTCACCGTGAATGGTCCGGACCACCTTGACTTCAACTTTCCAGGGAAAAGTTTAAGGCGTGAATTGAAAAGTAATACCTTCTCTCCCACCTTGAACTCTCTTCTTAGTATGTGGTGATCGTGCCACTTCTTGGTTTTCTCCTTATAAATCCGGGCATTTTCATAGGCGTTAAGCCTAATTTCATCGAGCTCATTCAGATGCAACAGGCGCTTCTCCCCAGCAGTTTTTAGATCAAAGTTCAGCTTCTTGATAGCCCAATACGCCTTATGCTCGAGCTCGACGGGCAAGTGGCAAGCTTTTCCAAACACCAATCTGTATGGAGACATGCCTAACGGAGTCTTGAAAGCAGTCCGGTATGCCCAGAGTGCATCATCTAACTTCCTTGCCCAATCTTTCCTTGTTGAATTCACTGTCGTCTCCAGAATGTGTTTCAGTTCTCTGTTGGAAACCTCCACTTGCCCACTGGTTTGTGGATGATAGGGTGTAGCAACTCGATGCTTAACCCCATATCTGGCCAGCAACGTGTTCAACTCCTTTCCCATGAAGTGTGTGCCCTCGTCACTGATGAGAACTCGAGGGACTCCGAATCTGGTGAACACGTTCTTCCTCAAGAAATTCACCACCGTCTTTGAGTCATTGGTGGGCAACGCCACTGCCTCCACCCACTTGGATACATAGTCGACTGCGACTAAGATATATTTGTTGTTGAAAGACGGTGGGAATGGCCCCATGAAATCCACTCCCCATACATCAAACATCTCTACCTCCAAAATCGAGGTCTGCGGCATCTCCATCCTTGCAGATATGTTCCCTGTTCTTTGGCACCTATCACATTGAGCAACAAAATCACGGGCATCTCGAAATAGAGAAGGCCAATAAAATCCAGATTGTAACACCTTTGCTGCTGTCCTATGAGGTCCAAAGTGGCCTCCTGCGGCCATACTATGACAGAAATTTAGCACTGACTTTACCTCACATTCAGGAACACATCGTCTTACCATGGTATCAGCACAATGCTTATACAGGAAGGGGTCTTCCCATATATAATTCTTGGCAATAGTAATCAACTTCTTGCGCTGTTGATAAGACAAATCAGGGAGCTTACCTGTGGCGAGATAGTTCGCAAGATCTGCATACCAGGGAGCTTGTTGGACAAGGAGAGCGTAAAGCTGCTCGTCTGGAAAAGACTCATTGATCTCAACCTTGTCCTTAGGAATGGCCTCAAGCTCAAGTCTAGAAAGGTGATCGGCGACCAGATTAGCCGAACCTTTCTTGTCCCGAATTTCAACGTCGAATTCCTGCAAAAGAAGAACCCAACGAAGCAATCTCGGCTTGGCCTCCTTCTTTGAAAGAAGGTGCCTTATAGCTGCATGGTCAGTGTACACTACTGTTTTCGTTCCCATCAAATAAGATCGAAATTTATCAAAAGCAAACACCACAGCAAGTAGTTCTTTCTCAGTAGTGGAATAGTTCAATTGTGCATCATTAAGAAGCTTACTTGCATAGTACACCGCATGTAACTTACCTTCCTTCCTCTGCCCCAAAACTGCCCCGACTGCATAGTCGCTAGCATCACACATAATTTCAAATGGCAAAGTCCAGTCGGGTGCAGTGATAATGGGGGCAGAGGTTAACTCCTTCTTAAGTCGATTGAAGGCCTGCAAACACTCATCAGAGAAGTTAAACACAGTATCTTTGGCCAACAAATCGCATAAAGGCTTGGTAATCTTGGAGAAGTCTTTAATAAATCTCCTGTAAAAACCGGCATGACCTAGAAAACTTCTAATTCCTTTTATTGTGCTGGGAGGGGGAAGTTTTTCTATGATTTCAATCTTAGCTTTATCAACTTCTATCCCCCTCGCCGAAATTCGATGACCAAGCACTATACCTTCTGTCACCATGAAGTGACATTTTTCCCAGTTCAAGACTAGATTAGTCTCTTCACATCTCTGCAAAACTCTAGACAAGTTAGCCAAGCAATGTTCAAAGCTAGTACCAAAAGTCGAGAAGTCATCCATGAAAACTTCAAGACTCGATTCTAACATGTCAGAGAATATAGCAGTCATGCACCGCTGAAAGGTTGCTGGTGCATTACATAATCCAAAAGGCATTCTACGATATGCAAAAACACCAAAAGGACATGTAAAAGCAGTTTTCTCTTGATCCTCCGGTGCTACTGGGATCTGAAAATAACCAGAGTAACCATCTAGGAAACAGTAGTGAGAATGACCCGCCAACCGTTCGAGCATTTGATCAATAAAAGGAAGAGGGAAGTGATCCTTTCGGGTCGCCTCATTCAACTTCCTATAATCTATACACACTCTCCAGCCCGTAACAGTTCGGGTAGATATCATCTCATCCTTATCGTTTCTCACTACTGTCATACCTCCCTTTTTAGGGACAACATGCACGGGACTAACCCAAGTACTATCAGAGATAGGGTAAATAATACCTGCATCCAATAGCTTCATTACCTCTTTATGCACTACTTCTTTCATGTGCGGGTTTAGTCTCCGTTGTGCCTGGACGGAGGGCTTGGACTCCTCCTCTAGAAGGATCTTATGCATACAAAATGTTGGACTAATGCCTTTGATGTCGGCAATAGTCCAACCTAAAGCCTGTATGTGCTGGCGTAAGACCTTCAAGAGCTCCTGTTCCTGCGAATCAGTCAGTGTAGCAGAAACAATCACAGGTAAAGTGGAGTTTTCCCCCAGATATGCATACTTAAGGTGACTAGGCAATGGTTTTAGTTCCAATTCCGGAGGCTGGATCCGAGATGGAACCATTTTCTCTGGAAACTTAGCCTTTTCATCACCTTCCTCCTGCATAGGCAATGCCTCGAGCATTTGTGCCCTCTTTGACACGGTTAGCTCATCAAGTTCATTATCAGAATCATCAAACTCAGAATCAGCATCATAATCATTGTTCAATGCATGATTCTATGACATCCACAACGAACACATCACTAGAGTCATTAGGGTACTTACTTGCATGGTATACATTGAATTTTACCTCTTCCCCACAGACTCTGAATGTCAGCTCGCCCTTTTGGACATCTATGAGAGCACCCCCCCCCCCCCCCCCCCCCCCCCCGTCGCTAGGAAGGGTCTCCCAAGAATGAGAGGTACTTCCCTGTCCTCCTCCATCTCCAGAATGACGAAGTCGGCGGGGAAGATGAACTTTCCCACCTTCACTAGCACGTTCTCCACCACGCCTTTGGGGACCTTTACTGATCGATCAGCCAGCTGTAGAGTAATTCGAGTCGGTTTGATCACATCTTGGAGTCCCAGCTTCTTATAAACAGAATATGGCATGAGGTTTATGCCGGCTCCAAGATCACAAAGCGACTTTGTAAACTCTGTCTCACCGACAATACATGGGATGGTGAAGCTCCCTGGATCTTCCCTCTTCTCTGGCAATTTATTTTGGATGACAGCACTACACTCTGGTGTGAGTGTTACTTTCTCCAAATCAGTCCACTTTCTCTTCTTTGTCAACAATTCCTTAAGAAATTTGGCATATGTGGGCATTTGCTCAAGGGCTTCAGCTAGCGGAATGTTGATGTGCAATTGCTTGAAGAGATTCACAAATTTTTTGAAGTTCGGGTCCTCCAGGGGCTTCATCAACCTTTGAGGGAATGGTGCGGGTGGATCATAAGGTTTTAGCTCCTCCCTCTTCGCTTTTTCCTCTTTTTGAGGTACACGGGCAGCATGCTTTTGCACAGGCAAACCGCTTTCATTTTGCCTGTGCAAGGCTGATTCTTCATTTTCTGCACAAGATCTTTCTCCCTGTGCTTCCTCTTCTGCCTCTGGTGCCTTTTTCGAGCTGCTAGGGTCTTCCAAGGCCTTACCACTCCTCAATGTCACTGCCACAACTTTAGCATCTTTTGGATTCCTCTCGGTATTAGCCGGTAATGTCCCAGGAATCCTGCCCTGCATATCCGCCAGAGTTTGAGCCATCTGTCCCATCTGCCTCTCCATAGCTAGCATAGAAGATTGTAAATTATTGTTGATGGCTAGCTGTTGAGTGACAAACTGATCCAGGCCCTTCAGATTATTGTCGGTTTTCTGCATGTGAGCCAGAAGCAATTCTTCAAGTTGTGGTTTCTTCTCTGGTTGAGGTGGAGGTTGTTGTTTCTGCATGCCTGGAGGTGGAATGTTGCGAGCACCATTTGGGTTGTTGTTTGCCCACGAAAAGTTAGGATGCTTCCTCCATTGTGGGTTGTAGGTATTCGAATACATACCACCCTGGCCTTGATTTCTCTGATTGTTGATATAGTGCACATCTTCCACCTGATCAGCCACCAGTGGACATAGATCCCTATGATGAGCACCTTCACATAACTCGCAATAAGCAACCTCCTCCTGTCTACCAAGAGCCAACTTAGCCAGCCTTCGTTCGAGTGCATCGAACTTGGAGTCCAGCTTAGCATCAATCTTTGCTTCTAAGCTTGCAACTCTGTCTACCTCATGCAAGCCTCCTCTCCTTCGAATGCCGGTCTCACTACCCCATTCAGTATCTTCAGAGCATATCTTCTCCACTAGTTCATATGCTTCTGGTGCTTCCATTCTTGTGAAACCATTCCGGGAAGCATTATTCAGAGCATCTCGGTACTGTCTTCTGATCCCGTTGAAGAAGATGGAGATCACATTCCAATCTTCGAGACCGTGGCTCGGGCATCTCATTAGAAGCTCCTTATAGCGCTCCCATGCCTCGGTCAGACTTTCATCTTCAGCTTGTTTAAAAGTGACTATTTCCTCTTGCCTCTTCATTGCCTTGGCAGGAGGAAAGTACTTATCCAAAAAGGTCTTCTCAAGCTGACCCCATGTTGTGATGGAACGGGGTGTCAAGTTCTGGAACCAGTGGGATGCACTTCCTAGCAGAGAAAACGAGAACATCCGAAGACGGATGGCATCATCAGACACAGCCGGGCTCTTCATAGTGTCACAAATGTTTGCAAACCGGCGGAGATGCTCGTGAGGATCCTCGGTGCTGGCCCCGGAGAAGGTGTACCCATTCGTGATCATATTGATGAAAGCTGGGGCAATCTCCATGTTTGCATCCCCAGCCGGAATGACAACACATGAAGCTCGGGCTCCAGTCCTCCGATTCAGACGAGCCCTGATCGAACGATCTTGTTCAGCCATGATGACAAGCTCGATGACGCGCGGCGGTGGTGTAGGTGGTGTAGGGATGACAGGTGGTGTCACCTGCCTTCTCGGTTGACGATTCTGAGTTAGGGAAGGCCTAGGAGTTGTGGATGTGGTAGGCTGCTTCCCTAACTTGACCTGCTTCCTGTTCTGTCGGCAGGTCCTCTCGATCTCGGGATCTAGTGGCAGTAAATTGCCAGTCGTCCTCCTTGGCATGCACGAGGAGGATTAACCTGAAAAATTCACCTGCACACTAACACCCAGATCAAAACAGTTCACTCACAAAAATCAACAAAAATAAGGTATGGCAGTCCCCGGCAACGGCGCCAAAAACTTGATAGGGGAAAAGCGTATATGCCTTAATCCTATCTTGTAGTAAAACCGGAAATCCGGGTATCGTCTCTCAGGGACTGGTACAACCTTATGATTTATCAATTCTTTCGAGCAAACTATATGTGAAAATGTCTAAGAGATGAAATCATTAACTAAAAGCAAAATTAACTAAACTAATTAAGCAAAGTAAACTTGTCGAGGAAAATTCAATGGGAGAAAGCTCTGGGAGAAACACCGGGATTCACTACCTATCCTATCCAGATTAATCCACATACTCCAATCAGTTTAATCCATATCTCTACAGCCAAGATATCACGAATGTGCTAGCTATCCCTGTCGGGAATTACTACGTACTAAACAATTAAATCAAATCCTACTGTCGTAGCTCAATGACCTAATTATTTAGCCTGAAGATCGATATCCTATTTAAGACCGCATAGCACCTTATTTAATCCACTGTCGCTTCGATAAGTTACTATGTCACATGAAATATGTTCAGTTAATAGGATTTCACTGTCGCTAATAACCTAATTAACTACGATTCATTGTATTGGTGGCCAGTCAACACAAAGCATTAAGCAATTCCATGCAATAGAGATTGGAAGAAAAGAATCATAAATCAATCCATCAAATCAAGAAATAGCTACATCCTATGGTGTTTCCCCCAGAAATTGGGGTTTAGTTCATGACGAAATTGAGATCAATCGATAGGGTTTTGTTCATCATGTTCTAAATCAACAATAAACAACTAGTTCGGTTTAGAAAATCCAACCAACTAATCGCTCTCGTTGAATTCAGCTCAAACCTTGGAGAAACTGCTCGTCAATTGCTCAATCGCCGCTTGATGCCTTCTCCGCTCTGTTCTTTGCTCCGCCTGGTTCTCTTTTTCTCCCTTTTAGAATTTTCCTTCCTCCCCCAGAATAAAGTTCCGCCCCCCCCAAGAGATTCCGTCCAAAACAACTTCTTGCAATTCGTTTTCTCCCTTTCTCCTTTTTGGGCCAATTAAATCCCCCGGTCCAATCTATTTCCTGGCCCATAATTCCGTGTCCCTCAGCAATTAATTGCCTCCTGTCCCGGTCCAAGGAAAATCTCAGCCCACAAAAGTCCAGTCCCGGTTCAACTCCTCAGTAAGTTCTAGTTCAATGTACATCCAGTCCACTTGAATTATTCTATCCACCAATGCAAATTTCTCGTTTCATTTACCTGAAATATATAAAACATTTGGCACTTGATGGTAATGGTTTTATAACCATTCCAGGCTTAGTTGGACCTCAAACAAGTATTATAAGTCTCAGACATATCATGAAATAATTACATTAAGCACACAAAATCAATATGTTTTCGACAATTATCAGCCACCATAATATATAAGATAACCCATTGTGGATGTGCGATCATCTGGATCACCAGCCCAATCTGAATCCGCAAAGGCAACCAGCGACGAATCAGTAGCGGAAGTAATATGAAGGCCATAGGAGGCAGTGCCCTTGAGATAACGAAACAGACGCTTCACAGACTACCAATGTTGCTGAGTAGGGGCATGCATGAACTGGGAAAGTTTGTTGACGGCAAAGGCAACGTCGGGCCGAGTGCAAAGGATATACTGAAGAGAGCCGAGAGCCTGCCTGAACAGAGTGGGATCAGCTGGAGGGGAGCCATCTCGAAGAGTAAGAGCAGCAGTTGAACTTAGTGGGGTCGGGGCTGGTTGAGCATCGGCCATGCCGAAACGGTCGAGGACGTCCGTTATAAATTTGTGCTGCGAGAGGAGAATGCCCGTGGAAGTGGGGAGGACCTCGATCCCTAGAAAATAATTAACCTGCCCAAGACGTTTGAGAGAGAACCGTGCGGAGAGTCGATCCTGGAACCTGGTAAGAAGAGCCTCGTCGTTCCCGGTGAGAAGAAGGTCATCAACATAGACGAGGAAGTACAGCAGAGAGGCACCATGATGATAAACAAACAAGGAGGCGTCAGACGTCGTTTTGGTGAAGCCTTCGTGGTGGAGAAAGGTACATAACTCCATATACCAGGATCGTGGGGCCTGGCGGAGGCCATAAATTGGCCGAGAGAGACGGCAAACATGATCAGGACGAGCATGATCTTGAAAACCGTGGGGCTGGGCCATATAGATAGTCTCCTGTAAAGAGCCCTGAAGAAACGCATTGTTCACGTCGAATTGATAAATAGGCCAATGGTTAGTCAAAGCAATCGAGAAAACCAGCCGAATAGTGACCGGCTTCAACACCAGACTATAGGTATCATGAAAATCAAGACCGGGACGTTGCGTGAAACCCTTGGCCACAAGACGGTCCTTAAAACGATCAACCGAACCATCAGGGTTGCGCTTGATGCGAAAAACCCACCGACAGGCCACTATATTTTGATCAGTAGGGCGGGGTACCAAAGTCCAGGAGTTGTTGCGAATTAGAGCTTGGAACTCTTCAAGCATAGCTGCAGCCCACCGAGAATCACTGAGAGCCCGTTTAACAGAGGACGGCTCAATATCAACATAGGAAACCTGAGCCGAGAAGAGCCTCTTTGGCTTAAATATGCCGCGCTGACCGCGAGTTGCCATGGGATGAGACCTTGGTGCTGTCAACTTCTCAGCCAATCCGGTTTTTCACTCACGGATGAAGCATTTGGCTCTTGATTTCCATTTTGTTCGAGAGCTTGTTCATGCCGCCGCCTTACATGTTCGTCACATTCCCACTGCTCATCAGCTTGCCGACGCCTTGACCAAGCCGCTGCCCATTGCTCGCTCTCACCTTCTTCGTTCCAAGATCGGAGTCGTCTCCGGCTCCGTCTTGCGGGGGCGTGATAAGGATATATGTTAATTATTTAATTATTGTAATTTGTTTAGGTAGTTCCTACTTCTTAGCTCCACTACTCCTATGCCTTTGCTACGTGCAATTGTTTCTGTTGTAACTTTGGGTATTAAACCCACAATTTGATTCAATGCCAATCACATCATTAAGCATTCACAGTTGGTAGTTGGAGATTGTAATGTAACGTGAACTTTGAAACCGAAATTGCTTGACATTATTAGTTGCCAGAAATGAACTCCATATTTACCTCTCACTCTCTAAACTACAAATGTACAACCTTTGCGGTGGACTGATGATCGGATCCTCTTTAGAAGATGCTCAGAGTCCGTGGGAGCCTCAACCTCAACCTCTTCCACCTGCTCCTGAAGAGCAATGGATGCAATCCCAGTACATGTTCCAACATGAAATCGTGCCTCGTCAATATTCCTACCACCGGTGATCTCTGCAAGTTTCAAAGACATGAACTTTATAGTTAGATGATTCACCAGACAAGAAGAAGAAGATGATGATAGACACCGTGAAGAGTATGGTAGTCGAGATAGGACGAGATTTCCAGATAGTAACATTTTAAAATCTAAATCAGGCGGGAAAAGAGCTACTTACATTGCTGATCTTGGGGATAACCAAGAGATGTCTTAACCCAAGTTCTCTGAACAGAACAAGAGCCTTAGCAAGCGACATGGTCTCCACGACGGTGTACGGAGAAGCATTCGTAAAAGGATGCAAGTCAACGTACATCTCCATCTCCTCTGCACTAATCTGCAAATCGTCAATGGTGTCCCCATTACCCGAGCCTCTCTTTGCAAAGTCAGCAGCAGAGAACTCTGCACCACCTCCCCCCCTCTCTACTGGTGTTGACATAAAGGCGTCCTTCCTCTTCAGCAGCACGATGAGATGAGCTCGAAGGATCAGCCCAGCAAGCACTCGTGAATCGTCCTCAGAACGTTCATCGACAATAGGGAAACCATTGTGCCTCGTGATCCTCAACACATGAATAATAGTACCAACCTTCTCAACTCCGTGGAACGTCCAAAGAGGACCAGAGAGCACATCAGCAACCGTCAGTTGTCTCATGTAAGGCTCGGTGTGAGCCTCGAGATATGGCAAACCTTTCGCTTTCATGATCAAGTCATAGATATTGCCGTTGAAAGCATCAGCAACTGTTTTCGAGATCAATAGAACCAACATTATCAATGGAAGAAGTAACAGATTGTTTGTGAGCTCGAGAAGAATCACACATAACGAGACGGTCATCCTCATTGATCCACCCAGGAACGATGCAGCTCCCAGGACAGCATAGAGGCCATGGTTGAGGCTGGAGTGGGGTCGACTACCAAACAGCATTCCAACAAACCGGCCATACGATGCACCAGTGACTATGACAGGGACGAATAGACCGACCGGAGCAACGATACCGTAGCTGAGGATGCTGAGGACGCAGCAGATGAGGAAGAACACGAGGACCGAGGAGGCATGGAACTCAGAGTCAGTATTCCTGCTGAAGAGGTTACGAATGGCATCGTCATTGGTGTTGAAGATGAGGCTGGCGAGATCATTGTAGTGGCCAGACGAACACTGGAACTTCTTGTAGTTGCCTGATCGGCCTATCGTCGGACAAGCCTCCAATGCATCGGGTGGACACGGCTGGCATGTGCCCAGCCATGGGACTCCAAAGAGGAGGCATGATGTGAACAGTGATATCAGGCAAGCTAGTAGGATCTTGTAGACCGTGCCTTTCCTAGGAACAAGGAATTCAGAGTTGGTCATCGTTTGTTCTCAGATAGGGGAGTACAACAATTCGGTTGACATTGGATCGACTTGGACCACAACCGAACATACAAACCCCCTGATTCTCAAGAAGCTAACAAGAAGTGATTAAGATCTTACTCGTTGATGTAGTTGTACACTCGAAGGACTTTCTCGAGCAAGAAGTTATAGAAGCTTCCCAAGATGCCTCCCATGACTCCAAGAAGAAGCACAGAAGGTACGTCAGCAAGATGGTAAGTGATGTTTGCTGAATAGACGTCGAACATGATGAGCCCTCCTTTGCCGAACAAACCACATTTCCCACTCAAACACACATCGATTAGGGCACGGAGAACTATGGCGACTACAGCTGTTGCGAAGAAAGATCTCCACAACAGGGCACTTCTCCACCTGCAAAAAGAAAGACAATGTAGAGATTTCAGAATCCTTTTTGGGTTTTGGCAAGAGTAACATTGTGAGAATGGTTAGCTAGCTATACCAGGAGGCCATTTCCTCTAGGGCGAAGAGCACACCCCCTACAGGGGCGCGAAAGGCAGCAGCGATTCCAGCTGCCGATCCACAGGTGACGAGGTCTCGCCTGTCACGGTCATTCTTGAAGAATCTTAGCCATTTCCATGTCAAGCCATACTTCTTAGAGCCACCTTGGCTAAGCAAGGATGCAACGCAGGCGCCTGTGTGGACCATTGGCCCTGCCTTCCCAACTACAAGAGATGCTGACACAGCTGTAATGCTTCCAACAACCTGCATTATGACGGAAATTTTATGCCGGTTGCGAATTGTTGATCTGTCCTGATCCGTTTCCTAACATAAATGACCTAATCCGACTCGTACTCTAGACAAAGAACTAATATGGATATAGAAATACCAATCCCTACCCCACTCCATTGCCGATTCCTACTTATCTAGGCAAGTCTCCTGATTTGGGCAAAACCTATCCTGAAGAAAGCATCAAAGCAATTACCTTCACAAAAAGAGTGCGCAAAGACAAGATCCCAGGAGCATCCACACCATTGAGGTAAGCCTTCACTTCCGGTATACCAGAACCGGCGGCAGCCGGAGCTATGAATGCCGTGATGAGGCATGCAAACAGAGTCAATACCATGTTAGATGCAGAGAACACGAAAAATGCCATCTTGGACCTGCCAACAATTTTCAATCCAAATTCAGCGGGAACAAAAGACAAAGCTTTCGAAAATTTGCAGCAGTATTAGCTCGAGAAATAAACACTCTGCTGCCAAATCCCAACCTTCCGGCGAGCATCATGTTGGAGGTGACAACGAACTTCAATCCAGCAATGTTCTCGACGGCCAAGTTATTGAAGAACCCAATTAGGCTAACAATCAATCCAACAAGAAAGCAGAGCGACCACTTCATGAACAAGTACTGGAACATCTGCTTCTTCCCGCGAGACCTCCAGTCCTGCTTGAACACGTCATTCTCCGCGATTCTGCGCCAAACCCAGTAAGAGTTTACTCGAAGCCAGAAGAACCCAAACGGGAAAACAGGTAAAAAGAATCGAACTTTTCGAACTGGGGGATCTTACTCGTAGTCGAGGCTTTCGATCGGACAGACATTGGCGCCGACGAGGGCGACCTGAGAGGTTGAATTGGTGAGGGAACGCTGTGGGAGCAACAAGGGAGTTGCAAGTGACTCGGAGTTGCCGTTGCCATCGCCACCGCCGTCCGGGGAGAGTCCGTTCATCGGGGTTTTGTAAAAACGGAGAGGAAAGACGCAACCGGATGGCAACAAATTTGAGGAAGGAGCAGGAGAGAGTAGAGTTGCTCTGCCCTCTAGCTGTGGGGGCAGAGTCAGCGGAGAAGTGAAGCGACCTACGACTATTGTGAGACTCTGAATTCCCCCTTTTTTCCTTTTCTTTTTCTTCTGTCTATGAAGATATAGATAGGGTTTCTTCGTCCCAATTATTGAGTTTGGATTGGACATCTCAATGATCTCAAACCTCATTTATGTAGTGAACTTGCAACTTACAAGCTTGATGTTTAAGGTTCTTTAAGTTCTAACCATGGTAACTATGTTTGTATTGTATATGACAATCTGATAAATTTCGATAAATTTCGATTTTATTAGTAGTCAAAATGTGGTGATATATAAATAAATTTTATGTAAAAACTGTATTGATTGATTTTATGTTATAATCAATATTGATTGGTATAGACTGATATCATATTGGTAAGATATTGATTTTGATTGAATATATTATTTTGCTATAACTAATGTATCACATTCTCGAAACAAAAGCAATAAATTGTGTTGTATTGATAAGTAAAGACTCAATCACAATTAGGGATGGCAAAAATATCCGTAACCGTGGATATCCGCCCGAGTCCGACCTAATTGGGTAGGGTAAAACTCGTACCCGAAGGCCATTTAGTGGGTAGGGGTAAAACCCGAACCCGAATATTGCGGGTAATGGGTGGGCATGGTTTTCTCACTATCCAACCCGAACTCGTCCGATTATACACATGCATATGTATTTTGTCTAGAAATAATCAATATTTTTCTCTTACATATTTTATATTTAGCATAAACATATAATAGTTTTATGAAATTGTGTTGTTTTAATTAATTTTCTTCATTCTAGTGAATTATTGTCGTACTTTTTGTCTTACGTAACGTGAGAATACGTGTCAATATTAACATATTGGTTGGGGTTATAAAGAGAAACTGTTACCCATGGATAACCGTGGATACCCGAAACCCGAACGGGTATGGGCATGGTTTAGATTTTCTACCCGTTTCTTATGTGGGTATGAGTAAAACCCGAACTACTCTAGATAGGATAGTGGATATGCACTATCCGTCCCCGACCCATTGCCATCCCTAAACACAATTTTACCACTCAATTTTACTAACTTGTTTGGCAGCTACGTCCTGCACAATCTCAACTCTCAAGAAGCATTATCTTATCAATAATCATTATGTTCCTGAGTGAAAATGAATATAATTCAATGACCTTTTTGAAATGTAGATTAATTCATTGGATTATAGATATATTTTGTATTGTCCATGTCATGTATGATATTTTATTATGACAACATTATCATACATGTTTTTTTATTATGTTTTCCATCCAAATGTCACTAACTACTAGTCTACTATCAAACTATACATAATTCATTTGAAATCATTATTTCCATCGAGAAAACTAATGAAAATAGAATTTTACCGTGCAATGTCTAATGGTTATATTACTTTTGGTCTCTCCATCGAAAATCTGAAATCTGATCAAAATGACACCTTGAGGCCAAAGCAACATTGAAATATGTTCATCCAGAAAAGTAGTTTCCTAAAAAAGCAATGTGATCTAGCACAAAATTAATTTCGTGATAAACATCTTTTACATCAAATAAATATAGACGTTAAACCTCCCCAATCAATTTGAGTCGTGTATCTAGATGTAGCGTTTTGTAAACAACTTTGATAATGTTGAGTCTGTCACTCTCCATTTCCTACTCCTATTCCCAAATGATCTCAAAACCATGCACAATTTTAGTCAAACTTGCACGGATTATGTAACCTCCAAAAAGGCAAATATATATGTTTGCTAGAAAGGCGAAAACAGAGTGTCCACAAGCTCCCAAGAGAAAGAAAGGAAAAGAGTTGACAGACATCGACCGGCGTTAAATCGAAAAGTTCGGTTCATGTCGGCAGCGACGGTGAACACGGTCGCCGTCCGGTCTTTTCTCGCCGTTTCATTTCCCTTATTACATTTGGCCCTTCCAAGCCGCGTGTATTTGAAGTAGTTGTTAGTTCATTCGCAAGCAAGAGGGCCGACTTGAAAAAAAAGCCACGTCCCTTTCCCCACAAAAATCTTTGATTTCCACGACGAATTTCCCCGTTTCTCAATGGCCATATTCTAATTCTTCTTCCAACTTTCCCATTAATCAATTCCCAATCTGACCCACCATCGGAAAGGCTTCCTTCCCCAATCCATTTCCCCGGAAAACCCGTTACTGTTCACTTCATCTACTCTTCTTCTTCTTCTTCTTGTTCATTCCCTTGTTTTCCCGCTTCACCTCTTCTTTCTCTGCTTCCAGCTGAATCCAGTTGGAAGAAAATGTCCTTCTTCGTTGGCTTAGTCGTCGGGATAGTCGTGGGCTTTGCTCTGATCGTCGTATTCGTCCGCTCCGAGAATGCGCGATCCAAGCTTCGTACTGACCTGGTCAGTGTCTCGGTTTTATTGACTTCGTTTGACTTCACTGGGTGGATGAGAAAGTTTTGAACTTTGGCAATTTCGTGATGTGGGTGCTCATTGATTTGGCTGGTTTCAGGCGGCGACGGTGGCGGCTTTTGCGAGAATGACGGTTGAGGATTCTAGACAGCTGTTGGGTCCCGAGTATTACCCTTCTTGGGTCGTCTTCTCTCAGCGCCAGAAGGTGAGAAGTTGTTGTTGATCTGTGTTTCTGTCAAAAAATGTCCTCAGCTGGGTCTCCTGATTTGTTGGGGGGTTTTTTTTTTTTTTTGTGTGTATTGCACAGTTGAATTGGCTTAATTCTCATCTGACGAAGATATGGCCTTATGTTAACGAGGTTGGTAACTTCAATGTTCTCTTGGTTAAGCTTGAATCTTGATGAATGTTTGAGACATTGTGGTTTGATGGGGAGTTAAGATTTGTTTTCTTGGAAATCTTGGCGCATTGTAGGCAGCTTCTGAACTTATAAAGAGCTCAGTTGAGCCGACTCTTGAGCAATACAGACCCATAATTCTTTCATCTCTCAAGTTCTCCAAGTTCACTCTTGGTACAGTTGCCCCTCAGTTCACAGGTTGGTCCACTTCTTGCTTTTCTTTTCTGATTAGCGAAACTTGGACTAGTTTGAGATTCGAAGTAGAGAATTGCGTTTCCATAAGCTTCCTTTAGCTGATGAAGATTCTGTCTCTTGTAAATATCGTGGAAGAGTGTGGTTTTTTAACTGTGTGTTCGATGATTCGGTTAATAGTTGCAAACGATTGTTTAACTTTGGTTATCCAAACGTCCTTACGAAAGCAATGCCATTGTGTCATTGTCCAGGAGTATCCATTTTGGAATCTGATAGCAGTGGTGTTACTATGGAGTTGGAAATGAACTGGGATGGAAACCCAAACATAGTACTTGATGTGAAGACCAGGCTTGGTGTTTCATTGCCTGTCCAGGTGCTTATTATTTACTCATAGAATTGCAATGTCAACCATTTAAATGAATTAAAGACCACAGTGTTTAATTATCCTTCTTACTCTGATGACTGATCTCCAAGATGAAGTTGTTAGTGTCCTTCTGCCACCGCAAATATATTGACATTTGTTGTAATGTGAAGCTAGTTTGTTTGATCTATGGGATTCCGACTTTTTGATCTTTTCCTTTTTTACCTTTTTTTTATTTCTTATCTTCTATCCAGGTCAAAGATATTGGATTTACTGGGGTTTTCAGGTTAATCTTCAAACCGCTTGTTGAAGAGCTTCCTTGCTTTGGAGCTGTTTGTTATTCACTGAGACAAAAGGTTCAGCATTTTGTCTTTCTAGTTTTTGACAACTTCTGATGTAGAGATTATAATGCTCTTAACGAACATGTATTGGTTGTGCAGAAAAAGTTTGACTTTAAGCTTAAAGTAATTGGAGGTGACATAACATCTATTCCTGGACTCTCTGGTGCTTTGGAGGTTCGTAATTATTTTTGGGAACTCTTTCATATGTGGTGAAACTAATGCTAATACTAATTACAAAACCACTTCCTTATTGTGCACAGGATACTATACACAATGCTATTGAAGACTCTATTACCTGGCCGGTCCGAAAAATTGTCCCTATTTTGCCTGGGGATTACAGGTGTGGCAATCTATATTACAAATGTTATATTTGCTTGTGCACATTGATGTAGACCCATGAACCGAGTCATAATGTTGTTTAGACCCTGTTCAGGTGGACCAATATTGTAGGAGGAATATTTGATTGAATGTGTTAAAGCTATTCAAGACTTGGTTGATATCTTTAAAACTCAGAAGAAATTCCAAACAAAAAGTTATCTCATGTTTCCCCAGCTATTCCTGTCTTCGCGATATCATCATTGTGGAGCCCTTTCTTTTCCTATGTCCAGTGACTTGGAGTTGAAGCCATCTGGTACACTAGAAGTGAAACTTGTGCAGGCTAAGGACTTGACAAACAAAGACTTCATAGGGAAATCAGATCCCTATGCTGAGCTGTACATAAGGCCGCTACGTGAACGAACAAAAACCAGTAAAATCATCGTAAGATACTTGGCTTCTTTTTCATAGTTCATAGCTTTCTTTAACTTGCTTGGGATGAAGGTTTTTAAACTGTATTCCTGCAGAGCAATGATCTGAATCCAATCTGGAATGAGCACTATGAATTTGTTGTTGAGGATGCATCCACTCAACACTTGTATGTTAAGATTTTTGATGATGAGGGGCTTCAAGCTTCTGAGCTACTTGGATGTGCTCAAGTTCAATTAAGCGAGCTTGAACCTGGTAAAGTGAAGGATGTGTGGTTGAAGCTGGTCAAAGATTTGGAGGTTCAAAGAGACAACAAATACCGAGGGGAGGTGAGATTTGTCATGGTAGTTAATTAGTCAAAACGCTGCTGGAATTCCTAAGTTTAACGTACATTTATGGCTTGCTGTGATTGATACCAACTTTTAGGTCCACTTGGAGCTGCTCTACTGCCCGTATGGTATGGAGAACAGCTTCACCAACCCCTTTGCCAAGAAAGTCGAAATGACAACCTTAGAAAGGGTGCTTAAAAGTTCAGGAAATGGAATAGCAGATGCTGCTCTAACTGAAAGGGAAGTCTCACAGAAGAAAAGGGAGGTGATTGTTAGAGGAGTTCTTTCTGTAACCGTGATTTCTGCTGAAGACTTGCCTGTTGTTGATCTCATGGGCAAGGCTGATCCTTTTGTTGTCCTTACCATGAAAAAGTCGGATACTAAAAACAAAACCAGGGTAAGTTTCTCTTCCATTACACTTGAGTCTTCCAATGTCTCCATTTCTGTTGATTTTCTAAATTCTCAATAATACGACCAATTCATACTCATCATTTTAGCCTTTCCTTTTCTTGCTAGGTCGTGAATGAGAACTTGAACCCTGAGTGGAACCAAACATTTGACTTTGTTGTGGAGGATGCACTGCATGATATGCTCATTGCTGAAGTTTATGATCATGACACCTTTCGCAAGGTAAGTTTGGTACCATCCTCTCTCAAAACGCCCATGGATTGTGGTTCCTGACAAGTTTGGATTTTTGGTAGCACTGTTCTCATTCAATATTTTGTTATTTAGGAATATATTGGGAGATGCATCTTGACGTTGACCAGGGTCATATTGGAAGGAGAGTGCAGAGAATGTTTCACGCTGGATGGTGCTAAATCTGGAAGGCTGAATTTGAGCCTCAAGTGGGTTCCACAACCAATCTACCGCGATTCCCAGTGGTAGGAGGCGCCACAAGCCATAGTTTCGGTACTCAGAAATTCCCATCCTTCGATCATGGAGCTCAGTGTATCTCATTGCTTGGAAACAAGCTGTACATAAGAATTCTTTTTGTGGATTACTCAGAAGATTTTTGTTTCAGTGGATGGATAATGAGAGATTTTTTGTGAGAATGAGATGGTAGGAAGCAGAGCTTTTTTGACATGTTGTAATCCACGTATGCTTTATAGGGTTTCAATAATATCAACGATTCCAATCAGGCCCTTTGAATTCTCATGATACTGCTTGAAGATTAGCAAATACAGAAACAATGTCAGAATCTAATAGTAAAGACTAAAGATTCAACGACGGAAACAACAGCATCCCTGTTATAAATATGACGTAGACAAGGATTGCATATGGCATTTGCATTATACATTGAAGGAACTGCCATAATCTTCAGCAATCGGCTGCTGATTTGGTGTGAGCTTATCACTCTGAATCAAGCAAGAACTTAGCATTAATCGGCTGGATGGTACTTCTCAAGTGATGCTTGTTTAGTTTCCTGCGTCCCAGATTGCCTCCCCTGCAGGAAATCCAGCACAAATTCAGCTGGTATGTAACAGGACCAGAGAATTTTGCATGTTACTCAACAAAAATGGTGGCAAAATTCGTCATTATGATTTCCTTACCAGTATTGGTTGTGCAATACAAATGCATCAGTGGGCACCTTTTTGCCATCCTCGTTGCGGTTCCAGTGGTACAACGCATGTGTCCTATTCTTTATCTCTAACGTTGAATGCCCATAACTGGCTTCCCTGAAAGCCGAATAATCTGGTTGTGGTTCTAAAAACCTGCACATGTCATCAATGGAATGGTTGATTCCTTGATTTGATAACTTATTAGCAACTGAATCTGTGAGAGTTTCGGGTTATTTATGTTTATATATACCTTCCAGCAAGACCTTCTTGATTTCCTCCATCTCCTACTGTAATATACACAGGCGCAGATTTGTCTGGAATAGGATATCGATCGCCACTTGTCACATTGTATTGGATGTTTGATATTCGGTACTGGAGATAGATAAGAAAGAAATGCATTAGCTTTTCATACACTGCACAACTCTATTTTCGTAAGAAGTAAAAGCTCCTCTGACTTACCGATCTTTCATAAGCGTGGACATGACCAGCAAAGATAACATCGACTCTGTATTGAACAAACCATGTCTCAAAAGCCGCTCGCATACTTTCACCCTCCATGAAATGTGCTTCATTGCTGTTGTAGATAGGGGCGTGCATGAGAACAATGAGCCACGGCGTCTTCTCTCTGTCAACCTTCTTCAACTCTTCCTCAAGCCACGTCCATTGTGGAGTGTATTTCACTGGTCAAAAGGTTGAATTAGAGAACAACTGATAGATTACCATAAAGAAGAGTCGAAGTTCAGAAGGTTACCAAAAGGTGAATAGCTGGAGAGCACAATGATGTGAGCAGATGCACGTTTGATTGCGTACCAAAGAGGATTGGTGCTTTTGGAAGCCAAGTAAGGAGTTGGGTACCGATGAAGAAAGTTTCTGAAAGGCACAACCTCGTCCTGTGACATAAGGTGGAAAAGATGGTCTAGAATTACTCAAATGGAAAAGCGTGAATCTCCAGTGTTACGACATTGAGAATAGCACTAACAAGTATACCATGTATGGCATGAACTCGATTTCATGATTTCCAGCAGCCCACATCCATGGCTGATATGCTGTGCTTTGCTCGACAAAACGGCCCCATGTATCCCATCGGATCCCAACATCATTATACTGATATCTGTCTGAATAAGAAAGATCCCCAACGAATAACACTGCATCTGCCCCACTCTGCATGTAGTGTTGAAGGGTAGAGAGGGAGTTATATGTTTGGCCTAGATCACCTGGAAGACATAAATAGAATGGAGCGCAACCGAGTGATAAATCAGTAACCATATAGGGAAAACTGCAGCTCATGAAAATGCATATATGCACAACACAGGTGGCAACTTACCAATTATTCCAAACTTATAAGGAGCATCTGGATGAATCTTCGGTGGTGTTTGGAACCAGAATTCTCGAGAAGATTCACCATCACCGAGCTTGTAATAATACTTAGTAGCATACTGCAGACAAGAAAATATCTCAAAACGAATAACTCGGGCCAAGTCTGCGAAGTTCGAAACACATGACTTCAAAGTTCTTGAAAGTGAAATTTACCTCAAGGCCATCAAGGAGGCACTCGTGAATGTAACCTGATTTGTACTTGTAGAAGGAATAGTTTGACACTGTCCCTTCAGCAGTCAAATCATATTTCTTTTCCGACTTACCATACTGTACTTTGAGAGAACCAGGCTCGTCAGGTGTCACCCATGAGATGATCACAGCCTTCCCTTCATAGTCACCTTGTGTAATGTGCACCTATGGTTGTTGAGATGAAACAAAGAAATTATGATAAAAATGCATTACACACTCCCATAACCAGTTACAACAACCCTCAAACAATAATAGATTCCAGACCGCAAATGCACTCTCTTTCCATTTAAAGCAGGTACAATAATCTCCACTCATGGACTTAATAAGCAAACGTAATCTCTTTTGCAAGCAACTCAAGAAAAGTTACAGTTTACCTGTTGAGGTGCATTTCGACCTTTTGGAACTGCAAATGCTTGATTATCAAAAGGGATATCAGTCGATGGCCACTCCGAACGCACGAAGGTACTTGTCATCTTCGCATTCCCATTGTTCAAACCACTCAAGAACAGAAAGAACGCGGTAACAAGCCCAACCCAGAACTGCTTCATCTTTACAAACTTTGTAAACCCAACCTATCTGCAGTCATCAAATAAGCATCAAAGTCGGAACGTCAGATTCTCAAGTCAAATTTTCATTTTGACACAAACCCTTCCTACCAACCAACAGCCAACTCCTCCCAAACTTGGGAGGCAGAGGAATCAAAGAACAACTCAAATCACCAGTGACAACGGGTGAAGTTCAATGCTTTCGAATTCCACAAGGAACATGGATAATTTGCAGGTAGAGCCATTCAATGATCGATACCAATAACAGTCAACCTTGACTCGATTTGGCTGATACCCAGAAATTGAAAAAGGAGGGATCCACAAAGATCACAGTTTGGTAAAGAGAGATCTAAAGACGAGACATTTTGCTTACCTGAGAAACATTAGCAGATAAGGTGACGATGAAGCAGTTGAGGAAGAGAGCTGAGAAGAAAGCAAATGATTGAAAGAAGCAATCTTTATTTTAGAGAGTGTCATTTATCTCTTCAGAATTACAGTTGCAGTTAGGAAGCTTTTGTAGCGGAGGCGCAGGTTTACTGTCAGTGGATGCCCGACACCGGAATCATGACGCCATCCATGCGTCAGTTTCGCCAGGCAAAATTGTAGGCCCAACAAGCTCAATTGTCAAACCATGCACTTGGGTGGGGTCTGGCCCGAGAAAAGGCCCGTAATTTTGTTTCATTTCGCTGATTAAGGGCCCGAACATTTTGGGAGGTTTTTCGCGAGGAAGGAAAGGGAAATTCTTCGAGGAAGGCGATCGATTTTGCTCTCATCAGCGGCGGCGATTGAAGACGGCTGCGCTAGCTCCTCCGTCGACGGCGGAAACCCCAATAATTTCTGCAGGTTTGTTCCCACCTCCACTCTCGTATCGATCTCTCGAATCGTTTGGTTTTCCCCCGTGGATGTGTTTGCTCAGTTACCCTGGTTGGGAGTGAGCTCCTTTCGCCATTGTAGCTGAAAAGAAGAGAACTTTGGAAATTCGTAGTAGAGGGTTTTTGTTTCCTGATTCATTTGGATTGCTGATTGTAGTGTGATTTCCCACTTCTCCATCGCAATGTTGTGGGCAAGTATAAGGAGGAAAGTTGTAGATTCGGCAGTAAACGCTTCCATCGGCCGCGGCTTTACTGATTTTGGTACTTATGCTAGAGGGAATCCAGTCTGTTCATGGCCATCAAGGTTAGTACAGTAGTTCGTAGTTTGAGCAGTCTTTCATCTTAAGAAATGACTAACTTGATTGCTGTTTGAGAGGCTCTATGAATGTTGATAAACCTACTTGGGTGTTCTGATTCATTGGAAGTTGGCTTTTGAAAAGCATATGCTTGATTTGCTATTCATTTGATACCATTTCGTTGTGGAGCAGAAACTCGTCGGGTTATGGACTGAGTCGGTTGTTTTCTTCGGCAGCAGAAGCATCATCAACTAGAAGTGAAACCCAGGTGCCATGTCTAGGCAGTTTGATTTCCTGTTAGCCACGCTTTCCAGTTGTATCCTCCAATTATACCTTGAAAGTCTGAAGCTTTTTGGTGGGTTGCATTTGTGTAGTGATTTCGACGACTTTGTTAAACGTTACAGGTACCTGTGGCGAGGGCAATGTGGAAGGGTCCATTCGTGGATGCTTTCCTGTTGAAATTAAAGAACAAGGGCGCGCCACTAAACAACAGGAAGATCTGGTCTAGGAGGTCGGTCATATTGCCGGAGTTTTTGAACTCCACCGTCAGGATATACAATGGGAAGTCGTTCGTTCGTTGCAAGATCACCGAGGCCAAGGTGGGCCACAAGTTTGGGGAGTTCGCTCTGACGCGAAGGAGGAAGTTCAGAGGAAGCGATGGCAAAGGGGGTAAGACTAAGACCCTTAAGAAGGGTGGCAAGAAGTAGTAGTGATAATGGGCTACTCATCTTTTACTCGTCTGCTACTACAACCTTAAGAATTTGAAGATGGAGCTTTACAATAATGAAAGATTCTGAGATGTGATTGGGAAAATGTGGGATGTGTTGCGGCATTGGTTTCTTAGTTTTTGAAGTCCGTGGTTCTGAAAATGTATAATTTGATTTGGATCAAATCAGTAATAGTTCGGACCATCAAATGTATCACATGACCTTTCCATTAAGTTTCTTACCATACTTTCTCTCATGCTATTCGATCCAACCCTGTACCAGTACGATCGGACCACTGCCCACCGGTTATTCGGGCAGGGCAAACTCGAACAATCAAGCACGAAATGAAGTTTCCTAGAGATTTGGAACTCTGTTGTGCTTAATTCCTTGAATGCAATCGAAAATAGTAGAGTTATCAAGTGCCAGAAATAGACCAAAACTGAAGCTTCATAGAAGAGCATATACAGACCACTAAAGAAGAATACATACTCTCTGTCGGCACTGTCTTCTGCCTTTTATGCAGCAGATTGATAAAAAAAAAAAAAAATCAAATCTAAGTACAGTTACAGAAGCTCGATGTACATGCCACCTCAATTTATTGATTCCATTTTGCCTAGCAGCCGTCGGCCATCGCTGGAAGCTCGAAGCACGCTGAAGCAACGTGAAATCTCATTACAAAAGCACAAAACTTTTTCCCCCTCGGAGTTGAGGTCAGAGGAATGACCAGGAAAAGGAAAAGGAAAAGCTCTGGAGATATCAGATACCTAATTCAACAACCGAAAGGGAAACTCAGCTCTTATCCCG
Source organism: Linum trigynum (assembly GCA_964030455.1). Classification (NCBI taxonomy): domain Eukaryota; kingdom Viridiplantae; phylum Streptophyta; class Magnoliopsida; order Malpighiales; family Linaceae; genus Linum; species Linum trigynum. Next base: position 4,061,548 of record OZ034814.1, on the reverse strand, counting down.
TCTCCAACTCTTCCTGGCTATGCTCACCTACTCTCTTAGAGAAAACGGCCCTGAATATCGTGAAAGCTGCGATGAGAGCAATCTCCAAGTGCTCAGAACTACTGATCTTGACACCAACTTGCCCCATCTTCAGTGAGTTCAGATTCACATTAACACCCACTCTAGTACCACGCATTGCCTGAAACTCTGACTGCACTCCACCACTCAATACTGTATCCTTCTCAAATGACAGAGGGGACAGGAAGACACTCAAACAATCGTTCCTAGCTGGGTAATCAGTCCCTAGCACAGTGGCTTCGAACCTCCCACCATATGCAACTTGTCCAGCACCTCTCATTTGTGCTGCATTGACCAAAAACTTCCACCTCTTACCAACCAACACCGAATCTTCAACCTTGCCACCTACATAATACTTCTTGCCAAACGATGTCAATGAAACCCCACAGTCCATAACATTGTGCTTGAAATTCTTCATTCTCGTGTTGCCGTGAACCGTGTAAAACATGTCTTTTCCAGCAGATTGAACATTCAGACCTACAGAGTATGAGGGCCCCCAAGGATCAGAATATGCAGTAGTACACTCTGACTGAATATTGAAGTTTTGTTTATCCTTGCTCATCTGCCCGGAAACTGAGGCATGGAGGTTCTTCCTCATTTCCACAGAAGTCTCCAAGTTTATACCGTCAAACCCAACATCATGATCCCATCCTTGAGGATCAAGTACTGGCCTTGGAATAAATTGTTCATTTGTGACAAGGCAGCGATATCGATGCACATGACAGTCCGAGTCGAAACTCAGAGGAACCACCATGTCTGCTAAGAGGACTGCCTCCGGCAAGGTGGCAGATTCATCACCCTCTTCATGACTTACTTCTCCCACAAGCTGCTTCTCCCTTCGTCTTCTACACTCTTCTTTCAACTGTTTCTTCAAGTAAAGTGTCTCCCGGTAATCTAGCTCATCAAGATAATCATGTTTATGAGACTTGCTCAATTTTGAGAACTGGGATTTTGACAGGATACGGATCGGTGGTAGTTGGTCGTATTCATCTTCTCCTTCTTCATCTGATAGTAGAATCTCGTCGTAGAAATCATGACCACCATCTTGAGTAGGATTTGAAATAGATCTATACTTGACAAACGATGAGAGCAAATGGGGAAGAGAAGGTACCCGCGGTTTAGTCTTTGCTCCCAAGTCAATGCTCTTCTCGAGTCGCAATATGTTGCTCGCAACACTAAGAACTTTACTGCAAATGCACAATAGCATAAAATGAGATCTCCAGACCTGACCATTCGGAAGAATAGCGTCACCACGGGTATTCTTCACGCACTGAGGATGATTCTCCACAAGAATCACAGGGTTCTCGAGTTTCGAGTCAAGAACTGCTTCGTGGATGTAGTGTTGCATCAACTCAGAGCACCGATTCACATATGATTCATAGCTGACAGGATACCCACCAGTTCCTTCTGGAAGGGAAGAGGAAGCATGAGTCATTACAATCAAGGTGTTGAACCAAATAGCATTCCCGAAAACGTCCGTCATTAGCTTCAGCAGTGGGAAGTCGCAAGAGCCCATGTTGATGAGGTCGAGGCGCTCGACGAATAAAACAATGTCTGGAGGGGATCTCCTGATGAATCTTTTGACAGAGAGCATGATCTTTCGATTTCTTCTAACACTGCTGGTCGATGATGGAGAGAAACCAGGTGTATCTATGAAAGTTACTCTAACCCCATTGAGAGAGCCACTAATCTCTTGTATACGGTCAGTGGCCGGTTGAAATGCACTAGTGATTGTCTTTCTTTCATCCAGTAATGAGTTTATGGTCGCACTCTTCCCAACTCCTGTTTTCCCAAGTACAAGTATTCTCAAGGAGAAGTCCAGTTCAGGTGAGCCGGAAGACTCTTGAGCTGCTGCTATCGCTTTGGCCCTAGCATTTCTCACTCTGTCTGGTGGCTCAGCTCGAATCGAAGTCGCAATGTGTATCCTGTATAAAACCTTCGCCACGAGGAGATTGTCTGAGGACAAACTGAACCGTTGAAGCAGACGAAAGAGCTTGATTTTGAGATCTTCAATCCTTGCCAAAGGATCCGTCTTTCTTCCCTCAACATAGTGATTGCGTGGCTGGGAAGCTGCTTCGACTACTTGCTGGGGAGTAGTGGTATCAGTTCCACTCTCCCGTCTACTCTCAATGGAACAAGGTGCCCCTGAATGCAGTGGCAATGCCTCCGAATTGGTGGTTAAATCTACAAAAGGCAGAAATAATAAGTTCGACTCAGTCCTAAAGGTATACACCACATCCAGACCAGAATTTGGCACTGCATTCAATGGTTACCGTAGCTTAAAACAATCACACAGCGGTGGAGCTTACTGCTGAACATATCATACATCACCCATCACCTATCCCTCATATCGTAGCAAGAGAAGACTAAATGTTGCAGCTCCCACTTCAAGGTTGAGTTAAACCCGGATTTTGGGGCGAAACATACATAGTATCTACCCATTTACAACAACCAGATGGAAATGGATTTTGGCAGGTGATGCAATTAGTAAATTTACCTATGTCATCAGCACGTTGATCCACTGGAGGCGGGCCACTGAAGCCGCCGGGTGACAACGAGGCCAGAGATTTGACCAGCAGCTGGGGGAAAACCCAATCCATAATTCCCTTCATCTTTCGCACTGAACATCACAATTCAAGAATCATTAAAAAGCTGAAGAACAGAATCGAAGAAAGCGAAAGCCACCGGGGAAAGCAATGATTATGTTCCTTACCCCCCAACACTTCAATTACCCAAAACGCGAGACACGAGAAAAAAGCGAAGGAAAACGAGCACAGCTGCTTTTACTGGTGGTGGGGAATCAGCGGGCGCAGCAGAATCGGTACTCTCGCCATTCCTGGAGAATCGCGTAGAAAAATTACACAAACCCAGTTAAGAGAACTGCAAAATCGGAAACTGGTTGTGTCAGTTAAAACTCGTTGTGCAGCGGAACAGGCATAACCTAGCTCGAGAGAAACGCGATGAAGAACAAGTGACGAGGAGATTAGAGGGCAGACGGGAAAGGATCGCCGTGGGGTAGGCGGGAGGTGAAAAAGCAATGATACTGAATCGGAGATTGGCCGGCGGTTGGTCGGGACTGGAGGAAGATGGTGATAACGAGAAGGAGAAAGGAGAGGTGAAGGGGTTTGGTGGATAAGAGAAGGAGGAGTAAGACAAACAGGGAGAAGAAGGGATTTTGGGAACGACAGGCGCTAGCAATAGCATCCACCACACGTGTATTTTTTGTTCTATTTTTTGGTCCATAAAGAAATAACACATTAATCACCCAACTTTGATAGTTGACGAATTTTGCTAGTGAAATAATGTGACATGTAGTTTAATCGGTTTCGATCAATTGAAGAAAGTATAAGGAAATTTGTAGTGTCTAAAGGTAATAGACGCTTATTATGTAAACGAAGCAAATAATGTGACAAGTAATTGGTGCCGACCAACGATTGATCAGGACGAAAAGTTCCTTGTAATAGTTTCCTTCACCGAGTTATTAACCTATCACGCACGAAGGATAATTTCGCTGAATCGAATGTTAAGTTATAGGGCGGAAAAGCTAATGGTGCAAGAATGAGTTCGATAGTTCGACATGTACAATCATTGATCATATACTGCAACTACAAATCGACACACCTGCATTTGGAACTTATATACAGAAAGCCATCTCTTTCCACTTCTACGACATAACAAGAAGAATCTGATGATTATAGCAGCTATAGGTATCAATTTTGGAGCATTTTTCAACTGTCGCCATATCAACGTTCTATATCCAGTTTACTACTACACTCCCAATGGGGATTCTGATGGTGATACAAAAGCCAACCCAAAAACCAGTAATACGTCATCACTATGATCCCACCACCACCACCACCAAAACAATGCTTCTTCAACCAACAGAATAGAATAGGCAAAGAAAATCGAAGAACGAAATAGTTCGACGCAAAAAAGGAAGCCAATATTCCACGAATCCATTGCTGCAACTGCCATTGTAACCCTAAAACCAATAGTCAAAATCACCAGCAGAACCACCCGGTAGAAGGTGTTCAAGAAGAGATTCCATTTGCTTGTTTATTCTTTTCTGTATGCAGAACGAGCCACGACCAGACTCTGCACGCTTCAGCAAACTGACGACTGGCGTCGAATGCCTGTCATTGCGACCATGTCGTGCATCGGCATTGCCAGCTGCCTTACTTCCCCGGCATCAAAAACTGGTTCCATGCTTGCCTGGTAGTATATCGAGTATCACGATGGGCATACCTGGGCACTCGCTCTGTAATAAAGCATCTTCTGCACATAAAACATCATGTACCCCTGCGCAGCCCTCACCACATTCTCGTTCACTCTGGTAATCCATGCGTCGTCACATTTATACCACTGATTGCTCAGCCGCAAATACGTGACATAATGACCAGCATCCAGCTTTCCCGAGTGGGTCACCACGGCAAACAGCTCAAATTCCGAGGACATCTCGTTTGCTGCCACGTCATCTCCATCATCTCCTTCGAATGAGAAGACCCGGTTCCCGAATCGACTCCTCAAAATGGAAGAAGATAGATATGGTGCCATGTCCAGCGAGAAAGGGAACTGCAGGTACCGATCGACTTTCCTCGACATTTTTCGGGTGTGAGAGTGCTCGAATCTCTTGATGTGGAAGCAGGAGACCAATGGGAGCTTTCTAATCGACATCTGCTTCAGGGATTCCTGACTCACTTGGCACTGTTGACAGAAGAATTTCTGGTCGGACCCCAATCGCTCGGGTCGGGTGAAGCGGTCCAAACATCCAATCAGGGTAGATGTCGTGGGGATTTGGGTCGAACTGAAGCCGTTTGCTTCACTATTGGAAGATGGATGAGATTTAGCAGATGTCTTTCCATGAGCTGTCACTTGGTGAGGCTCCAAGTCGAGTGAGATGTCCACACATGGGTCATATGTTGTGGACGTAAAACCACAGGCCATGCACATGACATCGGACCGCAAGATGCCGGAAAATACTCTGTGTGCAATACAGCAGTCTCCATGTCCTGAAATTCAAAAAATCAAAGACAAGATATGGTTACCGATGTGTGATCAAGATAATATGTTCAGAGAAGTCCCGAAATAGCAAGTCTATTGTAGTCCTAGTATGTAACTTCACAAAAATAAAGCAGATAGATGCAAGCAACTACTAGCCTAAAATGAAATCAAACATTATATTTCAGCAATCTCCAAATCATATACTAATGGTCTATTTGTCAAGGACACTTAAATGATAAAACCAGGGATATGGAGAGTAATAGCAGAGTAATCAAGCTTAAGGAAATGCCACTGAGCCTATCAAAAAGGGAGACATCCAGAAGAAAGTTAGACTGAAGCTGGAAGACAATCCACAAAAAGAAAAAAAGAAGTTTGGCTGAACCTAATTATCAGGAATACGGGTGAAGATCCTGACAAGAACCGAGCGGGTGAAGGAAAAATTAGACTTACAGGAGCAAAAGCAGGATGACACGATCAAATCTGCAGGTTGGTGAAGACTTAGTCCTAACTCTTGCACTTTCAACTCCTAAGGCAAGTACATAGACCTAATAAACCCCCCAAAGCCTGCAGTTAAAAGTTACCAGTTATTTCTTTATCTTCAAGAGCATTTTCCAGAACAAAATTTAACACAGAGAAGAAGAAAAAAGTGTGAGTTGTCAAAAGCTTAAGATAACTCCAAAGACGTGCAGTTCGGGGGATCTATCGATCATGGCACTAATGCGAACACCAACTCTTCCAAGGCACGCATAACTACATGGTTTAGAAGTCAGGAACTTAGACCTCTTACTTGGCTGGGATATCTAATACCTCATAGGCCACCGAATTGTTTCCTCGACTCTAAAGGGACCTCCCATTAGCTGACACTTTCAATCCACAAGTTCGTTGATAACAAGAACATGCAGCAAGTAGCATAGTACAATCCAAAACTTAAGCACACAGATAGAACAACCAAAAACATAACCGGGCCATACATAGCAGGGAGATGGACATCACATTGCAAATCTTGGATTGTATAAAAGAACTATCTTCCACTAAATGAACTTAAAAGAACATGCACCTTTGACAAAGTACACTGCTAGGCTAGCTGACAGATGCAATGAGTTGGAAAGTGCAAACAGGATAAATTCGTTTCTAAGAAGGCATATCCGATTAACTGAACCAACAGTAGTTGCAAGCACACTTTTTCGGTTTACCTGGACTCTGGGGTTTTCCTCGATCCCTCTCCACATTTTCATGGATTCCATCAAGCATAGAAATGAAAAATTCATGAGCATCCTGCTGGTCATAGCTTGCCAAGTTAGACGCATGCTGCCACCAGCTGCAAACCAACCAAAAAAAAAAAAAGACAACCAATCAACGAATCATTCAGTAGAACAACAACAAACCATGATAGAAGTTCCAGACCCAGATCAAGTAAATGGGTACCTGTACAAAAACTTCGCGGGGCTATATGGTTTGCGATCGCCAGAAAAAACAGCGGAAAACATCGCATCCACGTCGCAAGCTAAGCACAGCTTCACACCCTTAATCATCCCATTGCTGTTGTCGCCACCACCATTCCCACCATTCCTCTTCCCGCCACCACCGACACCGCTGCTGATCCGGCCCGTAGTTGCCGCGTTCTTCAGCTGGCAGTAATACCGATTGTGCCGATCACTCAAGAAATAGTCCCTCAACGGCGGAGTATGCAGCAAGGCCTGCAACACCGAGTTCATAAAACAAGTGTTCCCCAGATTGTTCAGCCCTCTAAGCCCTCGAGGCCGATCGATCTCGCAATCCAACACGCTCGATCCATTATCCATCAGCAAACGCTCGCGAACATCGGGCGACCAGGGACGGTAATCTACCCGCCGCCGCTTCCGCATGTTCTCCGGGTTCCCCGACGACTGGACGGCGATCGCGGACTTGAGCGCGGCGGACTGACACAAGACCACGGCGGCATCGAAATCGCGATCGTAGATCTGATCGCGGCAGGCGCAGCAGAAAAGCTCGGCTCGATCGACATCGACCGCGATCTCGTGGCCGCCGAGGGGCATCGAGGCGGCGTGAGCGGAGGCATGGGAGGGCCCGCCGGAGGGAGCGTGGCAGAACACGGCTGCGCACGCGACGCAGGCGTAGAGCCTCGATGGGGAGGAATCGCCGCACGCTGCGCAGCGGGGGACCTCGGAGGGTTCGCGGCGGATCCCGGCCCGGCCGCCGGGAGGTTTGACGCGGAGGCAGTCCTGGAGGGCGCGAAAGGGCTTGGCGCCGTTGCGGGAACGGAAGTCGGCTAGATGAGGGCAGGAAGAAGTGAGGGGAGAAATCTGGCCGTCGATTCGGTGGTGATGGTGGAGGTGGTTGATCGTTGATGACATGGAGGGAAGAGATGGTGGTGGTCGGGCGGTGGAGAGGGAACGGCGGAGGAAACCCTAAATTGGGAGAACATAGGGGGGATGTAAGACGGCGGGAAATCAACGGCGGAGATTGTGGGGATAGGAGAAAGGAGAGTGATGAAGCTTCAAACCTCTTCCTTTATCAGTCCCCTCCGTTTCTTCCTATTTTTCTTTTGTTGGTCACTTTACACTATTGCCCTTTCTTGGTCACTTTACCAAGTTTCTTTCACCAACAAAACGGTCATATCCATTTCGTCAAATTAACAAAATGGCCATTTCGTCTATTTTTTTGTAATTTCTTTTTAATTAATTACCATGAACATGTCATATTATCTAGTAAGTTAATTTAAGCTCAACATCTCAATTACATTCCAACTCGAATCAATCCAAAAAGTCTCAAATTACGACATTAGTTATCGATTTGAATTTTCTTCAAATTTCACAAAACAAAACATATATTAAGTGATGACAAATCATGATTTTAACACGTCAACAAACGTCACTTACCCAAACTAAATCCCTTCTTGAATGTATCAGACGTCAATATAAAAGCTATTCAGTTGTATAGGATAAAACATGAATGATTGGAATGTGAAATAGTAGATTCGAACAAAATTGACCTCAAGTTTTCATGCATGATCAGTCAGTAAAATTCTATCATCAACAAACCCAAGCACCCTCGTTGAAACTGTTTTCCAGCGAGAAAACTTGCATTGAATTGAGATTGATTGCACCTTTGACTTCTTTGGAGAATAATTACTAACTACACGGTTCACACCTCTTCAAAAAAAAGTTCGAATGGGCGTGGTTGATTGATGATTTCTTGGAATGAAAATCTGAATTAAGTTACTTCTACTCCTATGGAGGTTCGGTGAGAGCTCCAAACTAAAAACTACGTATATGGCTACATGATGGAGAAAAGATAAAGGGTAAACTTGGCAAGTGTATCAGAGTGTTGGTTTTGGGACCTTTTGTCTCTGTCGACCACTCCCTCTATTTATAGCCACGAGGAGGTAACCGCCATAGAAATCACTTTTTGGATAACTGCTACAAAGAACCACTCCCTCTTCTCCAGAGTGGTAATTACTCCTTCAACCGCCTAGATGCTTCTCTTGGAACCGCCATGGGTCTTGGATTGTAGCCTGCCTCGCACAGTCTTGTTCCAAATCCCGTGCCATGCTAGTCTTTTGATAAGCATGTGGTGTCTCACAAAAGGAGGTCGTGGTCCTCTTGCCCCATTGCCATGGATTTCTTACTCATGTCCATGACCCTCTTGGGACTTAGTCACTAGTGATATAATGCTTCACCACCATGTTCTTCTCATACGTGTCCATGGCCACTCTCGTGAGGTGGCATGGACCTCTCAATCATGCACACGGCCCCTCTCGGGAGGCGGCATGGCCTTCCCAAACTTAGTATTTTTCAATGTATCTAATGCTGCTTGCTTCACGTCCATGGTCATCACATGACACGGCCATATACCTATTAATCATGCACATGACCCTTCTCGTGAGGCGGCATGACCTTCTCAGACTTAGAATATTTTTCAGTCATGCCTAAGCCTATTGTCTCGCGTCTATGGCACTTCTCGTGAAGCGGGATGGACCTCCCAGACTTAGAATCTTTTGGGTCATTCGATCTTGGTCATGAGGCAGCATGGCCTCTTCATTCGAGACCATGGACTTCTCAGTCATGTTCGTGACCCTTCCCGTGACACGGCATGGTCTTCTCATACTTAGCATTTTCAATCATGCCTAGAGCCTCTTGTCTCGCGATCATGCCCCTTCTCGTGAAGCGGCATGACCTTCTCATACTTAGTAATTTTTTATCTAGCCTGATATCCGCTTCTCGTGGCATCACGTGACTCCGATAAATTCTCCCTCCTCCATGGTCCCTCTCATTGACATGGCACGTGCTCCTAAATTGTAGACGGGCATGGCTCTCTTCGTGGGCTAAGATCAGGTGACTAAGGGGGAACCCTTAGTCACATGACTAAGTGAATCTCAGCCATTCCACCTCATTAAAATCCAATGACTCACATTAATCCAATTTAAAGAAGGACAACATAGCAATTACACCATTATTAAATTTTGATTTACCAATTAAAATACATAAAAGATGCAGTCTAGTTGATGGGATGGCTTCTTAGTAGTTCATGTGGGCGGGCTTGGATTTGGTGGCTTGCTTGTTTGGTTGCGGGCTGCCTCGCTATTGTTTGTTTTGCTCTGTTTTTCGTTTTTTCTGGTAACTTTATTAATAGATTTCACCATTAGCAAAAAAAAAAAAAAAAAAGATACAGCCCGCCGCGGTAGCTAGCACCCGCTCCCTTCTCCGGCAGCGTGGCATTTTTCGCAGGAGGGCACTTAGTCCCGCCGACCAGTCCTTTTCTCCGGCGGCATGGGAAAAATCTCTGGAAGGGTGACCATTTTTCCCAGGGGAAGGTCATTTTTTCCTAAGGAATTCTCTCCGCGGGAGGAGGGTGGGGAGAGGGAGAATTTTTTGTCATCGGCGGAGAGGATTTTTCGGTGATGGGAGATTTTCCGGCGACAACGTCTATTTTGTTATGTTTGTCGGACGCTTTTGTAAGTATGTTCAGTGATTTTGTATCAATTTGGCTTGTATCGTTTATCATTCTAGGTTGTCACTTTTATCTATTATATTTGCAATGTTTATATAACTAATTTGTATACATAGTAATTTGTAATGTTTGTTTGTTTAATTTGTATACTATATGTTGTGATTTGTATACTTTGTATTCATTGATTTGTAATACAAGTTTACTGTTTTGTATTGTAAGTAGTGGTATTTTGTACTATTAGTATATTTTGTAATGTTTACCGGTCTAGTTTGTATTGTTTGTATAGTTCGTATGTTTCGTATTGTTTGTAAATATGTTTGTATCTTTTGTCGCTCTAGTTCGTATTGTTCGTATGGTTTGTATTGTTTGTAAGTTCGATTTGTATACTTCGTAATTTTTCATTATACCCAAACTACCTTCGTCATTAATTAAAAAGTCATTCCCACTTTTTAACCGTCAGATTGATGTGTCCATATCTAAGGGATGGGAGGCGCTTAGTCAAGTGACTAAGCACCCCCCCTTAGTCATGGGATCTGGACCCCCTCTTTGTGAAGCGGCATGTCCTTCTCCATACTTAAAATATTTTTGCACAATCTCGTGGCATGGCATGGCCTCTTACAAGAGGCACATGTCCCTCGTTGGATCATGCCCATGCTCCTTAATTAATGTGTGACCTTATAAACTCATGACTTATCTTGTAACACATCAATGTAGTACAAGACAAATTTATAGTGTAAACAGAAACAAAACGACAAAATCCTAATCCCACCAAACTATGTAGGACCTACAAGAGAATGTACACTCATGCTGACAACTCAATCATCAATCTATAGCGCACGAACCAATCGGCATCGACAACTTATACGTACACGAATCCAAACTCGCCCGATTATACATGCACCACACAGCTTCCAACCTGAAAATGCTTTTTATTAATCAAATCATTATTCATCGAACTCATACCAACAACGACTGACTCGCTATGACACAACTCCTCACAAAGGCCAAGTGTAACCAATAAAAGGGACTGCAGTATAGTGGCTCAAGTAATAAATATCGAATCCACGGGTCTCTAGAGTTACTATTACTCAGCTTTAGTTCATTATCTAGCAAACTAGATTAGGATGAAAGAACTAAAACTACTCTAGCAAACTACAGTTAAAGTTAATCTAATTACAGGTTGGAAACTCACTTAGGTATGATTCCCCCTAGCCACTAGCCAGTTTAATGATTGATGATCTCTAACCTGTTTCACTTTCATTCACAATGCGGAGAATCCTTAACTAGACCTTGAGTCTCGACTAAAGGAACAAGGCCCTCTTGAGTCAATTGCCTAGAGGGACGTATCCTTCTCTAGAACAACCGATCAAGGCGTTTTGAACTAGACTCCCTCTATCGAAAGAGGTTCTCAATCGATACAAATCATTATCCAATCGTTTCTGTTAAAACCACTTACTAATTTGGATCAGGGTTTCATTATTCCCGGTTCGATCAACCACCATACGATTTGGCTACGAAGCAGCATACTCTATCCTTCTTATTTGCTAATTGGTAATAGAGATAAACGAACAAGGGCTTGGCCTAGTAATAATCCAGTATTTTAAGTAGTTCTTTTATTTGAAAAAAAAAATAAACTTGTATCACCATTATTCAATAAATAAAAAAAGAGTAGGCGAGACAATACATAAAAGAGGGTTGGGCTTGTTTTGGATCAAGAGGATCGGTTGGATTGGGCTCAAGTAATAAATATCGAATCCACGGGTCTTTAGAGTTACTATTACTCAGCTTCAGTTCATTATCTAGCAAACCAGATTAAGATGAAGAACTAAAACTACTCTAGCAAACTAGAGTTAAAGTTAATCTAATTACAGGTTGGGAACTCACTTAGGTATGATTCCCCCTAGCCACTAGCCAGATTAATGATTGATGATCTCTAACCTGTTTCACTTTCATTCACAATGCGGAGAATCCTTAACTAGACCTTGAGTCTCGACTAAAGGAACACGGCCCTCTTGAGTCAATTGCCTAGAGGGACATATCCTTCTCTAGATTAACCGATCAAGGCGTTCTGAACTAGACTCCCTCTATCGAAAGAGGTTCTCAATCGATACAAACCATTGTCCAATCGTTTCTGTTGAAACCACTTACTAATTTGGATCGCGGTTTCATTATTCCTGGTTCGATCAACCACCATACGATTTGGCTACGAAGCAGCATACTCTACCCTTCTTATTTGCTAATTGGTAGGCGAGATAAACGAACAAGGGCTTGGCCTAGTAATAATCCAGTATTTTAAGTAGTTATTTTATTTGGAAAAAAAAATAAACTTGTATCACCATTATTTAAAAAAAAAAAAAAAGAGTAGGCGAGACAATACATAAAAGAGGGCTGGGCTTGTTTTGGATCAAGAGGATCGGTTGGATTGGGCTTATTTTGGATTAAGTGGGAATAAATAATAGCCCAGTATATTCAACTTTAGAATAAAATTATAAATTAAAATTTCGACCACAGTGGGAGTCGAACCCACGACCTTCTGATCCGAAGTCAGACGCGCTAATCCACTGCGCTATGCGGTCTTGTTGTATAATTTTTCACTCAGCTATTATTCATTGTTTTATAGATCACAAATTGCCAAACGCTACCTGATCTTTACCACATTCCCATTCACACCCCAACTCTTTAACGCTTCCTCCATTCCCCCTTCTCACTTTCCCCGACGCTCTCCATCTCCTCCTCGAATCACCCCCTCAAAATCTAGGGTTTCTGCAGTTCTGCCTTCAACCCACCGCCGTCGCGGCTCCGGTAAGCTCCCCCTCCGCTCCTTCACTGTCGGTCTCGCCTCTACTCCAAACTCTCCCTTCTCTTATTGTCAATTCCGTTGTCTGCAATTTCACACTGTTTTCCTTACTTCATCAGTTGCGAACGTTAGACACTTCAGTCACTTTTTCTCTTTCCTTCTTGACGACCCATCTTGTCAATTGACCTGTCCATGGCGATTGAGTTTAGGAATTGTTCAGTTTTTTTTTTTTTTTTTGCTTCAGTTTGACCAGCTGGTGAATTGCAATTGACCCTGTTTTCATGAGGGCTTTTCTGTTTCCGCTGATCCAGTGTCAGCTTTCTTTGTCGCTTGTGGGAACGACGGAGATGGGAGTTTAAACGATGACTCTTTTTGGAAAAATTAACTATTGGATTCTGAACTGTTTTCTCTTTTCATCTTTCAGGTGAGTGTGATTCGTGATGCCGAGGGCAAAGCTTATACTCATCTGCCAGTGTGGCGGGGAATTCACGAAACATGATGACGGCACCATGTCATACAGCGGTGGAGATGCCCATGCTGTGGAGATCAACAGAGACACTGTCTTTGATGATCTCAAGCTCAGGGTTGCAGAGACCTGCAACTTGGAGCTTCAATCCGTCTGTATGAAGTATTTCATCCCGGGGATGACCAAGACCCTGATCACATTGTCCAATGATAAGGATTTCAACACCATGTATGAATTCTATGGCGAATCGATCACCGCAGATATTTATGTCACGGGTACTCAAGGGTTCGTTCGTGCAACTCCGACGCCATCCCCTAAGAAGCGTCCTGCTCCTGCCTCGTTGTAAGCTTTCGTTTCATTCCTTCTGGAAACTAATGAACTATTCATGGTTTTGTTAGCTAAGTTGGAGGTTACTGCTTTGATGGTTTGTAGGGGACGTGTGGTTAAAGCACTACCTGCAACAACTGGGATGCTTAAGAGGGCAGCATCCAAATCTAAATCAAAGTCAAATTCAAGATCAAGATCAAGATCAAAATCAGCTGCTGCTGATAGTCCGAGTTCGAGTAAATCATCACCTAGCAGTGATTCTGATGACTCCTCGCCTGACACTGAATCAGCTGGAATAGAAACACCACAAAGTCCGACCAGTAAAGTTGTTGATGTCCCAATTACATTTGATCTCGCTGCTACTCCTGCTGATACAGTAAAGAAGAGAAGGCGCACTGCTTCATGGAAAATCGGCACCAATGGTCGAATGACGATTGGTTCTTCTGCTAACGAGGGAGATTCTAGAATAACTGCATCGTGTATAAAGACCATTAGGAATCTGGATCCTTCAGTTGGAGGAAGTGGTACTGAATTGATGGTTATAGATGAACATACGAGAGACGGTTCATTGGACCAGTTGGTGGCCACTTGGAGAGATGGAATAACTGGTGTGGGTCAGGAATTTGAGAGCGTGGTCAAGTTCCGTGATGCCCTGCAGAAGTACGCCATAGCACATCGATTCGGGTATAAGCTTAAGAAGAACGACTCAAATCGAGTCAGTGCCGTGTGTGCTGCCAGAGCTTGTTACTGGAAGATATTTGCCTCGTGGGTCCCTAATGACGAAGTTTTACGTATCAAGAAAATGGACGAACCACACACTTGTGGGGAGGACTCTTGGAAGTCGGTTCATGCATCGAAAAATTGGCTGGTGAATGTTATCAAGGAGAGACTCAGAGAGAGCCCACATCACAAACCCAAAGAAATATCTAATGGCATATTTAGAGACTTCGGGATTGAGCCGAACTATGCCCAAGTTCGACGTGCAATCGAACAGGCTCGAGAGGAAATGCTGGGCTCATACACAGAGGCATACAAGAAGCTGCCTTGGTATTGTGAGAGATTACAGGAAGCAAATCCCGGTAGCTCCACAAACCTTGTCGTTGATAATGAGAGCAACAAATTTCAACGCCTTTTCATATCGTATCGTGCATTGGTAGTAGGTTTCCAGAATGGTTGTCGACCTGTTCTTTACCTGGACTCTACCCCTCTGAGATCGAAGCACCATGAGATTTTGTTGACTGCTAGTGCATTAGATGGAGATGATGGAATCTTTCCTGTCGCATACGCAATTGTAGATATAGAGAATAAGGACAGCTGGCATTGGTTTTTGGTGCAGTTGAGGTCTGCAATCTCGAGCTCAGAGCCGATAACATTTGTCTCCGACAGGGAGAAGGAGCTGAGAGAGTCGGTGATCAAAGTATTTACCGGTTCGTACCATCGTTATTCACTATATCACTTGCTGGAAGAATTCAAGAGAAATCTCAAGGGCCCATTTCATGGAGACGGCAGACCATCACTGCCTGTAAACATGTTGGCTGCTGCATGCACTCGTCGGCTCGAAACCTTCAACATGCTCCTTGATCGTATTAAAGAGGTCTCTATAAAAGCTCATGAGTGGCTTGTCCAGATTGACCCTGAACTTTGGGCAAGTTCGCATTTCAAAGGCGAGCAGTACACTCCTGAGAAACCAGACTCATTCAGTACTGCAAACTTCTACTCAAAGTGGATCGACGAGGTGCGGGAGATGCCGATTACAATGAAGCTAGAAGCGATCAGAGGAAATATAATGGAGTTGATGCAGAGTCGTAAAACCGAATCAGATAGCTGGATGACTACTTTGAGAATCACTCCTTCCAAGGAGAAGAAGCTTCAGGAGGAAGGGGCGAGAGCTCGATCTTACAAGGTGCTATTCTCAAATGGGATCCTGTTTGAGGTTCACGACGGTTTGATCAATGTCGTGGATACCGACTCGAGGAAGTGCACATGTTTAGAGTGGGTCGTGAATGAGTTTCCATGTCGTCATGCGATTGCTGTCTCTCTTCGGACTGGACATGTGGCGTATGATTATTGCTCGCAATACTTCTCAGTCGAGAAATATCGTGCGGCTTACTCTGGGTCGATAAACCCTGTTACAGACCCTTACAGTCCTCCTGAGGAAGAAAACGATGAGGAGATGACCGAGTCTACTGCAGTTGTGCTTCCTCCTACAACGCCAAGGCCTCCGCCTTTGCCTAGGGAGAGGTATTACAAAAGTAGAGGGGAACTAAAGAGGATAATCTTGTGTACAAGATGCAAAGGCGAAGGGCATAACAAGGCTACTTGTAAGGAGCCTCCTTCGGAGGAGGGAGATAAGGAGGCTGATGGAGCTCAGCAGCCAGAAGAACAACACCTGCTTGAAGAGCTGGATCAGGGGGAAGAATCCACGGAGAAAGAAAGCAGCAACATAGGAGAACAGAAGTTGAAAGCTTTGTGCACCAGGTGCAAGGGAGAGGGACATTACGAAGCCACCTGCAAGGAGCCTTTGATACTAACTGAGGAGGTGAACAAAGATGGATCGTAGAAGATAATTTCATATTTGGGATTACCCTTGTATCATTGCTCTGTACAGTTTCCATTGCTCGACTGAGGAACTCTATTAAGTGTTTTCAAGGAGAAATGCAACTTATCTGTTTGCTTGACTTGCCCTTGTGATGTTAGTTGCGGTGTGACACTCTTGAAATTTTGATGTTAAGGCCGAAAACATTAGGTACTAAAATGATAATCCTTGTCCAAAATTCAGATATAGTTACAGGGATTTGGATGAATTAAACTGGATCCAAACCAATTGGAAGCCACTGTTGCTCGTCTATTAGTACTCAACAGAGATACTTGCCTGTAACTAAACATAATAAGGAAGCCATTGTTGCTTCTATAATCCTAGCACAGCAGTGGTTAAACAAATTACAAGGTACATTGTACCCAGCTCAACCGAAAGTCGTAGAAATCGCACCAGAGACACTCTTACAACAACCAGACGCCACCTATATCTCTCTCTAGTTATCCATCTAAAACTATCTGCTGTATATCTACAGAAGTTACAGATCGTGTGTCCACTTCAGTTGAGAGAGGTAATCTACACACAACACTGTGGGCATTGAGGGTCACTTGTGTTCTCGAGGCTCGTATTCTCCTCCAAACATTCCGCATGATACATATGGCCACAAACCAGAACAGCTACAACAGCATATTCACCGGAGGATGATGGCAAGTCACCAAGGGAGTAAGGCTTTCGTCTCAACAGCTTCTGGCAGATCCCGCATACCATCTTTATTGAGTCTGAGGAGGATACAACATCTGTTACTAATGAGCTGAACCGGATCCTCTCCGGTCGGATGAAATCAGCTTTTTCCCTGTAATCTGAGAGGGAGGAATGTGTATTAGGGAGAAAAAAAATAAATATAAAAAAAAAAGTGGAGAAACTACAAGCAGATGATACTGGGCTAATGTCCATACTGCAATACGTTAACCGGAAATGGAAGCAATTAACTACCCCTACCACTATTGCAGCATGCACAATAAGGAAAAAGTAAACTCAGCCGTAAGGTTAACTTCACCTCCCTGATGCCTGAACTGTAGACTTGCTTCGTGTTGACTGCCAAACTTGAAGGGGAGTCTCTCATCGTGTGAAATGTGGTGATTCCTCCCATGAGAAGGCAATGATGGACCAGCATGGCTTGCTGTGTTCCTACGAGAGTAATGATGTCCATAATGATGACGTGATCGTTTCAGCGATATCGATCGACCAAGGTTGTAGTGCTGTTGTGAGAGAGACGAGTGCAAGTTGAGCAATCTGGTGGAGTTCTCTTGTGCTTGCATCCCTAGCGAAGGAGGCTTCAGTTCAGCAGAATCGAGCAAACGAGAACGTCTCTGCGAAGGTAAGGATGACAGAACGTGCTTGATCACAATGTTAAAGATGATAAATTAATGTCATACATTGATTCTATCAAACGAACAATTAACCCAGACCACGCAAGAAAACCGAAATGAAACCAAAAAGACAAACCTCGTGGGGTAGTGATCCCCTTCCAGAAGAGAAGGGCATATCACCTGCATCATTCACATTCACAATATGAATCAACATATTCCGTCCAATATATAGAATAAACACGAGCCACAAACAGAGTTCTTATCTCACATAGCAATTGTTCGTTACGAGACCGCCGGTTTCTCTTATCTAAACTATTGTGGGGCACTCCCTGTCTAGAATACACAGGCAAAAGCCAGAAAAGGAAAGGATGCAGGCTACTGATTATACAGCAAGAGATCCCCAGATTTTGAAATGTGCCTCAGTTTGTTAGGAAGTTTCATGCTTACATCCATCCAAACCGCAATTCGAGTTTTCAATCCGAAAACTACAATTAAGGAAGATGCTATGCACAAACCACAAATACAACAGATTGCCATTGCTATCACGTCCTATCACAAAGTCTGAACAGTCTGATTCTATTCGTGATCATTCGATGTAAGCTCCACAATGAACAAAAGGGATTCGACATAGCCAACTCCAGCTTCTTCTTGCATGTAGAGGCAATCATTTTGGAAGGCCAAAAAGACAATGACTGCATTATCAATTCCAAACAACATCATCTCTCAGGATCTCCATTTCCTAATTTTCGATTTGGTAAAATGACAATCCACAGCTCAATCAATCAAAGTCGAAAAACAAACAAGGATACAACTAAAACCAAGACCTAATCTTTCC
Source organism: Linum trigynum (assembly GCA_964030455.1). Classification (NCBI taxonomy): domain Eukaryota; kingdom Viridiplantae; phylum Streptophyta; class Magnoliopsida; order Malpighiales; family Linaceae; genus Linum; species Linum trigynum. Next base: position 4,043,209 of record OZ034814.1, on the reverse strand, counting down.
TATTTGGACATTCTACATGAGTAAAAGATGCCAAATTTTTACCCAAAAGCAAACAAATCTCTCGGGAGTTCCCCCTAGATATCAGTAAATACAACAAACCCAGCTCAATCGATTCTCAAAGATTCATGCAATCTAGCCAAGTTAAAACACAACCCATCATCCAATTTCAACAGCTTCCTCAAATCCCCGTCCAAGCAACAAAATTTCCACCGAAACCAACGAACCCACCAGACGAAAAATCAGCCAAAATGAACGAAAGGATCGTACCAGAGGGTGAGGGAGATGGGGAAGAAGAAGGATCGGTTGGCGGGTTATGATGATGGGGAGCTGAGCCACTTCGCTTCCTCTTACCCATAACGAAAACAAGGGGAAAGAGACACAGAGAGACCCAGCGGCACCCTTCAATGGCGGAATTGGCAGCCGCAAAGAGAATCGCAGGGTTTTGACGAAGGGAGGACAAGAAGATTGTGGATTCGCGTGGTTAGAGGAAGAAGAAGAGGGGCATTTCGCTCCCAAAAAAGGGGGGAAAAAGCTCTTCCCTTTTTCCTTTTTGGATGTCGGATTTCACACACAGCTACTGCCAGTACTGCTTTGCTACTATACTAGCTTAGCTACCGACGACTCCACGAAAGAGACGACGAGAAAATGAGAGCGGATGAAGAGGAATCAAATGAATGGAAAGGGAGAAAACTCCGTTCATCATCTGTTTCCTTCCTCCAACGCGGCGACACGTGCACTGTTTCGTACTTCGCAGTATCGTATCATTTTCATTCTTTCGTGTCGAACTTCTCGCGGGAAATGGGGGAGAAAAGAAAAACGCCTGTCTTCTTCTCTTTCCTCCTCTGCTTTATGCCTTCTCTTCTCTTGTGATCAAGCAAAGGCTGCAGCTTGCGATCGAAAGAATTAAGTAACAAGCATATGGAGTGAAAGCTCAGCTGAATCCCACAAATTTTATTCAATGCTAATCAAACTTTTGAATACATAACTCAATCGACTCATCTCGGTTTCAACTTAACAACGTGACCTCCGTAATTCTTAAGAAAACGTTCTATGACATAACTGATTGTGACTCTAACAACTCGGCTCAACAAACCGTTGATCACTGTCCTCCTAAGAGTTAACTTTCTTTGATTTTGTCCGAACAGCAGCAATCGTCATCTCCTTTGATGCCAATAAGCCTCCGGATGTGTGTCTCTCGGGCGCCTAAGACCTCCACCAGCAGCACGAGGTGCACCATTGCCGTGCCAAGCTGCAGCATCCACTACTTCCGGAGCAGTACCCATTCGAGCCCGCTCCATCCTGAATTCCTCCTCGAACTCTCGTTGCAGCTCCTCGAACTCCTTGTCCTCGGCTTCCATCTCCTCCATTGACCTCTCGACCGCTTCGTTAAAGTGATGGATTGATCCTGATAGTCGAAACCGAACTTAATTAGAACCATGGGAGAAGACAGCAAAATTAACTGTGAGGCAAGCATCAAACACCCAATACATCCTTCGGGAGCAGAGAAAGAACACTAAACCACGACCTAGATTCCCTAATCCGTAAATTGAAGCAATTCCATTGTACTAAACAGAGGAAGAACAGGGGAGAAAAAGGGTTGAGAAACAAACCTTCAGGACGCTTCAACGCCTTCTTCAGTTCCCGGAAATTCGACATGATGGAGCAACGCAAATACGCAATCGAAACTCTGTCGAATAAGATAAGAACAACAAAGGCATGGCCGGTCGATAGTTGCGAGGGAGTACCAGACGGAAGCTCTGGCGGAGAGATTAGTAGGAGGAGGAGGAGGAGGAGAAGAAGAGAACTGACCGACCTTGTGACAGAGAAGCTGGCGACGGCGGGGAAGATTAGGTTTTTTGGATAGGGTTTGAGGGCGTTCGTTGTGAAGCGTGGGAAGAAAGTAAAGCCTCGAGATCTGGATTTTGAGTATTTATAACCGAGCTGATTTTTATAAACATGCAATATACGGAACTAACAATATAAAAGAACGTGGGAAGAACAACAACAAGCACCAGTGGTCTAGTGGTAGAATAGTACCCTGCCACGGTACAGACCCGGGTTCGATTCCCGGCTGGTGCAATTTCAGAGCTGTGATGATTCCTGCCTCTGCGAAGTGGTCCTTCGCAGCTATTCTGATTAGTGACCGAAATCCAAGGCATTGCTGAGCTCTCTTTTTTACCCTTATTTTGTGGTACTACCGTGGTTCAATCGTTGTGTATCGGCAAAATATCGTTTTTGTAATTAAATAATATTTTCTTGTTAAAAAATCGTACCGGCAGATTCAGGATACCGTTTCGGAATAATACCGGAATAAAATCGAAAGATACCGGATAACAAACCTGAATAAACTAAATAGACATATTTAATATTATATTAATATTAATTATTTTCTAAACATATATAAAAACCCAAAAACTATTTTCAAGTGGAGCCGTGGAGCTGATTGGTCCGATTCAACATACCACTCTTTTTATATTTTATTTTAGATTTATTTTATGAAAAGTGATATTTCAATTTAATAGCTTATTAGTTAGATAAAATTGGTAAACCCCCCCTGATTTTATTCTTTATCAGTAACTTCTTTCTTTTTCTTTAATGATCTCACGTCTTTCTTTCTTTTTTTTATTTTGCCATATTTTGTTAATTTGTTTTATCTCTCATTCTCTCATCTCTTTCTATTCTCTCTCTTCCCATAGAAATTCTCTGCCGCACACGGCCCTTCACTTTCCATTTCCTTCATCGTCTCTGCCAAGAGATTGAAAAATGAACTACAACAGAGGATGTTGATTGCCCGGGAACCCTCCAAACGATGATGAAAGGCGAATTCCTTTGTTGCATGTTGCATTCGTTTTCTCTCCACTCTTCCTCTGCTTCTGTTTTACTCTGTTGCATGTTGCCTGGGAACCCTCCTGAGCTTTGATTCTCATCTCCATACCATTTTCTCTCCACTCTTCCTCTGCTTCTGTTTTACTACTAGAATTTGCTATAGCTTATTGGATTTCTCTATCTTTTTCTTTCGGTAGGCTTTTTGAGACTTGCATGTTCAATTTTTTTTTTTGATAGATTCTAATTTGGTTAAATTTTAGGATTCTGGCCCATTTTATTTCTGCGTTTGGTCTCAATCGAAGAAGGGAAGAAGAAAAAGAGTCATCGGCTGGCGCGAACTAGCGCGGGATCGCGGGGGCTATTTAGGCGAATTGGGTAACATAAATCTAGTGCCCTCCGTCCCAGTAAATCTCGTGTTACTCATCCCTAAGATTGACTACTCGTGTGGATATTAGCAGCACTCGCCACTCGCCGGAGGATTCATCGCGGAAAGGGAGTCGGCGGCGTGATTGGTGAACCGGACGGTCTGATGTAAACCGGACGGCATACCGGGAAATGCCGGTTACGCCGTTAATACCGGCCGGCGAGGTAGAATAGGCGCTGGTAGGGTGCCGTTTCGTCACTGGCTTGATTCCCGGTTTTACCGGTTGAACCGGCCGGTACGATCCGGTTTCCTTTACCATGAAAAATACAGGGAATGGTATGTCTAGACTCTAGAGCATGACATGATAATAGGCAAAATTAAGAGACATGTTTATCTCTGTTGGGACAACTTGTCATTTCCTGTCAAGCACAACAAGCTGAAACCATAGTTGCGATGTTTCATTTGTTCAGTCAGAACCCAGTAGTTATATTGAGCTTCTCATCTCCCACATATGCTATGTATGAGCTCGTAAGCGTCGATATGCTACCCGCATATATTTGGTAGACAAGACAACGATGTTTGGAACCTCCCCAGTGGCGGTTCCAGGGGGTGGCCACCCCGGACCACGACACAACCCTCCTCTGGATCCGGAGCTAGTATAGTCCTTATGAGTTTATCGATTTTAGCCATTCGGTCCAGTGTTAGTCTATAATAAGATTGTGTGTAATTAGGAAAATGGGTAAGATGAACATATTCAAATCACAACTCTATATTTAGCCTGCAAAATCTAGCTCCAATGATTCTCATCTAAAGAAAAACAAACAATGAAACCTAAAATTCTAAAACGTAAAAGACCAAAAGAAATATGAGGTTTGTTCGCTTAAGAAATTACTAGAGCACCTGGTGAAAGTAGAAATTGATACACAATATATGTTGATTAGTCAATTGATTTGTCTAGTGTTAGACCTCGTTTCAACAACTACTATGCAGAGAACCTTTTCAATAATGAAACAGATGAAAAATTATTTGCGCAACAAAATGAGCGATGAATTTCTCGCCAACTGGGTAACTATTTTATCTTAAAGAGAGTATGCTATTGGTATGGATGTAGACTCCATTATTGATGAATTCACTGTATTAAAATTTAAAAGATCGACGTGTATAATTGATATTGTAAAAAAAACTACCATTTGTTTACAGTATCTGATTTTTTAATAAAATGCGGCCCAGTATTCTACTGGGTCCTGGATCCGCCGCTAAACCTCCCAATAATGACTATATATTAGGATGATAGCCCATTGCATACGAGGTGGAGAGATTGGAAAAAGGCTTCGAAAAGGAAAGAGAAGCAAGATGTTCTGGGCAATGGAAGCGAATAAGAATTTGATCCAATGATATACTATCACTGATTTTTCAACTTAAAGATCCCATGTTCAAATGCTTTAAGTAAAACCTAACATTAAAAATAAACATATGTCATCCTTATAAAGAAAAGATGTTTTGGGCCATAAAAGCAAGTTAGAAAATAGGATGGAATAATGAGTTTGTTTATAGTTTTCGTCTCTTTTTACGAATGAGCCAACGGTGTTAATCGAAACGGAAACGAAAGATAATCGACATGGTGTTTACGTGATTTCCTCGTTCAGGAAGAACGAGACTAGTCCACGGCCGAAGCAGTAATCTTCTTATTCAGATGATCGTTACAGAGTACATATGTAGGTTTATATATTCTTAATTAACCCTAGCCGAGTCTCCTAAGGAATGGAGAGAGAGCACTACTAACACACAAAAGGGCCTAACTCAATATATACACTTGGGTCGAGCCCTATATCTCAATAGGGGTGGCAGTTCGGTTATTTTGGTTATAACCGGTAATAGATCGGTCAGTTATCGGTTAACTGAAATAACCACTCCCCCTACCGAAAACTGCCCAAAATAGGCTTTGGTTTCTCGGTTATCTCGGTTATCGGTTAATCGAATCACTTTTAAGACCAAAAACCATTTCATCCAGCCTCCGATAACCGACCAAAGTTCTGTTACTTCGGTTACCGGTTAGTGGATAACCGGTCGGTTAACCGATAACCGGTAACCGAATTGCCACCCCTATATCTCAACAAACGGTGTGTGGTAGGGGGAATCATAAATGGCAATAGTAAATACAGAGGACCTCTTTGTTATCCACCATCAATTTGGACGATAAATGTATTTTAGATAATTTTTAACATATGAAAACACCTTGTAGATTATTGTAAAACATTAATAAAAACTAAGTTATTTTTTCTTTTGACATTGATTAGCTAAATTTCTGACTCCCTGCTAACTGTGTCCCTATCCGTAACACAAACGAATTTTATAAATATGAAATGTTATAATAGTAAGTTCGTTGGGTGTCGATGTAAACTTCGTATGTTGCGTATGCGTCGATATGCTGCCCGAAGAAATTTGTCATACGATATAGGGATGTCTGAAACCTCACAAGAACCCGCTAGATATATTGAGCTTCTCATCATATCTATGTACGAGCGCGCGTATGCGGCGATATGCTGCTCGTAGAAATTTGTCATACTATATAGGGACTAGCTTTTACCCGACCCGTTGGTCGGATGAATTTTTTTTTTGTATTTTTTGTGTTATCAATTTGTGTATATTTTAAATGATTTGTGATTCTTTTATATACTTCTTGCATGATTGGAAAGCATAGTTAGTAAATATTCTGTTTAATACACGTATATCATATATGTACCCATACATATTTTATTCGTTTAAAATTTCCGTATCCATATTATTGTCAAGCCGTTTCATTTTTTATTGTTCATTTGATGGCTTCCATACTAAACACGTATAAAACCCATATAACCCGTTTAATACCCGTATTTAATGAAATAAAGTGTTAACTTTACTATTATTTATATTTATTTTTAAAATAATTAATTTCATATATTTATGACTATTAACATATTATTAAACGTAACATTAGTTTGAGACGAAGTAAAATACCCATACGTATAAAATACATAACCGTTCCCATATTTTACTGCTATGTTGGAAAGTAACATTTATGTTACTAACTATATTTTTTGTTCTCTCTTACTGTTTCCTATATCCCCCACCCACCCACATTTTAGAAGATATTTTAACTTTTTTTGTTACATAAATGATTCAAGAGGTAATTATTCATAATATTTGTACTATTAACTTGATTTTGTTACCTCCAAATGAAAGTCAGACAATATGCATTGAAGTAGTAAATTGGAACTCCATGGGTTAGCCTACTTGTAATATGGAAAGATAACTTCACCACATACTGAGATCAATTTTATGTTCAACAATAAACTAAAAAGATAATAATTAATAAAGCATCAATTATTAAATGTTGATTCATTGATACCTAATATTTACCTCTTGGTTGCTAATAGATGATATTGACTTATGACTATAGTTGAAGGCTAGTATAATGACCAAAATCTATAATCTTGTAAGTATTTCTGTTAACTTTTGGTTTTAATAAAACACTTCATAGCCCAAACATACATATACAATCACGGTTGTGAAAACTAAATTTTACGAAAAAATTCACAACTTTAGAAAGCTGGTAATTAAAATAGCAACAACTTGATGAACTTCCAAAATCCCATCATTCCAAACAGAAGCTTGAAACTCAAGGACCAGTACAAAAATTGAAACATTTAAACTTTGTTGTTGATAAATTAACAAAAAGCGATTACTTCATCTAAACCCAGTAGAAGCTTCTTCTCATGAAGTCAGTTTTTCTAGAGATTTTTGTTGGGTCTTGCAAGCTCGCTGCACTACTGAATTGTGCATGCATGGAGGGAAGAAACCCATAAAAGGGACATTGATATGAAGGCTAAAACATAAAGATCCCCTTGCGTTACACATTGACCTGTTATTGCCAAACTTCTTCTATAGGCCCTTTTCTTTCCCTCGACAAACAATTTGGTCTCTTTCTTTAAACAATAAATCAAGTTGCACACTTCTTATTGCCACCAGTTCATTCAGCTTTCATCCAACGCAAAGTTAATCAACTATCTGTGTGTGCCCGATCAATCTTATCCGAAGCCAAACCCTGAAAATTCAATTGAGAATTTTGATGTCCAAACTAAGCATGATATTAACATTGATGGCGGAAACATGTAAATATAGCTTGTAGTAGCAAACAATTGAATGAGATTATTCAATACTGTCTCAAGCATACTCAAAGTTGGACCAAAAGCCAGTAGTTAATAGTTTTTTTTTTTACGAAGCCAGTAGTTAATAGTTAATACACAATATCAAGGTTATCCATAAGAAACATGAAGAGTGTAGAGAAACCATTCTTCCAAACCAACTGACTTGTGCAGTTGTACCGTAGACACCACCACATCTGCACTTATAATGATGGCTTTCAAATTCACAGAAATTATCTTGCCCGATTATCTATTTTAATCACCAACTATCCATAGAAAGGCATACAATATATATATATATAAACTCAACAATAGAATGCCATCACACCAAAACGATACGCATTCAACTACTCATCACAATACACAACCCAAATGTCAACCAAAAAAGCTCTTATAAGCACCAAAGCAAGAGATGGCATTACCCCATCCATCAACCACATTACATAAATTTATTAAACAAAGTTCCTCTGCCAACAACATGGACATCAGAAAGCTACCTTGCTTACTCTATAAACTTGAGGCTTGATCCAATTTAGATAGTTTTGTATGTAAAGTGTCGTGGTGATACAGCAGTAGTGAAGTTAGATGTCAATTTTGTAGTAGAGTAGAGAGACTGTCATTAATGTACTGCTGTTAGCAGTCGTATTTTTTGAAGAGCTTGTTTTTCAAGTAACAGCTAATGAAATGGGACGACAACAATTACTGAAAAAAACTGGACATCAGAAATCAACTTTTACCAGCATACGAAGGAATAAACGAACAACAAAGCCAACATAAGCAAATCATCGATAATGACAAACAGAGAGGAGCAGGGCATGATAATCAGGTTGCTTTCTTTGTAGAATGAGAATCAAGTGTTCGAAATATTAGAATCAGACACAAGAACCACAAAAGAAAAAAGTACAAAAGAGACAAATCACATATATGTAGCTTTCGGACTTAAAATTTTCAATTTCCACCGCAAGCAACGTCATAAAAGTAAGATAAAATACAGCTAAAGAAGGAAACTACCCACATTGATTTGGCAAAATCATATCACGATCAACGTTGTTTCTGAGTTCAAGCTTTAAAAAGGAAAAACAAACCAACAAATAAAAGATTTAGTAGGCAAAGCCGAACAAAATTCACAAAACAAAAGTGAAAATGAACGAAATATAAAGCCTACCTGGCAAATCACTGAAATCTGTCAACATCAGCCATTAACTTGCTCTGTATGTCCAAAGACAACTCATGTTAGCAAATGACCATGACACCTGTGATAAATGAACAATTAGGCAAGGAAACAGCAGTAAAAAAGTTTTAGTCGAATGAACCACATTAGTTAGAGGAAAAATGCGGAGCTATGAATGGTGAAGAAAATATGGGGTCGGTGCTGGTCCAGTGATTTTACTATGCAGAATGCACGATAGAACCTACGGGAGTCAAATATACTGTCCAGCTAAGACCAAAAACTTCCATGAATGATATGTTGAAATGTGTAGGAGTAGAAAAGCAGAATAAGTTAAGGCTCTAATTTGAGTTATTTGTTCTCCAGCTTTCATGACCGAAGAGGAATAACTACTTAGCAAATGAACTACGATCAGATTCAAGCGGAAAACATCACATTCTGATTTCCACGATTCGACCCATTTACACCCATTTTCTCAGGAACCAAACAGGGATGAAAAGAAAATTACGGAACTCATAATTCAACAAAACCCAAGCAAACAATGATGAAACAGAGACACAAACTCAAACGGCCCATCATCACAAAGCATCCGATCTATCCTTCAATCAATGAAAAGAAGCAACGATTCCATTTCAGTGTAGTTAGTAGTAGTGACTTCCAGAGCAAGCAGACGAAAAGGTAAAGAAACTTTTTGTTCTTACCTCTCTCTCTCTAGAAACAGAAAAAAGTTGCAAAGCTGGGCGCTGTGATCTCAGGGAATCAAGATGGGATTTTGGAATTCCTTGGTGGGGAAGATTGAGATTCCTGTGGATGATAACAAAATCTCAAATTGGAAGAACAGATGAAAAACCACAGTGCAACGCCGATACAACAGGTAATAAGGGAAGATGACACAAACCAAAATAACCCACAAACTGTAATGCTCACCAACCACAAAGTAGTGACCAAATTACGAATTGATAAGAATCATGTAAGCGGCTGGGCACTGCTTTGCCGGACATAGTATCGGAGTGGGAGTGGAAGTTACCTTGGCGAGTTGCGAGTAGGACAGTGAAAGTGAAGACTGAAGAGACCGAGTGAAAAGGCGAAGGAGACACGTCATTATCCATTTCTGGCGAACAGGCAGGTAAGCGGCTGGGCCCTGCTTTGCCGTGACAGAGTATCGGGAGGGATAACCTTACCTCCTCAGAACCCCAAATTCCTGCCGCCTCCAAACCCTAACATAAAAATCCATCGCAGCCCCTAATCGATCCAGAAGGCACAGGCTTCGCTGAGAGTCACCTTCGACTCCAACTCCAACCGCTTCTTCCCACCTCCGATTCGTCCGAGCGCGACAGTGATTACAGCGGCGGTCCGAAACCTCAACTTCGGCTCCTACGGCTTCTTCCCACCTCCGATTCGTCCGCGCGACGGTGATTAGAGCGGCGGTCCGAAACCTCAACTTCGGCGCAGGAAGGCTATGTCTCCACGACGCCACACCAAACCTCCTTTCAAGAGCTGTCCTTGATCCCCGACCACCTTCCTTCCTTCTCCCTTTCACCTTTCCCCCTCTCTTGATTGCAATTGCGATTTTCTTTCCGCCGTGAATGTCTTCTCTTTCTTAATAACAGTAGAAAAGGTGGGCTTATTTCAGCAAAATATAAAACAAATGCAAATTAAATAACAACGTGGCCTGGCAGGAGAAAAAGGTGGGTAGTGGACAGTTTTTGGGTTCTGAAATTAGGCGGGCCTCCTTTTTTTCCCGCTTAACACACTCTGCCACATCAGCTTCCTAAAATCACTCTATGGGCAGGGAATTTTGAATGGGGGGTGCAGTTTTACTTTTCAGCTATAAATTATATTGTTGATGTCCAAAACCTCCAATTATATATGACTACTAGGATGATAGCCAATTGCACACGTCGTGGAGAGATTGGAAAAGGGTTCGAAAAGGAAAGGGAGGCAAGATGTTGTGGGCAATGGAAGCAAATAAGAATATGATCCAGTGATACTATCACTCATTTTCAACTCAAATATCCCATATTCAAATTATTTAAATAGAACCTAACAATAAAAATAAACATATGTCATCCTTATAAAGAAACGATATTTTGGGTAATGGAAAATACAAGTTATGAAATGGGACGGGATAATGATACCATGTGTTGAAGACAACGGTTAATATTGGGGTCGTGACTCGTGAGGACTTCAACACTTGACCTCGAAGACAAACCAACTCTAATATCATTTCATAAACCAGTTTGTACCAATAACTCGAATTGTTAAGAGATGCTCATGTGTGGTACTTAACCACTTAAGATCCGGTCATTTAACCTTTGTCAACGTTGTTAGGTTCCTAGCTAATGATTGGCTACTTATGGGATTGTCCCTCACCGTTTTGTGCATTGCAATTCACGTTTAGTGTTCATGAAAGCATCACATTACCTTAATCCAAGAAGAAAATAGAGGAAAACAGATGATCAATGTTTGATCTTTATTCCCAGGCTTGCTGGCTGGCTATATCCTCCATTAATATATAGTAGAGTTTTGTAAACTTTTCTCCATTTCAAATTTCCTCCAATGAGAGTGAAAGTAGAAAGGATATTTTTGTCTTTACAATTAAAGATTTATTTCATAAAAAGTATCAATATCAAGACTCGAACCTGGGTCTCTTCAAACAAAGATAACAGTCATAACCAATTATACTAAGGGGTCGTTTGGATGTGGAAATGTAATGTAGTAATTGGACCCAATTACCACATAATGCAATAATTGAGTTAAAAACCCACGTTTGGGAGAGCAAAAATGGTATGGGAATTGGACCATGGAAATTGGCTTCAATTACCACATTCATGGTAATTGAGAATACTACACATCCCTCTAGTAATTTGACATTACCACGTTTTCTTACTTCTTTTTCCAAATTCCACACCATCAATTCCCACAAAACTATACCCTATCCAAATGTGAATTTTTTTTCAATTTCCACAAGCCAAGTCCTTGATTTTGTAAAACATGGAAATTCAGACAAATTCCAACGTTTTAAAATTTCCACATCCAAACGCCCCCTAAGTGTATTTGTTGTTCCTTTTTTAATACAAAACATACATGTATTGAAACTGTGAAAAGCAGAGAACTTTTTCATCAGGATTAACAAGGGCACTAAGTCTACCATATGTATTTTCATGGTGCTTAATACTTCAATTTTCATAGTAGAGTTTCATTTAATTTTATCAATTTTTAGAATTCATGCTCTCTCCTTAATGTTTCGCTAAAGGTATATTGGTAATTGGCTAACATGGAAGAAACTATTTCCTTTATTGCGTGTTGTGTCCTTGCATTTTTCAATATAAATTTAAATTTAGTGCCTTTTTATCTTTGTTCTTATCTCTTTCTAATTTTCTCCGAAATTCCCTCCATCGTGCAATAGTTTGGGTGCTTTCACTTCCCAGTATAAGGAGCATTTGAAAATCAACATTCGGGTATCTCTTGGCACTGCAATTTTATTCTTGGGAATTTAGGCTGGGCAAGTAGAAGATTTCAACTCTCATATATCAATCCATGGCGAATAGAATGGAGTTCAATCAAGTAGTTATGGCCTGGCCTTGATTATCTCGCTCGATTCCTCTGCATTGGCATCACCCAATGGTTCAGTCTCTCCTCGATGTACTACCAGAAGAACTATTTTGTTGCTTCTATTGCTGAAGGCAATGTTTGATCAGTTATACTTTTCGCCTTTACTCATCTTCCTATACCAGGCATTGACCTTTAATAGGTTTTCGGTTTCCGGCCAAGGTTAATCGCTTTGCACATGTAAGTCATTCATTTCTTCTCTATGTCTCATGGTTTTATCTTTTTGATTAATAACAAAATGACTTTTATTTCACGTTGTCTCATGAGCACAACATGCAGAATATCTATTTCTTTTGATCTTATTGCCTGATACGATGTTTAAAGCTCGGGGGATCTCCTGCGTCATTTCTCCTCTTTCTGTTATTAGGTTTCAACTTCAATGAGTTTCTATCTTCATATAAGGTTCATCGACTTGAACTGGTAGGCTATTATTTCCTTCCCGATTTATCTAAGTTTGTTGTTTATGAATGATTTTTATAAAATATAGAAAATGAATTTGAACGATGGTTTGGGTACTATATTTGTTTGTAAACAAAAGAGATGTTTGTGTAGAACAGGGCAGTTGTACTTTCCTAGAGCCCTGTCTACTTTTTTGTTGTTTGTTTCCGATACTTTATTTTTGTTCTTTGCTTAGCTATTGAAATAATAAAATAAGATCAAAATTAGAAAAAGGTTTTTTTTGAATTACAATATTTTCACTCATATTTGATTTTGTGATAACTAATGTTCTCCGCAACCATAATTTTCCTCATTAATTTTTATTCTTATGGTCCAACTCACTAATCAAATTTTGATATTGTTTTAGAATTAGTTAGAAATTGAGCTTTCATGCAACAGTCTAGGAGTTTGGGGTGTTGAACTTGGAGTAGAAGAGTTAGGATTGAGTTTGAGAATGAGAGTGGCGGGGGGAAGAAAAATTCAACTGTAGCCGGTTAAGGCAGAGAAGAGGGAGTTACTGAGGGTAGTGATCGAATTGAGGAGGGTGTTGAAAGACGCGGAAACAAAACTGGAGAAGTTGAAGTGAGAGAAGTGAGAGATGATGAAGATATTAATGAAAATGGAGAGGATATTGAAGGACATGGAAGTGTGCTGAAGCAGGTGAAGGCATGCAAGGGGGGAGATGAGCATATTTATGGAATTGGAGATGAGTTTTGGTTTTAGCGAACTTATTAGAACTGCCCCTGAGGAAGATGAGTTGGCAAAACACAGGAAGGGGATTGAGGAGTTGAAGAGCGAGTTGACAAGAACCCCAATTGGAAGAGAAATTGAGGGCCGCAAAGAGAAGGTCCATCAAAGTAGCAGAAATGGAGTTGCAGAAGGAGGATTAGAAAGTGAATGTTTGGTTGAAACATATGCTTCTTGAGATTGAAGATAGAGTAGATAAAAATTTGGTCGTTCAATGGAGAGTGGTGGCTATTGGATCATTAGGTTTATGGTTTTTGCAGCTACCACAACCTATTTCTATCTTAAAACGAGTAATTATTGATTTATTTAATGAAGTAGGTCGATTCTTTATTTAGCCTGCTGGAACTGATAGATAAGGACTGTCTAATTTTGCGTCATATTACTTTGATCGAGTCTATTAGTATATTGGAGGTAATCCAATTTTGTCGTTTGCTCTCAAGTTTTGATGGTCCTCTCTTAGCTGAGTTGTTAGTATATAGTCGACTTGAACCTACAACCCTCCATTTCTTTTTTATTAGTGGCATATTGCCCCCAAAATGAGAGCATTGAACCATTTACGTAGGATTGTGAGGTTTTAGATTCAGTTTCAAACTATCTATGGGTCGTGTGGGAATTCTAGTGAGCTTTTATACTCTATCTTTCTTAACAAACAACTAACTAATAACATATTAACTGGGCTTAATTATCATTATGAAAATGAGATGTTTTATACACTTTTATATTTTATTTTCTCAAATGATGATGATATTTCTCTGAATGTTCGACCTATATATTCTTTCTTTATGTTTCATCTCAATTGAAAGATTGTCAATAAAATTAAACGGCTTGATAGACTTTAACGTAACATAAAAAGTATAAAAAAATCAAATATAAACATTCCGGCCAACGGGCCGGGTTATAAGCTAGTATTATATAATGGTTAGGGAGTCATGTATTGTTGTGCTCACATTTCAACATCTCCCACTTGCCCTAACCACCAAGAGGGGTCTCCCAAATGGTATTCATGGGATGTTCTAACCACCTCGAGGGCCTCCCCGACGATAAAGGCCCATCAAAACTAGATATATTACTATTACGTATTCAGTGGCGAAGTTGGGAGTTAGAGTGAGGAGGGTTGGATAAATAACTCGAATTGTAACAACTTTTCACGATTGATCCTAAGTTTTGGACGAGGATGGCTGATGGACGTCATCCTCCTCCTGTCTCTTTATAATGTTTTCTCATTATAAGAATACACATATTATAATAAACTTAGAGATTTTTTTGAGAATGCGTGATCCCTCATGCACTACACGTAGCTCCACCACCAGTGGCGGACCTAGTAAAGGGCAGGGTGTGTCGTCTGACACACCCTCACCTGGAAATTTTGTGAAGTACCTATATATTTTTGGTACATTTTTTTTAATTCGGAACTTCCGACACACCTTAAATAATTATAAGCGACACACCTTCATTATACGAGAATGATTTTCTTGTTATAAAGTTATTTATCTTAATTAGTAATACACAATAATAAGTAAATTCAAATAAGTTTCAAAGTTATTTATGCTTGTTTTAGAGTAACCCACACCACAACCTAGGGATGGCAGTATGGCGGGTTTGCCTTAACCAACCTCATCCCCGTTTCCAAATATTCAAACTCATGCTCGTCTCATACCCATGTAGTGGAAGGTCTTACAAACTCATCCTCATACCCGCGGTTTTCGGATACCCATGGATAATATCGCCCCAACAACTACTCACCATTAATAGAAGAATATGGTGACAAATATGGATACTACCCACCCAAAATTATGGAACTAATACATAAGAGGATGAAATTACGGTTTGGTTGTCATCAATTACATTTTAACACTTTATTTTTTCTTTTAATTACCCTTCATTCGATTGACAAGTTACAATACACTCCTTATATTTTATGTATATAACATAATATCCTTGGTGGGCGGGTTTGGGTATGGGTATGGGGCGGGAATGTCAAAAATCATACCCGCCCCATACCCATCAACCTTTTTGAGGGTTTTATCCATACCCGCCCCGTACCCAGTCAAAGCAAGGATTCCCGCGTTGACTGGGCCGGAGGAGGTCGGGTACCCGCGACCATGGGTTTGGTTGTCATCCCTACCACAACCCAACAATGGAAAAAATAAACATAACCCCATCCTTTGAAACTCACCGTTTCCACCCCTTGACCCATCCTTTATTGAAAATAAAAAACTCACCCTTACCCCGTTTTAGTTTCTAATTACTGAGAGCCACTACCACTTCTCCATTTTCTTTTACCCTTTAGTTTTACTTGCTTTTGGAAGTTGGTGTTGACTTTACATGTTGCAATTGAAAGTTGCGAAAGATTTCAGCTGTGAAGATAATAAGGAATGAACTTTGAAATCGGTTGAGTGACCAATTTATGAATAATTGTTTAGTTGTGTATATCGAAAAGGATTTGCTTCGCAACATAAGCAATGAATGTATTTATAGATATTTCTAGTAAAAATGAACTTTATGAATTAATTTCTAATAATTTCTATTTAATTTCTATTAATTTTTTAAATTAATTTTTTAATTATTATATTATTTTATCGGCGACACACCTCTCCGGCAATTCTGGGTCTGCCACTGTCCACCACTATGAGTACCCACTCAAATTTAAATTTGGAAGAATATACTATTTGTTGGTTGCTATTAGAATGCGTAACATTTTAGATAACTTTTTACCCCAAGAAACACCCAACTCGACCTGATCTAACCTGAATAAAACAATCGGGTTTTGATAAGCATGCAATATATGAAGTATCCTAATAAAAAGATGATTGTGGCAAACGGAAACAACAAGCACCAGTGGTCTAGTGGTAGAATAGTACCCTGCCACGGTACAGACCTGGGTTCGATTCCCGGCTGGTGCAATTTCAGAGCTGTGATGATTCCTGCCTCTGCGAAGTGGTCCTTCGCAATTCTCCTCATCTCTGTTGGAAAACAAAGGCACTGCCGAGCTCTCATCATCTTCTTCTTTTTTTATTCTTCTTTTTCTCCATTTTGTCATTTACCACATGTTCTCAAAGTGACCGCTGTGAAAATAGTTCATTTCCCCTTCTAATTCCATCATTCATGGTGTCGGTAAAATCATCACCTTTGGCTTTGACAACAACTCCAGCTACAGGAAATGCCACGATTAGCGATGGATGATTGGATATCCATGAAGAGGATAAGCTTCCACATCCGACACACGTAGGTTTCTCTATAAAAGTTTCGTGTGAATGCTAGCTAACCTAACGTAAACCTTACTAGTCAACGACTCAAAAGTCATGAACTTATTTTCAATGTTGATAGCTTGGTAAACAGGACGTGTTAATAAATGTTTTTTTTCTCGATTTTAAATTACTTGAATCGGGTTGTAACATCGCAATGAGTAGACCGTGTACATAAGAGTGGTTGTACTTGAAGATGATGTGTACTTAGCATATGACACACCACGCGAACTATGGGCCTGTTAATTATTCTCGCTCGGTCAAGTTAACATTGATTGCGATTCTGTCAACCACAATTTACAAGCCGAGTTAGGCCATACAACCATGGCCGGGTTCGATTCCCGGCTGGTGCAATTTCAGAGCTGTGATGATTCCTGCCTCTGCGAAGTGGTCCTTCGCAATTCTCCTCATCTCTGTTGGAAAACAAAGGCACTGCTGAGCTCTCATCATCTTCTTCTTTTTTTATTCTTCTTTTTCTCCATTTTGTCATTTACCACATGTTCTCAAAGTGACCGCTGTGAAAATAGTTCATTTCCCCTTCTAATTCCATCATTCATGGTGTCGGTAAAATCATCACCTTTGGCTTTGACAACAACTCCAGCTACAGGAAATGCCACGATTAGCGATGGATGATTGGATATCCATGAAGAGGATAAGCTTCCACATCCGACACACGTAGGTTTCTCTATAAAAGTTTCGTGTGAATGCTAGCTAACCTAACGTAAACCTTACTAGTCAACGACTCAAAAGTCATGAACTTATTTTCAATGTTGATAGCTTGGTAAACATGACGTGTTAATAAATGTTTTTTTTCTCGATTTTAAATTACTTGAATCGGGTTGTAACATCGCAATGAGTAGACCGTGTACATAAGAGTGGTTGTACTTGAAGATGATGTGTACTTAGCATATGACACACCACGCGAACTATGGGCCTGTTAATTATTCTCGCTCGGTCAAGTTAACATTGATTGCGATTCTGTCAACCACAATTTACAAGCCGAGTTAGGCCATACAACTATGCTTTGGAGCTCCATAATCTTGCTCGACCAAATGGGGGCCTTGATACTTTAGGTTGGTGGGAGATCTTCGTTAATTTCATTATATGCAGTTACGTACGCTAAACCATATAGACATGAACTACTCTTTCAAGGTTGCTTACTATCGACCAAGACAACCTCCATCACGATTCTGCAACCATATTGCGTTTAATCGAGTTGTGAAGTTTCATTTGTTTATTCTAAACTCAAAGAGTCATTGAGCTTATCATAACCGCTCACAGCCTTATATCATATGGTCGAGCTTTTAAGTGTCAAATCACGTTGCGTACTACAAAAGCTCAGCCTATATGTTGATGTGACTTGAATCGGACTATCAGCCGCTACGACTGGTAGTCGGGGGTCCCAATGTTATTTGGGTTCGGGTTCTGGGCCTGGTCTGTAACCATTTCCTTTGCCATATTGGATTAGGTTTAGACCCACATGGAGAAGTACTACAAATACTTCTCATACTCCTCTGTAATATGTAATCTCCTCGATATAGTGAAATTGGCTCTCTTTCGCCCGTGGACTAGCTAACACACATTGTGTTAGTGAACCACGTAAGTCGTGTGTCTCTGTTTTTCGATTCTCGTTTTCGTATTCTTGCTTTATCGATTCCGGTGATTTCCCCGTAGCAGCGTGTTTATAATAAGTGGTATCAGAGCCGCGACTGGAAATCAGGCTAGGGTTTTCGATTCAGAAGAATGACGTAAGTGAACATGAAGATCAAAAAGTTCACGGGGAAGAACAGCTTCGCTATATGGCAGATCAAGATGCAGGCTTTATTAAAACAGCAAGGGTTGTGGGGGCCGCTGTCTGCGAAACAGAAGAAGGCAGCGGTCGATGACGATGAGTGAAATACCCTGGAGGAGAAGGCCTACTCGACCATCATGTTATCGTTGTCTGATGATGTCATCATTGAAGTCGCTGCTGAAAAGACTGACGCGGGCTTGTGGTTAAAGTTGGAGAGTCTGTATATGACGAAGTCCTTAACCAACAAGCTGCATCTCAAGCAACGGTTGTTCAGCTTGAGGATGCAAGAAGGTACGCCTTTGAGGGAACATCTCGAACAGCTTAACTTTATTTTGCTGGATTTGCATAATATAGACGTTCAAGTTGATGACGAGGATGCTGCCCTAATCCTGTTTGTTTCTTTGCCGAGTTCATATGAGAATTTCGTTGATTCTTTTATTGCTGGTAAAGAAAGCGTGTCGTTGGAGGATGTCAGGTCTGCTCTTCATACGAGAGAGATCAGGCATAAGGCGTCCGGATCTGGTACAGGTGGTGAGGCATCGGGTTTGGCTGTTACAGGTGGAAAGGGAATGAAGAAATCTGGTAAAGGGAATTCGAACAAGAATTCCAAGGGTCCCGGTCCACAGCCAGGTGATGCTTGTCATAACTGTAAGGAAGTGGGGCATTGGAAGTACAACTGTCCCAGTAGAAGAGGGCAACAGAAGAAACAAGGTTCAGTTGCCGTGACAGAAGTGGACAACAGTTCTGAAGATGATCTCGCCTTGGTTGTAGATGAAAAGGCATATCGTGGGGATGTGTGATTTCTGGATACTACAACCTCATACCATATGTCTCCGAACAGAGATTGTTTCACAACCTACGAGCAGATAGATGGTGGTAAGGTGGTCATGGCAAATGGGGCTGTCTGCAAGGTTATTGGAATCGGGTCCATTAAGGTTCGGACACATGATGGTTCATTCTGTACCGTGAATGATGTCAGGCATGTTCCACGAATGACAAAGAACCTGATCTCGTTGAGTCTACTCGACAGCAAGGGTTTCAGCTTCAAAGGAAAAGGTAGAGTTGTGTATGTCTGCAAAGGTTCAAGGAAGGTGTTGAAGGGCGTGAAGCGTGGGACCTTGTATGCATTACAAGGGTCTATGTTGTCTGGTTCTGTTGCAGTTGCATCGTCTCAGGTTCATCAAGAAGATATGACCACTCTCCGGCACATGAGATTGGGGCATATGAGTGAACGAGGGATGCAAGTTTAGTCGAACATGGATCTTCTTTGCGGGCACAAGGTGCAGAATTTGGAATTTTGCGAGCATTGTGTGTTTGGGAAGCTACATCGCAGCAAGTTTCCCAAGAAGGGTATCCACCGGACGAAGGGGATACTGGATTACATCCACTCCGACTGTTGGGGTCCTTCACGAGTTGAATCCATTGGAGGCAGCATGTATTTTCTGTCTATTATTGATGATTATTCAAGATTTACTTGGATTTTCATGATGAAGCAGAAAAGTGAGGCTTTCACGAAGTTCAAGCTGTGGAAGACATTGGTGGAGAATCAGACCGGGAAGAAGATCAAGAAGCTGCGAACGCACAATGGTCTAGAGTTCTATAATTCTGAGTTCAACGAATTCTGCAAGGATGAAAGGATTGCCCATCATCGGACTGTGAGAGATACACCCCAGCAGAATGGCGTTGCAGAAAGGATGAACCAGACATTGTTGGAGAGAGCATGGTGCATGCTCTCTCATGCTGGACTAGAGAGAAGATTCTGGGCAGAAGCAGTGAACATGGCGTGCTTCCTCATCAACCGTGGACCTCACACAGGTATCAAATTTAAGACTCCTTATGAGGTCTGGCACGGTAAGCCTGCTTATTACTCTTCACTGAAAGTTTTTGGGTGTCCTGTTTATTATCATGTGGATGAGGGTAAACTGAACCCAAGAGCAAAGAAGGGTGTATTTGTGGGTTACGGAGATGGAGTTAAGGGGTTTAGAGTCTGGTCACCTTCTGAGCATCGAGTTATACTCAGTAGAAATGTGATATTTGATGAGAAGTCTATGTTTATCCCCATGTTGAAGGTTACTGTTGTTGAAGCCAGCAAGAATGTTGATAAGCAGGTGGAGCTGCAAACTCCCAATGAGAGTGAGTTTGAGCACCAAGGTGGAGAAGATCAACATGAGGATGTTTCTACAGAGCCAGAAACTTCAAAGTCCAGTGCAGGAGCTCAACAGTCTATAGCTTCTGGTAGACCAAAGAGAGCGACTGCAGGAGTACCTCCAGAGAGGTATGATTTCGAGGACATGGTGGCGTATTCATTTCAGGTTGCTCAAGAAGTGGATGCAGGTGAGCCACAACCCTATAGAGAAGTCGTTTCGGGTGGCGAAGCTGATCAGTGGCTTGCCGCAATGGGAGATGAGATGGAATCCTATGACAGGAATCAAACTTGGGAGCTAGCCAAACGACCACAAGGAAGGAAGATTGTTACAAACAAGTGGATCTGCAAGAAGATGGAAGGAATCACTTCTAAAGAGGGCATGAAATTTAAAGCTTGGGTGGTTGCAAGAGGCTTCCCGCAGAGGGAAGGAGTTGACTACAATGAGATTTTTTCACTAGTGGTCAGACATACTTGATCATAGTGCTACTAGCAATAGTGGCACATTATGACTTGAAGCTCGAGCAGCTAGACGTGAAGACAACTTTCCTACATGGAGAGTTGGATGAAGAAATTTACATAACTCAGCCAGAAGGATTCCATGTTCGGGGAAAAGAAGACTATGTTTGTAAGCTGAAGAAGTCCTTGTATGGACTTAAGTAGTCTCCGAGGTAGTGGTATAAGAGATTTGACAGTTATAGTATTTTAGTGGAGGATGGTTCGATGATCTATCTTGTTCTGTATGTGGATGATATGCTCATAGCTGCGAGGTCGAAGTCTGATATCCAAAAGTTAAAGGGGCTTCTCAGTGCTGAGTTTCAGATAAGGATTTGGGAGCTGCTTAGAAGATCTTGGGTATGGAGATTTACAGGGGCAGGTCGAAGAAGAAGCTTTTCTTGTCACAGAAGAGCTACATCCAGAAGATACTGTCGAGGTTTGGCATGTCTTCAGCAAAGCCCTTAAATACTCCTAGTGCTTCAAATGTTCATCTATACTCAACTTATGCATCACAGGCAGAGGCTGAGAAGGAGTACATGTCAAGAGTTCCATATGCTAGTGCAGTAGGTAGCTTGATGTACGCTATGGTATGCACTAGACCTGATCTTGCACATGCTGTTAGTGTTGTCAGCATGTTTATGATACAACTTGGGAAGGAGCATTGGCAGGCTGTGAAGAGGATCTTCCGGTACCTTAAGGGTACACCTGATGTGGGGATTAGCTTCGGAAGTGATACAGAGTGCTTGGTGTCTGGGTATTCTGACTCAGACTATGCTGGAGATGTTGACATGAGGAGATCGATGACCGGTATGTATTCACTCTTGGGAGTTCTGTAGTGAGCTGGAAGGCAACTTTGCAGTCGGCGCTGACATTGTCTACGACTGAGGCAGAGTATATGGCGTTGACAGAAGCTGCTAAGGAGGAAATATGGTTGAAGGGACTGGTTGGTGATCTGGGTCTACATCATGATCAGGCAGTGGTGCATTGCGACAGTTTAAGTGCAATATGCTTGGCCAAGGATCAAGTCCACCATGAGAAGACTAAGCACATTGATGTCAGGTATCATTTCTTGAGGACAGAGAAGAGGATTAAGGTGAAGAAGGTTGGCACCGCGGATAATCCTGCTGATATGTTCACGAAGCCGGTTCCACATGGCAAGTTCCAACACTGCTTGGACTTGTTGAATGTCTTGAGTGGGTAACTCTGCCCTGCGGGGCATTGATGGCGAGAGAGAGAGAAGGAGCAGAGTACATTAGAGAATTCAGAGGAAAAGGATTCAAGTCAAGGTGGATATTTGTTGATGTGTCTGGAATCGGACTATCAGATGCTACGACTGGTAGTGGGGGTCTCAATGTTATTTGGGTTCGGGTTCTGGGCCTGGTCTATAACCGTTTCCTTTAACATATTGGATTAGATTTAGACCCACATGGAGAAGTACTATAAATACTTCTCATACTCCTCTATAATATGTAATCTCCTCGATATAGTGAAACTGGCTCTCGCCCATGGACTAGCTAACACACATTGTGTTAGTGAACCACGTAAATCGTGTGTCTGTGTTTTTCGATTCTCACTTTCGTATTCTTACTTTATCAATTTCGGTGATTTCCCGATCCGTAGCAGCGCGTTTATAACACTATATAATATTAGTACTGACTGATGATCACAAGGATACTTTGAGATACCATATACAACATATATCAAACCTTTAATCAATGATAATGATGTAATCTAACCGTCCATTTTTGCCATGGACATGCATTATTTGCTAATACAACCTAAGGTCACGAAGACTTGTTAATTATGATCAAAATCTACAATTACACTTAGTACTACGTATCGACCCAATGGAGAAGACGAGAAGGAATGTAATCACATCCAAATTAGAAAAAAATTCCAGAATACTCTAATGATTAAAAATAATTCCCTAAATACAGTACTTATAAACTTAATTTCCAATGTACAGCAGTTTCAACATCACTGTCTTCGTCTTCGACAGTGATTATAATCACCGCTTTAGTATACAACGGGGAAGGTATCACCGCTGTTGACAAAAGCAGTGATGTTATCCCCGCTGAGGAGAAAAACGGGGAAACAATCCCCGCTTTCGTCAATAGCGAGGAGAGACTGACTGTTGATAAGGGACGCGGTGAAGGAATCGTGACCGTTGATGTCAACAACGGTGAAGTGGCGCGGATCGCTGACGTGGACACGCGCGGGCACTTCACTGTTATTGACAAAAGCGGTGATAGCTCCGCTTTCCACGTCAGCGATCCGCGCCACCCGCGCCTTCACCGTTACCATTGGATGCGAAGAGGGGCGGATTGTGGTTTTTCTCCACGATCCAACGCCTCACATGACGCCACGTCACCGATCCAAGCCATCACCGCTTTTGTTGGACGCGGTGACTTCACTGCGTTTCTTTGACGCGGTGATTAATGCCTCGGACTTTTCCAGCGCCCAAACCCTATAAATACCACTCCCACCTCTCATTCCAAACCACACCACCATTTTATACTTCTTTCTCCCTCCATTACTTCACTATAGTTTCGTTCTAAGTATGCTCTGTGGTTGGGCTAAGTCCGATCTTCCGCATCAGAAAGAATTACTAGAGTTTTTGTTTTGTCGATACTCTCTCTAGCTTTTCGGCAAAAAATGGACGAAGAGGCTCTGAGAGTACGTAAATTTATTTTATTCTTTTGTGATTTTTTTTACATGGGTGCAAAATATAAATTGATTTGATTTCATATTTTTTTATAGATGGGTGCTGAGATATACGACCCTCGATTGTATATCGATCCTGGCCCAAGGGATTGAAGGTATTTAACCGAGCAAGATCAACATCGCTCCCGTGCAATTTGGAACAATAATCCGGTAGACACTAAAATTATTTCATTAGTTTTAAAGTTTTTATTTTGCTTTCTATTGACTGACAACATTGTGTTTTTTGTTTTGTAGGAATCACTTATTCCCATCAGTCATCGAGGGACATGTCGATTGCCCCGTTGGCATGCTTGACTGGCGCCCTATCTAGAGAGGACGGGATTGCACATGCTGAGGCACTTCATGAGGCTTGATATTGACAACGATTTGCTGACGGCAATGGTAGAGTGATGGCGCCCCGAGCTGCATAACTTCCACTTTCCCGAGGGTGAAATGACGATCACCCTCAAAGATGTTGCCATCCTCACCGGGCTCCCGATCACCGGAGATGCCATCATCGACAACTCGAGAAAACCGGAAGATGGTTGGGGCTGTTGATTCAAGAGCGTTTGGGGTTCAACATGCCAACAACCACGCCCATCGAAGGGGTTGGGCATCCACCACTGAATGCGGGGCAAGTATCGATCCCGTGGCTTGTTGAACACATCCAGGAGGAGGTTAATATAGGCCCGGACACTCCTGAAGATCAGGTGAAGCGGTATGCACGTGTCTACTTAATTGGCTTGGTTGGTGGGTTTCTGTTCCCCGACAAGGCAAACCGGTGGATACAAGGCATGTGGTTACATATGCTCCTCGGTGACTGGGACGAGATCGGGAAAAAAAGTTGGGGGTCGGCCATCTTGGCTGGATCTACTGAGAGTTGTGTACTTGCTCGAGGTTGGGAGTGAAACAAGCTGGTGGTGCAATGTTCTTACTCCAGCTCTGGGCATGGGAGCATCTTCCATTTTTCGCACCTCGAGACCCACGGGAATTCTGGTTGCCAGATGATGAGCTACGATTTGTAGCAAATCCCCCATATGGTTTCAAGTAAGTTAAATTTATGTTTAATTTATTTTAGATATGCAATGGTAGTATTTTAGTGAATTTAGATCTATTCCAAGTAAGCGAATTTAGATTCATTTTAAGTATGCAATTATAGTATTTTAGTGAATTTAGATCGATTCCAAGTAAGCGAATTTAGATTCATTTTAAGTCTGCAATTATAGTATTTTAGTGAATTTAGATATTCCAAGTAAGTGAATTTAGATTTATTCTAACCAAATCGTATTGAGCGAATTTAGATTATTGCCAAGTAAGGAATTTTAGTTCAATTTAGATGCTTCCATAATTGATACTTAACAAGTAAACATCTATGCTTTAAAAATTGCTTATATACGTATTTTTGCTTAATTAGGTGGATCGGTGCAAATACAAATGATCACCAGCCCGAGCACTTTTTACTGTTTTATCGTGCTGAACTTGATAAGCCTTGGTGGAACCAGGTAAAAATATAAAATTTCATCAATTTCAATTTTTTAGGTGGAGTGGATATAATTTGTACTAATTCCATGAACTATAATGATTGTAGGCGGTATGGGATCCATATCCGCCGGAAGTGGTTGAGTTGCATCGTCTTAGACATCCCGAGGATGAAGAGACATTGTTGTGCAAGGTGCCCTTAATTTGCTGGCACATGGTGGAATGGCACATGCTCGATCGAGCGGAAGACATCTTTTTTGGTGAGGCTTTTCAACAACCTGCTCTCTTGTACCCGAGATCAAAGGAGGGATGTCGTATTATACCCTCTAATGCCTGCTCCGGCCCGACCTTCATTCCGTGATGATGAGAGGATCGTGCCCCCACAAGAGCCCCCGCGGAGGAGCAGAAGAAGGGTGAGAGCCAACATTGAAGAGCTTCATCCGACTCAACAAACTCAACTTCCTGAAAAATGGCCACATTGTGAGTGGGCAACTAGTACTGAGGGAACCAGAGGGTCGTCAAGCTATATCCCGACTCAGGAACATGACATGTTCTACCATCAGCAACAAACTCCGATGAACTATCAGACCCCGCAACAACAACATACAACATCGACTTTCTACCACGCTTCTGGTTCATCTCAGCAAATTCCACCACCACCACCACCTGTGTACACTCTGGTGGGGGTCGGATTAAGAGGAATCCGCGAGCAGTTGTCCAGCGGGCTCGCGAAGAAGGAGGAGGTATGGAAGGCGGCGGAAGAAAGGGTCGAGGACGTCGTGGAGGAAGAGGTAGAGAAGGGGAAGTGGAAGGAAATGAAGACAACCAGTGAAATGTCCATGTTTAGTTATGTCTTGTGTTGTTTTTCATGAACTATCTATGTCGTCTTAATTTAGTTTGGTCTTGTGTTGTTTTCCATGAACTATCTATGTCGTCTTAATTTAGTTTAGTCTTGTGTTGTTTTCCATGAACTATCTATGTCGTCTTAATTTAGTTTGGTCTTATTTTGTATTTTACCACCCATGTTGTACCAAGATAAACAACATCCATCATCATTACAATCACTCAACAAGATTAAAATAAGAAGTCCAACTTAAACATCACAACAAAGAAAATGACAATTAAATACAACAGCCTCAAGGTTGGTTCGTATTTGCCCTCGAATCTTGCTCTAGAGGTGGACCTGGGCAACGCCTCTTGTCGTGACCCCGTTGTCTGCACTTTGAGCAACGCTTTGGACCTCGTCGGGCACGTTGTGATTGATCCATTTCATTGTGAATCTTTTCGGTCCTAGGACGACCTTTGGTGCACTTTAAGTGCAACGGTGGGATAATCAACTTCCCATTGTCTACACGCCAATAAGCTTCATCCGGCAGGGGGGCTGAAACTTGACGAGTAAGAGTTCATGATCGCCTGTTCCGTGTAGTAAGGACTAACCAAACTGTAAGCGCTGAGGGTTATCGACTTAGCTACTGCCATTGCATGTGAACACAGTACTCTTCTGTTTTGATACTTTTGGCATGTACACTCTCCGGTGTGAGTTTCTACGTGTAGAGTAACGGATTGAAGATTATGCCCACATCTTCCTCCACCCAAATACCTGTTTGCACAGCAAAAATACCTTCAGTGCGGTTGAACAGAACAACTCTGTGCTTACTTGATTTCTCTTCGATCTTCTGCATGTCATTAACTACATGATGTGCTATTGAATGACTTGCACGCTCCCTCCCTATGGCGAGCTCCCGTCTCTTCACAAACCACTCGTTTACCTTCCAGTATGTCATCTCCACTAGGACAGATACAGGCATTGCCCTAATTCCCTTATAGACTCCATTTATGCTCTCGCCATGGTTGGTAGTTGCAATGCCGAATCTAGCCCCGTTGTCCATGTGGAATGTCCACATGTGCAGAACTTGACCTTCTACCCATATTGCCCCCGCCTGGTGTATCTGACGGATCGTCTTCATCTTCTGCTCGTACTTTTTTGGTTGATGTGCAACCGCTTCAAGACCGAAGAATAAATAATTAAGGCATAAGAAATTTCATTTGAACAATAAACCATGAACAAGCACTGAATTACATTACTACCTGCACTCCACAATTGATCTCTTATGTCTTTCTTCTTGCCAAATTTGTGTTGGAAATTGGCAAGGAAGTGACGAATACACCAGCGCCATGTCCATCCCCATTCGTCGGGAAAACCACCGACGGCGTGTTTAATCCTGGCATGTCGATCCGATATAATTGTAATACCCATTCTTTGTGTGACGTGGGCGTGTAGCTGGTCAAAAAACTATGCCCAACTTAAGTTGTTCTCCCCTTCAACTAATGCAAATGCTAAGGGGAAAATACTTAAATTTCCATCAACCCCAGTGGCAATGAGAAGGGTCCCTTTATACTTCCCAGTAAGGAAAGTTCCATGAACCTGTTAAAATGAATAATTAGTTAGTAAAAATTGAACTTAGTAAAGTAATGAACTAGTACAATAGCTTGAGTCCGTAATATACCTGAATCACTGGCATGCAGAAGGGAAACCCGTCAATGCATGGCTTGAATGTCCAGAACAGACGATGAAACATCAACTCGTTCTGTACTCGAACTTGATCTTCAGTTTGTACGTTGTTGTACCACGGCACGAAAACCGTCCCGGGGTTGGACTCCTCCATTGCGGACATTATTCTAGGGAGTAAAGCATACGAGTCATCCCAATCACCGTAGACCTCAGCCATGGCCTTCTGCTTCCCATGCCACGCCTTCTTATACCTTATGGTGTAGGAATGTCGATCATTCACCTCGGCCATGATAGCTTTTATCTTGATATCTGGTTGTGCCTCGATTAGGTGCTTAATGGTTCTTGCCACTTTTTTTGCTTTAAGTTGCCGGTAATCCTGTGAAAGTATGGTTGAGGAGCATCTGTGGTTGTTCTCTACTGTCCGCATGACCCAGACGCCCTTTCTCTTCATATATGCAGCCCGAAGTTGCCACATACAACCCTCTCCAGCATTCTTACAAATGACATGCAGTTGTTTGGTGTCAGAATATTTTACCTTCCATTCGAAGTTACGCCGCATGGCTTCTTCGCTAAAAGCATCTTGCACATCGGCTTTCGAAGTGAACGCCATACCCACTTCCAAATTAGCAGTCGGATTATACACATGCATGGCCGAAAGTCAGGGGCATCGTTCTGACCATATAAAAATTGATCAGGAACCTCTGTGTAGTAAGGCGTTGGTGCCTGACGGAACGCCACCTCTCTGTCATCGATATCGTCTGTATCTTCCTCCTCACTGACTGATCTCAAATCTTCCTCACTTTCATCGTCACTAGAGGCGAATGGATAGCTCGACTCAGGATGGTCATCGTTACCAGCATAACCAACATCGTCTTCTTGGTCATGCGAAGTACGCCCAGATCGAAGGGTGGTCTCAATGTCAGCCCACTCTGGACCCCAAGCAGGCCATTGATCACCGTCGGGCTGAACGATATCAACGGCAGTCTCAGCATGTTGCGGGTATTCTTCCCACCCAACACCTCCTTCAGAACTACCTCCTCTGTAGTTGCTTGAAGTACCACCCCAGCCATACCCTCCTGCAGAAGTACCTCCTCCGTAGTTACTTGAACTACCACCCCAGCCATACCCTCCTGCAAAACCATCATCACAAGAAAACTGGTGAGAATGAGTTTCACCGACCGGCTCGGTCTCGACATACACCTCTGCAAGCCGCAACCCGTTGTCAAATAGAAACTGTATCATCATGTTCACCGAGTCATCATCATTTATGACAACTTTTTCGTACATGATTCCATCAGCACTCACGTTTGGATACCGGTAAGCAATTTGACCAACTCTCCTTTGCCCGCACGTATAAAGTCCTTTATGCACAAATGTCATGGAGTTCTTGCCACGAGAATCTCGACTCAATTTTTAGCATAGTGGATTCGCCATTTTCATAGTCGATCTCAATGTTCGAGTTTGTTACCCGACCATTCCACCGAATAATAAGTCGAAACTTCTTAAATTTACCCATGTCTGCAATTTTAATAATTAAGTATAGTATATAATTAGTACATTAGGGATACAAAAAAAATATCATCCAAACCCATAAACAAACGCAACTAATTGATCTATCATGAGAAAACTAAACGAATTCATGTAAATTCATAACTAACTAACTAACATCTATCATAATTAATCTAAATATCTCATAACATATTTGTCAATAACCGAAATTCACTAAATACAGACATATAATTACTAACACATCAACATGTAAACAATACATGATTATAACATACCGAATCCCGATGAGTTTCTTGAGCAGTAAACCAACTCCAAACCAGCTGAGAAAACGACCAAAAAAACACTAATTTTTGTACTAATTTGCTGTAAGGCAGCAGGAGGGAAGAGGGGGTCGGTTTTTATAGGGAAAAATGCCAGCTAATCACCGCGGTGGACAATTGCGGCGAACACATCACCGCTTTTGTCCAAAGCGGTGATAGCTAGGTCGCTGTGACCTAATTTTTCACCTACCAGGGCTCTAAAACGTGGTCAAATATCACCATTTTGGTCGACGGCGATGATGTAATCACCGTTTTGCTCAACAGCGGTGAGGCAATCACCGTTTTGGACGGCAGCGGTGATACCTACCCCGTTGTTGTCGAAAGCGGTGATGTGTTCCCCGTTGTTGTCAAAAGCAGTGATACCTTCCCCGTTTTTTACTACAGCGGTGATTATAATCATTGTCGAAGACGAAGACAGTGATGTTGAAACTGCTGTACTTTGGGAAATAAGTTTATAAATACTGTATTTAGGGAATTTTTTTTAATAACTTGAGTATTCTGGGATTTTTTCCCTCCAAATTAGCTAATACATCTTGCATAAAAAGATGATACAAATACAACCACATCCGACAACATGTACGTTCTATCCATAAGAAGTGATACAAAATGTAGAAAGTGGTAAATCTACGTGTGTAGTCTGAGAGGAACTACAACCTCTCTCAATTTATTTTATCTAAAATTATAATGTGTGACTGTGAGTTCAATTGTTCATATATTGAGAAACACATTAGAAAATGATTAGACTACATCTAAGGATGAAAATCAAACTCATGGTTGTGGGTATCCACTTACCTCCGACTCAGACAATGTGGGGAATTCTCGTATTAACCGGGTATGAGTAAAACTCACAAAGAACTTGATGGGTATGGGGCCGGTATGGTTTTAGTGTCCCCCGCCTCATACTCATACCCAAACCTGCCACATCAAGGTATTTTGCTATACGTAAAAAGCTATAAATATATTTTTATAAATTATTATTAGCATGAAGGTAATTAAATTAGAAAACATGATTAAAATGTAATTATGTTTATCAAAACCCTTAAAAGTTTCAATCCTCTCAGCCGAATACAGTTTACTTTCTCAATTCCTCAATGTCACTGCATTTCCTCTCCTTACTCCTGAATCATCTTGGAGATGCCCACCTTACCAAAATTGTTGATGAGATAGTAATAGGTCATTGCATATCATTTTTTATACTTGAATTATTCTGATGCATATTGGTGTAACTTAGTGTGTTTGAATAATTGGTAGTCTAGTAGACTATAATATTTTATAAGCAAAAGAGGTTTTTGTCTAACTGACAAGTTTATGCTAGCTATTTACTATATAGATGTGTTGGATTCGAAGATGAATGATTTGATATAGTATTATATTTTCATTTTATTGATTAATCAATATTTTAGGATTGAATGTTTTTTTTTCCTATTAAGAAATACTATAACTATGTTGATTCCCGCTATTTATTATGTATGTTTTGTGTTATAATTGAATACATGTTGAACTTTAGATATAATAATATTGCTTATACGGGGCGGGTATTACCCATGGGAATCCGAAACTCCTAGGTATGGGGATAGGTTTCCAAAACCTCCCTCCGCATGGTATGGTACGGATATGAGTTTGGTTATTTGATAATGGAGATGGGGATGGTTTAGATGAACCTGCCCCAAACCCGCCTAATTGCCATCCCTAATCTACATCCTTTAAAATTTAAATTCAGATGCGAGAAACTATTACAGCTTATTATTTTAACTCTCTCCTCTCCTCTCCTCTCCTCATTCTAAACTCCGACTTCCCAGCATAAAACACATCTGAATAAGTTTTATGGATATCCAAATTAATGTCGTTGTCAAATTGTCATGACCTCCCTTAATCTTGATC
Organism: Linum trigynum; assembly: GCA_964030455.1. NCBI lineage: Eukaryota > Viridiplantae > Streptophyta > Magnoliopsida > Malpighiales > Linaceae > Linum > Linum trigynum. The sequence continues at coordinate 4,011,788 of OZ034814.1, read as the reverse complement.
TTAATCCCCAATCTCTTAATCACACGATTGGAGGGTATGAAGAGTTTACTAATCTCCACCAACCCTCTCTTACCCGTACCAAGCGGCAACAACAAGCAAAATACAAAACCACCTGTATTTTGCAAATGTAATAAAAGCACACACGTCACTATTTTTTCTTAAAAAACGTGACTGTTCTTATCCAGAAAAACCCCTATCAAGATCAAAACCCTCCAGCTTCAGCTTCAGCTTCCCCTTCCCCCCCAAAAAAATTACAAATAAAAACTCCAAAACTTCGAGTATAAAAACCCGCTCCATCTTCCTCCTTCCTCACCCCATTTCTCTCCGCCGCTGCGCTTCCCTCTCCCTCTGTCCGCATTCATTTTCCCATTCCTTCGGAGGCCTTCTTTCCCAAATTTCCGGCAATGGGTTCGGCGCTGCTCCCAGATCTCGGCACCGAGATATTCATCCCCGTGTGCGCCGTCATCGGCATCGCGTTCGCTCTGTTTCAATGGGTGCTGGTCTCCCAAGTCAAGCTCTCCCCTGTTGCTTCTCCCGGCAGCAGGGACTCGCCCAACAAGAACGGCTACAACGACTACTTGATCGAGGAGGAGGAAGGGCTGAACGACCACAACGTCGTTATGAAGTGCGCCGAGATTCAGAACGCCATTTCCGAAGGTAATGTCTCTTCTCCGCCGACTGAGCTTCCATTCAGAGTAGATCTGGCATTTTTGAGAACTTAAAAGTTAGGTTCCGATTCCACCGGGAAATGGGGGGAAATGAGATGAGCCCTGCCGTTATTTTTTCCACCCAGATTCTTAACTGGACATGAATTTCTTCGTCGTGTTGATATAAAGATCTGGCTTTTTTCTTCATTATGCTATAAGCCTATAAAAATGACTTGGGTAATGATGAAATCGTGTAATTGATGATTAGGGTAAGAGTTGAAAGGTATTTTCGTTTGGTAAACGTAAAACTCTTTTTTGGCCAACTTGAGTAGTAGTTGATGATGAAGAACCGGAAAGGAACATGGTTTATGAACTCATGGCTACTCATTAGGCTGATTGTGTTTGCTGTGCCTGTTAATGTGTTTTCATATGTATTGTATCTGTGACTGATGTGGGGATATGTGGGAAAATTTTGTTATTGCAGGGGCGACATCTTTCCTCTTCACCGAGTACAAGTATGTTGGGATCTTCATGGTTGCGTTTGCAGCTCTAATCTTCGTGTTCCTCGGCTCGGTCGAGGGATTCAGCACGAAGCCACAGCCTTGCAGCTACGATCCCAAGAGGACCTGTAAGCCTGCCCTGGCAACTGCTGCTTTCAGCACCATATCATTCCTGCTTGGTGCCGTCACCTCGGTGGTGTCCGGATTCCTTGGGATGAAGATTGCTACGTACGCAAATGCCAGGACGACCCTCGAGGCGAGGAAAGGAGTTGGGAAGGCCTTCATTGTTGCATTCAGATCCGGTGCAGTCATGGGATTCCTGCTTGCTGCTAATGGACTTGTGGTGCTCTTCATTACCATCAACGTGTTCAAGCTCTACTATGGTGATGATTGGAGTGGCCTTTTCGAGTCGATCACTGGTTATGGTCTGGGAGGATCTTCCATGGCCCTGTTTGGGAGAGTTGGTGGTGGGATTTACACCAAGGCTGCTGATGTTGGTGCTGATCTTGTTGGGAAAGTTGAGAGGAATATCCCTGAGGATGATCCTAGAAACCCCGCTGTAAGAAACAATTCCCTCTCCTGAAATGATTTCGTTCGTTGATGTTATGATGCGCCCAAGTTGCTTACTAAAATTGGATTGTTGTGATATTTTTCAGGTGATTGCTGACAACGTGGGTGATAACGTCGGTGATATTGCCGGTATGGGATCTGATCTTTTCGGGTCATACGCCGAGGCATCCTGTGCTGCCCTCGTAGTGGCATCCATTTCATCCTTTGGCATTGACCATGACTACACCGGAATGCTGTATCCCTTGCTGATCAGCTCCATGGGTATTCTAGTCTGTTTGATCACCACTCTCTTTGCAACTGATTTCTTCGAGATCAAATTGGTCTCAGAAATTGAGCCGGCATTGAAGAAGCAGCTCATCATTTCCACCGTGCTGATGACTGTTGGCATCGCCATCATTACCTTCATCAGCGTTCCAGCTACCTTCACTATCTTCAACTTCGGAACCCAGAAAGTCGTCCATAACTGGTTGGGACTTAGAGCTATACTTTCATTTGTGCGCATTTTCCCGTTTCCCCTGTTTTTGCTTTACTTATGTTTGAGTGTGCTTGATCAGGCAACTATTCTTGTGCGTTGCTGTTGGTCTATGGGCTGGCCTTATCATCGGATTCGTGACAGAGTACTACACTAGCAATGCTTACAGGTATAAGAAAGGTTTGAACTTTGATGTTACCAACCTCAAAGACTGTTAACTTCGACCCTTAAAAATAACTCTGCCCTGGATTTTTCAGCCCGGTTCAAGACGTTGCTGACTCCTGCCGTACTGGAGCTGCCACTAATGTCATCTTTGGCCTCGCATTGGGATACAAGTCTGTCATTATCCCAATCTTCGCCATTGCAGTCAGCATCTACGTCAGCTTCAGCTTTGCCGCAATGTATGGAGTTGCAGTTGCTGCTCTTGGAATGCTCAGCACCATCGCCACCGGTTTGGCAATCGACGCCTATGGTCCCATTAGTGACAACGCTGGAGGAATAGCTGAGATGGCAGGAATGAGCCACAGAATCAGAGAGAGAACTGATGCACTTGACGCTGCAGGCAACACCACTGCCGCCATTGGCAAGGTCTGAACCTTCTCTCTGCTAATCTGATTTTTAAGCCAATTCTACTTCTAGCATTTAGTACAATGAACTCGAATCTTTTCATTTCTTGTTAGGGTTTCGCCATTGGCTCAGCTGCACTTGTCTCCTTGGCCCTCTTCGGCGCCTTTGTGAGCCGTGCATCCATCTCAACAGTCGACGTGCTGACCCCCAAAGTGTTCATCGGTTTGATTGTCGGAGCTATGCTTCCTTACTGGTTCTCCGCCATGACAATGAAATCAGTCGGAAGTGCAGCCCTGAAGATGGTAGAGGAAGTCCGTCGTCAGTTCAACACAATCCCTGGATTGATGGAAGGCACTGCCAAGCCCGATTATGCCACCTGCGTCAAGATCTCCACCGACGCCTCCATCAAGGAAATGATCCCTCCCGGCGCCCTTGTCATGCTCACACCACTCATCGTCGGAATCTTCTTTGGTGTTGAGACTCTCTCCGGTGTCCTCGCCGGTTCTCTCGTGTCCGGTGTCCAGGTAAAAAAACAACATTTCCACTCAAACCAAGATTTACCCCTTTGAACTTCTCCAAATGGATTGAACAAGACAATTGTTGGATACCGTTTTTATGCAGATTGCTATCTCTGCATCGAACACCGGTGGTGCATGGGACAATGCCAAGAAGTACATCGAGGCGGGCGCTTCGGAGCACGCCAGGACCCTCGGCCCGAAAGGTTCCGACCCACACAAGGCCGCGGTGATCGGTGACACCATTGGAGACCCGCTGAAGGACACCTCGGGGCCGTCGCTCAACATCCTCATCAAGCTCATGGCTGTCGAGTCGCTCGTGTTCGCCCCGTTCTTTGCCACTCACGGTGGCTTGCTGTTCAAGCTATTATGAACCATCGATGCAGATTGGAGACGGTGACAAAGGACTGATGATCTCTTGCCCCAGGAGAGATTGTTCTCACATAAACATGGTAGCAAGTCGGTAGTTTTTGCGGGTTTTATTGGAGTCATTGCAATTGTTTCTCTCCTGCCTATGGTGGTAGAGGAAATTTTTCCGCTAGGGTTGGTGATGAAGAAAAGAGAAGTTTTGTCTTGGATTACTTAAGGAACAATATACCACTGAGGATGGTGTTTTGTTGTTGTAGGGTCAGTCGGTTTCAGTTTCTAGGGCAACCATTTTGTACTCCTGTTTGTTTGTCCACGATGAGTTTACTATTTCTCACTAGGTTTTAATGGCGGGTTTACAATGGTTTACCTCTTTTTCCTTCTAGCATTTGTCAAACGTGAGATTTCTACACCCTTGGAGGTTTTAAAAATTCTATCGTGTCGGTTGATCATATCGGGAATATCAAATCTCTATATGATAAGTTGTTTTAGTGATATTACATGATTCACTAACGATTTTAGTCCTAAACACTTTAAAATTAACTTTTTACTATATATTTTCACGGTTTCGAAATCATTGTTGCCTCTTTCAAGAAAGTTTTAGAATTAACCTCAAGTTGACATTTTGATTACGAAATATGAATAGTAATTGATCTTTCTTTCAAATTCCAATAAAATTCGTGATTTATAAGTACCTACATTGTGTGTTTGATTCTCCCCTCTAATGAATTCGTCGAATATTCGTGAGATTTAAACACTCGAGTATGCATTAGGGAGTAAGAGTCAACTAGTTGGAGTGCGACAGCTTGCAAATGTAACATCTGGATTTTGAAGTGTCGGGAACTTACTTGGGAGTTGAGATCCAATTCCTAACCTACTTTGGCAGTTACAATTGGGAGGTAGGGTTGGACATGTGGAAAACGAGGGGCCAATGGTGGTTCCATTCCAACCTACTACCCAACTTCAATTATAAGGGTCATTCTCAAAACAATTACAATTCACTTATCTGTGGTCAGACTTTTGCCAACGATTGACTAGTAGTACTATACCAATATACCACTTAAAAGTGTACTAGATAAATGGCCCGGGCTCCGCACCGGGTATTCTTTTGGATATCATAATTTGAATTTTCAAGTAATGTAAGACAACTTAAAAATACATGATAAATTAAAAAGTCAAATCGAATAACAATTAGAGTGGCAAGATTTTGAATTTTGCAAAGGATAAAAGAGTTGAAAGAAGTTATTTTATCATTCTATTACATCATCACCCTACAAAATCTTTATACTTGCAAATTAAATAGTAATTTTAACGATAAATTTGATGAAATCTATTTTGACTTGTTCTTTGCAAAGATATGCAAGGTAAGATTGAAGTTCCATTGTGTTCTCCATCTATTGAATTTATGTTCTTCTTAATATAATTAGGCAATGTTTGGAAGTTAGGATTCTTTAAATTGATGTATTTAATTAATGTATGTATTATAATTAGATATATTGTTTCAATGTATGAATTTGAAAAATACATTGTTTGGAGATTGAATGATTTTGGTGGTCCCTCAAAAAATAAGGAAGAAAAAGTGAGTTAACAATCCCTCAAACACAATCTCTGCTAAAAGCTGAGATTGGCAATCATTCATAATGAATGATTCTGGTGGTCTCATCTGTAGTTAAAATACAGGTATTCTGTTTCTGTTTAAGACAAAAAAAAATGACGAATTCTTATGATTACATGTATTGGTTAAATACACCATCTGAAATCCCAACTTCCAAACGACCCTTAGTAATACTCTCACGTTTTGACTCCCTGTAAAATAAGAAAAACTATAAATAAATGGGAGGTTTTATCTCTCATATATTTTTTCACTCTCTTTTTTTTTTTAATTCGAATGTGATATCCAAATTCATCATTATTTTTAGCCACGACAATAACAAAATTGATATAATTAGAATTTATTCCAATTTCATGTTTATTTTTACAATTATGATGATGTTTTTGTCAAAGTTACATCCACGCTACCTATTTAATCAACTAAACATACATCATCTTCTCTATAGCCTTTCATTTCATGGAGTTTACTTTCCCTTAAAAAGAAGGAAAACATTCATAAATCACAATCAGACAAATTCAAAGTATGATTTTTTTTCAAAATATTTAGAGTATATTATTTTAATTATATTATTTATATTTCTAATGAATTTCAATACGATAGCCATGGCTATAGCTAAGAGTCTAATACTAAAGTTACTCCCAAAATCCTTAAAATCCAACTCTCTTATTCATCTACACACGTGGCCAACGTAGAAAAGGGCCCTAAACACGTGGCCAATCTTACCTTGCCTCTTCCACTTCCTGTTCCTATTCTACACTTCTTATGCTCTCTCTTAATCATAAGAATCCCCTTGACCCTTGCAATTGATGGCTCGACCAGCTGTCCAGTGACCATATCTCCAATATAAGGCTATTGGACCATACCCATCTTCTCGAACTCTCTAGGCAGCTCCTCCTTTCATTCACAACCTCGTAATGGAGGAGGAGAAGACGAAAGCATGCTTCGACAGCGATTCTCTGACTTTGCTTGGTCAGTCGCCAGGGGACTTGTCTAGCTACCAGCCGGTTTGCCTCTGGGAATCAGATAAGACAACAAAATTGAAAGAGGATGTTGTGAAGAGTCTGGCCTAACCACCATCCGTTCGTCATAGGGAGATTTGGGGAAAGGGGAGAAGCTTCGACCACCATTAGGTCATCGTAGGAAGCTTGGGGACTAATTTTGGCAATTTGGGGTTATGGGTAAATCGATGGCCGAGATCAATCCTAGGCTGAATCAAACGGTGTCCTGCTAGGTTGCAGGAAACTTACCGTAGATGTGTCTGCATCCCACTGGACCCCTTATATCAATTAGGCGCTATTTATATTCTAATTCTAATTGTAGCTTTTCAGTCAAATTTGAAATTGACCGAGACGCTTTCGTGGTAGAATAGAGGGGTTTTTGTAACAATCTCGAAGTTAGACATGTTTATGATAGAGTAGTGTAGAGGTGCGAGTCAGTCTTTTAGAAAGTCACAATGATACACTCAAAACTAAATCGTGCATAACTGGATCCAAAGCGAACAATATGTTGAATAGAAGAAGAGTTTTAATGGTAGAGGCAATATCCATCTGAGTGGTTTCGTTTAGCTATTCTTGTCTTTATATGCATATGATGTTAGAATCAAACTCATAGACAAGTCAAACATTTCGGGTTTTTGTGGAATTGCGCTTATAGATTTTATTGAAGTGAAGAGAATCTTGTCTCGAGTGACCTCGCAAGGTAACACATTCGAGTCATTTTCAGAACTCTATCGAGTTCGCCAATCGTGATCTATCTCAACTAAACTAGAGACCACTTTGATGTTACTTTGCTTTTCCCCCATTCAATGATTCCAAGTCGTGGGTTTTGAATCAACGATGTACTTGCTTACACAAAGAGCCCATTATATATTCATATATTCAACTTTTATTAGGTCAACATAGATAATAAACTTACTAAACCAACGGCCTGGTTTAAAACCCCTTTAATCTCATAATTGGAAATGGAATAAATTCTTAAGCATAATTAAGAAGATAAGTACAATCTAATCAACAAGATCATTATCATAACACATAGATTAGATAGGCATTGCTTTGTCACCTCAAACTCAAGGCTCAAAGTATATCTAATCTCACTTTGGTTACAAGGGTTTGATCTTTTTTTTTTTTTCCTTCTTCTTTCCCTTGCTTGTGCAATTGACCAACCAACCAATCAATTCTGGCCATTTTGAAGATTCTTATATTCTCAGTATGGGAGCCTGATATGATGTTCCATCACTTTTGCTTTTCAATAATCACCAAGGAATAGAATTGTTTGTTGCGTTTGGAACTCCAATTCCATGCTCATAATTGGCCAACATTGCTACTGGTAGCTCTTTCTTTGCTTGGTTTGCTTTTCTGTGTGCTGTAGAGAGCTGGTGGAGGAGCTTAATGAGTGATTTTAGTTGAAATAACTTCTCTAGCAGAGGACAACAAGAAAAAACTGTATGCATTATATTGTTGGAAAAATCGTTTCAACACAAATGCACAAAATAAAAAATTGTCTTACTATCGCGACTTTCTACCACGTTTCAATTGTGAAAACGTGTATGCTTTTTTTTTTGGGTCAGAGAAGACATCTCAACCCGATCGTTGGAGGGAGGAAAGAGCATTTTGAATTGTCTTGTTTCTTCCCCTTTGGAAACGGTTCAGGTTTGAGACACTCGTGGACAAACTACTTTGTGTCTTATCGTTCGAGCCGTTTTTATTAGACGGTTGTATGTGTATGATGCATAGGTCCCCCAATATCTTGAGTTTAAATAGACTGTTAATATTGAATGTCGTGAAAATCAAATATGTGATCTTACGATCAACAACTATGATACCATATCAAAAACCAACTAGTCTTCATAACTCGAATTATCGAGAGTAAGTTAATTATGTATTTTATACCACTCTCTTACAAAAACTTGTAGTTAAATAAGAAAAGGGCTGGCATCATTTCAGCCATTTGGAGACCAGAAATCAATCCACAGCCTGGCAATGCAGGATATGATCTGACCAATACATATATACAAATCAAACAAACAAAGAACACAGGAAAAACCAACAGATCTACACACACATGCGCTCTCATTCTTTAAATTCTTAAAATATTAGTTTATGAAAGGAAATTAGAAACCTTGTACCCACAAGTAACAGCAATCAAATCTACCCATATATCATTTATAGAAATAATAATAATTGAAAACACAAAAAAGGTGAGATGGGAGATGGCTAGATCTATGATTAAGCTCCAACATTTTGGTGGGTGTGACCATATTAAATTTAGGGTTCCCCAAACAACACATATATAATTGATTGTGGGGCATTGCCTTATTGATTAAGGTCCCACAGTCTATGACCCAGGAATCAACCCTTCCCCAGATAAACACTCTAGTTTCTGAATCCACCATCTCCATTGATAGTTCTTTCTCTTGGGTTAGATCCACTATGGTAACATTAATAAGTGTTTTTGTTTGGCAAGTTAACCTAATTATTTGGCAAAAATGGGCATGATATTGATGTATCAAGTCTATCTTCGAATCTATGAACAAGGGCTCTTCAGATGGTGTCTTGAAGAGATGCATTACTCAGCTTATCAACAACAACGAAAAATCTCATGACCTTGTACTTAGCTTGTCATGAAGGTGATCCTTGTTCGGATCGAGTACTCGTGGACTAATGATCTTCAGCTAATTCAAAATCATAGTTGCATCGGGTCATCTCTCATGTTAAAGTCTTATCAAAGATCTCCAAACTTACTTTGGTTTGTAGTGACGGGTACTATGTCAGAACGGTGTGAGCCAACCTAGCTATATTACATACATCATATCAGAGATCCGACAATGCTTACTTCGATTATAATGAACAAGTAAGCCATAATCACATCTATCGTGAAGAAAATGTTGTCGTGGATTACTTGTTGAATGTTGCTCGCTTTGTGAGTATGAATTTACACATTTGATTTACTGGTCATCCAATAGTTTTGTAACCTCCGTTCTATTAACTTTTGTATGATTTTTCTGGGAGCCAAACAAGATAACTTAATAGACTAGTATTATTCAAATGTGTCACCCTCAATATCTTAATTTGGTTTGTTGTTATTATTGGTGGATGGGGGTGGTATGGAGTGATGAGCCAACTGTTTGGTTTGTCTATTACTCCACCAAAATCTACATCAGACTCTTGATGGAGGACAAAATCACAATCTGCATGTCCCCATAACCCTAACCCACCAAACATTACCTATTCATTTTTTCCCCAATAAAAATAATCATGAAAAATAAGATCAACCTTTAGAAATTAAAAATAAAAGATGGAGATTGAAGTGGGAAATTGGAGATTTGGACAATTTATCTACAAAGGAGAGCCATGCAGGGCCATTCACAACACAGATAGACAGCAATTTCTCAACCATAAACTTTTATTTTTTTCTTGCAAGAGATACTTGTATTGTATTAACTAGCGATACAAAAAAACTATACCGTTTCAAGAAAATAATACAATCAAGATCGAAAACCAATCCCTTAACTGATAAGGGAATATCCCCATCATGTTAATTATTTTCATTATGTATTTATTAAATGTAATTCAGTTAGTTAGTGGCTAAGTGGCTTCTTAGTTATAGCTACATTTTTGTTCAAGAGATGGTATTTAAACCACTCTCCTACATGAATACAATCACTACTTTCCATCTCTTACATGGTATCAGAGCTGTTGTTCTGATCTCCTTAACCCTAAAACAAAACAAACTACTCACGTTCTTCTTTTTTTCTTCTTGCCTACTCTCTTCTTCTTTCTTCCTGCGCCACACCGCTGCGCTTCACTGTGCCGTCATGACCACTCATTCCGGCGAGACTGTCATTAATCTTGACGATGCCAATACCGTCATCACTCTCAATCCGGCCTCTCAACTTCCCACCAAGCTCACCGGTGATAATTTTCCCACCTGGCGCGCTCAACTCACCACTCTCATGCGCGGCCTTGATCTCCTCAAGTTCTTGGATGGAACTTTTTCTGAGCCGGCCGCCACTGGTATCGCCAGGATCAGTTAATTCTTCACTCCATTTTAGCTTCGATGTCACCAGGGGTTGCTCCTTATGTGTCTGCCGCTACGTCCTCACGCCAGGCGTGGACGATTCTCGAGCGGATGTTTGCGAGTCAATCTCGCCAGCGCATTATTAGTCTTAAGGAGAAGATGGGTCGTGAGCGTCAGGGCACTCGCACCGTTGCTGTTTATCTCCAGGCACAGCGCACAACGGCGGCCGAGCTCGCCCTCATCAATGACCCGGTCTCCGACAAGGACCTTATTCTACATATCCTTCGCGGTCTTCGTGAAGAATTTGGTCAGCTTAGGAACCAATCAAGAAAATAATACAATCAAGATCGAAAACCAATCCCTTAACAACGGTTAGGAACCAAAAGAAAATGCTTTCTTCGCTATATGATGAGCCACCATATTGTTTTCACTGTCAACAGATCAAAATCGGAGACTCGATATCGACGTCTGCCACAGCCTGACTGACTTATAGTGCCTCGACGAGCAACAACACAATCACCAACACGCAGCTTATCAGTGACCCGCTTTGCATCCCTACCTCTCAGCACCTATGTCAATCCGAACGAACCGCACCGGCCGGGTTATTAGCATATAAACTATTTATTTGTTACTTCCAAAAAATATAATACAAATACCAATAAATCATTTGTAAATGAATGGAATATCTAAGTATCCAATGGAGGGGGTGGATGGTAGAAGAAGTGGTAGCTAGTGAGTGAGATGCTTTCATTGGAACATTATCTTCAAGAGATTCCTATTTCTAGAGGGAATTTCTTCTTTCCCTTTCCATTTTCTTTTCCTCCTATTGGGCTTCGAGAGAATGATTCCTTTATGCCCTTTCTCTGGTGCCTTTCTTCGAATTTAATTCTCCCATTTTTCGAAAATAGGAAATATTATAATATGAGGAAAAAAATTGTATAGAATAGATTGAGAAAAAAACAAAATTATAATTATTCCCTTTCATGTGTGGCGAGTTGCTACATAGTGCCACCTATGACACACCTCTATCTTCTTTTTTTTTTTTTGCAATTTATTGTTTAGATTCTTCTCATAGTGCCATTCGAGAGAAAAAAAATTCGATAACCCATTCGAGCAATTGAGATAAACTAGTCATTAGTACAACATCACAGTTTTTAGTAGGTGGTCTAATAATCATTATAGAACTATGAACGCTTTTATTTGAGACTTAAATGTGCCACCGTCATTGAAAATTGCATGTCAGTTGCTAATGTTGACCTCCAACCAAAAAAAAGCATGATCACACACTAAAAACCCTAGCAAGTAGCAATACATCTAGTTAAGTCCGTGCTTTACAATTTCTCATAGGCCAATAATCACAAGGCTCGGATTCTGTACACCTACCCAAAAAAGAAAAAACAAGCCAGTTGGCGGAATATAACCGATTATCTCGACTACATCCACGTATATGCCTATATGGTTTTTCTAAAAATAAAATCAACTTACGAGGTTGAGCACGTAAGATATATTGGAGATGACAAAGCTAGTATGTTAAGCATCGATTGAGTCTATCAACCGAAAAGTTGATTGAAATGTGTGAACATTCTTAACTTAAATACTTAATTTCGAATATCTTAAATTGTACGCAAACAAATATCGTACCATTTCTCTTGATCATGTGGATCGGTAAGCCGGACAAGCAATGCGCCTTAGCTTGGATGGATTATGACTAAATTGTGACGTGAAATCAGTAGGATAGGAAGCACAATAAAGACCGCGGTCTTCTTAAATCAAATCGTTGAAGAATGAAGACAAGAGCAACCAAAACAGACATGGAATGGAAAACAACTCTATCTTATCTGAAAAATTTAAAGAGAGAAACCGAGTAAATGAAAAAAAAAAAAAGTGTGTATGGTTTACGTTCCCGCGGGAATTAGGCTTGAAATTTCAATCCCACGAGAACAACCCCTCAAAAGAAGTATTATTAAAGTGTCCATTAAACATTGTATTATGGAGTACATGGACATAAAGAAAGAGTTTGAGTCAATCCTAAATTTTCTAATTAGCACACTAAACAAAACAGAGCATATGGGAAAACAGGGGAGGATGAAGACTTTGCTTCCGTCAACCGAAATGTCTACTTTCCTTATTGCACAAGGCTTTGTCTTACAATCTATCGTGCTTTTGACATAAACTTATCCAGAATACATGCATTTAATTGGTATTTTAGGGGTCGTTTGGAAGTTGCGTATTTAACAAATACAATGCTAACAATCGCAACTTCCAAACAACCCCTTAGACTATCTCCAACCCAAGCATGCAAATTTGGAAAAAGGGAGGTTTTTGGCTTTTTTCATCTCCAACCCACCAATTATTTGGCTTGCAAATTTGGAGAAGTGGGCTTGGGGGTGGACAGATAGAAGCTCATATGGAGATATGCAAGGAGAAGGTGGGGGACCAACCATGGAACACAAGCCCACACGCTGGGCCCCTCCACTTTCCAACATCTTCTTTTTCTTTTTTTTTTAACTTTCTTAATTTTTGATTGATTGGTTATGAGTTGGGAAGGCAAATTTAGAAGGTTTAGGGTTGGAGCAAAAATGTGTTTTGGGGAGGCAAATATGCACATTTGAGAGCTTGGGAGGCTAAATATAGCTTTTTGGGTTGGAGTTAGTCTTAGAATCTCAAATGGCTAGAATCATTCATTTTCGAATCCTACAAAAAGGTGAGATTCTCTTACTTTACTTTTGTAATTGCTTTTTGCACCTCTTATCTTTATTTTTATATATATATATATATATATATATATATATATATATATATATATATATATATATGTGGTTCAGGCTAGCGTACGCCCGGGCGTACCCTAGCCTACCGTACGCCCGTTGAGTTTTGCAATTTAGACAATAAATTAACCGGAGTTTGGGGCACGATACTATACCCTAACCCCTAATGGGTGAACCCCAGTCCGCAATTCACTAACTCAAATAATAATATTCATTTAATCTTGAAATGAAAATCAACGGTTCTGATTCGTCGAAATTATTGTTGATTTTCATTTTAAGATTAAACGAATCTCACGATTTGGGTTAGAAAACTAGGGACTGGGGTTTATCCATTAGTGGTTAGGGTATAGTATCATGCCCAAAATTCCGGTTAATTCCTTATCTAAATAGCAAAATTCAAACGGGCGTACGGTAGTCTAACGTACGCCCGGGCGTACGCTAGCCTTTGCCATATATATATATTTCATATTTGCCCCTCCTTTAATTGACTATATAAAGAGAACTTCAAGGTTATATAAGTTTTTTTGGTCATTAAAGTGAGAATCCTTATATTCTTTAAAAGTGAGAATCACAACTAACAAACAAAATATTCTTACAATCACTACACTTAGAATACATACATTGTAAGAATACACATATTCATAGACTCCCAACTTCTAAACGGCCCCTTATATTATTATCGTTCTCATGTATTGGTTCAAAGGAAAATTACATTATACATTTGAAGTTTGTCTAAGTAAACTAGTATTATTGGGGCTCGTTAAGATGTGAATGCGAGATCTCTCAATCATTAGTTTCAATAACATTTGCAAAATCAATATAATGGGTTCAATAACTCAAACACTTGAGAAAAGACCAACAACGAATACTATAAGATAGAGTTGCTTGTTGCGTGTATTTGACAAATAAAAGTTTTGATAAATCTGGATTTTGAAAAACCATGGATATATGAGACTTTTGAATTCATTATGAAATTGGAAAATACTATTGTTTATTTAGTAGGTTTCAATATTGATTTTGTTAATTACATTTTATTTAATAAATTAATTCCATTATATGATTGTCATATGTGAACATATATTATAAATTATTTTCGTTCTAGAAACATATATGCTTTTGTTGCCTCGTCGATTTGACAACACTGAATTCTACCCATTGTTTTCTATGCTACAACAATTCTTGGTACGTACGCAGTTTTCTGAAATTATGAGCTTGATAATATATAATAATTAAAATTTAAAAAACTTCTGGAAAGGTAAAGACTAAATAGTTTTCTTGATTACCAATGACGAATGATAAGTTGAAATCATGTAAATGCCAATTAGGGTGGGGCTCAAGTCCAATGGAATACAAGTGGTTCACATTGGATTTTACTTTTGTGGTGTTTGAGACATCATTCACGGAATCAAACAAATTGATAAATGCGTAATAACGATTATTAGGGTTTTGGATAGAATACAAAAACGAAATGAAAGTTAATAATGAGTGTAGAAACGAAGTTGAAACTCGCTCGTCGAATAAGAACTTAGCAACGACAAAGGATTGAAATAGACAGAATAACAAGGTGATGGACAGAGTTGAAAGAAAATGATACCCACTTTAACTATTTTCGAGATCAGTCTAAACTTTAATCCTATATATAGGACTCACATTATCTAAAAATAATCTCGAAATTCAGGACAATCCAGAAATTTTCTATTAATAACAAATTAACAACAGATTTATTAACCTCATAATTCCAATTTAATGAGATCCACTAAACTATAGGATGAAATCCTTATCTTATCCACTTCGATCATTTTGACAATCACATATTATCTCCCTCATCCTCGTCATGCTCTCTCTCTAGATTTGTCCACTACAAATCTTGATTAATTAATGGTTTACTTTGCAAACTTGAATTTGCAAGGAAAATATAAGATATCAAACAACTACCTTAACTCGGTCTCCATCTATTTCTCAATCGTTTCTGAACTGTTGATTTGGTTTTACTGCTGTTAAATGTTGCGGAGTAACAATTTTTTTTTATCGAATTACTAATGACAAAATTATGAATGAGGTTTTAAATGATAGATTTGGTTAGAACCAAATGAACGAGCACAAAATCAACCAACTTTTTTTCTTCTTCTTACTGAACACAATTACCGTTCTTTGTTGTAACGATCTAACCTCAGTTTGACTAAGTTGAATCTAATGTCGGTTCGATCTCGATTCCAATACCAATGAAGCCTCATAATCATCCAAAGAAAAACATTATAAGTCGGAAATTTAAATCTGATCATATAAGATCAATTCCATTCTGGATATATTCATTCCGATCCAATCGAATCGAATTCAACAATCATACACAGATCTTCGTGGTGACAGGTAGAGCCGAGGTGGACAACATCTACCGTAGAGAACATTTCATTGAGAATTTCATAATAATTCAGAGATTACGGCAACTAATTAAATACCAACCAATTAAAATTAGGCACACTATTAATTATTTTCTTTTTCTTTTTCAGAGTTACGGCAACCAACCGCCAAACCCCAAACCAGATCCGGCACATATTCGCTCCCACCACCACACCAAATAAATGAAAAATAAAAACCATATCTCATAATCTCATTTCCATTTTTTATTTTTTTTTTATTTTTCAGATTATAATTAATTAATTAATTCCCTTTTCGTTTTGCAATTTCCCGGCTCTCTGGATATAAAGCCTCGATTTTTCTGCTAACCCACCACCACACCCCCATTTCGCTTCTCTACTCTTTCCCTCTGGAGAGTAAAACCTTTCGTTCGCTCCTCCTTCCTTTCTCGTCGGTTACCCAGAATCTCGGGCGGTGGGAATTCTATCCTTCTTTTCCCGATATGGGTGCTTCCCTTCTGCCAGATCTCGCTACCCAGATACTGATTCCGGTATGCGGGGTCATCGGAATTGCCTTCGCCCTGTTCCAGTGGGTGCTGGTCTCGTCCGTCAAGATGTCTGCCGGCGGCGGCAGGGATGCGGCCAACAAGAACGGCAACACCGACTACCTGATTGAGGAGGAAGAAGGGGTGAATGACCACAGCGTCGTCGCCAAATGTGCTGAGATTCAGAACGCCATTTCCGAGGGTAAATTGAACTCTATTCTCTCTGTGTTAGATCTCAGCTTGGTAGTTGGGTTTGTATTGTTTGAAGTGGTTTGTTATTCGGTTTTTGTGTGGTTGGGTAAACTAGTGTGAGTGATTAGAGATGGTTTAAGAGTGTTCCCAGTGGCCAAATTTTACTGGGAGGAGCTAGAATTATGTTGAGCTGATTCTGTTGGTTGTCCTGTTTTGTGGGTCGAGTTTTCTGGCTGAGATCTGATACTTTGTTCTGGACGTGTCTAGTTCTCTGCAACAGGGCGTTATTAAATTTTCGTTTTTGATGTTCATCCATTAGAGTAAGTGTGAAGAGTAAAGTAGAATTTGTTAGATCTTTCCCCATTTTTTAGGTTGCTCCGAGTTTTCCTTCGGGGGGGTTGGTGGAGATCTTAAGGGATATCTGCTGGATCTGGGAGCCGTGAATTGGTGGGAGTCTAGAGCTCCGTTGAAGTTCTATGGATCTGAGCTTTTGGTTCATTTCCTTGTTGATATGTGGTGCTCTACTAGAAAGATCTGCTAATGACCCGTTCCTGGGGGAAGACTTTCTGAGCACGACCAAGCTCCTGTGACTGGACGTTTAAGATGGAGTTCTGTTTTTGGTAGTGACGCGTGCTCTCGATGGGCCTGATTGCCCTTCTAAGTTCTAGATAACCCATAGCTTCCTCTTTCCTTCGCATTCCTCTTTTTCTCCATTGTATGACATCAAACCAGTGACTTTTTTCCACTACTTGGGTTCGGTTACGTGGCTCTTGCTTGCCATTATGCTTTAATACCTGGTCATGCTTTCTGGAGTCAATTATATGGCCCTTGTTATTTGTGTTTAAACGTTAAAGTCTACTTTTTTTATGCCTCCTCATTGCTTTGTGGACTATGGGAAACATGCTTCTCATCGGTTTCTCTTTGTGAGATATACCATGAACGGTGTAGATTACTCAACTCTTTTTTTTTTTTGGGGCCTTCATACTATACTATATTATCTTTGATATGATATACACGTGATCAGATCTTGCACTTGAGAGGTGGAGGCACAATATAAAAATTGGAACTTTCAGATTAGTTTTAATGTTGTACATGGGCACTTCTCCTCTAGAGGGCAACTGGCATTTGTTTGTTAGTTTCTACAGTTCCTGCTACAGAATTTCACTATCCAGTATGCTTGACTTGGTTGACTGATTGGGTGTTTTATGATGCAGGGTCAACCTCTTTCCTATTCACTATGTACAAGTATGTTGGCATCTTCATGGTTGCCTTCGCTGTCCTCATTTTTGTGTTCCTGGGATCCGTTGATGGATTCAGCACAAGTCACCAGGTTTGCACCTACGACGCAACCAAGATGTGCAAGCCTGCCCTGGCTACTGCTGCTTTCAGTACCATATCTTTCTTGCTCGGGGCTGTGACCTCTGTGGTTTCTGGGTTCCTTGGGATGAAGATTGCCACCTATGCAAATGCTAGGACAACTCTCGAGGCAAGGAAAGGAGTAGGGAAGGCTTTCATTGTGGCCTTCAGATCCGGTGCAGTCATGGGTTTCCTCTTGGCTGCAAATGGTCTAGTGGTTCTTTACATTACCATCAACCTCTTCAAGCTTTACTATGGAGATGACTGGGGTGGTCTTTTCGAAGCTATTACTGGTTATGGTCTCGGGGGATCTTCCATGGCTCTCTTTGGTAGAGTTGGTGGTGGAATCTACACTAAAGCTGCTGATGTTGGTGCTGATCTTGTGGGAAAAGTTGAGAGGAATATACCTGAGGATGACCCCAGAAATCCAGCTGTAAGCAACTAAATATTTCTAGCTTGCTTAAGAACTGGGATGTCTTTTGGTTAAATCATTGTTTATACCTTGCTTTTGTTTTCTCCAGGTGATTGCTGACAATGTCGGTGACAATGTTGGTGATATTGCTGGTATGGGATCCGATCTTTTCGGTTCATATGCCGAGTCTTCATGTGCTGCCCTGGTGGTTGCGTCCATCTCATCTTTTGGGATTAACCACGAGTTCACAGCTATGCTTTACCCACTCATTATCAGTGCAGTAGGAATCCTTGTTTGCTTGATCACCACTTTGTTTGCCACTGATTTCTTCGAGATCAAGGCTGTGAAAGAAATCGAGCCAGCTCTGAAAAAGCAGCTTGTCATCTCAACTGTTCTCATGACTGTCGGGATTGCCGTTGTTAGCTGGGTCGCTCTTCCAGCTTCCTTCACTATTTTCAATTTCGGAACACAGAAGGATGTGACGAACTGGTGTGATTTTCGCTCACCATATATTTTGTTATATTTATGGTATCGTCTGTGAAGAATTTTGTCACTGAACTCCTTTCTCCATCCAGGCAACTGTTCTTGTGTGTTGCTGTTGGTCTATGGGCTGGACTTATCATTGGATTTGTGACCGAGTACTACACCAGCAATGCATACAGGTAAAAACAACTTTGGAAACCTGAAGTTCAGCTTTGTTCATCTCTTTTCTGAATTAGTAATAGCACTTAATTTTTTCTGTTGGGTTTAAATTTTTTTCTTTTCTTTTGCAGCCCTGTTCAAGACGTTGCGGATTCTTGCCGAACTGGAGCTGCCACTAATGTCATTTTCGGGCTTGCATTGGGATACAAATCTGTCATCATCCCCATCTTTGCCATCGCTATTAGCATTTTTGTTAGTTTCAGCTTTGCTGCTATGTACGGCATTGCAGTAGCTGCACTTGGAATGTTGAGCACCATCGCCACTGGATTGGCCATTGATGCTTATGGTCCCATTAGCGACAATGCTGGAGGTATCGCTGAGATGGCAGGAATGAGCCACAGAATCCGAGAGAGAACTGATGCCCTCGATGCTGCAGGAAACACCACTGCTGCTATTGGCAAGGTTGGAATCTTTCTTTGAAAATATCTCTTAAATCTCTTCTTTTTTCCTGTTGTTTTTTTTCGAAGTTATCTACTTCTTGTTCTTCATCTGACGTATCAGTGGGTGGTGTCAAATGATTTTGTGACCATGGGACCACGACTAGTGTGGCACACACCTCTAGGATATGGATGACATGGATTAGCTGCCCCACTTCTCTTTTTGTGGTTTTGCTGGAATTATTTGTTCATTTTGAAAGAGAAAGCCGTGATTTTTCCCCCTCTTCTTCCCGAGGAGTTAGATAAGGAACCAATCCCTGCAACTGCCTTGGACCACTTGTTTACGTGCGTGGTCTTCTATTTCTCTAGTTAAATGACAAAAGTGAGAATGATAACAGCTGTTTTGTTTTGTGCGCCATTTTTTCATTGGGTGGATAATGGTTAGTGAGAAACCAACATTAAATTTCCCGGGGTTTGGTTAAACTAAAATGGAGTTTTGCGTGCGTATTAAGTTTGCTTTCTTGAGAACCAGATTCTTTCACTTGTTTTGGTTACAGTTAAATGTTTTCTATCATTGTAGAGAAGCTGTTTCTTGAGCATCATCATCTGCTAAGTCGCTATAGTTTGCTCAACTCTTCAATTCTTCCAAAAATTTTCAGGGTTTCGCTATTGGTTCTGCTGCCCTCGTCTCGTTGGCACTCTTTGGTGCCTTTGTCAGCCGTGCATCCATCACAACTGTCGATGTGTTGACACCGAAAGTATTTATTGGCTTGATTGTCGGAGCTATGCTTCCATACTGGTTCTCTGCTATGACGATGAAGTCTGTTGGAAGTGCAGCATTGAAGATGGTTGAGGAAGTTCGCAGGCAATTCAACACCATCCCTGGACTAATGGAAGGCACTGCTAAGCCTGACTATGCCACCTGCGTCAAGATCTCCACCGATGCCTCCATCAAGGAAATGATTCCACCTGGTGCCCTTGTCATGCTCACTCCTCTAATCGTTGGCATCTTCTTTGGCGTGGAAACCCTCTCCGGTGTCCTTGCTGGATCTCTCGTGTCTGGTGTGCAGGTAAAAGCCAGATGTCAGATCTCTATATCGCTGATCCTGAATGGCTCTCGATACTTGACTTGTTCTTAATGCTGGTTATGCTTTTTTGTGTACTGCAGATTGCTATCTCTGCATCGAACACTGGCGGTGCATGGGACAATGCCAAGAAGTACATTGAGGTAAAAATACATCTGCTTCGTCTCTTCCCTTTTGAATTGTAGAATGCTTGCTCCACTTTTCTCGTTGAATTAGAGTAAAATCTTGATTTTTTGTGGGTTTTGTTCCAGGCTGGTGCATCAGACCACGCAAGATCACTCGGTCCGAAAGGATCAGACCCACACAAGGCAGCAGTCATTGGTGACACCATCGGAGACCCGTTGAAGGACACATCCGGACCATCGCTCAACATCCTCATCAAGCTCATGGCTGTCGAGTCCCTTGTCTTTGCCCCATTCTTTGCCACTCACGGTGGCCTGCTCTTCAAGATATGAGGAGTATGCCATTGATGGCGAAGTATCCAACCAGAGGAGCATCAAGATGCTTGCTGTCTGCCTTCTTCTTACCCTCATCCTCTTCCCCCAAAACCCCCCATCCTCCACCCTCCAATGGCCTTCTTTTCTCAGATAGTTCAGTTTATATGTAGTCTGTAGCTTTTGTTCATGGTCTTTGATAACGACGAAGATAGATATGGTGAGGAGAAGAACATTGTCGGTAATGGTGAATCCTCGAGGCCAAGGCGAAAAAGAGAGTTGTGACTTGTAGTTTTATATGTTTCTTCATTAGCAAGCAAAAAACATTTACATTTTTCGTGTAAACCCCAGTGTCTTATTCATCTTTCGAGTTCTTTTCCAGTGAGCTTCTTTTGGTCTCTGCAACTTTTCTTTCTCTATTTGAGGTGTGAGTGTCATCGCCGTTTCATACAGGGTTCTCTTTCCTTGTGTTTGTTTATACGGTTATCGTTTCATTTCATATAGGATTCTATATAGTCCGGATTTTTATTGACATATTGAAGGTCAAAATGGTATAAGCTCCTTGTGACCTAAAAGAGTTAATTCACTATTTAATCTCAAAATGAAAATATCTTCGTTTTGACTTATTTAGTATGATTTCACAAATCTTTAGATATTTTCCGTCTTATTTAGTATGATTTCACAATTTTTTAGATATTTTGGTCACTGAGATTACTAAATCATGTCATGTTTAGTCACTTAAAAAAATTAATATAATTTTTTCACTTTTAGTCACTCTTCTGTCAATTTTCGTCCAAATCCATTAACGGAGTTGGATGGAGGCTAACGGAAAGTGACCAAATGTGACATGTTTCAGAAATTCGAGTGACATTCATAAAAAAAAAAGAAGTAATTCGAGTTACCGAAGTTGAACAGAGATGAGTGAATGACCAAAATTGATATTAATTTGTTCTAGTTAATAAACATAACACGATTTAGTAATCCAATGATGAATGTGGCATTTACCCAAAATTAGGTAAATGAAGGAATCCCCTTTAATAGTTTAATTAATTATCCATCCTGTCGTCCTATCCTATTTCGTTGCTCTTATTAAATCCCTAATCCACACACAAAGAACACACCACTCTTCCAATTTCCACCATCCTCCTTTCTGCATTTTCCCCCAAACTGAAGACCACGATGTGTACTCTAGAGAAGCGCGGCGATTTCTTCATCCTGACACTCACCGGTGAAAACGACGACCACCGTCTCAGCCCAACCCTCATCGCCGCCGTCCTATCTGCTCTCCGCGAAGCCAAATCGCAGGCCACCAGAGGCTCGGTCCTCATCACCACCTCCCAGGGCAAATTCTTCTCCAACGGATTCGATCTCGGCTGGGCGAGATCCGCCGCAACCCCATCCGATGCCTTCTTGCGGCTGCACCAAATGGTGGAATCGTTCCGGCCGATTGTCGCCGAGCTGATCTCCCTCCCGATGCCCACCGTCGCCGTCGTCCAGGGCCACGCCGCCGCCGCCGGATTCAGCCTGGCCCTGAGCCACGATTACGTGTTTATGAGGAGCGACAGAGGCGTTTTGTACATGAGCGAGGTCGATTTGGGGCTTCCTTTCCCTGACTATTTCTCGGTGCTGTTCCGGGCAAAGCTCGGTTCCGTCGCCGCCCGGCGAGATGTGCTGTTGAGAGGGACGAAGGTGAAGGGAGCGGAGGCGGTGAAGCTGGGGATCGTTGACGGTGCTTACGATGGCGAGGAGAAGGTCAAGGGTGCTGGAATGCAGCTGGCGGAGAAGTTGGCATCGAGGAAGTGGAACGGCGAGATTTACAAGGAGATAAGGAAGAGCCTGTACCCGGAGCTTTGTGCGATCCTGGGTTTGGAAGTTGACAAACCAGCCCTCTCGAAGCTCTGATCCTGTCTGGATTTGGTTGAAAGGAAGAAAAAGGGGTTCAATAAGATTTCATAGAGTAATTTGATTTCGTTATCATAGTCTATTCCCCTGTGTTCAAAAAAGTCTATTCCTCTGTTCAATGTGCCTGGAAATGGAATTTTCAACACAAACTTCAGATTACAGACTCGGAAAACTGGATCAGGGCAAGTTGGAAAAGTTGCAGACTTTTATCAAAGAGAGAGCTTCAAATTCTGGCATCATCAATGACTCTCCTCCCACTCTGGTAGTACAGGAAATGGGTAGTTTCTTCATATTTCACCTTCCTGTACATTGGTGGCCTTTCTTCATTCACAAGCTCTTCAATCGGTTCCACTATCACTTCCGGGTTTGAAAGAGAAAGCATAGCCAGGGAGATTCTCTCCCCTTCTGAATCCACCATTGCCCTGTGGTACAAGCTCTTGAACACCCCATTGCTCAGTATCTGCCACATATTTCTCTCCATTTAGTCATGTTAAGGAAAAGAAAGCGAAAGAGCTACCTCCACCGACTAATTACTCGCTGTGAATGATTTACTATATTACCTCTAGCTGCTCCCCAACATTGATGACAAGGGCGCCTGGAACGATGGGAACTCTGAACCACTGGCCGTCCTTCTCAATCTGCAGGCCTCCCAGTTCTTTGTCCTGCAGGAGAACCGTGAGCACGGTCGAATCGGAGTGTGGCTTTAGGCCGAAGACGAGATCTGGCCTCGGGCATGGAGGGTAGAAGTTGAATCTTCCATTCATTATCCATGGCTCTCCCATCTTGTGCAGGAAGGTGGTTTCTTTCAGGTTGAGTGACCTGGCCAGTGCCTTCAGGATGACTTCATAGATTGTTACCAACTTGCTGCTGTATTCATCCACAACTTCCCTGCACCGGTTTCATGTAATCAAATGCTCCTTTCTCATGTTTTTTTTTTTTTTAAAGTTGTAAAGCTGTTGTTTGAAGAGAAAATCTCATTTTATGTGGAAGAGTACTAGAGTAGTAGTAGAATCTGGTATGACATGGGCATGCTACAGTTCTGATTTTGTGTAATTCTGCTGATTCCCTATTTTAACCAAATCAGTATCTCGATTCAATTCTACATTACCCCGAACCACCCGGATCCCTTCCTCGTATTCCTTATTTTGGTTAAAAATCCAAGTTTGATGACGAATTTGGTTTTAGCTAATTGAATTGAGTTTGTACTTATGTGCACTGTGTGATACCTGAATTCAGCTGGATTCTCAGGCCAATACTTCAACTGTCTGAACTCCTCTGGACGAATAGTGAGGCTCAATCTGGCAGACCAATCGCGAACAAGCAAATCTCCAGGGACAGGGTCAGTCCCATACCCTTCAAAACCATCAACTTCCCTCTTCCATTTCAGCTTCTCTTCTTCTGGCAGCGAGACGAATTGCTTGAACGCCGTCCTCACTTTGTCAAGACAACTCTCCACTCCATGGTTTGTTATCTGTACACACAGTAAACCATCACCAAATCTCAAATCAAAATTTGAGCAGTCAAAATGAAACGTCAAAAGAAGGAAAGGCAAGAAAAAAAAGCTGACAATCATGCAGCCGTATGTGCTGAGAGTCGAACGGATCTTTTGATCAGCTTCTTCAGTGGCTTGGGATGGAGCAGTGAGCTGGCCAAGGTCGATGATTGGAAGGTCTATCAATGGAAGCAGCGAAGGGTTGTCATGGTTGCCTCCACGGATGTATTTGGATTCTGGGTTCTTGCCACTGATTGGGATTTCTTTCACAACTTCCATGGTGGGTCGGCTAGCTGGTTATGAATGAAGGGTTTGTTTGGATGGATGGATGGATGGATGATAGTGAGTGTGCTTATGTTTGTTCTTATAGGGCAAATGAGGACGAGGGCAGTTTCAAGTTTTCATGAAAGACTGACAAATGGGCTAAAAGGTGTTCTGGGTTCTGAAGGATTCGTGCATAGTATCCACGTATGGGACATGCATTTCTGATGGTTGTTACAACAAGCTTGAAAATTTGCAAGGAACTGACAAGGTGAGTTGTTTTTCTTGTCGTTACTGATGAGACCCCGTTCCCAATGACAGTGAAACAGTTTCGTCCTTGCTCAAAGCCTGCAGCTCTACTTGTTAGAGTTTTCTTTGATTTTGAGAGCACTGGTTTGTCCGTCAAGGTGCTCGATGAAATGCCCCAGAGAGATGTCTTCGCGTGGACGATGATCGTTTGCACGACGTCGTTCGAGATCAGCTGATTTGCGGAGGACTGCATCGAATTCTTCGGTTTCAGATGTAATATTGTTCGTTGCGTTCGTTCATTCATTCTGACTTTCAAAAGATGAGTTAGACCCTACCTGAGATCAGATTTTGCCTTGAAACAGAAAAGTTTTCATTTTCTTCTACAAATGGATCATGCCAGAACATAATTGAGATTGCAGAAACTGAAAAACACAGAGCAGGGTAATTTGAAAAAGCCTGGAAAATTTCATTCAAATTCTTGCATCATCAATGATTCTCTTCCCAGTCTGATAGTAACGGAGCTGCAGACTTTCTTCATATTTCACCTTCCTGAACAGCAATGGCCTCTCTTCACTCACCAGCTCTTCAACTGGTCCAACTTCCACTTCCGGGTTAGGCAGACAGATCATAGCCATAGAAGTCCTCTGTCTTTCGGAATCCACCGTTGCCCTATGGTGCGAGCTCTTGAACTCTCCATTGCTCAGTATCTGCACCAGAACAAGAAACACAAAAACAGTTACCCTCCATCCCATAAATTAATTACTGTAGAATGGTTTCCTTTTTTTTTACTGCATTACCTCAAGTTGTTCTCCAACGTTGATAACAAGGGCACCTGGAACGATGGGAACTCTGAACCACTGGCCATCTTTCTCAATCTGCAGGCCATGAACTTCCTTGTCCTGCAGGAGAACCGTCAGGACCGTCGCGTCGCAGTGCGGCTTGAGGCCAAAGACGAGATCCGGCATCGGGCATGGAGGGTAGAAGTTGAACCTTGCATACAGTATCCATGGCTCTCCAATCTTGTCCAGAAAGGTGGTTTCTTTCAGGTTTAGTGACCTGGCCAGTGCCTTCAGGATGACTTCATGGACTGTTACCATCTTGCTCCCGTATTCATCCACAACTTCCCTGCATCGTTGTTTCATGTGATCAAATCATCAAATGCTTGTTTTTCAATAGAAAATCCAATTTCATGGCAAGTTACATTTTTAATTACTGTGTAATCGTTTAGCTTGCCATATGTGATAGTTGTTAGAGGGTTATATGTGACCGTATATAGTTACCGTCGAAATCTACATACTAAATTATGTTAACGTTTTATCCTCTTATCTTATAGTTATTTAGAGGGTTTATGTGACAATCTTTATCTATTATTTGGCTAATGTGATACAAACCTCGATTTTTTGAACAAATTACATGAAATTAATGAGCATAACGACTATTCTTTTTAATATTCCAAACTTCCGTTAAAAACTTCGAAACCATAATTTCTGAGTTTGACCTCAAACCTCTGAGTTTAGAGTCCGTCGTCACAACCACTCGACCAGAACTTGATTGACAATATGCTCAAATTTGTTTTATGTGCAAAATAGATATGATTACCTGAACTCTGGTGGATTCTCAGGCCAATACTTGAGTTCTCTAAACTCTTGGGGGAGCACGTTGAGGACCAATCTAGCAGACCAATCAACAGGAAGCAGATCTCCAGCTAGGGCAGGGTCAGCTCCAAAGCCTTGAAAAGCTTCCCTCTTGCATTTCAGCTTCTCTTCTTCTGGTAGAGCCACGAATTGCTTGAACACCATCCCCACTTTCTCCAGCAACCAGCTCTCCACTCCATGGTTTGTTATCTGCAGATTGCACAAGAAAGAAAACACAGACAGCAGAAATCAATCAATTCTTCTGTCACAAATTTGAACATCCATTCTCAGATGAAATGATGATTGAATACCATGATGCAACCGTATTCGCTTAGAGCTGATCGGAGGTTCTGATCTGCTTCTGCAGTAGTGAGTTGGCTGATATCGATGATGGGAAGGTCTATCATTGGAAGAAGAGCAGGATGGTCATGGTGGTCTTCATAGATGTATTTTGGTGGTGGGGTTTGGCTACTCATGGGGATTTCTTTGACAGATTCCATGGTGGAGTTTTGGATGATTATGAATGCTTCGAAGGATTTGTTTTGGATGAATGGAAGTGGGTTTTGTTTGGTTTTTATAGGTGGAGGATGAGGGCAGTTTCAGATTTGCATGAAGATTGAAGACTGACAAATGGGCAAAAGAGACTTGTGGTACAGTACATGCATGTTCTTGAGGAAATGGTTGGTTTCATCATGTGTTCAAAGTTTGACTTCAGCTGTTACAAACAACAAAGGTTGAAAACTTGCTACGTGAGAAAATTGAATTTTATTTCCTTTTATCAACTTCCCATATTGGTGATAAAAAATTCACCTACAAAACGGAGATACCTAATTGAGGCACGATAGTTAACGAGATGATGACAATTGTACTTGTATTTTTCCCCGCTTAGAATGCCTTCTCTAAAGCTTTAATTATACATAGATTGCGTTGGTTCCTAAAAGTTCGGACACTGAGACAGTTGAGATCGATTGCCTCTGTCAAGTGATCTGCAAAGAGACGGCGAAGCTATTAGCCAATAGATTAACTGAAGCCTTTCAATATGTCATCTCTCCATGCCAGAATGACTTTATTCGTGGAAGACGAATAATTGATAACATCCTAATTAATCATGAATGTGAAAAATCATAGGAATGGGAGCATGTCCTTTATGGGCATAAAGTTATATTCGAATAAGACTTATGATAGAATAGAACGACACTTTCTTCTAGAAATGATGAAGCAAATCAGATTCACTGGACAAATTACAAACTTCAGTGACCACGCACAAATTATCCATACGACACAGTTTAGCTGAAGACATTTGAATCCTGCGTTTGGGCGCCAAGCAAACTGTCTTCGCGCCAACCCAAGGTTCGAAACTTGCCATCAACAGCCTTGTCCATGGAAATACTGCTTGATTATGATTTGCATTCATTCAATTAATATCTTGGCCCGTTTGTGCTGCTCTGTTTTCCAAGAAAAAAGAGAGGCGAAAGGTTGGGCGGGCGCCAACCACTGGAACCGAGAGCAGAGCTTTATGAATAAACACAGGAATTTGAATTGGAACAGAGAGAGAGAGAGGGTCGATCGAAACTTAAAAATGACCCTCCAGTTACTTGTATGGGAAATGACAGAGTTCATTTAATCCTCCCAATCACCACTACGGCTAGGCTCTACTCTACTAGAGTAACGTACGCAGGGTATATAAAGATTCGATTTTGCGGTTCTGTCCTGCCCTGCCCTCCATCTGATCTTCTGTACAACAAAAACAGAGGCTCTCTCTGTTTCTGGTTTCCAGGAAACTCAAAGAAACGAAAGATGGCGGATGCGCAGCGAAATGGGCTCAGCATCCAACATAAGATACTGTTAGTTGGGGAAGGAGATTTCTCCTTCTCTTTATCTTTGGCTCTCAAATTGGGCTCTGCCTCCAACATGGTCTCCACCTCCCTCGACACTAAAGGTAAACTAAATCGTCTACTCCTGCTAAATTCTTATGTAACTCTGTAAACGATTAATGATTGGAATCTGGATTTCATTATTAGGGGAATTAAGCCTGAAATATGACAAGGCCGGATCCAACCTCCAGTTGCTGACAACGATGGGAGCGCAAGTGCTGCACAACGTGGATGCAACCCAATTGAATGCTACTGCAGAGCTGTGCGGTCGCAAGTTCGACCGCATCATTTTCAATTTCCCGCACGCAGGGTTTCATCACGGACATGGCGAAGCGAGCCAGTGGGTCATCGCACAGCACAAGCAACTGGTGTACAGTTTCTTGAAGAGCGCATCAGGAATGTTGCGGCCCAATGGACAAGTCCATGTGACCCACAAAACTGCACAACCGTTCTGCTGTTGGAACATCGTGGAGCTTGCTCACAGGAACTCGCTGGTGTTGGTGGAACAGGTCGATTTCAGGGTTGGAGATTATCCCGGTTACAGCAACAAGAGAGGCGACGGTTACAGAGCCGATGAGTCGTTCCCTGTTGGACTCTGTAGCAACTTCAAGTTCGCATTCGATCCTTGTGCTGAAACAGAGGATTGTGAGGCCCATCGCGCTCTCCGTTGCCCATGTAGGAAGATTTGGGAAATCAGAGACAATCGACAAAATAGCTCGTTGGGAATAAATCATCATCCTAGAATCTTGAAAATCAAGTCGAAATCAATCAACTGATTGATTTCATAATCACAGCACAAGAATCACTCCTTTGATCAAGCATTGCAAATAAGGAAGGTTCCAACTCACTCAAACCACCTCCTCCTCTTCTATAAAAGGGACTGAAACGTATTGCCTCTTCACTTTTGTGAGAGAACGGAAAAGGGTTTCTAAACAAAAGGGTTTAGTAAAGGGGAAGAGGTTCTTTGCTAGTGGCTGATACAAATTCCGGAGTTTGGAATTTGGGTTGTTTATTCGTCATTCTTCTTTGTTTCTAGAATTTCTTTCTTTGAGTCTTTATTTCGATTTGCTTCTTTGTATGTGTAAGTTAGATCGTAAAGAAAATAAAAATAGAGTCGTAGGTGTGGCCGTAGCCCATTGCACCAGGGTGAACCACGTTAAAAATATCGTGTGTTCTTTAGATTTCTGCTCTCCGTTGCCCACATTCTCGTAAGCATGACGATTATTTGGCATATGATTTAGAAAATGCGTTAAAGTTTCTGCTTTCTTGATGATGATTGATTGTGATATATGGAGTTGGTATGAAACATTATGTGATGTGGTGCTTTTTGGTATGTCGTAGCTATTCAAAAAGAGAGTGAGAAAAAGAGTACTATTTCAGTATTTTGTAGGGGTGTTCACCTCAAGCTGGATGCAAATTCAAATTCAAGAGAAATTGAATTTGTTTCCTTTTATCAACTTTCCACATCGATGACAAAAAAATTCAGCAATGAAACAGAGATGTACCTTATCCAACAATGAGGTAACAACGACCGTGCTATCAATTTTACGCTCATGATGCCTTCTCCGTGACTTTAGTCATACATAAATTGCATTGGTTTCTAAAAGTACGAAAGCTAAGACGATGAAACAATTGATATCGATTTGTCTCTATCAAGTGTTCTACAAACTAGGAACGAAGCTATTAGCCAATAGATTAGAAAGATTCGTTCCATATATAGAATTTCCCTATGATTATGTCAAATGACATTATTCGTGGAAGACAAATAATCGACAACAACCTCAATAGTCATGAAATGACTCATTACCTAAAAAATTAATCATAGGAAAGGAAGCATGTTTTTATGGGCATCAAGCTATATATGAACAAGGCTTAGAATGATACTTTCTTCTAGAAATGATAAAAGCAAACGAGATTCACTGAGCATTTTACATATTGGATCCTCCAATGCGTAATTTCGTAGCTCAATGAGTTAATTATTCAGCCTGAAGTTCGATATCTCAATCAAGACATAGCACCTTATTTAATCCACTGTCCCTTCGATAAGTTACTATGTCACATGAAATAGGTTCAGCTATTAGGGTTTCACTGTCGCTAATAACCTAATTAACTACAAATCATTGTATTGGTGGCCAGTAGGGATGGCAATGAGGCGGGTTTGGAGCGGGTTTGCTTAAACCATCCCCATACCCATCTTCAAATACCCAAACCCATACCGCCCCATACCCATGCGGGGGAATGTTTTGCAAACCCATCCCCATACCCGTGGGTTTCGGGTACCCATGGGTAATACCCATACCCGTAATCCAACATTATTATACCTAAAACTTACAAGAAAAGTTCTAATTATAACTCTAAACGAACATATTATATCATGTAGTCAACAAAACACGCCCATTTTTTAATATGGTTCCAAGATTATGATCCTAAAATATCCATTAATACATAATATAGAGTATAATATTTTTCAAATTATTATGTTCTAACTCTGATACATCTACTAAATAATAATTAACTAACATAATCTTGTTGACAAGGGGGAACGTGAAAGAGTGAAATGAGAATTGAGAGAAATGAATTAGATTTTGATTAAGGTGGTCACTCAATTGCGTTTCTACTATTTATTTTCTCAAGTTATCCTCATCGTCATTGATAGATTATAATTTGATGCACATATTTTTTTTATATGAAGAAATTATCTTGGTGGGGCGGGTATGGGGATGGGTATGGGGCGGGGGAAGCTAAAACCATACCCGCCCCATACCATCAAACTTTTTGCGGGTTTTACCCATACCCGCCCCATACCCGGTCAAAGCGGGGATTCCCCGCGTTGACTGGGTCGGGGGCGGTCGGATACCCGCGGCCATGGGTTTGATTGCCATCCCTAGTGGCCAGTCAACAGAAAACATTAAGCAATTCCATGCAATAGAGGTTGGAAGAAAAGAAATATGAATCAATCCATCAATTCTAGAAATAGCTACATCCTATGATGTTTCCCCAATAAATTGGGGTTAGTTCATGACGAAAATAAAGCACTCAATCATGTTTATAATCATAATCGAATTGAAGCAAAAGGAAAAGAATACTGATATTTTCTTCCCCGTTGCTCCGCATGTTCTGCTCCTTGCTCGCGATCGCCGCAAAGCGCCGATGCTTCGCTCGACTGCTCACTCCTGTCCCAGTTCACCCGCAAGATGCTGTCTTCTCCGTGTCCGATTCTTCCCCAGCCAATTGCATTCCGCCCTGATCAACTTCTGCTTTTAATTGCCAACTCCTTTTATCGCCAAAAACTATCACCAACGTGGCTCAAGAGTCGAGAGAGGCTGCTCGAGGTCGATGGAGGCATTTCGTAGCAAGGACGCGACGAGGGCGTCGCAATAATAGGTGAGGGAGGATGTCAAGCGTGACGGGTGACATGACGAATGATGTGGCGGATCATGACCAAGTCAAGCACGTGTGGCATTAAGGAAGGCCTAGTAGCATATGATTATCCTAGGATTCCCCATCTTGAAGATGAGCTTAATGGTGCACATAAAGAGCCACATTATGAGGTGGTATAATGGTGTGCATTATGGGGGAAACTTAATAGGGTGTAGTAATGGGGAGGGACCATTATGAGGGGAATTGATGCTTTGTATGAGGAGAGGCCTATATAAGGAGCCATCTCCCTCACTTGTAACTCATTCATCATTTATGTGAGCAATACAACTATAGAGTTTCTCCCATCTTCTTGTGTCTTCTTCTTGTGAGTTGAGTGAGTTTGAGATCTTGTGAGAAGGCTGCCTAGCATCTCTAACGGAATTGAGAGTTAGGGCCGCACAACCAAGAGTAAGGCTGTGACAGTTGGTATCAAAGCCTGGTTCTGAAAGAAGAATCAGTGTCCTCGCTCCCCAAGAAGGAAGATAAGAAAGAGCGAGAGCCTCACCAAAGATGGCTGGATCAGAAGTCTATGATGATGGTGAGAAGGAGAAGCAACGTGGAAGAGATCCTAACCCGGGCTCGAGGTCAAAAGGCACGTCGAGCACTCGGGATCCTCTAAAGTCTCTAGAGAAGCGAGTCTCTAGAATGGAGGTGAAGCTTTCAAAAGATGTCACCGTCATGGAGGATTTGGGAGCTAATTTCACCCAAATCCAAGGCGATGTTCAAAGTGTGGCGGCTAGAGTGACGAGTTTGGAGGTTGGCAATGAAGGGCTTCGAGATGAGCTCATGGCCCTCATCAAAGACACCATCTCCACCTCCATGAACGATGCCATTGAGGTAATGAAGGAGGCGGTTGCTGCAGAGGTGATCGTCTTGAAGGAGAAGGTTGCGGAGTTCAAAAGCGAGGTGACGCTTGTGAAGAGGGCCCTGGCTAACGGACCTGCCATCGCACAACCTACCTCTAGAATGGAGGTGAAGCTTTCAAGGGTCGAGGAATGCCAGGGAGTTAGAGAACTTCCTATGGAACTTGGAGAAATACTTTGAAGCTTCGGGTATTCGAGATGAGAATACCAAGGTAAAAACTGCATGTTACACCCCGCTCTTCCCAAAAATAAAAATGACTATTATACCCTTGGGTCAAGTACCACCATAATATCAACGAGGACTAAAAATGTTAAATGTTGGTTTAAGCGGTGTCAAATTTGGACATAAATTGAGGAAGTTATAACATTAATTGAGTTTCGGATTAAACTCACACGCAACTGTGAGATTCCCAAAACATCCTCTAACTAATTAAACCCTAAACCCTCTACCGCACTCGGCCTCACCCCAATAGCAAAACCCACGCATCCTTTTACTCCTCCTCCAAAAGCAACTTGCTATCCGGACCCGGAAAATCAACGCATATTACTCCCTCTACTACGAGAGCTGCAAGCTCGGGGGAATCGCAGAGCATATCTCGGAGAGCTGCTTGCTTAAGAAAGCTCGTCTTCGTGTTATTGCCATCGGAAGGGGAATCTCCTTGTTATTGCTAGGTGGCAGACTTGCTATCGGGTAATCAAGGCAAGGAGAAGGGAGGACCATCATCCCCTCTACCACGAGAGTTGCTTGCTTAAGCAAGCTCGTCTCATGGTTATTGCTATCTCCCCTGTGGACGATGAGATGAGGAGCAGCAGCAACGACAGGCTTTTTTTCCCCTCTACGAGAGTTGCTTGCTTAAGCAATCTCGTCTTGTTATTATTGCAATCTCCACATCCACAAAAGACTTCTTTTTCCCTCTGAGAGTTGCTTGTTTAAGCAGCTCGTTTTATTGCCATCGCCCATCGCCATCTCCGCCAAGCAGGTCTCGTCTTGTTGTTATTGCCATCTCCGCCGTGACTTGGATGCCAATAATGACCAAAGCAAGCTGGTCCATTTAATTCCATTTGCCAAAACCAAGCTGCTCCATTTAATTCCATTTGCAAGGCAAGCTGCTCCATTCTTGTTGTTATTGCCATCTCCATCGTGACTTGGATGCCAATAATAACCAAAGCAAGCTGGTCCATTTAATTCCATTTGCCAAAAGCAAGCTGCTCCATTTAATTCCATTTGCCAGGCAAGCTGCTCCCTTTTATTCAAGCAAGTACAAGTGTACTATTATCTTGGAAGTGGGTATGGAAACTTTGGAGCAAAATCAGAGCCAGTTCCAACGGAAGTAAGGTGAGTGTAAGGGGGTAAATTCTACGCCTTACGGTTTTTCAAATATTTGTCTTGAGTATTTTCAAGTATTGATTTACGTGATGTATGTGCAGTGTTTGATTCATGTTTGAGATTGCATGATTATGTTTGATAGTATGTGCTTTGGTTGAGCTATGATTTGAAGTGAAGATGTATGAGTTTATCTCTTACTTTGAAGTATATGTTTATGAGTGATTATTAAAGCTTAAGAACAATCCCTTTTAAGACATACTTCACCTTCGAAGAAGGTGAAATCGTTTTAAGTGTTTTTAGTCACTAGCGCCAGTCCGTTGCCATTTGAGATTTTCAAATAGAGCAGCAGTTATGATCTTGAGATCTTTGAGACAGAGCAGCAGTTATGCTCTTGAGATATTTAAGTTGAGCAGCAGTTATGCTCTTGAGAATCGTGGAAGAAGAGCCTTCCACGATAAGTTTAAGTTTAAGGAAAGCCTTGATGGCTTCTCATACGTATGAGTTCGCAACCGGACTAGCTAGTGAGGGATCCCCATGTCAGTCAAGAATTTAAGTTGAGATTTCAACTTTAAGAATACAGTTTAAGAGTTAAGATTTTTAATAGTGGATGTACAAAACAACTTCCACTAAGTTAAGTAAAGCGATAAAGTATTAATAAGATGTTAAACGTAAGGGTGTAGATTGACCCCATCTCACTCACCAGTTTGAAGAGCTAGAGGAGCAGTTAATGAGCAGCGAGTTCGAGGGCAGCCAGCTAGAAGATAGCAGTATAAGCATCATAGAGGATGCTTAGTCAAGGTTTCCAGTAGCAACAACATTAGAGATTATTAGTTATTTACATTTATGATTATGAGTATAGACTGGAGATCATTTTGAGATTTTAAGTATTGAGTTTGTCCATGTGTTAGGGCGTTGCTTTGAACTACAAGAGTGTGTTTTCAGTATTTTATTATGAAATTTTTCCCGCTGCAATTTAAGATTTGAGTATTCTATTTTCAAGGGCATTTTAGTAAAAGTAGTACCCGGCCAGGTTAGGATGTTACACTGCACCTCTTTACTTGAGTGATGTTGCTATGCTGTGGTGGAGAAGGACCCAAGGTGATATCAATAAAGGGACGTGCATGATGGAGTCATGGGATGACTTCAAGAGGGAGATCAAGAGGCAATTCTACCCCGAGAATGTTGAGTTTGAAGCCAGGTAGAGACTAAGGAGGCTTGCTCAAGAAGGAGAGATTCGAGGGTATGTGAAGGAGTTTTCTGAATTGTTGCTCGAGATCCTCGACTATACTGACAAGGAGGCCGTGTTCACCTTCCTTGACGGCCTCCAACCATGGGCGACATTGGAGCTACAACGGCAAGGCGTGCAAAGTCTTGCCTAGGCAAAAGCGATTACCGAGTCCCTAGTCGAGTACCACGAGCCGGAGGAACGTGTGGAATTCGGAGGCAATGGAGGTGGACGCGACTATGACAGAGACGCACGAAGGCGTGGTAGACTGGACCAAGGAGGTAGTCATAAGGTTGAGAAACCACTTACTTGCTTTCTTTGTGATGGTTCGCATCGTGTGAGAGATTGCCCAAGAAAGCACAAGTTGTCGGCAATGAAGGCCGTACTAGCAGAGTGCTCGAGCTCGGAAGAGGAAGCAGAGGCGACTCCAAGAGTGGAGCCCCATGTCGCGAAGATTGGTTGCATGAAGAGATTGAGCGCCATCAAGCGGACAAAAGAGCCTCTCCATCCCGAGCAACACGGCCAATGCTTCGTAGAGGCGAAGCTCAACCAAAGGAAGACAAAAGCCTTGTTTGATACTGAGTCAAGCTGCAACCTTCTCGACATAGATGAAGCGCAAAGGCTAGGCATCACGTACGAGAAGAAGCAAAGAGGGTGGATGAAAGCTACCAACTCAAGGGCCACAAGAACTCGTGGAGTAGCGCGCCAGGTGCCACTCAAGCTTGGAGGATGGACCGGGGTGGCAGAATTTGAGGTGGT
Source organism: Linum trigynum (assembly GCA_964030455.1). Taxonomy (NCBI): domain Eukaryota; kingdom Viridiplantae; phylum Streptophyta; class Magnoliopsida; order Malpighiales; family Linaceae; genus Linum; species Linum trigynum. Next base: position 3,976,292 of record OZ034814.1, on the reverse strand, counting down.
GTCGTTAGATGATTATCTGGTCATCATCGGCATGGAGTTCATGGTGCGGGAAAAAGCTTTCCCGATCCCCTACGCCAATAGATTCTACATCAATGGCGGACCAAGATCGGTTCCCATGACAAACAAGAGCAACTCGAGTCAAACAAGAAGTGTTTGGCAAGGCAAGGATATCGAGAAGTGGCAACAATGGTGGAGGTACCGGCTCACTCGAAGACTCGTTGGAGAAGGACGAGAAGGAGGAGTGCACAACATTGTGGAGCCATGAGAGACGCTGATGAGTCATCTTCGACTTGCCAGGAGAAGTAAGGGAAGGCCACCATGATCGAGAAGGCGGGACACTCGAAGACGCGACGGAGACGACCGCGGAGGAGTGCGCAACTTCATGGGAGCACAAGGCTTGAGAGCGAGCCAAGGCCATCCTTGGCTTGGAGGAAGGCGCAACAAGACCTTGCAAGCAATGAAACTAAGGAAAGGGAGGCGTCTGCCAAAGAGCCACGATGAGGGCGTCGTGGATTGAGTGGAGGAGAATGTCACCAATGAGGCTCAAGAGTTGAGAGAGGCTGCTCGAGGTCGATGGAGGCATTTCGTAGCAAGGACGCGATGAGGGCGTTGCGAGAATAGGTGGGGGAGGATGTCACGCGTGGCGGGCGACATGGCGAATGATGTGGCGGATCATTACCAAGTCAAGCACGTGTGGCATTAAGGAAGACCTAGTAGCATATGATGCTCCTAGGATTCCCCATCTTGAAGATGAGCTTAATGGTGCACATAAAGAGCCACATTATGAGGTGGTATAATGGTGTGCATTATGGGGGAAACTTAATAGGGTGTAGTAATGAGGAGGGACCATTATGAGGGGCATTGATGCCTTGTATGAGGAGAGGCCTATATAAGGAGCCATCTCCCTCCCTTGTAACTCATCCATCATTTTTGTGAGCTATACAACTATAGAGTTTCTCCCATCTTCTTGTATCTTCTTCTTGTGAGTTGAGTGAGTTTGAGAGCTTGTGAGAAGGTTGCCTAGCATCTCTAACAGAATTGAGAGCTAGAGTCGCACGACCAAGAGTAAGGCCGTGAAAAAAACCCTCCGTTCCGTCCCAAGTAAATCCTTCCCTCTGGCCCATCTTCTTTCGCCAAAAGCAAGGTTCCCGGTCCAACTTCCCTCTACGCTACCGTTCCGGTCCAAGTTAATCCTCCACCAAGAGACGAAAGAGTTGGGTTTTTACTTCAATAATAATTCCTCTTGCTGCTACTCTCTTCTCCCTTCAATGTCCGGTCCAAATCATTTGAAGAATAACCCAAACTGGTTTGGCTTTGGGTCGGGCCCTGGAGTGCTTTTCTACCATTGAGCATTTGCATTCATTTTTCCTTGCTTTCCACCTATAACGTATCAAAATTCTAACACACGGTGGTAATGGTCTTATAGCCATTCCAGGGTCAGTTAGCTCTAAAACAAGCATTATATGTCTCAAACATATCATGAAGTAATCACATTAACCACATGAAATCAATATGTTTTCGACAATTATCATTTGGTATCCAAACTTTGTACATATTAGTCCTTAAAACATTGATGGAAAAATACATTTTAGCACCTTACTTTTTCTCTTACATTTTGATGCTTAAATTTTTTAAATATTACAAATAGGTCCAATGTTAAAGAAACTTCTGGACTATTTTAAGAAGCTTGTGGTGAGAATTTTGTGGTTTATGGTGTGGATTTTTCCTTCCCCATTTAATTGCACAAGACACATGTGAATCCCCATTTCTCCAAATTTTATTAATGACTAGCATGTTCCTCATTCCCCTTCATTAGTTGTGGTCAACTCATTTAAATAAAAAAAGTTATCCAAACAAATATTCCTATTGGTTGAAACCAGTGTTAGCACTACTAACAAAAACAGTGTTAGCATACTAGCCATCCCTACAATATCGACAAAAAAATTGTCTAATAGGATATACAGAAAGATAATTGTTCAGCATTGTAGAGTGTAGACAGTGAATGTATTTTTATAATTTTCTCAAATATGATAACATATCGTGAACTTTTGTTGTAAGTAACTTGTACTAGCCGGATATTATCTTATCTAAAAAATTTTAAATTTTTTAAATTTAATTTTTGAAAGGGATACCCCTACATAAAATTCCTTACTCCGCCACTGATCAAGACCCCTATTGTGATCTCCACCACCAATCATGAACTGCTTGGTGTAGACACGGTGGCGGCGCTCTCCGGCGTAGATCACCCAGAAGATCAGCGACAACATCACCGCGGCCGAGACAATCACCAACCCGACGTAGATCCACTGCGTGTACCGTCGGAGATCGGGGCAGTACCAAGTGTTGATGTCAGTGAACGTTCTTCTCATGAACGTGCAGTCTTGTAGCTCCACCAGGAACGGTCCATAGCGGTAAAGTCCGTAGCTCACGTTCACGGCGGACGCCATATGGGAGTACAGCTGTGGAGTCATTCGGCCAGGCGTTGTGCACGTGCCGGCGCTCGAGACTTGGCACACATAGGATTTCCATGCCTGCATTGGAAAGAAATAAGTTCAGTGACACTAAGAGCATTAAGCAAAATACACTGACATGTAACAAAGTTCCTGATTGATCATCCATGGGGGAATGCTTACCTCAGTAGCGTTTTGGAAGCCGACTTCCCCGGGAGCGCAGTCCTTGTCGGTGAGATCGGAGTCGAAGGGGTTGCAGAGAAGAGGAACCAACGGACCAGATTGATTGTAGTTGAGAGGAGGTCCGAGTTCTGGGGGGAAGTTGCGGTTGGAGAAATTGGCCAGGAAGTTGTCAACCAAGTTGATGAGATGGAAAGAGACCTGCTTCGATTGCACCAACGTTTCTTGTGCAATTGCAATGTCCACACATGGGATTACATCGTCCATGGCCGTCTTGGCCGTAGGGTGCTGGACCCAGTCGTCCATTGCCACACATGTATCCGCCACCACACTGGATGGTGATGACGATGATAAGATGACACGAAAGAGAAAGACCAAACCAAGAGCATATTAAGTTTGATGGAGAGAGAGGTTTCAAACAACCATAGGAGTATTGGAAGGGAGATTTTAACGATGATGGACAGAGGTTGGTAGGGTGAAAAGGGCGATGAGGGAGTGAACGATTAACGAATGGGAGAACAGAACAAAAAGGAACTTACTTATGGAGAAGAAGAAAGACGCCACATAATATAAATGTGCCAGCAACAAGGATCCATCCTAGAATCACCAGGCTGCAGTTAACAAAGTGCAGAACATTCAGCACCGTCATTTCTGGTTTCAGAATAGTTAGGACATATATAACTTGAATATAATCATCACTTACAAGTATACAAGGCAAGTCATCCCAAAAATGGAGGATACTGCAAAACATAGTCATCACAATATCAGAAGGAAAGCAAGAGAACTAAAAACTAACACCTGCAATGTTTCAAACAATAGAAGAGAACTTACATAAGCCAAGAAATGCCAAACCAAGCATAACAGCTGCTAGGATCACAAGAGCCAACCTCCTGCAAACAAGAAATGGTCATCAAGAAATGATCAAACAAACAAGCTCAGATACCTGGTTCAAGTTTGAAAGAGCTTCTTACACGCCATTCAACCCATCCTTAATCTTCCTCCTGTTATCCTGAGTTCGGCTGGACAATGTGTTCCCGAACGAATTGGTCTTCGCCACAAGGTTATCTAGTGTACCCCGCAGATCGGCAGGCAAGTAAATCTTGACCACATCGACCGACTTGGCTGCAGCAAGATACCCCGACACGTTCTTGAGGCTTTCGGCTGTTACATCTGCCTGGCTCACAACATAATCCAATGTGTCTGATGTTATGCCTATGAACTTCCCTTGTCCAGTATACAGAACAGCACATCCAGCACTGTGAATTCCCCCACCAACAATTAGTTACCAATCCGCATGAAGAGGGGTGTAACAACCATATGGGATAAAGAAAGAGAGGACGAGAGTGTCATATTACATTGCTGCAATGGTGAAAAGGATGAGGAAGATGAGGGAGATGGCGTAGCAAGTTCGAGAGTAGCCATAAGGCTCTCTAGGGCAACAACAATAACATAGACAGGTAAAGGCTAGAGATATCCCAAAGACTGCAAACCAAACTCCAGCTACGAGAAAGAATGGAGCTGCTGTAGCACTCACAGACTGCAATTCAGGAGCAAAATTCAATTACTCGTTGAAGCAGCAATACCCCAGATTTTGGTAACAGACTGCTAATGGCCAGGAGAAAACCAGATTTGAATAGAACTGTCGATCCATAACACAGAACCAGCAGCATTAGTCAATCAAAATCAGCTAATTTCACAAAGTGAGAGATGGATTGAGGAATCACTGAAAACCCAGCGGAGAGAAACCATTGAAACAGGTGAGGGCAATCCAAAGATTAGTTTTTTTTTTTTAACTCACAGTCCAGTAGTGAAGATTGCTGATGTTGAATCCACCAGTGTAAATTTCCAAGTTATCCGATGGATCTTTCCTTCGAGTCCTCTCTCCAGCCAATACAAAAGTCGTCGAATTCCCATCACCGACCTCCGTCGAATTGCCGTCGGCGAGATGGCGTCTTATGCCGAATGGCGCCACTAAGCCATGTCCGGCTCTCGAAAAATCTAAAAGAAAGGAAAACCCGAAAACACAAATTTTTATCAAAAAAGGGAAAAGCTTTCAGAAACCCATAAGAATAGGAAGGGGGAAAGGAACACTCTTTCTCTTTTTTTCTTTTACCATGAAATCGAGGAGCTCGGAAATGAAATGTCGTAGTTTCAGCTTCGGGAGCTGCGGAGGAGGAGACGAAAAGAAAGGAAATGGACACGGAAAGGAAGATAAGAAGCAACGATGGCGGGTTTCTTCGCCTTGACGACATTGCTGTGAATTTTTTCTTTTTTTGTTAGCAAGACGGACGACAAGCATCTAATGCAAGGTTGTCAAACCGGTTTATGTCAGTGTGCCGATTTAGCAAGTGGAATGGTTCAACCGGTGGCACATACCGGTTTGTGCCGGTTCATGCCGGTCAATATTACTATTAAAATTATAAATACTCATATTTAAACATGACATTTAACTTTAATACCTAAACATTTATACTTGAATCCAACAAATAACATCAATATTTAATTTTTATACTCATAAAATAAATAATAAAATAATTTTTATCAATTAAATTCTCTAAAATAAATTCATTTTACTTAGAGATTCCTATATCGATCATGCCGGTCATACCGGTGGTGTCACGCCGGTTTTATGACCGGTACCGGTTGAACCCGGTATAACCGGTGGCACGCCGGCCGGCGTGACAACCATGATCTAATGCATTAGGCCTATTAATGAGTCGAGTCGAGTCGGGTCGAGTTTTGCTATAGTTCAGGCTCGGCTCGTTAATATATTTTCAGATTCGAGCTCGACTCGTGTTCGTTACGAGCTTTAATATGCAAGCTCGAACTCAGCTCGTTTATGAAAAGCTCGAGCTCGACTCGTCAAATAAGTTTAACGAGCCCAAAATCGAGTCCTCTCCAACTGAACGAGTCATCATCCTCCTCTACCTCGGCCACTACTTCTCCTGTCGTGCCCAGTCCACCCAGCGCTGATGTACCTCCTCTTCGTCGCTCGCTTCGGGCTACTCAAGGTATACCTCCACCTCGCTATAATGACTATTTTGCTCATGGTGTGGATGCATTTCTTGTTCCGACCATATTTAAACAAGCTCAAGGTGATCCTGTTTGGGATTATGCTATGAAACGCGAGCTAGATGCATTACATGCCAATATTACATGGACACTGGTTCCACGCCCTCCTTCCTCGACTTCCGTAGTTGGCTGTCGCTGGGTGTATACGATCAAGATGAAGCCTGTTGGTACCATAGAACGTCACAAAGCTCGCTTGGTAGCTCAAGGTTTCACCCAGGAACTCGAGGTGGATTATGGTGAAACTTTCGCTCTGGTGGCGAAAATGATTATCGTCCTTACGTTGTTGGCGGTTGCATCTCTTCAGCACTGGCCCCTTCTTCAGCTTGATGTGAAGAACGCCTTCCTTCATGGAGATTTGGACGAGGTTATTTACATGGAACGCCCACCCGGTTATTCGCTTGGCACGTCTGATCAAGTCTGACGTCTAAATCGCTCTCTCAATGTTCTCAAACAAGCTCCTCGTGCTTGGTTTGAGAAATTTCAATCAACTATTACTCAACTTGGCTACCAGCAGAGGTTAAATGATTCCTCACTTTTTACTCGGAAGACTGTGGCTGGTTTGGTTGCTCTCCTGCTTTATGTTGATGATATGATCATATCACCGGTTCTGACGCCGCTGGTATTCGCAGTCTTAAGGAAGGTTTGCAGGTTGTCTTTAGCATCAAGGATCTTGGTGACCTCTTTTATTTCCTTGGTCTTGAAGTTACACGAGATTCGAAGGGTCTTCTCTTGAGTCAGCGGAAATACATCTCCGACTTACTTTCTAATCATCAGTTTCGGGACTGCAAGCCTGTCTCCACGCCCATGGAACCAAACCTTCGCCTAGGTCGTACTTCTAGTGATATTTTACAGGACCCGGCTGGTTATAGGAGCATAGTTGGCAGTTTGATCTATCTTGCTGCTACTCGTCCTGACGTCTCCTACGCTTTTCAGGTTGTAAGTAAGTTCAAGGTCGCTCCTCGTACTGATCACTTGGCTGCAGTACATCGTATTCTTCGCTATCTTCAGGGTACTCGGGATGTTGGTATGTTCTTCCCTTCTTCCGGGTCTCTTGTGTTTCGTGCCTATTCTGACTCGGATTTTGTTGGTTGTGTTGATACTCACCGTTCTACTACTGGTTGGGCTATTCAGTTTGGTTCTTCTTTTATCTCATGGCGCTGTAAGAAACAGGATAAGGTCTCTAAGTCTTCTACGGAGGTTGAGTACCGGTCTATGTCTGACGTAGCTTCTGAACTGGTTTGGCTTCGTCGTCTGCTTTGTGATATAGGCATTTCTTGTCCTCTACCTATGGATCTTTATGTCGATAATACCAGTGCCATCCGGATTGCTGTTAATCCGGTTCTTCATGAGTCATGATCGGACGAAGCACATCGAAATTCATGTCCACTATATTCGGGATATTGTTCAGGACGGTACTGTTACTATGCATTATGTTCGCACAGAGGATCATATTGCTGATATATTCACCAAAGCATTCTCCACCACCCGCCATTGGTATCTCTCGAGCAAATTGATGCTTTGTGATCAGCATCAATTTGGGGGAGGCTGTTAGCAGTCTATGTCGATTGGGTTGTTTCTTTTGTATATTTCGTTTGTACATTTGAGGCCCATTTAGTCGATAGCCCAGTTAGTTTGTCTTCAGTCCATGAAACCCAAGTATGAGAGCCGAGTTGTGTGTAATGGTGATCCCTAGGGTTCGAGTAGGGTTTGTTGGTCGTTTATATGTACTGCCGAGGGAGGTAGGAGCTGGTTATCAGATTATCAATAATATAAGTAGCTAGAAGAGCGTTCAAACTCTTCCGTGGATTAGTCCTGGATCACTCTAGGGATACCACGTAAATCTGGTGTATGTGTTCACGTTTGTTATTTCCGATTGATCAACATTCAGCTCATAAAATGTTCATGATAGCTCAAGATTGACCTAGAACTGCGCACAAATTTACATTCAAACCTTGGTAGCAAAGTCCAGCAAAGTAGAACACAATATTTATCCCAATTTCAATACATAAAATCCATGAATTCTAATCCTTTTTTTATGCCAAACCATTAAATGAGCTTGTTAGCGAGCTTTCGAGCTGAACATGGTATGACTCGAGTTCAGCTCGTTTGGTTAACGAGCTTGTTCGCGAGCCGACTTGATTAAAATGAATCGAGTGTTGAATGAGTTTTTCTCGAGTTGCACACCGAGCCATTCATGAGCAGCTTGGTTCATGAACAACCCTAATTACAGGTCGTTTGGATATATCATTTTGGATTTGTGGTATTTTGAATCGAAATGCTGTATTATTTTGCTATGTGACATTTCATGTGGTATTTTAGTTTGGAATGTGGTAATTGGTTTAATTGTCTTGTTTGTGCATTTCACCACTTAAAGAAGAGGTAAAGTGAAAAATGAAGTTGAAAGATGAGTTATTTGAAATAACTAGTGGGTGGGTAGTATTTCAAATAACTCACAATGAGTTATTTCTATTATCTCATTGAAAAATACCACATTCCATTTTATTTTTGCGAAACAAGTTATTTCGTCCGAAATATCTCATCAAAATACTGCATCCAAACGACTAATAAATTAACAACACAGGATGTGAAAATTTCTATGATATTATACAAAAGCCAATACTCGAGTAGAAGGTCGCACACATTGAAATGATGTGTGCCAAAATTCATCTCATGCCCCTTAAAAGCTAAGAAGTCTGCAGCACAATTACATTCTCTATAAACATGGTTGACATTCACATCCCATTCCCGATTGAGAAGCTAGCCAAAATGTCGAGCAACATTGCCATGGGAGTGGTTACCATCCTTCCAGTTCTTGATAATCCTGACAGCAGTGGTGGAGTCGAGGTTGAGCTCCACTTTTTTATACCCCGAGTCCCATGCCAATTCAAGTCCTGCAACGGCGCCCTTAAGTTCTGTGCGTGTAATTGTACATTTCCAAGGTTGCAGGCGAAAGCAGCACTACACCTTCCAAGCCAATCTCTAAGCAAACCTTTTGTTGTTGTGTTCCCACTAAAATCTATTATATTTGCACTAGTACCACTAAAATCTATTATAATTATTTTCATTTATAATTATATGTTCAAATAATTGAATTATTTCCTAAAGCAAATATATCCTACGAATTCTGTCTCGATATAAATAATATGAAGTTGTTATATTTACTTCTCTTACATCATGCTGATGTTGTCTAATTTTACATGTTAAATCTTCCTGTAATTTTAAAATATTATATTCCATATGTTCCATATTAGTTAAATTAACAATAAAAAAAATCTAATTCTCTTACTATAGTCATATTTTCTTTTCTAGATATGTTAGTGAATTTTGTAGCTTTTATAGTTTACTTATTACTTGGTTACTTTCCGTCTCTTTTCTTTCTAAACTTGTTTTCATTTACTGGAATATGTGTAATTCTTTCTGATTGTGTTCCATTAATCCTTCTTTGGTGTTGATGTATTGATGGTCGATTAGATTTTATTTTAACTGGTTTTAGTGGTGCTTCTAATTGAATTAGCAGTTTAAATAGATCTTCTAATATTGTTTTTAAATAATTATTATTACCTTCTAGTATATTTATTATTTCTTTCTTGATATTTGTTTGTTATTTTTATTAATTTATCTATTTTTTTGAAAAAATTTCGTAGACATTCTTGTAATACTATATTTATAAGGGTTTCTAATTTTTATATTAGATAATACTTGTTGAAATATAGTTTTGAATGTTTTTAAAAATTTGGGTACCAAAAGATAATCAAAATTTTGGATTGGATGGAAAACTAGATAGATTGATGATTTTAATGGTACCGGTGCGCTATTCAAACTTAAGTGTTATATTTACCACAATTCTCAAACTTAAGTGATATTTGAGATATTTTACCGTTTCTGTTAAAGTGAGTTTGCTACTTAGAGAATCCACATTGGTATTGCAATCTCAATTGTAATATGTCATGACATATGTGTTTGCAATTACAAAATCAATTGTATTGATGTGCCTATCAATTGCATATTTGCAAGCTTGCAACGAATGTAATTGTATATGCAAGTCAAAAAGGCGTAGGTAGAAAAGAAAGATATTTTAATTTATATTATTTTCTTTTTAGTTTTAATTTATTTTTTTATAATTTAAATATAATATTTAATTACACATGCAATTGCAAGTTAATTACATTGGTGTAAGTGAATGAAAAGTATGAACAAGAGTTTGGTCCAGTGGTAATACTAATTAGGGACGACAACAAAACCCGAACCCACGGGTACCCACCCTGCCCAATCCGGTAAACGCGGGTAAAATCCGTGTTGACGGGTTTTGGACCGGGTTTGGGTTTAAACCCGTTCACTATTCACCGGGTTGGGTTGAGTTTGGGTTTAGGTAAACCCGACCCATGGGTACCCGCCCACACACATATAATTAATTTTCTCTATATATTTAATATTCTAAACAACTAATCTTATTTATGTTTGTGGAGACATGTATAATTTTTTCTTTCTAATTGTGTAGAATGAAGTTGATATTATCGAGTGGAGAGTGCGTTAACTTAATTGAAAGGAGAAGCTTTCAATTAATCATGTATTTATGAATAATTTGTGATTGACTTCAATTTTCTTGAGTTTTCTAGATTGGTGTTGAACAATTTGTGTAGTTAATTTGTGATTTGCTTGAATTTTCTACAATGGTGTTTTATATATGGATAATTTTATTGAGAGATTGATATTTGACTTTAATTTTGATAGGAACTTGTTATTGTAAATTTTTTACGACAAAAATTCGTGGGTACCCATGAACCCGCAGATACCCAACGGGTTGGGTTGGGTTCGAGTTTTTCAAACTCAGTAGATTTTACCCCGATTTTTTTCACGGATAAAAACATGAATTTGGATTTGGGTTTGGCAAAATCCTACCCAACCCGACCCATTGCCATCCCTAAATTACTAACGTTGAAGGAGGTCACAGGTTGGATATAGTGCCGGTGCATTTTTTTTAACTGATTTTGGTTGTCGTGCTTTGTTGGCGGTGGAAGCGGCCTTGCTTCTCTGGCAGCGGGGCGGCCGATCTTCCGGAGGACAGGACCGTCGATGTGCCGTTGGCGCAGACCGGCGAAGGTATCGCTGAATCTGAACTGCTTCAGTGGTTTGTTTACGAGGTGAGTGATCGATCGTTTTCATGCGGCCGGCTTCAAAATTTCCCCCCTTTCCCTCTCTCTTTCAAAATGTTTGTTGAATTGGATTGGAATGAGGTTCGGCTCTCCAGGGGATGAAGTTGACGAGTTCCAACCGCTCTGTGAAGTTCAGAGCGACAAGGCCACCATTAAAATCACAAGCCATTACAAAGGAAGAGTCTCTCGGATGCTCTACGTTCCTGGTGACATTGTGAGAGGTGAGAGGATCTTCACTTTGATTGAATAGCTCGCCTTTGATTGAATCGATTTACGTATTAAGAATAGCTCGCCGGGCTTAGCGATGGATAGTTTGTGAATGCAACAAGGCCACCTTTGGCTTGTGGCAGTCTCCGAATTGAAGTTGGAGGTCTCAAGTAGGGTTTGATATGTTTGACAGAGCTATTATTGGGAACTATAACCATTCTGTTGAGCAAGTGTGGTAGCACAATTCCAATGTGAATCGTTGTCATTTCGTTACTTTGTCCCTAAAGACATGGGGAAAACCCTATTGCAGGTTGGGGAGACTCTTCTGAAGATGGTGGTGGACGGAATCGCAGGTTCCTGTGTAGTCAGTTGACTCCGAGGTTCAAATTCAGGTGAATGGGAATCTCGAGGGTGAGTTGTCATCTGGTGCTGATTTGAACACAACTGGTGAGGCATCTTGCTAAACAGTATGGTATCAGCCTGAGTTGTATTCAAGGATCTGGGAAATCAGGGAGGGTGCTGAAAGAAGAACATTCTTAAATACGCTGCTCGGACAGGAATCATCGAGTCTTCCGGGATTTCTTAGGGTGACCAGCTTCAGAATGGATTCGCGGATCAATTGAAGTCATAGAGAATCCCAATGATAAGAAGGTTACCCTAAGGTAATGTCTGAGTTCACCTAGTTTTCTCACTGGTATGAATATTAAGGCCAAGTCAATATTGTAGTTAATGGTTTGTTTTTTTTCCCCCTCTTCAGGGGCTTCCAGAGGGCAATGGTGAAGACGAAGTCTATGGCTGCCAAAGTTTTGCACATTTGTATTTCGTGGAAGATATGATATAAAGTGTGATGCATTAGTGGAACTCAAAGCATCTTTCCAGAAACAAACGACCAATCCGCGGAGTTAAGCATACCTCCCTTCCACTATTAATCCAGACCCTTTCATCAGCCCTAAAGCCTGTACCCTTTGGTGAATAGTTCCTTCAACGAGGATGCTATGGAGGTCGTACTAAAAGGTTGATTGACCCTATCCTTCTTAGAAATCACTGCTGTTGTTTGGCTTCTATAAGTTCTGTTCTCATTGCAACTTGTTGGGACTACTGAGAGATATACGGCGTGCTATTTCGATATGTTAAGTTTAATGGATGTGCTGTTGTTTGGCTTCTATAAGTTCTGCTCTCGTTGCAACTTGTTGGACTACTGAGAGAGATACAGCGTGCTATTTCGGTAGGTTTAAGTTCAATGGATGTGCTGTTAAGTAGTGTGTAGCTCCTTTCAGTTGAAGTTCTTAGACTTGTTTCTCCTCTCAATCTCCACTACTAACTGAGAATAAACTATTTTTCCCCCCATTCATTGGTGTACAAGCAAGGTTGACAACGCGCCACCGGGGGCTTCTATTTCATTTCCATTGTTTTCATACTCTGATTGAGATAGTACCCAAAAAAAAATATCTTTTCAAAATGAATTTACAAAAATAATTATGTAATACATTTGCTTCAAAGAGGATGTTAACGGAGTTGCGTTAGCGTTAGCGCTAGCTGCACCATGTATAATTTGGTTTCTATCCTCGGAGTAATTCCCCACCGTATCATTCCCAGCAGGTTTGACGATGTACTCCATAATGTATCAGCTCTGTGCCGCCGGCTGCGCCCTGGGTCCAATTACCACCGACATGAGAATTTCACGGAAAGAACTCGGAAGAACGAATTTTTGAGCCTTCTGCAGCCGGCTAAGAGCAGCAGGAGCGATTTGTTGAGCTTTCTGCATCTGGCTAGGAGCAGGAGCGATTTGTTGAGTAGCAGCAGTCGTAGTAGTAGTAGTCATGCTGTTGCTGCAAGGCATACTCCATTGGTACAACACTCTCACGGCCACGACCACCGCTTCACCATCACCACCGTCGTCTCCAATAGCAACCGAAATGGAGGAGGTAGTAAACCCCTGATCTCGGTGATAACCATCACCAGGTCGCATCATCATCTCCACGCAGACTTTGGCAAATGCGAGCTGATGAGTTCCACTTGCGGTAGCTCTGTCCACGTACAGCGGCTTCCCGAGAGAACTGGCTACATAGCTCAGCCCTCTGGGGGTCATATACTCCACTGGAACCCCTACCAGACGCACCCACACGGGCACCGTATGGTGCAGCAGCAGCTGCATACTCGGCTCCCATTTCCTCATCGCGAAGGAGCATTTGGCAATGCAGCAGGGCGAAGATTCCACCACCGTGTCTCGAGTTTCCCGGTCGGGAAACGTGAAGATGTACACCCCTGCGCCGCCTACTTCTTGGACCCCTATGATCTTCGATGACTGGCCGTTGTTCCACAGCCGGTTTGCTTCCTTCATGAGGATGCTGATGTTCAGATGACCAACTACACTTCCGCTGTCCAAGGAGGATAACCGCTGCCCAAGCAGAGCCAGTTGCGAGTACTTCTTGATCCCTTCTTGTGCGACGGTTTTGGGGATTCTCACCGTCTTCTCACCCTGCGGTGAGATCTTCGGTTTGAAGAATTGGAGGTGTTCGTATTCGGCTGCTGGGGAGTCATGATTCACTCTGTCCGGAGTGGCATTCATTTCTCCGTTGTGGATATGGAGAGATTGCCTAATTGACTGCCCGAAGACGCTTGTGATGGAGGAGGAGGAGGACCAATGGAGCTCCTGGACCTTCCGCAGCATGCTCGAGGCGATATCCTCTACCAATTCGGCTTCGTATCTAAAATTTTGATGAAACAAGGTTAGTCTCGGCACATTGTTAATGCAGCTAAGCTGTTTGTGAAAATGTCTAAAAGAGGTAGCTTAGTTGGTTAATGCAGATAAGGTGTTTGTGAAAATGACCAAAAGAGGTGAGGTGATGCGAGGCGAGGTGTATACGTGCTTTCCGTGAGGATCCAGCCGGAGATGTCGACAATGGAGGCGAGAGCGTGGAGCCAGCTGTGGACCCTCTCGTAGCTGTATTCCTTCTTGTGTCGATCGAAATCGTGCTTGTAATAGCCGGAGGGGGAGGACGGAGCGGAGATCTGGTCGGGAGACAAATTGTAGAAGATCGGGAGCGGCTGGTGACCCATCTCCTTGGCGCAGGTCAGGATTTTGACCAGCTCGTCCAAACACCACGCCGACGAGGCGTAACCTCTCGACAGGACGAGGATGGAGAACCTTGACTCCTCGATGGCCCGCGGGATCGCCTCCGTGATGTTTTCGCCGCGGGGGAGGTCGCGATCGTCGCGGAAGGCGTTGATTCCCTTGCGGAGGAGGGCGTGGTAGAGGTGATCGGCGAAGGCGCGGCGGACGTCCGGCCCCCGGAAGTTGAGGAAAACGTGGTGGCGCCACCGGGGGCGTTGGACGGGGAAAGGTGGGGGAGAAGATGAACGACGAAGAGCAGGGGGAACGCCGCCGCCAGGAGGATTGGTTGCCCGCTCGAATTCATTGGGTGTGGCGGTCGCCGGACGGAGGAGCATCGTCATTAGAACCACCACCAGCAACATTATTTTCAACGGAGACTGAGAAAGGTCAGTACTCCACACCAGAATCAAGATTGTTTTGTCGGAGAAACAGTGGGTAAATATCAGAAGTGCACACTTGACTTTGAGGTGACTAACAATGTGGTCTTTCAACTTTGATTTTTAGCAAAAATATCACTTGATTTTGCATCGACTACTGAAAATGTAATTACAACCGAAATTATATGTCTCGAGATTGTTGGATTCAGCTCTATCATAATGTTGGCTACCTTATTTCGGGCTATCTTAGGTACATACTCGTCCCAACAACGGGGTCCAAGTTTGTAAAATTGGTTTATACCTGTTACGTTGGTTTAGCAAGTGGAATTGTACCATTAGTGGTACAATTGGTTTGTTTGGGTTCATGTCAGTTTAATAAAATACAACATTCCAAATAAAATAACAAATACTCATATTTAAATATAAAATTTAACGTCAATTTCTAAACGTTTATATCCGAATTCAACAAATTACATCAATTTTAACTTTTATATTCATAAAAATATAATAAATTCATTTCTTATCAATCAAATCTACTAAAATAACTTTATTTTATTTAGAGTTCCTAAATCAATCATCCTGGTCATATCAATTGTGTTTTTTATGTCGATTTCATATGACTGACATTAGTTTAACCAGGTTCCACCGCCCGGCAAGCCGATTGGCATGACAACATGACAGGAACAATCAAAATAAGACGAGTCACTCGCCAAAGAAGAAGACTTAGGAAGGAAAAGTTAGAAAATCTGAAATGTTCTAGGAAGGACCCAACTCTGTATTATTCTGCCGCTTGGTTTATGCTTAAGTTATGAAGACAACTGTGCATCACGTTTGATGTGTATGGCTTCTCATTGCTTCCCAGTTTCCCGCCTAATATTATTATGCTCCCTCGAACCAATTTGATAGTTAACCACTTGAAGCAATGCTCCAAGATCAGAGATTTGGAGTCGGGACTAGGCAATATGATCAAAGTAGCAGCAACCCAAGATTGCTTTCTAATGAACCAATTCATCACGGCTTGTTCTTCCGTTGGCGCGGCGGACCAGGCCGTCTCCGCGGCTGCCCAGATGGAGAATCCGAATGTTTTTGTTTTCAATGCGATGCTTAAAGGATTTGTCGAGAATCGTCGACCCATTGATGCTGTTGAGTGCTATGTTCAGGTGCTGAGAGCTCAGTTGTCGCCAACGAGTTATACTTTTTCGTCTCTGGTTAAAGCCTGCAGCTTTGTAGGCGGCGACGGTGGGAGAGTTGGGGAATCAGTTCACGGGCAGATTTGGAGACATGGGCTTGCTTCGAGCGTGTTTGTCTGCACGACGTTGATAGAGTTTTACTTTGATTTTAAGAGAATCGGTGAGTCCATCAAGGTGTTTGATGTCTTCGCTTGGACCACGATGGTTTCTTGTCTTGCTCGTGCAGGGGATTTGAATTCCGCAAGGAGGTTGTTTGACTTGATGCCTGGAAGGAATATTGCTTCTTGGAACACATTGTTGGACGGGTATGCAAGATTGGGGGATGTAGAGTCAGCTGAATTGCTATTCAATCAAATGCCTGCTAAAGATGTTATTTCATGGACTACGATGGTCAACTGCTATTCCCAGAACCAGAAGTTCAGAGAAGTCCTAGGAGTCTTCAATGAGATGACCAAGAATGAGGTTATCCCTGATGAAGTGACCTTGGCAAGTGTGATTTCAGCCTGTGCCCATCTCGGAGCCCTCGACTTAGGCAAGGAAATCCATCACTATGTGATGCAAAATGGCTTCGACCTTGATGTCTATGTTGGATCTTCTCTGATCGATATGTACGCAAAATGTGGGTCCTTAGAGAGGTCCCTGTTGGTGTTCTACAAATTGAGACACAAAAACCTCTTTTGCTGGAACTCCATCATCGAGGGGCTCGCAGTCCATGGATATGCAGAAGAAGCTCTAGCACTGTTTTCCAAGATGAAGACGGAGAAAATCAAACCCAATGGGGTGACTTTCATCAGCATCCTAAGTGCTTGTGCTCACTCAGGGCTCGTTGAAGAAGGCCGAAAGTGGTTTGAAAGCATGACTCGTGATTATTCTTGCCCTCTACAACTGGAGCATTATGGTTGTATGGTTGATCTTTTGAGCAAAGCCGGATTGCTTGAAGAAGCACTCAGGCTTATCAGAACCATGAAGTTGGAACCAAATGCTGTTATTTGGGGAGCATTGCTTGGCGGATGCAAGCTTCACAGGAACTTTGAGATTGCACAGATTGCTGTTGAGGAGTTAAAGGTGTTAGAACCGGGCAATAGTGGTCATTATGCTCTTTTGGTTAGCTTGCACACTCAGGTTAACCGGTGGAGTGATGCAGCAAACATTAGGTGGAAGATGAAGGAACTTGGAGTTGAAAAGTGTTCTCCTGGGTCCAGTTGGCTTGAGGTGGAGAAGAGAGTTCATCAGTTTGCAGCATCGGACAAGTGTCACCATTCCTCGGATGACATAATGTCCGTGTTAGATCAATTAGATGGACAGTTAAAATGAGCTGCAAATAGACCTCCTGGACTCTGTCTTTAGTAAAGCTTACAAATTTCTTGAAGATAATTGCTTCTACATTGTTCATTTGTTTGCAGATTTAGTCTACAACACCAAGGAGGCGTAGTTTGTTCATGAAACTTAAATTCTTGCGTCATCAATCATTCTCGTTCCACTCGGATAGTGGTGAAGGTGAATACTTCCGCTGTACTTTACCTTCCTGAATAGCCTTGGCCTTTCTTCACTGACCAAACCTTCAACCGGTTCGATTTCATTACCATCGTGAGGAATAGAAGGTGCAGCCAGGGATATCCTCTTCCTCTCAGAGTTCACAACTGCTCCGTGAATCGGGCTCTTAAACTCTTCATTGCTCATTATCTGTTTACATATTTCATTCATATCATGTTGTGTTAGATGCTTAAATCTCAGTTCCCCATCATGGCATTGCCACCCCAAGAGACTTTTAGCTTATTTACCTCTAGGTGTTCGCCAGCATTGAGGACCAGAGCATCCGAGGAGACTGGAACTCTAAACCATTGACCATCTTTCAGAACTTAAAGCGCTCCCACTTCTTTGTCTTGCAGGGGAAAATTGATCACTGTTCCATCAGAATGCGGCTCGAGCCCAACGACATGATAAGGCCGAGGACATGGAGGATAGGAGTATCTTGCAGACATGATCACCGGTTCTCCAATCATCCGCAGAAAGACACTCTCTTCCAGGTTCAATGACCTTGCCATGGCCTTCAGCATGGCATCATGAAGCGCGTGTAACTTGCTGCAGTATTCATGGAGAACTTCCCTGCAGCAAGTTGGTAATTGATGTGACCTTATCATTCTTTCTTAACTTTTAAGCTAAATGAGTTGTGATCTGAGAGTTTACTTGAATTTTTTGGACTTTCAGGCCAATATTTCATCTGTCCCATTTCTTCAGGGCATGTTATAAGGCGCAATCTGTGGGACCAATCATGTACCAGTACATCTGTGACTACTGTGTCACTCCCGTATCCTTGAAAGTCCTCTCTCCATCATTTGAGATATGATAAGTTTGATCACTTTCTTTCCAAACTTCATAAAATGTAAATATGTAGTATTTAAACATCGTAGTTCAAATCTCAGACAGAAATGAATGGACTAATTAACGCGGAATAGATTACAGTAATAACCGTTAAAAAGATTGTCACCGTAGCCTGTCCCCTAGCTATAGCTTTCACATTTTGACAGAGTCGAGAGCAATTTCACCCTTTTGGAAGCAATCAAAGTTGATGGCAGAGTAGTTCTTGAGGTTCCTGTATTGTTGGGGTAGTTCCTTGGTCACCAGACCTTGGGCCGGCCCAATCTCAACTTCTGGATCCGGTAAGTGAAACACTGCAAGTGAGTATCTCTCCCTTGTTGCACTCACTGAGGCCCGGTGCATTGGGCTCTTGAATCTCCCATTGCTCATTATCTGCTCCATCAAAGTCAATTAATCATAAATTAATTAATTAGTATAATTGTCGTATCATAGAGTAGTCACCCATGACCAATCATTAATCTAGTTTTTTTTATAATTCAGTTTTAAATTATCATGTACCTATTTCTTTCCTAGAATTAGAAGGAAAAAAAAAACATGAGTTGACTTTAGTAGTAGTTTTATAGATTCCACCTACTCTAATGATTTCATTCATTAAGAAAATAAAAGATTATAGATTAATTTAAGCATTTTACCAATCACTCACGGTTCAATCAAACATACTCGTGGGGTATAATATTAGTACTATTGTATTTCCATCGTAGACTATCTGGATCATGAATTACCTCAAGTTTGTGATATGATATTACTATAGAGAAAATTCCTATAATCTCCAATTCTAAATTATATGGGATCAAGCCTTTGGATTCAAAGAGATTGGGTGACAGATCGATCATAGGAGTATTCCGGAATGTAAGTTAGTGTGCAATCAATCTCATTTTACATTTAAGTATCGATTTAGTATAATACCCTTTTATCTCTTTCCTAAAATCCTAAAAAAAAACATGAGTTGACATTAGTAATTTTAAAATTCCACCTACTCTAATGATTTCGCTCATCATTAATAAATAAAAATATTATAGATAGAATTTAATCATTTCACCAATTATTTATAGTTCAGACGACGAGCATGTTACTATAGGATGCGGTATCCATATATTCCTATTGATGTAGAGTTATCTAGAACATAAATTAACCCAAATTTGTAATATGGTACTTTACGTAGCTTAATGGGTATGCTCCACAAGTCTAATTCTTCAAACTCAATCTCCCTAATATCAATCTAATCGCAAACATGTAATAATCGACGATTATGATTCATTGAAGTACGTACCTGCATTTGATCGCCGACGTTAACAACAAGTGCGTGGGGAATGATGGGCACTCGATACCACCGACCGTCCTTCAAGATTTGGAGGCCCTCCACCTCATCGTCCTGCATCAGAACCGTTATGCCTGACCCGTCCGAATGAGCTTTGACCCCGAGAACCACATCGGGTCGGGGGCAGACCGGGTAGTGGTTGAACCTTGACATCATCATCTCTTTGCCTTCATACTGCTTCAGGAAGCAGTCCTCTTCGAGACCGACACACCTCGCCATCGCCTTCATCAGTGCCTCCACGATCCGCTTCAGCTCGTCAGAGTATCCGCTCACCACTTTCCTGATCATATCGATCAAAACATTTTCGATCGTATTGGTCACCGAAAGTTCTGATATCATGTACGAATTGATTTACTACCTGAACTGGGTGGGGTTGGTGGGCCAGAGATGAAGCTTCCTGGTGTCCTCGGGGACGAGCTTTAGCAACAGACGGTCGCTCCAGTCAAGGACCTGCTGGTCGGAGAGAATTGGGTCGTTGCCATATCCTTCTATGTCGTCTTCAGGCCGGAAGCACGTCTGTTTTTCTTCCGGCGGGAGCCGGAAGAACTGCTTGCATGCTGCTTGCACTTCGTCTAGGAGTTCACTTGGGATCCCGTGTCCAATCAGCTTCAATGTAAGTAAGCGGTTAAGTATCATATATATACACGGATTGTCAAGAACAACTTAATCCCGATAACTCGAGTTGTTGGAAAAGGTTCAAATATGTATCATAATCATTGATTAATTAACACCACCCCTCAAACGAAAGACTACTCATATGAGCTTGAAGTTTGTATAGGTCCGAAAATCATGTGGTTAACAGAACATATGGGGGTCATTGGAATTCAAACAGAAGACCTCTCGGTCACAGTAGGCTCTGATATCATGTTAATAACCAATTGGTCTGAATAACCCGAATTATTGAGAGTGGATCTCCACACAACTCTAGTTATTAGGACATGTTGATTTATTAAACGATATCATAACTGATTTGTTCTTGAGGTCATGTGTTCAAGTTCATACGCGATACCCAATATTAAGCATTATCTTACGGCAGCTCATTGATGAGAGGATCGTAATAGATATTATGATGACAAGAAATTTTTTGTTAATGTGTTGATAAGTGTACCTGAAAGCAACCCCAGGAGGTGAGAGCTGCTTTGAGCTCCCCGAGCTCTTCCCGGCCGTCCTCCTTGCCGGAGAGGAGTCGGCTGAGGTCGATGACGGGGATGTGGGTTGACGGTGGAGAGAGGTCGGGGAATTCTCTGACAATGTAACGAGGCGGTGGGTCGTCGCCGTGAAGGGAGATATCCTGGACTTGTGGTGTGGTCGGCGTCGGAGGTGGTGGCGCATCTATTGCTTCAACCATCGTGACGGTCGCCGCCGGCGGGTTTCAATGATTAGTGGATGTAGGTAGGTGGCGTATACTAGTGCATAATTAGAACGTCGTTCTGAGGCTGGATTTATAGGGAAAAAAAGAAGCATCTTTGGCCTTTGAGGGTTTGCATGATGCCAACCTTTGATTTGGTATATATATTAATTAATTAGCTGGAACATATATATATAGATGTTTTCTTTGTTAATTATTAATTAATCAAATAATTGGACCATAAAGTTCCATGACCACAACTTAAAAAATATGCTCTAGAGTAGTAATCGTGGAGAATCAATCCATGCCAATAGTATATATATATATTATCCTTTTATAACAACGCGAGTAAGGTCGCATATAATTAATCTGTTGAACTTATATGAGAAATATTTAATTTTCAAATCAATTTTTTTCATCAAGGAAAAATTGCTCTTTCGTGCTTATTATAAATGAAATGTGTTTAACATGAGTATATGCTTCTCTCGTTGTTAATCCACGTAAGCGATTTTGTTTGAAATAATTATTTTTAAGTGTCTAATTCAACTAAATGACTATATCAAGCAGGCTATATCATATTAATTTAGTAACTTATCATTAAACCATAATTTTTTTTACAATGGTGAAATAGATTAATGTAAGGAATTGCAAATGGAAGAAAAGAAGGATGAAAGGAAACAAATGAAAGAACAGAGAAAACAGCTCCCAAAACATCTTCCTTCGGTTGAACTTATGATAAACCTTCGGGGAACCAAGAAGATGAGGTCCAGGCACACCAAAAGAAACACAAAGAAAAATCATAAATTATGAAGAATAAGGCCGTCCTTTTGTGTAACTCAAAGTCGAATCGAATCAAAGTCCGGTGGAGTTTTGTCGGATGGTACAATATTTGAACAAATGGAAAGGCAATTATTGGGTTCATTATATGACGTCCAATTTTGTATATTAAATTCTAATGTTAGTGAAAAAATAGTACGAACAAAAGCAGTATAATTTTTCTTTTGATACCTGACACTTTGTTAAAAAAACCTACAAACGCCACAACATGTAATTCATTGAGCACTTCTACTATGCTATATAGCATTGGTGCTTTAATGTACAACTTAAAGTTGTACCATAACATTAAATGTATAAGTTTAGGTTGTACCATAATTTGTATCATTATGTTATGGTACAACTTTACAACTTGAAGTTGTACCATCACATAAAGGTACAAGTTCAAGTTGTACCATAAAATAATTTGTACAAAAAGTATAGGTACAATCTGAAGTTGTACCATAACATAAATGTACAATTTTAAGTTGTACCATAAAGGCAAAAACCTATAGCACCAATACTATATAGCATTGTAAAATTTCTCGTAATTCATTACAAGCAATGCTCCAATCACGAGAAAAGTACTCCAATAACATCATATGATACAATCAATGTTTTAATCCTGGATTGTGCAAATTAAGGGGATGTGTGTCAAAATTAACATTTTATAACTCGTGTATATGCTTATAAGTAGCCAGTTGTAAGAATTAGATCTCCATCCGGTAACTTTCGACTCATCTCACGGCTTATTCCGTAAACAATACGTTAAGCACCTCGCAACATGTTAAATAATTGCGTAGGTGTTACTTTATTTTATCCAATGTTCATGAAGGTGCTAGGTGTAAAGACTGACGTTGGTATCTCTCTCAACGCCTAACTTATTTAGACATCGTGCCTAAGCGTGCTTAGATGTTCAAAAGAAAATAGTCATTTATAACTACGTGACGATTGAAAATTAGCTCACAAATTTTATAGAATCATAGCTCAATAGCAACAATCAATCATCGAATTAATTAATAACTATAATTATTTACAAAGTGAATCATCATGATATACCTAGCTTTATGAATCAACTAAGTGAGTTCCTCTAATCACACTATTCTTCACCAAGAATCAAATAGTACATTTTGAGTTTATGTATGTCTTACAACTTTTACATTTATTAGGTTACATGACATTGTAGTTTGTAGGAATACAAGGATTGTTTACAAAAGTGCATACAAAATTTTATTTCAAAACATAAAATTTGACATTTGTGATCTATGGTTTTGTAACGAGACATTTTCAATGCTGTAAGTGAATGACCAAAAATCATTGGCTAACAATTTCCCTAATGGTTGACAATTATAAGCATAGAATTGAAAGACTAAATACCATTGACAAATGAGCCAATCATCATTGGCTAAATTTAACAAACAATGGTATGTGTATATACATTGGAAATTCTATGGTACGCTCGATGGATTGAGGGTTATTGCATCTCCTTAGTTAAATAACATTATCTAGACCATAGATTAACCACGTAACTAAACCCTATATCATATTTCTCTAAATCCTAATATAGTGCATATGGTATGTTGCATACATCTTGGCGAATCAGAATTATTGATTATGTTCTTAGTATATGTGATATTAGGGTTTAAGTTTTATAGGTTTATGGTATATGATTTAATTATTTGAAACTTAATCTCCCTTTTCAAATTTCCTGCAATGAGAGGGAAATTAGGAAGGACATTTTGTCTTCACAATTATCTGTATTTTTATTTATTTACAGAAAAAGATAGACATATTGATATTTGAACCATGGTCACTTCAACCAAAATGAAGGTTTAAAATCAATCAGACTATGTAGATTTGTTGTATTTTTCTAAATTAAAAATATATACGAAGCTAAAATATGAAATCACCGAACTTTTCAACAGTTAGCTAGCCCAATAAATATTTCGTAAGTACTTATTTGGTGTTTTGATACTTCGATTTTGATATTTTTTATTTTAATTATAATTTAATACTTAATTTAAAATTTTATCTATCTTATAAATAGATGATAACCATAAATTTGCAACCAAAATATTGTAGGTTCGAATATTTCATATCGAATTATAGTATTGAATATGTATAAGCGATATAGAATTCTTAAATTACCATTAATTTCTAGAACTATAGTGAAGCAATCATATCTTTGTGCAAACTATAGGGGACTGGTTCTCTGAACATTTTTGTCCGGTTAAATACTAAGTTTTGAAATTCTTCCTAGGGTGTACGTGGGTCGGTTCGTTTGGGTTTAGATATTTTAATCACCTAACTCATATACCACGATTTTGAAAACACTAAATACAAACTCACCCAAAGAATTTAGAATTTTAACGGTTTGTGTCCTCCATACTAAATGAACCAATTTACATGTCGCTTAACTAAGGACGATCTCATTGTCCAATCCCATCATTCTAATGTCAACCCATAAAAGTAACGCATATTCGCGTTTGTTAACACATGTTTCACATTGTCATTACTGTGACCGGTAACTTCACTGCAACGATTCGGTATTGCTCATCACATGGCCTCCAAACTAATAAACATATCGGGCCAGCAGTTTTATGACAAAACTCAAAGTGAAGACAACTCATCGTCTGGTGGAATTTTGGCGCTTGCAAGTGTCCATTAATCTAATTGCAAGCATAATGATTGCTAAAATTAAGCTTCCACGCAACACACTTGGAGTTGGGGGTGTGTACTTGGAGTAAAAGTTAATATTGGGTTTGGGAAGGGATTAAGGGAAGTGGTGAGAGGAAGAAATTGGGTTTGGGAAGGGATTAAGGGAAGTGGTGAGAGGAAGAAATTGTGTTTGGATTTGGTAGCAGGTAAAGCTCATGGTTCGGTTTCTTTTCATATAATGTTTTGATTTATTTTAGTTAGAGGTATATATCATGGTTATGTAGGATCAAATGAACCAAAAATTAGCTTGGGGGATGGGAATTCCAACTTAGAATGAGTGGATTAGATTTTGATAAACTCAAGTTCATGATTAACTGAAAGAATATATAGATTTAGACTTTGTGGTATTGAGATATTCATAGAGAGTTTAAAACTGATCCAAGGCCACGGATTGATATTGGTTAGTTGATTGTGATTTTGAGGAATGTGTATTAAAAGTCATAGAAGTAGTTTGCAGCAAGTGAAGGCAGTGAAGAGGCAGTTGGTCAGGGTAGTGATTGAACCGAGGAGGGTATTGAAAGACATAGAAGCAAAATCGGAGCAGTTGAAGAGAGAGAAGTGGTAGATTATCAGGATATTAATGAAAATGGAGAGGGTATTGAAGGGCATGGAAATGAACTAGATCGGGTGAAGGCAGAGAAGGAGGAGAAGAGCATAGTGATGGAATTGAAGATGAGTGTTGGTTTTACGAGCTTATTAAAACTGCCCCGAGGAAGATGAGTTGGCCAAATACAAGAAAGAGGATTGAGGAGTTGGAGATCAAGCTGATAAGAAACTCAATTGAAAGAGAAATTCAGGTTCATGGAGAGGTCCATCAAAGTAGCATAAATGGAGTTGCAGAAGGAGGATTAGAAATTGAATTTTGGTTTAAAACATATACGTCGAGAGATTGAAGATGGAGGAGATAAAAAAATTGGTTGTACAACGGAGAGTGGAAACTATTGGATCTTTAGGTGTTATGGTTGTTGCAACTACCACAACCTATGTTCATGTTAAAACGAGGAATCATTGATTGATTTACTAAAGCTAAGGTCGATTCACTATTCAAACTACTAGAACCTGTAGATAAAGAGTGTCTAATTTTGTGGCTCATTACTTTGATCGAGTCTATTAGTATATTGGATGTAACTCTAATTTTGTCATTTGCTTTCAAGTTTTGATGGTTCCTTTTAGTTGAGTTGTTAGCATATGATTTACTTGAATCAACAACTCTTCATTTCTGTTTTTTTTATAAATCCATTTCTTTTTTATTAGTGGCATGTTATTCATAGAGGAGAGCTTTGAACCATTTATGTGGGATTTTGAGGTTTCATTTCAGTTTCAAACTATCTATGGATCGTGTGGGAATTCCAATGAGCTTTTATATTATATATTTCTGGACAATCTATTAACCAATATCATTCTAATGGGGGCTCAATTATCATTATGAAAATGGGATTAATGATACACATTTATATTCTTAATGAGGAGGGTATTTTCCTGAATGTTCAACCTATATATTCATTCTTTATGTAGAATCTCGATTGAATAATTTTCAATAAACTTAAACAAATTAATAGACTTAAACATAACATAAAAATATTAATATTAAAATATGAACATTCTGGTCAACGGATCAGATTATAAGTTAGTTAATTAGTATAATGGTCATATCATAGAGTAGTCATCCATGACCAATCATTTATCTAGTTTTTTTTGTAATTCAGTTTTAAATTATTATGTACCTTTTTTCCCTTTTATACAATCCAAAAAACATGAGTTGACTTTAAAAATAATTTTATATATTCCACCAACTCTAATAATTTCATTCATTAAAAAAATGTATAAAATTATAGATTAATCTAGTCATGCCAAGAGTCAGACTTACATACTCCCATACTCCTAGAGTACATAGTACTCCCACATTTTTATTGAGGCAGTAGAAACTAGCTGAATCAAGGTTTTCAATCGATTTATACCGTTACACTTTTTTGACAAGTGAATAAAATGATATGATCGATAAAATAATCGATTTATGTCGGATTGCTGATCAATACCGGTTGAACCAATCGATAGGATGCCGACATGACAGCCCTGATCTAGATCATAAATTAACTCGAATTTGCGATATGATGTAGATACCTATATCATCTATCATTAATCTCACTCCACAATTTAGTGTCAACTTAGTATATTACCCTTATCTTGTTCATAAAGTCCATAAAAAACATGAGTTGACTTTACGGATTTTATAATGCCACCTACTCTAATAATTTCACTCATCACTGAGAAATAAAAAATTATAGATTCATTCAATCAATTTCACCAATCAATTACGGGTCAGGCGATCGTACTACTGCATGATGCGATACTCATATTCCTATTGAAGTGAAGTTTATCTAGACCATAAATCAATCCAACTTTGAAATATAGTACTGTATGCATTTTAGTCTCTAATGGGTATACTGCATAAGTCTAATTCTCTAAACATAACTCTTAATATCAATTTAGTAACAAACAATAATCGAGGATTGTGATTCACGGAAGTATATACCTGCATTTGGTCGCCAACGTTTACAACAAGTGCGTGGGAAATGATGGGCACTCCATACCACCATTATCGTCTTGCAGTAGAACCGTTACACCCAACCCGTGCGAATGAGCTAATTTGACCCCGAGAACCACGTCGGGCCAGGGACAAACCGGGTAGTGGTTGAACCGTGACATCATCATCTCTTTGCCTCCATACTGCTTCACGAAACAGTCCTCTTCAAGACCGACACACCTCGCCATCGCCTTCATCAGTGCCTCCACGATCCGCTTCAGCTCGTCGGAGTATCCGCTCACCACTTCCCTACGTATCGAACGAAACGTTTTGATCATGTTTATGTCATCGTAGGCTCTGATATCATGACAAGAATAGATTACAAAGTGACCGTTGTATGACGTACCTGAACTGGGTGGGGTTGGTGGGCCAGAGATGGAGCTTCCTGGTGTCCTCCGGGACGAGCTTTAGCAACAGAGAGTCGCTACAGTCGAGGATCTGTTTGTCGGAGAGGATCGGGTCGTTGCCGTATCCTTCTATGTCGTCTTCCGGTCGGAAGCACATATGTTTTTCTTCCGGCGGGAGCCGGAAGAACTGTTTGGCTGCTGCATGCACTTCGTCCAGGAGTTCACTTGGGATGCCATGTCCAATCAGCTGCAACGTTAAAAGTGTAAGAGAGTAGTATAAGATTGCTAATTAATTAACTTCTCTCAACAATTCGAGTTATTATAGCCAACTAGTTTATGTTATAGTGTCAGTCTATCTTAGTTGGTTTGGTCAAGTGGTTGTGTGTTCGAATCTCCACGACTCCCAATATTAACAATTGATTAAAGCACAAGGTATGAATGACTTGTGCAAATTTCAAACGCATGAATTGAATCTCGTTTGAGGGAGTGTGTAATAAGAGAGTGGTGTAAGATCCATGAGAGGGCGTGTAAGAGAGTGATATAAAATTCAAAATTAACTTTCTTACAATAACTTGAATTATTGTAATAAACTGATTTATGTTTGTGTTTGATAGGAGAGATTGTAAAGGATATCATGATGACAAGAGGAAACATTAATGTAATGTGTTATATAAGAACCTGGAAGCAACTCCAGGAGGTGAGAGCTGTTTTGAGGTTCTCGAGCTCTTCCCGGCCGTCTTCCTCGCCGGGTAGGAGTCGGCTGAGGTCGGTGACGGGGATGTGAGAGCAGTGGCGTAGCCAGGAATTTACGCAAGGAAGTGCCATTTTTTTAATTAAAATAAATATATCTTATATGATAAATTATTAATCATATGTAGTGACGCACAACGTTTTTCCACTATATACATTTTAAAATATATGTTCATATAAACTATCAAAGATATTATTGTCAATATAACCTACCAAATTATTCATGATTTTCCTTATCATTCCATCCGAGGACAGTTACGGTAAAGTCACTCTGGTGATTATGGATAACCGAGGAACATCGATTGGAATGAGATGGTAAAGGTGAACAACTTAGTAACCACGTTTGAGTGGATAGTTAGATATTGGACGCATAGTGGTGTTTAAGAGTCACCACAATTTAGAGTTAACAATTATTTAAAACATTAGAGATTTAAGAGATTGGGTTAATCATATATGAATTTTATTTAATTCGTGTACAAACTATAATATCATTTATATAATTGAAAATAATTTAAATGTATGTTCTAAATTTAGTTTAATGATAGAAATAATTATGTACAAGGAATAACCCTCTATATTCAAGTTCCATTGCGACCAAGGTACTATATATACTAATTTTTAACCCTTTCTCCAATTCAAGGGTGTGCAAGGGCACCCCCTCCCTACACACTCCCTCCGCCCCTGTGTGAGAGGACGGCGGAGAGAGGTCGGGAATTCTCTGACGATGTAACGAGGTGGTGGGTCGTCGCCGTGAAGGGAGATATCTTGGACTTGTGGTGTGGTCAACATCGGAGGTGGTGGCGCATCTATCGCTTCAACCATCGTGACGGTCGTCGACGGCGGGTTTTAATGATTAGTGGTTGGAGGTAGGGGTGGAAATTGGGGTGGGTGTAGTTACCCGCCCTACATTTTGCGGGTAACCACACCCACAAATATAGAATTATGCTACCCACAACCCGCCCCGCAGTGGGTAGTGGGTAGTGGTTAACCACTACCAGCTGCGGGTTGGTGCAGGTTGGTTGTGGATACCCACAAAAGTTTCATATTAAATATAATAATATTGTTATTAAATAGTGATGTTGTATTTCTTCTCACACAAAAACAAAAACATACATAAAAGAAAGTTAATAAAGTGTAAAATAAATTATAAATCTTGAATACAATAGGTTAGTGTAAATTCAGAAGAGATGGATTTAGAAATAGATTTGAAATAACGGAGACGCATAGTGATATATTACCAGACTAACATCGTTGCATGTCACGGCTCCTCCGATGGCAACAACAGAAAACACAAAAGTGGCTCGATAAGTGGAGGCGCCCTCTTTTAATGAATTGATTATTCTCCACTCTCGATTATAGTCTTGTGTTGTTGGTAGTTGGTTGCATGTTGTGTTGTTCGAGAGTTCGTGGAGAAATGGAGATGAGTTTGAGTATCTGACTAACCTTTATCGATTATTCCCCTCTTTTAACGAATCGATTAATTTATCTGACTATATCTATGGACTTGTTTTTGTTAAAAAATAAACATATAGCACAGGGACAATGCTTATATAATAAAAGTATCTCACATGAACATTGTGGGTAAACCGTTGTGTAGTGGTTAACCACTAACATCAAAAATCAATATCTTGCTACCCACACCCAACCCACTATCCACAAATTGTGGGTATGAGTATCCATAAAGTGTGTGGTTTGGTGCGGTTTGCGGGTTACCACAACCCGCAAACCAAACTTCCACCCCTAGTTGAAGGTACGTGGCGAACACTGGTTTGCATAATTAGAAGATCGTTCTAACTGTGGTTGAATTTATAGGAAAAAATAGAAGAATCTTTGACCTTTTAGGTTTGCATGATGCCAACCCAACAAGAAGTTAGTATAATTCAATAAAAGATATTTATTGAATTAATCTAATAATCTGACAATGAAGTTCCAAAACCACAACTTAAAAAATGCTCTAGAGTAATAATCCTAGAGAATCAATCGATTCCAATAGAATAATATTATGAGAAGATTATATATAATATAATAATAGAGTCAAACTAGTGTACTCCTAGAGTACATTATACTTTAACCTCTAATGGATAAATCATAAATCTCATGTCCTGATTTTCAAAACTCAAATATGAAGTTCAATCTAATGAAAAATAATAATTGACCATTGAGATTGGACGGAGCTCATCAAAACATATCTAATAGCTAGATCACGTGGAGTATATTATACTCTTGGAGTATACCAGTCTTTACCTAATAATAATAAAAATAATAATAATAATAACATATTTCACAACACAAGTAAGGTCGTGCGTGTTAAACTTACATGAGAAATATTTAAGTTTGAATTCACTTTTTACGGCAATATTTTCTTTGAAACTTGCTCTTTCGTGCTTATTATAAGTGAAATGTGTTTAACATGAGTATATGTTTCTCTTCGTTGTTAATAATACGAGCAATATTGTTTGAAATCATTATTTTAAAATGTCTAATTCAACTAGATGACTATATCAGGATGATTTAACATATTAACGCAATGATTTATTTATCATTAAACCATAAATGGTACAAGAAAAAGGTGGTGTTTGGGGCTTGGTGGTAACACAATGCATTGCCTTTCTGTTCTTTTGTCTAATTCAAGTCGAATCGAATCGATGTCCAGGTTGGAGTTTTGTCGGATGGTACAGTATGAACAAAAACCTAAAGCAAGTGGGTAGGCAATTATTGGGTTCATTATAGGACGTACAATTTTGTATATCAATTTTAAAATTAATGAATAATAGTACGAACAAAACAAAATCAGTATATTAGTAGCACTCTGTAGACTCTTAGTTGGCGTTTCCCCCTTTAAGATTGCAAGTCCAACCAATAGCGGACCCATGATTTTGGGATAGATGTGTCGCCCCATGAAAATAATTTTAATTATTTAAATAAATAATTAATTAAACATAAATATAAAATAATATATTTTATTAATAAAGTTCACCAATTTCATTGTGTTTGCAGTGAATCATGACGAATTTTCGTATTATGAAAGATTCCTTAATTACATTTGTCCATTAGGTTGCAAATCAAATCTTTTTCATGTAAACAACTAAATAATTATCCATAAATTGGTCACTCATTTAAGGTGGGAGAGCTGGAATGGGAAGTTAAAAGGGTGGTCACAGGCGTCAACGTGGAAGTTTGAATGAGAATGATGATTTTGCTAGCACTAAGCCGACAATTGAAGGGTGGCGACAAGCGTCAACGTTGAAAGCAATAACTAAACTATAAAGCAAGTTGGAAATTAACTTTATGAAAAAAATATGGAATAAGCTACGGGAAAACGACATGGAACTCACTATCTAATTACTTACTCAACCAGCTTATTAATCAATTCAATTTTCATTCAATTTATCGAGGTTATCTGTAACGTGATAGCTATCTCTATAAATACTCACTATGTACTAAGTAGTCAATTAATTGTTTACTATTTTATAATAAACTAATTAACTACGTAGTTTAAAGTTCGATAATTCCTATATTTACATATGTTAATACCATTATGACAACCAAAATTTTGTAATGTAATAAGTTGTGTCGATTACAATTACCGAAGGTTGTCGAAGGTCTCATGTTCAAATTCTTTATACCGATAAAATATGGGTTACTCACAAAATTTTTGGGCGAAGGTGTGTCGGGTGACACACCTCCCCCAAAGGTAGGTCCGCCCCTGAGTCCAACGGTAGTGATTTAGGGTGATTTTGTAAAGCATTGGTGAGATGATGTCGAGGATTTGAATTTAATCTTGGTGGAGGGTCGTCGAATCATTTCTCTTGTCACTCAGTATGTTTGGGTATTGAAACAACGAGACGACTTGAGCATATAAAAGGGAATCATATAAAGAATTTGATCCTTTACATATTTTTAGCAAATACCACTCCACGACAGCTTAATCACATAAGCAATTGTATGATCGTGGAAACTCACATAATATGGTGGTACAACCAATGTTTTTAATCATGGATTGCATAAATGAAGGTGGTGTATCAACAATATGGCCCATATTTGCTCAGTAGTCGGCTGTAAAATCAGACTATCTATTAGGTCACGTTTGACTAATTTTGGCTCATTTTGAAAACAATATATTAGGACGAATCAATATATTAGATATCTGTGCAGGTATTACAATTACTTGATTCATCGCGCTTGCATTGTCCTCCCCCGTTGACATTCCTACTAGGGCACCTAATAAGTACAAATTTTGTTTTTTTTTTTAAGGCTGATATAAGTTTGCTTTTGTTGTTAGATATTACTAAAAAGTTTCAAACTTGACTTCACAGTTAGAAGATTATTTGAGTAGTTGCAATTTGCAACTCTATGATATTGTGTAGAGATGCCTTGAACATTGTGCAATGGCCAATGAAGGAATCTGCGGAAATTGGTTATTCCTTTTCACTAAACGACATTTTCACATTCTAAGTATCAAAGAGAGGCTTTTAGTGATCAAGTTTCTTGATTAGGTATGTTTAAAGATCATGTCCGGCTCGAAATTGATACCTCACTTTGTACTAATCGAAAGAGTTAAGCAATTAGTATACATTATTAAGAATGGAAAGTCTTCGATGGTTTGGTATGTTTGCATTTTATCTATAGTTTGTCTTCAAATAAACAAGTAAGTTGTATATTTCTGACTTCAGAGATATATCAAAGGGCAGTTGAGAGTGGCAATGGGTGGTTCATAAATTTTTTTTTTCCCAAAATATATCAAAGATAGAATAGTATTTTGTAGAGTATAAGCAAACTCGTTTCTTCGGTTCAATTTTTTTTAATCCAAACTAAAATAAAAGAGTTACAAGTATATTAAAAAAAATAAAGAAAATGAAAAGTAGGAAGCTATTGTTATTTGTTAATGCATTGTATCTAATTTTAAGGAAAGTGAATGGTGTTCACGATTCTATCACAATACTAGCCTCCCAGTTTCGGACTATCGTATACACACCCTCGTTCATGGTGTGAATTTCCATCGATGGCAGTAGAATATGTGTTTCTTCTTACTACTCTCGAGTCTGAAGATAACTAGGAAGAGGAAGGAGTATAGGTGTCAATCGGGCGTAGGGATGGCAGTTCAACCCGGACCCGCGGGTACCCGACCCGACCCAACCCGGTCAAACCGGGTAAAACCCGTGTTGACCGGGTTCGGGCCGGGTTCGGGTTTAAACCCGGTGGCTGGTTGGACAGGTTGGGTCGGGTTCGGGTTTGGGGCAACCCGACCCGTGGATACCCGGACATAACTATCAAACCAAATTACCCGTCCCCCAGCCCAGACCCCCACTCCCCAGGCCCAGCCCACTTCCCTAATTCCCTTCCCACCCTAATCGGAAATCGCAGATCACACAAATTCACAAACCCTAATCGGCGCGCGACTCCTCTCTTCCTCTCTTCCTCTCCGCGAGCTGCGACACAGCGACAGTGCGACTCCTCTCTGCGAGCTGCGACGGTGCGACTCCTCTTCCTCTCCAGCGACGGCGAGACCGGCACCGCGGCTCCTCTTCTCCATCTCCAGTCCCGACTCCCAATCCGACAGTGCGACTCCTCTCTCCCCCTGCTCCGGCTCCGCCTCTCCGACACCATTACCGGCCGCGCCTCTCCGGCTCTCCCTGCTCCTCTGCCCCGACACGTCAGTCGTCGACTCCGCCGCCAGACGCCACTCTCCCTGCTCCTCTTCTTCAGGTCGTCCAATCCACCGGCGCCACTCACCACTTCTTCAACACGGCTGTCTGCGTCTCTCTTATTCCTTTCCTTTGTAAGAATCTAAGCATCCTTGGCCGGTTTCATAAATACCCTAGGCTACACATTATACAGTATACACTGAGGGATATAACAGATAGGAACACCTACACACTCGAAGAATTGTTATTAGGTACCAGTACTTTGTATTTAGGTTTGTATATATTAACTACTGCTACTATGCTTACTACTACATTAAGTATGGCCAAGTATACGCTACTAAAATTGTCTCTGAACTCCAATATTCTCTTCCTTTAATGATGAAGTTTGGGAACCTCTTTTAATCAGTCATTATATATGGGATAATTAAAAGAAACCTCATCATTAGAATTGCATAATAATAGATTAACAGATGCAATGAAATCAGCTTCTCTTCTCTTATCATTATCACCTTCACTAACACTGTCACTCAATTCACTATTGTTGTTTTTGACTCACCATTGTTGTTTTTATGTGCTATTAGATATGAGATTTGGTATTTTGGATGTGTTGCATATATTTTTCTATGATGTTGGGAAGTTGAAACTGTCACTCAAGGATGGATTGGATGTGATAAAGCGAAGTGTAGAGCGCATCCGTGATAGTGTGCAATTCTGGACAGCAACTCCTAAAAGGAAAGAGAAATTTGAAATAGTTGCAAAACAATTGAAAATTTCTTATGGTAAAAGTTTGTCCTTGGATTGCCCAACTAGGTGGAACTCTACCTTTTTGATGCTTCATTCTGCTTTGAAGTATAAGATTGTATTTCCTCGTCTGAAGCAAATGGATAAGGATTACAAGACTTTACCTAGTGAGTCTGATTGGGAGTTTGCAAGGAAGGTTTGTGACAAGTTGGAGTTGTTTTATGATGTGACTGAGTTGTTTTCAGGGGCTAAATACCCAACTTCGAATTTGTTCTTTGAAAAGGTGTGCGACATAAAGGTGGGCATCTCTAATTGGATGTTGGATGATGATGCTTTCATTAGAGATATGGCCAAAAGCATGATGACAAAATTTGAGAAGTATTGGAGTACTATTCATGATGTTTTAGCTATTGCTGCTGTATTTGATCCAAGGTATAAGTTTACCTTGTTGGAGTGTTATTTTCCAGATATCTATGGCGTTGAATCAAGGGCATGTATTGAGAGTGTTCGACAATTGTTGGTTGAATTGGAGAAGGATTATAAGAAGTTAAATGTGGATGGGAGTCAAGAAGGAAATCCGTCTCATGATGGGAGTTCGATTAGTCAAGGTGGAGGAAGAATGACAGCATATGATAGGTATGTAGCATCGTTGACTACTAGCTTTGTAGATGTTGAAACTGAGTTGGATGGCTACCTCAAGGAGAAAGTCTTGCCCAAGACAGCTGGATCTGACATTTTATTGTGGTGGAAGGCAAATGAGTCAAAGTATCCGACTTTAGCATTGATTGCTAAGACATACTTGCCATTCCAGTGACTACTGTGGCTTCTGAGTCTGCTTTTAGTGCCGGTGGAAGACTAGTTAGCCCTAGTCGCAGTAGACTTCTCCCGGAAACTGTTGAGGTTCTAATGTGTGCTCAAAACTGGTTGCTCAATTCAACCATTCCAGGTAGCTTGATAACCTTTGATTGTTTGATTTCACATATGAACTTTAATACATGTTTTGAGTTATGATATTGTTGGTTACCATTATTTGCTAACTTGCTATCCTATTTGCAGATGGCTTGGAAACAATTGATAAGCTCATGACTTATGCCACTGTTAATGATGACCTAGATCCAGATTGTGCTTCATGTGTTACCGGTATATTTAATATTATAATTATTTTCTTTAAAACATCCATCTTTCTTATGTTTGTGGAGACATTTTTAATTTTGGTCTATCTAATTCTGTAGAATGAAGTCGAAGTTATGGAGCTGTGAGTGAAGCTAAGATGACAATGTTCAAGTTCTCAAGGAGGAGGAAACTTTAATTAATCATGTTGTGTATTGATAATTTGTGACTTTGAATTTTTTAGATTGGAGTTGAACAATTTGTATGGATAGTGTGCGATTTGCTTGAATTTTCTAGAACGATGTTTTATGTATGGATAGTTTGTATGGTGAGATTTATGCTTGATTTTTATTTTTAATAGTTTCTTGTTAATTATTATTTTATAAATATTTTACCAAAAAAACCCGCGGGTAACCCATCAACCCGCGGATACCCAGCGGGTTGGGTTGGGTTTGAGTTTTTCAAACCCAGCGGGTTTTACCCCGGGTTTTTTTGACGGACAAACCCATGGGTTTGGGTTCGGGTTTGGCAAAACCCGCCCCAACCCGACCCATTGCCATCCCTAATCGGGCGGGTTCGGGTTGGGTTCAAACTGGTTGCGGGTTAGTCGGGTTGCGGGTTCATTGGGTTTGGGTTCATCGGGTTCGGGTTCAAACGGGTTGCGGGTTAGTCGGGTTGCGGGTTCATCAGGTTCGGATTCAATCGGGTTGCGGGCAAATCGGGTTGCGGATTCATCGGGTTTTGGGTTGGGCGGGTCGAGTTTCGGGTTGTTCGGGCTAGCACATCAAGTAACTTAACTCATTACTCATTACCAACTTACACATTTTATTACACTAA
This sequence comes from Linum trigynum, assembly GCA_964030455.1. Taxonomy (NCBI): domain Eukaryota; kingdom Viridiplantae; phylum Streptophyta; class Magnoliopsida; order Malpighiales; family Linaceae; genus Linum; species Linum trigynum. The sequence goes on along the minus strand of OZ034814.1, from coordinate 3,939,958 downwards.
TTTAAAATATTTTCTCTACTTTTTAACAAATTTATTTCTACCTCGTATATATATACTTTATTTTTTTGAAAAAAACTAGTCAAAATGTTAAATCAATTTGTATGACTTGCAAACTTGTTATGTAATTAATCATAATTGGTAAAGTATTATAGCTAATAGTAATGGTGATATCAATATTTGCAACCAAAAGACACCGTTAATTGTTTATTTGATATTTTAGTATTAATTCAGTAGTAATTTGATTAAAGTATCTCGTTTAGTATAACCATGCAAATCTGGTATTTGGCGTGTGGTATTTGGCAAAAGCATAGTGATAAAAGGAGTTATTTCAAAATAACTCATTGCCCAAATAACTTTAGTAAACTGTTGCCAAACGAGTTATTAGTAAAATTGTTCGAATTATCCTAAAAATTGAACCATTAAAGATTAGCTATCAAATTTAGTAAAATTATTGTGACTTCAATCATAACTTACTCAATAGCATATATCCTATACACTTAGCTTTACCCTCAATCAACAATATTAAGTTAGTATATGTTGTTGATTGTATACCCTAAACCATCAATACATTATACACTAACCACATAACCTATACCCTAATCATACGTCATTGAGTTGTGATTTTGCTAGTATAGTTAATTTAAAAGCGAAATTCATACTTTGATTTTCAAAACATATATAAAAAGTGATATTTGCTAATTGTTATACCCTAACCATATATCTTATACTTTACATCACATATCTTGTACCCTAACCACGTACCATAAACATAAATTAAAAAGAGATCTCCTGCCGTTAAAGACTTCAAATGACTTCAAGTGAACATATGTTAATAAAAAACTTAGAACCGTCAAAACCATCAATATCTTATACCCTAACCATATACACCCTAAACCATATGTACCTTATACCTTATACCCTAACCATATACTTTATATCCTAACCAACGAACCGTCAAAAATTACTTATCAAGTTTAGTATAAATTGTTGTAGCTAATGGTTAATTTATTTACTAGCCCATAAAAAATTACATACATATATACATATTAGCCTTCAAAGCATATAAGAATAATTTTAACTAGTCATGCCCTCCATATAAAAGTTAAAGATTCATATTTCAAAAACTAAAATTATGAAAAACCAAAAAATTGAAAATACCAAATTTGTTTCCTTCTTTCTTTTCACAAAAATACTAAAATTTCCCTCTTTCTTTCTCCCTCCATACATTAGAAAAACTCAATTTTCCTTCCTCTTTCTCTTCCATAAAATTAAAAGAGCCAAATTACCCTCTTCTTTCCTTCTACAAAAAGTTGAAAAGTCAAAAGTTTCCCTCCTTATTTCTCTTTCATAATCAAAAAAATCAAACGTTCCCACATATCAAAACCACCAAAATTCCCACTTGTTTTTTTTCTAAAAAATTCAAAGAACCAAATTTCCCTCTTCTTTCTCTTCCCAAAAACTTGAATACACCCAAATTTCCCTCTTATTTTAAAAAAATCAAATTATTAAATACATTACTTACTTTATTTATATTTAATTGATAATTTTATTGAATAGTTAAATTAACCAAAATTTTAATTTATATATTATATTAATATTGTCATGATTTCAAGTGACCTTCATGTTTCAATTTTTGTAATTTTCTTAAAATACGTAATATCAAGTGAGTTTCATATTTTTAAAATTTCTTATACGAAATGAAAAAATAATTTTACTTAAGTTTAGAATGAAAAACTTTATTTTGAAAAACTATTTATTGTATATTTTTATAATTATTCAAGTGGATTAGATGAAATTCGGGTTGAGTCGGTCGGGTTACGGGTTAGTCGGGTTCGGGTCAATCGGGTTCAGGTTAATCGGGTTGCGGGTCAATCGGGTTGTGGGTCAATCGGGTTTGGGTTAATCGGGTTGTGGGTCAGTCGGGTTGCGGGTCAATCGGGTTCGAGTTAATTGGGTTGCGAGTTAGTCGGGTTGCGGGTCAATCGGGTTGCGGATCAGGCGGGTTACGGGTTGTTGACTTTTAGTCAATTCGAGTTGCGATCGGGTTGTGGGTCGGGTTGATCGGGCGGGTTAATCGGGTCGGGCTATGTTTTCAGACCTATAAGAAGGAGTGTCAACATTCTCAGAAAGAATCCAGAGATGGAATGATGATTGATGAAGGTGAATAGTGATTGCATAGTGGAGGAGAACTTGACTGGGCTTGGATCCTCTGTAGTTGACAGCAAAAGAAAGGCCTACTTCTAGGCCCACGTTGGGCTTAATCCAATTAGAAAACAAGCCCATAGAGCATCCATCCCCTGGTCCCGCAAAAATTGAAATTTGCAACGGATTTTAAACCAATCAAAACGGAGCAAAAAATTTCCAACGCATCACCTTCCGATTCGCTCAGAGCCACAAAAAACCACCAAGCAAAGCCGCCTCCGCCGCGGAAAAATGGCTCCACCCTTTCCGCACTGTTGTTCTCTCCAGAGCAACACCTGTCTTCCAGGAGGAACAAGAGGGGAAATAGGGAAAGAAAAAGAAGATAGCTGCTGGGGAGGAGCAAAAATGGCGAAATTTACTCTCAAAGCTGAGAGCTTTTGCTCTTTCCTTCCTCAAACTACTACCACGGTCAGGAAAGCCTCCAACTTTCGGGAGAATTCAGCCGGTGGTCGTCACCTTCAGATGTCTCTGGCGAGACCCAGGTTTCGAGTCTCGTGTAGTATCAGAGAGAAAGAGGGTGTGAAAAAGGATGGGGACAAGGTTCCTGCTGTTGGTCCTTCTCATCAGGGTGTTAATGGAGTCCGAATCAGTGAGTCTGAACAGGGTGGAGGTGGAGTGGGGTTTGATTGGAATTGGCCGCCGTGGAAGAATCTTCCTGCGAGATATAAGCTTATTGGGACTACTTCACTTGCCTTTGTTATCTGCAACATGGATAAGGTGGGATGGTTAGCTTTTGTTTGAAGTGTGGTGAATGATGTCTAGTTCTTGGTTAAGTTGAACTGTGGATTTTGGTTTTTAATTGGTTCACCTTGTTGAGCAGGTTAATTTGAGTGTGGCTATAATTCCAATGTCAAACCAGTTCGGTTGGAATTCATCCACGGCTGGGTTAGTGCAATCCTCCTTCTTTTGGGGATATGCTTTGAGTCAGTTGCCTGGAGGTTGGCTTGCCAAGAGATTTGGTGGCAGGTAAGTTATATGAAGTTTTGAGTTTCTAACTCTTGCTTTGCTCCTTGTTTATTTGTGATCTCTGATATCCATTCATGTTTAGACATGATGTGGTTTGAGGAATTAATGGTCCCCATTGTAAGTTGACTGGCTTATGAAGTGTGCTCCTATTCAAACTGTAACGTGATGGCTTCAATTAAACCCTGAAAGTAAAGGTGTCATCTTGTTGAAGTGTGCAACCTCTGGTCATTAGAACTTTGTGCACTTCGAATAATGCCTTGTCGTTCTGAGATTATTGGAACATTGGCGACATTGTGTTTTGCTCAGCTGAATGATTTGTTTTCCCTGTACAGAAAAGTTCTTGAGATCGGAGTGTTGACTTGGTCATTTGCTACAGCATTGGTCCCTTTGCTTGCCGGATTCATGCCTGGACTTGTTTTCACTAGGATTTTGGTGTGTTCCCTATTTCTTCTGAACTATTATATTTGAGTTTTAGCATTTGGTATAGTTGCTTGATTTCTCTAGCACGGAAACTTTTAGATTGATCTTTCACAACCGAATCAGTGTTGGAGAAATTGTTGTTTCACTTCTGGTGTCCTTCCTTTTCATGTTGATTATGTATGGTTCTCGTGTACCCATCTCTTTTTCTTATGTCTGTAATTCAGGTTGGTATAGGAGAAGGTGTTTCCCCATCAGCTGCAACCGACCTGATCGCCAGGCATGTTTCATGTGGAATTCACTAGGACCACGCTCCGGTTTAAAATTATAGATCACAATAAGGTTTATTCTGATCCTAATCTATGTTTCACTGGAGCAGGTCGATACCTCTACAAGAACGATCACGGGCAGTAGCATTCGTTTTCGGTGGACTGAGTGTGGGAAGCGTAGCAGGGTAAAACCTCTTTGACATGGATTTAGTTAAACTAGAAGTATTACTAGATGAAGTACAACTCTTACTAAAGTTTAAGTTCTCTTGTGATTAAAGGTGTGAATTATGTGTTGGAAATGTTTTGCTACCAGTCTGTAGTTCGCTATACTGAAGTAATTTAGTGGTCAATTGAATTTACCCTGCTAGTCGTTGCTAACTGTGGAAGTTGAATACTTAATTATGTCTGACAATCTTTCAGGCTAATTTTGGCACCTGCACTCATTCAGCATTATGGATGGGAATCTGTATTTTACTTATTTGGCCTATTTGGAATAGCCTGGTAAGTGCACCTTCGTATTTAAGAATTCTTTTTGGGAATCTAGCTGATTAAGGACGAATTGTGTGTCACTGATGTCAGTGTTGTGCTTGTATAGGTTTGTAGGATTTCAGACTATGGTCGAACAAGAAGCTTCATATGCTGAACCTGCTGCAAGTGAGCTCGTAAACATTGTCAGTTAGCATTTTATTATGCATGTACGGGATTGGTGCTACTTGTATTACTGACAATGTTTAAGTATCACTAGGCACAGAAACTTTGGGGAAATCTGCTGATCCTATATTTTTTTGAAATAATGAGAATTATTCCTGGAGATCATCTTACAGGTGAATGTAACGTTTTTTCATAATGAATCAGATTCTTCAAATCACCAAGAGGAAAAATCACAGGGATCTTCTCTAGCCGAGCTTGATGAGTCGGTGAAGGTATGTTGAATGTTCTTGTATATTGTTGTGATGCCATAAAAATGTCTTGAGGCAGCTCTACCAATACATAGAAGATCAATTTATAATCTGGACGGAGCTTCAAATTTGTTCACTTTTTCTTAACTAAGACTGTTATTTCAAGCTCTTCTTCTCCCATGTCTCCCTCTTTATTTTATCTGTTATTTTTGAAACATCAGGATGTGCCATGGAGAGCAATTTTCAAGAGCCCAGCTGTATGGGCTATGATTTATGCCCACTTTTGTGGGAGTTGGGGCCACTATACCTGTTTGTCATGGCTCCCTACTTATTTCAGGTACTTTTTTTTTGTTTACTATTGGTGATTATGTATGTTGATCACTTGGGCCTAGAAACTTGAAATTCTTATTGCCAATTTCATGCAGCGAGGCACTGAACCTAAACTTGACTGAGGCTGCATGGGTAAGTTCCTTTTTACTGTTGTGTCATTCTTTCAAGAACAATGTTGCAGATGCCTACTTATTGACCCACGTTATTGTATTCCATTATATTGTAGCAGCAAATAATCGGTTTCATTCATGCACATGTCTCTCACAAAAGAACATGTATCTTGTCAAACATTTTCAGGTGTCAATTCTTCCTCCCTTGGCTTCAGTTTTCGTGACTAACCTCGCTGCACAATTGGCGGACAAGTTGATTGCTAGTGGAGTTGAAACCACAACGGTATGCAGACGAAAGCAAAAACTCAGTAACTACTTTGTATAGCGTGAAATGCTACTAGTCTCTGGTCTCATAGTATATATGACTTAGTTTCCATGCAATTCCTTTGCAGGTACGGAAGTTTTGTCAAACAGTTGGTTTTCTGGCTCCTGCGCTTTGTATGATCCCTTCCGCTGTCGATTTAGGATTGCCCCCATGGGAAGTTGTGGGGATTCTCACTGCTGGCTTGGCCCTCTCAAGCTTTGCCTTGTCTGGTAAGCTGTTTAACTTTGACCAAAGAAAGCCAGCAAGTAGTTGACTTGTCCTTCTTACGTTGTTTCTTTCTTTTCTGTAGGACTGTATTGTACTCACCAAGATATTTCCCCTGAATACGCAAGCATACTCCTGGTATAAACCTAGACCCTTAAGTTTAAATAGGTTAGGTGTTATAAAACATTGTCTTAGTAATCATTCGATTATTTTACATGCCGCAATCTGTGCCCGTTTTCATAATCTCAGGGTATAACCAGTACTACTGGAGCTGTCCCTGGAATTGTTGGTGTTGCCTTGACTGGCTACTTGCTAGATACAACTCATTCATGGACTGTAAGTATCAAAATGTGACTGAATTTAGTTCTACAATTTCCCTTCTTCATTCCACTAACTTTATCTTTGTTCGTTTTGTTTGTATAAATCAGATATCGTTATTTGCACCATCCATCTTCTTCTACTTGACCGGCACGATTGTATGGTTGGTATTTGCCAGTAGTAAGCCACAAAATTTCTCCAGTTGAGGACATTGATTGTCTCCTCATGTATACTTAGTATAGGTATAGTATCAGTCTTTTCTCTGCCACTTTTTTTTGGCTAGATCACCTGAAGGTTGAGCAAGTGCTCTGTCAGCCAGCAACCAATATGTAGTACCATATCTTTGCATCTCAATGTTGTATCATTTGTACATTCTATTGAAAATCTGCATTGCCACAGACCTTCAGATTTTGTCAAAGAACTTTCCATTATATTTTCACTGCACTGAAAATGAATGTAAAGAAAACAGATGCTTTATCCTATCTCTTATAATTTTCTTAATCAATCACTCTAGTGGAACCAAATTTCCAGTTCCCCAATGCTACTAGCTACCTACCTGCAAGCAGGAAGAATATATGGAATACGAGCAAACACAATCGAAAGAGGAGCTACTGATATCAGCTCCGAAGAATTTACAAGGGAAGGCTCGAAGGAAGGTATGTCCCCATTCGAATCTACACTTAAAATCTTCCCATTCAGTAGCATTGTTTGGCTGTGCAAGTCCCCATCTTTTGCTGTTAGATGGTACTCCTCTCTCATCATTGTTCCAATCTTCGAATGACGAGGAAGTCGAATGATACTGTATGACCTGTTATGCTTGGGCCACTTGCGGTTGTTAAGTCCCTGCTGTGTCAAGGTTCTATTGACACCTACATTGACTTCAAATGTTGTGCTTTTGTCCAGGTTGATCAGCAGCAGTGTAAACCGTTTCTGCAGAGCATAGTGCATTCTATATCAGAATGAAGATTTATTATTTGAATGTCATAACGATGGAAGTGGAATAATACTTACAGAATACTTCGAGCAGTGAGCATATACACGTAGCTTGTTCGACCCAGAGAAGCTCGTTGACAAAGCATTTCGTCCCATCAACCGATGCCAAAGAAGAGCACTGCAGTGAAGAGATAGAGAAATACAAAGAGATTTAAGTATCATCCAAGGAAATAAAGAGTCCATATTTGAGAGCTTCAAGTAGGGGTGTGCCAATGAATTTTGTCCAGTGCTAAGCCATTTCAGTCGAATTCTGCTCTGTGCATCGAACATGCACACCCCGAGCCTTAAGGCATGACAGTTCTACCTGTAATAGTCAGGGTTGGGCACAAATGTCGTGGTGTTGAGTAGGCCGTAATTACCACCGATCAATGACTGTCTGCAGTAAGTTTTTGTATCGTGTGAAGCCGCAAGTGCAAGCTGATCCAGATACCTGTTATGACACCAGCATTAACTCCCCAGATTCTGAGCTCACACATGGATGCCATATCCTATATGAATGGTCGTACTGTCACTTACCAAAAGCTATACACGAACGCATTGGAGACATGGTTGCGGCCACTGTTGTAAGCCCCACCAGATTCGCCAACCCATGCAGTCGCTGAGCTGCCAGCGCTCCTGAGGAGGCTCTGCAGACCTCTAAACGACCCAAGCACATTGTCAAGAACACTCGGGTCTAGAATCTTCTCCACGAGATTTGGATCGACTCCTGGGATATAGAAATGAAGTGTCACGAAACCTCAACTCTCCTGGAGGGTTGTTTTCGGAGAGCAGATATTGAAAGAGACTGAAGGGGTCATTCAATTACCTGGACCAAGATTGTAAATGTGGTGGGTGATGGCGTCCACTGAATTTCCTGCTTTTGTGATCAAAGTTCGGAACCAATTGGCGTCATAGAATCCACCTGGTGCCAGAACCAAGGGCTTTGGTTCAATCCCACTGTAAATATTCTCCACAATGTCATGCAGGGAGATCGTATCAGAAGCATACTGATCTGCTGCAACTTTGGTTCCCACTCCACTTCCACTCAGCTCATTTCCTGCTCAGCCACGAAACCATAAAAGCCATCTCTCAGCGAATCGATCAACAATTAGAAGCAGCACATTTCAACTTTTTTTGTTAGGCTGTGCTCTTACCAAGCTCCCAACCATGAATGGAGTAGTTATGTCTGACTGTATAGGTGATAAAAGATTGAGCATTTGAGTAGTTCCAAGCTCCAGCTGCAGAACCATCACGCTGAATGGTCCTTCCCATTAGAGCATTCAGTCCAAATATAATCTTAGCCCTGGAGACAAATCACAAAAGTGTTCAGCATTTGAAAATTTTAACCTTTCTGCAATGCCAAGGAATGGAAAAAGTGAGCCACTTTTGGACTTAATTACCCTGATTTGCTGAAGAAGGCATTCAATTCATCCCATCTGTACATGGGCAAACAGCCTTGAGTGAAAGTGAAAAGCTCACTTGTGTTCTTGACGAATTGAACACAAGGCTGGTGGTTGTCTGGTGTGTCGTATATGACCTTGTCCTGTAACGTCCCTCCCAACCTGATCTTCAATGGTGAAAAGGCTGCACCATAAAAATTGAATGTGAGAACAAAAGAACAAGAAAGAAGGAATAAAAAAAAAGTTCTCAGCTTATTGCCATAAATCAAAACTCTGGTTTTGCTAATACCTTGTATTGCCTTCAACAGAATTTGGTTACTGAGATCCTGCAACCAAAATGCACAAACAACAGCACATGTCAAAAGTTTATTTTGACCTCTCTCTTGTCTCATTGGTCACATGTCAAACAAGGATTCCAACTTAAAAATAAGGAAATGGGTGAAGAAAAGAAAGAACAAAGCTGGGAACTTTGCAGAGAAACCATGGAAACATTCAACATCGAAGAACATCAATGACATTAGGCAGAGGAAGAAGAACATACGAGGTTGATAAGGGAAGCATGGCCCCAAGCGCAAGTCCCATAGTCGCATTTCTCAGGAGGCCACCAATCCAAAGTGGCACAAATGAAATCTTCATCAGTTCTTCCAATGGTGGTGTCCCCATCCACCACCACAGTCCCTTGAACACTAGCAGTGTCATTATTCTTATTATTCCCGCCTTGCGAGTACACTGAAACAAAGCTGCAGCTTAGAACACAGAACAGAACAACCAAAATCTGAGAACCCATATCCCCTTTCCCTCCAGAAGAGCTCTGAAACAACTTAAGATCTGAGCTTTACAATAGAAATGGGCAAGGCAGCCATGAAAGTACAGTGCGGGGAGGGAAAGAAAGTGTGGTGGTGGATGAAGAGGAAGATCCAAATGGTTCACAAGAGGGAGATTTAAATGGAGACGTGTGTGGAGATTGAAGTACAGCCAGCTAACTAACTAATAAGCCCTCGCATTTCACTTCATTTCTTTCTTTCTACTTGCCCTCGAAGCCCAGCCGTGGGTCAGGGGGAAAAAACAGGGGAAAGGGGGAAAAGGGAGCCAGCAGAAAAGAAAGGAAAAGCGAAATGGGAAAGAGATATTTGGTGGGTGGCCTGTTCAAAAAGAAAAGGACATTTGGTTTGGGAAAATGGAATAATATTACTGCAAAAACACAAATTACAGAGGGAAAATGCTAGAAAGAATCCTTTTTTTTCCTCTCTGTTTTGTGGGTTAGCTTGGAGCTCTCTAGTGGGCTGGACTGGAATGGTAATGGAGAGAATGGAGTCTGGTCGACCAAAGGTGGGACCTTTGTCGCCGGTTTTGCTTTGCTTACTGAAAGGAAGCAACTAGAGGTAAGCAATCAGACAAAAGATGATTACAGGAGTGAAAACTAAAAGTATGGAAAAACAGGGGAAGGGCCCATTTTTGCCCCATTTCTGGAAGTTTTCACGAGGGTTTTCTGGCTGGGTGATTGAATGACCCACTTGCCTGAAGAGAGATTAATATATTTTAATGGATTGGAGTCGGTAACTGGGGAGGATAGATGGACCCGACCCGACCCACTATCCGGAGTTAGATTCTGAGGATTTAGTAGTAGGGTTTTAGGAGGATTAGTGGATTGGAAGGACTTGGTTTGTTTGTATCTCAAGTTCCAAACCCTTGCTATCTCAATTCTTGGATTACAAGCGACTCTTGCTGCAGCAACTTCACGTTTACTCAACACATTTGCATATTTTCCATGTATATTTTTTATATGTGTTGTAGCGATGATGTATCGAACTGTACATAAAATTTCATTACTAAAATAGAGTAACAGGGCAGATACATGTTTCAGTTCCTACGATCACGGTTCATTGGTAAGGAAAAAAATTATTACGGACCTTTGATGAACGACAACAATCCTTTGTTTCAATCTTTGCTATCACTTTCGTGACGATCATCCATTTGTGAGTAACAGTGTCGCACCAATCAGATCATGCGATTTACATCAACTAGTACATGATGATTGAGCCGACAGCCATGATGATACCGATTCCCTTCAATTCAAGTAAAAATATATTCATACTTTTTTCTAAAATTGGCATGTATTTTGAAGTAATTTTTAATTGATTTTTCCATGGATTTCCTGCTACTGAGAGATCATTAACTTTTGGGAGCGTGCAAGTTTAAAAATGGGAAAGTGAATTAAAGAAGCTGTTAAAGTTAATTATAATAGTTAATCAACCTAGTGTTACCAATTATATGGACCATTACAGAGGGACAGAGCCCAATCAAATTCAGTCCTGCTGCCCTACATTTTTGTATAGAATAAAAGGGTTTGTTAATGGCAGCCCCTTAATTTTTAGGGCAAATTCCCTATACGGTCAAAAGTGAGAGATCCACATGCATGTGTTTGGTGAGCTTGATTGTCATAATTTGTAGAATAAGTTATTAGGACCATTGCCCTAATGTCATAAGGTTATCTCTGGTTAGGCAAACTATCAGTGTCTTTGATGGTGAAGGCCTACCAGAAAAAAAAAAAAAAAAAAAACTCATAGCTGAATCATCTTCTACTGATTTATCAACCAAATCCATTGTCAAGTTGCCACATAATGCTTACAAAATTTTGTTTGGTTAGTAGGCATGGCTGGTTATTTGGTTTTCCTATTTCAATTAACGTATTCATATACAGTGCGTGCAGAACAACACCCTAATGCATTAGAACATAGGCTAGGGTTATCAATTCTTCGAAAACTGTTTGCACTTTTTTTTTTTGAAATTCACGAATCTTGAAAGTGGATGTATGACCCTAGCAGACAAGGAAGTTAGCTAGAGATTTTTTTTTCACGAATGTTTATCTTCAATTAAAAGTCGATGAGTTGAAGAATGATGAACATGACTACTATATAGCAGGCATAAAACGAATCGGTTATGTCATTAGATGGAGTGCTAACAAGTTATCTATTTTTTGAAAGAACCATCATGATCGTCCCTTTTTTTCGTATAACCCAAAAATGGTGTATATATTCCACATGAATGGTGACATAAGATCTTCATTTATCGTGGGCAATATCAATTAAGCCAATTCACATGGCCAGGCAGAAATCGCTAATCAATATTCACAAGAACAACTAATAAAAAGCCAATGCATATGCAATTCGTGGAATATTGCACCACCTTCCTATATTCATCATGGCATCATTCAAGTTTTATGATACAGTATCATACTAATATAAAGTTAGATAAATACTTTATTGACAACACGATAAACGTTATTTAAATGGCGTGAATACATAGTTCCCCATAATGAAAAATTTCACGGGGATTTTAAGTGTCAGCTGACTATGAAAGGCGACTCACAATACATTGCCAAATTGTGCATATGTATTTAGAGAATATATCATTATTTAATTTGAGATTTAACAAGATATATGTATTTGAAAATTTTAAAAGCTAGAGGCTATTTTGAGAGGAACTTACCACTAAAAAAAGAATCATTTGCACCTATTGTACAATATTAATTTACTGAAATTTTATTATAAATAGTGATTGGAAAGAGAAATGTTTTTGAATTATTGCATAAACCAACAACTTGTAGAGTTGACGAAAAATTTATATCTTAGATAACAAAGTGTACTATTTTCAAATAAAAAATAATGATACTAAGTAAATAACATCTACAAACCATTATGAGTGGGCTAAAGTACATGAGTAGACACAATTTACTTCTGACTTCAAATTCTACCATTTATCTTTATGAACAAAAAATATATTGATGGACCATCAACAAAGCTGTAAATTAACTTGAAATGTTCGATACTTTCATGAGATCAAAATAACTTCAAACTGCTTGTCTGTGGTCCATGTTAGGATATAACTTGGAAAAAGTGAACCAGGTACATAATTACCAAAGTGTCAAGTGGGGCACTGAGATTGAGCAGATCAAACCTAGAAGAAAGAGGGTTTGTTGGATTTCTATTCTCAGTAGAAGTTGGGTCTTTGGTTATCAACTTATCATCATTCCTAACTTAACTGCTTCATCAGGATTTCATTAAATAAATTCCAGAACTTGAACATAAGTTCTTAGTCTCCTTCCTTAATCCTTCCATCTCTATTGAATTGCATGGGAACATGGATCAGGTGGCTTTAACTTGTAGGTAGCTGCCCCTACAAATGAAGAGAAAACCAACTCCATGAGACCTAGCCCATCTTAATTATGAAATCACTTTTCATTTTAAGAATATTAGGTGGGGGTATTTTCCACCTTAGTCCCCAATAATGCACCATCCTATTATTTTTCTTTATGATAAGAGATCTCGAAGCATGCGTTTCGAAACAGTTTCAAGTTCCATAATTCTCATAAAAATCACGAAACCCCATCAAAGTGGGCGATTCGGACTTACAACCAACCACCATTTCTTCTCATAATACTTGACTATGAGGAGTGAGCCCAAAAACATATCGTATCAATTCTTATGCATTATCTAAAGTTCGAAATCGATAATCAACAATCCTCGTACTTTTTTTTCGCTTGAAACCAATCGAGTAGTTAATCACAACCCTATTATGCCTTTTTCCAATTTCAGCAATGATTCCCTTCAAGCTGTTACCCATACAAAGCAGCAACCCAATTTTCAACACAAATCCAAGAATTGGCCCAAAAATTCAATTCAAGTGGGAAAGAAAGTAGAGAGGCCTTCTCTCTTGATCTTTTCAAGACTTATTTGCCCATTAGTTGTTAATTCACTAATTAATTAATTAATATGCTTTTGACCAGAAGAAGGAATAAACATTTAAAGCAGAGAGAGACATGGGAGAGCTTAATCTATTACTAAATCAGTAATTTTGTCAGTTTGTTACCCACCACTAGGCCACTAGTTTTTGCAAAAATCTCCATGAGCAGAATCATCATGATCCTTCTTAAATGTCTCTCTTTCCCATCCGAGCATCATCACGCTCAATTAACTTTTGGGAACTTGTTAATGACCCGATTAATGACAAGGATATATACAAGTAGAACAACACTTATCTTGATAGTTGGAGTATGGTCTTGACTCTTGAGTCTAATCATTTAAATTTATAGGTTAATCCTCACCATATATGATTTAGTATCCAAAATTTGAGATAATTAGGACTTGTTCGGATTTATGACCAATAAGTCTATGCACGAACTGGTTGATTAGAAATAATTAGGTTTCGTTTGGAAGTTGCATATGTTAAATCGTTGTATTGTTATAAATCACTATCATATAAATGCATGCATTGATACAATAGATGCATTTTGAAATTACCTTGTTTGGTTGTTGAGATTATAATTTATGAATTGATTGTTATAAAGTTACTTTATAAGGAAATGTCATATTTGTCCTCCACTTTTAATATAAAACAAAAAGAACTATGGACATAATTGGAAAAAGTAAAGGTGCTCAATTATTAAACCAACAATCTCAACTTTTAGTTGAGAATGTACAATCCCTCATTTTTGTTGATTGTTGGTGGGACCCACATAAAACAATACATGCACTGTTTTGCAACTTGACACTTCCAAACGTTGTATTGTGGACAATGCATGTATTTAACAAATACAACACTAACAATCGCAACTTCCAAACGACCCCTAAGTTCCTACACTTGATTTGTAACGAACCGATCGTCGAATCAAAACTCATCGTGATCCCTTGGCCGGCCAGCATAATATAAGAAAAGGATTATGTTACCGTCCATGGAAAGCATAATATAATCCTTTCATTCTCGTACCATATATACGTGGTTGTTGCTGCTGTCTCATCTCTCATCAGTACTCTTCGTTATCAAACAAACCGCTCTCTCACGAGCCACGACCTGATTACCACAGCACACAAGACACAATCGGGCAGCAGCAGATCGAAACGGCTTTGATTTTCATGGTTTTAGCAGCACGGCATGTCGTGTAACAGTTTTGTCGCCATGTTCTGTTTTGGGCACTCGTAATCTTGGGACCGACGGTCGAGTCATCAGTGGGTCGCTGTTACTTGTCTGGTATGCCGTAGCAAGCAAAATGAATGGACTTTAAAAGACAAACAAATGTAATTATGGAGGAACGATTATAATTTGTTGTCATGTCGATCATTAGTCAGAGTTAGCTGCGGTTTGGAGGTATGGTATACGTACAAAACTTGGGATTTGTTCATGTCAACACATCATGAATATATATTGACTCTTGTGGCCATGATCGCCAGCCCACCATTGTCATTTGCTTTCTCGTCATAACTATTTGTACTCGAATCATGCACCTAAGAATCCTCATCCTACTTTAAATATCTAAATTTCAGGTTTCTTGTAGGGGTGGATTTGGTTCGGTTCGGTTATAACCGATAACCGATTGGTCGGTTACCGGTTAACTGAACCACCATCTCCCTCTACCGAACACCGACCGGTCGGTTATCAGTTAGTTGGTCGGTTAATTGAGATAACCGAAAAAATGATGGTGGTTCGGTTTTAACTGGGTAAAATTATTAGAATTGCCTAAAATGAAAGGTTCTAACTTACATTTCTACATCTAAATCACCAAATTAATGTCTCAAATTCAACAACATAAAGTTATAAACTTCATAACCGGGTATTTTCACGTCGTTTTGATGAGAGGGGTGGTCGGTCGGTTATTGTCGGTTAACCGGATAACCGATTTTCGGTTACTCGGTTAACCGAATTACCTATTAGGAGCTCCGACCACCGACCGAAGCATATAATTTTCGGTTATCGGTTAACCGGTAACCGCCGGTTATCGATTTAACCGGCCGGTTAACCGGCAACCAATAACCGAACCTCCAGCCCTAGTTTCTTGTCATGTTGAGCAATGGAATAAGTTGCTGTTTAGTTGGAGATCATATGCTCTGTTCGAAGTCGTCAGTTGAATCTGAAGTCAGTTCAATCGTTTAGATATAAAAGTAGCTTCGTTTAAATAATCTGACCAAGTTCACTCCTATCTGAAATTCGACGACTACCCTCCTTTTTTAGTTTATTATTACGAAATTCACTACTAGCAACGACATTGACTAACCTCTTATCATGTGTGAAGACAGAAAATGGTAAATTTTATTGCTCCATAGAGTAGCATTTATTCCCAATGAGGAACCCTTGACCTGAAAATTTAATACCGCTGCAATGTTTTAGAAACTTTACCCTGTCACTTGATTGGATCAGGAATACCTGGTAACTGACCTCAAATTGATGGACGATTTTAGCACTATGAAACGATTAAAACACGGTTTGATATATAAAATACATACACTACTCCGGACTTTTCCAAGGGCTAAGATCAGGTGACTAAGGGGGGGTCCCTTAGTCACATGACTAAGTAAATCTCAGCCCTTCCATCTCATTAAAATCTAATGGCTACAATTAATCTACTTTAATGAAGGGCAAAACTGTAAGTCCATGATTATTTTATTTTTAATTACTAAATAATTTTTTCCCCGGCTCTTCTCTGCTGCCGTCCGTCTCGTTTTTTTTCCCCGCCGGCAAGGAATTCCATCGCCTGTCTTTTTGTTATGGGAATTTATTCCCCAAGTTCAACCAGAGAGAGTTCTGGGAATTCTTTCCACCATTTCCACCAGGTGCAACGAGAGAGAGAGAGAGAGAAAGAGAGAGAGAAATATTTGTCAACCTATAGTGTTTATAAGTCTCATTTGTAATGTTTATATCATTTTCGGTTTGTATTGTTTGTCATTTTTATCTACCATGTTAGTAATGTTTATATAACTAATTTGTATACATTGTAATTTGTAATGTTTGTTTGTCTATTTTGTATACTTTGTATTTATTGGTTTGTAATTCCAGTTTATCGATTTGTATTATAAGTAGTGGTGTTTTGTATTGTTAGTATGGTTTGTACTGTTTGTCGGTTTATCTTGTAATTTTGTAAGCTTTTTTATGATTGTAATGTTTGTTGGTTTGTTTTGTAATTTTTGTTCACCATGTTTGTCATTTTTGTCGGTCATGTTTGTAACATTCATATACTTCTGATTTGTATGTTTTGTATGCTTTGTATTTTGTATGGTTAGTATGCTTTGTATACAATGTCAGTATTATCTGTATACTTTTATGATGTGATCACGGGTTTATATACTTTGTAATATTAATTTGTATACTTTTATGATGTGGTATGTATACTATGTAATATTTAGTAGTGATTTTTTTGTTTTTAGTAATCTTTGTATATAATATTATCTTGATTTGTATACTTATATTATGTGGTTCTAATACTTTTTAATATTGTTTTGTATACTTTTTAATTCTGTGATTTTTATTTTTATAATAAAAAAATTGATTAAAAAAAAATCAAGGAAACGCATGTGCATGAGTTGGACTGGGAAGTTTAAAAATCATTTAATTAAAGAAAAGTCAGCTCCAATTAAAAAGCAGCTGAATTGTATTAAAAAAAAAGAAAGAGACGTGAGGTAGTTGAAAAGTGTGGCCGGGGAAAAAGTAAAGAAAAAGGAAATTAATTATTTATAATACCACAACTACCCTTTTTGTTAGTTAAATATCCCTTCCCACTTTTCAACCTTTAGATTAGGATATCTAGATCTAAGGGTTAGGAAGGACTTAGTCACTTGACTAAGGACCCCCCCTTAGTCATAGGATCCGCACTCCTTTTCCAATGGCACTAATCCAAATCTTAGCCGGATTAAGCTGACAAGGGACAAATCATGAGGCTGAATCCCTAGTTCTTACCCCCAAGTAGCACATGTGGACTTCTGGGCCTTGCTGGTGGAGAGTGGAAACAGATCTGTCTGTCTGTCACTCGTACGAATCGACGACTCTGAGCCCAGATGAAGCCCATTAATAGAACAACCCAACCAAAAAAGCCCATCTCGGCCCACCCGGACCTCCAGCCAAAAGCTCTCTAAACCCTCGATTTCGGCTTCTGTAATATCAGCTCCAAGCAGCCGCTACTTCGCTTCCCTCCCCCATTATCGCTACGCTTCTCCGCCGTCCCAAACCCTAGATTCGCCGCAACCATGAAGTACAATCCGAGAGTCTCCTCCTCCCGGCGCAAGAACAGGAAGGCCCACTTCACGGCGCCGTCGTCGGTCCGCCGGATCCTGATGAGCGCCCCACTCTCCACCGACCTCCGCCAGAAGTACTCCGCCAGGTCGATGCCGGTGCGCAAGGACGACGAGGTCCAGGTGGTGCGCGGAACCTACAAGGGGCGCGAGGGGAAGGTTGTTCAGGTGTACCGCAAGAAGTGGGTGATCCACATCGAGCGCATCACCAGGGAGAAGGTGAACGGATCGACGGTGAACGTCGGCGTCCACCCGTCGAAGGTCGTGATCACCAAGCTGAGGCTCGACAAGGATAGGAAGTCGCTGCTGGACCGCAAGGCGAAGGGCCGAGCCGCCGCGGATAAGGACAAGGGGACCAAGTTCACCGCCGATGATATCATGCAGAACGTCGATTGAGAGATCTCGTTTTTGGGGTGACGTCTTTTTGATTCAGCTCTCTATTTTTCGCTATGGATGTTGAAGTTTTTTGAACAGATGGTAGTTATTTGCCTTTTGAGTATCGGATTCTGTTGCTGTTGAGATTACTAAAAATATCAGCTTTGTGGAATTTTTGGTATTCTGTGGTTTGTGATTGTGTTAGGTTGCTTTGATCTGCTCATTAGATAGCTTATTGTATGTTTGCAGTTTCTTTGGTAATTGATAATTGTCCATTTAGAGCAATGTAGCTTAGAATCAGAGGGTGGTCTAATGGTGGATGAGCTTAGTTCTCCTTGTAGTCAGAAGGTCTAGATGCTGTGGGAGTAAGTCTAACTAGTGAATCGAATCCGAGTATTTGCTTAGTTCTCCCCTGATACAGTGAATCCTGAGAAGAAAGGGATTTCTATGATTATGGCTATAATTGGTGCTCTTCTCTTTGATTAAGAAGTTGATCATTTGGAACCTCGAAGAGAGACCAGACCGATGCCATTACGTCCGCACTGGTTCCTATCTTGTTGAGATGAAGGCTATGAGTTTTGGTGGACTCTTGTTGTTAAGTTGTGGCTGGTTGCCTTCTTGGTTTCTGTGTTATGGTTTTAGATTGAACTTCTGCATGATCGTTGTGATGGAAGTTTGTCGGGGATTTGTTTACGTGAGCTCTCTGGTAGCTGGCCTTACATAGGAATCAACCCTTTGAGTAGGAGGGAGGGTTAATAAGGTCGTTGGTAGATGAGCAAAAGCTTAGTCATAGTTTAGTGTTAGCTTACCCCTGCTGCCTTTGGCGATGAATCCTGAATGGGAAAGGATTGCAATGGTATGCTTTTTCCAATCCTTGATCTTCTGGGAACTGCAACTATTGAAGCTTGGTTATATGTACTTGTTTGCTTTAGAGTGTTAAAACCCTAACTCCCTTCATCTCCCCTTTGACAAGAGAATAGACAAAGGGTTGTATTTTTGTAGCTTTAGAAACTTATATTTGTCTGTTGGCAAAACTGTTGGTTCGCCACCAACTTAGATGAGAACATGTCGTTTACTTTTGCACACTCTTGTTGCGTGTGGTGCTTGTTTATGTGCGGTTTAGAGCCTTCATAGG
This sequence comes from Linum trigynum, assembly GCA_964030455.1. Classification (NCBI taxonomy): domain Eukaryota; kingdom Viridiplantae; phylum Streptophyta; class Magnoliopsida; order Malpighiales; family Linaceae; genus Linum; species Linum trigynum. Next base: position 3,920,980 of record OZ034814.1, on the reverse strand, counting down.
CAAAGGTTTGAGCACCTTGTCTTTTGGATTTGGCTCGAAAATGTTCGGTGAGCCATGATCGTGATTTGTCTTGTTGAAGTGTCGTCTGTTTTTCCAAAATTTCGAACACGAGACCGCTTTGCACACTGGCCTAATTAGTAATCACTGATTGTTGGCAAAACTTATATCCCTTCCAAACACAAGCAGAGAAAATCCGCTGACACAAGCTTCCAAGAATTACAAGGACACTTTCACCTCCGGCATGCCTTACACGTCCGGATTTGTCATCACCCATTTGCCCCTTTGCCAGAATTTCAACTTCCCCTTGCTGTCCATATAGCTCACCTCAGCTTTCCCAACAGTTCATTAGCAATTGCAAAAACCATGGACTCTGTCCATGAGATCGCAATCACCGGTCAAAACCTGCCGGCCAAGTACATCTACACCGACGGCATAAACCCAAGCCAGAACCCATCGATTCCTCTCCCCCTGCTGGAGATTCCAGTCATCGATTTCAATCGCCTTGCGACTCCATCCACCGGCACCGGAGAAGAGCTGGGAAGGCTTCGTTCAGCTCTCAGCTCGTATGGTTGCGTCATGGTAACAAACCACGGAGTGGCAAGTTCACTCATGGACAGAGTGCGGCTGGTCTTCAAGCAATTCCTTGCTCTTCCCATGGAAGAGAGGCTGAAATGCCAGAAGGAAGTTGACGGGTTTGATGGGTATGGTAGTGACATGATAGTTACCAAAGATGTAGCAGTAGTTCATGACTTTTCTGCGCGACTGCGTCTAATCACATGGCCTGAAGACAGGAGACAGATGAAGTATTGGCCTGAAAAGCCACATGATTTCAGGTAAATCTAAAAACTCATACATAGCTCCTTGTTAGCTTGAAACTTGATAAGGAAATGATAGACGATCATATCGATTTGTTACCAGGGAAGTTCTCGATGAATACAGCAGCAAGTTACGAGTGCTTCACGATGCAACCCTCAAGGCGATGGCCAGGTCACTAAACCTGGAAGATGACAGCACGTTTCTGAAGGTGATCAGAGAAGGAGGGACGATCTCTTCCAGATTCAACTTCTACCCACCATGTCCAACACCCGATCGAGTTCTGGGGCTCAAGCCGCATTCTGATGGAACAGTGATTACCTTTGTGCTGCAAGACAGAGAAGTGGAAGGGCTTCAGGTTCTGAAGGAGGAGCAGTGGTTCAGAGTTCCAATCGTTGCAGATGCTCTTGTTCTCAACGTCGGAGACCAACTAGAGGTAATTAAGTTAGATGATTGTTTTGGTGTGAGCTTGTTGCTTGAATTAGTCATCAATGGAGTTTGATTTTGACTTTCTGCTCCGTACCAGATAATGAGCAACGGGGAGTTCAAGAGCCCAATTCACAGAGTAGTTCTGAACCCGAAGAAGGAGAGGATATCCATAGCTACACTTTCTTTCCCTCAGGAGGGTAAACAAATTGAACCATTTGAAGGTTTAGTTAGTCGAGAAAGGCCGAGGCTTTACAGGCAGGTGAAGTACAATGGAGTTACCCAACTGGGTTACTATCAGAGTGGGAAGAGAGTAACAGATGAGGTGAGAATCTGAGGGCTTCTTTTTTTCATTGGAGAAAAGAAGGAAATCACCTGTGAGAACTGTGTATGCAGCAACATTGTATGATTGTATCCAACCTTTGTTAGGAATTTCGAAATTTCAGATTCCTTTCTGTGATCTTACACGAGCCTACTTAAGTATAACCAGGGATGACAATCAAACTCGTTGATCCAGTTAACGCGGGAAATCCTCACATTAGATGGATATGAGTAAAACTCGCGGAGAGTTTGATTGGCTAATGGTGGACGAGCGTAAAGAATGCGCAATCAAAGCTCTCTGGTGCCTGGGATCATGGATCTCAACGGACAGTCTTCACCACCTGATACCGAAGACACAAGAGCAACTCTTAAACTTAATCACCGGTACGACTTTTCGACGCAAACTTGATGCTCTGCTTCAATCGTCAATGCCGTCACTCTTTCCATGTCCCACTGGGAACCATTATTGCCAAAAACTGGCCCCACAGAGAGACTCTCAATGAAGCAAATCAGACCACATTTCAACGACGATATTTTTGCATTTCTGGTCTTAGAGAATCTCCTTTTCAGCTGATTTGATATTCCTTTCCAAATACAAGCAGAGCAAATCGGCAGACACAAGGTTCCAAGAATTACCCTTTCACCGCCGCCATGCCCTACACGATTTGTCATCACTCATTTGCCCATTTTGCAAGAATTTCAAGTCTCCCTGTTGCCCATATAGCTCAATCCTTCACCTCAATGCTCCGAACAATTTCATTAGCCACTGCAAACTGCAAAACACCATGGAGTATGAATTGGCAATCACCGGTCGAAACCCGCCAGCCAAGTACGTCTACGCCAACAGCATAAACCCGAGCCAGGACCCGTCGATTCCTCTCCCCCTGTTGGAGATTCCGGTCATCGATTTCGCTCACCTCGCGGCTCCATCCGAGCTCGAAAGGCTTCGTTCAGCTCTCAGCTCGTACGGCTACGTCATGGTAACAAATCACGGAGTGGAACGTTCACTCATGGACAGAGTGCGGCTGGTCTTCAAGCAATTCCTTGCTCTTCCAATGGAGGAGAGGCTGAAATGCCAAAAGGAAGCTGATGGGTTTGAAGGCTTTGGTAGTGAGTAGTGACTAGGGGTGGCAGTCGGTCGGTTTTGGTTTAATCGAAAATCCGGTTATCGGTTAAACCGAGTCATCCTGCATATCTGTCGACCATCGACCATGAGAGTGGTCACGGTTAGCCGGCCAACCGACCGGTCGGTTTCGGTTTTAGCCTCGGTTAGCCGGCCACCCGGAAAACTAGCTTTTCTAAATAAAAAAAAATCAAAAAATCCAAAAATTCTGCACCACTCATCTCACACCTTATCTCCTCCACCAGACCACTTCTCTCTCCTTCCTTCCTCCACCATTTCACACCCACCCACCAAACAACTTCTTCTTCTCTCCTTCCGGGCAGACTGTCCACCAGAGTCTCCGCCGTGCCTGCGCTCACCAGCGTCTCCGCCGCACCCGCGTCCACCAGCGTCTCCGCCGCACCCGCGCTCACCGCGTCCTGACGAGAACCGCCAGCGCCTCAAGGCGGAGCGCTCCTCGCCGCCGCCGCCGCCGCCAAACGCGATCCGAATCGGAACCTCCCTGGCCGTTGTTGGCGAAAATCACGGAGCAAGTTGAGAAGGGGAAGAGGTTTGATTTGAGGAAAGAGGGAAAGAAGATGCCGGAATCGACGACCAAGGAGGGCTCGGCGGAAGGGTTGAGCGGCGAAGGTCCTCGTCACCATGCCTTCCGAGAGAGGTGATCAATGAGGCATGCGACGAAGAAGAGAGGATTGCGAGTTAGTTTCGTTTAGGGTTTTGTTTTGATGATCAGGTTTCGCATGCAAAATCGAAGAAGGGAGAAGAAAATGAAATCGAGTTTCAGAAGGGAGGAGAAGGGGTCGTTTCTGGTTCAGAGGAAAGCGAAAGAGGGGGAAGCAAATGAGGCTAGGCTGTTTGTTAGGGAGTCGACTTAGGGTTGAGGGCGGAGGATTGAAGCGGGGTCGTTTTGGGGAAAGAGAAGGGGTCGGTTAGCCGGTTAACCGCCGGTTTCTGACCCCGGTTAGTCGGCTAGCCGAACCTCTTCCCATCTCCACCGCCAACCGACCGATGCAAGCAGAAACGGTTTTTCGGTTAGCCGAAAACCGGTCGGTTCGGTTGAAACCGTCCGGTTAACTGCTAACCGGAAACCGTTCTGCCACCCCTAGTAGTGACATGATGGTTACCAAAGATGTACCAGTAGTTCATGACTTTTCTGCTAGACTGCGGCTCGCTACATGGCCTGAAGACAAGAGACAGAAGAAGTATTGGCCCGAACAGCCACAAGATTTTAGGTATAAAACCTCAAGTTCAAATGCAGCTCCATTTTTTGCAAATTGAAACTTGGTTATCGAGTTGTTAGCAGTTAAAATCGTGATTCTAGGTATAAGTGCTTTGGTGACCCTAAAAGCTGAAAAAACGTAAGATGTTACTACACCTGTAAGTGAAAAGCGCGATTCTACTCTAAGTTTTTTAAAGCGTGATTTTCACTACAATGATTACCATTAGGGAAGTTCTCGACGAATACAACAGCAAGCTGCGGGTGCTTCATGATGAAACTAAAAGTGCTCAGAGAATCCTGAGTGTTATTGTATTAATCACAAGTATTTATACATTCAGAAACTGAAAGCTATTCCTACGTAGGGGAGCAACCAGCAACGTGAACTAAGGAACAAAAAGCAACAGTCACATAGTGGAGAGCTAACAGAAAGCAACAGTCACATAGTGGAGAGAGGGGAAAGTTGTTATGCTCATCCGAGTATAGCTCCTCCTTATCACGCCCCCGCAAGTGGAACCTCAGAGAGGTGAAACTTGGAGCAGAAGTGACGGAATGATTGACGTGTGAGTGGCTTCGTAAGGACATCGGCAAGCTGATCGGTTGCCGGAAGATAACGGACATGAAGTTGCTGCTTGTTGACCCGATCACGCACAAAATGGAACTCAATCTCGAGATGCTTGGACCGTGTGTGAAAGACCGGATTGTGTGCTAGATATGTAGCTCCCAAGTTATCACACCATAGAATAGGAGCAGAGGATGGGGATTGGCCAAGTTCGGCCAGCAAGGCTTGTAACCAAATGATCTCCGACGCAAGGGTAGCAAGGACGCAGTATTCACATTCTGTTGAAGACCGGGCCACCGCTTTCTGTTTCCGAGTTGACCAGGATACCAGATTCTGTCCATGGAAAACCGCGAACCCAGAGACTGACTTGCGATCCTTAGGACAAGAAGCAAATGATGCATCAGAGTAGCCATGGAGTTGGGAATGAGAAGACCGTTGAAAGATCTGACCTTGAGTGATGGTGCCTTGAAGATAGCGCATTATTCGTTTTACTGCTGCCCAATGTGCATCCGTGGGAGAATGCTGGAACTGCGAGACATGATTCACTGCAAAGGAGATGTCGGGCCTAGTGAAGCTCAGGTACTGTAGACCCCCCACGATACTGCTGTATAAACTCGGATTATCAAAGACTCGAGACAAGTCTGACCCACTTTGAATAAGCTGTTCAGGTGTGCAGGGTGTAGATATGGACTTAGCCTGGGCCATGCCTGAGCGTTCAAGAAGTTCCAGAATATACTTCCGCTGATTGAGAATCAAACCGGTAGGCGTATAATGAACTTCGAGCCCGAGAAAAGATGATAGACGGCCAAGATCGCGGAGAGCAAACTTGGATCGAAGATGAACCAGAAGCTGTTGGATGACTGCCGAATTGTTGCGTGTAATGACAAGATCATCTACATATACCAACATGTACAGAAGTACAGAATCAGTCCGGTAAATGAAGAGGGATGGATCTGTTTGTGATGCAACGAAGCCAAAGTCCCGAAGAGCCTAAGAGAGACAGTGAAACCAAGCTCTAGGGGCTTGGCGCAATCCATAGATGGATTTGCGTAGGCGGCAGACATAATCAGGATGTTCAGAGTCGACGAACCCAACCGGCTGGCGCATATAAACCTCTTCCTTAAGAGTTCCATGTAAGAAGGCATTCGATATGTCTAGTTGATGAAGCAACCAAGCATTGGATACTGCAATGCCAAGGAGAAGACGAAGGGTGGCAGGCTTCAGAACCGGACTAAATGTTTCACCAAAATCATGGCCAGGAATCTGCTCAAACCCACGAGCAACAAGCCTGGCCTTTTCCCGTTCAAGAGAACCATCAGGATTGGTCTTCTCTGCAAAAACCCAACGATTAGATAGAATATTACAATCAGCCGGGGCGGGAACTAAGTCCCAGGTATGGTTCCGGACCAGGGCATCGAACTCATGGACCATGGAAGCCTTCCATCGGGGCAATTTGAGTGCTTGGGAGGCGGTGGAAGGGATACCAGTGGGAGCCGAGGCGAGGTAATGGCGAGGTTTCAGCTTTCTGGTCTGGGTGCGAGTGACCATCCGCCTGGGAGGTGGCGGCACGGCATCGGCGATGAAACAATGCGGGGGGAAGTATTAAAGGGAGGGCGCTGGGTATGAGAAGAAGGGAGAGTAGTGGAGGGTTTGGGGTGTGAGCGGGTGGCAGGAGGAGAAGAAGAAGAGGGAACAGGGTCGGTGGGAACAGGCAAAGGGATGGGAGCAGAGGGAACGGGGCGGCGGTGATATTGGAGAAGCGGAGGTGGTGCGGGTTCGACGACAGGGGGTCGGCGGCGATACTGCAGTAGGGGCCGAGAGGAGGGGTGAGAGAGCTGGGTAGAAGATGGGCTGGCAGGCTGGGTAGAAGATGGGCTGGTGGGCCGGGAAGAATGTGGACTGGTGGGCTGGGAAGAGGTGCTAATTGGCTGAGTTGTGGACGTAGGGTTGTTAGGAGTGGGCCGAGAGAGGGGGGAGTGTGGGCTGGGTTCATTTAGGAGAGGGAAAACAGAGGGCTCGGGGGAGACTAATGGGCCGGGAAGGGTAATGGGCTCAGAAAGAAAATCAGTAGGGGAAATGGAGGTGGTAGGAGCAATAGGAGTGTCTTTGTAGGGAAAGACTGATTCATCAAAAATCACATGACAACTTATATAAATGCGGCCAGTGGACCGATCAAGACAGCGATAACCTTTGTGTAAACCACTATAACCCAAGAATACACACGGTGTAGAACGTGGTTGAAGTTTATGAGAAGTGTGAGGTCGAAGCCAAGGATAGCATAAACAATCAAAGACATGAAGATTTTGAAGATCAGGAGATTTATGAAACAAAGTGTGGAAGGGAGATTGATTTTGGAGAAGCGGTGTAGGAGTGCGATTGATAAGGTAACAAGCTGTATCAAACGCGAGAGACCAGTATTTGAGCGGAACATTAGCCTGATGTAAAATGGCAAGACCATTATTGGCAATGTGACGATGTTTCCGCTCGCACAACCATTTTGTTCTGGGGTATATGGACAAGAAGAATGATGAACAATGCCATTAGCCGTAAGATAAGAAGATAAGGCTTGATATTCACCACTCCGATCAGATTGAAAAGTTTTAATGGGATGGCCAAAGAATTTCTCAACAAGTTGACGAAATTGGACGAAGACATTGAGGAGTTGGGATTTATAACGCACAAAATACACCTAGCTAAACTTACTATAGTGATCATAAAATAAGACATAATAGGATTGATGATCATAGGAAAGAAGAGGAGCGTGACCCCAAAGATCACTACAAATGAGTTCTAAAGGCGCAGAAGCACAATATTGATAAGAAGGAAAGGGCAACTTATGGATCTTACTAACAGAACATCCATGACACAAAGAAGCAACACTATCATGATACTTTATTGAATGAGTAGACAAAAGATGTTTAACAGCATGGAGATTTGCGTGGCCCAACAGCTGATGCCAGAGATCAAGAGAGGCGGTGAAGACACGAGGAAGAGTGCAACTTTGGATATGAAGTGGCAGGGAGTAGAGGCCATCACGCGCAGAACAACGATATAGCTCATCCTTCGTGCGGCGATCCTTGATCACAGAGAGGAGATTTTGAACGTGAAGCATATTGTCGAGAACATATGAATTATTAGACAGAAGCGCGTGAGAAGAATCAGAATGAGAAATGGGTAGTGTTTTACCATTGCCAAAAGTGACTTGATTAGGACCAGTATATTCAGAGTGATGAATCAAATTCCCTAGGTAGGAGGTAAGATGGTGATTGGAGTCGGAGTCAAGGAGCCACTGTTGTGAGGATTGAATAGGATGGGAGGATTGGGCAAGATGGGATGCAGAGCCAGGATTATACGTGGGTTGGGCTGGAATGAATGGGCTTGGGCAATGATGGCGTATGTGGCCTTTCCTGCCGCAATTGTGACAAACCATGTGAGATGGGCCGGATGGCCCAGCCCCAAGCACACCAGATGATGCAGGCCGAACTCCTCCTGCATTGGGCCTCCCACCTGCAAAAGAGGGGTTAGAAAAATGAGCCTGGTGGAAAGATCCGCGACCCCCAAATTGGCCGCCTCGGCCGCGTGAGAATCGGCCGCCGTTCCGCCCCCCTCGAGCGGAATAAAAGGACTGTGGGGAAGACAAATTAGCAGATGCCGATCGGAATCGTTGGAGCTGCATCTCCTCACTGAGAAGCAGGTTGCTCACATTTTCAAAAGAGATGGGTTCCAGACGCGCCTCCAGATTCCGAGTGAAAGGACGGTAGTCCTCGTCGAGTCCATCCAGAAGAGCAATCACCGGCTCTTGTTCAGTGACAGTAGCGCCAAGAGCAAGCATCTTGTCATAGATAGCTTTTGCGCGGTGAATATATTCATGAATCGTCTCATTGCCGTGAGAGAGATGAAGGAGATTCTTGCAGAGCTGGCCGAGGACGACGGGAGAGCCCGAGGCGTAGACTGTGGCGAGAGCATCCCAGGCATCACGAGCAGTAGTCTTGTTGACAATGGTGGGCATCACGGCTTCCGTCAGGGAGAGATTATTCCGGGCAAGGACGAGCTTATCATTCCCGTACCAGGTTGAATAGGCTGGATTGGGTTGACTCTCGACAATTGAGGGAGGAGGAGGAAGAGTGCCATTGATGTGTCCGATGAGACAGTTACATCGAAGCAGAGGGTGAATCTGAGCACGCCATAGCAAATAATTGGTTGGAGTTGATTTGACAGTGAGCTGGGGATTTGAAGGAATCAGCAGGCGCTGTGGAGAGGAAGAATGGATGGACGGAGAAGAAGAATCAGATGTAGTGGAGGAAGTAGCCATTGGAGGAAGAAGCAGAAGACAGAAAAGGAAGAAAAAAAGAAAAGGTATGTAACTCGTTTGAGTTTATTATGGCTCTGATACCATGAAAGTGCTTAAAGAATCCTAAGTGTTATTGTATTAATCACAAGTATTTATACATTCAGAAACTGAAACTGAAAGCTATTCCTAAATCCTACGCAGGGGAGCAACCAACAACGTGAACTAAGGAACAGAAAGCAACAGTCACATAGTGGAGAGCTAACAGAAAGCAACAGTCACATAGTGGAGAGAGGGGAAAGTTGTTATGCTAATCCGAGTATAGATCCTCCTTATCAGCAACCCTCAGGGCCATGGCCAGGTCCTTGAGCCTGGAAGACGACGACACATTTCTGAACGCGTTCAGAGAAGGTGGATCGATCTCTGCAAGATTCTGCTTCTACCCGCCATGTCCAGTGCCCGATCGCGTTCTCGGGCTCAAGCCGCATTCCGATGGAACGGTGCTCACCTTCGTGCTGCAAGACAGAGAAGTGGAAGGGCTTCAGGTTCTGAAAGATGGTCAATGGTATCGAGTTCCGGTCGTTGCAGATGCTCTCGTCCTCAATGCTGGGGGACCATTTAGAGGTAATTTAATTAAGTAAGATGATTGTTGTCGCTTGAATTAGTCATCAATGGAGTTTGATTCTTGACTACTACTCTGTTACCAGATAATGAGTAATGGGGAGTTCAAGAGCCCGGTTCACAGAGTGGTTCTGAACCCGAAGAGGGAGCAGACTTCTGTGGTAATAGCGTCTTTCCCTGAGGAGGGGAGACAGATTGAGCCATTGGAAGATTTGGTTAGTGGAGAAAGGCCAAGGCTTTACAGGCAGGTGAAGTACAGTGTAGTTTCCCAAGTTGGTTACTATCACAGTGGGATGAGAGTAGCAGACGTGGCGAGAATCTGAGGGCTTTTTTTCCATCCTGGTTTAACCACTTCATACGGTTAAAAACCCTATATTGGTTTGAGTTCTGATTATAGGGGTGGGCATACGGTTTGGTAAAATCAAATCGAACTGAACCAAATATAGACAGAACCGAAACCAAATTAATGTTGTTCGGTTCGGAAATTGGAAGGGGAAAATGCATATTTCGGAAATCAGGGTCCTTTTGAACAAACCAAATAGTCGAATTACTATAATTTCAAACTCCAAATGGTGGATTTTTAGGTTTGTACTTGTTTTGAGACTTAAATATTTGAATCATCAATCATGTTAGTGTTTTATGACTTATGTGTTGAAATGTTTGATTTTATCATTGGTGATGCATATAATTGCATATTTACATTAGTGGTGAAAAATAATTTAAAAGGGAGAATATAAAAATAGCCTCACAAATTCGGTTTTGTGTGAAATTTCGAACTGAATCGAATTATAATTCAGTTTAGACCGAACAAACCGAATTATAATTCAGTTTGAATTCGGTTTGAGATTTGCTGAAATTCGGGAACCCGATATGCATAATTTTAGTTCGGTCGAACGGAATGCCCACCCCATTATCCCACTCGAACATGTTTCTTCTTCCCTTGCGTTATATCATGAGTTTACTACTGTTTGATGTTTGTCTTGACAACTCAAGTTGTTAGAAAAAACATATATAGTAATAATTTTATCTTACATAATTTTCTTGCCTGTTTTAAACCTGTTTGTACCTACTGGCTCGAGGTATGAACAATAATGATTGTTGTGTGGGTCGACTCGTCATCCGTTCGTCTGATCTCGTCGGGAGGGAAGAAACCAGTGAAAGGTGCCGGGGTTGCCCCCGGATTAAGCTCCGACGATCAAGTTAGTGTATGTTTGTGGAGAGAGTTGAGAGAATAGATAGAGAGATAAAGTGTAGAGAGATAGTAGAAAGTGGAAAGTCAGGAGAGAGAAGAAGTCCCCCTCTTTGGAGGGCTTCAAGCCCTTATATACCTGTAGCGGGTACCGAGTGTTGCCATTGCCGATTGTGCGCTCTACTACTTAGTCTGTGCATGGAGTATTTCAATAATACCCCCAACAAAACCCACAAAGTGCTTAATTTTGTGGGTCTTGAGGATTGGTTAGACTCATAATAACTTGCAAAGTTCGACACAATACAAATATGAAACTACTTCATATCATGTTAAGAATCCTATGTTAATTACACCTCATACTTTGACTTTCATATAAGGAACCATGGCGTGGAAAGTTCCCTTTCTGAGAAAGTGCGGCTGGCCTTCAAGCATTTTCTTTCTCAATGTTTATACTATAAGAATAAAGATTCAAAATTTAATTTATAATCCTTTTTCCTTATCAAATATTCATCTAATTACACTATTATGTCGGATAAATTAAGCTTATTTTCTTATAGCTTTGGCGCTTCAAAACCAGTTTATAAACAAAAATGGTAGAACCCAAATACTTGATCCCTCGCCCAAATGGTGACCGATCAGCACTAAATAGCAATAGGGTAGTCCATTTGATTGCTCAAAAGTTTATTATATTATAATTACAGTTTTTAAACTAGAGGGAAAAGAGGACATGAGGAGAATGAAAGTATGTCAAAGATACCCATTACCCCACTGATCATTAATCATATCATATATGTCTCCACAAAGATATGTACTTTGAAATGTCTAAAAAAGTATTATGACAGTGATGGATCGTATATTGTTGAACAAAATCAATGTCTAGACGATTGATCCTCTTTTGGTAAGGTTTGCCCCTTTTGAAGAGTTTCCTGATTTTGCCTAGATGTTAATGATTACATTCAAAATCTGGGATGAGAATTTTTGCTCAAATCTCTTTCATCCATGTTTTATCCCATCATTGTCAGGTATTTACTCTAATCTTCACCTCCGATGGTCTACACTCCAGAGCTTTTTCTACCCTGTTCCACGGTCACTTACCATTCCTGTTGTCAACCTAGGACGTCTATTAGATATACCAGTTGTTGGTGAGACTTTTGCACACGAATATGTGTTGTGGCAAGTTAATTTTAATATTGCCGATGAGTTTGTGCATCTCATGGATATCCATCTTGGTCCTGCTCTGTCTCTCCCTGTCAATGTCTTGTTGCCCCGTCTTCGTGCTTTCCATTTATGTCCTCACTGGGATCTTTCTCCCTCCTTTTCAGTCTCTTGACCGAGTTACCCATTTCGACCTCAGGATTATGAGCCATGTTGTCTCCCATGTCCCTCTCAACTATGCTCACTTGGTTCTGACTGTATCCATTCCAACCCTCATAAGGTTATGTAGATTCGAGTTATGTATATGGGAGGTAATGTGCGCATGTATGAGTACATGTCATAAGGAATTTCGAAATTTCAGCTTCTTTTTCGTGACCTTACACGAGCCTACATAAGTATAACTAGGGATGGTAATCAAACCTGCTGATCCAGTCAATGCGGGAATCGCTGCTGTGAGCTTGCTTTGATTATGCTCATTGGTTAGCTTCATTGTGTGTTTGAAATTTGTTTGGTTATTGGTGATTATCCATACAGAGTAATATAGCTTCGAATCAAAGGGTGGTCCAATGGTGGATGAGCTTAGTTCTACCTGTAGGCAGAAGGGCTAGTTGCTGTAGGAATAAGTCTAACTAGTTAATCGAATTTGACTATTAGCTTAGTTTTGCCCTGTGATGATGAATCCTGAGAGGGAAAGGAGTTATATGGTTATGGCTATTCTTTGTGCTCTTCTCCTGGATTTAGAGTGTCTCCAATCTCCATTCATGTTAGATTAGTTTAGTTCTGACCGTAGGCAGAAGGGTTAGTTGCTATAAGCAGTAGGAACATGTAGACAGTAAAGATAAAGAGAGGGGCTCTAGAGGGGAAACTGGTAAGTGATGTCTTCGAATGAGGAACAGGAAAGAGTTCTTCATTTGCCAGATTCAGAGCCTTCACAGGCAGAGGTTCGAGCCCTCATCTTGTGGATTTGGCTTGAAAAATGTTCGGCGAGCCATGGTCGTGGTTCGGGCTACCTTTCACGTATTAACGGCAGAAGTTGTTACTACGTTCTCCAGGTGTCGTCTGTTTTCTTCCTAAGTTTCGAACACAAGACCTCTTAGCACGTGTTGGTTTTGGCCTAATCAGTAATCACTGGTCGAACTCTTCGACGTAACTTGAATCACTTGATGCTCTGCTTCAATAGTGAATACTCAAATACTGCCACTTGATGGTGCTTCAATTACTCTATACTCAATACTGCCACCACTCTTTCCATGTCCCACTAGCCACTAGGAACCATTATTGCCAAAACTGGCCCCGCAGGCTCTCAAGGAAGCAAATTAGACCACATTCAACGACGAGATATCCCATTCCTGGTCTTAAAGAATCTCATTTCAGCCAATTCGATTTTCGATATCCCTTTCCAGAAACAAGCTTCCAAGAATTACAAGGGCCCTTTCACAGCCGATTTGTCATCACTCAATTTGCCCCTTTTGCCAGAATTTCAACTCCCCCCCCCAACAATTAATTCCTCAGCCATTGCCAAAAACCATGGAGGACTCTGTTCATGAATTGTCAATCACCGGCGAAAACCCACCGGCCAAATACATCTACACCGACAGCATAAACCCGATCCAGGACCCATCGATTCCTCTCCCCCTGCTAGAGATTCCGGTCATCGATTTCAATCGCCTCACGACTCCATCCGTTGGCACCGGAGCAGAGCTCGAAAGGCTTCGTTCTGCTCTCAGCTCGTACGGCTGCGTCATGGTAACAAACCACGGAGTGGAGGGTTCACTCATGGACAGAGTGCGGCTGGTCTTCAAGCAATTCCTTGCTCTTCCAATGGAACAGAGGCTGAAATGCCAGAAGGAAGTTGATGGGTTTGAAGGCTTTGGCAGTGACATGATACTGACCAAAGATGTATCAACAGCAGTTCGTCACTTCTCTGCTAGACTGCGGCTCACCACATGGCCTGAAGACAAGAGACAGATGAAGTATTGGCCTGAACAACCACACGATTTCAGGTAAAACCCTCAAATTTAATTCACATATTTTTGTTTAGATTGAAACTTGAGAAGGGAAATGATGATAATAATAATAATAATAAGATGGGTTTCTGAGTTTTGTTACCTGCAGGGAAGTTCTCGACGATTACAGCAGCAAGCTATTAGTACTTCACGATGAAACCCTCAGGGCCATGGCTAGGTCACTGAGCCTGGAAGAAGACGACGACGACAGCACGTTTCTGAAAGCGGTCAGAGAAGGTGGATCGATCTCCGCAAGATTCAACTTCTACCCGCCGTGTCCAGCGCCCGATGGCGCTCTGGGGCTCAAGCCGCATTCGGACGGAACGGTGATTACTTATCTGTTGCAAGACGGAGAAGTGGAAGGGCTTCAGGTTCTGAAAGACGAGCAGTGGTTTAGAGTTCCAATCGTTGCAGATGCTCTCGTTCTCCATGTCGGAGACCATCTAGAGGTAATTTTGATTAAGTAAGATGATTGTGTTTGGGTGTGGAGCTTGTTGTAATTGGTTGAATTAGTCACTCATGGAAGTTTGATTTCTTGACTGGTAACTCTGTTACTACAGATAATGAGCAACGGGGAGTTCAAGAGCCCGGTTCACAGAGTGGTTCTGAACCCGGAGAGGCAGAGGATGTCCGTGGTGATAGCGTCTTTCCCTGAGGAGGGGAGACAGATTGAGCCATTGGAAGGTTTGGTTAGTGGAGAAAGGCCAAGGCTTTACAGGCAGGTGAAGTACAGTGTAGTTGACCAAGTTGATTATTATTGGAGTGGGACGAGAGTGACAGATGATGCGAGAATCTGAGGGGCTTTTTTTTTTTTTTTTTGTTCTTCATTGGAGAAAAGAAGGAAATGACATGTGAGAAAACTTGTCTCTGCAGCAACATTTTACATCCAACCCTCAATCCCTCACAATCTGCTTTCATCGGTTTACTATCCACTCATGGAGTACTTTACTTCATTTTACGATATATAGGCTCCATCTGTATAGATATCATCTACACCCGGAAAGCCGTATGCTTTGGAAGAAGCTTGTACAGTTTGGGACTATGAAATCGTAACGAAAGTTGTATCGGATAGAGTGGTGGTAGGACATTTGATGCTTAAATTGTGGATCAATCGTGGTTTAACCAGTAAAATCACATACCGACTTGAGTTTCGATTTTCTGAGTGAAAAAGGTTTATTCTTACCTTCGCTATAGCATGATTTTGCTACTCTTTGATATTTGTCTTGATAACTCAAACCAATTTTATTTATCGTTATGGAGTGAATTTCATTACGAACAACGGGTTGAATGGACGGGGAAACATTACAAAGATAAAAGAAGAAATATGCAAAACAGAGCCGTAAGACAAAAAAATCAATATCCTAGAAACCCAAAAAAGAATCCATATATCTCATCTAACCAGAGTTTTCCCCGGGGACCGACGGGCGGTGGGAGCACAAGGCTTTAAGCTCGGCGGGGAGGTCAGGGTAGTACTTGTTCGTGAAAAGAAGCCACCAGCAGAATTCGTGGAGTCCATTCACCACTCTGCAGCAAGCAGGGCTAATTGGCCCGCTGCCGCCGCCGCCGCCGCCGGCCGGGGTCTTGCCGCGGCGGTAACCAGTGGAAACGGCTTGGCTAATTTGGTCCATGCAATCCGGCACCTTATGTACGGCGATGGAGCAGCTCAGTGGATTCGGTTCCGACATGCTCGTCTCCGCCGCCGATGACCCGTACGAAGCCTGCTGCTGCTGCTGCTGCCTCCGCGCCATGGTTGTTAACGATGATATTGTTGATTACGATGCTACTGGATCTTTGGTTTCACAACTTTGGCCTCTATTTATAAAGTTACACAAGTAAATTTCGTTGTTTTTTATCCAAAGGTTTAGCCTCTTTCTTCCTTTGCAAGAAACATTAGTTAAGTAATAAACAATAACAAACGCAATCTCCTAATCCTACTAGAACACTTAAGAATTGATAATTATACTAAATATTCTAAGATAATATGAAACACGTAAAAATAAGCAAACAACGTGTCAGATTTATGAATTAGGGTTCGCGAAAAAAGAATCAAATGTTTCTCATTCAAACATAAAAGAGTTATCGATACACTTTCATTGCACAACATTAAATTTGTTGTCTTAAAATTGATGAGTTTACTTTACTGAGTTTTTTTATCGTGATAAGTTTCCAGCCAATGTGCTCACGCATCTTTATCACCAAATGAGGGGCTACATTTCTCAATGTCAAAGAAATGTAGGAGCTTTGATGGATTACAAGGAACCGGTGATCAGCTACCTATCTAAGGTGACGGTGGAAAGAGAAGAAATTACGCTTATTCTTCTTTGGCTTACTTGCTTTTGAAGTTAGTGTTGATTTTACTTGTTGCAACTTGCAATCTGCAAAAGAGAGTCATTTCAGTTAAGCAAGAACGACCTTCGAAATTAGGTTAATGTCAGTTCATTAATGATTGCTAAGTTGTGTAAATCAAAAAAAATATTTGGTTTGCAACATAAGATACGAATGTATTTTTACAAACGTTTCAGAATATGAAAAGTCGTTGTAGTTCATTATAGAAAAAAAGAATGAAATCGTAATCTTTATGATTAATAATTTTATTTGTTATTATTTTATTTTATCAGTAGACTAGACACACACGTCCAAAAATTCACCATCCTTAGAGACTAGCTTATAACCCGGACCGTTGGCCGAAATGTTCATATTTGATTATTTATATTTTTATGTTACGTTTTAAGTCTATCAACCCGTTTAATTTTTTGACACTCCTTCGATCGAGATGATACATAAAGAAAGCATATATAGGTCGAACACTCAAAGAAATACCATCATCATTTAGGAATATAAAAATGTATCATAGATTTCGTTTTCATAATGATAATATTATATTGGTTAGTTGATTGTCAAGAAAGATAGAATATAAAACCTCACTAGAATTACCACACGACCCATATATAGTTTGAAACTGAATCTGAAACCTCACAATCCTACATAAAGGGTTCAATGCTCTCCTTTTAGGAACAGTATGCCACTAATAAAAAAAAATGGAGAGTTGTTGGTTCAAGTCATCAACTATATACAAAAAGCTAAGCTAAGAGGGAATCATCAAAACTTGAGAGCAAACGACAAAATTAGGGTTACCTCCAATATACTAATAGACTAGATCAAAGTCATAAGGCACAAAATTAGACACTCCTTGTCTATTAGTTTAAGTAAGTTGAATAAAGAATCGACCTACTTTAGTAAATCAATCAATGATTCCTCGTTTTAAGATAGAAATAGGTTGTGGTAGCCGCAAAATCCATAAACCTAAAGAGTCAATAGTCACCACTCTCCGTTGAACGACCAAATTTTTATCCACTCTATCTTCAATCTCAAGAGGCATATGTTTCAACCAAACATTCACTTTTTAATTCTCCTTCTATAACTCCATTTATGCTACTTTGATGAACCTTCTCTCTGTGGCCCTCAATTTATCTTCCAATTGGGGTTCTTGTCAACTCGCTCTTCAACTCCTCAATCTTCTTCTTGTGTTTTGTCAACTCATATTCCTAAGTGGCAGTTGTAATAAGTTCGCCAAAACCAACACTCATCTCCCCTTATCTGCCTTCACCTGCTTCAGTCCACTTACTATCCTCATCATCTCTCACTTCTCTCTCTTTAACTACTCAAGTTTTGCTTCCATGTCTTTCAATACCCTCCTTAGCTGGCTCACTACCCTCTCCAACTCCCTCTTCTATGTCTTCACCTGCTACAGTGGAACTTTACCTGCTACCAAATCCAAACATGATTTCTTCCCCCCACCACTTCCATTCTCAAACTCAATTCCAACTGATCTTCTACTCGAAGTTCAAATCATAACTACTTGATTGACTCCATTCTATTCGACATGGATTGATATCGGATTTGAAATCTTCTACTTGCCGAACTTAAACCGGAGGATTAATTTTCAATTGCGCCCTTGTACTCGGAACTGAAAGGGCCAAACTATTGCACGATGGAGTGACTTTCGAAGGAAGTTAGAAAGAGATAAGAACAAAGATAAAAAAAAAGTACAAAATTTAAATTTAAATTGAAAAATGCAATGGCACAACATATAGTAAAGAAATAGTTTCTTCCATGTTAGCCAATTACAAATTTAACTTAGCGAAAATTAAGGAGAGAACATGAACTTTAAAATGGAGAAAATTACATGAAACTCTACTATGTAAATTGAAGTATTAAGCACCATAAAAATACATACGGTAGACTTAGTGGGTTTGTTGATCATGATATAAAAGTCATTCACTTTCCAAAGTTTAACTTTGTGTGTGTTTTGTACTCAAATAGAAACAACAAATTCATTTAGTGTAATTGGTTATGATTGCCTTCTTTATTTGAAGATACCCGAGTTCAAATCTTGATATTGATATTTTTTATTTGAAATAAATAATTAATTGTAATGACAAAAATGTCCTTCCTACTTTTGAAATTGAGAAAATTACACAAAACTCTACCATATATTAATGGAGGATGGGCGGTTTATAAAGTGCAACTAGTTTTTTGGCCCGCGCTTCGCAGCGGTTATAAACTAATTATTCATTTAGATAATAAAATTTATTTACTAATTTAATGATTGAATTGAAATATAAATATTCACAAAAAATTTAAGAAACTTTATAAGATTTACATAGTGTTTTAATTATTACGAAAGAGATGTATCACATTTTTTTAATTGATATATTCATAAATTTTACATAGTATATTTTAATAACGGTGTTACATAATCTTTCGTAACATGTAGTCTAATAATAAAATGAAATTACATATCTCGCCTTTGATTAAAACCAAATATTATAAACATGGAATTCTTTTATTAATGTAGCCTCTAACTAATTTAAGAAGGTGATGCAAACTTTTCTCACATTCGAGATAGGCCTATACTGTATTTATTGATTTCACCACCCTCTTTACTAATCCTCATTATTTTTCTTTATATGCAGCATAATCAGTCATTATAACCAATAAATTCTCATCCTTCTATGTGGATAAAATGAACACGGAGTTTGTACAATGTGTCGACATTGAGCTCATAACATCCTTTTTTCGGATTATCAATAAGTAATTAGTTATGTCATATTGTAAATCATAAATCCCCTCGATAGAAAGCTACTGGATATTGTAAATAATTGATTCACACTATAACTTCAGAACTTGTGTGACATACCAAGTTTTGAAGGAAGAGTCATAAATTTTCATTAGGTAATAAATGTGAGAGCTAATAATCAAGGTTGTCACATGTCAACCCGTGGTTGACCCAAACCCGATGAGGAAAATGAGCTCCACACATTCGCGGACCGATAGGTTCTCGAAGTGGAGGTAACATAGTGTTGATTTTCCCTTTGGTTTGCGAATTGCACTTTCCTTTCGGTTTTTCCCTTCGCCTAATCCTGCCTTTATAATTCTAAGTTGAACATTTAAATAACTATATACAAAGTTATCGAATTATTAACTTTCAAACTATTTGCTCAATAGGCCAACAGGCTAAGTCAAGCTTGACAACCTTTCTAATAACGAAGTGGGTGGAGTATGTGGGCGCAATTTATCTCTAGTTTTTTCTAGGGGTTAATTAATCTGATTCAAATGGCCTAAGCAAGAGGGCAAGTAGATTTGGCTTCCACTAACAACAATATACCTTTGATTTACACGTGTAGTCTTCCAACCATGCAGCAAATATACATCAACCACTTGTCTTTCATTCTCCTTTTCCCTGCCACCCAAATTCCCTTGCATATATTACTTAGATACCCACTCCCCAGAGGGAGAATGAGGTGAATGGAGCGGAGGTGATGATCCTCCACTACTGGCCGTTGTTATTGCCATTTCCTTCTTCTCTGCATGTCTGACTTTGGAGCGTCGGAGGAGGATTATGTTGATTTCCAACACAATAGCAGAGCAGAGGGGATAAAGATATGGGTTTATACACTTTTTCAATCTGTCTTTGGAAGCATCTTCATGGGAAATCGTCAATCCGGTGTAGCCGACCAAGCTCTGCATGTTAATTTCCGTCACTCGAAATTCTTGTACGGAGATGGGATTCTGCAATCTGCATGCGGCTTTAATCATGTTTATGTAATGCTTATTTTTAGTTTCCCGTTCAATTTTCGATTTTTCAGTTTCTGTCTTCAAAAAGCACTCAAACCATCACTCTCCCTCTGGTTTTTGGTTCAGTTTTTAATCCCCTTCTCTGTCCTCCCAAATGTCATTTACCTCTAGTTGTTGATTAAAACGTAGATATGATCGGCCTTGCGTCCAACTCTTAAAATTTTGGGTTCCCTTCTCATATAGAACTATGGGAGAGTAGTATCTTAGTTGGTCTGCCATGATAGGGTTTTCAGTGGAAGATGGAGTCCACCATTAACGGTACGGAATAAAATGCGTTGTAGGGAGTAGCTTCGTAGACCCGCCCACAGCTAATCAGCCGATGAACAGTGTTTACGATGAAAGTGCGGTTGTTTCCGATAAAAATACAATTTGGCTATTTTATCGTAAGAAACAGTAAAAAGTTGTAAAAGAAACTTGCGCTTTTAGGGGTCGTTTGGAGATAAAAATACAATTTGGCTATTTTATCGTAAGAAACAGTAAAAAGTTGTAAAAGAAACTTGCGCTTTTAGGGGTCGTTTGGAGGTTGAGTTTTGAGTTGATGTATTTAACCAATTCATGTATTGTGGCAATTAAGTCGTTTTTTTGCCTAAAATTCAGCTAGAATACAAGTATTTGTTTTTAATGGCCCCACATACAATCCCTCATATTGAGTGATTATCAATCTCAAGCTAAAGCCAAGATTGTGAATGAGGGATTCTATACCACAATTTTGTTCCATCTTTGTCCCTACTTTTGTTAATTCCATAATTGCCCTCTCCATCAATATCTCTCCCCACCTTCGACAAGTTTCAGAGAATAGAGAAACCAGAGAGAAAAAAAACTCTCCTGCTCTTGATAATAGTTGTCGGCTTGTCTCCCTTAGGGTTCCTATAGGCCGACGAACCCATAATCTCATTCTCCTCACCATCGTATCATAGCCGGCCGCCTCTTCTACATCCCGTCATCTGCCCCATTCCTTGCTCAAACGACATTGTCACCTGCTCGAACACGTCATCCCTCGTCGCTACCAGATTGCAGGCCTCGCTCTCCTTCGCAAAGAACAACACCGTAATGCTGAGATTAAAATCAATTGCAATCAAAATTGGAGAAAGGTGAACGAGAAAAGGAAGGGGAAAATGAACAGAGAATTGAAATTGCTACCCTGCAGGGAGCGGTGGCGTCGAAGGTGAACGCGACGATGGTTCTGTCATATACTGCAGATTTTTGTGTTTTGTCATATGATGGTTCTGTCCCTTGCTCCATTTTGATAGATGCTGATTTTTTTCCGTTTTAGAATTGCCTTGGAGCACTTGATGGGACCAGGTTACCATATGGTTAAGATAGCTTTTGTATGAATGGAGAACCTGATGTGAAAATTTAAGGTTTTACTCCATAGTTTTAGCCAATCTATAATGGCCTTAGGACAATGTAGATTTTCCTTATTAAATGTTGCTGGTTTGTGGTGCATCTACTGGTTTGTGATGTAATGATGTTGCTGGTTTGTTTCTGCTGGTTTAATATAAATGATGTTACTGGTTTATGATGAACAAGTGGTCTGATGGTGTGGTTTAACAGAGAATAAACAGGACAAACATCCTTGCTCATTTTATAAACTAATTACATTGACCACTACAAACAGGACAAACATCCTTGCTGGTTTGTTTCCAAGCAATTACAACAACTAGTAGACAAGCTTACATTGACCACTACAATAGTTGTACAGATAGTCAACTATACTATGCATCATTGGATCCGAGCTCAATGGTCTCTAGAAGACTCAACCTTTCTACAATTTCATGGAATTCCTCACTTTTAGGCCGGGACAATTCTTCTTCAGTACAAAAACTACTTCTCAGTTGTGACCTTCCCACCAGTAGTTCAGCAACCTCTTCTTGGAGCTCATTGTTGCGGTCTTGGAGTGTCTCATTTTGTTGCCTCAAGCGTGCCATCTCCATCTTCAAATCGGACATAACAACTTCATACCTTTGTTTCTCATTCTCAATTGCCACCTGTATATCATGCCACACAAAAAATCGACATGCTTTCTGCGGCTGCACAATTAAAGTCTCTATTGGTTAAGCAAACCAGAGCAATCCCTAAAACCCACATCATAATGAAACATTTGTTTGTAATAACACAACCAGCATCCAACATCCCAACTCAAACCACCTGTTATCCATTTCAAGCAACTCCCACAAAGATCAATCGCACAAGCAACATGAGAAGTTGAAGAAATTACCTGCCCTGGACTCCATTTGGGACAGCCGAAGAACTTCCTGTTTGGATTATTGGCCGTACGGGACGTTCTAACAATTGCAGAAGAGTCACACTTACAGATGACAGAAATCTCTTCTGGAATCTCGCCGGGAGTTTGTCGGAATCGTCGCGTGGAGCTCATTTGATATTGGCTGCCGGAGTTTCTCGCTCAGTTTGGATTTGATATTGGGAGACAACAGGTGAACTGGAGAAAGGGTTTTTGTAACTAAAACAGAGGGTATTAATGCCATTCAACATAAAAAGTGTTTTATTCTTTTTCTTACAACAAAAACATAATATGACTTCCAAACATGGTATTTGCCCAATACATCAATTGATCCAATACATCAATTGACAATACATCAATTTGCAGAATCGCAACTTCCAAACGACCCTTAATTAATTGATGTGAAGATTCGATATTTTCTTCTTCTCTTAATCTTATAGCTTAGTTCTCTCTACGAGAAACTTTTATTTATGAGAAGATCGAGCAAACCCACGACCACCGGCCGGCCAGAACAGCCTCAACCGGAGCTCCCGGCGGGCACCGACGACGACGAGCGGGAGCACAAGGCCTTAAGCGCGGCGGGGAGGGCAGGGAAGTACTCCGGGAAGAGAAGCATCCAGCAGATGTCGTCGAGCCCATTCACCACTCTGCAGCAAGCGGGGCTCGGCCCACCGCCGGCAGGGGGCAGCCCGCCGCCGCCCCGGCCGTAACCGCTGGAAACGGTGCGGTTGATTTGGTCCATGCAATCCGGCACCTTCTGTATGTCGTTGGCGCAGTCCATTGGATTCGGAGGCATCAAGCTCGCCGCCGCCGCCGATGACCTTATTGAAGGCTGCTGCTGCTGCTGGTGGCTCCTCGCCGCCATTGTTAGCGATGATATTGCTGCAATTAGTGTTGCAATTCGAGCTGCTGCGAAAATTGATGTTGGTGCCATTTTGATTTCGGGTTGATGAGATTTTTGGATTGTCGATCGACAGGGGATTTTATGCCTCGATTTCTGGTATGAGATTTCCATTTGGTTTGGCAAGCAAGCTTGACATATCGATGGAACCAAACTGCACCATGTTAAATTGATTGGTCACTAGGTTAGCTAGGTAGATTAGCCTTGCATGAACCTATATTAATGTAGGGATGATAATTAAACTCATTTTTCGTGGGTGTTCACCCGTTTTGGCCCATTAAATGTGGGAAATTCTCACAAAATCAGTAGAGTATGAGATGAGTATATGAGGCCTGAGGTAAAATTCGGAAAGAGTTTGATGTGGATGAGGTGGGTATGAATTTAGACTTTTAGTCTCTCGTTCAGTACTCATACCACATGCTCGTATGTATATAAAAATATGTGGATATATTATAATTTATTGATTTCTAGATATATGAATATTGGACATACAAGTCGGGTTTACTTATGGGTACCTAAAAATTGTAGGTATAGCCGTATAGGCCTACATGGATGACTGGATGAGATTGTATAACCTTGGATCGATATGAATTTGCGTATATAGAAATGGGGATGGAAATAGTTTAAGAAAATCCGTCCATTACCATTCCTAGATACGATAATTAGTAGCAAAAAGGACTCTGCCTTTATGTTATAAAAATAATTTTCAATTTTTCAAAGGTCAAGTTCATACATATATTTTCCCTTACTTCACCTTTTAAAATATAAAATCACTTCTAAAAACCAAGCCAAAGGTAGATATGCCTTTGTCTTTTGAACATGTCGATCCAATAAAAAACCGTTCATTTTTTATATTTGGATTTTTATATAAGAAATCGGGCCAAACTAACGGATTTGGGCTTGAGTTGGGCTCAGCAAAAGCCCGCCCACAGCAGCACCTATCTTCTTCTTCGCCTATCCTTTAGCTTCAAGGGCAGGGAGACGCAAGCTTTCCCATCTTCGGGATTTGATAGATCGATTCTCTCCAATTTTCCCGGATGCCAAACAGAACTTCCACACCGCCGCAGCCATCGCCATAATGCTGAGAAGAAAAGCCACCAAAATCGACGTGAGCATCGAAGACAAAGAAGAGATCGAACAAGCCCGCAAAACTGCCGCCGACGCCGCCGCCATCCCTTCCGCCGGCGACGCTCTCGTCCGACTCCTCGACCGCACCCAATCCAACAACCCCGCCGCCCCCTCCAAATCCCAACGCATCGGCCTCTCCTCCTCTTGAAATCTCAAGCTTCCGCCGCTTCAATGGAAGTGGAGGTCAAGCTAGGGCTTCCCAACGCCGCCGCGCACTCCAAATTCAAATCCCTGATTTCCGAATCCCACATCAAGACCGTCAACCAGCAGAACCTCTTCTTCGACACCCCCACCGCCGCGCTCGCATCCAAGCGCGCCGTGCTCCGCCTCCGATTCCTCGACGGCGTCACACGCTGCGTAGTTTCGCTGAAGGCCAAGGCTGTTTTGGTCGATGGGGTGAGCCGGGTCGAAGAAGACGAGGAGGAGATCGACCCGGTACTGGGCCGGGCCTGCGCCGCCGACCCGATGAAGCTGGGCTCGGTTGATTCGAGGATTGTGAGGAGGTGCAGGGATGAGTTCGGCGGTGGGAAGGAGATGGGGTTTGTTTGCTTGGGAGGGTTTGAGAATGTGAGAGATGTTTATGAATGGAGAGGGATGAAGCTGGAGGTGGACGAGACCAAGTATGCTTTCGGAGTGAGCTATGAGATTGAGTGCGAGAGTGAGGATCCTGAAGCGGTGAAGAAGGAGCTCGAAGGGTTTCTGAAGGAGAATGGGGTTGATTACAAGTACTCTGAGATGTCAAAGTTTGCTGTTTTCCGATCTGGGAAGCTGCCGTGAGAGTAAGTGATCATGGTAAAGCTCTTGAATTTCGGCTATGAATTTGGGATTGGTGTGATTGTAGGATTGCTTGATTGAACAACAGGGAGTGATGAAACTAAGCTAGTAGTGAAGCTGTGTTCGCTCTGTTTACTTGTAGATGCTATTGGGAGTTCTGAATTCTGATGTCATACCAGCTTGTTTAATCAAATCCTCCATGGAATAATCTCTCCAGAGACCATAATAACCTTACTAATAGAATCGATTCTGTTGTAATTATGAAACTCTTGGTCTTCATTACTGTATCATTGATGAACAATGAAAGAGTTGCAATACGAGTATCTCATATATATCTCCTGGACCATTTTTTTTGTAGGAGTACTACCTGTGATCGTGATCACGGTGGGGATCTGTCCACCGTAATTAATTTCGTGTTGATCTGGATTTCTGATCGAAGAGACCCTCTGCGGCAGTCTTTGTTTCATCATCTCAATGTCAATTATCTTGTTCTGCTGAACCAGTTCTTGGTGTCCATCAGGAATTGAAGCCACCTATGAATGCTATTATTACTCCTTACCGTGTTCTGCAATGAACTTCGACTAGTGATTTTTGAAGTCGGATTTCGACATAAGTAGTACGCTGAGTAATTGACGACATTGTATTGTTCTGCAAGTGTTGGTTTAAGTATGGCGTTTTAAGCATTTTTCTGCTGTTTTTGGGATTTATTATTCAAGAGTATTCCTCCTTGTCCAGGTTAACTGAATGGGTAAAGGTCGTCCTAAAAATGACTAACCATCGTCCTAACTTAATATGTAATTTACCGAATTGCCCATTTTGAATTTCAAAATCAAACACAAAACAAACAACCCCTCCCCTTCCATAAATCTAAAAAATATAAACCAAAATCCATTTATCTTATGGACCGAACCATAAATCGAAGTAAAAGAATAGAAAATTATTGATATAAAACAAAAAAAATCCAAAAAAATTCCGAAACCCCTCAATGAAGCCAATTTTCGGTTGTACCATGGCTCAACCTAGGGCAATTTTCAGTTGTACCATGGACCAACCGAAAATTGCCTTAGGTTGAGCCATGGCTCAACCGAAAATTCGGTTGTACCATGGCTCAACCTAAGGCAATTTTCGGTTGAGCCATGGTACAACCGAAAATTGGCTTCGGTTGAGGGGTTTTGGGTTTTTTTGAAATTTTTTTTTGGATTTTTACCTCATCGGAGTCGCTACTCATGATTCGGACGTATTCCCAACAATTACGACTCGAGAATGTCAACGATGAATTCGAGAGTGTGGGAAATTGAGTGTTTTTCCTTTTTTTAGTTAAAGTGATGTTTGTTTGCTAAAGATGACAAAAGGGTTAATTGCAAGATTGGTCACTGAGATTACTAAAAATGTTCATGTTTAGTCACTAAGAATATTTAATTCCATTCATGGTCACTAAAATTAGTAAAACATTTCAAGTTCGGTCACTCTCCGTCCAACTCCGTTAACTTTGGCTGATGTGGCAGTCAACTCTTAAAGTTGACCGTTAAATGTGTGATGTGGCACTTAAAAAATAATAAAAAATTAATATTTTATATTTTAAATATTCCACCTAATTATTATCATCACTAAAAAAATAAAAAATAGAAACCTAATTCTTCTACTACCTACGCCGAACCCGCTTTCTCCTCCCCGACTCCACCCGCCGCCATCACGGCCAATCCTCTCTGTGAAAAACTCCACAACGGCAAATTCAAAAATCCCCAAATCTAAAACAAGATAGTAAAGGAGGTATCAATTGGGGAACCAACGTACGAGGACGATGAGTGCAATGGCCAAGAAGGGAGGGGAGCGGTGGCGAACCCTAACCCTAGGGCCAAATCTCGCAGGCGGAAGAGGAGTCCCTTGGGGAGCCAGAGGGATAGGGCGGCGTCGCGATCGAAACAGTCGATGGTGGCGAAGCTTCCGGGGAATAATCTCGTGATGGGACAGGTGAAGATATTGAAGCCCGAGGAGTTGCTGGGGAAGAGTGAGGATGAGAAGAAGGGGAAAAGGTGGTGGATTTTGGATTGGGACCGACGGATCGTTGGGCCGGAGCTGGAGACGTTTCGGAAGGAGGTTAGGGTGGAGGAGTTTAATAAAGCCGTGGATGTGATGTATGCAGGTTCGGCGGTTTTCACCTGGTCCCCTTCGAGTTCGCTTCTTGTGTCGGCGTTTAATTGTGTGATTAGTGAGAAGGTGAAAGGATCAGAGATGATGATTTGGTAGATGGTGGCGATGATGGTTCGCTTCTTGGTGACCAGTCGGACCTTCAGCCGCGATGGCAGCGCGCAAGGGCGGATTGCTAGGTCTCATCTCGCGTATATGTAGAAGATGAAGAAGAATAGAGCGAGTTTTTGCAGATAGGTTTCTGCCATAGTTTGTGTTTCTGTAGTTGTGGACTTGCGGTGGTGGGTGTTGTTAGCTGCTCTGGGTTTTTTAGTTAGCTCTACTAATTAGTGGTGACCAGTCGGACCTTCAGCCGTGATGGCGGCGGGTGGAGTCGGGGAGGAGAAAGCGGGTTCAGCGGATGTAGTAGAAGAATTAGGTTTCTATTTTTATTTTTTTAGTGATAATAATAATTAGGTGTAATATTTAAAGTATAAAATTTTATTTTTTATTATTTTTTAAGTGCCACGTCACACATTTAACGGTCAACTTTAAGAGTTGACTGCCATATCAACCAAAGTTAACGGAGTTGGACGGAGAGTGACCGAACTTGAAATGTTTTACTAATTTTAGGGACCATGAATAGAATTAAATATTTTTAGTGACTAAACATGAATGTTTTTAGTAATCTCAGTGACCAATCTTGCAATTAACCCAAAACCAATGTATCAAATTAATATCCTGCATATCGACATCAATTATATGCTAACCAAATGGTGAGCCATGTCCTTGATATACAGATCCGATAATGCCACTTTCACTTTCATGGATTGATTCCCTAGAACTAATACTATCATATTCAATCACACGTCAGTAAGGCTGTGATCCAAAGCAACTATATATTACAAATTCTAGCTAAAAGGATTTCCCAATCTGCTTGGAACAATAACTTATATTGACGGAACAAATACCAAGCTAGCAAGGAAACGAAAAAAAAAAAAAAAACAGTAGCTAGTACCTAGTAAGTAATGGAGGTGCATGGCAATATTATCCATACCCATGGGTATTTTACTATCCAACTCAATTGGGTTGGGTATGGAATCCAAATAGATGTTAGATACAATGGCGGAGCCAGAACTCGAAAATACCTGTGTCCTATTTTCAAAATATAAAAATAATATTAACTATAATTAAAAATAATATTATTCAAATAGTTTTTTCCTGTATAATAAAGAAATAACCCATGAATACAATCATTGTTTTCATAAACAACCACGGGACATTATCATTGTTTTTATAATTTAGTGGTATAACACTCTTATGATTACCTAGAGACCATGAATTCAATGCCTAGTTCATACATATATGGGATGCTATTTTTTACCCACAAAACTACCTGTGTCCTAGGACACATTCCAATCCCCTTGGCTCCGCCTATGGTTAGATAGGTAGAGTTTGATGGGTTTGTACCCATACCCATTTACTTGGGTTGGGTTGGGTTTTTAACATATGGATTTGGTTTTGTACCCATACCCAAATGCAAATTACTGTTTGGTATCTAAACTTAATAGTTATGCATATTTAGTACCTAAATTATTATTATTTTTTGCATATAAGTCCTCAAAATATCGATGAAAAATTACATTTTAGTACCTAAAATATTTTGGTCTCACATTTTGGTGTCTAAACTTTTCAAGTTTTACAAATAGGTCCAATTTTTTATGTGTAGTTAAAACACCCTCAAGTAAATGGATTCTTACCTTTTCCTGCGTGGTACTCTCCAGGAATGTGAAAATCTGATCGAGGTCTTAAATGAGTACGAGGAACTTAGTGGCCAGCGGGTTAATTTGGCTAAGTCAGCAGTGTGCTTCAGCAAGAATATTGCGGTGGCCGACCAGGAGTTCTTGGCTACTATTTTGGGGGTCGGGGCGGTTGGCGTCCATGATAAATACCTGGGTTTGCCTACGCTTATTGCCAGATTTAAGATGGCGACGTTCCGGTATTTGGAGGAGAAATTATTAGAACGGTTGCAGGGCTGGAAGCAAAGAACTCTGTCTTGGGCTGCAAGAGAGACTCTGATTAAGTCAGTAGCTCTGGCGCTCCCATTGCACGTTATGTCATGCTTCAAGCTGCCTCTTTCCCTGTGCCGTCTTTTGGACAAATATGTGGCCCGGTTTTGGTGGGGGATGGGCCGGAACATTGCAAGATCCGTTGGGTGTCATGGCGGAATATGTGTAGGAGCAAGCATGATGGAGGGATGGGGTTTCGGAGATTCGAGCATTTTAATCAGGCTCTGCTGGCTAAAATTGGATGGCGTATTCTGGAGGACCCCCAGTCCCTGTTAGCTCAGGTTTATAAGGGTAAATATTTCCCCAGAGGTACTTTCCTGCAAGCGACGGCTCGGTCCCGTCCGTCTTGGGGTTGGCAAAGCATTTTGTTTGGCAGGCAGCTGCTGGAGAAGGGTCTCCGCTGGCAGATTGGAAATGGTAGGTCGGCGTCCTTACTCCACTCTAACTGGGTTCCACGGCTCCAGCTGGATCCCCCAAGGTACAACCCTCGGGTATTGCCGGAAGAGGGAGACCCACGGGTTGAGGAGGTCCTGTGTCCAGGCGAGGGTAAATGGAGTGACTCGAAGCTCTGCCAGTGGTTTGATCCGCCAACCTGCCATGCCATTAAAGCGATCTCGTTGCCGCGTAGAAATGTGGAAGATAAGATGATTTGGCATGATACAGTAGATGGGGTGTTCTCTGTGAAGTCTGCCTATCATCTGGCAGTCTCTTTGGATAGGAGGGAGGGGAGTTGGAAGTCGTCAGCTAGTTGGATGGATAGGGCTAGTTGGATTCGCTTGTGGAATGCTGATATTCCACCTAAACTGAAAGTTTTTGTCTGGCAAATTTTTAACCGGGCACTTCCAACGACAGAGGCGCTTAGTGCGAAAAAGGTGCATGTCCATCCCAGATGCCCGGTCTGCTGGGAAGGTGCAGAGACGATGGAGCATCTTTTCCTTGATTGTCCGGTGGCTCGTGCCCTCTGGGGGTACTCGGGCATGGAACATCTAGGGGAGGGTTTGCCTCGACAGACTTTCCCGTTATTTCTTAAAAGATTGCTAGGTCTGATCCAGTCTCCGGGGTTGTTCATGGCGGTTGTTTGCCTCCTGTAGCGGATTTGGCGGTCCAGGAACTGGGTTGTCTTTGAGGGTAAGCAGTTCGGTTTCCCAGCGTTGCTGCGTCAGTACCATCAACAGTATGCGGAATGGGTTAGCCTATCAACGCCAGTAGGGGCACGACAGGTCAGGTCTCCTGGAGACTCGGTGGAGGGCAATAGCAGGGTGGTTTGTATGTGGGATGGGGCCACAAAATTGGGATCACATTCGGCTGGTGGGGTGGTGCTTATGACTCCAGAGAGGGGGATCCTGTTGGTGAAGGGCTTTCAGCTCCAGGGGATGGATGATCCAATGGTGGTTGAGTTGTTGGTGCTGCGCGAGGCGATTGTCTGGTGTCTCGAGCTAGGAGTAGTTGATGTCCGTTTGGAGGGGGATGCTAAAGTGCTCATTGATAAAATCAACAGGGCGGATGCTAGAAGCAATAGGGTAGGGGCGGTGCTTGAAGAGATTTTGTGCTATGTTAACGCCCATCCTGGCTTGGATATTCGATTTGTAGGTCGGAGGAACAATAGGGTAGCCCATTTGGTGGCTAGAAAGGCCCTTTCTTTGTACCCGGCTATGAGTCGTTCTTTTGATTTTCGGGCCTAGCTTAGATCCAGGATGTAACTATCGTTTTTGATATCAATATATGATTACCTTTTGTTAAAAAAAAAAAAAAGTAAATGGATATCCATATCCAACCCATACCCATTTAGATAATATTCATATCTAACCCAAACCCATATACAAACCCCAAATCCATACACACATCACCCAAACCCTACCCATAATAAATGGGTCTACTTGGGGTTTGGGCAAAATTACCCATGAGTGGGTAAATTGCCATCCCTAGGTGCAACCTTTTGTTCAAACAGTACGCTAGTATATCTATCTCGAGAATTTTGTCCAGATAGAGACTAGGGATGGAATAAACTCCAAGCCAAAGAGCCAGAGTTCGCTACACCAGTCGTCAATCCCAGTTTCCTCACCCTCGCCAAAAACTATTCGTTTTTTGTGTCCACATTTCGTCGTCCAGATTCAAAATAGTGCCAGTTTCTTTCTTGATGACAGGAAGAAAGAGGTAATAGAAGGGGCGGAGAGGGGATCACGATGGGGGAGATATATAGAAAAGAGTGGGCGGGGGAGAGGGAGTTCAAGACTCTGATTCTACCTGCTATTCATTGAGCGGCGGTGACAGTGAGGACTGAGGAGGACAATTAGTTTAGTGGAGGCGAATGGAAGAGACGGTAAAGGAGATCGGATTAGCGGCAGAGAAATTTACAGGAATTGCTTTTGACAGTCTGAAGGAGAGGGAGAAGCGAGGAAGATGATGGACTGTTTCTGGGTTTACTTTTAGGTTTTTATCCCGTTCCTAGAGACACAGAAATTAAGCAAAAAGTTAATTGAATTTTAAAGGAGTTTAATACTGAAAAAACACAAAATGAAAATGGCTGCAGTCATGATTCGGTTTGTGCGATCGGGTTGGGTTGCAATCTATTAAACCCACGCACTACACCTCATCAAATCATTAAATATGTGTACCAATAGTAAATAGGCGGTATCATACCGCACTTTTAAATGCGGCACCGTAGTATTGGCGCATGCGGGAAATGTTTAGAGGGAGGGGAATCAGATGGACCGCATATTTGGGCTAAACGGAGAATAGAAATGAAATAGAATGGGCCAAAAGGGAATAGAAAAAGGGTTCCTCCAGGGGTGGGCAACGGGAAACAGATATTTGGGTATATCCGTACTCGTCCCATTTTTTTAGGGTTATAGGTACTCAAATACCCGTAAATTTTCTTACGGTATGAGATTTTGGATCAAGAAATTCTACAATGGGTACCCGTGGGTGACCCGTTTAGATCTTACGGGTACCCGTATTATCCGCTCGTCTTCTTTAAAGTAATAATACATATTCTTCCTTCGGTGATCTATTCCCAGGTAATAATACACAGTTGCATATGAACCTTTTTCTTTAGAAATGGCTCAAGCATGTATGCATTACAAGGAAGTGAAATGAGAAGATGGATAATTATAATGAAAGATTCACCCATCTACTAGGTTGCTTCTTCACCAACCCACTAGCAGAATGAAAGAACATCATCTTGTTGGGCTTTGTTTCGGTCTTAGTCGTGTAGGGTTATCTGCAGAAAGCTATGAAAGTTGTTGTGCAGGTGAGTGTAATTTATTAGTTCATGGAATTCATGGTCATTGTGTCGAGAATTCTGCTTTGGAGTTGGCTTTGGTGTACTTATGTTAATTTCTTCGTTGAATAAAATTTTTTTTTTCGGCTAATTATCATACACATCTATGGTCGCTTAGCTTATTTATTGTGCCTAAATTTTATTTCTTTAAAATAATAAAGGGTACCCGCGGGTACCTGTTATCCGTCCCGTACGGATAATGGGTACCCGTTAACCCGTACGAGTTTGGGAATGAGATGGAGTTTCCTCTCCAAATGGGATTGGGTACCCATTTCAAACGGGACGGACACCCAATCCCGTCCCGTTACCCACCCCTAGTTCCTTGCTGCATTTCCCACTTTCTTTCTTTTACTTCCTTTTGGTTTTATTATGGAAAATGGTATTATACAAGCTATATATAAAAACTATATTACGAAAACCAACCTTTTCTGTTACTTCCCATTAGCAATATTATGGAAAAAGATATTATATAAACTATACATTTAAATATGAATGTAAATTTTAGAAATATGATTTTAAAATAAGTTATTTATATTTGTATTTTTAATATTATTAAAATCGACATAAATCAGCACATAACTGATTGTACTACGCTAAAACCATTCCACTCGCAAAATCGGCGTACTGGCATAAACCGACTTGACAACCTTTATCCAGATCGAATATTGCTTAGGATTTGGATAATCTACCCTTCAATTATATCCAAGAACCTGGTCGAGGTAGTCACAGCGAGTCATCAATGATTGGACGTTTTCTTAATTTGATTGGCCAAAGTTCATTTTCTGGCCAATTATTTAACTTCGTTGGATTGAGTTCCCTCGAGTAGAGGGAATGAATCAGGTCAGTAACCTTATGGTGAGTAACTATGAGTAACATGTCCACATCAGCATCCCTCTCTCTCCTGGAAAGCCTTTAATTTTCCACTCCTAAATCTTTGACGGACGACTTCTCACTCGTTTTAAGTTGATTTTTTTTTAAACAGTTAGATCAGATTAATTGTGTTCTTCAAAATGATATCCACTTTGATATATTTTCAAACAAAAAAAATTAAGCCATTTTTTACCAGTCTATACCATATGGTATTGACTGGTATTGAAATAAGAGCATACCTATGGTTTGAAAAGCGTACCATGGTGGTATGAACAAACCAAGACTGTAGGATGATTGAATACATGATAGTAGAAATATATTAACTGTCATTTACGACTTCTAACATTGTGTACCATAAGATACCACCGCGTACCAGGGTGGTATTGTATGGTATTGTGTGGTATTTTTTGGTACTGTAATTTGTTCACCCAGAAATTTGTAGATCCAATAGATCATGATGAACTCGTACCTTCTGTGCAAACGTTTTCAAAAACGAATTACAAACGAAGAAAATACCATATGGTATGCAGTTGGTACCGAGAGGCCAGAATTTTTTTTTCTAAAAAAATATTGAAAATTGATCTCATTTTGTAGTGCACGATGAACTCGTTCCACCTGTGCAAAAAAAATTAAAATCCGAGTTAAAACGAAAAAGATATGAGCCGATTAAGAAAGCTAGGGAAAATAAAAATGGTTTTTAATTCTCCATCTTTAGATATGGATTTTCTAAATGAATGGTCCAAATTTAGTTATTGATGGATGCATAACCCATGGTTATGCACCCTATCTTGAGACTCGAGTAGATTATTGAATAAATATTGAAGCGCCAACGTAGTTCGACCAAAACATAAAAGAAATATATTTGGTTTTTTTATAAGAAATCGGGCCAAACCAACGGATTTGGGCTTGGCTTGGGCTTAGAAATGGCAAAAATATATGTAACCGTGGATATCTGTCCGAATCCGATTTTGTCGAATAGGGTAAAACCCGAACCCGAAAGACTTTTAGTGGGTACGGGTAAAATCCGAACCCGAATATTGCGGGTAATGGGTGGACATGGTTTTCTCACTATCCAACCCGAACCCGACTGATTATACACATGCATATGTATTTTGTCTAGAAATAATCATTAATTTTCTCTAACATTTTTTGTATTAACCATATAAATATAGTATTTTCATGAAATTATGTTGTTTTAATTAATTTTCTTCATTCTAGTGAATTATTGTCATACTTTTCCTCTAACGTAATGTGAAAATACGTATTAATGTTAGAATATTGATTGAAGTTATAAAGGAAAATTATTACCCATGGATAATCGTGGATACCCGAAACCCGAACGGGTATGGGCTTGATTTTGATTTTCTACCCGTTTCTCATATGGATATGCACTATCCGCACCCGACTCGACCCATTGCCATCCCTACTTGGGCTCAGCAAAAGCCCGCCCACTTCAGCACCTATCTTCTTCGTCTACTTTGCCCATCCTTCTGCTTCAGAAAAAAAAACCCATTAAAATTGACGTCGGCATCGAAGACAAAAAAAAAGATTGAACAAGCTAGCAAAACTGCCGCCGACGGTGCCATCCCTTCCACCGCCACTGACACTCTCGTCTGACTCCTCGATCGAACCCAATCCAATCCAACAACCTCGGGGCCCTCCAAATCCAAACGCATCGACCTCTCTAGTTCCTACTAGACCTATGCCAATCACTTTCCAAGATACAAAGAAAATATTTCAAGATCCAGTAAAGCCAAACAGAACTCTAAGTTTTCAGGCCCAAAAAAAGGCCCTTATTTCAAAATCCAGTGAAGCAGCCCAAAACAGAACTCTCAGTTTCCAGGCCCAAAATGAGGCCCATAACAAAATGTCTCGTCTGACTTCTAAAAAGCAGAAAGTGAAGATAGCTCTGGCGGCCATACGGCTGCCTCTTCTCCGGCGTCTTCTCCGACGACCATCACTCCAGTGCGGCGACGGCTGCCACTTTGGCCTTCAACGCCAACTCCAGGTAGAGTTTCAGAAGCTCCGACGAAAGAGACCTACCCAGGTGACGCGGGTAGATCGACCACATCTCCCCTGAAAGCTCAAACTGGATGCAATTTGACGACTTTTATTGATTCTAAAGAAAGAACTTAAATAGGTTGATGCCAACCCACAAACTCGGGTTGCTAACAAAGAAAGGAGATACTACGACATGGAATGGCACAGGAAACGTAGATGAGAAACAGATTCTTCGACAATCGGAATAACTTACTCAAGATTGCGGACCAGGGGTGAAGAAGTGAGCACTCAGCAATGGAATTGAAAAATCATTCCGCAGAGCAGCGGGAGGAAGAAGGAAGAAGATGATTTACACATTTTGATACTTTTTATTTCGATTTATTTGTTTATAAATTTAATTAGTTATATAATATTTTGTGGATGGGGAGGGACTAGTATGTTAACACATTTTTTGTTAATATGGTGCTAACACTTACTTCAACCAACAGAAACATTCCGTTTGGATGACTTTTATGCAAACACCATTTACGCATTTTGATACTTTTCATTTCAATTTATTTGTTTATAAACTTAATTAGTTATATAATACTTTGTGGTGGGGAGGGGCTAGTATGCTGAAACATTTTTTGTTAGTATGGTGCTAACACTTACTTCAATCAATAGAAATATTTTGTTTGGATGACTTTTATGCAAACACCATTTACGCCTTTTGATACTTTTCACTTTGATTTATTTGTTTATAAATTTAATTAGTTATATAATACTTTGTGGTTGGGAGAGGCTAGAATGCTAACACATTTTTTGTTAGCATGGTGTTAACACTTACTCCAACCAATATAAATATTTTGTTTGGATGACTTTGATGCAAACACTATTTAGCATTTTGATACTTTTCACCTTGATATTTTTATAAATTTAATCAGGTATATAATATTTGGTGTATAATAGCTGTTTTTTTTTTTTTGGATTGAGTTTTTAATTAAAAATATCTCCAACCCGACCAAACCCAACTATAAACAATCGTAGGGTTATAGAATTTTTGGGTGGGTTTGAATTTATTATTTTCAAAATCGTAATGTATGGGTCAGATGATTAATATGACCAAACCGACCCATTTACACCGCTACAAACAAGGAGAGTTACTAGCTAGGACAAAAATGGGTTAGTATAGGTAAAGTTTCAATCCAAAGTTATTACGAGAAGAAAAGAGAAAGGAGAATGAAACAGAAATCATAGGCAATAGAAGACATTACATCACAATAATTCTATTATAAAAACATGATTCTAAACTTACTATTCATTAAGCGGTAAAACCGTAAATAATCCCAACTTCAATTACAATACTTCATTAAGGTGGATCACATCCATTAATCTCTCTCTTTCCCCTCATTACCAATAATTTTTACTTTTTTTTATTCATGTATCTATTTATTCATATCTCTTTTGCTTTTATTCCTAATTTTTTATCTCCTAATATGTGTATTTTTATCGTTGTGGTGTTCAATAGACTATTTCTTCGTATGTGGTTTTACATCTTTAGTTATCTTTCTTTGTATTTGGTTCTAATATGGGTTATCATTATTAAACATATTTTTTTTTGTTGGGAATTGACCTCTTTGTTAGTATTTGGTTTTGCATTAATACTCATCTCTTTCTCGCTCTCTATTAAAATGGTGAAAGTGGCATCGGAACCAACATAATTAGATGATACATTCTTCCATCTTTTTTTCTCTTTGTTATTTTTCATTTCAAACGTAGAAACTTTGTAAATTCTCTAATGAATAGTTGTCGAGTTACAAATATGTAGATCGTCATCCACTAATTCATAACTTCATTGGCCAGTCAGTGCAAATTACTACGAACCTCTCTCACACCATCTTAATGATTTTTCACTCACCGCGAAGCGCAAACGAGCGGACATATGTAGTTCTATTATAAAAAGGATGGTTTGAATCTACTATTCATTAAGCAATTTTTATGTTATTAACCCAAACTCTACGGGCATGACTTCATCAAGTGGAGCCCATTCAACAATCACCTTGTTCTTTCCTCCACACATCATCCCCTCTCTTTTAGTAATTAACCTCATTTTCCTTTTATTAATTTTATTGGAAATATTTTAATGCTTTTAATTTTTTTTTATTTACCATTTTGCATTGTTATTGTGATGAAATTCACTATTTTGTTTGTATTATATTTTGAATACTCCAACATTTCTCAATTCTCATCCTCAATTGTAACTAAAAATAATTCATGATTTGCTAAATATAAGTACCCCCACAAAGGGGGAGAATCATGTCGCTACAATAGTACTGATTGGAGAGTAAGAGAATAACACTAATGTAGTCTCAAAGATTCTAATAAAGTCCCACAACCAAAAACAATTTTCGGATTTTTTTTGCTTCCAATAGGTACCTATGCATTAGCCAACGAGTTTATATTTTATTGTTTACTTCAATTTATTGCAAGATGCGTTTCCTCAATTCGTAGTCGGCTGCTTAGATGTTCCGATTCGTAGAGCCTCTTACCATGTTTAATTTTACCATATGTTACTTTCTACATCACATAGAGCTAGGCCTATTGTATTTTGAGTTTTTATTCCTTACAGGTTAATTTATTCACATATATATCATTTTACATTACTAGCTTCATGCGAAGTGCAGCGAGCGGACTTATCTAGTCATCTATAACAACAAAAGAGTATCAGTATCAGTATTAGTATCAGCATTAGTTGCACACCGACAGAAGTCATATCCATGTCAATGACAATCAGTACCGTGGAGAGGACGGTAGTCCTCAACGCCACATCAAGCGACAACACGGTGGCTATCTTCCCTAGTAGCTCCGCGGGCAATTTGCCAAAGTAAGGATTTTCGTCCATTCTTATTCTTAATAATAATAATAATAATAATAATAATAATAATAGGTTGAATTGAAACACTAATCGTTGTTAGAGTTAGTCAATAGAGTTGTAATACCACATTGATTGGAGAAGAAAAGTATAAGAATTGAGTCTTTTGGTAGTTTAATTAATTAGTTAATTTTATATTAATTAACGTTTGAATATTGTTTTCGCAATCGCCCCTCGAGATCGGGGGACCCGTCGCGAATATGCTCGGAGTCGCCATCGACCGTACTTGTGGTGGATCGAACACCATTTGGTACGGTTTCAAACTTAGGTTCCAAACCAGATTCTGGTCTGCGAAATTGTATATTTATGGGTTCGGGAGTACGGTTACGTGTGGGTGTATTATTATTATTTGACTTTATTTATGTATTTAATTATTGGATTCAATTAATTAATTGACTATTATGATGATTTGATCAGACTTCTATTGACGTAATTCTCAAAAGGAAAGAAAGAGTTTTTGGTTAGTCGTTTAAATTTAGAGGTTTTGGAAAGGGGATCTTAACACGTTTCTGTTGATACGTGATTAAGATAATAATTGATGTTCTTATTTAAGAGATGTTATTTGGTATTTGTGATTTAAGGAGAGAAAATTTGTTAGTTGGACTCGAACCTAATGGTTGCCTACGTACCCGAGTAGTCGGGATCAAAGTCCACGTAGTTCGGTTAAAATGAGTGATTTTGAAGTGATCATAACACATTCTATTGATCGTGTCTGATATGATAATTGAGTTGTTACGAAATGTATTTATGATGTCTCAATTTAGTGATAGAGTGATGAATGACCTTTGAACGTTTTCACCATGAACAATTATCGCGGTCTATTAACCATGATTTTTTATAAGAGTTGTTAAAAAACATATTTTGACATAGAAAAATTTAATTATCTCACAATGATTGAATATAAGATACACTTTGGGTATATTAGTAATCAAATTAATCCTTAACTAAAGATTCGATCACGTTTAAATTTTACGTATTAAAGATGTTAAAGTGTTAAAATCCAAAGAGATTATTGAGTGTGCAAGTGTTGAGAGACCAGTCTAGTGGTTTAGAATGTCGATCAACAAACATTGTGACTGGAAGGTTTATGATTCGAACCTTTGAAAAACATTAAATTTTTGCTTCCTTTTTCAGCAAAAGGAAGGTAGCAGTAGGTGATTTTTGTGAAAGATGGAGGGCATCTTGGTCACTTTAAAAAACCAGGTTATATAAACATCTCTTAAGACCCAAAATCCCTAACCCTAGCACTCTAATCCGGCCGCCTTCTCCTCCTCCTCATTCTCCGTCTTTCTCTTTTCTGTTCCACCAAACGACGGAGATCGACGGCGGCAAAGCCAAACCGCCGCTGCTCCTTCTTCCTCCGCTTCCTTCTTCCTCTGTCTCTTTTGTTTCGATCTCCCGCCACCCGCTTTCCCTCTCTTCTCCTTTCGAGGAACGGCAAAGGGGAAAGAACAAAATGAAAATGACGGCCGCGAAGCAAAAGCCTCGATAGATGCCGATGATGGTAATGGCGACGGCGACGGAGGTAAGATCGGCTTCTTCCTCATTTGCATGTTTGATATTTGGGGTTTTCGAGGGTATTCTGGTCCTTTTTGTGTTTGCTTTTTGGGTTCGATCGAAGGGAGAAAAAAAAGGTAGAAGGGAAATCGCATGCCTGCGCCGAAAGGGAAAAGAATGAGTGTCGCCGGCAATAGTGTTATTCTGCTAACCCTTTAAGTGGTTAGTAGATACTAACACGGTGGGATATTAGGCCACGTCGCCGAGCCACGATTGGAGGGAGTGGGCTTACCGGCGCCTTCGTGTGAGGGGGAAGAGAGGGCCAGCTCGGCAGGCCCAAGCCGAGCCGTGTTTTGGGAGAAGTGGGCCCACAATTAAAAAAAAACCATAAATTTTCAAACCCAATCCCTCTTCTCTCTCCCTCAACCGGCGTTTTTCATTCTCCTCACTCTCTCCAAAAAAAAAATCTTTTGTTCTCTCCCTCTCCGTTTCTTCTTCTCCCGAAAACCACCACCAAAAATTCCGAGCGACGGCGACGAAGGATGCAAGGTCGGCGACGACTTGTTTGAGTCCACGCCGACGACGACGTTGAAGCTATCCCTACGAGGAAGAAGTTTTTGGAAGGTTTTCGCCGTCCTTGAAGAAAGAAGACAACGACGTCGCCGATGAAGAAGGAATACGCCACCGCCGCCGGTAGTGGGAGGTAGAAGACGACTGCAAGGAGGACGCTTTGGTTCAGGTTGGCGTCTTCTCCTCTCCTTATTGTTGATTTTATTTGTGGAGATCTGGGTTTCGTTTATCTATTTCAAAATTTAGGGTTCAGGGTTTCGTTTCTAGATTTGTAGATTTAGGGTTGGATTACATATATTTGATTTAGGGTTTCGTGGATTCGACTGGATCTGAGTTTTTTTTTTTTTGCTTCATTTTTTGGATATGAGATTCGTCATTGGGGATTTGGGATTCTTGTCGGGGGATTTGAGATTCGCTTTCTATGCCTTGGGATTCGATTTGGGGGATCTGGGATTTTCTATGGCTGGGATCTGGGATTCGATTTGGGAGATTTGGGATTCTTTATATTTGATTTAGGGTTTCATGGATTCGACTAGATCTGAGTTTTTTTTTTGCTTCGTTTTTTGGATCTGAGATTCCTTGTTGGGGATCTGGGATTCTTGTCGGGGGATTTGAGATTCGCTTTCTGTGACTTGGGATTCGATTGGGGGGATCTGGATTTCTTTAGATTTGGGGGATTTGGGTTTCTTTCGATTTGGGGGATCTGTGATTTTCTGTGGCTGGGATCTGAGATTCGGGATTCTTGTTATTTGATTTAGGGTTTCATGGATTCAACTGGACCTGAGTTTTTTTTTTTTTTGCTTCATTTTTTGGATTTGAGATTCGTTGTTAGGGATCTGGTATTCCTGTCAGGGGATTTGAGATTCGCTTTCTATGCCTTGGGATTCGATTTGGGGGGTTCTGAGTTTTACTCGTTAATATGTTAGTTTGTTGACTTGAGATATTATTTAGCATGCTTGGGATACCAGTTCGTTGAATGTGGATATTGTTTGGGGAGTTCTGAGTTTTGCTCGTTAATATAATAGTGTGTTGACATGTGATATTATTTAGCATGCTTGGGATATCATTTTGTTGAATGTGGATATTGTTTGGGGGCATATGAGTTTTGCTCGTTAATATGGTAGTTTGTTGACCTGAGATATTATTTAGCATGTTTGGGATACCAGTTCGTTGAATGTGGATATTGTTTGGGGGGTTCTGAGTTTTGCTCGTTAATATAGTAGTTTGTTGACATGTGATATTATTTAGCATGATTGGCATATCAGTTTGTTGAATATGAATATTGTTAGGGGGGTTCTGAGTTCTGCTTGTTAATAAGATAGTTTGTCGATCGGGGATATTATCTAGCATGCCTGGGTTACCATTTTGTTGAATGTGGATATTGTTTTGGGGGTTCTCAGTTTTGCTCGTTAATATGGTAGTTTGTTGACCTGAGATATTATTTAACATGTTTGGGATACCAGTTTGTTGAATGTCGATATTTAGCATGCCCATGATGCATGGATATTTGTATGCTAGGTCTGGATATTTGTATGCCCTATATGGATATTAGTCTGGACTGTGCATATGCCTAATGATTTCTTTACATGTATTTCAGGAATTTTGCAAGATGACAAGATCCAAAAGCTGTTCGATTCCAGCTCCTCCATGAGAAGGGGAGGTGGAGGCACATCACTGGATAACTAGTTTTATCGCGGTTTGTCGATGAACAACTCTTATTTATTATGGATTTGAGTTTGTTATTCTGGAATATTATTATGTTAGGTCTGGATATTAGTTATGAAATGTATGGATATTAATCTGCGCTGTCTGGATTTTATGCTCTCATATTAGTTATGTGAGGTCCAATGTTACTTAAGTGAGTCTGGATATAACACAACCAAATATTCGATCGTCCTAAACTAATATCCGCATAGTTTAATAAAGACATGGATACTGGGTTGGTGAAGGATGGATACTAAACACAGAATAATAGTTCATTTCAACGATGATACTAGTTTCACCGGTGTTATCATCATCATCCGACTCTGAATTGGAAATGAAAAACAACTCAACAAGGACATCAAGGAACATCGCCACAAACCAATCCATGTAAAAGCCACAAACCTTGTCATACACGTCCACATAGACACCCTTCTAATATCCACATCACACTAACTAATATCTAATAGTTGTACCCTAAACCCGAACCCTGAACCCTAAACCCTAAACAAACAAACTAAACCCTAAACTCTAAAATCCTAATCACTAAACTCTAAAACATAAAAAAATATTGTTTTCCCAAGCCGAAAATATTCAAAGGTTCCACACAAATATCCAAACACATGAACTGAATGGATATTTCTTCATGTTCAAATAAATATCCCCACAACCCAGAAAAATATCCCAATATTTCAGAGAAAAAACTTGTGATCAATAAAAGATATTACAACTAAGAATGACAAATATCCACATCACACTAACTAATATCTAATAGTTGTACCTAAACCTGAACCCTAACCCTAACCCCTAAACTCTAAAACTCTAATCATTAAACTCTCAAAACTAAACCATTAAACCCTTAACCCTAAACTCTAAACCTTAACACAAACCTACAGAATAATATCCAAACGTCTCAGACCAATATCTAGTGACACCTAAATAATATTGTAAATATAACAGCCTAATATTCGCCACACACTGACTAATATCTGATAGTTGTACACTAATCCAAATAGTTACCAAAAGTGCTAGATGCTTAAATAAATGTTAGACATCTTAATAGTTACCAAAAGTGCCCCATTAGAATATACAAACGTCCAAGAAAATTTCCGAAAACATGAACTAATATTACTTCAAACCAAAGCTAGACCCTAAACCTTAAACCCTCTTCCTAACACAAACCCTAAACCATAAAAACTATTATTATTTAATGGGCAGTTATCAAAAGTGTCCCATTAGAATATCCAAACGACTCAGTTAAATATACAAAAACATGAACTAATATCAATTCAAACCAAAACTAAACCAATAAAACCTTAACCCTAAACTCTAAACCTTAACACAAACCCTACAGAACAATATCCAAATATCTCAGACAAATATCTAGTGACACCTAAATAATATTGTAAATATAACAGACTAATATCCAAAACACACTGACTAACATCCAACACACACTAAATAATATCCACCATACACTGACTAATATATGATAGTTGTACACTAATCCAAATAGTTACCAAAAGTGCTAGATGTTTAAATAAATGTTGGACAACATC
The DNA here is from genome assembly GCA_964030455.1 of Linum trigynum. NCBI lineage: Eukaryota > Viridiplantae > Streptophyta > Magnoliopsida > Malpighiales > Linaceae > Linum > Linum trigynum. Next base: position 3,877,492 of record OZ034814.1, on the reverse strand, counting down.
TTAATAGTTACCAAAAGCGCCCCATTAGAATGTACAAACGTCCAAGAAAATTTCCGAAAACATGAACTAATATCACTTCCAACCAAAACTAGACCCTAAACCCTCTTCACAACACAAACCCTAAATCATAAAAACTATTATTTAATGGGAAGTTACCAAAAGTGCCTCATTAGAATATCCAAACGTCTCAGTCAAATATACAAAAACATGAACTAATAGCAATTCAAACCAAAACTAAACCCTCAAAACTAAACCATTGAACCCTAAACCCTAAACCTTCACAAACCCTAAGAACAATATCCAAACGTCTCAGACAAATATCTAGTGGCACCTAAATAATATTGTAAATATAATAGACTAATATCCAAAACACACTGACTAACATCCAACACACACTAAATAATATCCACCATATACTGACTAATATCCACCACACACTGACTAATATATAGTTGTACACTAATCCAAATAGTTACCAAAAGTGCTAGATGTTTAAATAAATGTTGGAAAACATTTTAATAGTTACCAAAAGTGCCCTATTAGAATATCCAAAAGTCCAAGAAAATTTCCAAAAATATGAACTAATATCAATTCAAACCTAAGCTAGACCCTAAACCCTAAATCGTAACACAAACCCTAAACCAGAAAACTATTATTATTTAATGGGCCCTCGGCCCATGGGCCCTCAGCGGGCAGCCCTAACTAAGGTCGCAAGCCTTATGTGTTAGGACTTCCTAGTGTGTTTAATTTCCTAGTGTGTTTAATTTGATGTAAGAAACAATATTCCAATCCTTCACAAATTGAAAACCCGAACCATAAACCCTAAACCTTAAACTCTAAATTGGTGTAATAAGTTTCGGGTGGTTGGGTTATTTTGGGGTTTGGTAAATATTAGTTTAATGATGGATATTGGTTTGCGAAGGAAGAATACTAGTTCATTTCAACAATGATGCAAAGTAATATCAACACAATACAGAATAATATCGACTGAAAACAAATAAATATCCACACAAACATACATACTTAAATATCCCATGGCCACGCGGGCCCACAATTTTCGTTCTCTTTCCACTCCTACCCAAAATCCCGCCCAAATTGAAGCTGGGCCCACAAAGCCATTCCTCGGCTCGTCTTCTGCGCCGCACGCTGGGCCGGCTTCTACCCCGAAGCCCATCTCCAGCTCACTTAAGTGAGCCACCACGAGTCCATCTCTCTCCTCCGTTGGATGAAACATGGGCCGACGTGGCCGAAAATCTGGCCCTGTGAGTATCTGCTAAAGAATATAGCAGTTAGCAGATTAACTTATGTGTGTCGCCGGTGTCCGAGAAGAGGAGATGGTCGTCGGCGAGTTCAAACTTCACTGACGGCAGATTCGAAGACAACAAGGAATTTTCCGGGTAGGTTGTTTATTTTCTCATTGTTTTTGTTTTTGTTTTATGGTTACGATTCTGATTAATCTTATTTTGTGTGTTTTTCTTTGGTTTCTAGCCGAGGGAAAAAGACGGCGGTAGTGGAATCAAAGGAAAAGAAACCGCCACCGGCAGCTCTTGGTTTCACCAGCGGCGACGATGACAAGAGGGTAGGTTTTTTTAAATAAAACTGGTATGGTTATTTCGGCGTTTACTCGATCTTTTGTTTATAGATTATGACTCTGGTCTATTGTTTTTGTAGATTTCATGCTTTGAAAGGATTCTGGTATTATCTTTCCCAAACTCAAATTAGACTGGTTAGAGATTTCAAACCGAGATAACTTTTTGTATTGTGGGTTTGAAATTGATGTTTGGTTTGCTGATGACGGGTTTGAAAGCTGGAAATTCTGTGTTGTGATGATTGAATATGGAAATTTGGGGTTTAGGGTCGTTTTTGGGCATTGGCACTTGTTTAGAAATTGTGTTGATTGGGTAAACCGTTAATTGAAATGGATCTTTCAACCTTTGAGATGTGTTTGATTCGGTTTCAATAGAAAATTAGATTATGAGCTTGATATTTTGAAATAAAAACTTATAATGAGACGATCATGAGTGATGATGACGATAAGATACCAACCTGGTTACTTATCGTTTGGTGATGACTCTGTCCCCTCTTTTTGAACTTTTGTGGGTGTGTAAGTGTTGTTTTTCTAACTTTTTGATGTTGTCTTCTTGTCCATTTTGAGCTTTTATGTTGTTGTGCGGATTTGTGAAGAAGTAGATATTGAGTTTTTTTTTTTTTTTAAATTTTCTCAGTTTAACCGTCGCTCTAGAAAGAGAGAGAAGGAAAAGCTGGAAAGTAGAGAGAGAAAAAAGCTCTCCCCTCTCTCCTCCTTTTTCTCCCGTTCTTTTTCCCCGTCATGACCGTTGGAGCAAAACTTCCTTTGGAGAAGGCAGACCATAGCCTTAAACCACCGGATGGCTCGCCGGCGGCCTCACCTGTTCAACCGAGCAAGAAATCGAAATCCACTGCAAGTGAAGGGTTCTCGGGCATGGGTACTATGGACATCTCTGTTGTCACTGCTAGAGTACAAGATGAAGACTCTGCGATGGAAGTCTGGAATTCGGCGGATTCGGGGGCGGCTGAAGCGTCGCCAACCAAATCGAAAGCAGAGGCGTCACGAGCGTCCTACAAGGACTCCTTCTTGGGGAACAAGCCCCAACCAGATATCCCAGAAGGGGATGAATTGATGTCCGACGAATCGGAAGGCGAGGAGGCCGAAGATGATCCGGAGTGCCCTACAATCAGAATAAAGAAACGCACAAATGCCAGAATTCAAAATCGATGGAATAGAGCGGTTACCTTCAGAGTCCTGGGTAAGCATTTCCCCTTTGCCTTCATCCATCGACGAGTGCAGAAAATGTGGGCGAAGATAGGAGGGGTAAAAATTGGGGATATTGGGAATGGATACTGTCAAGCTGTTTTCGACTCGCAGCTGGACTACAATAGAGCTCTTTATGGAGGGCCATGGACGATCGATGATCATTACATTGCGTCGGAGCCTTGAAGGTTAGACTTTGACCCGGGCTATGACACGATCAACAAAACCTCTGTCTGGGTCAGACTTCCACGGCTGCCTCTTGCGTATTTTGACGAGGAGATCCTAAGAGATATTGGGAACAAACTCGGCAGGGTGGAGAAGATAGATTATCAGACTGCTAACGGGTTTCGAGGGAACTATGCCCGGATTTGTGTGGAAATCGACCTGCGAAAGAGGCTTGTCTCGAAGTATAGGCTCAAAAGAAGGGTGAGGAGAGTTGAATATGAGGGCCTCCATACAGTTTGCTTTCACTGTGGGCATTATGGACACTTTGAGAATGACTGCCCGAGAATTGGAATGAAAGAGTCATCATCACCAGAAGAAAGATGTAAGGAAAGTGAGGCATCACCAGTGAGCCAAGAGATTCGACCAGAAGTGATAGAGGATTATGGCCCCTGGATGCTAGCAACAAGACCCAGAAGAAAGAAGCAACCTCCAAGAAGTAGGGAAGTTAAGGAGGATGGTAATGATGAGGAGAATAAGAGAGTTAGTGTCGATTCTGGCTCTCGTTTTGCTGCGCTGGAAGTCGAAGAAGGGAAAGAGGTGCATGATGCAGAGACGGTTAAGGCTCAGGAAGAAACTCTACCAGCAGAGGAGATGAACATTGGTGAAAATAGTAATAGAGGGGATAAAAGAAATGGCATTAAACAGACTTCAGCAGCTGATAATAGGGAGAAAGAAAGAAAGAAGGAAGCTATGTTGCCACTTGTTTCGGGGAATCAAAAGACCTCAGGTAGGAAGGACCAAAAAGTTCCCCCAGAGGTGATCCAACAAAAAATTAAAGGGCCCGAGTCATCTAAGAGCCTGGACTTGTCTTCCTCAAGGACTGCAAGTGAAGGGAAGGTGAGTAAGGCTGGTGCTAGCTTGGGGAACAATGTGGTTGATCCCTCCTTGCTGCGAGGAGGTGGTCACACTCCGGGTAGGAAGCAGGTGAAGCAGGAAACTGATAAGGGCAAAGCAGTAACTGTTAAACCAGGAAACCAGCAGAAAAAGAAAACTCCAGGGACCCGCAAGGACAAGAAGGATCCTGCGAAGGGCTCTGTGAGTACTTTGAACCCCCCAGAAAGTGGGACTCTCAATCCCAGGATGATTGTCTTCGACTCCTGTCCAGGGAAGGAGAAGGATGTTCCAGAAAATGCACACCAGGTACTTCCTGCTGTTGGAACGGATGCGCCAGGAAGTGTTGTGACGGCTATGGCCGTTGACACCTGAGAGACTCCAACATCTGATTTTTGTTCAGGGAAGAACTTTTCTTTCTCAATGATTAAAGTTTTTTCTTGGAATTGTAGGGGTGCCCACCACCCTAAGTTCTTGTCTTCCTTTATGTTTTATAAAACAATGAACCAACCTAATGTTGTGTGTATTTTTGAACCCAGGATCAGTGGGAAGGATGCTATCTCTGTTATCAAGACTATGGGATATGATTCCTGGAAAGTTTCTGATGCTGTTGGGTTTAGTGGAGGAATCTGGGTTCTCTGGGACAGCAAAGAAGTGAACTTGGAGATGGTGGACTGCCATAAACAATTCATTCACCTCAAGTGCTTTGTGGAAAACAAAGAAACTTGCCATTTCACTGCTGTCTATGGAAGCCCCAATGAGTATGATAGGAAAGCCCTATGGGATGCTATCAGAATCATTGACAGTAGAACTCACCTCCCTTGGATGCTCACTGGGGATTTCAACTCCATCACGAGACCTTCGGAGAAGCAAGGGGGAGCTAAGTTCCGGTTTGCTAAAGTTAGAGACTTCTGTGATTGCATCCAGGACTGTGGTCTGATTGACTTAGGGTATACTGGACCGAGCTTCACCTGGTTTACCAAGTCATCCCGGCTTAAGGAAAGACTGGATCGTAGCCTTTGCAATCTGGAGTGGCAGCAGAAGTTCCCAACGACGACTACTTTCCACCTGACGAAGCTCAAATCAGACCACCGTCCCCTCCTCACCTGCACTCAGGGTTCTAGTCTGAAGAAAAGACTTCCGAGGAGGTTTCAGTTCCTGGCGCCATGGCTTGCTCATGAAGACTTTTTCCCTTTCCTGTCTGCAGCTTGGCAGACTGGGGGTGATTTTGTGGCCTCTTTGCAGGGGGTGACTAAAGACCTTGAGAAGTGGAATAAGGAGGTTTTTGGTAACATCTTCAAGAGGAAAAGGGTTCTCTCCAATAAACTCAACTCCCTGGAGTTTATAAACGAGAGAAACCCAACGACGAGATCTAGAATGGAAGAACAAAGGACGAGGGAGGATTTGGAGGACACTCTCTGGCAAGAAGAGTTACTCTGGATCCAAAAGTCTAGGGCTAACTGGCATATTCATGGAGACCAGAACACTCGCTTTTTCCATAATAGTACACTGGGAAGAAGGAAGAGAAACACGATTTCGGGGCTTAGAGATGAACAAGGCAATTGGGAGATCAACCCGGATGTCCTTCTTAACATGGCAAGAGAGTTCTTTGTCAAACTCTACACCAGTGAGGAGGAGGAGGTTCGACCTTGGGTGGCTGCTGCTTTCCCCCCCCCCCCCATTGATGATGCCCTATTGAAGAGGGTTGGCGCCATTCCTGCAGTCGAGGAAGTGAAAGCGACCATTATGAGTATGAATGGACTCAAAGCGCCAGGGAAGGATGGTTTCCAAGCCATCTTCTTCCAAAAAGCTTGGGACATTGTGGGTTCTGATTTCACAAGCTGCATTACTTCCTGCTTCAGAGACCCTGAGAAAATCCAGTGGATCAATGATACTCTCCTTGCATTGATTCCCAAAGTCGATTCACCTTCAGCTATGAATCAGTTTCGACCTATTAGCCTCTGTAATGTGAGCTATAAGGTAGTGGCGAAATGTATTGCTAACAAGCTGAAGGATCTGATGCCTCGTCTTGTTCACCAGAACCAATCGAGCTTCGTACCCAAACGTCACATCTCCTCTAATATCCTGATCCTTCAAGAAACAGTCCATTCCATGGCGAGAAGAACAGGGAAGAAGGGGTGTATGCTTCTCAAAGTGGATCTCGCCAAAGCATATGATCGTATTGCTTGGCCCTTCTTGGAGGAGACACTGAAAGCCACCAAGCTGCCTGACTCGACCATCAACCTTATCATGAAGTGTGTGACGACGACAAAATTCCAAGTACTTTGGAATGGGGGAGAAACCGAGACCTTCACACCATCCAGAGGCCTTCGTCAGGGATGTCCCTTATCTCCCTATCTCTTTACTTTATGTGTTGAGAGACTGAGCCATTGCATTTTTGAGGAGGTTAACTTAGGGAACTGGAAACCTGTGTGTTTGTCTATTGGTGGCCCTGCTTTGTCTCACTTGTTTTTTGCCGACGATCTGGTGTTATTTGCTGATTCTAGTCTTAAGCAAGCTGAGGTGGTTATGAACTGTTTGAATTGTTTTTGTGCTGCGTCAGGAGAATTGGTTAGCAAAGACAAATCTAGGGTCTTTTTTTCCAAAAATGTTAACTCTCACAACAGGACTGCCATTTGTAACTGCTTAGGAATTCAGGAAACTTCGGATCTTGGTAGATACTTAGGAGTTCCTGTGTTACATGGGAGACTTACTAAGTATACTTATAAGTACATTTTGGATAGAATTGATCAGAAGCTTACTGCCTGGAAAGCTAAGACTCTGTCACTTGCGGGCAGGGTTACTCTTGCCTTGTCAGTTTTGAATGCAATCCCCACCTATGCTATGCAGACTTCTTTTCTCCCTGTCTCGGTTTGTGATGAGATAGATAGAAAAATCCGTAGCTTTGTTTGGGGGTCTGAAGTTGGGAAAAGAAAGGTGCATTTGGTCAGTTGGGATACAATTTGTAAACCTAAAAAGATGGGAGGGCTAGGGCTTAGATCGGCTCGCAGTTTGAACCTTGCTTATATGATTAAACTTGCATGGCAGATCCTGAACAATGACTCTGACCTCTGGGTGCAGGTTCTGCAGGGAAAATATTTCAAACACAAGGAGGGGAATATCGTGTCAATGAAGACAAGTAATCACTCTAACTTGTGGAGAGGAATTATGAAAGCCATGCCGCTGATGAAAAGCGCCACCTGCTGGAGCATTCGTAATGGAAGGTCTACAGGGTTTTGGACCCATCCTTGGCTTGATAGTGGGATTACCCTTCAAGACTTCCTCCAGAAGGACATCACTGATGAGGAGCTCACCTCGACAGTTGCTGATTGGACCACGGAGACAGGTGAGTGGGATCTGGGGAGACTTAGAGATCTACTCCCTAATGACATTCTTTTGATGATTGTAGGGATGGACACGCCAGACCCTGATGCAGGAGAGGACATGACGATCTGGGGACCTGAACCTGATGGGAAGTTTCGGCTTAAGTCAGCATACAGACTTGCTGCAAATGAGATGGAGGAGGAGCCGGTGAAGATTTGGAAGGAGTTGTGGCGATGGAAAGGGCCAAGCAGGGTGAAACATTTCCTCTGGTTGGTAGCCCACGATCGGCTTCTTACCAACAAGGAACGTACCAGGAGGCAGCTTACAACGATTAGCTGCTGCCCACACTGTCCAAACTGCGAGGAAAGCACTGAACACATTATGCGGAGCTGCAGAAAAGCGTCCACAATTTGGTCGAAGATGAGGAGCAGTTTGAAGCTCACCAATATGTCTATACCTTTCCAGGATTGGCTATTGGACAATATCAGTGATGATGAAACTGGAGTCGACTTCGGTATCATTTGCTGGCACCTCTGGAAGCAAAGGAATGAGGAAGCGATGGAAGGTAAAAGATTCTCGGAAGAAGGGCTGCTCCACCGGATCAAAGCATGGATCAACATCTTCAGGAAAGCCCAACAGAACTTCCAGAACTCCTTGACCCTGCAGGTTAGATCGTCCAAGCGTGTCCAAATCGGATGGAAAGCTCCTGCTGTCGGATGGGTCCAAGTAGCAACGGATGGATCGGTCCAGCTACCCGAGGGAAAGGCTGCTGCAGGAGGTCTCATTCGAGACCATCTGGGTAATGGCCTTGCAGCCTTTGTTAGCAATCTTGGATGCTGCTCAATAACGAGAGCAGAATTGAAAGGCATCAAAGAAGGGCTGAAGTTGGCTTGGAGCAAAGGCTTCAGGAAAGTTTGCTTGATTTTGGACTCGTCCACTGCTATTAGTATCATCAAGAGCAGGAGGAATGAGGATCATTACTATGAGCTTATTGCACAAAGTATTAGGAAGCTTTTGAGTTTAGATTGGGAGGTTACTATATCACATGTGTATAGGGAGTCTAATTCTGCTGCTGATTTTCTCGCAGCTAGAGGTCACGAATCCCCTTTTGGCACACATCCGTTCGATGTGAGCAACCCGGGATTGAAACATTGGATCTTGTATGATGCTATGGGTATTTCCCAGGAACGGATTATTAGTAATATGAATTAAGACGCCTTTGGCGTCGTCTTTCCACCAAAAAAAAAGATATTGAGTTTTTTTTTTTTTTTTTTTGCCCTCCTTTGTCTCTCTTTGTGGCTGCACGTGGCTAAGAAGATAGGGGATTTTGTGGTGTTCTATTTTTGCTGTGATTTGTTTGTGTATTTTCGTAGCCAAGAAGAAGAGAAGAAGCAGAGATTTTGCAGGTTCTTCGTGTTGTCTATCGATCAGAGGAGAAGAAGAAGCCGGGACACGAAGCTTGGGGAAGAATAAAAAGAAGAAAAGGAGGAGGTGTCTCTGGGAAAGGGAAAGGATCAAGAAGTCTGGTGACTCTCTGTTTTTTCTACTGCCTCTATCCTCAAAGAGGGTAGGACGTGTTTTCTATTTTATAGCAGAAGAGGCATTTAGTGGGAGTTTTTATTGGCTAATATGGGCCTGCTCCGGTTTGACCAGTCCGGTTTGACCAAGATTGGATCTGGTCCGAGTCTGGTTGGGCTAGTTTGTTACATTTGGGCCTGGGTTTTGACTTCTGGGCTGGGTTGGCTAGAGTTGGCTTGGGCTTGGCTTTTGTTTGATCCGACAGACCTGGACCTTTTTATTCTTGTAATTGTAACTAGTCGTAAATGCAATTGTAATTATTTGTTGTAAATGCAATTGTAGTTATTACATATTGTTATAATCAAGATTGCAACTTATTGAGATTGTTTTTTACTTTTAATTTTCATTTATTGTTACAAAATTAAAGCCCGACTTCATGCTTCAAATTAAATCAACTTTATTGAATTGATTAACCATCGCAACAAACCAACTACGAAATTGGATTGGCCAAGTCCAATGTGATCTTGAACTTTATCAACCTTCTTAGATTCACTACTGCCAATCTCATTGAGTCTACGTAAACAACCATAAATTTGTATTAATTCAAATATTTAGATAAAAGGACAGTTAAGATTCTTAATTGTCCATCTCAGCCGAATTTTAAGTGTCCTAATCAACCTAGACAAAATGGGGTGTCTACAATTGTGAAAAGAAGTGTCCTTCAAGAATGGTAACTTCCCTTTTCTGTGAAAGGATGTGTCCTTTCGGGAATGTAACTACCTTTTTCTGTGAAAGGATGTGTCTCTTTGGAAGATAACTGGACATAACTCTTTTTTAACACGACGAGAGAATTCTTCTTCTTCCCATTTCCTTCTCTAGTTTATAAATACAAAAGTCTGCAAGATTGCTGCTTCCAGACTTTGAATTGAAGGGACTCCTGGGGGTGATTTGCTCAAGCCTACCAGCAATTTGTAGTGGGGGCAAATAACACTCCAAGGAGAGTGAATCATTCACGCCTTCGATCAATTCTTTCCTACCAGTTCCTGACAATCTTATAGGGTTATTTCTTGAAAAATGAATTTTGAAGTGGAGAGTACGTTGAAGGCGCATGCTATTCACAAATGGATTCCGAATCACTTATTTGGATAAATTTGCATGGTGAGAGAGGAACTCAATTCCTGTACCGTCCGAATGGATGATGAATTGATGCATAAGGATCGAGTTCTAGAAAGGAAGAAATGATGTCATGGTCTAATTTTGCTTCTACCAGTTGCTTCCGAAAGGAAAGAAGCATTTTGGCATCCCTAGAAACCGGTAACACCTTGTCCCTTTTTATTTCTTAGAATTGAGAGTGGGATTGATTTCGATAGCAAGATATGTTTTGTGCACTGTAACTGGCTGCGTATATTCGTTTTAATTGGTCATGAAGTAATCATAATGTATTTTGTAAATAATCAATCCGTGTGCATGGATTGCATGATTATGAGAAATTGCATGAAATTGTTATACTGAGTTTATATATACTGGTATATATAAAAATATATATCGTGAGTTTTGGTGGAATAGCAACCGGTCAATTCTCATTTGATTACTGGTTCTTTCCCAAAAGAAAATTGAATCATGAATTTGATTGTTTATCTTTTTTGGTGTGGTCAATTTGCTGGTTATTCTGAATTGGGCTCTTATAAATTAAAGAAATACTTGGTTCCTTTTAATCTGTTCCTTTTTGTATCAGAGGTGGATTGGTTAGTGAGAATGGATGATTCTATTCGAGATATTATGTTCTTGTTCAATAATTGGACATTAATAATATAACTTTACATGATGCATAAGAAAGCTTGCCATTTTCTGGGGACAATGACATAAATATAGTTTTTTTTTTAAACTTACCACGAATATGGCCAATTAATAACTATTGACAAAGATATTGTGTTTTATACATCAGAATTGGCGGGTACACCTGAGACTCAGGCGCCGCCGCTTAAGACTTGGTTTTTGGACCGTTTTATTAGACTCGGGCGGTGGCGCCCGAGTCTCAGGCGGCGGCGCCCGAGACTGAAGCGAGTAGGTGGGAAATCAAGACTCCGGCGGTGGCGCCCGAGACTGAGGCGAGTAGGTGGATTGGCCACCCACCCTATAAAACCCAGACAGACATTTCGTTTCAGATTCACACCACAAAAAAAATCGTCCAAAATAGAGGAGAGAGCTCTGGTTGCTGCTGCAAAAATGGCTAGGTAAGAGACACATTTATTTTTGTAATTATATTATTCAAATGCTATTATGATTGTGTTTAGTTTTTAATTAGTGAGTTTGTTTTTTTGTAGTGATTTTAGAAGATTTGAACTAGTTGTTCGGTGGAAATCGGAGAAAGTAGAGGATAATTTGGGTGTCAAATTCGTTGGTGGTAGTAGTTTTCAGTTGACGGTTCCATCCAGAGTCACATATCACAAACTTTGTGAGACTCTAATTCCGAGAATACGGCGCAGAGACGAAGCAGTAAAAGATAGTGATGTGATCACAGGTTTCACTTACCGTCTTCCAGAATGGCAGAATGATGTTTTATTTCATTATGCGTTACCTATTGTGGATGATGATAGCTTGGATGTGCTTTGGAATTTTATGGCACAAAATCCTTATTGTTTGGGTGCTGAGATACATGTTGAGCTCAGTGATGATCAGGGTGGAGATGAAGAAGATGATACATGGAGCGTGCCATCCGATCATGACTATGATCACGGTGATGACGGAGAGGAGGAAGATGAGGAGGAGGAGGAGGAGGAGGAAGGAGAGCAACTTAATTATCCTCCATATTTTTACTTGCAGGGCAATGAAGATGACGAAGAATTTGCACTTGCTTATTCATATGGCGTAATTCCAATGCCTATTGTTGATAGTTTTGAAGGAGAATTCTACAAGGGGCAGATATTTCACTCGAAACAAGCTGCACAGATGGCGATTAAACACCACGCACTACAACGCAACTTTCTATATGGCGTGGTGGAGTCGTCACCTTCAATATGGAAGGTCAGATGTTTGAGGCACAAGGATGACAATTGTCCTTGGATGGTGCGGTTTGGATGTCGAGATGTTGGGGGCGAATGGACTGTGAGAAAAGCTGAGTTGGTGCATTCTTGTAGCAGTACGACTCAACCGACGGATCATCGCCATCTTGATGTCGACATGATATCTGAGGCCGTCAAACATTTGGTACGTGCCCAACCAAATCTGAGTGTTCTAACTGTTCAAGCCGAGTTGAAAGATAAGTTTAATATGCAAGTTACTTACAAGAAGGCTTGGTATGGGAAACAAAGAGCATTGGAGAAGTTGCATGGAAATTGGGAAGAATCCTACGATTTTTTGCAAACATTCTTGCGGGTGGTCAAGAGAAAAATGCCAACATCGGTGATTGATTGGGTAACAGTTCCTTCGACTCAACCTGGTCATTTAATATTTCAGCGAGTATTCTGGGCTTATGGACCTTGTATAGATGGATTCAAGAATTGTCCAGGCGTCATGGTTGTGGATGGAACATTTCTTACTGGGAAGTATAAAGGAGTGCTACTCATGGCGAGCTCATTTGATGGCCGGAGGAAGATTTTTCCAATTGCATTTGCCATAGTGGAGAGCGAGAATACTGAGAGTTGGCCATGGTTCATGAGGAAGGTTCAGGGTTTGACTGATCGAAATGATGTATGCATCATCTCAGATAGACATGCAGGACTCTATGAATCCATGAATAACATCGGAAGAGGTTGGGAGTGGAGGTGGTGCATGCGACACTATGCAAGCAATTTGCAAAGGAAGACTCGAAGCAAAATTATGTATAATCAACTATTTCGAGTCGGTAAGCTTTCTTCATTTAATTTTGTTATTTGTTTTCATGTAATTTTGTCATGAATTTATCTAACACGTGTTGTGGTTTATTTTGTTAGCCGGAGAAAAACGGTTGGAGAAGTTTGATCGTCAAGTTGAGCAATTTAAGAAGGTGGCCGCTGATAGAAATATTTCATGTGATAACTGGGTGGATCAACATCAGATTCGTTGGAGTTTAGCACATGATAACTACAATGGTGGGGGTCGTTGGTCTATCCTGACATCCAACATGGCAGAAAGCGTCAATGGTGTTTTCAAAGGTATTCGTGCACTTCCGATAGCTTCTCTTGTGCAGCATACCTATTGGCGATTGGTGGAGAAATTCGATATGTATAGGTTGGAGACAGGAGCAGAAATTAGAAGTGGCGGTTCACATGAGGCTCAGAATGTGGCTGATGAGGCTCATGCTGTCTCATGCCAAACTGCCGGAGCACGCGGTCTGGATGATGCCACATCACCGATGAAAAGCAGATAAGTGGCACTACTGCTCGAAATGTCTCCGACTGTAGCACACTACCTCTGAGATGAAGTGCTCTCTCAAAGTAAGGTTGCCACTACATTAAATCCAAAAATTATCGTTATTATCCCTAAATCTAAAAAAATAAAACAAATGAAAACTATTATATAAAATGAAATGTTATATACTAACCACCACGGTGTCCATCGCGTCAAACCACAGCTTGTACTGGAATAGCTGGTCACCATACTGACGACTGTTGGCCGAAAGCCATCGAAGACCACGTGGGAATGCATCCTCGGTGGCCTGTGCCCTCGTCTCCTCGTCTCGAGGTGCCAGATGTGGGAATCGCTCCCACGCCCAAAACTGCAGTAGGGCGACCCATCCACCAAGGTCACCGCTAAGAGAAGTGCCGGTATGCGTAATGTGCAAAGTCGACCTACCCATCTCACGGTACAGGTAGGATAAAACAGCAGCTCCCCAGGCAAACCGTCCAGCTCTCTCCCAATCCTCAATCAGAAGTAGGTACTGTAGGTGCACCGTACTTCCAGACCGATCCGAGAAAAGTACACCTCCAAGCAGAGATAGAGCATAAGCTCGTGCAAACTGCTCTATAACCTCCTGTGATGCATTCTCCGGCAGATGACTGAATTCAACCCTCAGCCAAACAATCCTAACAACAGCGACACTGCCTACAAGATCGGCCGGAACTCGTCCCAACAGTCTCAAACACATCGCCGACCACTCCTCATCCGGTATATCAACTACGACGGCATCACCGTCGATCGCCAGACCGGACAGTGTAACAACGTCCTCTAACGTGATCGTCATCTCACCACACGGTAGATGGAAGGTCGACGTCTCGGGGCGCCACCGCTCTACGAGCGCAGTAATCAAACTAGCATCGGGGTTCATAGGGACTAGGGCCACGACACTAAACAAGCCTGCCGCTTCGAGATATGGCCGATAAAGCTCATGGTAAGGTACTAAAATGGTCGTACCTCGAACATGGTACGGTCGATCACCAGCCTATAGTGCACAAAACTTATATTAATTCATTTTCATTCGTAATAATTCTAATTTCACCTAATAAATTCTAATCTGTCTTATCTAACATAAAATTATACTAATTTCACCTAACAGTTCAGTTCAGTTCACTACCTAAAATAATCTAATTAGCTAATTAACTTTACATGAATAATTATCAAATACTTACCTCGTTTGTCCAAACAGAGTCGATACGATGTTGGCCGTGTCCCCAAAGAAGTGTCGGATCGACCGGACTTGGATCAATTGTCGTCGGCGGTAATCTCATCGAATAAGGATCCATAAGCCTCGGAACTGCAAAACCAAAGCAACAAAACATTAAAAAAAACACAAAACATTAAAAAAAAATCAAACTGCCGACGAGAGTCTCACCGCGCAAACGGCCGCCGGCTCCACCACGACCTCGCCGACCTCTACCTCTGCCTCTGCCGGCGGCGACTGGTTCTTCGTCGGAGGACATCTCGGGCGGCGGCGGTTCAGTCCAAGGCGGCGGCGCTCCTCTCTGCGGCGGCGGCGCTCCTCTCTGCGGCGGCGGCGCCCGAGTGTGCGGCAGCGCCCGAGTGTGCGGCGGCGGCGCCTGAGTCTGGGACGGTGCTGCGGGCGGCGGGCGGCGGTTCGGGGTTGGGGTGGAGGAAGAAGAAGGAGGGAGAGGGGTCTGCTGGTTCGGGGTTGTGGGGAGGAAGAAGAAGGGAGGATATGTGTGGTGGTGGGGAGGGGATAAGGTGGGAGGGTATCAGGTGGGAGGGGCCCGTCCAAAATTTAAAAAAAATTAGTCCGGGGCGCTCCCGCCTGAGTCTCGGGCGCCAGCGCCTCAGACTAATTAAAAAAATTTGTCTGAGGCGGGGCCGCTTGAGACTGGGGCGCCGGCGCCCAGGACTGGGTAAAAATTTAGTCCCGCCTGAGTCTCAGGTGGTCCCGCCCCAATCCTTACTAAAAACCACAATATCTCTGTAAATAGTTTTTAATTGGCCATATTCGTGGTAAATTAAAAAAAAAACTATATTTCTGTCATTTATCCCCATTTTCTGTTGGCCATGGTAATTGCCATGAATATTAGGGCATATAAATGTCAAACGATGATGTTCACTCGTGTATGGTTTGGGCAGATCCATGTTCTGGTGTAGCGTGTGTCTGGAAGAAAAAGAATGATGATCACCTTGATTTGATTAAGTGATATCAAATACTTTTGTAGTTTTGTACTATTTGATATGAGAACAAACTTATAATTTATATTACGAGAAAAGATTAAGAAAATTCAATTGTGTTTGAATTTGGAAGAATTCATGTTGATTTCTTGAAACAAATTTTGTCACCAAAATTTGTTCATGCTTGCAAGATGCAACAATTTGATTTATGTAACAAAATTGTTTGAGTTGTGATCTTGAAATAAATTGAAATTATGGTGAAAAGTGTTTCCCCGACATGATAATTTGTTTATCATGTATGTGATTTATGACTTCATGTTTTCTATGCCATGAGGGTAAGGAAAGTGAAGTTAAGATGAATTCTTATAGGGATTGAATAAACTTGCCAAAAAATGGTGATCATTAAAATAATTATCGCCAAATTGTTTATTGTATATGTACACTATACCATTGGAATTTTTTTTGACATATGACTATTTTGTGAAGCTATTGGTCAGAATTGTTTATGGTATATGTGGACATATACCATTGGAAAACAATTTGGCATAAGAGCTCAATTGAGATGCCTTATTGAACTTAAAGTCTGAATTACTAGACCATTGACTTAGAATATTCATTTGAATTCCTTGTGGTATGTCAAAGTTACCTTGATGAAAGTCATTGGTAAGTAATTAGATAGTATTTCCAATACAATCTGTAAATGCAACTGAATTACTTGTGACATCTCATATTGCCTTGACCAATACCATTGGCAAGTAATTAGATGATATTTCTAATAATATCTGATTTATTTGTGGTATGCTAATCCAATTAGTCCATATCATTGGTAAACAATTAGATCAATGTAATGGTTGAAAGTTCAATAAGTAAAACCATGGAAAATAAAATGGAATTATTCCATGATAGTTTGACAAGTGGTAGAATTGTGGGGGAGATGGTTTCGATTCTAGTTGGATTACAAGTGCCAGTGATAATAAATCTACAACGATTGGATTTTAACACTAGGTGATGGAGTTGTTTCTTGGACTTCGAAGAAACAAACGTGTGTTACACACTCCACTATGGAAGATGAATCCCTAGCCTTTGCGGCGGCCGGAAAAGAGGCAGAATGGCTAAGAAATATGTTGTTAGATATAAAGTTGTGGTCACAACCAATGTCCACCATTTTTGTCTTTTGTGATAGTGAGGCTATTTTGTCTAAAGCTTATAACAAGATTTACAATGATAAGTCTAGACATATAGCCTAAGACATGTTTACGTTAGTATTTGATACCTAATTGAATCATTTCTATAGTGTATGTAAGATCATGCAATATTTTGGCAGATTCTCTTACCAAGGGATTGCCAAGGGGCATGATCTGTGAGACATCCCAAGGGATGGGATTGAGATATTTTGTATAGTTAGAAGTAATGGGAACCCAATCTTTTCTTTAGATATTCACTAATTAAAAGGTTCAATGTGGTAATAACAAGTTACTCTAACTGAGGTACTAATTTTTTGTACAAGTAAACTAGTTCAAAGAAGGGTGAGTTATAGAACTCTTGATATGAGTTATAGAACCCTTAATGAATTCATTTGGAACGTCACCTATGTGAGCATTAAGAGAGGTGTCGCTCTAACAAAAGCAGATGTCAACTTTTGTGTATGCTCATAAAACAGGATCAGCACATGCCCATAATAGTGCTACCCTTGTTGGTGGTTGTGGTTTACAGAATAGACAAATACGTGTGTGGCATCTCCGGTTATAGCTTTGGACCGTGACTCCTAGGCTTAAGTCCGTCACTGATTCGCTATCAACTTTGAGTTGCTTACACTAGGTAAAGGTTCAAATCGAAAAGATACCTTTATGTATGATTTACTTGTTCGATACGATATTTTCAACTCTTGTTGACTAAGTGGGGGATTGTTAGAGTTAGTCAATAGAGTTGTAATGTCACATTTATGGGAGAAGAAAAGTATAAGAATTGAGTCTTTTGGCAGTTTAATTAATTAGTTAATTTTATATTAATTAATTAACATTTGAATATTGTGAAAAGAAGTGTCCTTCTAGAAAGGTAACTACCCTTTTCTGTGAAAGGATGTGTCCTTTCGGGAAAGGTAACTACCTTTTTCTGTGAAAGGATGTGTCTTTTTGGAAAGTAACTTCTAGTTTTCACAAGTATAAATAGATGACTGTCATAACTCTTTTTTAACACGACGAGAGAATTCTTCTTCTTCTTCTTCCTATTTCCTTCTCTAATTCATAAACACAGAAGTCTGCAAGATTGCTGCTTCCAGACTTTGAATTGAAGGGACTCCTGGAGGTGATTTGCTCAAGCCTACCAGCAATTTGTAGTGGGGGCAAATAACACTCTAAGGAGAGTGAATCATTCACGCCTTCAATCAATTCTTTCCTACCAGATCCTCACAATCGTGTCTCCCCTGCTCTACCTTCATTCTTATTTATAGCCTACAGATAGAACTCGGGAACTTGGTGTTAAAATATATTAGCTTAAGTACCAATGTGTAATTAGCCACAATTGTTTAATGTAATTAGAACTAGGGTTAATCTCCTATATAGGAGCCGGCCATACATCCCTGTACAATTAACGAGTATAGTGAAAACCTATTGAAGAGCACAGCCTCTTCCGTGGACTAGTCCTGGCAACAGGGATACCACGTTAAACTCCGTGTGTTCTTTACTTTCAGCTTGATTCTTTACATGGTATCAGAGCCTCCGTGCTAAAGGTTAGTTCGTTCTTCTTGGTGGATTCGGATCTGCAGCGTTTGAGTTTTCTTTCCCTTCCTTGTTACGATCGTCGTTGGCGCTTGGATTGGAAGTTTGTGCTGCTGTTAGGGTTCCGCCGTCAGGGTCTTCGCGCGCCAGTTGAGGTCTGTTGTTTGGTGTTGGTGTGCAAGTTTGGGTCGTCGTTATTGGGTTTCTTTCTGCGCTGGTTGGGTTTCGTTTGTGCAACGTGGTTATTATGGATTTCTCCAAAATGGAAGCAGTCACTACTAAGTTTGATGGTCGTAATTTTTCAATATGGGAGTTTCAATTCCGCAATTTTGTGGCGGGTAAGAGGCTTCTTCCAATTTTATTGGGTGAAGTTAAGGCTCCAATGGAGGGTACTGATGCGGCTGATGCGGTTGATTGGCATGCTGCCAATGCCCAGATTATTCATTGGTTGGTGGCTACGGTGGACATTCCGACGGCTCTCAGCCTTCGTCGATTTCGCACGGCGCATGAGATGTGGAGTTATATCTGCACTACCTATTCGCAAAATACAGCCTCCCATCAGTTTGAGATGGAAGGAGAGATCGCTCGTCTTGCTCAGGGCGATCGCGATGTTCGCGTCTATTATCAAGAGTGTCTTCATTTGTGGACGGAATACGACTTGCTGACTGTCCCTCTTGTTCCCGATGTTGCTGCTGTGGCAGTTCAGGCCGAGCGAGATCGCACTCGTGTTCTTCAATTCTTAGCGAAGCTTCGGCCTGAGTTCGAACCCATCCGAGCCTCATTGATTCATCGCAATACTACGAGTGTTGATTCTGTTGTTGCTGAGCTTATGCGGGAGGAGACCCGACTTCGTAGTCAATCCCAGATTGATCATGCCACTCCACATGCTGAACCCGCCTTTGCTGTAGGCCGCCCGGCTGCTGTCTCTCGTCCCTCCTCTGGTCGGCCGACTTCAGCTGCCTCTACTGGGACGGTGACGTGCTTCTTCTGCCAGGAGACAGGTCACGTTCAGACCTACTGCATTTTTTGTAAAAGTTCAGGCCATATTGTCTCTGAGTGCCCCACGTTACGACGGCGGGGGAAGTTGCGTCCTGTTCCCTCCTTTGGTAGCTCGACTTCCCGGGCTGTGGCATATCCGGTGACTGCTGAATCCTCGGCTTCTCTTACTCGTGATCAGGTCAACCAGATGGTTCAAGACGCTCTTCGTGATGCTCTCTCGTCTGCGTTCTCAACTGGTCTCCCATCTGGTAAGTCTCTTCGTTGGATGTTGGATTCTGCAGCTTTTAATCACATGACGCATCATCGTTCTGCATTTGGGACTTTACGTCCGATATCTCCTATGAGTCTTCAAGTAGCTAATGGGGCAACTCTCCCCGTTCAGGGTGCTGGTACTGCTAGTACTGGTTCAGTGTCTCTCCCTGACACTCTTTATGTTCCTCAGCTCGTTCCCAATCTGGTATCCGTTGGTAAGCTCACAGAGGATGGTTGTGATGTCGTGTTTGATTATGCTGGGTGTGTTGTGCAGGATCGGGAGACGGGGAGGGTGCTCGGGACAGGAAGTAAGGTGGGCCGTTCATTTATCCTTGATGATCTACGTGGGCGTGCATGCATGGAACCACAGGGTGCATGGGATGGTGGTGGCACGTCGCCTACATTGGGTCACCAAGGGAAGTCTGGGCCGCAGCAAGCTTGTGATGGGTCCAAGGAGACTTGTGATGAGATTTTATCTAAGGAGAATGACTTTGATGCTCCTGTTTTTAGTTCGAATATTTCTGTTGATTCATTATGGGATTTATGGCACAATAGGTTGGGTCACCCTCATGATGGGAGATTAAAGACTATGTTTAGCAATAATTTGTTGCCGGATAAATTGGATTTGGTGAAGTATGCTGGGGATTTTTCGGATTGTGTGAGCTGTTTGGAGGCAAAAGCTTCTCAATCTTCTTTCTCATCTAGCGACACTGTCTATGATGAACCGTTCGATTTGGTGCATTCTGATCTTTGGGGCCCCTCTCCCGTGCCGGATAAATTGGATTTGGTGAAGTATGCTGGGGATTTTTCGGATTGTGTGAGCTGTTTGGAGGCAAAAGCTTCTCAATCTTCTTTCTCATCTAGCGACACTGTCTATGATGAACCGTTCGATTCGGTGCATTCTGATCTTTGGGGCCCCTCTCCCGTCACTTCGCGATTAGGATACCGGTATTTTGCTTTGTTTATTGACCATACAACTCGATTTACTTGGGTTTACTTCCTAAAACAGAAATCTGAGTTAACTAAAGTGGCCAAAGAGTTTGTGCAAATGGTGAAAACTGAGTTTGGCAAAACGATCAAGGTGTTGCGATCTGATCCCGGTGGCGAATACACGCCTAATGAGCTTCTGGCATTCTTCAAAGCAGAAGGTATTCTTCCCCAACAATCATGTCCGGGTGTTTCACAGCAGAACGGTGTAGTCGAACGTAAGAACGGGCATGTACTGGAATTGACAAGAGCTATTCTGTTTTTCTCAAAGGTCCCAACGGGATTTTGGGTGGAGGCGGTTCATACCATTGTCTATCTGATTAACAGTCAGATAACTCCGCTGCTCGGCCAACGATCTCCTTATCAGGCTCTATACTCGAAGCTTCCAGATTATTCTTTTCTCCGGATCTTTGGGTGTACCTGTTTTGTTCTACTGCAGAGAAAGGAGCGGCACAAACTGGCTCCAAAGGTTGCTCGGTGTATATTTATGGGGTACAGTGACAAGCATAAAGGTTATATGTGTTATGACCCAGTGGCTCGTCGTATGAGGGTAGCATATCATGTTAAATTTCTGGAGAATCATATGCACTATCATTCATCACCTACTGAGGCTAGCACTGCCGAGACTTTAGCCTTCCTGCAGAACTGGCCGAGTTTTGAAACTACTCCTTCGATCCCTCTCGAACTTACTACTGATTCCAGTTCCACGAGTTCCGGTACCCACGGTGAGCCCACCTCACCTACTGCTTCGGGGCATGGTAGTCCCTCTTCCTCGTCGGGTTCCACGAGTCGCGACTCTTCGTATGGAGCGTCGAGCACATCGGGATCTTCTTCCCACTCCGCGTCGTCGAGTCCCTCGAGCGCCTCTTCTGGGTCTTCGTCTACAGCTACAGCCCAGTCGACACCTCCTACACCGCCTGTTCTTCCTCTACGCCGCTCCGCCCGATCCACATTAGGCCGTCCTCCGGCCCGTATGAGTGACTTCATTAGCTATTCTACAGAGCCGATTTTTGTTCCTCGTTCTTATTCTCAGGCTGTTCGTGATCCTCGTTGGAACTCGGCCATGCGGGTTGAGATGGACGCGTTAGAGGAGAATCATACGTGGGAGCTTGTTCCCCGTCTGGATGGGATGTCCGTTATTGGTTGTCGATGGGTTTATACTGTCAAAATGCTCCCAGATGGTGCTGTTGATAAGTTTAAAGCTCGCTTGGTTGCACAGGGATTCAAGCAGGAGTATGGTATTGACTATGAGGAGACGTTTGCCCCAGTTGTCAAAATGCAGACTGTTCGATCAGTGTTTGCGGTTGCTTCTATGCAAGGTTGGCCTCTCCTTCAACTTGATGTGAAGAATGCCTTTCTTCATTGTGACTTAAAGGAGACAATATATATGGAGAGACCTCCGGGCTATGATACAGGTGATTCTTCTATGGTTTGCAAGCTTGTTCGCTCTTTGTATGGGCTCAAACAGGCACCTCGTGCTTGGTTTGAGAAATTTCATAGCACTCTTACTCAAGTGGGCTTCGCTCAGAGTGTGAATGACCCCTCTCTGTTTACTCGGAATACTGTTGATGGTATTGTGGTTCTCCTGGTGTACGTCGATGATATGATTATTACGGGTAGTGATCCGGATGGCATTCGTGACATTACAGCTATACTGCGAAATGCTTTTAACTTGAAAGAAATGGGGGAGGTGTCATACTTCCTTGGGCTCGAAGTTCATCGGTCTTCGCAAGGGTTGTTTGTGTCTCAACGGAAATACATTCTGGATCTCTTGGACTCGGCGGGCTTTTCTGATTGTGTTCCCTGCTCCACCCCCATGGAGCAAAATCTTAAGTTGAGCAGAGACCAGGGGGAAGTGATGAGTGATCAATCGGTTTACAGGAGCCTAGTTGGGAGTCTCATTTACTTAACTCACACTCGCCCGAACATTTCTTATGCGGTTCAGGTTGTAAGTCAGTATATGGGAAGAGCGACTAATCTTCATTTGGCAGCTGTTCACAGACTTCTGCGATATCTAAAGCAGACTCAGGACGTCGGGATGTTCTTTCCCGCTGAAGGTGAACTGACTGTAGAAGCTTTTGCAGATGCAGACTACGCTGGGTGTGTGGACACTAGGAGGTCAACGTCGGGCTGGTGTATTCGGGTTGGAAACTCCTTTGTATCATGGCGTTGTCGGAAGCAGGATAAAGTGTCCAAGTCCTCCACTGAAGCCGAATACAGGTCGATGTCTGAGGTCAGCTCAGAGTTGGTATGGATACATCGTTTGCTTGAAGAGTTGGGCGTACGTTGTTAGGTCCCGATGCGGCTCTATGGGGATAACACTAGTGCGATACAGATTGCTAGTAATCCTGTATTGCATGACAGAACTAAACACATTGAGGTTCATGCCCATTACATTAGACAGTTGGTGGCAGAAGGATTGATACAGGTGGGTTATCTCTCGACAGAAGATCAGACTGCAGATCTCTTGACAAAGGCAGTCAGTTCTAATCGACATTGGTACTTATCGTCCAAATTGATGTTGCGCACCGCACATCAATTTGAGAGAGGGTATTAAAATATATTAGCTTAAGTACCAATGTGTAATTAGCCACAATTGTTTAATGTAATTAGAACTAGGGTTAATCTCCTATATAGGAGCCGGCCATACATCCCTGTACAATTAACGAGTATAGTGAAAACCTATTGAAGAGCACAGCCTCTTCCGTGGACTAGTCCTGGCAACAAGGATACCACGTTAAACTCCGTGTGTTCTTTACTTTCAGCTTGATTCTTTACACTTGGACGTAGTTGGAGTTCAGATTCGGAAGTTTTACTCCGAAAGGAGAAGGAAAAGGAGAAAACAGGAGAAGGAAACAAGTTCAACCCAAAATAATTAGGGCTTTTTATTCGTGATTGGGCCTTATGGCCTTTCCCTTTTTCTTCTGGTTTCCATTTGGATGGGCTCGGAGCTCGGTCTTTTCCCGTGGTGCACCAATTTCAGCAGGGTGAATTGCATGTTTAGTCATTCAGTTTACTAATTTTTTTTTTTTACATTTGTTGTTCGGTTTTGTTTTTTAACGGTCACTAACTTTAACTTCTTGTTTTCGTAATATGTTACTGACCATCGACTTTCGTTAAATTCGTCGGTAGTCAAGGATGATGTTGCAGTATGATTGACTAATATATCTCATGCCCCAAATCTTGTTTTTGATAGGTCTACCTGTGATCGTGATCACGGTTGAGATCTATCAAGCGTCATTGATTTGGTGTTGATTAGGATTTCTGAACGAAAAGACCCACTATGGCAGTCTTAGTTTCATCTCAATTATCCTGCTCTGCTGAACCAGTTCTTGGTGTCCATCTGCATTTGAAGCCACCTACGAATGCTATTGTTGCACTTTAAAACGCTTTGCAATGTACTTCTGGGAAGTGAACCTTGACTAGCGATTTCTGAAGTGGGATTTAGACGCAATTAGCAATTATTCTGCAAGAGTTGGTTTGAGTATGGCGCGCTTAAGCATTTTTATGCTGTTTTGGGATGTTTAATTTAAGATGGTAATCCGGTTGCTGCCTCTATGTCCAAGCTATGAAGCTAAGAGCTAGATGCAAAGAGGTCACGTCACTTCTTTAGCTTCAAACCAAACTACCAACTTAGACCAACCAAAAAACTATGCTCTGGCTACTACTACTACTACTAGAGGTGTGTGCCAAATAGGTGAATCGGGTCGGGGTTGGACTAGATTAATCGTAATCGGTCATAATCATGAGTCAAGTTGGGTTGTGTCGAATTAATTTATCGATTAATTGGTGTTTACTAATAGGCTTATATGCGGGCAGGTTACTGCCTTACTGGTTACATGCCATTGTCTTTTGATCAAATCGGGTTGTGAATGGTTGAATCAGAATTCAGATGCCTAACGTTCACTCCTAACGTTCACTGGGTTGGGTCAAATTTAATATTAACACCTTGGTTAATCAGCTGGGATGGTTTTTAAGATAATGATAGATTGGTTCGATTTGCAAGTCAAAAGTTATTACGACAAAAAGGGAGAATGGAACAGAAATTACAGAGACAGCAGGAAACATTACACATCACAATAATAATCTATAACAACAAAAGAGCATCTGCAGCACACCAGCAGAAGTCATAATCATGTCAATGACAATCCATGAAGAAAGAAGACTATAACCCTATCCCGATAACCTTGACACGAACTCAATCTTCCCTCCTAGGAAACCTAACTAATCTTGACAGAGGGAAAGATCCAACCAAAAGTTAAAACAAACAACAGCCTACTCTCTCTTTCCCTCGCTTCCAACTTCTCAGTCACTTTCTCTTCTTCGTTGGTGGTTGCTGAGGAGTATCATCATCATCTTCCTCGTCTTCCTCGTCATCATCGTCGTCGTCTTCGCCATCATCATCACCATCATCCTCGTCATCATCATCTTCATCCTCGTCATCATCAGAGTCTCCAGCGCCATTAACTTCAGGGTCGTCTTCCGGGTCCCCTCCTTCGTCACCTGTGAAATCCTCATCACCAGCATCGTCATCATCATCATCGTCCTCTGCATTGTCATCGTCATCGTCTTCACCATCATCATCTGTGTCACTGGCATCTTTGTTTTCTTCTACGTTGGAGCATTCCTTCTCGTGGAGCTTGCTGAAAGGAAACCTGCATTGATTATTCGTCAGCATTTGCTTCAGCTTCACATAATTAAGACTACCAATCGAATGTAAAGAATTCTCAGGTGGGTATACCTCTCTTCTAGATCGGTCAGACTGGGCAATGCCTCAGCTTCAGCCACCAGCAATCCAGTCTGGGGGGAAAAACCCATGATGGCATTAAAGGCAAGATACTCGTGTCATGGCAACAAAGATGGAAAATACTATGTCACAGAAAAATAAAAACTTCAAGTGAGCAAGGAACAAGAACAGTGCACAAAGTGATGGAATCAAGAGATAGACTACAGAGGGGAAGCTAAGAGATAAGGGTATAATTGATTCTAGCACGAAGTAACCAATATGACTTCTCCTTCACTTCATGGTGGCAATAGATCAATGTCATGAATCTTCCATAAATATACTAACAACAGAATCCTATGGCAATATCTTAATACAATAAGTCTAAAACCAGAAAGCACATAGAACTAACAGCTAGTGGAAGATTGAGTAACAGGAGTAAAAGCAAAGCTTCCAATTTGAGGTTGCAACGCTAAATTAATGCAGGCATAAGCAGGGGCAGAGACTCTGAATCACACAGAAAAATAAAGAATATCCTATGTCACCCAAAACGAGTACAAGTCCAGAGGAAGTTAAGTCTGTTAAACTCAGCTAAAAACAAAAACGATCGATGTTGTACGTTACTAAGGAAAAAAGGAACAGCAATCAATCACCATTCTTTTGAAACAGCAAGTTGGCACTTTTTTCTTCCTTATTAAACCAACAAACAACAGGCAAGTTGCCAAGTTGTTTGTCTAATAGCATAACAGGAAAACGTATAACCTCAGTTATGCTACCATCTCAAGGGAAAACCCCAACAGACATAGACAAACGCTCCACTAACATCACTGAAGCCCAGCAAACAACCTCTACACATTAGACAGTCAGTATAATCTTCAAAGCTATAGAGAACAATTCAACACAATGATCCACTACGAAATTTCTACGTCATAGCTAATGTGGGCCTATAGAACATCTAAGCCATCTCTCAGCCAGAATCACCATTACATCAAATCCTCAAAGCTTCATGACAAACAGAAAGCCACCTATTGACACACAACACTACTACATTCATGCCAAGTAGATACTTTAACAACACACTAAACAGCTCAGACAACAATCAAACACATCAAATCCAAAAATCACACCGACGAGTACAGGTACATTCACAGTCACGCACATAAAGCAGCACAAAAACCCTAATTTTCACCAGATCAGTAAAACCCCCTACCAAAAGCAAACGCCTCCACCATTCCCAAGTCCAACAACCAACAAAGAAACACCAGAGACAACAGCAGAGCAACAGTAGACGAACATAAGTACAAACCACACCAAGCATACAAAGCAAAAGCACCCCAACAAGCACAGAAAGAAAGATTAAATGTCACATTGGGAGGGAAAAAAAAAGGAACAAGGGTTTATCTCCTCCATTCATCGAGTCGTACCATGAAGAGCAGGCAAGCAAGAGCCTTTCCGGCAGCAACAGCCGTTTCCACCACCATAGCTTCAACAACAGAGGAAGCCCACTCGACCCTCTTCCCCACAGAGCTCATACTGCCCAAAACCTCCATTAACGGCGGCAGTATTACCAGATGGCGACGAGAAAGGGAAAAAATCAAATCCTCAGCAGAGGACAGCAGCAGGGTAAGAGCGAAAGCGGAGGGGGAGACGAGCGAGCGAGGGAGTGTGGTGGAAAAGGATGATCTTTGATTTGGGTTTTTCGGAGCGCCGTCTTGGGTCCGGTTAGGGTAAACCCTGCTAGGGTTTGGTCCGAATTTGGGGAGTTTTTGTCTTTTTCCGGGTCTTTTTGACCGTTCCGATTGGTTGGGTTCGGACTTCGGGGATCCGGAATTGCACCCCAATTGTGGAATCAATGGGAAAGGGAAACGGTGGCGGGTGGTGGAGTAAATGTGGCGTTTTTTTTTTCTTCTTTACACGGCCAGTTGGCCGGATTCCATCACCAACCATATAAAGAACAATATAAATTAGTATGAGAGATAAACATTTTTTTTTGGTAACATAATAAAATCTGAGTTATTCAAATATTTAAATTTTTGGGTAGAATAAAAAAATCTAAATTATTAAAAATACTTCGACAAATAAAAAGGATCAACATCGCACTGTTCTCTGACATTTAATGACAAATGGACTAAATCCTTTTACGAAAATGAAAAACAAACCTTATGTAAGGGAAACAACTCCTAAATACATTATCAAATCATCATTCTATTTACTCATCGTCGTTAGATATGATTGCACGTATTCTTTTTTAACTTTGTTGCATTTTCCTCCGTCATGAACAACACCATCATCTCCACCAATAATAATGTCTTCATCTCTATTACGAAACATTTATCATCATTATCAATTGCATATTCCTTCTTCTCTTGCATTTCAATACTTTGCGGAGAATATTTCTTCAATGCATAAAACCACCTATTGGTCGGACCAATTGTGTTTTATGCACAATTAACTTATCCTTGTGTTTTACTATTTTAAATCTAAATATGGTTTTTTTCCTAACATTGTGTTATCAAATATTCGTAGTCAACAATGAATCAATGGTTTTGATCATTGTCAGAAACAATATATATTCTAAGTTAAGATGTTTAATCACTAATATTGACAGTTTGTTATTTATCCCATAGGCTTATGTCGAAAAGTTTCAGCACATACAATGATTTCGCATTTATCTTATGTTGACTCATTCCCGATGTGAAGGTTTGTAAACTCTCGATGGAAGACATTATGCCTCGATTTTTCAACCACAATACTCAAATTTATTATCTTATACAACTTAAGTTGGCTTATTATTCTCAAAATTAGGAATAATTCTCAATCGTTACTTATTGACCTCTTAGTATATCATTGTATTTCTTATCGAAAATGTTTGATCTCTGATAAATATTGTTTACCTGAATTCAAGGTCATTTATACATCATCAAGGTTCTATCATGGACTTGGTGATGCATTTGGATCCATCATGGACTTTGTCCAAAATTCATTGTTTGTTTCATGTATTTAGGGGCAACAAATCTGCGGGGCCCATGAATTTTAAGGGTCCAAATCCGTGGACCCCGCATACTTGAAAGTTCCACATTTGTAGGTGGGAATTGATCATGGACTTTGAAGTAGAGATGGCAACAAAACCCGAACCCACGCGTACCCACCCGACCCAACCCGGTCAACGCGGGTAAAATCCGTGTTGACGGGTTTTGGGCCGGGTTTGGATTTAAACCCGTTCACTATTCACCGGGTTGGGTTTAGGTAAACCCGACCCATGGGTACCCGCCCACACACATATAATTAATTTTCTCGGCGTATTTAATATTCTAAACAACTAATCTTATTTATGTTTGTGGAGACATGTCTAATTTTTTCTTTCTAGTTATGTAGTAAGAAGTTGATGTTATCGAGTTGATAGTGAAAAACTTAATTGAAAGGAAGAAGCTTTCAATTAATCATGTTATTTATGGATAATTTGTGATTTGCTTCAATTTTTTTTAGTTTTCTAGATTGGTGTTGAACAATTTGTATAGTTAATTTGTGATTTGCTTGAATTTTCTAGAGTGGTGTTTTATATATGGATAATTTGTATTGAGAAATTGATATTTGATTTTAATTTTGATAGGAATTTGTTATTGTGAATTTTTTACGAAAAAAATCCGTGGGTACCCATGAACCCGCGGATACTCAGCGGGTTGGGTTGGGTTTGAGTTTTTCAAACCCAGTGGGTTTTACCCCGGGTTTTTTTCATGGATAAATCCATGGGTTTGGGTTTGGCAAAACCCGACCCAACCCGACCCATTGCCATCCCTACTATGAAGTCTATCATTTAAGACCAAACTACCCTCATATATCATTTATCTTCTCATACCAATGAGGGCAATAAGAGAAATTTGACTTCATACATACAAATTTAATTAACTAATTTCATCATTAAATCTATGAAACAATCAATGGCATTTTTCAAATCCATAATGAACCGAAAACCCTCATATATCCATGGTTTTACAAAGCCCAAGTTCTACCAAAACCTTCATTTTTAAAATCCACGAAGCAAACGACCCCTAGTTAACGATTCCTTAATTCTAAACACATGATCTAGAAATTTAGATATTCCTGGTAAACATTTAAAAGCTAATGTTTTCTTATTAGTATAAGTAATTGATAGGATGTGTCTATAATGCATCGCGATCATGTGGTTCCAATCAAGGTTGTTAATCACGTTTAAGTCATTTAGCTGGTCAAACAAATGGTTTGAGTTTCAATGGTTGGATTTGGGGTCCAATCAATTTAAGCCATTTTATCCCTATTATAAAATATGGAATTTTTTAAGTGGTCTGTGTTGACTTGGCAGTAACGTGGCGTGTTGATCGTTAGTCAACGTGTTTGACCGTCCAAGATAACGATCAAATCTCGAGTTTGGTCAATTTCGTAACCTTTGATGCATAGTTA
The DNA here is from genome assembly GCA_964030455.1 of Linum trigynum. Taxonomy (NCBI): domain Eukaryota; kingdom Viridiplantae; phylum Streptophyta; class Magnoliopsida; order Malpighiales; family Linaceae; genus Linum; species Linum trigynum. The sequence goes on along the minus strand of OZ034814.1, from coordinate 3,848,166 downwards.
AGGTGACGATTTTATAGATCGAAAAAATTAGTTAGAATGTTTAATTTGTGAAAAGTTCGGGTAGTACAAATATATTAACCCAAAAAATATATGATAATAATTTAAGATTTTCACAACCTGAATGTAATTTGACAGGTAACATGCAATAATTTAACAATTAACCTATTATTTTATCCTAAAAGCTATGTGTATATATATTCGGTTTTCCAAATATTAATAGGGTTGGTAAAGGACCAAAAACCAACATTTTATCTAACCCTATGTTTCCGAAGGAAGGGAGGAAAATGGAGGGGAGGGGAAGGGAATTAGGAGGGGAGGGACAATTTGGAGGTTAAGGAAATTGGAAAGAAAATGGTGTTTTATAGAAGAAAGTGAGAAGGAAAATGTGTATTGGGAACTGTGAGGGATATGTTATTTTATTGGGTATATAATAGTAAGAAAGTTTAATTATAAGTTGGTATTATTTTCATTGTTTAATTGAGAATTAAATTTGTACTTTCTTGCTAATTTTGTTCACTATTAAAAATCAAAAGTAGATGATTAAAAAAATACCAATCTATTTTTAAAACTCTTTTCTCTATTTGATTCATTCATGAACATACAAACTAAAAACATAAACAACTAATTGGAGCTATATATCTAATTATCTCATTAATGGTCTCATTAATTAACTATCAATATTAATATTTAAAATTTCACATAAGTCACTTACTAAAAAAAAAGCTATAAAAATGAATTGGAGCAATATAAAGGGCACATGAAACAAGAAAAGAAATTGGAAAAGAAAGAAAAATACAATGAACGAGAAAAAAAAAAATGAAAAGCAAGCTTTCCCTCCAATTTGGAGGGTAGCTTTGTACAGTACCTTTTCTGTCCCATTCGCTCATCTCCTTACTGTTTTGAAGCTAGAAAAACAGGGGAAAATGTCTAGAAAAGTGTGTTCCCCTACCTTCCCCTCCCCTCCCCTCCATTTCCTTCCTTCCTAAACAGAGGGTAAGAGTCGGAGACCGGTCAATGCATTCTTTCTTCCATGCAGGTTGCGATTGTTGCTGATCTTTTTTCCACTCACCAAACTTGAAATTTATAAGGTAATGTTGCGGAGAGGGAAGTGTCAACACATATTATATTTGATACCACAAAGGTAATCAAATTATTTAATTACTCGTGCAAATTTGGACATGCTAATAACCCTATATTTTACTAAATTCTTCACAATATATTTTAGTAGAAGCAAATCTTTAAGAGTAAAATATTTGGCCCCACTAAACTTTACACGCATAAGAAGATAATGTTGCGAAGAGTGAAGTGTCAACACATGTTATATTTGATACCATAAAAGTTTTCAAATTATTTAATTACTCGTCCAATTTTGGACATGCTAATAACCCTATTTTTAACTAAATTCTTCGCAATATATTTCAGTAGAAGCAAATCTTTAAAAGTAAAATATATGGAAACACTAAACTTTACACACAGAAGAATTGTAAAATCATGAATTAAGTCGGGAGTATCATGATCATTCTAGGTTGAATTCAGAAATTGGGGTTTAGTTCATGACGAAATCAAAAGATATAATCATGTTCATAATAATCATGTCACGAATCAAAATAAAAGGAAAAGAATATTGAATTTGTCGAACGATCCGGCTCCAATTCCTTCTGGCTCTGATCGCTACTCTTTGCTCCGCGCTCTGCCCGGAACTAATCGCCAGCTCCTTCTCCTTTTTCAACCACAATACTCAAATTTATTATCTTATATACTTATTGACCTCTCAGTATATCATTGTATTTCTTATCGAAAATGTTTGATCTCTGATAAATATTGTTTATCTGAATTCAAGGTCATTTATACATCATCAAGGTTCTATCATGGACTTGGTGATGGATTTTAATCTATCGTGTACTTGGTGATGGATTTGGTGATGCATATGGATCCATCATGGACTTTGTCCAAAATCCGTTGTTCGTTTCTAGGTTTTACGCTTACGGTTGATCTTAATTTAATAATAAATACTTAAAAGCTTACGGTTTTACGCTTCTAGGTCGCCCAACCGCTTCTAGGTAGGATTGCGTTTTTGACTGCATTGGTAGGAAGGATTAGATCTTAATTTAATAATAAATACTTTCACCTTCATTATTTATTTGTTTTTATTTTATTTAGAGAATATTTTCTATTTTGGATTAATTAAATATTAAATTTCTTGATTCCTTCTACAAAGTTTTGAACACAGAAGAACACTTCATAATGTAGGCTCTAGATATTTGCAAGAGATTAATATAGAATCACTATACTTGTTTGGTTCACCTTTTTGCAAAAATACAATATTTGTCCTAATGTCTTGTATAACTATTTTGCTATTAGATAGTGTGGTGAATGGGTTTTTTTCACATAGAATTCTACGGTTGTCTTTAGTTTTTGTGATGCTCTTTTATCTTATAGTGAATACGAATTTTTACTCATGTCTTGGTTTCCTAAAGCGCCTTAAAGCCTCTTGCAATCCAAAGTGCATCATCATCATGCCTAATTGTCTCAAAGAATACAATAAAACACTAGCAGGCAATTGGTCCAGTACTCCAGTCAGCCCGACTTAAAACCAAACACAAATCAGTAGTCCATATTAATTAACGTTCCCAAGCTATATCCTTGATGGAGAACATTGATCTTGCGAAAGTAAATTAGATACTTATATATTGATTTCAGCCGTAGACTCTAAACTGGAATCGACCTAGCACAGCAATATACTAATCTAACCTTAAGCTGGGCAATAGCTTCCCATCCCTGCCGGTAGGAAAATAGTCTTTTATGGCCACGCCATTGACATCAAGTGCATCGTAGGTGCCATCCTCGGCCGCAAGGGACTTGCCTTCAGTTTTGACGAAGGCGGAGAGCTTCCTCGTGAAGGCCGGCTCCCATCTGTCTTCAGGATAGAGCTCTCTGAACACCGCAGGAATGCCGCGATAGAGTTTGTCGATCATGTTCCTGCATCGCTTGAGTGCGGTAGCCTTCGCCTCCTTGACCGCATTTTCCAGGTTCAAGTGCCAGACCTCTCTCTCTTTCTCAAGAGCGTCACGAGCAGCAGAGGCCTCCTCAGCATGGCGTGCCTCCATATCCTTCTGTTTCTTCTCGCTGGCTTCAAGAGCTTTCTTCAGCTCGTTGGTCTCCTTTCTGTAAGCGTCGGCCGTCTGAGAAATCTTACGCCGAGCCTCACGTTCCTCTGTGTGTTGGAGTATCAACTTGTCTGCACGATCCAGTAACTAAAAAAGTAGAAACAAGTAAGTTGTAAGAGTTATCAGAAACGATGTCATGAACGGGAATGTGCGTAAGAAGTAAATTAAGCGGGCATACCAGAAGACAGGCGTCGGCGACACTGCCGTCGACTTCAGAAGCGGGTATTATCTCTTCCTCATCGGAGAGTGCCGAAGCAATAGAGTGCAGTGCACTGACAGCAGCCTGCTTTGACTGACGGGCATCGGCAGGAATCACAACCGACTTCGACCCTATTCGGGCACGAGTGGCTCGCTCAGCTTGAACATCGGAAGCTCGCCGCTTGGTTCCATGATGCGAGGGCGACACATATCTAGGAGGAGAATCAGAGATCACCGTTGCTGAAGTCGGAGGAGCAGCGCCAGATGAAGCACGTGGAGTCTCGTGCAGGGATGTCCCCGCTGCTGCCGAAACTTTGGGAGCGGGAGAGTGCCGGGAGTCACCTTCGATGCCTCGAGAGGCCGTGAATGCAGGAAAGAGCATCCGGCGGGACACCATTGCTGTAAAGCAAAAAACCATCATCAACAAGAAATGAGTTCAAGACAAACGAGAAAGTGCAAGAGCAATAAAACAAAGAAATGACACGCACAGTTATCAAACACCGCCCCCACCAAAGCAAGGCAAATGCGCTCATCCTTCAAGTTCCATGAAGGCAGCTTCCCTATGGCAGCGATAATCCGTTGCTCATCGTTCGTCAACTCAGGTCGTTCCAGCCAACGTCCCTTTGCCCAACCGGTTGGAAGTGGCTTTGAATCATCAGTTACCCACTCATCCGGAGGAGGGCGCACAAAGAAGAAATCTCTACAAGTATGCTTGGGGGTCTTCCTAGTGAACCCGTTAATAGAACGCTTCTTCTGCAAGCACAAGCAAGTCTCTTGATGACGGATGCTGAAAACATAGCAAAAGAGACGTAAAGTCGGGGTCGTGCCAACTAGCTCGCATGCCAGAGTGAAAGCTGTTGTTTGAGCCCAAAAGGATGGTGAGAGGCGGCTGACAGTGGCTCCAGTCTTGTGAATGAACTCCTTGAGCCAATTCGCCAGAGGATAGATCATACCAAACTGCACTGACTCAACATATACACCCATCCACCCCTCGGGACAATTGCCAATGGTAACACCATCGCTGGAACAGGCGTAATCCCAATGCGTTGGGAGATGGAGCCCGACGAGCTGAGATGTGAGTGCATCCCTCGAAGTGAGACCACTAAAGATCTCCGGTCCAAGATTCTGCCCTTCGTCTGGAGGGTTATCAGAAGAAGTAAACATGTCCCTCCAAGAAACTATTTTCAAGGAACGACAATGCTCAATGTCCATCCTAGCAGGTGTGGCAACATGGAGGGGAAGCCTGTTGGCACCCTCACTCCCATCGTTGCTGTTACTCGATCTCGAAACTCCTACCTCCTCCGAAGAGGCCGAACCAGAGTCATCATCACTTGAACCACTAGCTGAAGCTGAGTCTTCCAAAGAACCCCCAACCGAATCATCACCCTCAAATGCTTCTTCCTCAGAATCGCTCATTCTGCCAAGCTATAAGTTCAGAAAAGTACGAATGCCCAACAAACAAGCTGAGTATCCTGCGCAAAATGAGAGAATGGGGAGGAAGCGTTCACCAATTGATACAGGGAGAATGAACCCACGATAACACAGAGTGTTCAAGGCACAATGAGCTATCAAGAACACACACTGAGTTCATTAGAGAACCGTCCAACAGTAACCCTAAACCCTAATAAAGAAATGGAACTTTCAAGAGACAATGCATTACCAAAACAAAACGGCACTAAGCACGCGGCGCACAATGGACTACCAAGACGACATTGAGAAGTGGAGATGAAGATTGAGCTTTACCCGATAGTCGACAGATTAGAGAGTCCCTCTGTTGGCTTCACCGCAATGGAAGGATTGGGGTTCGGCCGAAAAATTCGACGGAGTGGGAAAGCCAGTCTGTCACACACGAATAGAAGAGGAAGAGAAGGATTGGTTTAAATTGATGAGCGCTCGAAAAGAGGGGGGATTTCGCCATTGGGAAGGGAGAAGAGAAGGAAGCTTTTTTGCTTTGGAATTTGGACTGTGAAAGAGGAAGGAAGACGAAGCATCGCAGAGGAAGTACTTTGAACTTTTGGCATCAGAATTTTGTGCATGGAGCCCTTTTGAACTTATTTAAACTTGGGAGGATGTATTGGTATGAACTTGAAAAGAGTAGGATGTAAGTTGAATTTCTTTTTCGTGCAGTCAAAGAATTTTGTTTTATTGCAGGAGAATTGGAAACTTCAATGTCACTTGTTTTTCTGAATTTTCTGTCAAGGCTCTTCTTCTTCATCGCCCATTCCATTCCAGTCAACACGGGGCAGGGCTAAACCGAGCCAACCAACCAGCAAGCCCAAAGCTTTCTTCCAACCCTCCTCTTCTCTCTCTTTCTCTATCCCGGGGGACGAAGAAGAAGAACCCTAATTTCTGTTTCCCCCAAATCCCTCGACAACTCCACCTTCCTTATCGTCGATAGTGCCAACCAATTCAATCCCAGATCAAGGAGGGGGAAGGGGGAAACAGTGGGGGAACAATGTCGTCGGAGATCGAAGTAGTGGAGGAGGAGGTTGTTCATCCCGGTGATCACGGGGTAAACAACGGGATTGCGGCTTCTGCCAGCGGCGGCGAGAATGCTGTCGGCGACGAGAGCCTTAGGAACGACGTTTACACCGCGGCCGCGTATGGGGATTTGGAGAAGCTCCAGAGATTAGTGGAGAGTGAGGGTTGCTCCGTCTCCGAGCCCGACGGGCTTGGATACTATGCTCTGCAGTGGGCTGCTTTGAATAATAGGACAGCTGCCGCTCAGTACATAATCGAGGTTGGTATAATTGGATTTCCTTTTTTTGGGGGGTTTTGTTACTTGATGGAATCGTTTGTTTCCTTTCCTCTTCATTTTGATGTTTGGGGTCAGTCTAGAGAATGGTCAATCTAGTTTCAATTTGTGTGTTGTAGCCCTTTTGGAATGACTGAGTTGAGAGAAGGAATTAGATGGACAGAGCTTTCTGGTGCTTATCCTTTTGCATTCTGGAATTAGAAAGTAGGTGGTGTTGGTTGTCTTCTGCTAAGGTGTAGGACACTGAACAATTTTTTTGGACTTGAAGAAGCTCGCTCAATTCATCAATTATACGTGTTCTGAGTAGCATGGAACATTTGATTGTCAGCATGGAGGAGATGTAAATGCAGCAGATCACACGGGTCAGACAGCACTACATTGGAGTGCAGTTCGGGGTGCAATCCAAGTTGCCGAACTTTTACTTCAAGAGGGTGCCCGCGTAAATGCAGCTGATATGTACGGTTATCAGGTTAGTGTTAAATCCATTGCTATTTTAGGTGGCAATGATTCTTTGATTGCGATATCTTGTAATGTTTCTGAAAGATAACCGAAGTGGAAAACATGTTTCTGTTAGTATAGTTTCGCTGAGAAAATTATGTTAGTAAAGGAAATTTCGATCTGCAGCATCATGATATAATCGTCTAGACCAGTGATTGTAGGATTTTGTTCATGTTGTTAGATGACTAGTGTCCATGAAGATGAAAAGTTTTGTAAATTTTACTTGCTTCCAGACTACACATGTTGCAGCTCAATATGGTCAGACAGCTTTCTTGTATCATGTCGTCTCAAAATGGAACGCGGATCCTGATCTTCCAGATCATGATGGAAGAAGCCCCTTACACTGGTACGGTCAGACATTCATTCACCCCCTTGTCAAATTTGTAGAAGGCTATAAAATCTCCAAACACTGTAATTTGGTTTTACTTGTTCTGAAATTTTGATGCATCCTTGGACCAAGAAATTAATGAACTCCAAACACTGGTACACGCTTCTAGGTGGAATCTCGATTCTTCTTCAAGACACAGACTTAGGCTAGTTAGAGCAGCCAATCTTGGTTTATTTCTTATTTCCCTTAGTGAACTGAAGCCTGGGTATTTGCTCGTTTTACTAGTCTTATTTGTTACTCATCTGTTGACGTTCTACTTCAACTGTGAGACTTCTTGATTAAATATTCCTATTTGCCAAATTACAAAATCTTTTTAATGTTTAGTGTCGTCTCATTTGGTTCATGAATTGAGTAGTTACTGAACCATAATAATGTCTTTACTTTTTTGGGAAAATGCAGGGCTGCTTATAAGGGTTTTGCCGATTGTATACGTCTGTTGTTATTTCTGGATGCATACAGGGGACGACAAGATAAAGAGGGTAATAATGTCAGCTTCATAGATCAATTTATGTTGTTATTTATTACCAGCCACTCCCTTTTATATGCTACTGGGGCCATCTTAATGTAGTAACTAAACTAAAATTCTGATTTTACTTAAATTAGGTTGTACACCGCTTCACTGGGCTGCAATTAGGGGTAACTTGGAGGCATGCACAGTGTTGGTACAAGCTGGCAAGAAGGAGGACTTGGTAATCACAGATAACACGGGGCTGACTCCAGCTCAACTTGCTTCTGACAAGAATCACAGACAAGTTGCATTTTTCCTTGTAGGTGTTCATGCTACAAGTACACCTCCATTATTAGATACAAATGTTAACTGGATGACATATATCCCCATTTCTCTTTGAATTTTAGATATTTGTGTAAGATGTTACTAGACTTCTCTTAATAGGTTTCTATGGTTACGTTCCCTTCTACTTTCACTTCATCTTCATTTTGGAGTTTCTTAAGAAATTCTGGTAAGAAGCAATAAAATATGTTCCTGCCAGTTTTATATCAAAATGATCTGATTCTGCAGGGAAACGCTAGAAGGCTGCTTGATAGACGCTGTGATGGTGCCACCCACTTGGGACGTCTGTCAAAGTTGGGACTTGCTCCTGTGCTTTGGTGTATAATAATTATTCTCCAGATCATCTATATACATTCTGTCATCATGGGTATTCTTCATTACCATTTTTGTCTGAGTTGTTGTACTCCTTTGAGGATTTCAGTTAGCATGCAGTATTTGATGGTTTCTTTTTCAATTTCAGCTCCAAATCTGCCCAAGTTAACAGCTGGCTTTGGCCTATTTGCATGGCTAGGGGTATTTCTTGCAACCAGTGGGCTTGTGATGTTTTACAGGTGTAGCAGGTATGCTTCGGAAGTTCTCATGAAATGGACTCATCTGTAATATCGATTAATGATCTGTTGTGTTCTTGAAGTTCCAATGCATGTTAACTAGCCAAAGGATAAGGCATAGAATGACTATAAATGATCGAGATTCTTTGGTTACTCCTTATGTTCTCTTGGCTATCATCTCCCTTATTGTTTCACCTTTAAAAGGTTCTATGTGTTTTCCACCACCTTCCATTTGACTGTGTGAGCTGTTATGTCTGTTCTGTTCTTATCCTTGATTGCAGGAAGGATCCTGGATATATAAGAATGAATGTGCCTGATCCACAAAACATGAAAGATGATGTAAGTTCCATCATTTGTGGATTCTGTATGTCTAGTACTTCATCCACTGCCCTTGCTTCAACAGTCACCACCCCACCTCCGGGAGGAAATGGGAAGGGATAACAAGCAGAAGTCAAATGGAACCTTATTTTGTTAATTGGACCTAATAGAATAGAGGATTGATGTCAATGGACTCTTTGAGGGTCGTGCATGAATCTTTGGCAGCTCTTACCTTCCATAGAGTACCAGCATCGTTGGTTTGTTGACTACTGACTTCATGATATCTGCACAATCCTTTCTACTAGGAACCTCTTTTGAAGATCGAGATAAACAATCCTGCTTTGCTTTCTGGGAATTGGTCTCAGCTTTGCGCAACGTGCAAGGTAGAGTTTTTATCACGTGACTTTTAACTTGTCTGATAGAAATATGCCTTATGGTTGAGGCTTAATGGTTCATATTTTTCTCACCTCCAATATTATCTTATATACCAGATTGTAAGACCTCTTCGTGCGAAACACTGTTCCACATGTGATCGTTGTGTCGAACAATTTGACCATCATTGCCCGTGGGTATCAAATTGCATAGGCAAGGTGTGTGACCAACTGACTGTCGTTGCTTCATATTCTCTTTGGAGTCGCAATATCTCTACCCATTTAAATAAATATGTGGATTCATCAAGCTCATTGATATCTATGCAGAAAAACAAGTGGGATTTCTTCTTGTTTCTCATTTTGGAAGTCTCTGCAATGCTGATAACTGGTGGCGTGGCTCTCACAAGTATGTGACTTATTCCCCTTCCAAGATTGTAACCCTTGAAGTGCCCTCTTTATCCTTCTTCATTTTCTTCCATTCATGATGGATCTTCTGCACCGATTTCAGGAATTGTTAGCGATCAAACGGCTCCTTCAACATTCGGAGGCTGGTTAAACTATGCAGGCACGCATCACGTTGGCGCCATATCTTTCCTGATGGTCGATTTCTTCCTCTTCTTCGGCGTAGCTGTTCTAACCGTCGTCCAAGCTTCTCAGGTGAAGTTTTTGCTTCTCTTATCTCGCGCTCGGCGTTCTCGGTCTGTATAAGGGTGAAACCACGGTCTGCTGCATATCTCATGATATTCTTCTCCACCACAGATATCCCGCAACATAACAACCAACGAGATGGCAAACACAATGCGGTACAGCTACCTGAGAGGCCCTACTGGTCGGTTCAGGAACCCATACGACCACGGATGCAGAAAGAACTGCGTGGATTTCTTGATCTCGGGGTACAACACGGACGTGGAGTTCGTCGAAGACTCCTCCCAAGAAGGGATCGGAATGATGCACATGTCTCGACACAACACGACCACCCTCCAGAATGGCGACGCCCCCCAGATCCCACACCATGCCTCCGCCAATGGCAACAGCAGCAGCGGGCATATCGCAATCAATGTGAACAACCGGGAGAGCAAAGGTCAGCAGCACCATGTTCATTCCTCCAACTGCAGCCATAGTAGTAGTAGCAGTAGTAGCAGCAGCAACCAGGGGAAATCTAAGACGGAGAAAGTGCCGTTGGGTTTAGGTCTCGGTCTCGGTCGGAACGGTAGCCGTAGCGTGGCAGGCCCCTGATGATTTCTTACTCACTACTTACAGTTTGCATCCATTGTCTGGTTGTCTTTTTTTGATTAATTTAGATTTCTCTGTTGAGTGGATGCAGATTTGTCTGTACCATAGAGAAAAAAAGGGGAACGCCTCTGTTGTTTCAGCTGTGTTCTTACAATTCAATTGGTTGTTGCTCCCTTTGCTTGTACAGCATTGGCTTTGCCATGATCCACATCATTTCCTGAACCTGAATGAGGCGGCGCGAGAACCAGTGCCCTGCTGCATCCAGTACCCACCATTACCATTGAGATCCCCATTCTTGTTGCAGATGCCTATTAAATTCTTGTTGCAGATGCCTATCTGTTAGTTGTAGCATGCACCTTACCATTGAGTAGCATGCAGCACAGTAGGTTGGAACTTTGAATTCAGGGCATAACTGAATTTGATCAAATGAAATGAATCGAATTCAATTCACACACGGTACAGCTCAAATCTCAACTGCCGCCATTTGAGGCAAGCGAGATCCCAATTCCAAATAAAAAAGATTCATTTTTTCCTTCCTAGTAAACCTGAATATTAATTCGAATTGATTGCTACATAGTACGATTTCGATCGGTCAATCATAAATGCTGAAAAACTATCTACATAGTTCGCTATTCTATTCTACTAGTTGTAAGCTGGCCCGTCGGCCAGATAAATTATGGTAGGGTTTTGCTTTTGGGAAGTAGTATTGTTTGATGTTTTTTTCCAAGTGTGTTTAGCTTGGCCTTGGTGGATTAAAGAATCAGACCAAAGCAGGATGTTGAGTTCTACATTTTTGCTCAACAGTGACTTCGAGCAAAGTGCAAAACCAAGGTCGTCGTAGGGGGAAAGAAGCAAAATTAGCTGCATGCAGAAGAAGGCTCAGTTTTGGGTCAAAAAAAGGATAATTAATTAGCCTTTGTAACTATCGTTTTCCCATATTTAAAATATCATAGTGGCCACTGACTTGTGTTTTCTCATGTTGGGCTTTAGAAGTCCGCATTGGTAACCCAACCTTGTAAGTTGTAACCTTTTCGTCGAAATAGAAGCGAAAAACCAAACTTCTAAACTTTCTACATAACACAAACGCAAACAAAATTCTGAATCGTATTTGATACGTTTCGTAACTGGATTTCTTTATATGATTAGAGAGTGAGAGAAGAGAGCATCAATCGCCGATTAAAGACTGAATGAAGAGGTGAGCATTGGTATTGAAATGGAGGATAAAGAGAAGGGAAGGCATTTTTGCATGGCAGAGTCTTTGGAATGAAGGTCTCGGATGGTGGAAGTAGGAGAAGCAAAAAGAGGAATCACAATACATAAAGTTGTATGCGCCATTAACAATCTTGTACCTTGTTCTGGAGTGTAACAGAAAAGGTTAAGTAACAAAGGTAACGACCTTTGTGGACGTAAGAGCCTGTTAATAACAAAGATAACATTAACTTGTATTAATCAAAATCCATTAATACACAGATGATTCTACCATATGGATACAAAAGCTATTTGTTTAACCTCTACTCAATTAGTTCTTAAAGGTATCCACAAATATATGTTGACATGGGGAAAAAAGGGAGGTCTCTTAAAGAAGATAATTCACAGTGCATGAATCCTTATGAAGCAGTAAACAAACTATGTTCAATGTTATAGAAATAAAAATACATGAGTCTAATGTTCTAATCATCATTATCATCACTTGCTGAATCCACATTCTTCTATTTAGCATGGTAAAGGAAACAGTACCGGAAGTCATACCGGATCCGTCTGTGGTATGGTATTTTGTGGTACGACCGTGGTTCAACCGTTGTGTACCGGTAAACTACCGTTTTTGTAATTAAAAAAAATATTTTTGTTAAAAAACCGTACCGTCAGATTCATGATACCATTTCGGATTAACACCGGAATAAATGGGGAATATACCAGATAACAAACCTGAATTAAGCATAGATAATATAACATAAAAATCAACAAAGTACAACATTCTCAAACCAAACAACATTCTCATACTACATAATATTCATTAGGAAGACAAAAGCAACGAAATATGTTTAACATCACTGACCTCCAAAGTATGCTTATTATTACATATGAGTCTAAAGATTGTAATGTGAATTGAAGAGTCCCATGACAACAAATCATGCACGGCGCCAGAAAAGAAGAGAAGAGGAACGGAGAAGTGGCAGTCGCGGGTCGCCGGTTCCATAGCAGCAAATCATGCACGGTCGCCAATCGCCAGAGGTGAAGAGGAGGAGCGGCGGGGCGGGCCTGGGGAAGAAAGAAGAAACGATTAATAGCCTGGCTGTCGATTTTCGTTAGAGAACTGATTAGGGTTTCTGGCCTTCAGCCGATTTTTTTTTTATAATTTGAAGTTCCAAAAACGGCGACGTTTTCATTAAAATAACTCTACCGCCGGTTAGACCAAAATCGACCGGTATTTCCTTTTGTACCGGTTAAACCGAAAAAACCGTCCGACACGGTATTTTGAGTGTCATCAGCCTACCGTATAGTTTCAGGTCCGGTTTCCGGTTGAACCGACCAGTACGATCTGGTTTCCTAGTCCATGCTATTTAGAGCCTTGACTGAAGGTGTAGCACTCACATTTGCATTATGCTTGAGTCAAACTTTCATAGTAATGCTACTATTAATTAGATTGAGAGCAGTTCCCTTTGTGTAAAAACTAAACACAACGTAGCTTCCTGAAAATGCAGGGGGGAGGAGTATATTGTCACCAAAACTCGACAACACACAACAAAACATGGCCTACTTTCTAGTGAAGTGGTTGGTAAGGGTTTGTTATGTTGATTTTCTTTGTAGTTAAGTAGCAGGGGGTATACATAGTTTCATTATTCAAGTAACATGAGTATAGAGGCCATGTTATCCAGTTCGGTTCCTCTTTTTTGTACACGACAACTTAAATTGATAATAAGAAGCAGAGCACATGACATCTTCTTAATTAACGAACAAATCTGAATTGTTAGATTCCTTAGCCTCATTCATCTTCTAGAGAGTGAATTCATTTCAGGTGATGATTTAATTTGTTCATATTGAACTCCTTCACCTTTATGTGGAAGTCAATATCAAAACTTCCAATTTCAGAAGGTGACAAGGCATATCACTTGGCTCGTTTTCCTTATAGAATGTAGAGCCTGTGTTCTTGCTTTCATGATCCAAGAGTACAAACACAGCTTCACCTGTTGGATCATAGAAAAAAGTTGAACTAAAAACCTGCTCCAATTTATATCAAATTTAGATTGAAGTTGATTCAGATTGTAGATAGAGTTATTGGTCATCGGATGAGATAAACTAAACATAAAAAGGGATAGTTAAGTTAGTAAGGAACATTTTCATACTTTTGTCAGTTTGTTGCTTGACATTTGTCTTGGTAAAATTTATCCGCTTCAACTTGTACTTTGCCGGGGAATTTGGTGTAAACATCGTAGAATGAATCATTTAATACTTTGACAACGTAACTTTGAAATGGACAGAGGCTATATTGTTCTGTTATGAGGACATTGTATTGAAAAATCTCTAGTGTCATCCCTATCTGTAGCGCGAACCTGTTTAGATTGGATTCATTAACACCTGTGTCATTGTAATTCTAAATCCTAAGGTTGTAAGTTGTAAAGTGGCAGATATATGTTCAAACCGAATTTCATATGTAGTCATTAGAGCAGTCATAGATCTAATATGATCTGGATAAAATGGCCTTACCTTATTAGCAGCATCAGTGGTAAAATCCTTCAACTTTGAATCTAAAGAGGACTAATAATATCATGACCTTTTCTTCAAACTATCTCAGAGCATCCAAAAATCCCAGAAGCTACCAAGTTATCATCCGACGAACTCCACAGAAAAGTGTCAATCTGCATGTGGGGAAAGTACCAAGAATTGTGAAACAATAAGAAACACACTACCATGAGAATTCGACAATCGTCAGGGAACAGGGGCTTGAAGATAAGAGCCGAATTGCAAGTAAAAATCTGTACATAGAGAAAAAAAGATTTTGTGAATGATTAGGTACACGACATCAAAAGAAATAAATAACCATCCTCGTAATCTACCCATTCAAAGCTTATAAACTTGGCAGATATGATCTTTAGGATGAGAGTCGCCGCTTGGACCAAGCTTCCTCCCTCGAGATAACCATCCCCCAGTGTAGAAACTACTACAATCAAGCCTCTTGCCTTGGAGACTTGTGAATCCCCAAAGTCTGGTCTAGAAACGGCGGTGGATATATTAGATTGGTAGGGTTGGTAGAAGGAATAGAAGGGAATTAAGAAGGTGAACATGGAGGACGAAACTGATCTTCCGGTCTAGTTCGCCAGGAAGGAAAACCAAAAAGCGTAAAGCATGAATGGCAGATAAATCATAGGGTAAAAATCATGTTTGTAAGAGTGATGAAGATATCATATCAGTAAGGGAAATAATAAGATTCTTCGATTCGAACAGAGAAGGGGACGATGAGTAGGTATCGACAAAGGGGAGAAGGGAAAACGAAGGGGATCCGAAAAATCTGTCCACACAGATCTCGCGTCGCAGAAAAAAAAAGGGAGGAATCACCATAATACCCTTATCGCAAATCAAGGGGAGTAGAGAGATTTTGAATCGGAGAAAAGTACACGAAAGTGTACTATATATTAATGGAGGATTCTATTCTATTCTAACACGCGCTGCTGCGTTTTGCGTCTCGCTTCGTATGCTGGCAGATCTCCCATTCAACAAGCTTGAAGGGTCCTCTGAATAATGTCCATCTATCATGTATGCTAAGTTTGCATCCAATTCCAATCCATCCTATAGTCAAAGATTCAAACATGCTGACCTTTTCATGTTCTTTGTCGTGTTTATTTATTTTGGTGCGGAAGAAATCTCTCCCAAGTCCCCTGAAAAAATTAAATTGTTTTTTATAATAATTATAATAATGTAGAGTTGTTAAACAAAGGCCCGCCACATCATTAAATTTATCAATGCCAATGATCTAATACTAAAAGAATATAGTTACTTAACTTACCAAAAAAGAAAAATTACTTATTAATTAGTGAATTTAGACCTGCCAATCGGGTCGGGTTGAGAACTTCGGTTACGGGTCGGGTCATGTTTGGTTGGCTTATTTTGGGTCAAATATTGACCCAACCCATTCGATTTCGGGTCGGTTTACAGGTCATTTCGAGTTATGAGCGTTCTCAGAAACACAATATCAAACATGCTTCATATTTTCTTAAAGAACACAAATTTTCACATATGCATGACAATAGTTTACCTAACACATGTCAATTAACAAATTCTCAAATCCTCCCACGCTAATGAAATGAAATATAAATTGCACAAATCGTCAAAAAACAATCACAAGATTAATACTACTACAAGAAACACATGATATTTGATTATCCTTAAACTCCAAACATGTCATTCAAATCCTTGTGATTTTTTTTAAACATCTCACCAATTTATGAGTGATTTTATCATATTTTGGGAGTAATCTATTAAATGGAATGGGTCTAACGGGTCGACCCGCTAACCCACCCAATCCGACCCAAAAAATCACGGGTTATCGGGTTCGGGTCATTCGGATTTCGGGTTATAAAAATTTCTAGTTTTCGAGCGGTTTCGGGTCGGGTCAAGGGGTCGGGTCGTAATTTGCCAGGTCTATTAGTGATGGTAATGGGTGGAGGCATGTGGGAATTCAATACCCATACTATGGTGTGGGTACAAAACCAGATCGGACGATCTATTTGTATATGTTATTTGAGTAAAATAACATCGTTATTTACATCAAGAGAAAATATTTCTTAAATGAATCATATATATAGTATAAGGAACAATTTAGTTTAAATAGAGGAACGCTGGATTTAAAAATTCTTTGGAATGAAAAAAATGATTTTAGAAAAAACAAAAGAAGAGAAATACAAGTATCTATTAATGCAAATAATTATAAAACAGATCAAGAACAAAATGGAACAGGATGTACGAGTTAAATATAGTATTCATATCGGGCCGCACTACTATAATGAAAACCAAGATCCCTTTCGATATTCTCAATTTATAATGAAGAGTGATCATACCTGCATCACCTTACTACAAATCGAGTAATATTTGGTCACAAATAAATTGGGACATGTGAGATAAGAAATTGGTATCATTGAATATGATTATAAGCCTTCAAAATATGAGTTTGATTCAGCGCTGTGGGCCAAATGGGCCAAATAAGACTTTCTCGTCTCTCTCCCGCTCTCTGAGTTTTTGTTTTCTAATGCTCTGTTTCTGGTCAGGGCGTGATTCTGGTGCAGAGCCAGCCCACATAAGATGAGGTAGACGAGCTTCAGGGCAGCAGCAAAAGAAAAGAAACAAGGGAGAAGAAGAAGATGGGTGTTTCTACTGCTAGCAGTAGTAGTTCATCGTCATGGATGTCTTCTTTGACATGCCACCCCGGCGGCTCGCCGGAGGTTGACTTCTCCTCCTCTCCCACGACGGCGCTCCAATGGCTGAGATTCATTCTCCTCTCCCCATGCCCGCAGCGGCTCATGCTGTCGTCCCTCGACATCCTCTTCCTGCTCCTCCTCTCCGTCTTCGCCCTCCACAAGCTTTTCTCCACTCTGCTCTCCTCCCGCCGCCGCCGCCATCAAGTCAATGGCGGCTTCTCCGACGAATCCAACGTCGACAAGCCCCTTTTATCACCTCCCACCGTTCCAGATGTGATCACTACCGACATTTGGTTCAAGGTCGCACTCGCCGCCACCGCCCTCTCCGCCGCCTGCTCCGTCGTCCCCTGCATTCTCGCCTTCACCGGCTCCTCGCCGACGGGAGACTGGAAGCTGGTCAACGGGCTGTGCTGGTTGACCCAGGCGATTACCCATCTCGTCGTCGCCGTGCTGATCGTCCACGAGCGGAGATTCCGAGCTCTCCGCCACCCTCTCTCCCTCCGAATCTACTGGGTTTTCAACTTCGTCGTCGCTGCTCTGTTCTCGTCATCGGCGATTCTCCGCTTCGCCGCCGGCCATGGCGATGACAATTCCTCCTTAATTGCAGATGACGTCGTTTCAATAATCAATTTCGTCGTCTCCGTTGCCCTCCTCGCCGTCGCCGTGAGAGGTTTCACTGGGGTAGGAGTTGAATCAGGAATCAAATTAGAAAAACCCCTTTTGGAAGAAGAAGGGGATTCGTTAGATAGCGCTTTTGCTTCAGCCTCCATAATCTCCAAGGCGTTCTGGTTTTGGATGAACCCACTTTTGGGGAAAGGCTACAAAACCCCATTGAAGCTCGAAGACGTCCCCAGCCTCGCCCCACACGACAGAGCCGCCACCATCTCCGATCTCTGGGACGCCTCCTGGCCGCAGGAGAAAAAATGCCAGAACCCAGTTCGCACCACCATCCTCCGCATGTTCTGGAAGGAAATCGCCTTCACGGCGTTCCTCGCCATAGTCCGCCTCTGCGTCACCTACGTCGGCCCGATTCTGATTCAGGATTTCGTCGACTACACGAGCGGGAAGAGAACCTCGCCTTACGAGGGTTACTACCTGATCCTCACTCTCCTCGCAGCCAAATTCCTCGAGGTATTGAGCTCCCACCAGTTCACTTTCAACACCCAGAAGCTCGGGATGCGGATTCGCTCCTCTTTGATTACAGCTCTGTATAGAAAGGGGCTGCGATTGTCCTGTTCTGCTCGTCAGGCTCATGGAGTAGGGCAGATTGTGAATTACATGGCTGTGGATGCCCAGCAGTTATCTGACATGATGCTGCAGCTCCATGCGATTTGGCTGATGCCTTTCCAAGTTGGGGCGGCGTTGGTGCTTCTGTATCGAGCCCTTGGAGCTTCCACTCTCACCGCATTCGTTGGGATCGTCGCGGTGCTCTTGTTTGTGTTCTTTGGCACCAGGAGGAACAATAAGTTTCAGTTCAATTTGATGGTTAACCGGGATTCGAGGATGAAGGCCACCAATGAGATGTTGAACTACATGAGGGTGATCAAGTTTCAGGCATGGGAGGAGCATTTCCTGAAGAGGATCCAAGGTTTTCGGGACTCGGAGTATGAGTGGCTTTCCAAGTTCTTGTACTCCATTGCTGAGAATATACTTGTCATGTGGTGCACGCCTCTGCTGATTTCGACTGCTACTTTTGGTACGGCGATTCTGCTGGGCGTGCCGCTGACTGCTGGCACGGTTTTCACCACTACCTCGATCTTCAAGATTCTTCAGGAACCCATCAGGACTTTCCCGCAGTCGATGATCTCGATTTCGCAGGCTATGATATCGCTCGGGAGGTTGGATAAGTACATGCTGAGCAAGGAACTGGTGGAGGAGAGTGTGGAGAGAGGAGAAGGATGTGATGGTGGAGTGGCTGTGGAGATTCAGGAAGGTGTGTTCAGTTGGGATGATGAAGCTGAGGAGCCCATTCTGAGAGATATCAATGTGAAGATCCGGAAAGGGGAGCTTAGTGCAATTGTTGGAACTGTTGGGTCTGGCAAGTCCTCTCTGCTTGGTTCTGTTCTCGGTGAGATGCACAAGATTTCTGGCAAGGTATGATATTAACCAAACTGCAGCCAACCCATCAGTGAAGAAATTGTTCTCCTCTTTTTATAACAACAAAAACTTCATCTTCTGCTGCTTTCTTGTTGAATAGGTGAGGGTGTGCGGGTCAACAGCGTATGTGGCTCAAACTTCATGGATTCAGAACGGAACTATCGAAGAGAACATTCTGTTTGGTCTGACAATGGATAGGAGCAGGTACAATGAGGTGGTGAGAGTGTGTTGCTTGGAGAAGGACTTGGAAATGATGGAGTTTGGAGATCAGACTGAGATTGGGGAGAGAGGGATTAACCTTAGTGGTGGACAGAAGCAGCGGATTCAGCTTGCCAGGGCTGTTTATCAGGATTGCGACATCTATCTGCTTGATGATGTTTTCAGTGCTGTGGATGCTCATACTGGCACTGACATATTCAAGGTAAGGAAACCATTAAAAAAGGAAGGAAAGAAAGTAGGACAGAAATGATTCTGAAAACTTTTTAATCAAACAACTCTGCTGGACTTGTGCAGGAATGCGTGCGAGGAGCATTGAAAGGCAAAACCATCTTGCTGGTGACCCACCAAGTAGATTTCTTGCACAACGTGGATCTTATAATGGTGAGCCGAGGAGCAATACTTTTTTACCTTTTCAGCTGGCTGTTGCTTTGTTTACTAGGCTAGATTTCTCGTTTGTGGTGATAACGTAGAGTCTCATTCTCAGGTGATGAGAGATGGGAAGATTGTGCAATCCGGAAAGTACGATGAGCTGTTGGGATTAGGGACGGATTTTGAGACACTGGTAGCTGCTCATGACACTGCCATGGAACTCGTGGAAGCTGGTAACAATAACTCACATGGTAGTGAAGAAAATGGCCCCAAATCGCCAGGAGGAGCCCCTTTCAGCCCTGGAAGAGAAGCAGCAAACGGCAGTAGCGACAACAAGGTATCGTCATCAGAACAACCCAAATCAGAGCAAGGAACTTCCAAGCTGATTGAAGAAGAGGCTCGTGAGACAGGCCAGGTCGGCCTGAACGTTTATAAGCAGTACGTCACTGAGGCATTTGGATGGTGGGGTGTTGTAGCTGCAGTGGCGTTGTCCTTGGTCTGGCAAGGGTCTCTGATGGCCGGAGATTACTGGTTGGCCTACGAGACTTCCGCCGACAGAGCTACAGCAGCCAACCCGACCATCTTCATTTCAGTGTATGCAATCATCGCAGTGATATCAGTGGTTCTGTTGGGATCCAGGTCATACTTTGTGACTCTGATGGGACTGAAGACCTCCCAAATTTTCTTCAATGGTATCCTTAACAGCATCCTGAGGGCTCCAATGTCGTTCTTCGATACCACGCCATCAGGACGAATTCTGAGCCGGGTAAGGAACAATAAACATTTCTTTCCTGTCCTTGGTATGTGTTTGTTTCTAAACAATTCCTTAATTCTGTGCAGGCTTCAACTGATCAATCGAACATCGATATCTTCCTTCCATTTGTATTGTCACTCACACTGGCAATGTACATCACAGTGCTCAGCATCTTAATTGTGATTTGCCAAAACGCTTGGCCAACTGTGTTCTTGTTGATCCCTCTTGGTTGGCTCAATGTTTGGTACAGGGTAATTTGATTCACACCCATTCCTTCACCATCTTGTTTTTTTTTTTCTTCCTTCTAATGACAAATTGTTTCCTAGTTAACCGGTTCACTTTTTCTCTCTTTCCTACTGACAGGGCTACTTTCTGGCAACATCTCGAGAACTTACGCGACTTGACTCGATCACAAAAGCCCCAGTCATCCATCATTTCTCAGAAAGCATCGCCGGGGTAATGACTATCCGGTCTTTCAGAAAGGGAATCAGGTTCTGTCAGGAGAATGTCCGGAAAGTGGATTCCAACTTGAGGATGGACTTCCACAACAACGGCTCCAATGAGTGGTTGGGATTCCGGCTGGAGCTTATCGGCTGCTTCATCCTCTGCTCTTCTGCCATCCTCTTGATCGTCTTGCCTAGCAGCATCGTCAATCCAGGTAAAATTACACAGACAGGAACCTTAACATTACTGGTGTAGACATGAACAAACATTAACATTACTGTTCTTATTATGCAGCCAACGTTGGATTGACACTGTCATATGGGCTATCCCTGAACGCGGTGCTGTACTTCGCGATATACACGAGCTGCTTCGTGGAGAACAGGATGGTTTCGGTGGAGAGGGTGAAGCAGTTCACCAACATCCAGTCGGAGGCAGCCTGGAGGATCAAAGACCGCCAGGCGCCTCCCAACTGGCCTGCTGAAGGCAGAGTCGACCTTCGCGGGTTGCAGGTCAGGTACAGGCCCAACACTCCCTTGGTGATCAAAGGGATCACCCTCAGCATTAACGGCGGGGAGAAGGTTGGGATTGTGGGGCGAACTGGGAGCGGGAAATCCACCCTGGTCCAGGTTTTCTTCAGGCTGGTGGAGCCAACTGCAGGCAGGATCGTCATCGACGGGATCGACATCTCCATGCTCGGCCTCCATGATCTCCGGTCCAGATTCGGGATCATCCCTCAGGAACCTGTTCTGTTTGAAGGCACCGTCAGGAGCAATGTGGATCCCATCGGGGACTACTCCGACGATGAGATTTGGAAGGTTTGGCTTGCTTTGCTTATGCTTTTGGAAAAAGAAAGCTAATATTGTTTCTGTTAGTATGTGGTATAAGATACATAATCGAATCTGCCTGCAGAGTCTGGAGCGCTGCCAACTGAAGGATGTAGTAGCAGCCAAACCTGAAAAGCTGGACGCTCCTGGTGAGTTGATGCACAGCTTTATAGAACAGCACACAGTTTTCTTACCACAACAATTACAATGGTTCCTTATAGTTTCTGCCTTTCTGTGTCGTCATGCAGTGATCGACAATGGCGAGAACTGGAGCGTCGGGCAGAGGCAGCTGCTGTGCCTGGGGCGGGTGCTGCTGAAGAAGAGCAGGCTGCTGTTCATGGACGAAGCTACGGCTTCTGTCGATTCCAAGACGGACGCGGTGATACAGAGGATCATAAGGGAGGATTTCGGGTCCTGCACCATAATCAGCATCGCTCACAGGATCCCAACGGTCATGGACTGCGACCGAGTCCTTGTTGTCGATGCTGGTCAGCTCCAATTCTCTTCTTCCATGTTCCAAGCTAAACTAATGATGTATCTGTCTGTGTTCCTGAACTTGATGCATGGTTTTGTTTTTCTTTTCTGTACATGAACAGGACTGGCCAAGGAATTCGATAAGCCGTCGAACCTGCTGGAGCGGCGGTCGCTGTTTGCTGCATTGGTGCAGGAGTATGCTAATCGATCTGCTGGATTATAATCGACTTCATCGTCGTGGTCATGCAAACACACAACGAAATTTCTGCATTTATCGATTGTTTTCGAACCTTTTGCCTGTAGTCTTCTGTTAAAGGCTGCAAGTTTTACAGAGTTCAATTCTGTCAGAGAAAGGTTCTGTATGATGGTTGGGAGTTTGCCTTATCCTCTGCCTCCATCACCTCCATTATTGTAGCTGTAACAATAATCTCCGGCTTCCGCCTCAAATGTGACCGCAGAAGCTAGGCGGAAATGAATCTCTAGTCTATACTTGAGCCTCATCAGTAGTTGTTGGCCTAAGCCAAAGGAATCATGGTCGCTTTTGTTGTATTCAATGAAGGACAACCCTTTTACACATGAATTTGGTAGAAGTGAATGCCACAAGATTCATAATTGCACATCTTTCAATAATTTCGGATTATTGAGAATAAACCGTTCATCACATGATATCAGAATTTTCTATAACCAAAATATTTTGTATTCGTGTTGATGTTACTTTGGAGTCAAATTATCTGTTATTGGCTGGAATCCAATGAAGCTCCCCATTAAAATAACCAGCCAAGATCCTCTGCTTTTTGCCTCTGTCCTGTGTGGTCGCTGTGAGTTTGGCCGGAGCTCGTGCAGGTCATGTCACGTGGCGGCCACTACTCCAGTTCTTCTGCCTTCGTTTGTCGTCGTCCCTGTCGCTGTTGTACTGGTCTGGGAAAAGTATTGGAAAGGAAGAGAGGACAAGTCTATGTCTTTCGGCGAGCTCTGTTGTTTTCTCGTTGTATCTTTCCTTTGGTCACGACCAGCCGAAAGCTGTCACTGTAGTTAGATTTGATTACGGAAAAGCTTTGTCTGTGGTGATGGTGAGGCTTTTTGGTGTCGAGTAGCAGCTGAGAGTAGCTGAGTCAACCATTTGGTTCCATTGTTGGAAGAAGACAAACAGGGGAGAGAGAGAGGCAGAGGACGGAATCGTTTTGGTGTTGTCTTCTTCCTACTTTGATCAACAAATGGAAATGACTCCACCAACCAAGAAGAAAAACCAGATGAAAATGATGGCTCCTTCTTGATTTTTTTTTCTTTTTCTCTTCTGAGGGTAGAAGACATCTCCACGATCAAATAACAATAGGTCAAGTAAGTACCACTATTGTGAATTGTCAATTGGATTGTAGTTGTGAATTTGTGTATTGGATTGAGTGGATCTGAGCGATAATTAATTCTTGGATTATTGGGAAACAAATTGCAATAATGTTGACGTTGTTAGCATAGCTAGGAGAAATTCGTTTAATACTGGCATATGTATTGTATGTGTTTAGAAGTGACATTCTCGTATTGTTGTAGAAGTTGCCTCCTTATAACTAATGTCGAACTTTTTAAAAATGTATTGTTATGTCAAAATGGTATGTAAAACTCCGTATGCATTAACATAATGACGTACACACACCGTAATTTATCAATTCATGTAGTTAAACATATATAATGTCTTTAATGATCACGAGACTCAGTAATGGAAGCAATAAATAAACAAATGTGTTGAGTACTGCAACCAAAAAAGGATGATAACGGGTCGAATCAAGAATATGTATAGTGCTGACCATCCATTACACGTACCCTAACTAGTTCGGGTTTTGTTCATATTCATATTCGGGCAAGATTCGAGTAGAGAATCAAACCATGTCCATACCAAATTGAGTTTTGCATATCCATAGATATCCATGGATAATATTTTTTTAATTAATCTTCTCAAATATGTGTTAATAATCATAAATATATTATTAACATACATAAGTGAACAAATTATAAATAATAAATCACCAATACTAAGATAAATAGTAAAAGAAGGAATATTAGTCCATGAGATGCTATAAATATACTAGGAATAGCAAATATCTTAAAATACAAATGACAATTTATACAAAATGTTGCGAATACAAGTATAATCAGACAAGTTTGGATTGGATAGTAAGAGAATCATATTCATCTATTATCCGTACTAATTGGGTTTACAATTATGACATACCACGGTATTTTATTTCCATTGGATTTTGCCCTACCCAATCGTATCGGATTCGTGCGGGTACTAAGAATTATAGGTACTTTTGCCTTCATGCAGCCAAAGAACCCATGTACGTTATCAGGTTAACTAAGGGGTTGTTTGCTTCAAGGATTTGCATCATGGATTTGGTACCAAAAAACCAACCATCATGGATTTACACACAATCCGTTGTTTGCTTTGTCAAAAAATGTTTAGATAAATCTGTGGGCACCACGGATTTGAGTTTTTTTTTTCTCCAAATCAATGGGCCCCACAGTTTTATAAATCCCACCTCATACCCTGGGATTTGGAGACAAGCTAAAAAACCATCAAATCCATAATAAAAATAGCTCAACAAACAAAGGATTTCCTCAAATCCATAATGTCCTAAATTCCTAATATATCCCAAGGTTTTTAATTAGCAAATCCATGACAAAACCCTCGTTATAATATCATTGAAGCAAACGACCCTAAAAGAAGTAGCAGATAGACCGCAGCCCGTCCATTTCTAACACGAATTGACAAAGGCCTAAAAGCCCAATTAAGGAACCAAAATTAGAAATTGAAGCCCAAGTATTGGGCTAATGGACGAAAAGGTGAAGAAGGCTTCTCGGTTTTAAAGCCTTCAAATTTTCGTGTCACGACAGGAGACGGGAATTGGGCTCATGGGCTGTAATTCAATCCTCCATGCACGACGCCGCCATATCATATACGAACCTAGAGAGAGATGGGAACGCCGGAGGCAGGGGCGGACTCAGGGTTTTATAAATTTCGGGAAAATGATTATCCAACTCCGGTGGTAATATACGTATAGACAAAAAAAAAAAAAAATTGATAGTGAGGGACACCCCTGAAATTTGAAAAAATGATTATCCTACTGTTATTTGTGTATAAAAATATAAATGGTAGGTTGGGTAATTCAAATCTAGAACACTAATATTATTAATAAACTTAATTTCCGTTGAGCTACAACTCATTTGTTGTTCGATCTAAACTAATTTCAATCTACCCTTAATTTGTATTGATTTTATGATTGTACGACAAGTGTTGAAGAGTCTTTCAGCTTTGGGTTACATCAAGAACAAGTTTACAAATCGAATATGCGATAAGTTCCTGAATGATTGTCTAGTAGGATATATGGAGAATTTTTTTTAACACTATAAACATCAAGTGTATTCTACAATTATTTTCGAATATGAAAACACATCATGGACTTTTTTAACCTGTACAAGTAAGGTATTTTCATATTTACGATTTTATTTTTATTAATTATTTTTATTAAATTTATTTTTTAAAAGATGACACCCTTTGGAAAATTTATGGGTCCGCCATTGGCCGGAGGTGGCGGATGTGGTGCTCGACAAAGGGCTCGCGCCGGCCGGATGGTGGAGACAGTGCTGACGGCGACGGGGGAGCTTGGCCGGGTTATATTACGGGGGAGATCACTTCATCATGCATGAGTCTACGTAAAGGAGTGCGGATCCCATGACTAAGGGGGGGTCCTTAGTCACTTGACTAAGCCCCTCCTAGCCATTAGATCTGGACACTTCAATCTAATGGTTAAAAAGTGGGAAGGGCTATTTAATTAATGACAGGGGTAGTTTGGGTATTATGAAAAATTACAAAGTATACAAACTGGATTTACAATCAGTACAAACCATACAAACATACGAACAGTACAAACTAGAGCGACAAAACATACAAACATTACAAACGTATGAACTGTACAAACAATACAAACTAGACCGACAAACAATACAAACCATACAAAAAGAAAAAACACCCGGGTTGACTTTGGAGGCTTCATCCCTATATAGAGGGGCTCCTTCCCAAAGTCAACCCGGGTGTTTTTTAGACATACAAACAGTACGAACATGGTGGACAAAAATGACAAACTATATCGACAATCCATACGAACTGAAAAAACACCCGGGTTGACTTTGGGGGCTCCATCCCTATATAGAGGGGCTCCTTCCCAAAGTCAACCCGGGTGTTTTTTAGACATAAAAAACATTACAAACATGGTTGACAAAAATGATAAACACGATACACAAAAATAACAGGTTTACAAACATTACAAATAAAACCGACAAACATTACAAAATAACAAAGCGTACAAACATTACAAAAAAAACCGACAAACATTACAAAAATAACAAAGCGTACAAACATTACAAAATAAACCGACAAACAATACAAAGCATACTAATAGTACAAAATCTCTCTCTCTCTCTCTCTCTCTCTCTCTCTCTCTCTCTCTCGTGGGAACTTGGGGAATAAATTCCCATAACAAAAAGTGACCGCCCAGGTGATGGCGGATCCCGGCGATGGCGGATCCCGGCGGGGGAAAAAACGAGACGGACGGCAGGGCAGGGAGAGAAGAGCCGGAAAAAAATTATTTAATAATTGAAAATAAAAATAATCATGAACTTACAGTTTTGCCCTTCATTAAAGTAGATTAATTGTAGCCATTAGATTTTAATGAGATGGAAGGGCTGAGATTTACTTAGTCATGTGACTAAGGCCCCCCTCTTAGTCACCTGATCCTAGCCCTACGTAAAGGAACTCATGCATAAAATAGTGGTCGAATTGAAGGAGTTGGTGGACGTATCCTAATAAAGCTGGAATCTAGTCCTAGCTAGGATGACGGGTTTAGAACAAGAAAACGGACACAAGTGGAGAAATGAAGATTCATGAGTGCTTGCGTTGCCATTAAACCAATCCAAATGTAAATTAGGAGAAAGGGGATCAAGTATAATGTGATCTTTCCTGGTCGATCATCATTCATAAAAATAATAATCTATAATAGAATCTCTCTCTACAAGTTGAGTTATTTTGACTAAATGGTTTTTGAACATCATGGAAGGGTGCCTCTGACCTCTGTGGCTGGATTAAGAATGGTTTTTTAAGAACGAGAATAAGGTTAATAAATGCGATTCGTTCAGTCCATAGTCCAGAAGAGTGAATTTTAAATTTTCAATGTTAATTCAAGTCAATCGACTCGAAAATGAGGTGTGTTAATTCAATAAAGACTAGATTAAATTAATACACAATTAAGCTTCCTTGTTAATGATACCGAGCTATTGATCACGTCATGTTACATAAAAGTATAATTATATCCGTCAGAAATAAAACCGATAGAGAGTCTCAATATGAGTGTGATTCAATAGTTTCACACTACGATTACGATGCTAACGATTATTGAGATGTACGTTGATCGATTGTTAGACACTTATAGACTTACAGTGACGCTATCTGATGAATGGATGAAGGATAGTGGTGATTGAATTCGGGATTCATAGAAGATACTTTGGAGATTTTGTAGAAGATTGGAACAGAATTAGGGATTGGAAGGGAGATTGGGATAATCTAATGATACTTTGATAATTTGTTTATTGATTGATTCCCTGACAGAATAGGTAAACGAAAATATATAGACACTAACCC
Source organism: Linum trigynum (assembly GCA_964030455.1). Lineage (NCBI taxonomy): Eukaryota > Viridiplantae > Streptophyta > Magnoliopsida > Malpighiales > Linaceae > Linum > Linum trigynum. The sequence continues at coordinate 3,820,623 of OZ034814.1, read as the reverse complement.
AAAACCCTAATCGACTTAAACCTAATAAAGTACTAAACTAGCCTTGACCTAAAGGCGTACCTCCATCACTATCGTACAATATTCCTTAGTACGTCAAGACAGTAATCTAATTCACCACATTGAAAATTGTACTTCTAGATACTTAATAATGTAAAGAGTGAATAAACAAATGCTCTATATATTGATGCTAATGCAAATGTTCCGATCTTATTCATATAAAATTGGAATGAAGGGAGTCTCCATCGTCTTTTCCTGTAGACGTAACAGCGACGACCGGAAAATGACCCGAAAGAGAAAACTGTGTAGAGATTAGAGAAGTTTGGAGTTATATGTTAGTTTGATCTCTTATCACCACACAAATAAAAATGTCCAATTTGTCGCCCTGATTATTGCTTTTGTACTCGTTGCATTTTGTCACATCTTGATTAATGCAAAGTCCCTGGCTTCAAAATCAAAGAATATAGGTATGTAATTTGGTTTTGTAAAGTAACTAGGATCACCATAACTTCCAAAGTATATCTTCATTTAGCGGTTATGAATTCACCTCGAGATATGAATGCTAAATATTCGGCTAAAAGTTGGTTTATTTGTAAACACGAGCAACACGAAGTCTGAACTTGTTGGTGATGAGCTGCTAATAGGTAGACACGCAATATTTGCAATGACCCAACTGTTCAAATAAGTGCTAGATTTCGATCGCGAGATTATCTCGATAGTTTATTTGGTGAAACTTGCATCTATTTGTTGTTGAAATCTCATAAGTAGTCCTTAATTCCAAAGTCAATCTTAATATATTGCACAATTCCAAGTACCTTCTATACCTACCATCAGCAAGAGGGCAATGGCGCCATGATGTTTTGGACGCTTTATTCTCATCGGAGGAGAGGAAAGCCATACAGGCCATTCCCTTACCAACAAATCAAACGAAGGATAGGCTGTGTTGGGAGAGTAACTCAAATGGCTGCTATAGTGTTCGTGCAGGCTATAACATAGCCATCGAACTGCCACCAGAGGAGCCTGATATAGAAGAGATAGAAGGAGATACAACTAATGCCCCTACGACCATCAACTGGAAAGATCTCTGGAAGGTTCAGACCCCACCCAAGGTAAAATACTTCCTATGGAGAATGATGCATAATATCCTTCCTACTAATGTTAACCTCACTAAGAAAATGGAGGAACGCTTCGTCCCGGATTGCCCTTACTGCGGTATAGCTGAGACCCAGGAGCATAGATTTATGGAGTGTGAATGGTCACGAAGAATATGGAGGAGATCCCTTTGGTTAAATATGTGTGGGTATGGAAATGGTGAAGAAATGTCGGGCTGGCTGAACAAACTTCTTACTGAAGAAGATACAGATATGATAGCAGGTATATGTTCACTCTTATGGTTTTTATGGGATGAAAGGAATAAACATCAATTTAATGGGAAGAAACTCGAAGAAGGGGAAGTGGCAATAAGAGCCCAGAATTGGATCCTGGAATATAAGCGAGAACAAGAGCTGCAAAACACGCCCAGGAACGCAGGGGAAGGGCGTCAACATCACTGGATACCGCCGAGTGTGGGTACTTTGAAGGTCAATACGGATGCAGGTTGTCTAGGGGATGCAGGAACAGGGCTTGGAATGATTGTACGAGACTGGATGGGCGAGTTCAGATTTGCGGCAGCCACAAGAGAAGCGGAAAGATGGACTCCAGAGGTTGCGGAAGGCAGAGCGGTGGTATTTGCTATAAAAAAGATGAAAGAGCTATAGTGGGGACCGTACGAAGTTGAGTCGGATTGCCTTAACCTGATTAGAAGATTGCAGAATCCCTCAACTGATTTTTCTGAAGTAGGTACGGTGTGTCAAAATATTCTGCATATGGACGGAGTGGAGAACTGTAGAGCGTGGCGCCACACTAATCGGGGGAAAAAATCCAAAAGTACCACTGTTTAAAAAAAAATTCCAAAAATATCACCCAATCCCAAAAAATTCCAAAAATACCACCCTTTTTCAAAAACCGCCACCCCACCCTGCGGTTTACACGAAAACCGTTTGTCGGGGGCGCGGTTTTCTATTCAAACCGCGGGCCTAGGGGGCGGTTATTAAAAAAAAAAATTTTTGGACCAAACCGCTGGGTGGGGTGGCGGTTTTGACCCAAAACCGCCACCCCACCCAGCGGTTTGGTCCAAATTCTTTTTTTTCCGATCAACTCCTATCTTCGGCCGAAACTTCAAACGAACGTAACTTTGCACTCGGGTATCCGATTGATGTGAATTTTTTTTCATTTCTCATAATTTTTCAAGATCTACAACTTTTAGTAGGATGAAATTTTCAAAACAGGAACTATTTTTGGATATGCGGGACCTTGAGAATAACTTTACCTTTACTTTTCACAAATCCATGTACATTTTGAAATTATGATTATATTAAAAGTTGTAGATCTTAAAAAGTTATGCGGAATAAAATAAAATTCATAACATTCGGATTTTGGAGCACAAAGTTATGACCGCCCAAAGTTTGACGAAATGCGAGACCCGGCGGTATGCGGCTTGCAAGATCTCAAAAAGTTTGCGGCCTCCATTTTTTGAATCCGAATAAATTTTTGAGATCTTGTAAGCCGCAAACCGCCGGGTCCCGCCTTCGTCTCGAAAAAACGTCATTTGCCACCCCGAACGAGCCTTTTTTTTTTATTTCGTCAAACTTTGGGCGGCCATAACTTTGTGCTCTAAAATCCAAATGTCATGAATTTTTTTGTTTATTCCACATAAATTTTCAAGATATACAACTTTTAATATAATCATAATTTCAAAATGTACATGAATTTGTGAAAAGTAAAGGTAAAGTTATTCCCAACGTCCCGTATATCCACAAATAGTTCCTGTTTTGAAAATTTCATCCTACTAAAAGTTGTAGATCTTGAAAAGTTATGCGAAATGAAAAAAAAAATCGCTACGATCGGATACCCGAGTGCAAAGTTACGTTCGTTTGAAGTTTCGGCCAAAGATAGGAGTTGATCGAAAAAAGAAAAAAATTTGGACCAAACCGCTGGGTGGGGTGGCGGTTTTGGGTCAAACCGCCACCCCACCCAGCGGTTTGGTCCAAATTTTTTTTTATAACCACCCCCTAGGCCCGCGGTTTGCATAGAAAACCGCGCCCCCGACAAACGGTTTTCGTGTAAACCGCAGGGTGGGGTGGCGGTTTTTGAAAAAGGGTGGTATTTTTGGAAATTTTTTTTAAACAGTGTTACTTTTGGATTTTTTCCCTAATCGGGAAGCAAACAAGGTGGCTCATAAGATAGCACACTGCCAAGTCAGAGAGAATGATTGTAATAGTTGGATAGGGATTTCTCCTTCATTCATTTTGGATGAAATATACTTTGACATTAGCCATTTGACTTAATTAATAAATTACAGGAGGTGCGCTCCCTCCTTTCTCTAAAAAAAAATTAATTAATCATATAATATCTAGAAGCGGCCGGCTGACTAAAGCGGGAGCGGGAAGGATTAAGAGGATGGGTCGCACTTTTTCTACCAGCAAAACCCGCCGACGGGTCCCACCATATTCCCCTCAAATTTCTGATCTTATCCGTTCAAGGGCTCCCAACCCCGGCTCCAGTGCGCCACGTGTCATCCATCGGACGGTTCTCCCACTTCCACCTCTTCCCCACGAACAAAAGTCCAACGCTTCGGCCTCTTCCCCATGCCTCCTCTCCGCCATTGCTATCTATCGCTCACTTTCTCCCTTTCCCCTCTCCCAACTTCTGATTCCCTGTGACGATCGTATCCTATCACGGCAAATTCGATCGTCGGTCTGTTTTCGTAGGTACTTCCGAGAGGATTCTGGGTTCCTTTCATTTTGTTGGTTAAGTCGAGTGATGATTGCTTTACAAGCGAAGTACAGTGAATTTTCCTTCCTTTTCCCTGTTTTTGTTTTGGGTAATTCCTTCGAGGGATTTTTTTCTTGATTTTTTCTTCCATTTATTGTATGGGTTTCTGGATTGTGATCGTTGTGCCTACTGCTTGTTCTTGTTTGGAGCTTTTCCGAGTGTTTTCTTAGCTGGGATTGGGGTTTTGATGAGTGGAGACTGTTTGGTGATTGAGCTGCAGTTCGGTTTTTTTTTATTCTTCCGGTTCAGAGACTGGTCTATAAACAAAGGGTTCGAATTTGGAATGAGCTTGGCATAAAATGTGACAGCTTTTTCACTGTCTTATCTACTGTATTCTGGAGTTAGGCAAACGGCAGTTGTTTGGCTTTTTCACCTTCCTAATCAGTGATCGCACTTCCTCTTTTGCGGGTTTAAGTGGGTTTTGCTTTTGCGTAAGAAAGATCGCAACTTTCGTTGTTTCTTTTAAGCTAATACTTTACAAGTTACCTAAACCCGCCTTCATGTTTCTTGGCAGCTGGTATATCCCCCAACTAAGTGTTAGCTTCCTTTGTGGTTGCCCAAAAGAAACATGGTTTGCATTTGACTAGGACACTTACTGTGTGTCGTGTTGACGACTCTGTTTTAGATACAGGAGCTTACTCAATTATGCTGTTTCACACCCTTCTTCTTTATTCCATTCTGCAGTGGCTTTGTTCATCTAGTGTCAGAATGACATTACTTGTATAGCTTGCTCTTCAGTCAGCCAAAATTTAGAAACATGGGTGGGATTTGTTCAAGGAAGAGAGACCAAGATGTTCTTGGGGGTGGTAGTGCCAGCAGAGTTTCAGGGAGGTATGGTAAAAGTGGGAGTTCGAAATGGCTTCACAACTCATTTGGTAATGTTGCCGTCGCTGACTGCCAACCAGGAGGAAATTGTCCCTCTTTGATGGAACTATGCATACAACAGATATGCAAGGTTTGCTTCATTTCTAAACTCTCATTGGTTACACATCTTGCCTTATGTCCTTGCCAAAAGAGTGTTGAGTATCTTTAGTTCTCTTAATTCTAACAGGACATTGAAAGATATAAGTCCTTTTCTGTTCTTCCAAGGGATATAAGCCAGCAAATATTTAATGAGTTGGTGTTGACTCATAGTCTCAATGACGATTCTCTTGTAGCATTTCTCGATTGCGCTCTGCAGGTAATCCTTTGTAACATACCTTTTCAGAACTAAATTATTCACTTGTGTTGAAGGATGTCTCTAATTGATGTTGGTTATTATATTATCAGGATGTTCATTTAGGTGACTGTCCAGGGGTGAAGGAAAGTTGGATGGATGTAATATCTTCACAAGGATCATCTCTACTTTCCTTGGACCTTTCCTATTCGGAAGTCACAGATGCTGCATTGGTTGGTCTGAAAGATTGTTCAAACCTTCAGGAAATGACTCTAAATTATTGTGAAAGTTTTACTGAGCATGGGCTGAAACACATAAGTGGTAGTACTCTAACTAATTCATGCATTAGTTGTCACTTCAATGAGTTTTTTCTTGCTACGATAACCAATGGACTATCTGCCAGTTTGGGTGGCTAATCTTGATGCTGCTCTTCAGGCCTTAACAGCTTAACTTCTTTGAGTTTCAAAAGGAGTAAGGCTATTACTGCTGAAGGGATGCAAGCCTTCTCCAACTTGGTTAATTTAGAGAAGTTGGACCTGGAGAGATGCTCCCAGATTCATGGTGGACTTGTTCATCTAAAAGGTATGTTGTTAAAATGATGCAGATTCAGCTGAATGTCTTGAGCTGAGAAGGGTCTTTCTGGGGGAATTTTGTTTCATTTACCACTTACACGGACCAAGTGTTGTGACATGATTTTCTTCTTTGTATTCTGTTACAGGATTAACAAAACTGGAGTCTCTTAATGTTAGGTGCTGTAAATGCATTACAGATCTGGACATGAAAGCTCTCACTGGTAAGAATTGACTGGGTTAACTGACTTCATTATTAAGGGAAAGCTGGACCAAGTACTGATCTATTTCAAAAAGTTGGCTGTTCCACACTTAAGATTGAATTGAGATGCTAATTTCGTGTTTTATCTGGCCTTTGATATCTATTCTTAGCTGTTACTTTTTGTTTTCTCTATCTCTCAGGTCTCGCTAATCTGAAGGAACTGCAAATATCCAATTGTAACATAACGGATTTTGGAGTTTCCTTATTAAGAGGTATCCAATTGTTGGACATTAATTAACCTTCTTTTTTGTCTGTCAACCTGGATAGTGGACGCACTCTGCATTTCCCCTGTTTCAGCCACTTCAGCTTCTTGGGCAGCTCCACCTAATACTTGTTGGAGTGCTTTGTTGATGGCTTCCTAGGTTTTACTTTCTTGTATTAAGGTAGTTCTTAAGGGATTCGACCCTGAGACCTCCAGGTTCTAGGCTAGTGGTATTACCACTAGACCAAACCCTTGTTCGTAATGTGTGAAACACTCTTACCCAGTCCGAATGTGACACATAAAATCCTTCAATCAAGTCAGATAGGGATTGTTTGGTAATTCATTGGTCATCCTGTTACCTATATCAGTTTTCACGGCTGATCTCGCCATTACTTTTCATACATACGCCAGGTTTGGAGAAGATTATCATGCTGAACTTGGAAGGTTGTAATGTGACAACTGAATGTTTGGATTCACTTGCAGGTCAGCTTTCTTTTGATTAGTTCATCTACAACGGTCCTTACAAGTTATTGCATCACCCAGTAGCATCATTTACATGTAGAGAGAAAGGATTTGAAGTTGTAGATTGGTGTTTTTGGCTTTTCTTCGCCGGGAAAATATTGACTTCCTCATGAATTCTATGTAGAAGTAGTATTGATCAACCTTTTCCTTTTGCAGCTCTTGTAAACCTTGCATACTTAAATTTAAGCAGATGTGGGCTATCAGATGAGGGATGTGAGAAGTTTTCTGGTGAGTGAACATGTTTTTATCACAAGATCATGTTGAACTGCTCATTTTAGTAGTGTTTCAACTTTCAACATGGAAGGTGATTGTGTGTAACAAACATGCAGAGCTGAAGAAGCTGAAGGTTTTGAGTTTGGCATTCAACAACATTACAGATGCCGTTTTGGTCCATCTAAAAGGTCCTTGCTCCCCTTCTTTCTCTTACTGAATGCATGACTTTGACCTTTAACATGCTGTGATATCTTGTAAAATCCCACCAAATGTCATTGTCTTATTTGGTTCATCATGAAATTAACTAGTCTTATACCGGAAGAGATTTATCTGTTATTTTTCAGGCTTAAAGAACTTAGAGAGCTTAAACCTGGATTCTTGTAAGATTGGTAACGAGGGGCTGGCTAACTTGTCTGGTAGTTATTTTTATCGATGTTTCTTTTTATTTTTTACATTAAAAGCTTGGAGTTGTCTGATACTGAAGTTGTCCCTTATCCTCCTTGTGCCTCTCCTCTCAGAACTTCCCCTCAAAAGCTTGGAGTTGTCTGATACTGAAGTTGGCAGCAGTGGTCTTCGTCATCTTTCAGGTAGGGCTCTCTATACCTTGCCACAACGTAACAATGGAAAAAGCTTTGCAATCAAGTTTAGGGTTGAAAGTATTGGTGTTACCTTCCTGCCGAGTTACACTCATGTTTTTACTATTTCTAGGTTTGAATCAACTGGAGAGCTTAAATCTGTCTTTCACCTTGGTCACCGACGGTGGTCTAAGGAGATTATCTGGGTTGACTTCTCTTAGATCACTCAACCTGGATGCTCGCCAGATTACAGACACTGGTCTTGCCGCTCTTACAAGTAAAGCATTTATTCTACTGGCTTTAATGTGCTTTATGATACACCACTGGCGCGAAGAATTATACTCTAGAACTATTATAGCAATGTGAGACAAGGCAGCATGTTCTGAAAATGTCTAGCTGCAGAAATTATAATGTTCATGTCATTTTCAGTAGCTCCATTATGCCTTTATGGTGCAGGTTTGACCGGTCTGACCCATCTGGACCTATTTGGAGCTCGAATTTCAGATGCTGGAACAAATTATTTGCGACGTATGGATTCTTATCTACTTGCCATTCGTTAAATTCTATCACTTGCCGTTCTCCCACTTCATGCTATTGCTACTTTTCCGAGGAAAATTAAGATCCTTTGTTTCTGCATAATGTTCTTTCTAGTTTCTTACGTTTCAAGGTATTTCTCATTCATGCTTGTAGACTTCAAGAATCTTCAATCCCTGGAAATATGTGGTGGTGGCATAACAGATGCTGGGGTAAAGAACATCAAAGAACTTTCTCACCTAACCGTGTTGAACTTGTCACAGAACAGCAACCTGACAGACAAAACCTTAGAGTTGATCTCTGGTACTTTGTTCTTCTGTAGTCTTGATCTCCATGTTGCAATAACATATATAAGGCGTCCCAAGTAACAAAACTATTGCGGGTTCCCATTTGAAAATGCAGGGTTGGAGGGTTTAGTGTCGCTGAATATTTCAAATTCTCTGATAACCAACAAGGGTCTGCAGCATTTGAAGCCATTGAAGAATTTACACTCCCTAACATTGGAGTCCTGTAAGGTGACTGCCTCCGAGATAAGGAAGCTGCAGGTATCTGCACTCCCCAAGCTGGTAAGCTTTCGACCGGAGTGAAGAAGCAGGATGTGTACCCTTATAGCGAAAGGGGAAGGAACTACTTGTAAATATAGCTTGGTGATGCTCTCAGCTGGTGGTGTTATCCCACATACAGTCTCTTAATAAGTATACCTACCGGCTACCGCCTCATCTGGCCGAAGGAAAGTTTGAAGGCTAGCAATAGGAAGCAAGCCATGCAGAAAGAAAGCCGTCAAAGTATGTAAATATATTGGCTTTTCTCTGCTTGCTCAAACCATCAAATGAAAGTTGTGCATACATAGCAGTTTTATCAGGTGGCATGAAAATGTTTGCCCTAGTTTCTGTGATTATCAGAACATGGTCGGAGCAGAATGGAACAATATAACATCAACCTGCAAAAAGCACAGCTCGAGAACATTCATTCCTATGACATTCAGTATGGCAAAATTGCAAGTCCCTGAAGTTTCTTCTTCAACAGAAAAAGGATCTACAGCTTCATCACCAGGAGGTTGGGAAACGGAGAAAGCTCCAATTTGGAAAATTCCAAAAACAGCAAACTCGCAGAGCTTAAAATTGCTAAGTAGACAGGAGCTGATTAGTTAAGCTTAACCCATGGAGTCAAAACTAGGAGAAAACCAGCCGAGTTGGTCAATAATTTGGTCGAGGCGTTCTTGCTGTCCCTTAGAGTCCCCTATGGCGGTGGTGAATGGATAAACAAAGGTCACCTTTGTAGCCACACATCTGTAAGTCACCACATCCCCTTTCACCAGGAATTCCAAAATGTCCCTTGTCCCAAAGAACCCATCCACCTCTGCCTCCAAATACCGCCCTGCATTGCAACCCCATTCATTCCCCCCAAGATCAAAGAGAGAACTTATTAAGAAACGAAGTCATGATCTTTAGTTTTTACCATAAGGGGTATTTTCAGTGACTCGAATCTTGGTATTCTTCTGGGTCAGCTGGATTGCTTGCTCAAGTTTCTGCCGTTAATGAAGAGATGAAAAGAATGAAAACCCAATTTACTGATGTGGAAATGAAGTAATGTGCTTCATCACGAGATCAAGAGCTAACCTTGACTGCGAATTCCTCTGTGGCGGGAGTACTGTCAGCAGCATCAGGGATAGTCCAGGGGAATGAAAAAGATGATGATTTTGGATTTGTTGATACGCAGCCAGGGTTAGTTGATGGGCAAGGTCTGATCTTTCTGCAGAAGAAGCCCAATGACGTCAAAACAGAGCAAATTAGATGAAGGTTATTGCTAAAAGAACAATGGTGGTCCTACTTCTACTACTGTACCCGTCTAGGAGGCCAACTTGGAGGTTCTTGGACTGGGAGAAGGGAGTGGTGGGAGAGAGGGAATTTGGGTTGCTGTTGCTATTGAGAGATGGAATGGCGTAACAGGGCAACAATGGCGAATTTAAGGTGATGGCGATGGCCAAGGAGAGGAGATGATTGGAGAGTGATGGAATTTTAGGGTTGTCGGCAGCTAAACTTGGTGGGCGGTTTGGGATTGGGATTCTGGAGGTTGAAGAAGAAGATGGCGGATGTGGAAGATGAAGCAGAGCAGCCTGACCAATCATCTCCATTTTTTCTTGCTGCCAAGCGCAAGAGTGCGCCTGAGTCAGATGGCTCCATATTTGTTAGCTTTATCATATAAAGGCTCCCATTTCGCCACGTGTCGTCCATGAGGCGGCTCTCCCACTTCCACATCTTCTCCACTGAACAAAATTCCAACCCTTTTGCCTCTTCCCCTGCCTCCGCCATTGCTAGAGACTGGTCTAAAACAGAGGGTTAATATTTGAAATGGGCTTGCTCTCGAAATTTGACCACTATTTTCACTTTCTTATCTGCTGGATTAGGGAGTTAGGCTTCCTGTTTGGCGAAGTGGGTTTTGATTTTGCGCAAGAAAGATCACAACTTTCGTTGTTTCTCTTTGGGGCTAATACTTTACTAGTTACTTTAATCCGCCATCATCATCAGCTGGTATACAATTGTGGATCAGGTGACCGAGCCTTCCGCAGAAATAGCATAGATCCATGATGCGTTCATATTTGATGCTCACCCAGTTTACACAGATGCTCTTAAGGCGGGACATGATTCTCCGGCAAACATCCCGCCGGCATCCTTCCGGGAGAAACAGGCGAACATGCGCCGCCTGCCCAACACTGGAACAGGGACGCAGCAAATCCGAGGAACCAGAGGGGAATCTTCCCTGCTAACTCTGATAGGCCACCCGGTGACAGGGTCAATGCCTATTGTTGTGTCCAACCCACCTGGGTGCAGCCCTATCACTGGCAGGCCAGAGTTCAGAATGGGTTTACAGAGGAGATGTAGGTTCATCAGCAAGTCAACCGACAATACTGGAAAAGGAGATGGAAGCAGCAGCCAGGGCTATGCAAAGGGGGCTGGACCTAAGGGAGGGAGACAGAAGCAGGGAGAGGAGTGTGGGCCTCATTGAGATGGGCCTCAGCCTGTCTCTTGCGAGCCCGACCTACACGCTCGCGGACCCAACCATCACCCCGGCCACGGTGAATGACCAGGCCCATGTTATCACCACTCAGGCCCAGAATGTGATCCCTATGTCCGAAACAGCGACGGCTCCACAAGCAGAAGAAGGAAGAACGAGGCCCGAGAAGAAGAGGAAACCAGAGCACATGAGCCCAACGTGCATCTCACTGCCAACACAAGACCCTATCTCTAACCTTTCTTTTGACTCTCTTTCTTTTGCCCCAGGAGAAAGCAGAAAGACATACCAGAGGAGGAGCATTATCAGAAGGAAGAGCCTTGCAGATATTACAGCAGATGGGAGCCAATCCGGAGAGGGGGAATCATCCACTCCGAGGGCGCCGGCGGCAGGCCTCAAGCCGCCAAACAATGAATGAGAATTTTAAGCTGGAATTGTAGGGGATTCGCCCAATCCCTTACAAGAAGCTACTGTGGCAGGCTTTGCCGCCAATTTGGCCCCTTCAATTCTCTTCCTCATGGAAACGAAGAAGGATGAATCATTCATGAAAGATAAGAGGAGAGTGATGAGGTTTGACCATGGAGAATATGTTAATCCAGCAAGTGAAGGTAGTGGTTTAGCTGTTTGGTGGAAAGACGATGTTGAAGTGTGTGTGATTGATAGGTGTTAGTCCTTTATGGACATTAGCGTTAGTCAGAATGGAGTGGTTTTCTTTTGTACCTTGGTCCATGCTCCTGCCACGGCGGTAGAGAGAAGGACATTGTGGGATTGACTTATGATCCTGAGGGCGACTCAAGACGAGTCTTGGCTCATTGTTGGTGATCTGAATGTGGCTCTATTCCCTTATGAGAAACAGGGGCGTTGCCCCCTTAGAAATGAGAATGTAGTCCCGTTCAAAAATTTCATCGACAGTAAGGGACTAGTTGATCTTGGGTTCTCCGGGGAGGTTTTTACTTGGTCCAACAACCAGCAGGGTGATGATTTAATCAGGGAAAGGCTCGATAGAGCTCTCTGCACTTCTAGCTGGCTCAGATCTTTTGAAAAAGCAAGGGTCTTCCATGAAGACTTTGTGGAATCTGATCACTGCCCGATCAGAATTGATCTCCACCATTATAAGCCATCAACCTACACCCCTTTTCACTTTGATAAGCGATGGAAGGAGAGTGAAGAGTGCAAGCGGATTATTCTTGATAGATGGGGTTCCGGGGGAACTGTACAAGGGATCTTGAATGATTTCCAAAGAAACATACTGGCCTGGGCAAAACTGGACAGGATATATAAACTGAAGAGAGAAAAAGAATTAAGACAGAGATTACAAGAACTCCAAGGTCCTGTCAGGACCCAGGCAATGGTCGAGGAGGAAAGTAGTCTGCTTCGGGAGCTTGACAAGTGGTGGACCTCGGAAGAATCCTTCTGGGCTCAGAGGTCAAGAAATGGATGGCTTCGGGAAGGGGACCAGAACACTGGTTTCTTCCATGCTAGCACTATCCGAAGAAAGCACAGGAACAGAATTCTTAAATTAAGAGATGCATATGGAAACTGGATTGATAAACCCGATGAGTTGGATGATCACGTCAACGGCTTCTATAGATATCTGTTTGATAGTAGAAGAGGGAATTTTGACCAGTCACTGTTGACAGGGTTCCCTGTTTTGGTTACAGAAGAAGTCAACAGCCTCCTATCTGCTCAGATCACAAAGGAGGAAGTTCGCAAAGCTGTATTCCAACTCGGGGCAAACAAGGCCTCGGGCCCCGATGGATTCCCAGGCCACTTTTTTAGAACATACTGGTCCTGCCTCGGGGATACTTTCTGCAAAGAGGTCATCGAGTTTTTCAGGACAGGAATCATGACAGAGGGCTGGAATGATACTTTCATCACTCTGATTCCTAAGGTTGACCAACCCGAGATGATTGGCCAATTTAGACCAATCAGCTGCTGCAATTTTCGTTACAAAGTCATCATGAAGATTATGACCATTAGACTGCAACCATGCTGCCGAACCTGGTAAATGAGCTTCAATCTGCTTTCACAGGGGGAAGACAAATCCAAGACAACATTATTATTGTCCATGAAGTCTTAAACCAGTTTAAGAAGAACAAAACGAAAAAAATCAAAGAAATGATGTTGAAGCTTGACATGAGGAAGGCCTACGATCTGGTGGAATGGGATTTCCTCATTAACCTCCTCAAAGCTTATGGTTTCAGTGATACCTGGTGCGGATGGGTCCGGGCCTGTATCTCGACAGTGAAGTTCAGGCTTCTGTTCAATGGAGCACCTTCGACCGAGTTCCTTCCCTCGCGAGGCATCCGTCAGGGGGACCCCCTGTCCCCTCTCCTCTTCATCTTGATGTCTAATGCACTATCATTCATGATTGAAAAGGCTACTCAAAGACAGATCATCAAGGGTATCAAACTTAACAGAGAATGCCCTGTTCTTACTCACTGCCTCTTCGCGGATGACACCGTTATCTTTGGAAAAGCGTCAGTAAGGGAAGCAGAAAATATTTTAAGCATTCTCAACGACTATGGATCGATCACGGGACATGAGGTCAACAGGGAAAAATCCTCCATGTTCTTCAGCGCCAATGTCCCCTCTGATGAACATGAGCTCATTATCCAAAGCTCTGGTTTTACGGCGGACCACAGCCACTCCAAATATCTTGGAGTCCCCACTGAATGGGGTCGATCCAAGAAGGACTCCAAATATCTTGGAGTCCCCACTGAATGGGGTCGATCCAAGAAGGAAACTTTCCAGTTCCTCCTGCAGCGAATGGAAGCCAGAGGGGAGTCGTGGAAGAGTCTCCTTCTTCCCCTGGTGGCAAAGAGGTGCTCCTTAGGGCAGTGTTCCAAGCGGTACCATCCTTCATTATGTGCCTTTTCTTGCTCCCACGCTCATCAACGAAGAGGATGGATTCCATGCTCAAGAACTTCTTCTGGAGCGGATCACTGTCAAAGAAAACTATCCACTGGAGAGCAGGCCACGTGCTGTATGCCCCAAAGGATGAAGGAGGGCTCGGCTTCCGCCCCTTCCACACCGTCAATCTTGCATTGCTGGCAAAGCAGGCATGGAGAGCCATCACCAACCCTGACACCTTGTGGGTGAGGGTCTTGAAAAGCATCTATTTTCCCAAGTCTGACTTCTTATCCGCAAAAAAAGGTGGAAAGGCATCCTGGATCTGGTCCAGCCTTTGGGAGGCTAAGAAATGGATGAAACAGGGAATCATTAGGGCGATTGGTAATGGTAAATCGACAAGGATTTTCCAAGACCCGTGGAGATTTGATCGACCGGGTCAATTGCTCGAGTTTGACTGGCCTGATGAGTCTACTGTGGATCAATGGATAGATGGGATTAACAGAGCCTGGAGATTCGACCTCCTTGCAGATTATCTTAGCCCACTGGATCTCAAACAGGTGGCTGCCACCCCCATTGGCCCTGAATCACTAGAGGACATTTGGGCTAGGAGATTCACGGACAGTGGAGAGTTCACTGTGAAGTCAGCCTACCACCTCTTCCACAACTTGTTTCGACTGGAACAGGCTAACCTTTCAACAGACACATCTAGCAAAGAAAGATGGAAGTGGCTATGGAGCCTCTCCCTGCCTCCCAAACTGAAGTTCTTTGTGTGGAAATGCACAAGAGGGACCCTGGCAACGAAGGAAAATCTCTTCTCTCGAAGCTGTTCTGTGACAAAGGCTTGCCCCATTTGTGCGAAAGCTACAGTATCGGTCCATCACACCCTCTTCTCCTGCCCTCACGCGGCAGCTGGATGGCTCCAGGACTGGCCCTCGCTGGTCATGCCCCCCTTGAGTACCCCTATCCTGGATTGGCTCTTCTCACTTCAGACCAGGTATTCCATTGGCCTAGTCCAAAAGGTTATCTTCCTTATGTGGCAGACGTGGAAGACGAGAAACGAGTTCATATTCAGGGGCAAGATCCCTTGGCCACCGTTCACCAGTTCTAGGGTTGTTCTTGAGTCGCAGCAATGGGACGCGTTCCCTGCCAGAACACCATCTTCATCCCCACCCATTCAGTTAGCCCCACCCCCAGATCATCCTACTCCACCGCCAAGTATTCATGAGTTTGAAATACACTGTGATGGTTCTTTCTTTGAAGCATCTCATGAGGCGGCTTATGGCGTCGTTATCACGAATGCCCATGGACAAGTATGTGACGGGGTAGCTGAACCCCTGCATTGTTTTTCACCCATTGAAGCAGAAGCGAAAGCTTTGTGGAAAGGAACTCTCCTGGCCACCATCCTCCACGGTCCTTGCTTGGTCCGATCGGACTGTCTCACCCTCATCAATGCTGTGCAAGGGCACCAGAAGCCTTGGCCATGGCGAGCAGCAGCGTGGATTGGATGCATCAAGAAAGCGCTCGATGATCACCCCTGGATCAAGCTCTCCCACATCAAACGGGCGGACAACGCGAAAGCGAATTGGGTGGCTAGATCAAGAGCAAAAAATGTACTTCCCATACACTGAGTCCAGGTCCTTGATGTTATCTCTCATCTTCTATAGTCAGCTGGCTTCAGCCGCATTTAATGGAAAAGCAATGCCTTTTGTCAAAAAATCATCAGCTGGTATATTCGCAACTAGGTTTTAGCTTCTTTTGTTGGGAAAATGCTAGTTTCTGCGGTTATTGGCGCGTCAGAATGGAACAAGCATCAACCTAGATAGGACAGAGCTCAAGAACAAGAACCATCATTCCTATAACATTTCCAGTATAGCAAAAATTCCAAGTTTGTCCCTCAAAATTCCTTCTAACACTGACCAAGGTTCTACTACAGCTTCTTCTTAACCAGATTGGGAAACAGAGATTTGCAAATTTGGGACTATATAACTATGGAGATTACATACAGAACAAATATCCTAGTATTCTACAAACATAGATGACTTTCAGACTATTAAGGACACCTTACGAAACAACAAGGGCAAAGGTAAGCGAAACACCGCTTATTTGGATGACAACTTTGAATGAATAACGAATAGAACACCCATTGTTCCTGATGGTTAGACTAAATGAACAAGTTGTGAGGCTATGCAAAGTGAGGGAGCTAAAAACTGCAAACAACTTGCCAGCTTCTTTTCCTCGTGCCGCGAGGTTGTATTCAGAATGAGAGCCTATCTTCTACAAAGTTGAAATCTGCACACAACAAAATCCCCTATAATTGTTGTCACTTCTTCCCTAACCAAGTCCAAAGGTCTAATTAAACACACCCTGCAAGGAGGAAATGGTTTTTAGACACTGCATAGAGATTGCATTGTAGAGAGCGGGTGAGAGAGATAATAACCGATACCTTAGTACACAAGTAACTAATGGATCCTGTCAGAAGTTTTGAGAACATGATCACGAGACCTCCAAGGCATGATAGATCTTCGAAACCCTACGTCTTAGCAACGGCTCTAAACGGAACGAGTACACATGACTCTGCCACTTCTTGGCTTCATTCATATCATTCCACGCCTGTATTATCTCATCAATCTTGAACCCCAATCCTGAAAACCCAAACAGAAAAAAAGTTGAGCAAAACATCAGAAAGACCGTTGCTTTTCACATTGAGCAATTCATAACCAACTAGTTTATAGAACATACCATCCATTGAACTATCATTCGAGATGTGATTCTTCATCATCACACCAATATCAGTAGCCGAAGCTCCAGCCAGCTGGAACTTCTCGAGTGCAACTTCCAAGCACTCTTGCCAAACTGGGATCCCCAATCTGTACTCCATCATGGACCTCTCGTAGAGAATGGTGCCACGTAGGAGATTCATCTGTGACCTCAGATCCTTAATCCGTACAGCAGCATCTTCTGGCGATGTGTCTTTGAACAGCTCATCCAAAATTGTGCCTTGTAGCACAGGCTTAATCTTGGTTCTGTCCGTGAGATGGGTAATCCGTTGAGATTGCGCAGCTTCCCACATATCCATCCCTTTATCCACATTTCCCTCAGCACTGTTATACAGTTCTATGACCTCGGTATAAGACCAATTTGACAAGTCAACTTTGCAGCTGAGGGCATAGTACCAAGTGAGCCTTGCCCTCTCAAACTGCTGCTGCCCTAAAGCCAGAAGACCCTCGTAAAAGTCTGGTTTGATCCTCAGTGCTTCAGCATACCTCTCCCCCGCCTCCAAGTACTCCTTCTTTGTCCATTCGAATGCCACAATGATTCCCTCAAGCATTGCCTCTCGAGAGGCATCATCTTTGAACTCTATCTTCTTCCTAGCTCTCGACATGTGAACATTCCCCCAGTTGAACAACGCTAAAGCCGCCATCTCCTGGAAATTCTCAGCTGCTGTGTTGAACAACCCCTGTGCTTCCTCACTAGTCACAGTCTCCTCAATAGCCTCCGAATAGACCTTTATACCGAGGTCATTGAGCCCGAAATAGGAGTCTGTATCGAGTGCCACATGGTCTTTAAACAGCTTAGCGAACTCTACAATCCATTCATCGATGTAGCGCATCCCCTTCTTGACCTCTCTATCTCTCTCCATGTTCCATGTCTTGGTGTCAACTCTCTTCATTCCACCATGCTTGAGTCTTTCCACAATCGGGTCTTGTTGAGGATTGATCTCCACCAGATACAGCCTGAACGAGCCACCTTGTGGTGATGAACATGCTTCAGCTAACCGGAGCTCTTCATCAGTAGTTATGGTAATCAAGTCTCCTTCTTGATCCTTGTATTTGATGAGGACTGGGCCAGAACCAGGAAACCGGTCACACACCACTTCCTTCAGCTCCAGAAGACTACAGTTCACAGGAACTTGAGCCATTCTTATATCCTCTCTCATCACCAATTTCATGCTCCTCATGGGTCTATGCTCTACCACAACCAAAGCTTCTTCATTCCCATCCTCAGACTTCTTTTCATCACTCTTCCCGTTCTTCTTCTTCCTCGGTGTCCTCTCTTTAGGGGCTTTTGGAATTGGCTCAGCATAGTCAGCAGGCAACTCGATCGATGTATCATTAACCTTGAGCCCTCTCTCCTCCAACGACTTCTTCACCCTCTCCCAAACCTCGAACGCCATCACATTTGCAGGCTCCATCTTCAACACTGTCCCAACATCTCTCAAGGCCAAGTCGAGGCGATTCAATGCCTCGTAGCACCTCGCCCTCTTGAGCAACGCCTTGCCATACTTCGGTGTGACCTCCAAAGCCAGGTTACACTCGTCTATCGCTCTAGGGTACTGGCTTACCCCCATCTGCATGTAGCAGGCTGCCATGTTGCTCCTCAGGTGAGATACATCGATGTGGGTTTTCGGAAGCAGTTTGATGGCCTTCTCGTACTTCTGAAGAGCTCCATCGTGGTCTCTCCTCTGGAAGAGCTTGTTGCCTTCATTTTTGAGCTCATGGGAGAGGGAAATGAAGACTTCTTCATCTTTGTCCACTGTGGGGGACTTAGGGCTACTGATTCCTCTTGCTTTGCCGTTCTGTTGCTGCTGCTGCTGCTGCTTCTGCTGTTGTTGCTTTCTCATTGCAATCAAGGTTATCCACAGTGCTAGAGACCAGAATCCCACACTAATGGATAGATAGAACTTTATAGTATCCAGAACTTCGGAGCTTAGTAATACTACTACTACAGAAACATATCATGAATGAATTCAAGAACCTAGGTTTCCCGTACGGGTCAAAAAGCCACCCAACTTAACACAATTTCTCCACCACCCAACTCCCAAAATCTCAACTTTTCCCTTCAAATCTCAAAAGGGTTCCTTCCTCTCCAAACCAGGATTTGTTGGTCGCTTGTGCGAACGAAATTAACAAATCCCAATTCGGAGAAACAGAGGAAATGAAGGAATTCGCTTCTGAAATGGGGGTTTCAGAGAAAGCAAAAGCAAAGATGGAAACAATCTACTGCAGCGAATTGCGTGAACCGGAAGGAAAAGGAAGGATCTTTGAGAAGATAACTTATCTGGGAAATGAATGAAATAGAGGAAAAGTTCCTCGCTTGAGCTTCAATTTTCCTGGGAAACAAAAAGAAAATGGGGGAAAAGGAGAAACCGGCCTCTGTTTTTCACGCGTATTTCAAGGCTTAACGTGAAAGCCACAGAAATGGCAGTTGATAATCCAATGTAGCTTTGTTTGATATGTGTTCTTGGTTTTTCTTTTTCAATTTAGAAATCTCTCGAGGAAAGCTGAGTGGGACCCATGTTCTTGTGCGGGAGATTCCAAATGTCTTGGGGGAAGATTTCAATTGACTCCTTGAAATTGTTTAATTAATCAATTTGGTGGGGGTTTGTACTTTTGTATGTATTTGTGGTAGCATCATGAAGCTAATAGGAGTTAATGATGGTATTAATTAGTAGTTAATTATGTCTATGAGAAAACATCAAAACATGTAAGTCTAATTACATAAATATTGACGTTGAGTTGAACAAAAGAAGTTTACATCGAATTGATGAAGACACTATAATGGATATTTGTGGGGATAATGTTACAATACTTGCTTATTAATTAATGATGATATAATGGATCTTAAGTTCCACGTTGCGTTTCTTTATATGGGGACTGGGGAGTCACTTCGGTTTATGAAAGTTTTTTTCTTTAAATTGTAAAGAGTGCGTTTAATTAAAGTGTATCAGTCTATCTGGTTGCTACTTGCTAGCAGGATACAAGTCTAATTATGAAAACACACGGAGTCAAGGTGGTAATACAATGTAAATAAGCGGTAAACAGAAAAATACCTCGTATTTATGTTGACTTATAATTCGACGTAACGTATAAAAACTAATTTCTCATTCTTATTGTAATATGGATTTCAAATATGCTAGACTTGTCCCAAATTTTCAGGTGGAAAAATGCTCTTCGCAAATTATCTTCCTTGAGCACAATGTGTTTGTGGATAATGAGATATGTGTGGGACAACAATCAATTTGGACCGTAAGCCCAAAAATGAAAATCCAAAATAAATTAGTGATTGATTTAATAAAAAGCACAAATTTGTTGCGTATTTTGGTAAAATCACGAAGGTGTGGGAGCGGAAGCAGGCAGAGCTCGGAAAGTGGGAAAGTAACGGACTTTTGGGGTGGGACTGGGTTCCCGCCACGTCCAACTGCCAAATGCCACCCTAAAAAGGATAACAAAGGCCCGTTTGCCGCTGTCCCAAGGCAACTCCCAACTAGAGAAAAGTAGGAAACAACAAGTGCACTTGAAAGCAAAGTGTTATCATTGAGGGAAACATTATTTTAGGGTGTATAGTATCACAGTTAGAGGCAGTGGTTCCGTTTCGTTTAATCGAATTGAAATCGGTAGAAATCGAAACTCAAATATACTATTGGCCAAACCCAAAATCGACGTTTTATTTATTTATTTTCGGTTATAATAAACAGGACATAATTCGAATCGTTAATTGTATTGTTCTTTGCCTCTTGGTAATTTTTGGTTTTTTATCGATTCATTAACGAATTTTCGATTTTAACCAAAATCGTTAAGGTCTTATAAGTTCTTAATCGTTAAGGTACACCGATAGACAATAAGGTTGTCGAACCGGTTGAACCACCACCCATCACTATAGTTACTAGTTTTGAAGTAGTATTAAGTAAGCTGACAAACAACTCTTTAAGATCGACTTGAGATATAGTATTATGGACATCTAACCTTCAATTGCGGCCCAACAACAACATTTGGGCATCTAGGTACTCTTTTGGGCCCATGGTAGTCTGAGTTAGTAGACTGGGCTGCATACTGAAGTTAAGGTCCATGTACAGGTCATCAGTTCTGACGTGTCGCCAACCCATTGGCCGATTAGCAACAACCCGTGTCACCGTCGCCGCATCGGTATTATCCTACAAGCCGGCAGAGCTTCTCGATCTCAGGCAGCTCTCCCCGGGCAACAAAACCCCAGAAGCTTCAAAATTTAGGATAGCAAATTTCTCGTAGCCGTCTTTCTTCAGGGATCTTCTTCATCTTCGTGGGATTAAGCGAAGCCGAAGAACGATGAGATCTTTGTGGTTGCTCCTTGTTGTAGGCGCTGTTTCCAGCTGCGTTTTAGCTGACCAGATCCTCCCAGCTCACGTAGGTAAATCATCCATTCGAACGATTTGGAGAACCATGTTGATTCGCTTTTGAGTGATTTGAAAGTCCTGTTTTTTTCGATTTTCCCAGTCCAAGTTCATCTTTGTTGAGTAGTGGGTACTAGAGAAATCTCTGAATGTTTCTTACTCCGTGCGCCAGATTTGATCGAAATCTGTCCGTTTCAGTTTGAGGGTGCTTATGGGTTGTAATCTTAGTTGCTGCCTGGGTGGATTAGGTGATGATTTGTGTTTGATACTGGTTGCTTGGTTTAGTAACTGATGATTTTGGGACCTGTCATGAAAATGCGAACATTTCCCCCATTGCGCTATTGCTAATGATCTCACAAGCTGCAATTTTGCATCCTTTTTGAAACAGTTTTGCGTTATCTTTATATCTGGAGTTTATCTTAGTTAACTACATGGTGGCAGGTGGTTCGTTCAGCCGCAGCTCTCGCGAGCCCAAGTACAAGATGGAGTTCCATCCTGAAGAAGCCCCCTTTCATCCTGTGAGTAAGGCGTAGTTGCATTGGCGTTATGCTATCTTTTGTCTACATGTTAGGATCTGAAAGTTGGTGGATGTCTAATTTGTCGAAACCGACAACGGCATTACAGGATGAGGATCAAGAATTTGTTGTTATGCCTGATACAAATGGGCGCAGTTATGTATGTTACTTGCCTAAGATAGAGAAAGCCAAGAGTGGGAAGCCAATCAATCAGGTTAACATAAGCAGCATGATCGTGGAAACTGAGAAACGGCTTAAATTGAAGACTCCAGATGAGCTACTTGAAGTGTTCAAAGGCAAATGTCTTGTCAGAGTTAGTATTTGCTTTCCCAGTTCCAACGAAACGTCATTTTGCATTTCTTGTATGCTTTGCTCCTGATACTGTGCCATACTTGCAGCAAGAGGGTTGGTGGACTTATGAACTCTGCCACGAGCAAAAGTTAAGGCAGTTTCATGTGGAAGATGAGAAGGTAAGAAATTTGGAAATTTTAAGTTTTGCTGATATCTTAGTTCCTAGAAGAATGTATTTGGCTTACATGTACAATTCCCTCATTGCAGGTGGTTCAGGAATTTGTTCTGGGTGTTTATGATGAAGAGGCCACAGCTGCATTCAACCAGAACTTAAAAGACGTTTCTACCTTGAAGGATCCTCGGTCTAAAGATGCATCTCAAAGGTATCCCAATGAGCTATCAAATGAATTAAAGCAAAAGGAAACTTTGTAGAAAGGTTTCCTTACGTACCATCAATGTTATTTGTGTAGGTACCATGCTCATCAATATACAAATGGAACTCTCTGTGATCTCACCAATCAGCCACGAGAAACTGAAGTAACGATTTGGAGTGAACTGTCTGATAGCTTCCCTTTTCCTTTTTCCTTCTATTTACACCTCATTTTCTTGTTGGACAGGTGAGATTTGTATGTTCCGAGCCAAGAGCTATGATTAGTTCTATCACAGAGCTATCCACTTGCAAGTACGCCCTGACAGTACAATCTCCGATGCTTTGCAAGCATCCGTAAGTCACACCCTCTTGATTCAAATTCGAATGCTTTCCCTCTTTTTAGCTGCTTAAACTTTTTATTCTACTGTGACTTTGCAGACTGTTCCAAGAAGAGAGACCAGTGTGGCACACCATCAACTGCAATGCCCTGCCAAAGACTTACAAGGAAAGCAAAGTCGAGAAAGAGTCAACCGATGAGGATAAACAAATCTTCATGGTCACGGAGGTTGAGAGTCCAACCAATGAGCAGTCCTAGGAGTGAATTGAACACTTGGAGGAGGGGGCTTTTCTAGTTTGAACTCACACTCATGCCTCTCTTCCTTGACGTCGTCCAAGTTAAGGGTGGCAATTGACGTAGTTAAGTGCATGTAAATCATAGAAGATGAATCTATGCTCAGATAACGGGATCTTGTAAATGAATAGATTAAAGAGAAGTTCCTTCGCTACAAACTTCACTTCTGGATTCTGGTGAGTTGGAAAAGTTGGGTCTGAAACTTGCTTTCTAAGGCTTTTTCCTTCTTTTTCTTCAGGGTTGTGGAGCCAGTTAATCAATGATCATTGAGAGCAATTATATGAAAGATATTGAGTTTAACAGTTAGCACTCCTTTGCTATTCCCAGGCTGAGGATTTTCAGCTAACTGCTACACCTTGAAGAGGGGAAAAGATTATATTATATATTTTGTGCTCAAATAGGTCACTCATGACCATTCCAAAAGGATGTCTAAAGAAGGTGATCTGGAACTAAAATAAAACATTGTGTAACTAATTTCCATCACCAAAAAAGAAAAACATTCCTAGATAGAAGCTACAATTGTCAAAAGATGAAAAGCGATAAACTATAGTTATCAGCTATTAACACTAATAATTTACAGAGAGACTAGTTCCTTATTTCCTTCTCCTGGTGGCCTCGACCAGAAGTTGAAGCACTTCCGCTGCTACTACCAGTTGAATCGAGTAATGCCAAGTACTCGTCAATGGCTTCCCCTTCTCTTGTTACATCAATATCATAGTCAGATAAAGCGTCTCTCCTTGCTAATTCATTTGCTATCTCATCCTCCATTTCCACATCTCGCGGTTCAGAGAAACTTGCATCAGCTGGTGGTTCAGCATTTGCGGCAGCACCATCAGCAGCAACAGCCTGAGCATGAGCAGCAGCAGCCTGAAGAGCAGCAGCGGGATCTGGAAGTGGCCCTTGTTGGAGAAGCCGCCGCATTATTGTCTCCGTAGTGCCACCAGCTTGGACCGCTGCAGCTACAGCTGGCATGTCGAATCCCATGGATGCAATCAGTTGGATTTTAGAGTCCGTGTCTTGCTTCTGTCTTTTGGCTTTCCTTGTTTCAATGTCGTTCTGAAAACTCAAATCAAGGTAATAACAATGAGTGGAAGAGCTTGAAAACGTGACCGGAAGATACACCTTGAAGATACATCTAAAAACTTACCTGGATGGTAGCATTAGTTTCTGGATTTGTCAAATCATCCAATGCCTTCTGAGTATCATTCTCGTTTCTTCGTAGTGCTTCAGCAGCAAGTTGCTTCTCAAACCTGATACATTTGACAAGTTTTCACCTCAATATGCTTATGCTATACAAGTGGCATCGAGAGTCAACAATAAAAACTTGGTAGTGGATGCTTACCCTATGGAGACCAATCCTGTCAATAGTTGGATATCCACAGCTTTCTTCAAGGGTGTAACACCATACTTTTTTTGCTCCCTACGTCCAACGCTGACCAGTCAGAATAAATGACAGATGAAAATTGCAATAAGAACAAGCAACCTGATTGCCACTCACAATATTTCTGCTTGTCGCTTAAGGTCTTCTTGTCGTTTCAGTGCTTTCCGCGCCTTTTCCTCAACTAGAAAATCAACAGCACGTTCAGCATCTTGATTGTTGATTCTCAATGCTCTCTTTGCTTCGTTTTCTTCGAAACCCATCCCCAAAACAACTGACAAGACTTCATCTGACACTTGTAGCTACAATGGAGAAAGTCACATATCATCAAATGATACCGAGTACTCGTTGGGAGGATATACAGAGAGCTCTATTTTCATGCTTACCCTTTTGAATTTGGTCTGTGCAGATATCAAGTACCTCCTAGATTTCTCAAGCTGGCCACTATGATATGCCACCACTGCTTCGAGTAGTTCCAATCTCAAATATCTGAACGTAATGATAAAAAGGAGTATAACCAATGAGCACCAGATATCCACCAACTCTCTAGTTTTTGGGTAGCTCTTAATGAAGATTTTTCAGAATACTTACACTGCAAGCTCCGAAGAGTTTCCTGCTTGAAGTAGTTTGAGACGAGAGGCATCCTTGCCATGAGCACGTTCGAATCCATCTCTTGCCTTATCAAGACGTACTCCAGCAACAGAGAGACATGCAATGTCTTTCAGCATGAAATAGCACCACACCATGTCCATTTGCAGCATTGCAATATTATCAACACGCTGGAAGCAAGTAAAAGAAGATTTAGAAGAAAAAAAACACACAGGGTTTAGCCAAAAAGTTATGAAAAGTAATTATATGAAGCTATTTAAAACGGCCACGTACTTCAACAGTCTTTGGATCGCCAAGAGAGAATGATTCCTGCAAAACACAAAACAAAACAAACAACC
Source organism: Linum trigynum (assembly GCA_964030455.1). Classification (NCBI taxonomy): domain Eukaryota; kingdom Viridiplantae; phylum Streptophyta; class Magnoliopsida; order Malpighiales; family Linaceae; genus Linum; species Linum trigynum. The sequence goes on along the minus strand of OZ034814.1, from coordinate 3,795,576 downwards.
AGCAATGAATCCTCCCAATTATGGGAAACTCGTAACCAAAAATAACCAAAAAGCTTGAATAGGCATGCAAATCGTCCCGCTATGTTGAGAAAGAGCCAACCAACCTCTGCCATATTCAGTACTTCCAGAGCATCTCTGAACTTTCCCTTTTTCATTAGAACCTTGCCATTTGTGTGGAGCATCAAACCCATCATCAGTGCCCTGCCAATCCATATTTCAAAGTTTCAATCAGAAAGGGCATAAATTAACAGCACACTATAGACACAACAGAAAAAAGGTGCGAACTTTCACAAGAACTGTCTAGTCAAGAATCATTACTGTCTATCGGACTCGGATAAGTGCAGTTTGTTCCCAAGTTGGTCTTCGATTTCTAGATTGAAGTCCTCGAGCGGCAATGCACCATCTGCGTGTCTTGTGGACAATGCAGTTACAGCTGCCCTGAAAAGTTCACAGCAAGAAACCCATAAAATTGGTTATCAATCCGTCATAATTGAGCTCCAAAACAAACTGGCATTCGTCCCTTAAACCCTGCTCATACAAGCTTAGTCGAAGGAATTCAAACCGAAAACTGGAATCATACAGTTGTCCATATATCCTCTCAAGGCAAACAGCAATTCAAGGATTCTCAAAAGACATGCAAATCAATACCACTGTTCCTTCTCCTAATCAGACAACTTATGATTCCTACAAAACAAACCATTCTTTTTCATGACCATCACACAATCAAACAAAGGAATATAAAAACAATTGATCCATGACAAGCAAACAACATTATCGGACAAATCAAAACAAAGGAACAAGACAATAAAAGAGAGAACGGTACTCACTTTACGCGAGCCAGCCTCTGATTGAGCTCCTCCTCGTCCTTCAACGATTTCCCTTCGTCGACGGCGACCCGGCTGGCCAGAATCTTCGAGTTGGCCCTGATGCCCAACTGCGAGAGCTTCTCCGTGCAGTCGCCGTCTTTCAGCATCTTGCCGGCGCATATCAGATTGATTGAGGCAGGGGAAACGTTTGATCGCTTGGCGACTTCTTCCCTCAACGTGGGCACCGTCCAATTCTCCAAGTCGACCTCATCCAGAGCCCCCGACCATGTCCCTGCAACTCTCAGCTTCACCATTGTTGCTCGAAATCGGAACCCAGACGAGAAGTTATCGGGGGGTTTCAGTAACTGACTCGTAAACTGATCGTCGTCGAAGTCTCCTGCTTTTGCTCTCTTTTCCTTCCTTGCTCGTTAATCCATTAGTGGGTCTTCCATTTTATAAGGTTTTCTTCCTCCGAATTCTAAAAGGATTATGAAAGACTTTGGGCCCTGGGAAGTGGAGTCTGAATACGACTGGAAAGGGCAAGAACTAATTCACAATTCAGTACTCCATCTTAAATGTTATTATTTTTTCACTCCTTGTTTATGTTCTTTTAACACACCACATATGAAAATTTTATAAAATTGATGTTTTATATAGCAATTTTGAGGAATTATGCTGGAATTTTCAAATAAATTAATTCATTAATGAATATCAATGGCATGGCTATCCTAATTAGCAATTAGTATACACTAGCTTTTTACCCGGCCCGTTGGCCGGTGAGTTTCATTTTATCATTTATATTAATCAATTTATCTATATGTTTAAATTATTTTGGATCTTCTACATTTTTTACATTTGCATTCATGCGTGAGTATGCGGTGCGTCTGTAAATTAAAAATTCTCAATGCTTAGCACGTTCACTTATGATGTTTCAATTCTCTTATCATAAATCATGTCACAAAGATATATCACGATACTCAAATGCGTGAGTATGTGGTGCGTCTATAAATTAAAACCACGATACTAAAAAAAAAATTATCTTATACAATATATGTCATTCAATGAATCTCGAGTTTAAACAAACTCTCAACCAATGATGTTGCTCAGATGACGACAACTTAGTTAGAATGTTTTTATAAAGGTACTTCAATATTAGGTAAATTTGGTCATCCCAATTGAAAGTTTATTGTCTTCTTGTAAGATCATATTTGTCGATCAATACACTCAATTTAATATCTTATACAATATGTACCAATTGTTAATTCCTGAAGTTTAATTTAGACTCACTCTCAACCAATGATCGTTGTTTAGATGTTGGTTTAGAATCTCGGTCCAAGATACTCACACACTGTTGAGGGTTCTAATCTTAACATGGTCCATTGGTGTATAATTTTCTAACTTATCAAATATGCATTTGCTTAAACTTATACTAATACCTTCATTTTGTTGGTGTAATGCCACATCTATTGTCAATATCTAAGCATGATACTATACTCTAAGTAAGAACACGCTATCTGGACCACGAATTAACCGGATTTGTGGGCATGATACTATACCCTAATTCTTGATGAGTGAACCATATGTCTTAGTTATCTAAATCATAGAGCTTAACCCCTAAGATTGTGCATGTAATATGTTGCATATATTTTGACGAAGCATGACCGTTGATTTTTGTTTAGAATTAAATTGATCTTAGGGTATGAGATTTATAAATTTAAGACCTAGATTTTAATCTTGAAGGGTTTGAGAATAATACCATATGCCAAGCTCCAGTCAATTCAAGGTCTAGACATCATTTTCTTACTCAAAGTATGTCATAATATACATATATAAATATAAAGAGTTTAATGTATTTTTAAGTGTAATTAACACCTTTGTTTGACCGAAATATGTAAACTATTAGAAAAAATAAGGGGAAATATGAACAAATATAAGAGAAAATAAGGTATGGAAGCATGCATTATAAGAGAGAAGAAAAGTTGTTTTTCTTTACCGCCTTCATTTGTACAATCAAGTACTATATTCTGAATTCGTCAAGTTTCTATCTAAATGAAAAACAACTTTTGGAGCATTTTGCTATTTAATACTTGTTTTCATTAATAGATACAAACATTAGAAAAAGTTAGTGTTTGATAACCAAAACATAAAATTATATAGTTGGTTTTTCAAATTCAATTGATTATTAAATGTTGATTATCTAAACTTCACTTATTAAGTTCTAATAAAAATTAAAATTAAAATTAATTGATCAGATTTAATCAAATATATTTGTTAAAAGATTACAATATATGTCACTCTCCAAACATACGTATACTGCTGCTATACATATATATTGCAAAAAACAATTATTGAATAAAAAAATTATATTAAAAGAAGATATAGATAGCTACATAAATGATCATTAAAATAAAAAGGAAATATTAAAAGAAGATAGATATAGCTACATTAATTTATCATTAACTAACTTTTTTGTTGTAAAAAAAGTGTACACCATGGCACCTTGTAAATTCTCCAAATGCTTATGTGGCAACAAACTACTTTTGAATTGCCATAATATTATGTATGGATTTGTGTCTCTCCACTAGCTTCACTCAAATCTCATCCACTCTTATTCTACTCTAAAATTACTCTTATTTCATTTAAGTGTACGACTCTCTCTTCGTTCGATATAGAAAGAAGTTTTAGTTTTATTATCACTCCATTTGTTCTACACTCTTCGTCTTCGTGTTCTTTCTCTGTTCGTTTTAGTTTTCTTTAATTTATCTGTCTATGGAGCTCACGATGAGGATGGTTTAACGAGGAGATAATCAAATTTTGAAAGAATCTTTCAATTAGATCAAAACTTTCACTTGCATTTTTATAGGAGGACATGAGAGAACTTGATATTTCATAACACAAAAATATGTTCCAAACATTATTAAGGAATTCAATTATATTCATCTATGAAGAATTTCAACGTGACATCGCAAACAAAGAATTCATATGAAATAATATTTATTTTTAAAGAAAATAAATTCTCGATTCATTTTTGTCTCAAATAGGAGGGAGGATCAGGTGACTGGGGGGGGGGGGGGGGGTGCTTAGTCACTTGACTAAGTCTCTCCCAGTCCTTAGATCTGGACACAACAATCTGACGGTTAAAAAGTGGGAAGGGCTATTTAATTAATGACAGGGGTAGTTTGGGTATTATGAAAACTTACGAAGTATACAAACCAGACTTACAATCAGTACAAACCATACAAACAGTACAAACTACAACGACAAAACATACACACATATTTACAAACATTACAAACGTATGGACTATACAAACTAGACCGACAAACAATACAAAAAGGAAAAAACAATCGGGTTGACTTTGGAGACTCCATCCCTATATAGAGGGCTCCGCCCCAAAGTCAACCCGGTTGTTTTTTCGACATACAAACATAACGAACACGATGGACAAAAATGACAAACTAGACCGACAATCCATATAAACTGGAAAAAACACCCGAGTTGACTTTGGAGGCTCCATCCCTATATAGAGGAGTTCCATCCAAAAGTTAACCAGGGTGTTTTTTGGACATAAAAAAACATTACAAACATGGTTGACAAAAATGATAAACATGATGCACAAAAATAACAAAACTTACAAACATTACAAAAGAAACCGACAAATATTACAAAATAAACCGACAAACAGCAAAAGCATACTAACCGTAAAAAATGTCACTAAACATTACAAACAAGAATGATAAACAATACAAACCGAATCTATACAAACATTATAGATTAGGTCAATAAACATCACAAATTCAGCACTGTCGTCGAAAAATCCTTTTCCGGCGTCAGTGGCCGCCGGGAAATCTCTCTCTGGCGCACCAAAAATGGTGAGACTAAAAAATGGAACGCACCAAAAATGGTGGCCTAGGAGATGCACACCGCCGGAACATCCTGGACGGCGGGGAGGACGAGACGTTTTGGAGGTTGTTTTAATTATTAATTATTAAAAAAATAAAATAATTATAAATCATGCAATTGCTACGTTTACTCTTTATTAAATTGAATTAATTGCAGCCGTTAGATTTTAATGAGTTTGAAGGGCTGAGATCGACTTAACCATGTGACTAAGAGATCTTATCTAGGGATGGCAATTTTGACCTGACCCGATTAACCTGATCTGTTTGGCTTATTTTGGGGCGGGTCAGACCCGCCCCGCAGGCGGGACGGGACGGGAATGGGTACCTCTCATCGACCCGACTTGCCCTGACCTACCCCATACTTGACCTGTTTTTGCCTACATTACATATAATCTTAGTCAAATTACTTAGAATTTTCCTCTTATTACATTATATTTTAGCTATAATAAAGTTTTAAATAAGTGAAAATCTCGATTTCTTCAATTATTTAACTATATTTTATTATATTATGGTTTCTTTCTTGGTTTTTTTTAATGAAAATAACGAATATTTCTAATGTTTTTGAGTTTTTCACATAAATTACATACCCATTGGGTCGACCTGCCCCGACCCGCGCCCCATAATAAATTACTCGACCAGAACCCGACCAACAATAAAACGAGTATGGCTATCGAGATACCCGCCCCGGAACTGCCCATTTGCCATTCCTCATCTTATCCCTCAAATAGCCTAATGGCTAACTAGCTTTCACCCTGCCCTTTGGGCAGGTAATCATATATTTTATAATAATTTTATAATTTTCCCTTATAAAAAATAATTTTACATTTTTCCCTTATAAAAAATAATTTTATAATTTTTTTTCTTGATTATAATTAAGGATTGTAAAACTGTGTTATAGGTTGTACCAACAAAGTCAACAATATGATATTTTATACTAAAATTATGACTTAACCGTGGTTCAACCATTTCATACTGTTAAATACCGCCCACCGATCTAGTATCTCTTATGAAGTTTTTCTAGTCGAACCATTGATACAGGTATATAACATAGTTTTTCTTTAGAACATTGTGAAGAAGATTCTAATCATTGATTCCATTGAATTTAGGAATGAAAGAATAACCTCTTCATAATCTATGAACATAGTTTAAAGAGCTTTTGTAATAATATTTTTGTTACGAAAAGTTCAAGTGGTTCATGCTTTTATAACTTTATACTACAAAACTGGTACAAACAATAATCAAAATTTTTAATTGTTTCTGATCAGTTAAAAAAGATCCGGAGAGGGGCTTTTAAAGAATGAGGGGATTCTTCCGAAAAAATGACATCTTCTTTTTGAACGTAAGAAATTAAACTCTTGAACTCCAAATGGGCAGATTTTTTAATATAAATATTCGAAACTAAAGGGAAAAGATAACCACCGTGCATAAAAAGAAAAAAAGAAGAAGAAGATAACCACCGTTCGTTAGGGAAAAAAGATAACCACCACAATCTAACGTGGATCAAGCAAAATGCAGGGGAGCTTACGTGGCCAAGGCCATTTCTCAAAATGCTTTAATATATTTTAAGATAAGAAAGATAGCATGAATTCATAATTTTGAAGATATCATGCCATCATGGTAGTATATTTGGAGAACTGATTTACACTCCGTGAGATAGACACAGAGCGCATGGAAGAAGAAAATGTGGGTCCCACGAGCCAGGTGGCATCCATGCGCTGACTGGACAGTGCACATTTCTTCGATAAAAACGTCAGGAGAAATCAGTCGCCATCGCCAAAATTAACATGGTACATGGACGCCGTCGAATTCGATGATGGATCCCCGACCCTCTTCCAGTTCCAATCCCCTCATCCACCGGCGGAGGCGGCCCCCGCCATGACGACGACGACGCCCACGAGGAGCGATTCCCTCGGGAAGCCCAAAACCCAGGGCAAGAGAAGCCACAAATCGGCCCCAAAACCGCCTCCGATCCTCCCAATCCTCTTCGCCGCCGCCACGACGGCGCAAGGTTTCGTTACCGGTAACGGCGCCCGAATGCTCCCTTCTCAGCTCGTCGATTTCCAGCGCCAACTCGATTCCCTATCCCTTCCCGTCCAGATTCCCTCATCTCTGCCCGACTAATCCATCTACGGCGGCGCCGATTTCAATTCCCGGTGGTTCCAGTACTTCCGAATGAGCAATTCGACGTTCCATAAGCTCCTCGAACTCCTCACCCCTTCATTTACATCCTGCCTCCCCCCGTCCGTACTTCCTGACGTGGCCCTCGCCGCCGCACTCTGCCGCCTCGCCCACGGTACGCCCTACGCCACCGTGGCCCGATGGTTCGGCCTCGATTCCCCGGAAGCCGCACGCCTCGCGTTCTTCGTCGTCGGCCAAGCCGTCTGCGAGAACATGTCGATGTTCGTCGAGTTCTGGAAGGAAGCAGAGCGGACTCAGATGGGATTCCTTGTTGGAGCTGAAGTTCAAACCAGGTTCAGGAAGAAGATTGGCGCCAAGCAGATTTGAATGAAGAAGTTAAAGTGTGTCGTTTTGGTTAAGCAACTGAAGTGTGTCGTTTTGGTTTATTATGTTCTAGTCCTTGAGTCTTATGTAGTTGTAGTTGAGTCCTGTCGAGATCAGTTGATCTTGCTTCCTTAGTTTCAGGTTTGAAGAAGTCAGTGCCTTGGATCAAGGCTTAGTGGGTTGCTTAGGGTAGTGGGCACCGAGTTAGAAGGCAAGAGAGTCTGTATATAAGTTACTTTGCAGTTTGAGAATAAAGTTTGTCAGTTTGCTTCGTATTTGATACAACATTGTGGTATCAGAGCTTGCCTGCAAACTGTAACCAAAGCAACAAAACCGTTTCTGAGAGTGAACAAGCAGAGAGGGAAGAGAGAAATTCATCTGCTATCTGGGTTGGGAAACACGAGAGAACTTGTGAGGGGTTTCTTTGGATTGTCAGGAACAATCATGAGTGAGAATAGCAGCTTTGCTCAAGTGTGTATTCCCAAGTTTGATGGGGATTATGAGCATTGGAGTCTGCTAATGGAGAACCTTTTGAGGTCCAAGGAATATTGGACAGTGGTGAATGATGGCTTCAAGGAGCCTGTAGCTGGAGAAGAGTTCACGCCAACTCAACTTAAAGCCTTGGAGGAGAATCGTCTGAAGGATTTAAAGGCAAAGAACTATCTGTTTAGTTCAATTGACAAGAGCATCCTGAAGACAATCACCAACAAGACTACAGCCAGGGATCTGTGGTTATCAATGAAGACCAAGTGCCAGGGAAGTGCAAGGGTGCAGAAATCACAACTGCAAGCACTCAGAAGGAATTTTGAGGTACTGGAAATGAAGGAAAGTGAATCAGTGAATGATTATTTTGGTAGAGTAATGGTAGTTACTAATGTCATGAGAAACTGTGGAGAGCAAATGACAGATGAAAAGATAGTTGAAAAAATTCTGAGAACTCTCACAGAAAGATTCAATTATATTGTTTGTTCAATTGAGGAATCTAAGGACATTGAGACCTTGTCTGTGGATGCTTTGCAAAGTTCACTGCTAGTTCATGAGCAGAAATTTACAAGACACTCTACAGAACAAGATCAGGCTCTAAAGGTTACTCATAATTTTGCTGGAAGAGGAGGTAGAGGTCAAGGAAGATATGGTTATCAAGGAAGAGGTAGAGGAAGAGGGGGCAGAACCTGGAATCGAGATATGGTAGAGTGTTTCAGATGCCATAAGATGGGACACTACAAGTATGAGTGTCCAGACTGGTATAATCAGCAGGCAAATTTCACATACTATGGCTCTGGACAATCTTCTCACCCTGATATGCAGGAGGATGTGTTGCTGATGGCTTTTACTGAAGAAGTGAAAACTGAACAAACAGAATCAACACACATGAAGCAAGGAGAGGATTGCCTGATGGCATTTCTGGAGATGCAGCAGCTGGAGAAAAATGAAGGGTGGTGGTTTCTAGACTCAGGTTGCAGCAACCACATGACTGGCAACAAACAATGGTTTCTGGAAATGGACTCAGCATTTAAAACAATGTGAAGCTAGGCAATGGAACCAAGCTGGAAGTTATGGGAAGAGGCAGTGTCAAATTGATGGTAGATCAGGTATCTCTGATCATACAGGATGTGTTTTATGTGCCTAGGCTAAGAACCAACCTACTCAGTGTAGGTCAGCTTCAAGAGAAGGGGCTGAATTTCTCATTCAAGGGAGGAAAATGTCAGATTTTCCATGAGCAGAAGGGCTTGACAAATATGAAGACAAACAGAATGTTTGTACTTCATGCTAATTTGAAAGATAAAGCTCAAGACATTCAGTGCCTGCAAGCCAGCACAAAGAAGGAAGCAAATATGAACTTGTGGCACAGAAGGTATGGTCATTTGCATACCAAGAGCTTGATGCAGCTGCAGACAAAGAATCTAGTGCAAGGGCTTCCTGAGATGACTGGTAATCTGGGGGTGTGTGGGACCTGCTTGATAGGCAAACAACACAGGAATAGCTTTCCAAAGAAAAGTACCTGGAGAGCAGATCAACCTCTTCAACTTGTTCATGCAGACCTGTGTGGTCCTATCACACCAGCATCAAATGGGGGCAAGAAATACATCCTTACTCTTACTGATGACTACAGCAGGAAGTCATGGGTTTATTTCTTAGTAGCCAAGTCTGAAGCTCTAGCATGGTTTAAAAAGTTCAAGGCTGAGATAGAAAAAGAAACTGGAAAATTCATCAAGTGTCTGAGGACTGATAGAGGAGGGGAATTTATGTGGCATGAGTTCAAAGAAGTTTGTGAGGAGGCTGGAATTAGAAGACAGCTCACAGCTGCTCTTACTCCTCAGCAGAATGGTATAGCTGAGAGAAAAAACAGAACTGCTATGAACATGGTGAGATGCTTGATGCAAGATACCAAAGTTCCTTCCACTTTCTGGCCTGAAGCTGTAGACTGGACAACACATGTTCTTAACAGGAGTCCAACATCAACAAACAATGGCAAGACACCACAGGAAGTCTGGACAGGTAAACCTCCTTCAGTACATCACTTCAGAATCTTTGGATGTGTGGGGTATGTGCATGTTCATGATCACCACAGGAAGAAATTGGATGATAAGAGCATGAAATGCAACTTTCTTGGCATTTCAAAAGAATCCAAAGCTTACAAATTATATAATCCAGTTTCTAAGAAGATACTGATAAGCAGGGATGTGGTTTTCAATGAAAAAAAGGGTGGATTTGGGAATCTGAGTCAGAACCAGTACTAACTAAGTTGATTTGGGATGGGAGTGATGATCCCTGGTATGATTCTGGGGAGGAAGATGATGGTGATGATTCAGGCTCAGAGCCTGCAGAACCTGCAGAATCTGGCACTCCTGGAAGCTCAACTGGTTCCTCTACACCAAATCCCTCAGAACCTGGTACTGAGGAGGATGATGAATCACCAACAGATGTCCTTGGCACACCACAGAATGGTGACCATGGCCTTGGAACTCGAGTTAGAAAACCTCCAGCTCATCTCTCTATTTATGAGTGCTCACTTGCTGAAACTGACTGGCTAGCAATGGTGGCACTCACAAATGATCCTCAAACTTTTGAGGATGCTGTTTTGGAAGAGAAATGGAGACAGGCCATGAAAGAAGAAATACAAGCCATCATAAAGAATCATACCTGGATTCTTACTGATCTGCCTGAAGGAATTACTCCAATTGGAGTTAAGTGGGTGTTCAGAACCAAGTTGAAAGAAGATGGTTCTGTGGACAAGTTCAAGGCAAGGCTAGTGGCTAAAGGGTATGCACAGAAGTATGGGATTGATTATACAGAGGTTTTTGCACCAGTGGCTAGGTGGGATACAATCAGAACCTTCCTAGCACTGGCTGCTCATCATGGTTTCACTGTATACCAGCTAGATGTGAAAAGTGCATTCCTGCATGGGGAGCTTACTGAGGAAGTCTACATTGAACAGCCACAAGGGTTTGAGGTAGCTGGGGAGGAAAAGAAGGTGTATAAGCTTAAGAAAGCTCTTTATGGCTTAAAGCAAGCCCCCAGGGCCTGGTACAGCAAGATAGAAGGCTATTTCCTGCAAGCTGGCTTTGAGAGATGTGACTATGAACCAACTTTGTTTGTTAAGAAAGTTGGATCTGATGTGCTGATGGTTAGTCTTTATGTTGATGATTTGATGTATGCAAGTAGCAGCTCAGCCATGATAGAATTTGAAATGACTGACCTTGGAAGAATGAAGTACTTCCTTGGGGTTGAAGTGACTCAGACTGAGTCTGGGATCTTCATTTGTCAACAGAAGTATGTAAAGGAAGTTCTCCAGAGATTCAAACTCTCTGAGTGCAATTTCACTCACAATCCTATGGTTCCTGGAACTAAACTCTCTAAGGCTGGTGATGGGATTGCTGTTGATGCATCTGAATACAAGCAACTTATTGGGAGCTTGTTGTATCCTACAGCAACCAGACCTGATATAATGTATTCAGTCTGCTTGCTTAGTAGGTACATGGAAGCCCCTACAAGGCAGCACATGCTTGCTGAAAAACGTGTTCTGAGATACTTAAAGGGAACTGCAACTTATGGAGTTTGGTACAGCAAGGTGAGTGAAGATGATAGTCTGATGGGATTCACTGATTCTGATTATGCTGGGGACATTGATGATAGAAAAAGCACAAGTGGATATGTGTTTTTCCTTGCAGGAGGAGCAGTCTCATGGGCATCAAAGAAGCAGCCGGTTGTAACTTTATCAACTACAGAGGCTGAGTATGTAGCTGCTTCTTACTGTGCAGCTCAATGTGTGTGGATGAGAAGGGTCATTGATCAAATGGGATGGAAGAGTTGTGTGCAGGAAGCTACCAAATTTTTTTGTGACAACAGTTCAACCATTAAATTGGCAAAGAATCCTGTGATGCATGGAAGGAGCAAACATATCGACGTTCGTTTCCATTTCTTGAGGGAATTGGCAAAAGATGAAGTGATTGAGATGGCCTACTGTGGAACTGCAGAACAGATAGCTGACATCTTGACAAAGCCACTCAAGTTGGAGGCATTTCAATTGCTTCGAAGCAGGCTTGGAGTTTGTGATGGAGCCGAGCTCGAGGCAAGGAAGTGAAGCGACATGAGGTGAACTGAAGATTGCAGAGAAGCTTCAGTTCAGGGGAGGACTTTGTTGGAGCTGAAGTTCAAACCAGGTTCAGGAAGAAGATTGGCGCCAAGCAGATTTGAATGAAAAAGTTAAAGTGTGTCGTTTTGGTTAAGCAACTGAAGTGTGTCGTTTTGGTTTATTATGTTCTAGTCCTTGAGTCTTATGTAGTTGCAGTTGAGTACTGTCGAGATCAGTTGATCTTGCTTCCTTAGTTTCAGGTTTGAAGAAGTCAGTGCCTTGGATCAAGGCTTAGTGGGTTGCTTAGGGTAGTGGGCACCGAGTTAGAAGGCAAGAGAGTCTGTATATAAGTTACTTTGCAGTTTGAGAATAAAGTTTGTCAGTTTGCTTCGTATTTGATACAACATTCCGGTGGGTGTTCCTCCCGAATTGCTGCGGTGTTCTAGGGTTTCAGCGATTTGGGTTCGAGAACAGAGAATTGGGCGGCACCAGTGGGTCCTTCTTGGTTCAGGCAGTGGTCGATACGGGTGGCAGGTTCTTGGATATCTCCACTGGATGGCCGGGAACCATGAGCCCTGAATCGATTCTCCGAGAAAGCTAAGTTTTTTGCTTCTGTTCAGCAATCGGACGAGCTGCGAAAGGTGCTGTTGACACCGTTTAGCGCGGTCGATGATGAAGTGACAAATTTGGGGGAGACAGAGTTTAATGCGCAGCACAGTAGGGGAATGGGCCGCAAAGCACTGCATTTGCTCGGCTCAGGGCTCGATGGCAGCTGTTACGGATGAAATGGAATGATGATGAAGTCGAGTTTCTCCCCTCCGTGATCGTGATGGGTTGTGTTCTGCATAACTTATTGATCAATGCCAAGGAGCCATTCCCCGAGGAATGCCAGGAGCTCGGTGGATTACAGCAGCGTGAGCAGTTTCCGGTTTACAAAGCAGTTGTGAATGAGAAGGCAAAGTGGACCAGAGACAAGCTTGCACGTCATTTAGGCTGGCAGGGTGTGCTTCGGGAGAATGGTTGGTAAAAGCTCAACTTAAACTAGGATCCTGTGGTTGTTCTTTAGCTTTCTTTTTGTGCATGCTTAGATGTTGCCTGTTGCATGAATCTAGTTGAGTTGCAATGGGGATTTTGGTCTGAATGTTCTGTGATAAGGTGTTATGAACTAGCCTTAGCTTTGGTGAGAAGTGAGAACTTCCTTTCCGCAATGAGCAATTTGTCTCGATTATTGTCCTGCTGTTTCTCTTCGAAGCAGTATTTCTTGTGGTTGAACTAGGCAACAATACATAAGGTAGATGTTGGACAAAGAGTTTCACATGGCTGATGAGTGTTGAGTATATATAGGCGGAGGAAAAACCTTCCCAATCTGCAACAGACACTTCCAACGCCTGATCTCTCCTCCTGAAAGTTGAGCTGATATGGTGCCAATTGGAGGTTGGTTATAGTGATTCGTTACCAATACACAGAGCTCGCTTAGATTATTTGGGTGTTTAGTCTTCTATACGGTTTTGGAGGATTGTTTTTCCTGTGATTTCCGTTTTTTATTGGAGAGTGGAGACTGGAGACTATCAAATAAGTCACTGGATGTGACGGCGTTTGTGTTCGTTAATCTCTTACGAGAAAGCCCATAAGAGAAGCTTTGGCGGGAAAGAAAGAAGGGTGAGAAGTCCAAAGTTGGGCCCAAGTGGGGCAGCCAAAAATCTCTATATAAAGCAGAGCACCGGCGCCGGCGGAGAAAAAAACCCAGTGATCACAGAATCTCGAAACAGGGAAACCACTGAGAAGAAATTTGCAATGGAGGACGCCGACTCCGACGTCATCGAGATTTCCCCGCTCTCCCTCCCGCCCTTCCCACTTTGCCAGGAACAGAAAACGCGAACAGGTTGGTTTCTAGAATCAAATATAGTTATTTTTCTTCTTCTTCTTCTTCTTCTTCTTCTTCCATGACATATCTCTGATGCGGTGAAGGAAGCTCCTTTAGATTTTAGGGGAACTTACCCTTGACATAACTGCGATGCTTATGCTGTAAACTGTAAAGCAAGCTCCTTGGTTTTCTGCATGTTGTGGCCCTAGTTCCTTATAGCATACAGTCGGTCAGTTTCAGATGCTTATGGCGAGTATTACATGGACATTATCTTCTGTTCTGTACGTTATTGGACAATCATTAATGGATAGCCTGTTCTCTCTAGTAACACATTGTTATTGTAATCATGGCGTCTATATATGTACAGGCTTTGCTCCCTGAAATCGTTGATGTAGATGACTAGCACGACGATGTTGTGATCCAGAATGAGAATGTTTGCAGATCGAAAGGGCAACGGTAAAGCTACCAAGAATGTAAACGTTGTCAATCTTGTTGAAGATAAGGTAATACAATATGTGTATCATTGACTTGACTAGACTAGATACATTTGGTTATCATTGTTATCTTCGTCATTTCCAACTCACCCGTGTAAATGTCGTTTGACTTGATTCTCAGTAGGGGTGGGCAACGGGACGGGATACCCATCCCATTTTAAACGGGTACCCAGTCCCATTTGGAGACCAAAGTCCATCCCATATCTCAAACTCATATGGGAAACGGGTACCCATTACCCGTACGGGACGGATAACGGGTACCCATACTACCCGTAAAATACCCAAAGTTTAAATGACATCACATTACATATCCGCTGCTGGTCTAAGCCTCGCTGAGTGGAATGGAGGCGGCGACTGCGCATAGGAGAGGGACTGAGAGGGAGAGCTCAGAGGCGGCGACAGTGGTGAATGAAGGAGGCGCCGATAGGTTTCGTCTCTTCTCTCTCGTCCCGAAGACGACTCCTCCAGGGACCAGAGCACTGAGAAGCTGCGCGTCTAAAGAAGCTGCTAGGGGTGCGTCTCACGGTCTCAGTGGGTAAGGGCCGAAAATGAGTTTTGAATTGGGCTGGGCCTGGGCGCATGGGATGAATTAAATCTGTCTTTGTACTTTGAATGGGTACAACGGGTACCCATATTACCCAAACGGGTATTCGCGGGTAACCCGCGGGTACCCATATTAGGACTGTACAATCCCAAGTCCCATCCGTTTAAAATATTACGGATAATATGGGTACCCGTAACCCTTAAAAAACGGGACGGGTACGGGTATACCCAAATACCCGTTTCCCGTTGCCCACCCCTAATTCTCAGGATACAATCACCCTGGCCTAGATACAAGTCGTCATGGAAAGGAAGACACATTTTTCGTCACATTGTTGAAAGAGAAATTTATCAATGTTCGTGATCCACGTCAAGTCTTCAATAATGGATCAAGTGATCGACCCACAAATGTCGAGTGCAGCTCTTGGGAATCAGTTGTGCTTTACAGATGTTTCTTCTATGATGTATGGTCGAATGTCGCTGGGAGTTGTAGGAGACCCATTTTTGTCGTTTGATTAATACAAAATTGGAAGAAGCATAAGACTCGATCGGTATCGAGACATTTGAACAGGCTTTCTTTGTTATGTTCCAACAATCATTTCATTCATATTCTTCTCAGAATATGCACAAAAAGACTGGAAGCTATTGAAAAATAAAGTTTAATAAAAAAAATGTAACATCACAACTAGTTAGAGTTGTGAAGTGTGTGGAGTTATCTAGAGTGTGTATTAATGTGAGTAGTTATAGATTAAGAAAAGAAGAACCACAAATGTGTAGATATTTGTGGGGTTAAGTAGGTGTAAAGTGCTAGTTAAGTGTGGCAAAGTATAAGCCACAATTTAGTGTTGGAACTTGGCTATAAATAGCCATGGTTTGTGTATGGTTTTATCCATCCCAAGCAAATCAAAGCAAATAAGATAGAAAGTAGAGAGTGTTTGAGCAATTGTGAGTTGTGGGAAGGTGAAGAAATAAGAGAGTCAGTGAGCATTTCGATCCATTTTTTTCCAACATTTGGTATCAGAGCCAAGGTTATTCCTCGTATGCTCTGTGGTTGCGGTTTAGGCCGATCTTCCACATCAGAAAAGGGATTCCTTGTGCTGAGTTATCAGAACTGGTTCAACTAAGAGCCAGTAGTGACGAGATCCTCATCAGGCGGTCAGAGGCTGCAGTTATTTCAGGAAGACTGAAATAGAGAACTTGGAGAAGTTACCAAGTAAGAAGATGGAGGGTTTCTCAGTTACCGCTTTGGAGAAGTTGAATGAGACCAACTACTCAAGTTGGAGCACCCGTATGGAGTTTTATCTCAGAGGCCAAAAGCTCTGAGAAATTATCACCATCCCACCACCCAAAGATGAGAAGCTGTTGGAGGACTGGAAGCAAAAAGCAGACAAGATCATGTACATCCTTGCAGTCACAACAGAAGACCAATTCCTGCCTCGCATCAATGAAAGCAAATCCCCAAAGGAAGCTTGGGATACTCTCTCCACAATCTTCGCAAGGACCAATGAGGCGAGACTCCAGAGACTGGAGAATGAATTGATGGCACTATCCCAAGAAACATTGACCATTGGTCAATATTTCAACAAAGTAAAAAAATGTCTGTGTCGAAATTTCGAAACTGGATCCGGAAAATCCAATTTCGGAAGCTCGGACAAGAAGAATCATCATTCGTGGCTTGAGACCGGAGTTCAAGGGCATAGTGACAGCAACAAGAGGGTGGTCAAAGGAGCCAACCCTGGCTGAGTTGGAGAATCTTCTAGCAACTGAAGAAATTCTCGATGACAAGATGTCAAAGGCGTCAATCAAGGAAGAGGAAAAGGCCTTGCTCAGCAAAAGTAAAGACTCTAATGGTGGAGAGAAGGCTCTTGCATCAACAAGTGGCCAAAAGGGGTTCAAGAATAACCAAAAGTGGAACAAGAAAGGGGGCAACTATCGTGGGGGAGCCCAGAAAAATTACAACCACCGTTACAAGGGTGGTGACGGAAAGGACAGGAAGGAGCATGATCGAGAAAATGGCAATTGCTACATTTGCCACAAGAAGGGTCATCTAGCCAGAGATTGCTGGCACAAAAAGGAAGAAGGAAACGCTGCAACTTCTTCCAAGGTAAATGATGATGAATGGGACTTTCAAGCATCCTTTGCAACGGAAGCTCCAAAAGGCGCCACTAACGAGTCAACGCTGATGTCAGTGGACAAGAATGTCATTGATTATGAAAATGACTGGATTGTGGATTCGGGATGTTCAAATCACATGACTGGTGATGAACATAAGCTTTTAAACGTGTCTGAGTACAAAGGTGGACGAGTGGTTGTCACCGCCAACAACTCTAAGCTGCCAATCACCCACATCGGCGAGACACTTATTACTCCTCGGTTTGGCGATCAACAAGTGGAGCTGTCAAACATTTACCACGTCCCTGGAATGCGAAAGAATATGATGTCAGTATCACAACTGACAACATATGGTAATTATGTGGTATTCCGTCCTAGAGATGTGAAGGTGTATCGAAGCTTACAACCAACTTCTGATCCGATCATGCAAGGGCAGAAGCTGGAGTCTGTCTATGTAATGTCAGCAAAAGCGACTTATGTCGACAAAACAAGAAGAAATGAGACGGCAAGCTTATGGCATGCTCGTCTTGGACACGTTGGCTATTAGAATCTCAAGGTGATGATGAAGAAGTCCATGCTCAAAGGACTTCCTCTACTTGATATCTGTGACGATATCGTATGTGCCGGATGCCAGTATGGGAAAGCTCATAAGCTACCCTATGAAGACTCAAAGTTCAAGTCTAAAATGCCTCTAGAGCTTGTCCATTCAGACGTGTTTGGACCAGTGAAGTATGCCCCAGTGTCTAGAATGAAGTACATGATTACATTCATTGATGATTTCTCAAGATATGTCTGGGTTGACTTCATGAAAGAGAAATCTGAGGCATTTGATAAGTTCAAAATGTTCAAAGAACTTGTCGAAGTCAAAGTCTGTTAGAAGATCAGATGTCTTCGTACAGACAATGGAGGAGAGTACACTTCAATTGTATTCACACAATTTCTCAAGCAACACCGAATTCGACGGTTAGTTGACCTGCCCAGGTACTCCGCAACAAAATGGAGTAGCAGAGAGGAAGAACCGTCACTTGGCAGAAATTTGCAGAAGCATGCTACATGCAAAGAATGTTCCTCTCAAGTTTTGGACAGAATGCATGAAGACTGTTGCTCATGTTGTCAACAGACTACCTCAGCCAAAGTTGGGGTTTGTATCACCCTATGAGAAATTGTGGAAGTTAAATCCCAATGTCAGCCATTTCCGAGTATTTGGCTGTGTGTGCTATGTGTTCGTACCAGACCATGCTCGAAGCAAGTTTGACAAAAAGGCGTTCCGATGCATTTTTGTGGCCTATGACAATCAAAGGAAAGGATGGAGATGTTGCGACCCAACAACAGAAAACTGTTATGTGTCACGCAATATAGTGTTTGATGAAGCATCATCTTGGTGGTTCCCAGAAGCAGTCCTACTTCCAGACTCAAAGGAGATGGAGGAGAGGTTGCTAGAGAGGTCTAGTGAAGAAAAGGTGAAAACAGCAGAAGCTGAACAAGGAGAAAGTTCCGCGGGAGCTCAAACTCGCCCTCCTGGAAAAGGCAAGAGTCCATGAAAGACTGGAGTTCACCAGCCAGTCACAGAAGAAGAACGACCTAGTCAACTGGATCATATTGTTGATCCTCAACAAGAGCTCAGAAGATCGAAGAGTGCTAGAAAGCCAAATCCCCAATTTGCCAATGTAGCCATGATAGAAGATATTGGCGTAAGAGAACCAACATCTTACAAAGAAGCGACAAAACATGGTGAATGGAGAAACGCTATGAAAGAAGAGATTCAAGCTCTCGAGCATAATCAAACATGGGAACTTGTACCAAAGCCTAAAGATGTTAAGTCCATATCCTGCAAATGGGTTTACAAAGTGAAGACAAAGTCAGATGGATCAATTTAGCGTTTCAAGGCTCGATTGGTGGCTCATGGATTTTCTCAACAATATGGGCTGGATTATGACGAGACGTTTAGTCCAGTTGCTAAGATCACAACTGTCAGTGTTCTCTTAGCACTTGCAGCCAGTAAGTCTTGGAGAATGTGGCAGCTAGATGTGAAGAATGCTTTCTTACATGGAGAGCTTGATCGAGAGATCTACATGGAGCAACCTAGAGGGTTTGAGAGCATAAACACAGACTATGTCTGTAAGCTCAAGAAAGCCCTATATGGTCTGAAGCAGGCACCTCGAGCTTGGTACGGTAAGATTGGAGAATTTCTACTCCAATGCGGATACTGTGTCACTCCGTCAGATTAAAGTTTGTTTGTCAAGGAGCAATATGGAAAATTAGCAATTGTGCTAGTTTATGTTGATGACTTGATCGTGACTGGAGATGATGAAGAAGAAATCAACCGAACTCGAACGAATCTATCCATAAGGTTCCAAACTTGGAGAGCTGAAACACTTTCTTGGACTTGAAGTCGAGAAAAGAGAAGATGGCTTATTTCTTAATCAGCGGAGATATGCCATAGTGTTGCTAAAGAAGTTCGGGCTACAAGAGTGCAAGCCTATGACAACACCTATGGAGGCTAACGTTAAACTCAACTCACAAGAGGGAAAAGATTTAGAAGACGTGACGATGTATAGACAACTTGTGGGTAGTTTAATCTACCTAACTCTAACACGTCCCGACATTTCTTATGCAGTTGGAGTCGTTAGCCGTTTCATGCAGAATCCCAAGAAGGTTCATCTTGAGATCATCAAAAGAGTTTTGAGATATATCAAGGGAACCATTGATCATGGGATAATTTACAAGAAGGGAGTAGAGTGCAAACTTAAAGGTTATTGTGATGCTGATTATGCTGGAGACCTAGACACTCGTCGCTCGACAACAGGATATCTGTTCACACTCGGTTCAGGAGCAGTGTCATGGTGTAGTAAAAGACAGCCGACCATTTCATTGTCAAGTACAGAGGCCGAATATAGAGCGGCAGCAATGGCATCACAAGAGTGCACCTGGCTAGTGCAACTTTTGAAGGACCTGCATCAAGAAGTTGATTACTCGGTTCCATTATATTGTGACAACTTATCTGCTATCAAGTTAGTAGAGAATCCTGTGTTTCATGCTAGAACAAAACATGTTGAAGTTCATTATCATTTTCTCCGAGAGAAAGTGTTGAAGGAAGAGATAGAGATGAAAGCAGTGAAGACTGGAGATCGGATTGCAGATATTAAAGCACTTCCGAGAGTCAAGTTTGAAGAGTTCAAAAGAGAACTTGGAATGATCAAGAAGAAGAATGTTGGTGACGCTGAGCTACGTGGTGAAGATACTACTCAAGCATGATACGAACACTATTCGGAGTAATGGTAAATTAAACTTTAAGGGGGAGTATTGAAAAATAAAGTTTAATAAAAAACAAAAATGTAACATCACAACTAGTTAGAGTTGTGAAGTGTGTGGAGTTATCTAGAGTGTGTATTAATGTAGGTAGTTATGGATTAAGAAAAGAAGAAAAAAAGAAGAACCACAAATGTGTAGATATTTGTGGGGTTAAGTAGGTGTAAAGTGGTAGTTAGGTGTGGCAAAGTATAAGCCACAATTTAGTGTTGGAACTTTGCTATAAATAGCCATGGTTTGTGTATGGTTTTATCACTCCCAAGCAAAGCAAAGAAAATAAGAAAGAAAGTAGAGAGTGTTTGAGCAATTGTGAGTTGTGGGAAGGTGAAGAAATAAGAGAGTTAGTGAGCATTTCGATCCATTTTTTCCAACAGAAGCGAACCATTTATGGATTATTAGTTGGGCTAATACCACTAGGAAACCCAAACTATTAACTTTGTGTCATTTGTGTCCTAAAGTATTCGATATGACATTTGTGTCCTGACGTATGATAGTTGTGTGTCATTTACGTCCTGAAAATTTCGTTGACCGTTATAGATAACGGTTGACCAAACGGTCAACCATAAAATGTTGACTGTTGATTACATGGCACATATGTGGCAGCCAAGTAAGCGCCACGTCTGCTGCCACATCAGGTTATTATTTTCAAATAAAAATTAACAATTAAAATACAAAATACAAATTAAAAAAATAAAAGTTTTAACAATTGAAATTAACAATTAAAATTATTTTCAGCCACATATCCTCATATCTTCATCCCGTCTTTTTGCCCCTTCCATTTTCCGCTTCTAGCCTGATTTCGAGCGACAGAGAAGATTGCGGAGAAGGGGACTGGCTCGGGGGTTCCTTTGTCAATCGAAGAAGCAGCTGGTGGGTGGGTCTCTGTCAATCGAAGAAGCAGCTGCAGTTACTTCAGAATTCGCCATCGCCGACCATATCTCTTCCTCCCAATTGCAAGCAAATCTGCCTATTCTGCTTAGCCCAAACTGAAAGCAACTTCCGGGGAAGAAAGCAGGGTGAGATAGGGAGAGCTGATTGGGGAAACCCTTTTGATTGTCGCCGGTCATAACAAATGAGGTGGTCAGGGAGCCAGTTGACTGAGATGCGGAGGTGGGAGGTTTGCGGCGACTCAAGACTGGAGGCGGGGGCAGTGTAGTAGAGAGAGAGAACGAAACCGGCGGCAGTGGGGGAAAGATCTAGCACAGGTGGTGGTGGGTGGGGAATGGATCGGCGACGATGGGTGAAGAAGATGGTAGAATCGCCAGCGAAGGAACAAGAATCGCCTCGATTGTAGTGACTGGAAGAGGAGGACTCGATTAGGTGGGATGTGGTAATCGATTAGGGATGCGAGGAGAGGATAAGATCAATGGAGGCGTCGATTTTGGATGCGTGGAGAGAATCAGATTTGTGGAGGCATCAATTTGGCCTTCGGTCAATAGTATTTGGCGATGGGCTGGAGCGGAGGTGGGGGAGACAGCGAAGGGGAGAGCTGACCGGAGTTCCTGGTGGCTCGGGAAGAAGAGGAGAGGACTTATCGCAGAGGAGGATGATTTTGGTGTTGGCGGAGGCGGTGGCTTTCAATTTCCCAATTATGTTCATTTTAATTATTTTTTTAAGCAATAGGAAAAATAAATAAATAAATAATAACAGTTCCACGTCAGATGCCACATAATCGCTGACTAGGCTTTCTGTTAAAAACTAACGGTCAACGCTAGTCAACTCTAACGAAAAAATAGTTTAGGACACAAATGTCATATCGAATACTTTAGGACACAAATGACACAAAGTTAATAGTTCGGGTTTCCCAGTGATATTAGCCCTTATTAGTTTTCATGCTCTACATGTATATATGCCTCGTGCACGCAGGAGATCAACTTGAAGTTCCAAGCGTAAGTGAAGTCTTAAGGAAATTTAAGCGCTTCAAGCATTTCGATATCGTGGAAGACCATGCAGCCCAACTCTATAGGTGGTTTTCTTCATCGAAACAGGTGACTGACTGCAACACAAAATTTTGCTTGTTTTGGTTATTTGAGAACACACACTTCAATATCATGTTGTTTTTCGGGCGAAAAGGAGAGAGATCGAAATTCGAAACGGGATTTCACACAAGTCTCCTCTGCCAAAAAGGGAGAGGGAGGGACCAATAATCATTCCATTCTGTGTCCAAGCCTAGTTTTCTATTTTATCAGAACCCAATCTTGCTATTTATTGAATTCTTAGTTTCTTCAGACTGACAAGAAGTGGGCAAAAAGAATTCAAGAGGAGTGGAAAATGCTGAAGAAAGATCTGCCAGGTAGGATATCATACCCTTTACCAAGTTATTCTTTGAGCATCCAAGAACCGATCTTTCTTCTGTTTCTTATGATAAATAGACATAATTTCCTGAAACTATGCATCTAAATCCTGAAAATGTTGTTCATGCAAGCAGATACTACGATATATGTGAGGGTCTGCGAGTCGAGAATGGATCTATTGAGGGCTATAATTGTAGGCGCAGTCAGAACTCCTTACCACGACGGTCTGTTCTGTTCTGCTTTGATTTCCTCTTCCCTAATGACTATCCAAGTGCTCCACGACAGTGCTTCTTTCCATGCTGTGGATTGTTTCTCATGCCACCGCACTTCCTCTCACAGCTCTTTCGGTTTTTGTTTTCCCCTCTATCAGGTAGTCCACTTCCACAATCATTCTCTCACATTAAACCCAAACTTGTTTGGGGATGGAAGTGTTTGCGTCAGCCTTCTTGGAACATGGACCACTTTGAACAAATCTGAGAACTGGCAGCCTGGGGTTTCAAATGTGATGCAGGTTCTGCTTTCTATACAAGCATTGATATATTGAATCGAGAACCCTTGTACAATGATCCTCTAATGCATGGGGCGCGCGGCGAGTGGAATACTCTCCACCGGTTTCCTTCAGTTTATAACACAGTACACTAGCATTTTGCCCGGCCTGTTGGCCGGATGAGTTTTGTTACTGTATTAATATGTGTGATATAAACAAAGTTGTCAATCAATTTAAACTATTAAGTTAATAAAGTAAGTGGTTTTAAGGTTTCACAGTCGGATCAATTTCTAACCTATTTATCGGTTTTAGACATATTTCAAAAATATAAGTGTGTAAGATATGGATTTAAGATTTTAATATTTGGAGTTCAATTTAGATTTCTAAACATAATTTTGCATGTTCTCATTCAACATATAATAAAGTTAAAAAATACATCCTAACGTTCACAACCACCTGACCTCTTTCCATTGCTCTCTTTGTAGTCCTCCTGGTTCTTTCCTCTCTCTCTCTATATCTCTTTTCCTCTTCTCCATATCTAGAACAAATTAGTTTCAATAAGTTGAGTTATTAGATATGTTTCATTATCGATCTTATATCATTTAATAACACCTCATTCCTCTCCCTTCTTTCCCTCAAGCCCTCTCCACCTTTCTTTCTTAGTCATGAATCATTGTTTGACAACCATGAAATTATGAAAGTAAGCACCAATATGCACATGTGCGCCCCATGGTGGTGAACTCTAATATTGTAATCTCGACTCTTACAATAATGCATCATTGTTTAAAATACTCCAATTTATTGAAGATTTATTGCTCACTTGTCAACCTGTCAATTCTTCCTCTTCTTCTCTATATCTCTTTTCCTTTTCTCCATGTTTTGAACTAATTCGTCTCAATAAGTTTAGTTACCCAAAGATGTCCAATTATCTATCTTATATCATTTATTTACACTTCATTTTTCTCCCTTCTTTCTCTCAAGCCCTCTCCACCTCTATTTCTCAGTAATGAATCACTGTTTGACAACCATGAAAGTAAGTGTCAATAGGTTTCTCCCTTCTTTCTCTCAAGCCCTCTCCACCTCTCTTTCTCAGTAATGAATCACTGTTTGACAACCATGAAAGTAAGTGTCAATAGGTGTATGCGCCTCATGGTGGTGAACTCTAATATTGCAATCTCAACTCTTAGGTTAAGCATAGACTTTTATTCAAAATTCTCTTCATTTAACTTACCACTCGAACTTTATTTGATTCTCTTATCTTGAGTCTTATTATCTTCCCTCAGACAATTTAATATCTTGTTTTAGAGCCTGGAATAAAATATATCCAACAAAGACATTCAAATTCATGTATTATGCCCCATTATAAACCACACCAGCCATAGGTTTAAGACACCACAATGATTTTGCAATGATGTTTCATAATTTAAAATGCTACCGTTGATTGAAAATTTAGTAACTTATATATATTTATGACAAAGGCTAGCATGCGTCTGACATATGTATATGCATGCGTTCACACCTATTATATAGATGTACTTTGAAATATTTTGATAAATTATAATTTTGTTATTATTTTTAGATTAAATTAAATTTATGATTTAGCTTCGAAAATTATGAAATGAGTTTCACTCATTAGAAGTTAGAATAAGTATGACGTGTTACTTTGGTGTAATGTTATATGTTATTACTCATATGTCAGATGAGATTTGATATAAATTATCAGGATAAGTACAATATAATAACTTTTTCCATATTTTCGAACTAAAACTGGCTAAAATGGGTGACACGTTAATCATTGACCCACTAGCTCGATCGGGTTCGGGTCAACCCACGGGTTGACAACCTTGGTCGAGATTAAAGAGACGGTTGGCAAATGAGTGAAACTGTCTTTTTTATTGATTTTTTTATGTGGAATGCAATTTTAAATTTAAGATTTGTGGGATTTTTTAACGGAGGATGGCCCAAATTTATGTTCAATAAGACTCTGTTATAAACGCAATGCTACGGATCGGGAAATCGCAGGAATCGACAAAGCAAGAATACGAAAGCGAGAATCGAAAAACACGACACACGATTTACGTGGTTCATTAACACGATGTGTGTTAGCTACGTCCACGGGCGAGAGAGAGCCAGTTTCACTATATCAAGGAGATTACATATTATAGAGGAGTATGAGAAGTATTTATAATACTTCTCCATGTGGGTCTAAACCTAATCCAATCTGGCAAAGGAAACGATTACAGACCAGGCCCAGAATCCGAACCCGAACTCCCAAGAGTGAATACATAACCGGTCATCGATCTCCTCGTGTCAACATCTCCAGCATAGTCCGAGTCAGAATACCCAGACACCAAGCACTCTGTATCACTTCCGAAGCTAATCCCCACATCAGGTGTACCCTTAAGGTACCGAAAGATCCTCTTCACAGCCTGCCAATGCTCCTTCCCAGGTTGTATCATAAACCTGCTGACAACACTAATAGCATATGCAAGATCAGGTCTAGTGCATACCATAGCGTACATCAAGCTACCTACTGCACTAGAATATGGGACTCTCGACATGTACTCCTTCTCAGCCTCCGACTGTGGTGCATAAGCTGAGGATAGATGAACATTTGAAGCACTAGGAGTATTTAAGGGCTTTGCTGAGGACATGCCAAACCTCGACAGTATCTTCTGGATGTAGCTCTTTTGTGACAAGAAAAGCTTCTTCTTCGACCTGTCCCTGTAAATCTCCATACCCAAGATCTTCTGAGCAGCTCCCAAATCCTTCATCTCAAACTCAACACTGAGAAGCCCCTTTAACTTCTGGATACCAGACTTCGACCTCGCAGCTATGAGCATATCATCCACATACAGAACAAGATAGATCATCGAACCATCCTCCACCTTGTTGTGATACACACAACAATCATATGGACTTCTGCTATAGCCCAGCTCAAGCATGTAACTGTCAAATCTCTTGTACCACTGCCTCGGAGACTGCTTAAGTCCATACAAGGACTTCTTCAGCTTACAAACATAGTCTTCTTTTCCAGAAACCTCGAATCCTTCTGGCTGAGTCATGTAAATTTCTTCCTCCAACTCTCCATGTAGGAAAGTTGTCTTCACGTCTAGCTGCTCGAGCTCCAAGTCATAATGTGCCACTATTGCTAGTAGCACTCTGATCGAAGTATGTCTGACCACTGGTGAGAAAATCTCATTGAAGTCAACCACCCGAGCTTTAAATTTCATGCCCTCTTTAGAAGTGATTCCTTCCTTCTTCTTGTAGATCCACTTGTTTGTAACAATCTTCCTTCCCTGTGGTCGTTTGACTAGCTCCCAAGTCTGATTCCTGTCATGAGATTCCATCTCATCTCCCATTGCGGCAAGCCACTGATCAGCTTCGCCACCCGAAATGGCTTCTCTATAAGACTGTGGCTCTCCTGCATCCACTTCTTCAGCAACCTGAAATGAATACGCCACCATGTCCTCGAAACCATACCTCTGTGGAGGTACTCCTGCAGTCGCTCTCTTCGGTCTACCGGAAGCCATAGACTGTTGAGCTCGTGCACTGGACTCTGAAGTTTCTGGCTCTGCAGAGACATCCTCATCATGTTGATCTTCTCCACCTTGGTGCTCAAGCTCACTCTCATTGAGAGTTTGCAGCTCCACCTACTTATCAACATTCCTGCTACCTTCAACAACAGTAACCTTCAACATGGGGTTAAACATAGACTTCTCATCAAATATCACATTTCTACTGAGTATAACTCGATTCTCAGAAGGTGACCAGACTCGAAATCCCTTAACTCCATCTCCGTAACCCACAAAAACACACTTCTTTGCCCTTGGGTTCAGTTTACCCTCATCCACATGATAATAAACAGGACACCCAAAAACTTTCAGTGAAGAGTAATCCGCAGGCTTACCATACCACACCTCATAAGGAGTCTTCAACTCGATACCTGTGTGAGGTCCACGGTTGATCAGGAAGCACGCCATGTTCACTGCTTCTGCCCAGAATCTTCTCTCTAGTCCAGCATTAGAGAGCATGCACCGTGCTCTCTCCAACAATGTCTGGTTCATCCTTTCTGCAACGCCATTCTGCTGGGGTGTATCTCTTACAGTCCGATGACGGGCAATCCCTTCATCCTTGCAGAATTCGTTGAACTCAGAATTACAGAACTCCAGACCATTGTCCGTTCGCAACTTCTTGATCTTCTTCCCGGTCTGATTCTCCACCAATGTCTTCCACTGTTTGAACTTCGTGAAAGCCTCACTTTTCTGCTTCATCATGAAAATCCAAGTAAATCTCGAATAATCATCAATAATAGACAGAAAATACCTGCTGCCTCCAATGGATTCAACTCGTGAAGGACCCCAACAGTCGGAGTGGAGGTAATCTAATATCCCCTTCGTCCGGTGGATACCCTTCTTGGGAAACTTGCTACGATGTAGCTTCCCAAACACACAATGCTCACAGAATTCCAAATTCTGCACCTTGTGCCCGCAAAGAAGATCCCTCTTCGACAGAAATTGCATCCCTCGTTCACTCATATGCCCCAGTCTCATGTGCCAGAGAGTGGTCATATCTTCCTGATGAACCTGAGACGATGCAACTGTAGCAGAACCAGACAACACAGACCCTTATAATGTGATAGACCGATAATTACACGTATTTTCACCCCTATTCTTGAGCCGTTTGAGAGGTTGATTCTCAGGTTTTAAGCCGATTTCACGCGAGGTTGTGTGTTTATGTCATATTTCAGGACCCGGCGTTGGAATCGAGGCGAAGGAACGAGATTCGGGTCGAAAGGAGCAAGTGAGGCTTGAAGGGGGCTGAAGGAAGGAAATACCCGGCCATAACCAGAAATACCCGGCCGGGTATTATTCTGAGGAGACCGGGGAATTCCCTTTTTGGCGTCTGAGAAACAGAGGGGGCCCCGGTCGTGAAGCTTAAATCCCCGACCGGGGATTATTGGAGCAGACCGGGGATTTTCCCCTGGCTTGAAACATGCGTTTTGATAATACCCGGTCGAGACCCAAAATACCCGACCGGGTATTTCGACCGGGTATCGCGACAGGCAGCTGTTTTAAGGGAAAAGAGGGCTGGAAATCAAGGGATTCGAGTTTTGGAGAGAGAGAAAGCGACGAACAAGAGTCTCCAAGTGCCCTAGATTGATCTTCAACACCATTGGAGGCCAGCTTGAGCTTGGAGAAGTGCCGATCAACATCCAGGAGCAGGAATCCATCCTTCACAGTATGAATTCCGCATCTGATTCTGCTTTTGCTTCTTTTTCCATGGAGTAGTTCTCCCATTCATCTGGGTATGGAGAACTCTAGATTTGTATGTTAGGCTTTGATTGTATGACCCAAGTACTGATTCTACGATTGATTACATTCGATTGAGGCTTGAATGATTGAATGACTTGAATCCTGATCAAATTCCTGTTGTTTCTGCTTTAACCTAGAATGAGAATATCTGCCTAGGTTAATAGAGTATCCTTGATTGAAGATAGGGAGTTGGTGACTTTAGTCGAGGAACCAACTCACTATTCTGTACCGGATTTACTCCGGTAGTGGAGGTTTTGTTTGTTAAGGCCTCAATATGTTTACTCCGGTGGAGGTTAGTCGCCCGCTAGAGATTCAGATTGAGAGGGTCTGAAGACCTTTAGTCGAGACTTCAGGCTGTTTAAGAACCTTCCGTAGTATAACTTTCATAGAAACTGAACTTGGTAATTACAATCTAGCTTAACTGCAGTCTAGGGGGAACCATATCTGGGTGACCTCTCTTAACCTGAATACAACCGTTTACCTGCTTTGTTAGTTTGTTAGTTAGACTTGCATTCCAGTTTCATTGCTAGATAACAAGAATTCACTGAGTAGTCATCAAATCTAGGACCCGGGTTGACATATAAACCTAACCCGCTATACTACGCTTTAGGAAGTGGTTTCACTTGGCCAATTCGTAGGGTGACAGTAGAGTCTAGTCAAGTTTTTGGCGCCGTTGCCGGGGACGGCTAGGTTGTTGAAGAAAAGTGATTTCTGTTAATTTAGCCTTTTCTTTTCGCGTTTTTGCTTTTTCCCACTTGTGCCTTCACTGGTTTGCTTGCTTGATTGTGTGCAGGTAGTGCATGACCCGTAGCCAGTCGGGAGGTTTACTGCCGTTGAATCCAGAGATTGAACGCACCTGTCGCCAACTCAGGAGACAACAGCGAGCTAGACTGGCTACGGAAGAGCGCATAGACGGCCACGTGAGCAGTGATTCTAAGGAGGAGTACGAGATGGAAGACTACAATCAACACCAGGGGAATCCTCAGCAGGCTCCCCCGGTGAATCAGGTCCTGGGGAACAACCCCATACCCCAGGATCATGGAGTTCATCATCCACCACAGCCGGGTCCCACCTTGGAGTACTACTACACTCCTCGGATTGCTGACATCCGCCCGGTCATCCTCTACCCGCCTATTCCAGCAAACAACTTCGAGATCAAGCCATGCTGGATTCAGCTCATTACATCCTCTATCCAGTTCCATGGTTTGAAGGATGAGGAGGCCAGGGTGCATCTTTCCCGTTTTCTGCAGCTGACGAACGGGTTTAAGCTGAATGGTGTTCCGGATGATGCAATCCGCCTTCATCTCTTCCCCCATTCTCTGGCGGGGAATGCTAAGAGGTGGTTGGAGACCCAGCCCCCATTGTCCATCACCTCTTGGGACGATCTGGCGGACAATTTCGTGCACAGGTACTATCCGGCATCGAAGACTACAGAGATTCAGCGGGAGATCACTCACTTCCGCCAAGAGCCAGATGAGTCACTTCGTGATGCATGGGAGCGGGTACATGGGATACTTCTGGCAGTGTCCCCATCATGGCTTTAGTGATGCTTTCACAGTGGGGAACTTCTACAGTGCTCTCTCTCTAGATAGCCAGAGGGTGATTGAGTCTCTATGCCCAGGAGGGGATGTTCTCACTAAGACTCCACCCGAGCTGAATCAGATGATTAATACCTTGGCTGCCAGAGATCATTCTTGGGGGCAGAGCAGCAGAGGCAGACATTCCCGAGACCGTGGTGTGCACGCCATGGAGTCCAGATCCGGACTCGAGCAGCAGGTAGCTGAGCTAGTGCAGACATTGAAGCAGCCCAACAGTCTTATTCCGGGCAGAGGTATGGCTACACCTCCAGTTGCTCAGTGTCAGTGGTGTGAGAGCTCGAATCACTTAGTAGAAGACTGCCAGGCTATGAGGGAGTCTACTACTCCCCAATAGCATTTGGACTTCATCGCTAATGCTCGGCGCCTCGACCCGTACAGCAACACATATAATGAGGGGTGGCGCCAGCATCCCAACTTCTCTTGGGGCAGCAACACCACTAAGCCACCTGGTTTCCCAGCACCAGCTGGTGGCTTTCAGCAGAGGCAGCCCTATCAGGCTCGACAGGGGCCAGTTCCACAGCAGCAGCCCTACCAGCCTAGGCAGGGGCAACCATTCCAGCAGCCCCAGCGCCAGTTTGCCGAGCCAGCAGCAGCCCCAGTTCCAGATACTCAGATGACGAAGCTGGAAAATATTCTGGCTTCGTTCATGACTAGTACTCAGGCAGCTATCACGTCACTGGAGGCAGGTCAGAGGAACCAGGGTGCCATCTTGCAAGATCTGCAAAATCAGGTGGGTATCTTGGCCCGCCAGAACACCACCAGGGCACCGGGGACTTTGCCTGCCACCACTGTTCCGAATCCTCGTGATCCTAACCAGCTCCAACAGCTTGATGCCATCACTACCAGGAGTGGCAAGACCACATCAGCTGCTCCTGCCCAGCCCAGTCGAGATGAGCCACTGCCTGCTTCAACACTTCCAGCTGATACTGCAGAAGTGGGGGAAGACACAACCACGCCTGCTCCCAAGCCACAGCCAGTGGTTAAGGAGCATGTACCTCAGCTTCCTTTCCCCACTCGCCTGCATAAAGACAAGCTGGAGACTGAGTTTGCCAAGTTCATGGCAATGTTGAAGCAGGTCAACATCAACATGCCGTTCGTGGAGGCACTGTCAAAGATGCCCAAGTATGCCAAATTCATGAAGGACCTCCTCACCAACAAGAAGAAACTTGGAGATCTTTTGACAGTGATGCTGAGCGAGGAGTGTTCTGCCATCCTGCAGAACAAGCTGCCCGAGAAGCGAAAAGACCCAGGGAGTTTCACTATCCCTCTTGTTATTGGCAGCATGCATGTAGGAAAGTCCTTGGCGGACCTAGGCGCTAGCATAAATGTCATGCCTTATAATCTGTTTAAGAAGCTAGGCCTAGGTGAACCTAGAACTACTAGGATGAGTATTCAGTTAGCTGATCGTTCTATCGTGCATCCTAGGGGTATCATTGAGGACTTGCTTGTTAATGTGGGTGCATTCACATATCCTGTTGACTTTGTTATTTTGGATATAAATGAGGATGTGGATGTACCTTTGATTTTAGGTAGACCGTTTCTCGCCACCGCCAAGGCGCTTATTGATGTGCATAGTGGTAAATTGATTCTGCGTGCTGGTGATGAACATGCTACCTTTTCTGTGTTTGAGAATGGGAAACACCCTCATTTGCATGATGACATAGATTACTGTGATATGCTTGCTGATTTTGAGACCGCACTCGCCATAACGAGTGCGGGTACTGACGATGTTCTTGAGCGTTGTCTTTTGCTAGGTGAGCAGGCATCGCAGGAGCCGCAGCTGGCGGAGCAGTTAGCCGAGTTGGAGAGTAGCCCCTTCTTGGAGGGCGACAGGCTGTTCAAACCGATCTCATCCTCCACCGCATCGCCACTTCCTTGGAGGAACCACCAGAGCAGGAGCTTAAGCCCCTCCCTCCTCATTTGGAGTATGCATTTCTCCGGGAGGGGAATAAGCTGCCCGTCATCATCAGCTCGACCCTCACACCCGAGCAGAAGACCAGACTGGTGACCTTGCTGAAGCGATACGAGCGAGCTCTTGCATGGAAGATCACAGACATCCGGGGGATCAGCCCTTCTTTCTGCTCCCACCGGATACTGATGGAGGATGAGATGCGGCCAGTGAGACAGCCGCAGAGGAGACTGACACCGAACCTGGAGGCTGTGGTTCGGGCAGAGATCGTGAAGCTGCTGGACGCGGGGATCATCTTCGCCATTTCTGACAGCGAGTGGGTCAGTCCCACCCAGGTGGTACCCAAAAAGGGTGGGATGACTGTGGTGCCTAACGAGAAGAATGAGCTGATTCCGATGCGCACGGTGACTGGGTACCGTGTCTGCATTGACTACCGGCGTCTCAACAACGCCACTCGGAAGGACCACTTCCCGCTACCATTCATTGATCAGATGCTGGAGAGATTGGCGGGGCACGAGTTCTACTGTTTCATGGATGGGATGTCAGGGTACTTCCAGATCCCGATTGCACCGGAGGACCAGGCGAAGACCACTTTCACCTGCCCCTTCGGCACCTTTGCATACCGGAGGATCCCATTCGGGCTATGCAATGCCCCGGCTACTTTTCAGCGATGCATGCTCGCTATCTTTGACCGTCTGGTCGGCGAGATTATGGAGTTGTTTATGGACGATTTCTCGGTTTATGGAGACTCATTTTCTCATTGTCTCCATAACCTGGAACTTGTCCTTAAACGGTGTGAAGAAACGAACCTAGCACTAAGTTGGGAGAAGTGTCACTTCATGGTTCGGGAAGGCATAGTTCTTGGGCATAAGATCTCCAAGATGGGGATTGAGGTAGACAGAGCGAAGATCGAGACCATCAGCAAGCTGCCTCCTCCTACATCTGTTAAGGGGATCCGGAGTTTTCTTGGTCATGCAGGGTTCTACAGGCGGTTCATCAAGGATTTCTCGAAGATTGCTCTGCCCCTGACTAAGCTTCTAGAGAAGGATGCCCCCTTCCAGTTCACTGATGCATGCACAACGGCTTTCACGACCTTGAAGGAGAAGCTCACACAAGCTCCTATCATGGTTGTTCCTGACTGGTCCTTACCATTTGAGATTATTTGCGATGCTAGTGACTTTGCTGTTGGAGCTGTGTTGGGGCAGAGGCGTGATCAACATTTCCAACCTATCTACTACGCCTCGAAGACCTTGAATGATGCCCAGGAGAACTACACCACCACGGAGAAGGAGCTGCTCGCGGTGGTGTTTGCCTTCGATAAATTTCGTCCTTATCTGGTCTTGTCCCATGTGACCGTGTATACAGACCACTCTGCGATTCGATACTTGATGAGCAAGGCTGATGCCAAGCCTAGGCTCATACGATGGATCCTACTGCTGCAGGAGTTTGACATTGAGATTCGGGACAAGAAAGGAGCAGAGAATGTTGCTGCCGATCACCTCTCCCGGTTGGACGCGCCCCCTGCGGACAACCTCGAGGAGGAGATCAATGACTCCTTTCCAGATGAGAGACTGCTGATGATGTGCCTGGTGGAGAGTGTCACCCCCTGGTTTTCTGATTTTGCAAATTATCTTGTGGGCCAGCAGCTGCCCAAGGGGATGACAACTCACGCCAAGAAGAAGTTCTTCTCCGACCTGAAGTACTACTTCTGGGATGACCCCCATCTCTTCAGGATCGGAGCCGACGGGATCATCCGTCGATGTGTTATGGAGAGTGAGATGGAGGGCATTCTATCTCACTGTCATGAAGGACCTGCTGGCGGTCACCACGGAGGAAACCGCACGGCAAGGAAGGTGCACCAGTCGGGCTTCTACTGGCCCACGCTCTTCAAGGACGCAGACGCCTTCGCACGCAGGTGCGACCGATGCCAGAGGTCAGGTAACATCTCTGCCCGTGATGAGATGCCCCAGAATGTGTTTATTACTTGTGAGATTTTTTATGTCTGGGGTATCGACTTCATGGGCCCCTTCCCTCCATCCTTTGGTAATACATATATCCTTATTGCTGTTGACTACGTCTCTAGGTGGGCTGAGACGCAAGCTTTGCCCACTAATGATGCTAGACGTGTTTGTGGTTTTCTGAACCAGCTATTCTCCCGGTTCGGGACACCTAGAGCCATCATAAGCGACCGAGGCACCCATTTCCAGGGTCAGTTCGATAAATTATTGTCTCGCTATGGTGTAACTCATAAGGTGTCCGTGGCCTACCATCCTCAAACCAGTGGCCAGGCCGAGCTGACGAACCGGGAGCTCAAGCGGATCTTGGAGAAGACGGTGAATCTATCCCGCAAGGATTGGTCCACCAAGCTCGATGATGCTCTATGGGCATATCCCACTGCCTACAAGACGCCCATTGGTACCTCACCGTACCGGCTTGTCTATGGAAAGGCATGTCATCTTCCCGTGGAGCTAGAGCACAAGGCCTTCTGGGCCCTTAAGCTGCTAAACTTGGATGTTAGTGTTGCAGGTGTTGAGCAAAAAATGCAGATGTTGGAGCTGGAAGAGTGGCGTTATCACGCCTATGAGAACACCAAGCTGTATAAGGAGCGCACGAAGCGTCTCCACGATGCACGGTTGCGGGGTCCGAAAGAGTTCCAGGTTGGTGATCGAGTTCTCCTTTATAACTCTGGCCTGAAACTCTTTCCCGGAAAACTCCGTTCCGGGTGGTCTGGACCGTACACGGTCACACAGGTGTTCCCGTATGGCACGATTGAGATTGCTAACCCGCAAACTGAGCCGTTTAAAGTGAATGGCCATCGTCTCAAGCTCTACCTGGGAGACGAGGTCGAACGTGCGGAGTTAGCAGTGGAGCTCGCGGACCCTTAGTTCCGCAATTGGCGTCCAGCTAAAAGACGGTAAAGAAGCGCTTGTGGGGAGGCAACCCCACCACGGTTTGCATTTCTTTATCCCTTTTTCTGAGTTTTTGTGTTGTCTTGAGTCAGTTGCATGTCTGTGGTGAAGTTCGGTCAGTTGTTATGCCTCGATTTGGTGCTGTCGTGCAGGAGAGGTCAAAAATTTGGGCGAATGAGTTTTTTGGCCGGAAGGGGGCAAATACCCGGCCATGGGCCAAAATACCCGGTCGGGTATTATTGGCTCACGGTCGGGCCCCCTTCTGTTTCTCAGGGTGAAAAAAAGGAAAAACCCGACCTGGTCTCAAAAATACCCGACCGGGTATTTTTGATTCACGGCCGGGGATTTTCCTCAGATCAGAACGCTGCGTTTCAGAACCCCCGACCTTGACCCAAAAATACCCGGCCGGGTATTTTTGGCTCAAGGCCGGGGATTCCCTTGCACTTGACACGCCGCGTTTTGAAAACCCGGTCGTGTAATCAAACATACCCGACCGGGTATTTTGGAGGCCCGACCGGGTATTTTTGCTATATATAGCAAACCCCCGGCCATTTTCTCTCTCTACCCTCATTTTTTCAAATTTCCCCCCCTCTCTTCCTCTCCAATCCTCTCCCCTCTCTACTCTGCGAGCCGTCGGCCGCCACCCTCCGCCGCCGCCGCCACCGGTCAACTTTCTGGCGGTTTTCCGGCCACTTTCCGGCCACTTTCCCAAACACACAATGCTCACAGAATTCCAAATTCTGCACCTTGTGCCCGCAAAGAAGATCCCTCTTCGACAGAACTTGCATCCCTCGTTCACTCATATGCCCCAGTCTCATGTGCCAGAGAGTGGTCATATCTTCCTGATGAACCTGAGACGATGCAACTGCAGCAGAACCAGACAACACAGACCCTTGTAATGTGATAGACCGATAATTACACGTATTTTCATCCCTATTCTTGAGCCGTTTGAGAGGTTGATTCTCAGGTTTTAAGCCGATTTCACGCGAGGTTGTGTGTTTATGTCATATTTCAGGACCCGGCGTTGGAATCGAGGCGAAGGAACGAGATTCGGGTCGAAAGGAGCAAGTGAGGCTTGAAGCGGGCTGAAGGAAGGAAATACCCGGCCATAACCAGAAATACCCGGCCGGGTATTATTCTGAGGAGACCGGGGAAGTCCCTCTTTGGCGTCTGAGAAACAGAGGGGGCCCCGGTCGTGAAGCTTAAATCCCCGACCGGGGATTATTGGAGCAGACCGGGGATTTTCCCGTGGCTTGAAACGTGCGTTTTGATAATACCCGGTCGAGACCCAAAATACCCGACCGGGTATTTCGACCGGGTATCGCGACAGGCAGCTGTTTTAAGGGAAAAGAGGGCTGGAAATCAAGGGATTCGAGTTTTGGAGAGAGAGAACGATTCCTAGAGAGAGAAAGCGACGAACAAGAGTCTCCAAGTGCCCTAGATTGATCTTCAACACCATTGGAGGCCAGCTTGAGCTTGGAGAAGTGCCGATCAACACCCAGGAGCAGGAATCCATCCTTCACAGTATGAATTCCGCATCTGATTCTGCTTTTGCTTCTTTCTCCATGGAGTAGTTCTCCCATTCATCTGGGTATGGAGAACCCTAGATTTGTATGTTAGGTTTTGATTGTATGAACCCAAGTACTGATTCTACGATTGATTACATTTGATTGAGGCTTGAATGATTGAATGACTTGAATCCTGATCAAATTCCTGTTGTTTCTGCTTTAACCTAGAATGAGAATATCTGCCTAGGTTAATAGAGTATCCTTGATTGAAGATAGGGAGTTGGTGACTTTAGTCGAGGAACCAACTCACTATTCTGTACCGGATTTACTCCGGTAGTGGAGGTTTTGTTTGTTAAGGCCTCAATATGTTTACTCCGGTGGAGGTTAGTCGCCCGCTAGAGATTCAGATTGAGAGGGTCTGAAGAACTTTAGTCGAGACTTCAGACTGTTTAAGAACCTTCCGCAGTATAACTTTCATAGAAACTGAACTTGGTAATTACAATCTGGCTTAACTGCAGTCTAGGGGGAACCATATCCGGGTGACCTCTCTTAACCTGAATACAACCGTTTACGTGCTTTGTTAGTTTGTTAGTTAGACTTGCATTCCAGTTTCATTGCTAGATAACAAGAATTCACTGAGTAGTCATCAAATCTAGGACCCGGGTTGACATATAAACCTAACCCGCTATACTACGCTTTAGGAAGTGGTTTCACTTGGCCAATTCCTAGGGTGACAGTAGAGTCTAGTCATAATGCATACAAGGTCCCACGCTTCACGCCCTTCAGCACCTTCCTTGAACCTTTGCAGACATACACAACTCCACCTTTTCCTTTGAAACTGAAACCCTTGCTGTCGAGTAGACTCAAGGAGATCAGGTTCTTTGTCATTCGTGGAACATGCCTGACATCATTCACGGTACAGAACGAACCATCATGTGCCCGAACCTTTATGGACCCGATTCCAACAACCTTGCAGACAGCTCCATTTGCCATGACCACATTACCACCATCTATCTGCTCGTAGGTCGTGAAGCAATCCCTGTTCGGGGACATATGGTATGAGGCTACAGTATCCAGAAACCACACATCCCCACGATGTGCCTTCTCATCTACAGCCAAGGCGAGATCGTCTTCAGAACTGTTGTCCACTTCTGCCACGGCAACTGAACCTTGTTTCTTCTGTTGCCCTCTTCTCTTGGGACAGTTGTACATCCAATGCCCCACTTCCTTACAGTTGTGACAAGCATCACCTGGCTGTGGACCGGGACCCTTGGAATTCTTGTTCGAATTCCCTTTACCAGATTTCTTCTTTCCCTTTCCACTTGTAACAGCCAAACCTGATGCCTCACCACCTGTACCAGAACCAGACGTCTTATGCCTGATCTCTCTCGTATGAAGAGCAAACCTGACATCCTCCAACGACACGCTTTCTTTACCAGCAATAAAAGAATCAACGAAATTCTCATATGAACTCGGCAAAGAAACCAGCAGGATTAGGGCAGCATCCTCGTCATCAACTTGAACATCTATATTACGCAGATCCAGCAAAATAGAGTTAAGCTGTTCGAGATGTTCCCTCAAAGGCGTACCTTCTTGCATCGTCAAGCTGAACAACCGTTGCTTGAGATGCAGCTTGTTGGTTAAGGACTTCGTCATATACAGACTCTCCAACTTTAACCACAAGCCCGCGGCAGTCTTCGCAGCAACGACTTCAATGATGACGTCATCAGACAACGATAGCATATGATGGTCGAGTGGGCCTTCTCCTCCAGGGTGTTCCACTCATCGTCATCGACCGCTACCTTCTTGTATTTCGCAGACAGCGGCCCCCACAGCCCTTGCTGTTTTAATAAAGCCTGCATCTTGATCTGCCATATAGCGAAGCTGTTCTTCCCCGTGAACTTTTCGATCTTCATGTTCACCGACGTCATTCTTCTGAATCGAAAAAACACTAGCCTGATTTCCAGCCGCGGCTCTGATACCACTTGTTATAAACGCGCTGCTACGGATCGGGAAATCGCAGGAATCGACAAAGCAAGAATACGAAAGCGAGAATCGAAAAACACGACACACGATTTACGTGGTTCACTAACACGATGTGTGTTAGCTACGTCCACGGGCGAGAGAGAGCCAGTTTCACTATATCAAGGAGATTACAGATTACAGAGGAGTATGAGAAGTATTTATAGTACTTCTCCATGTGGGTCTAAACCTAATTCAATCTGACAAAGGAAACGGTTACAAGTCATATCAACAGGCTCCTCTCTACTTTTATGGGTTCTAATTAAATTTTCCGTTCATTGAAACTGCTGGGACAAATTGGCAGAATTGCCCTTTCGGAAATTGCTCAGAGCATTTCAATTGCTGATGTGGCAGTTTTTTATATGTGCTCGTGTATGTATATATATATATATATGGGTTGATTGCAGAACTGGAACCAAACCTGTGTCACGTCTCGTTTGCAGCACTTCGAGGACTTGGTGAGGGGCCATTTCCACAGCCGGGCCAACGACATCATGGCGGGCGGCGTGCAGAGCGTACATGTCCGGTGCTCGAGTCGGGTGTGTTGTGGCGAAGAAGGGCGGGATCCGGGATCTTGAAGAAGAAGAAGGGTCCTCCTGCCAGAGGTGCAGCTCGCCATAGTTCAGGAAGGACTTAGCTGCGCAAAAGGGAATGCTGGTGCAAGCATTCACCGAACTTGGAGTGAAAAAACTATGAAGGGAATCTCGATCATTTTTTTCTTTCTTTCTTTTTTAACTTTCTGGTTAACTCTCGGATGTGATTTTGTGGCCATGGACGACATGACGGACGATCAAGGTTCAGTAAAATTAGTGATCCTACAGGCTACAGCCTACAGCTGATGAAAAAGAGTGTTTTGAGCAATCGGAGACTGAAACATCAAAATGACTCAACGGGCGGAGACACTTAGAGCCCACCATTGTTTTGGACATGACCACTCATCCTGCACCAAAACATTCAATACGTGAAACATGTTGGGGGCCCACCAGCAAAAGGCCCAATATTTTCTAGCGTTATAAAAATGCAACTTCTGGGAAATGGAAATAAAATAATGGAGAATGGAATTTGATCATATGATTCTGTGAAATCTACAAATTCAGCAGAAACTCCTACTTTATCCAACTTTATGCATCATAGATTTTAGACTCCAGAGATTTCAATTATCCTATAAAATGTAGAGAAAGTACAACGTCAAGTCGTCAACAATCATCGTTATATCAAGCTTTTTTATATTATTTTTTTCCAATAATTGGGCGAGTTATAATTCTGCATATAGTATGTAGGGTTTGTGGTATATACTTGCATAGTCTAGATTGATCGATTATATCAGTTAATTAAAGAATGCACGAGTTACTAAAAAAATGCATGAGTACCATAGTTTAGAAAGATTTGTATGCAATTCTAATTATTGGACCTTTATCACACCTTGAACTTCTAAGTTCGCTAGCTTAATCTCCATTATGAGCTCACAATCCATACTTTTAATCCAGTGATATCAAACAACAAATATATTTCGAGTCATAGAAACACTCGTGCAGTAAAATTTTCACTTAATATTTTACATCAGGAGCTTCACTATGAGATTAGGAAATTACATAAATAAGAAAACAATCGAATTTTCAATGTATGTATTTCTACCATTATAATTTTCCCGATATTGCTGCTTCTTATTATACTAAAATAAATAAGCCTAAATAAAAAAAATTGGAATAATATAACTGTCCATATTTCTACATTTATAATTTTCCTATATAACAATTAAATTATTGAAGTGAGGTTGATATATCATTGATCAACACTACTCTTTCAAAAAATTTAACTGTTTATATATAGCTAGTTGTGTATTGGAGGTTTTCTTCGAGCCGTTGAGTAGTCCATTTCAGCTACATCCATCATATCCATGTAGCCTTCGCCATTAACATTCTCTTCATTATGATGGCCGTGGTTGCTATCGGAATGGGCTTCCGACAGAAACTTCTTCGCCGGGCCACCATCGTGGCCTCTTTCTCCGGTGGTGGTCGTGGTGTCGCCATCTTTGCCTTCATCTTTCTATAGAATGAAACAAAGATAAATACAACGTTAATCATATGTTTACTCATCATAAACCCACTTTAAGTAATTTGCCGTACATGCATACATAAGATTACAAAGTTAAGTAGTACTCAGAAATAGTGCTATTGTTCACCAACCTTTGAGGCACCTATACTTGTGGAATCGGTGCCATGGTTGACGAGCTCTCCATCGTTCATAATACCGTCGTAGCCTACGTAAAAAAAAAAAAAAAAGAATCGTTTTAAAGCAACAATCACTACGAAAAATTGAATTGGAAACATGTATAAAAAAACAATCATATGAAAAATAACTGTGTGTGGATCTTTTTCACGATCAAGAGATTCGAATTTTCCTCTCTTTTTATGGATTCATGTCTCTAGTACATTTGCGAGCTTCAAATACTAGCTAGCTAGCTCAACTATATGACTTTCGAGTTGACGATCAAGCAATTGGGGAAAAATAGATCTAACTAGAAAGAGAGGTGGTGGGGGAGATTTGATTTGACGAAATGAGTCATTCTAATTAAGGGGTTAATTAAGTACTAGCCAAAAGAGCTAATTAAGGTAGCTAATAAGATGCTCGTCAATGGTGTTTAGGTCTGTGATTTCTGGGTCCATAGTAATCTTCATGAAGCCAATGATGCGAGGGAGAAGATGATGGTCTCTTTGTAACTGATGTTCTTGTCTTCATCTCATCAATACCTGTATTTTTACATTCCTGCCCTTCTTTGCACACCACTACTCCATCTTCTCCCACTACTAGTACGCTTCCATTGCTATCATGATCATTAGGACTACTTCTTTCCTCCATTGATGGTGATGATGAGCTCTTCTTCTCCACCACCACTAGCTTATCAGATTTCAGATGTTGATCAAGAAATCCCTTCTCGGGTCGAATCCCTATATAACATAAGCACAAGAAACAACTTGTTAGAACACAAAAATTTCATCTTGTCGATCGTGGGATGCACATTAAGATATAAGTGGTTAAATATAAGTGCAGCAATATGAGATTGATTACCTTGAGCTTTTTGAAGGAAGAAGGGTAGAAGAAGTAGAAGAGAGACAACCAAAGCAAGCTTCATTTGAGGCTTTTGGTATGTGTGTGCTTCTATGGCAAAAGGGTTCAAAATCAAAAAAGGGAAAATGGGTTTGAAATCTATCTATCTCTTGATGAACTCTATATTTGCAAGTTGCAAGCTTTGAGAGATGAAGAGGTGTGGGAGCTAAGGAGTGGGAGTTGGGCTTGCTTTAAATACACAAAAAAGAGTGGAATTTGAATAAAGGAGAGAGGTCCCACAAAATAAGCAAAGGGAGGGATGAAGGGGATTCTTTGTTTCCTCTTTCAACCAAATATTTTTTTTTTGTATTTCTTTAATTTAGGGTTTCCATGAATCCCCACTTTGGTTTGTTCTTCCCTTATGTCTCAATTGGGGAACATCACAGCTTGGCAGGCCATGAATCTTTTGTCCAAGGAATTGAGTTGTTAATCATTGAGCCATTAGGGCATATAGCTAGATTGACATGTTATAAATTTATAATCACTTACTCATTGACTCTAGTCACTGATTAATTGTGTTGCGGCACACCCCTGTCCAATGATCAATTGTGATTGCGACTAGCAAGCAAAACTTTCAAACTAAAACTACATGTTCGTGCAAAGTGCATTGAAAGGCTGGAAGAATATGCAGCGACTTAAGATCATATTGTTCCACTATCATTTCATGTTGTATGTAAAAAAATTTGTTCGAACTTTAATTTCGTAATATTGGGCAATGTTTATTTTGGATCAATACATGCCATAACTATTTCCTATTCCTGAGTTTTGACACCTCATAATATGTACTTTAAGAAGACCTTATAGAAGTTTGTAGATGTTATTCAAGAAAAGAACTATACATTCACCAAACTCAATGAGTGAAAGGAGACATCTCCTGTGGGATCGAAGCATGTGTTGTAGTTTCACACCATATAAATATAACTAGACAGTTTTTCTTCTACGTACGTTCTTTGGCTTGTCAACTCCAACTGCCCTTCGGTCTCTTTTCCTATCGTCTAGCCATGATTAATCAAGAACGACTGGCCACAATCGCAAAGGGTTTCCATTTCTAGTCATTGATCACCATCACTTCATTTTTTTTTATCATTTTCTATTCTGCATTATTGTTATATAGTGCAGCAATTTTTGGCGATGATGGCTACTTTCCCAATTTTGTTAAATGCTCACAAATGTCTACATATATATGTGAGAACGTACATGCTCATAACGATTAGGCGTCGTCAGATCATGTGTTGGGTACTCTGTGATCATTGGATGAACATGATGACAGTTTTGTCCACATCCAACACCACAAAGCGCATAACACGCTCTCTGATGACGTCCAATCCTCTGAGCACGTTTTCACGAATGAACTGTATATGGCAGGATTAATGTGAAAGAGATGGGACGACCGCATGCATCTTGGATAATGTGGTAAGTTGTGTTTAATTTTCCTTTATCATCATACAATCATGTATTTTCATGACGAGATAATTCATCGGTTCGAATATTCCATAAAATATATAGTCAACAAAACCCACATGAAAGCAAGCCGATATATATGTTCGCCATCTAATTGGCGATCATGTTGAGCATAACCATAAGCAGACACATGTTTAATAGCCGAAACTGTCGTGCCTCAAAAGAACTAAGGACAAGTCAACAATTTAATCGTATTTCTTATAAATATAAAATGTTGTATATCCTACAATCTTATTCATGTATTTCATGTCGATACGACCTCAAATTCGACTTCTATTGTCATCCCTACCCATAACCGAAGCATGAAATACAAAGAAAGTGTTGGTTATATACAAAAATGCAATCTAGCTAGCTAGGATCGGTTGTGGAATTGAATACAAGCTAACTAACTAGCTAGTGAATTTAAATGGAAGGAAAACCACATGCACGTCAGCGCCGGTGGAGGGTGACAAGGCGGGGGTGCATGGGTCCGACGTGTCGGCCGCGTAGGCAGTAGTAGTTTGTAATGAGATGATGTGACAGACAACGCTTGAGAAGGCTACCCTTAGAGAGAGAGACTTTC
Organism: Linum trigynum; assembly: GCA_964030455.1. Lineage (NCBI taxonomy): Eukaryota > Viridiplantae > Streptophyta > Magnoliopsida > Malpighiales > Linaceae > Linum > Linum trigynum. Next base: position 3,752,298 of record OZ034814.1, on the reverse strand, counting down.
TTTTCACCATCGTGATTGACATGGCGGATCTGCCGCCTCCCTTCCACGTGGACGTCCACATCTGTGGTCTGACGTGGCAAGTCCGGAAGGTGAAGTGGGCAAGATCACGAGGTCCGGCGTGGGCTTTTCCCGGCAAAGAATACACACTTGGGGCCCCGACCACTGTACCCTTGCAAGAAGAAACGCCTAATCCGGCCGGTCGGGCTTCCATGTGATCACCGTCGCCCAGTTGCTGATCGAGAGACAACAACCCCCCCTGCCTCAAGCAGTAGAATGTGTTGGATCTTATTAGGGTTTTTTTTCAGACGACGGTGATATTAGTTTTGTTTTTATTGTTAAAGTGTTATTTAAAAGATCGAATCAGGAACTTTCGTGTTGAAGTCTAACGATAATACCACCAGTCAATTAAGTCGTTGTTTGATGGATCTTATTAGTTTAGATTTTAGTAGGACCTAGTTAGCCGAGAAATTTTACAATGCTATATAGTATTAGTGCTATAGGTTTTTGCCTTTATGGTATAACTTAAAATTGTGCATTTACGTTATGGTACAACTCTAGATTGTACCTATACTTTTTGTACAAATTCTTCTATGGTATAACTTGAACTTCTACATTTATGTGATGGTACAACTTCAAGTTGTAAAGTTGTACCATAACATAATTGTACAAATTGCTTTATGGTACAACCTAAACTTATACATTTAATGTTATGGTACAACTTTGAGTTGTACATTAAAGCACCAATGCTATATAGCATGGTAGAAGTGCTCCTAGTTAGCCTCCTGATGTAGAGATAAAAACCCGAAAGAGAAAGAAGTGCAAACATTCACATTCTTACTTGTAGATACATTGTTCATCGCGTTATTCAATGCAAATTGTCCACAAGAGTTTATCTAGTATTTACAGCATTTTGATTGACTACTATTTTAATATCGTATAAGAACACATATAAAGCCATCACCAATCGCCTGAAGCCGATCATGAGGAAAATTGTTTCGCCGAGGCAGAGCAGCTTCATTCCTGGTAGACAGACTACTGACAACATTATTGTTTTGCAGGAAGTTCTTCACTCTCTTAGAAAGAAGAAAGGCAAGAAAGGTGGCATTGTGCTCAAGATTGACCTTGAGAAAGCCTATGATAGGTTGAGATGGGATTTTCTCAGGGATACCTTGAAGGAAGTGGGCCTGCCCAGTTCGTGGATCAATTGCATCATGTTCTGTGTTGAGAGTAATAAAATGCGGCTGCTTTGGAACGATGAACTCTCTGAGCCTATCACTCCCACCAGAGGAGTCCGCCAGGGAGACCCTCTTTCTCCCTACCTTTTCGTTTTGTGCATGGAAAGACTCTCTCACAGGATCGATCAAGCTATTCAGGATAAGCTCTGGAAGCCTCTGAGGCTTTCTTGGGGGGGGGGGGGGGCTTTGATTTCTCACTTGTTTTTTGCAGATAATCTTGTTCTTTTTGCAGAAGCAGAGGGGAATCAGGTGCGGATAATTAAGCGATGCTTGGATGAATTTTGCCAGAGCTCCGGTCAGAGAGTCAACTATGAGAAGTCGGCAATTTTTGTCTCGGCCAACATCGACAGGCGGAAAGCGAGAGGACTGTCGCAGCGGGCAGGCATCCCGCTCACGGTGGACCTCGGGCGTTATCTTGGGGTTATGGCTATCCATGGCCAGGTCACTAGGTCCAGATACCAGGACCTGATGTTGCGGATCCAACAGAAGCTTGCTCCCTGGAAGACCAAACACCTTTCGCTCGCGGCTCGGATCACGGTGGTCAAATCTATTTCTGCCTCTATTCCAATTTACCCTATGCAAACAGAAATGCTCCCGATGAATGTTTGCAGGTCCCTTGATCGATTTAATAGGAGCTTCATCTGGGGGGACACTGATGAGAAGAAGAAGCTCCACCTAGTTCCCTGGCATCGGTTGTTGGCTCCAAAGCAGAATGGAGGGCTGGGCATTAGATCGACGAGAGAGGTTAATCTAGCCATGCTGGCTAAGGGCGGATGGCGGGTAATCAAAGAGAAAGAGACTCTCTGGACTCAGTTGGTTCGATCGAAATATGGGAAAGACCAAACTCATCTCAACCTTTTGAGGCCTGTTCAGGGAAGTTCCTTTACCTGGTCTAGCCTCTCTAAGGCTGGGAATCTGCTTAGGAAGGGTTGCGCATGGAATATACATAGAGGTAATCGTAATAACTTCTGGTCTGATGTCTGGTTAACGCAGGTACCCCTTCAGGAACTTGCAACAAGCCAGATACCGGAGGAGGAGCGAGAGCTTCGTGTCGAGGAGTTCATGGACGAGGACGGGAACTGGAAGACGGAGAAGTTTGACCACATTCTCCCGTCGGACATCGTGAGGCAGATCACGGCGCGGGTGGTGGACCCTCTCTCAACGGAAGAAGACACTCTGTTGTGGCAGCCTACGTCAAACGGAAGATTCTCTACCAAGAGTGCCTACCAGTTGCTTCAAAACACTATCGATGATAATAACCATCAGCTTTGGAAGAGGATTTGGAGCCTTGCTGTGCCAGAACGTGTGCGATGATTCATGTGGTTAGTGGCGCAAGGGAGAATAAGCTCGAATGAGGAAAGAGTTAGGAGGCACCTTGTTCACGACTCCTCCTGCTACAGATGCCCCACTCTTACGGAGACGCCGCTGCACCTGTTTAGAGACTGCCCCCCGGCAGCTTATGTCTGGACCCGCACCTTTCATCCGGATAAGCTTCAAAGCTTCTTCAGTCACAACTGGGGCAGCTGGGTGGAGACCAATATCAAATGCGAAGAGCCCTCCCCTTCAGGCCTCCCTTGGAATGTGTTTTTTAGCATTGCCATTTGGAGCATGTGGAAGAACCGGAATGAGGGTTCTTTTCATGGAGTAAACAAGACCCTGTCTGCCCCTTCTCTCTTGCATGCTGTAAAGATTCGGGCCGAGCTGTGGTGGAAGGCTTGGAATGCGCCGAGCCCGCTGATGGGGCGAAGGAATTCCACCCGGAGTCGCATTGAAGCACAGGTCGGATGGAAGCCACCTCCAGTTGGCTGGTCGAAGCTTAATGTGGACGGGGCGGCGAGTACTAATTCAGGAGTCGCTGGTGCAGGTGGTGTGTTGAGAGACGCCGACAGCAACTGGGTAAGTGGTTTTGTGGCTGGGGTGGGCTCTTGTTCAGCCATTTGTTCAGAACTGTGGGCCATTTTTCATGGTCTCAAGTTGGCCTGGAGACACGAGTGCAGGACCCTCATCGTTGAAACCGATTCTCAGCTTGCAATTCAACTTGTGAAAGATAGGTCAGACCCTTTACACCCCTATGCAGCGCTCTTAATGGCCATCAGACGTCTTTTAGCTCAGGATTGGATTGTGAATTTAGTCCATGTATACCGGGAAGGGAATAGAGTCGCGGACTGGCTCTCGAAGCACAGTCTTGTCTATCCCTACGGTACACATGAACTAGAGACACCTCCTAATGAGTTGCTTCAGCTGCTTCAGGATGATGCTTTGGGCGTCACTTCTGCTAGACTTATCATTCCTTCCACCGACTCTCCCCCCTGTAACCCCTCCCTTCCCTTTCTTTCTTTGGCGTAATGCCTCCCTGTACGCAAAAAAAAAAAAAAAAAAAACACATATAAAGAGTTAATGTCTCTAGGGGAAAAAAAACTTGTGTAGAGTTACATACACTCATTTAGACGTGGCAATTGGATCGGATTAGTGGATTGGTGGATTGGATTGGTGGATCCATGGCTCAAATGGATTGGATCCAATGGATTGGTGGATTCATGGATTGGTGGATTGATCCATGAATCCAAATGACATCCAAGGCTTGGACCAAAATGTAAAATTTGAAAAGTTTTGGTACCAAAATGTCATAATGAAAAATTTTAGGTACCAAAATGTAATTTTCCAATGATATTTTTCGTATAAAAATATAAATTTTAGGTATCAAAATGTAAAATATAGAAAATATAGGTACCAAATCGTAATTTGTCATTTGATCCATGGATTGATCCATGAATCCACCAATCCAATTGGATTTGGATCAAATGAATTGGATTTAAATGGATTGGATTAGGTGGATAATTTGGTGGATGGATTGGATTGAATTCATGGATTTGGATCCTATTTGCCACCTCTACACTCATTTCATGATGTGCATTTTGCATACCATAGCGCTTCAAAATCTTCCAATCATCCATCTTGCATTGTCCAAATTCAAATTGTTAACGAATGCACTCAAATTATCCTATGTATGATGATTCATATTTCCTCCAAGTACATTCAAAACTTCAATTCAAAATGAATTGTGATAAGCAAACCAAATTTTCCGTCCTTAAATCATCCAAACTGAGAGGTTATCAAATAATAGTAAAAAGAACTTGAATATTTCTATTCCTAGCTATAAAAAAAAAAAAGAGCTTGAATGTTTATATGTTCTACGTACGTTCAATTAATATAAACATACTTAATTGATTATGATCAACTTGATTATCTACTAACAACTAATAATAATAATAATATACAAAATGTAACCCTAAAAGAAGCCTCGCCCTCATTCAGCTTTGGTGCTCATTAGTGGATGTTAATTAAATCAGTCCATCATCATTACCCGAAAAGAGCAAAGGGAAACACCTTTTCGTTACCATGTACAGCTCAAAAGTCAACTATTAATGGCGCTTAATCATATCTATAATATTGGATATTAGGCACGAGCACTCTGGCTAGCAAAGAGCTTAGCCCGACAAAAGAAGCACCATATTGCGTATGGCTCTGTGGCATTATCTACCCTTTTGGAGGAACCAATTAGATCTAGATCAATAAACTAATTTAGTAATTAGGTAGGTGCTAATAAGAACAAGTATATAAAAAGAAGTGATCTCCAAACTAATGGCCAAGCCATGTTTTGTGTTGTTATGTTGGGTTAATGTCTGATCCCTCAGAGGCAGCAAACCCTTAATATATGGGTTTTAATCTGTTTTCTACGCCATCCAATCCATGCAAGTTGGCCTAATCGCTTAATTAATTACCCCACCATAAGACTAATTAAGGGTAATTAGGTAGGTGAAGCTACAGAACTAAATGGTGCCACGAGGCTACATCTATGTTGTTTGGGACATTGGCTAGTGTTACATTATTTATCATTCTGATATCGACCCGCCATTACTATTGTTTGCTATAATGAGCATCCACAGCAACGTGAGAGATATGGAACAGAAGTAATTGCTCCTTGGTAGGCCACTTGTTCATGCATGGTGTGTCCTCCAATGAGAAGTGGTTACATTCTGGTTAGAAATCGGGTTTGGGGTAGTTCTAGCTAGCTAGATACAGTTAGTTGTTAGAGAGGTAGGGTTAGTTTCGTTCGGTTAGGAAACCGATCCACGATCGAGTTGTTGATTAGGTTTAGTTTATAGCGGTTAGGCCAGGATTTTATTCGTATGAACACCCCCTCCTTATTATGTGAGAAGCTGAGACTTCGACATATCATATTTTTCTATTAAAGGATAAAATGTTACAAGTTTTTCGATTTGTCACTTCTGTTCACACTTCACACCCTTTTGTGTCTAGAAATTTGTTTCACCCCATGTTACCTTGTTGGCTCAAATTGGAGTATTGTCCCACACTCCCACTCTCATCACTTGCGATCAATATATAGTACTACTATTACAATATGGGATCCTATGTTTATGGTACTAGTAGGATATATGGATTACATGTACATGGAGAGAAACAACCAGCTTGCAACCAGCTACACAGTTTCAGGTGGCCATCCAGCTGAGAAGTCAGAAATGAAGACAAGAGTGGGAAATTGTTAATCTTTCATGGCAAAGGAAACATGTAAGTGATTGAGGGCCTTAGACAATAATGAGTAAGAGACTAAGAGCCCATCTCTTGTTTGATGAGATCGATCCAAAAGCAGAAGAAAACAAGCTAGGTATTGTTGTGGTCAAAACCCAAATATGAAACTTTTTTTTTTTGGACTATCAAACATATAGTAGGGAAAGACACAAATTTTAACTTCGTGATACTATTTTGTAATATGAACTTTTCATCGTTCAAAGTTTTCTCTTTTTGCATCATATACAGAGCTGTCTGAGGAGCGCTGCTTAGACTAACGGTACGTATAACATAAATCGTGCACAAATCAAAAATTTTAATTTGTAACTCTTATGTCTCTATCACGTTCCTATAAGATATATGACTCCGCTTTCAGAACGAAGAAGCAGCCAAGTTGATTGGCAGGGGTTTGGTACTAAGTGCATCAGCAAGTTGTTGCATGATTGGAACAGACGATCGAACTTAAAATTGGCTGATTTGAACCAATTATATATCTGACAAAGCGAGAGTCTAAAGCCGGATATTTCATGCTTGAATGAAACATCAAATTGAAACCGAAACATGTTGCACCCTAATTATATTGTCCTGAGTAGAGGTTGACGGCTAAGATAGTAGATGATATAGAGTTCAAAACATAGATTAATTAAGTACCCATTATTGATTTGCAACTCTTTTGTCTCTAATACTCTTTCACTTAGTGCTACCTACTGCCCCATTTGTATGAGTAAAGAGACGTAGAGTTACTATTTGGATCGGGTTGGGTTTCTCTCCCCCTCCATTTCTTAGTTTATAACGACGACTTCTCATCCATACCCCAATGGTGAAGACATCTCTCTTTCAGTTCTTTTTTTGTTTTTTGTTTTTCTTGGTGTGGCGCCATGCCCTAGTGTTGTAGTCTTCACATGCATTTCCTGGTACATCATCACATGGTGGGGGTGGTGACAATGGGCCGGGCCGGAGCTGGTCCATGGAGAGGGTTTGCCGGTGGATTTGCCGACCGGAGGGAGACTTGACCCATCATTGATTGGACGTGACCCGCCTTGCCGGAGCCAATTGGCGAAATTGTGTTTTATGTGCCATAAGGATCATACGCATGTTCATGAGAGACAAGACATGGTTATATAGACTTCATCTCTCTATGTTTTGGGAGTGTTTGCTCTTCTTTTCCCAATGAGTTTTGACTTGAGATGCAACAATTGTAGAGCAAAATCTTCGTTTGCCGAACCAAATTCTTGATATGAGTTAGAGTATGATAGCTTAGACCACTATGTAAGTAAGAGCTGACATTATTAGATTGGATCGACCCGCTCAAATGATCTCAATCGTTTGATTGATATGATGACAGTCTTCTATTAGCACATTGCTAAATAATGTTGTCCAACCTTATTTAACTCGGGCTAACACCATCATATCGGATCGTCTATTTAAACGATGTGGTATGAGGCGAATATGGGTAGAACCCGCTAAAAGTTTGATGACAATAAGGTGATTATAGTTTTAAGCTCCACGCCCCATACCCATACCCGCCACATCAAGAGCTTTTTTCTTGTATAAAAAAATATAGGGATCATATTCTATTTTCTCACTCACCACAATGGTAATTCAAAAAAATAAAAGTCTGAAATGTAATTGAGTGGTCAATCAAATAAAACACTAATTTCTTTTTTCCATTCACCGTTCACTCTTTCTCTTTTCCCTTTGTGAACAAGATTATGTTGGTTATTTATTGCTTAGTGCATGTATCAAAGTTGGAGATGAATGATCTTGATAGTATTGTACTTTTTTATAGATTATTAATGGATGTTTTAGAATTGAATACTTTAAATTTGTATTAAGAATGGTTGTAGTTTTATAGATTTCGTGATTTATTAGGTTTTTTTAGTGTGATAATTGAAGATCTCTATGTTGAGTTGAAGAAAGTAATATGAGATATATGTTAAAAACTACGGATATGAAGATGGGCTGCATATCCTTCCCCATATGAGTATGAAGCGGGTATGAATATGGATACCTAGAAATGAGAATGATAATAATTTCTAGAAATCCGCCCCAAACCAGCCAATTTTAATCTCTTGAATCACCATGGACGCAATGACATATTTTTACAACAAAAACACATCATCAATCGGCTCAATGTGAAGAATGAGATGTGGCAAAATGTGGAAGCTAGGAAGAAGAAGAAAAATGAGAGCAGACAATGGAACCACGCCGCCGATTGATTCACAAAGACATGGATGGATGGATAAGGACTGTTCAGTATTTCAGCCTGCAAATACCAGTGCTCCATGTTTCCCAGTGATTGTGAAGGCTCATAAATATTTGTTCTATCTCATCCACAACTAAAGTCACAGGTCAGGATTCAGGAAGACAAGCAATGGAACTGTAGAAAACGTCGCCGACAAGGGGCGCCGGAGAGTTGTGCCGCCGGTTCACCGGCATGCTCATCATGATGGGCCACCGGTCCTCGGTTCGGGTGGAGGGTGCCCAGGCGGGCCACTGCTTCGAACTCTGGGCTTCATCGAACGAATCTTGAGATCTTTTAAAACTTATTGGGCTTAATTCTCTCCACGTCTCTCTATAACCATCTCCAGGTTCCATCACATTCACTAAGCCCAAACCGGTTTTTTCCCTTTTTGGCTTTTATGTACTTTTCATTTTGATCTAGGATTGGGAATCTAGATCACACGGTAAGACAAATCGTGGTTTAGATCTTACCGTACGATTTGGTTCGGATTGTAAGCTGATGAATACAATTTGGTATGGTTCATGATCTGCCTCTTTAACTTGTGATTTGAAACGGTTTGGTCTGATCTTGACCGTGGTGTGTGGTTAACTATCCAGACCATGGCCAAAATTAAGTGTGAGCTTGCAAGTTGCAGCAGCAATCCCAGCCCATCTCGGCATCTCCAAAGAGCCAAGGCATCAAGTCCAAATCCATTTCTTTTGCAGCCCTAGCTCCACCCTGTTGCAGCTTCCCCATCGGGTATCAGCCATTCAACTTTGCGAGAAGGAAAACCTAGCGCTGTAGCGCCTCAACCGTCGCCTCGCCTCCCCTATCTGAGTGTCCGTCTCCGCTTTGCCGCTGACTTAGGAGCTCCACCGACGACTATCCAGCAGCTCTGTATAACACTTGTACTCGAATGTAAAGAATAAAAGTAGCAAGTGGGTGATAGCAGAAGTACAGGGACTAAATGGGATAATTGGCAAATGTATATAATCCCGCTCTGTAACAACCTAACGGTAATCTGAGAATAATAACAACTTTCCCTCCTCTCTCTTCCCTCTCTCTCTCTTCTTCTTCTACTTTCCTCTTCCTCTTCTAGCTACTTCTATCGCCGAGAGTTTTCACTGATCCAGAACGTCACAAATTGGTATCAGAGCCAACTCTCGGCCATGGCAACGACGGTGCGCCATCTCGACGATCGCTTGAGCGCGTTTTCCACTAGGACGATTGAAGCGGAATACGCCTTCAACACTCAAATTGCGACGCTGGAAGATCAGAATCGTACTCAATCGACTCAGCTTCAGGAGTTAATGGCGAGATCTGAAGGTCATTCGCAATAATTCGCCGTGATTAATACTTATTTGGATGGAATGGAAGATCGTTCTGTCGCTCGTTTTGCTCAAATGGATCAGAATATCCAGGAGATCATTCGTCGACTGGAGGTTCTTCAAGTCCGCCCGGAGGTCGGCGGCGATCATCAGTTAGCTCGCAATGACGGCCGGGGTCTCTTACCTCTTCCGATTCAACGGCCGGGGGCCGTTCCACCGCAAGAGCAGCGAGGCTATGCTTAGAAAAATTTGGATGCAGAGCATGGCCAAATTTTAGGTCAACCTCGAGGCAATGATCAGAATATTCAGCTGTCTCGTATCGATTTTCCTCAGTTTAGGGTGATAATCCTAGGGATTGGATTCGCAAGTGTAAGAAGTTGTTCGACATTTACGCTATTCCTAATGAGCAGAACGTACGGATGGCTTCCATTTACTTTGATCGTCGTCCAGAAATTTGGTGGGAAGGATGGAAGGTAGAGCATTGGGAATGGAATTGGGACGATTTTGTGCGGGATTTGTGTAACCGTTTTGGTGATCGCGAATTTGGCGGTATTGTAGAGGAGTTCACTAAGCTTCGTCAAAGAGGATCGTTCTCTGATTATCAAGAGAAATTTGAGGAGTTGAAGTCGCAGATGGTTCGATATCATCCGACATTAGGGGAGCAATATTTCATCTCCAGTTTCGTCAGTGGATTAGAAGAAGAACTTCGTCCGGTGGCCTGGCATGTTCCTCAGAATATTAAGCCACTAAGAGGATTTTTAGGTTTAACTGGCTACTACAGAAAGTTTGTGAAGAATTATAGTATCCTGGCTAAGCCTTTGACTGACTTGCTTAAGAAAGATAGTTTCAGGTGGTCTGCAGCAGCTCAAGGGGCTTTTAAAATGCTAAAAACAACTATGGTGCAGGCTTGTTAGCACTGCCAGATTTCACCCAACCTTTTGTGTTAGAAACTGATGCTAGTGACATAGGCATTGGAGCTGTTCTGTCTCAAGGAGGCAAACCATTGGCTTGTCACAGCCATGCTCTTGGTCCAAGGAAGCAGGGTCTCTCTACCTATGAAAAAGAGTACCTGGAAGTTTTGATTTTTGTAACTAAATGGAGGCATTACTTAGAAGGGCGCAGGTTTGTTATCATCACAGATCATGAAAGTTTAAAACATCTGTTGGGTCAGAAGATTCACACACAGATACAGAAGAAAGGGTTAGTCAAGTTGTTGGGCTTGGACTTTGAAATACAGTATCGACAAGGCAGATTCAATAAAGTGGTTGATGCCCTGTCTAGGCATCCCAGGTTTACCAATCAAGGGTCCTGACAAGCCATTTTAGCCACTCTGCCTTCCTGGCTTGCTGAAATTGAAAGTACTTATGTAGGTGACTCTGTGGTGCAGGAACTCATGATGGAGGCTTCAGTTCCTTTGGTAGGTCCAAAACTATATTCTGTGAAGCAAGGGCTTTTGTATCGTAAGGCTGCTTTGAATGTGGGATTAGTGGGTGCTATGAGGAATCAGCTAATGTAATTATTCCATGACTCCCCTGTGGGTGGGCATTCTGGTCTACAAGCTAGCTACCAGAGATTAAAGCGCTATTTTTGGTGGCCTGGACTTAAGAAGGATTTGAAGGAATATGTTCAAGCTTGTGACAACTGCCAGTGATGTAAGACTGAGAATGTCTCTTATCCTGGCTTGCTGCAACCTCTACCAATCCCTGATCAAGCTTGGAAACACATTTCCATGAACTTCGTATAGGGACTACCTAAATCACAGGGTAAAGAAGTGGTATTTGTGGTAGACTGGTTCTCTAAATACAACCATTTCTTCAGTCTGGCTAAGCCCTACACTGCTATCTCTGTGGCCCAGGTTTTCTTCGATGGTATCTTCAAGTTACATGGGTTACCACAAACCATTGTGTCTGATAGGGACTCCTTGTTTACCAGTAAATTCTGGTCGACCTTGTTTCAGCTACAAGGTGTCACATTGCATTACTCTACTGCCTACCATCCTCAGTCAGATGGACAAATTGAGAGGGTCAACCGCTGTTTGGAGGAATATTTGTGTGGCATGGTTCATCATCACCCTCAGCAATGGGCTGGTTGGTTGACTACGGCTGAGTGGTGGTACAATACAAATTACCACACCAGTCTGCAGGGAACACCATTTGAAGCCTTATATGGCTGTGCTTCTTCTCAATTCTCCATCACCAATCCCCTCTCCACTGTTGTAGCAGCTATGTCAGACAGACTCCAGCAACAGCAAAAGCTCATAGGAGTATTGCGTGCGAATTTAGCCAAGGCTCAGAATCACCAGAAGCAAATGGCAGATGCTCATAGGACTGAGCGTTCTTTTCAAGAAGGGGAGCGAGTGTATCTGAAGCTCGGGCCTTATAGGCAGTCTTCTTTGGTTGCCAGGTTAAATCAGAAGTTATCCCCAAAGTTTTATGGTCCTTTCGAGATTGAGAAGAAGATTGGAAGTGTGGCATATAAATTGAAGTTGCCTCAGGGGTCTGTTATACATCCAGTGTTTCATGTTTCACTTCTGAAACGTGCTCGTGGCCATCATTATCACACGCAGCCTGTTCTACCTGAGATAGATGATATTGGAGGATTGAAGGTGGAGCCAGCTCTGATTCTAGCCAGAAGGTTTGTATCCAGAAGAAATGAAGCAGCAACGCAGATCCTGGTGCAATGGACGCATCAAGCTGAGGAAGATGCTACTTGGGAGTTCTTGGACGAGTTCAAACGAAAATTTCCAGAATTCCAGAATTGAGGCCAAGTCATTTCTGAAGGAGAAGGGAGTTGTAACACTTGTACTCGAATGTAAAGAATAAAAGTAGCTAGTGGGTGATAGCAGAAGTACAGGGACTAAATGGGATAATTGGAAAATGTATATAATCCCGCTATGTAACAACCTAACGGTAATCTGAGAATAATAACAACTTTCCCTCCTCTCTCTCTCTTCTTCTTCTATTTTTCTCTTCCTCTTCTAGCTACTTCTATCGCTGAGAGTCTTCACCGATCCAGAACGTCACACTTTGTTGCATGATCTTTGTTCATCACCATCGACCTCTGAATGACCTGATGGTAATGATTAATGAGCTTCCTCTTTGTTTGAAAATGTTGTAAACGGTATAAAATGAATGTTAAATTCATTATCTTACTCTGACCCCATTATCTTTTGTTTCATTTTGTTGCTTCGTATGACAAGGTGGAGGGGATTTGGTTAGCGATGTTAATAATTACCATAGTCTACTCTGTCCAGACCGTACCAGATTGTGTCGCACGAGTGCGGTCTGATTTTGACCATATTGTTTATGGTCTGATCTATGATCTCTGTTTTACTCTCTCGGTATGGACCACATACCATTTATATGGTTTGGTCTGGATTTGACTCGCACCGTTTCTCAGCCTTAATTTGGTTCATTCTCCCCTTTTTATAATCTCACATTCTCACTCATTAATTGAAGCTCTTCTCTTCTCTTAAAAGGAAACTATAAAAGAACATTATCAGTACTCGGTTCAATTTTTTATTGACGAAGTATTGATTTCAATTCATTTGATTTTTTCACTCATTATTGTCTTTGTTATTAATGGTTATTAGTATTGATGCAAGGTCAAAAATGAAGTATGGGGAAGAAGGTTCGAGAGGAGGAAGAGGAATTAGTTCAATTTGTTATTAACGAAGTGGTCTGTTATTTGATCTATTGTTCCCATTCGCCTTTGTGCGACTATTCTAAATCACGTTTAACCTGCAATGTGTCTTTGCCCTCTCGGCAATCAGGCTTCCCATAGGGGATTTGGTTGTGCTTGTATGGTTTCGAGTTTTTCTTTCTTATTGGAGATCCTGCCTATTCGGGATGGTGTTCGTTGGTATTAGTCGCACTCCTACACTAATATTTTATTTTGTGGTGATGCGCAGGTTGTCATTCGACTGACTGGTCATTGCGAGAGACTCATCGTGCGAGATGGGCGAAGTTATCCTGCAGGAAGTCCAGGTGCCGGGAAGATTATTTCAGCATGCAACATTTCATTTCGCACCGTGAAAGTATAAAAGGGCTGCTCATTCCGTGGCAAAAAAGGCTCTTGTTGAGTTGGTCGTGCACTTGTCGATCAATGTATTTTTTTTTCTTAGTTCCATTCAGTGGTCTGGCCTGGGGCTTGTATACGTCTTATATATTGTCGTATCTCTATTGTTTCCCTACGAGGATATCTATGGGAATAAAACACTATCAGTACTCGTTTTTAGTTAAATTTAACTATAAGTATGATATTAGGAGCAACATTTCATGAACCCTTTTTTTTTTTTGCAAGTAATGATAATAAATTAGATAGAAAGAACCGTTGTACATTATACCCAAGAGCCCTCCCAAAGTATCATCTCGGTGGAACTACCTTACAAAGTTAAATCTCATGAACGAGTTCATCTTCATAAAAAATGACAGAAACACAAGTTGTGATTTTTCATTTTTGGTTTGCAAAGGAGCACAATTTCCACCCAATGTGGGCAGAAGCCCAAACCGGAGTAAAAACAGGGGCGGGACTGTGGGGCTTTTTCTTTATGCTAAGAGATAGAGAGCTTCTACAAGATATAAAAAGGCACAACATGAGTTGTAATTGTCTCATTTCAAATTTTATGGTCTGAAAGTGATTCTAGGAATGTCATTTTTGTCATTGCACTCACTTCATCTTTATATATTAAAAATATTATCATTGGAGTTGAACTCTGGTCACTTAAATGAAGAAAGAGCATTATAACCAACTAGACTACATTGTGTTTATTGTCATTTTTTATTATTAAACTCTAGGAATATGTTTGGTGATGATGCTTCTATATTTATAGTTTATCTTAAGTTATTTATATTTTATAGAAAGACATTAGTTCTAAAATCGAAACTCAATTAACATTGATTCAAACATTAATATTAAATTGTATGTGTAGTTTAGTTTAGACAAAATACAGAAGTGTAACTAATACATGGACCTTTGTAACGAGTATAGTCATTTTTTTAACCAATCTACACATAATATAATGATAAAATTGGAAAATGAGAGTCTCCTTTTAAATTTGGTGGCCTGAGAGTGATTCTATGAACCTCTTTTTCGTCATAGCGCCAAATTTATTTTTATATTATGTGTAGATTTGTCACAAAAAATTACTATATATATCACGAACACCCATGTTTTGGCTACACACATGTATTTTATCTAAAAACTGTACCACACATACAATTTAATATTTAATGTTTGAATAAATGATACTTGAGTTTTGATTTCACAATTAATCATTTTCTATAAGATATAATAATTTGGTTTATCTTCTTGAATTGTAAGCATACACTTAGCAAAGATTTGAAAAGCAGAGGAATTTTCCATCACAGTTAGCTAGCCTATTAAGTCTTCTGAAAAGCAAAGTTTAATACGTGATTTATAATTTTTTATTAACTATATATGTCACGAACACCCATGTTTTGGCTACACACATGTATTTTATCTAAAAACTGTACCACACATACAATTTAATATTTAATGTTTGAATAAATGATACTTGAGTTTCGATTTCACAATTAATCACTTTCTATAAGATATAATAATTTGGTTTATCTTCTTGAATTGTAAGCATACACTTAGTGAAGATTTGAAAAGCAGAGGAATTTTCCATCACAGTTAGCTAGCCTATTAAGTCTTCAGAAAAGCAAAGTTTAATACATGATTTATAATTTTTTATAACCTATAAAATTACGGGTAATCTTAAAATTGTAACACAAATTTCAATGCTTGAAATATTGCATATCGAATTGTTGTATTGAATATGCAAAAGAGATGTAGAATTCCTTAAATTAATATAAATTTTCAAAACTACTACGAAACAATAATATTTTGTACAAATTATAGGTGACTGGTTCTCTAAAATTTTAGCCTGGTTAATTGCTAAACATTAAACCTCTTGCTAATCTGGAATGAATAAACCCGACAATAATGAGACGATATTGGATTTAATGTGATGTTCATTTAGCCATTTTTGGATGAGTTGACCAATATAAATGAGTTATAGTTAACTTCGGTATACAATTTTTAATCATTATAATAATTAATTTAATCTTATTATTTATGATGTTTGAAATATTTATTTATGATTTAGAGATATACTTATTATTTGTGGTATCAGTGTTAGTTGGTTCAAATGTAGTATTTTATCAGGTAGTCAAAATCAAATACTAGGTGCATTTATGACTTTTTTTTATCTTAGTGTTGCGAATAGATAAAAATTTAATTATTATAATGCATATAACTATACTCAGGCACATGGTCGAGCTAGCATGACATAGTTAGAGCATACAATGAAGACAATGTATATGGATCGACCCTATACAAGCATGAATGCTTCATGGGTCGTACCAGACTTAAACTTTAAGAGCTCACCACATAGTCTAGATTGGTGAACTCATGTTTTATGGAGAAATGCGTCATTTGAGAGGAATAAGCGGTCATTTGTTCGCCAGGTTTCATGTCCTTTGATTCACACTATCGACTGTGAATGGAGAAGAAGCATTTCGAATGCAAAATAGGAGAAGTAATTGGGATGTTTCTAGGTTTCTCTCGATTTCAGGCTGTGGGAAGAAAGAGGAAGGGAAAGGGGGAGAGTGGTGAAATACAAAGCTTAGAGAGAGAGAGATGAAAGAACAAACAAAAAAAGAAAGAGGAATATCGAGGACCTGTTGGGAAAGTGTAGCCATCACTGTCTCATCCAACCTAATCCACACCTCTGTTGATATGACCTCGAGGATCTAAGCCCTTGAGAATGATTAACTTAGGCGATGGACGGGTAATATCTGTTGGCATCTCAAAGCAAACCCATCGTTCGCCGACTGGAGGAGGAGCTCACCGAATCGATCTTTTCTCCCTCCGCTAGAGGAAGAAGAGGCGGATTGTCGCAGCTTCGTTCGATGGGGATGTCGTGTTTGGGGGAGGCTGGGTGAAGAACGATGTGAGCTGGGGTTAGCAAAACGACACTGTTGGTCTAAGTGAACAAAAGGAAAAAAAAAAAAAAAAAGTGGCCGAGGGATTCCAACGCTGGGCTCATTAAAAGGAATGGGGGCGTAACCCGTTGGGCAACGGGGAAAATCCGTCCATCATTTTCCAGCAAACGATCTTTTATTGTTTTCGCCAGCTGCCTCTTTTATTCCCCATGGTTTTTTCTAACGATAATGAAATTGCAAGTAAACACGTTTCTTACCATTTGTTTTTTTTTTTTGTCACACCAGAAAACATGAAACAAAATGACAAGTCAATGGGACATAAGAGAAAGTGAGAGGACACATTTAAAAGAAGGTGAAAATGAGGTAGTGTGAAATAATTGTCCATCTGCTTTGCTTAGTGGGTATTCTTGGTCCTGTTGAGTTTTGATTTATTTTAGAAGTAACATTATATTTGATAAATTTTTTCCATTTCAATTAAGGGGTCGTTTGAAAGTTGCGATTGTTTTGTTGAGATTGTTACTATAACGTATTGTTTAGAATGCATCATTTTTTATTTTTTAGTAGAAACAATGCATGGATTACATCTTTGATGTGACATAAACTATCACTCAAAATGAGTGATTGTTATATCTCAACTTTTAGTTGAGATTGTTGAGTTGGGATTGTTTTTTCCTCAGCTTTTAGCTTATGTGATATACACAATGCATCCAATCCGACAATACATATATATATATATATATATATATAATATACATGCATTCACAACAAAACATCTATTTAACAATCGCAGCTTCCAAACGACCCCTTAAAATCCTAAATCAATATTATCATTTGGATGATTTTTTATCTTAATAAGATTATAGTAATTTCTGAGATTTAATGGTATTTGATAATGTCAATATTTTAGTGGTTTTTTATTTAAAGTTTGAATTGAAAGATTGTACGTACTAGCGGTTCGACCATAAAACTTCACACCATAGGCTAAATCGATACGTGATATTTAGTAATATGAAACAGTTGAACCACAGTTAAATTATGATTTCAGTATAAAATACTATACTACCAAATTTTTTGATACTATTACAATCATTTGGTTCAAACAATTCTTTTACGCAATAACAAAAGTTTTAAGGCACATTTTGAATTATCTATTGCAAAAAAGCATAAGTCAGTTAGCGATAATGAGAATATGCGATCTCATTCAACCCAAAAGACACTTTGCAACTTCTAGATTTTTAAAATAAATGTATGTTACTTATACCCTCGCTCATTCATCAACCAAATGAGTAACATATATTTCATGTAATATGATTTTCATATGTTTTTATTAATTGAATTGTTTCATAAAAAAAATATTTGTTGCATGAAAATTACTACATTGTTGCTATAATATATTTGTAGATGAGGTTTGACTTAAGATGCAAAATCTTCTTTTGTCAAACCCAATTCTTGATATGAATTAAACTATGACAACTCACTCCCCAATGCATGTAAGAGCTGACACAACTAAATCAGTTGTTCAAATAATCTTAATTGTTGGATTGATGCGATGATAATCTTCTATTAGTGCAACCGTAAATAATGTTGTTCAACCTTATTCCACTCTAGCTAACACCATCTTATCATATCATGTGTTCAAAGTTCAAACAATTGCAACGTGCAATAAACCAACAGGTCTCAGTAGCTCGAGTATATTCATCATCCATAAAAGGCTCAACAAAATATCACAGATAAAAACTCATCATCCATAACAGGCCCAAAGAGAATCCAAAACAAGGCCCAAATACTTGACCCGAATAAACAATCATAATCTAACCAAGAAATCTATTTCGCTAATAGCCAAACAAGAACAGACATAACAAGTTTCACCACCGATGTTACCTTTCTTACTTTCGCTCTCGTTGCAAGAAATTTGAAATGCTGAAAAACTGCATCCAACTCTGCTATAATATATTTGTAGATGAGGTTTGACTTAGGATGCAAAATCTTATTTTGTCAAACCCAATTCTTGATATGAATTAAACTATGACAACTTACTCCCCAATGCAAGTAAGAGCTGACACAACTAGATAAATTAATGATTTTAATTGTTGGATTGACGCGATGACAATCTTCTATTAGTGCAACCGTAAATAATGTTGTCCAACCTTATTTCACTCTAGCTAACACCATTTTATCATATCATGTGTTCAAAGTTCAAACAATTGCAACGTGCAATAAACCAACAGGTCTCAGTAGTTAGAGTATGTTAATCATCCATAAAAGGCCCAACAAAATATCACAGATAAAAACTTATCATCCATAAAAGGCCCAAAGAGAATCCAAAACAAAGCCCAAATACCTGACCCGAATAGACAATCATAATCAAACCAAAAAATCTATTTCACTAATAGCCAAATAAGAACAAACATAATAAGTTTCACCACCGATATCACATCCATGGCAATCTCAAGGTAGAAGTGGAGCAAGATCGCCGTCATGAAGCGGCTGTAGTGCAGCGGGTAGAGCACGGCGAAATCCCCATCCCAGCTCACGAACATAACGTCCGCCACAGGGAAGGTTGACCCAAACTACGGATTGTAGACTAGAGTGGCGGTGTACTCGTCAAGAAAAGTAATCTAGATATCAGACATTTGCACTGCCAAAGAACAAGACAAACATCTCTATTCGAAATTGTCATCCTAATTCGCAAACTCTTAATCGGGAAGAAATGCAAAGAAAAAATGAAGAAAGAGCATCGTGTTTCCAACAAGATAACAAACGTAAAGAAACACAGAACAACACAACGACCACAGAAGGAACATATTCCGTTAATAATAAAAATGAAAGAAGAGTCCTTCCATAAATAAACATAAACCTAACTTCTTTTCTTATTTTTTATTATAGTTTTCAGTTATGTTTTGTTAGTTGATTAACAATATTAGGGGAGATGACGGCAAATTCTTTTTTATATATTTTTTGCGTATCAATATTATTTTTTATTTCTAATCATTAAGATGACAAAACTAACTTTCCTGCAATCACTCAGAAAGCTAGAAGTACTAAATGAGAAGTATTGTGACGAAGAACCTCCATATAATAGTGGCAGGATGTAGATTTCAAGGTATAGGTGATAACATATTAATGATTTTGTTGTATAAGATAGCTATAAGTTATGTTTATTATCTATGGAAAAAAAGTTATGTTGAGTATATTTAATTGATTAAAATTTAACTGCAAATTTGTGCTATTGGGCTTCTTAAATGATAACTAGGAAAACACTTAGATGTCATTTAGAGAATCAGAGTCTAAATTTTATATTCAAGCCAATCAAAAGATTTTAGTTTTCTCGATTGTCAAAAAAAGATTTTTAGATGCTCATTATTGGGGAACAACGACTGTCAACATTCAAGAAAAAATATAAATTCTACTTTTTGTTGAATGACATATTTACCCTTAATCAAAAGAATCAAAGTGACTCGAGAATTAATGAGAATCTATTTATAATGGTATTTAGTAGGATATATAAAAAAAAGAAAGAGATAAATGATAAAGAACAAAGTCTCACAAATCAACATATAGAATCTTTTTGATAAATTAGATATCTGTAACGACTAAGACCTTACTGTAGTAATGGATTAGTTTGTGATGTCTTTTGTAATTGTGTTCCTATAAAAGGACTTGTCATGTAATGAGAAAATATCGAATAACTAAATAGACATTTCCTTTATTGGCTCTTTTTTTCTTCTTCTCCTTCTTCTTCCCCTATGTTCTCAAATCCTACCCTTATTCTCTTTAAATCCAACTCTGCTACTCAGTATTTGGCTATTTGCAGAATCTGGTTAATAGTAGATAAGGTAAGAGAAATACGTTTTCTTATTGTACTCGTTGGATGTGAAGACATATATTGTTTGAAAAAATGTTTTGTTTTCGCAGACAAATAAAAAAAATTCTTGTAGGATTAGGATGTAGTAGATAAAACAATTCTTATTCTGCATGAGATCAAAACAATAATAAAAAACATAAAGAAGTTAAGTTTACTATTGATTGAAATTCGATCAAAACATTAAACAAAAAGAGATTATCTTCTATTTAAAATTTTCTTTTAAATTATAAAAAATAATAAATGAAGTTATACTTTTAAGGCCTTAATCACACAAATGTAGCAGTACAAACTGAGAATGGAAGAGTTCACATTCAACCAAACAACCGGAAACAAAACGCCCAATATGAACGACCAACAGTATATAGAGTGAAAAGGTCTTAATCACACAAACGCAAATATGGTATTGACCCGCAAAATCTTCTTTTACCAAATCCAATTCTTTATATGAATTAGACACTGTGATAGTTGGATTGATGGAATGACAATCTTCAGTTTCATTCTAAAATGCATCTTGAAAGCTTGTTAAAATTTGTTTTAACCAAGTCAAGAAGATAACTGAGCAGTAGAAAACGTCAAAGATAGAATTTAACATCCATAGCAAGCTCAGCAAAAGATCACATATCAAAACTCATCATCCATAATAGGCCCAAAGAGAATCCATAACAAGGCCCAAATATCTGACCCGAATAGACAAAACATAACCCAACCCAAGAAGTGGATTTCTCTAAAAGCCCAAAAGAAAAACGAAACAGACAAAAAGTGACCTCACCACCGACCGATCACTCCAGATCGGCGACCACTCCTTCGCCGGCATGGATGGCGCGCTCCAGATAGCGTCCGAGCACCGTCGCCTCCAAAGAGCGGCCATAGTACAGGGGGTACAGCACCGCGAAGTCCATATCCCAGCTGACGAACAGAATGTCCACCACGGGGAAGGCCGGCTCGAGGTCCGGATGGTAGACCAGAGTGGCGGTCTCCTCCACAAGTGAAGTGATCGAAATCCCAGGCATTATCACTGCCAAGTATCAAAACAAACGTCAAAATTCGCATACTAATTGGCAAACCCATAATCCGGAAGAAAATCAAAGAAAAACGAAGAAAGAGTATCCCGATTTTCCAACAAGAAAACAAACATAATGAAACGCAGAATAGCACAGCAGCAAGCACAGAAGGGACGCAACCGACGACATCAAAGAAGTCAGACAGGAGACGGCGAGCATAACAGGTTGAGGAAATAGCGCCGTGTTTCCATTTTCCAAACAAGAAAACAACGTAAAGAAACGCAGAACAGCAAGCACACAATGAACGCGAAAACGGTATCAAAGAAGAAAGGACTCGGCGAGCCTACCAGAGGTCGGCCGCAATGAGGAGCAAAAAGCAAGGAAGACTGGAAGAGCACAGCGGAGCAGGGAGCAGAGAGCAGCAGAGCGCGGATCTGTCGCCTTTCTCTCCCTCCCCCGAGTTTGTAGCCCACGCCTGACAACAAGGCACGGCTTTTACCATCATACCCCTTTTAGTCTGTGAAAGCGCTAGGGGTAAGGAGGTAAATTATTCTATGTTGCTGTTGGATATTGGATAAAGACGTGAAGTTAATTACGGTTTTGGTCCTTCCGTTTCTAAATGGTTAATTACGGTTTTGGTCCTTCCGTCTTCAGCGAGACCCAAAATGACCGTCTGAACTGAACCGGGCCCAAGCCCAACTGGCGTCGCAAATTGGGAAGGCTGGTTGTGGTTGCCGGTGGCCGGGCAAGGCCAAACAAGCCTGCCGACCACCGAATTCCTCTCCTCCAGTCGACCAGCTACGAACCCTATTTTTTGCTCGTATTATTTGCTAGCGATCTCATTCTGCATTTATATGTGCTCTGCTCATGCATTTCAGCTTTCAGCTTTACTTTCCGCATTCCAGTTACTTATTCTCTTACTAACTGATAGTTGAATTGTCAATATTGTTTTTTGGGTGTTGCACTGTGCATTTCCACTTCAGTTCCTACCCTGAACTTGGAAGGCCCACCATTTCAACTAGGTTGTCTCTTTCATGTCCTAACTATTAATGCTTTTGTTACTATAAATAGAGAATAAGAACAGAGGAGGAGAGGGAAGGATGGCAGAGTGGGAACATGGGGAGGAGTTTGGATGCTTGAACTTAAGTTTGTGGTAGCTGACTTACTTGCCCTGTACTGCAACTGAACTAAATTTGGACAGATCACAGATAAGCTGAGTTTTCATTTGCCATCTCGAGTATCATTTATAGTGGAAACATAAAACTGCACCCTTCTTTCATAAAACGGTCGTTCGACTGCTTCTCCGACTTCCCCTCCGAATCGCTTTCCACCGGTCTCTCGAGGTTGCGTTTTAAATTGGTGGGTAGATTGTTGCTTAATTTTTTTCCTTCATCATGCGATTATAATCAATTGAGAATTAAGTTCCTTTTGAATCTAGAAAATTAAGTTCTAGGTCTGTGTTGGGGTTGCAGTAGGGAGGTCCGGTCTATGTCAGTCAATTTTGCATACCTGTCGTTCGACCACATCTTCTTCGGGATTACAATACTTGCTATTTGTTTCATGGGTTGACAGCTTGGTCAAGTTCTGCGCTCCAAATTGATGGGTTTGTGGTTTCTTTCAGAACAGAAGCGTGGCAATCGATAATCCAAACCAGCACGAACGAACACAAATTTAACGTGGTTCACTAACACAATGTGTGCTAGCTAATCCACGGGCATGGGGGAACAAATTTCACTGATTTGAGGAGAGTACAGGTTACAAACCGAATTCCAAACGGACAAACCAAACAAACTAACCTGACTGACCTTACTACAGACTAGGGTGATGAAGAGTATTTATAGAACTCTTCTCCTATTCTCAAACAGAAAACCAAACACATTTTCCCATACATACAAGGAAAAGGTCAAACAAAACCCAAACACAAACCCAAACAAAATAGGCCCAAAACACAAAACAAACCCAAATCAAATTCAAGTCATATTCTAACAATCTCCACCTTGACTTGAATTCTCTCTCAAATACCAGATGTACCAGACGCAACTAAAGTTGCCAGATGTACCAGATGCAACCAAAGTTTCCAGATGTACCCAAACACGATCCATGTCGCCAAATTTACCTAGATGCGATCGAATCGCCAGATATCCAGATGTGATCGAAATCACTAAACTCAAACGCGATGCAAATCGCCAAACTCAGATGCAATCAGAAAATTGCAAACATAGTAACTCCTCCAAATCAGCTGTACCAGAATCTCCCCCGCCTCCAAATGCCCCTAAGGGTAATCAACAACTCAAACCATTCGGCAAGTCCAACCCATGCTGAGACTTGCCATTCAAAACTAGTTTGGTGCACTTATCACCAACATAACATGTCAAAATAGAACCTTGTAGATTATACAAGGCACCCCGCTTGACACCTTTCAAAATCACCTTAGAACCCTTGTAGACAGACAACACTCCACCTTCACCTTTGAAGCTGAAACCCTTGCTGTCGAGTAGACTCAAAGATATCAGATTCTTAGTCATTTCTGGAATATGCCTAACATTGTTCAAGGTGCAAACAGAACCATCATGTGTCCTCATCCTGACGGAGCCTCTTCCAACAATCTTACAGATAGCACCATTGGCCATAGAAACATGTCCTCCATCTATCTGCTCATAAGTTGAAAAACACTCCTTGCTTGGACACATATGATAATCAGCTGCAGTATCTAAATACCACACATCCTGATGATGTACATGTTCATTCACTGCTAAGGCTAAACCATCTTCAGAATCAGAGTTAGTTTCTTCTGCCACAGCAGCAGATGATTCCTTCTTCTCCTGATATTTCTTCAGTTTAGGACAATCAAATTTCCAATGTCCTTTCTCCTTGCAGTAATGACAGATATCATCCTTCAAACCAGCAGAATTCAAATTTGTATTCGCCTTCCTATTACCAGATTGTTGTCTCCTACCATCGGTAGCAGCCAACCCAGATGCCTGATTTTCCGAACCAGAACCAGATGCCTTATGTCTAACCTCTCTAGTATGTAGAGCATATCTGACATCTTCCAAAGACAAACTATCTTTCCCAGTAATAAAAGAATCCACAAAATTCTCATATGACTGTGGCAAAGATACTAACAGAATTAAGGCAGCATCCTCATCATCTATTTTAACATCAATATTCCGCAGATCTAGCAAGATAGTATTGAGTTGATCTAGAAGATTCCTGAGAGACGTACCTTCCTCCATACGCAAACTGAACAAACGTTGCTTCATATGCAACTTGTTGGTTAAAGACTTTGTCATGTATAGACTTTCAAGCTTCAACCACAAACCCGCGGCAGTCTTCTCAGCAGCAACCTCAATGATGATGTCATCAGCTAAACAAAGCAAGATTGTAGAGTGAGCTTTCTCCTCCAAAGTAATCCACTCTTCTTCATCTATACTTTCCTTCTTCAATTTTCCAGACAATGGAGCCCACAAACTGAAACTGTTTCTTCCGGTAAACTTCTCAATCTTCATACTGATAGCAGCCATTCTTACTATCAAACAAACTCCAACCAAACTTCACAAAGCAAAACTTCAGTCCAGCGCCAAATTCCCAAAACCGCAACCAAAGGCTCTGATACCACTTGTCATAACCGGGCAGCTCAATTAGTACGATATTGTCCGCTTTGGGCCAAGCCCGCACGGTTTTACTTTTGGGTGTCCTCCCCAAAGGCCTTGTACTAATGAGATTGGTGGACACTAATATACAAGGGTTCCCTTGTATAACCGATGTGGTACTTGGATTGTCCCATAACAATCCTCCCCTCAAGCCAAGGACCACGAACTTCGTGTCCTCACCTCAGCGATTATCTTGATCCGCCAGATGCCTTGTATCGATGGGCTTCTCGATACAAGGACTTTACCAGACGCGGAACTCTCTTTGATCCGCCAAACAGACGTGGATCTCTCGACCTGACAAACGCGGACCTACCTCGATCCGCCAGATGAGCCCAAACATGGATCTCTCGTGGATCCACCAAACCAGACGCAGATCGCAAATCCCGAGGTCACCGAGCAAGGGTCCACCGAACTGACGTCCACCACCCCGGACCGAACCCGACTCTGATACCACTTGTCATAACCGGGCAGCTCAATTAGTACGATATTGTCCGCTTTGGGCCAAGCCCGCACGGTTTTACTTTTGGGTGTCCTCCCCAAAAGGCCTCGTACTAATGAGATTGGTGGACACTAATATACAAGGGTTCCTTCCCTTGTATAACCGATGTGGTACTTGGATTGTCCCATAACAATCCTCCCCTCAAGCCAAGGACCACGAACTTCGTGTCCTCACCTCAGTGATTATCTTGATCCGCCAGATGCCTTGTATCGATGGGCTTCTCGATACAAGGACTTTACCAGACGCGGAACTCTCTTTGATCCGCCAAACAGACGTGGATCTCTCGACCTGACAAACGTGGACCTACCTCGATCCGCCAGATGAGCCCAAACGTGGATCTCTCGTGGATCCACCAAACCAGACGCAGATCGCAAATCCCGAGGTCACCGAGCGAGGGTCCACCGAACTGACGTCCACCGCCCCGGACCGAACCAGGCTCTGATACCACTTTTCAGAACAGAAGCGTGACAATCGATAATCCAAACCAGCACGAACGAACACAAATTTAACGTGGTTCACTAACACAATGTGTGTTAGCTAATCCACGGGCAGGGGGGAACAAATTTCACTGATTTGAGGAGAGTACAGGTTACAAACCAAATTCCAAACGGACAAACCAAACAAACTAACCTGACTGACCTTACTACAGACTAGGGTGATGAAGAGTATTTATAGAACTCTTCTCCTATTCCTAAACAGAAAACCAAACACCTTTTCCCATACATACAAGGAAAAGGTCAAACAAAACCCAAACACAAACCCAAACAAAATAGGCCCAAAACACAAAACAAACCCAAATCAAATTCAAGTCATATTCTAACAGTTTCTTTTCTTCTGTCTTTCAACTCGAGATTCTTCACAATTTGAAAATTTAGCTTATTATCTCAAAACCAAAGGCTCACCTCCGTCGATCGATTCTCCATACCTGCAGTTTGACTGCTGCTTCTTCTGAATTTCAGTTGTTGCTGCAATTGGCTTCTTGGAATGACTGTTCTGCATGTTAAATTGGTTGGTTCGTCATTCCATTTCAAAGCTTTCAATTGGTATTGCTTCCCTAATCTTGGACTTGGCATTTGCTTCACGAATTCTGTTTCTGTTACGTTGAGTTGTTTTGCGTATCTGGACTTCATAGTTGATGTGGGAGACAGATTTATGTCCAGCCATTCAATTTGCCTTAGGTTGTAGATGTTTACGGCATTTATTGATTCACTTGCATAAGTTGAAAAGTTGTATGATTTTGTGGGTGTCTTGGTCTTTACTCTTTTGGAAAATCACCAGAGCCCATCTCCTTCGGTAAAAGAACAAACTTTATACCTACCCTCTATTAAATAAATAAAAAATCCCAGATTGTAAGCTAACCTTGATCATAGAATGACAGTTTCAAGAGCTGGAAGCATAAATTGGTAATACCGAATGAAGTTGTATTTCTAATCTTTATTTAGCTGCTTAGAGATTCTTGGCCAGTGAGTCCATTTTTATTTGGTATAGTTTCCTCAATCCTTAGCTTTTTAGAGGTTCCAATTCATGCTTAATGATTGTGTTTTTATTTCTGGTTTGCAGTTATTAAGCTGAAGAGTTTTGGGCTGAATTGTCAGCATCTTATTCTGGCTGCGACATATAAATTTCGGTGAGATTTCTAAGTTCCTATGTTAAAGGTCCTCTCCGACAGTGTTATTGATTTATTTGTTTCAGCATAATGAAATTGCAATTTTCTTTATTGCCAAGTAGTCTATTTCAAGGACGTTAGATCAAAAGGAGTATTTGTGTCAACTGTCAAGAAGCATTCAGTATTCTGCCTTTAATTTGTGAACTCTCTATTTCTTAGCATTTAGTAATTTGTTAGAAATAGAAGCTTGATGTGTATTCTGGAATCACAGAGCATAACCAAAAAGATATTTCTGAAATCAATGCTAGATTGGAAGATGATGATGCCTTTCAATATCCCTTTCTGTATCAAATTTTATGTTCTATACAAAATCTCTTCATTTTCAGGATATCATTCTTATGGTCTCAGGACATGAAACCTTTTTGAAGATGCCGCATTTTCAGGCTAGAAGCATTTGTTCATCTCAGAACACCATCGATACAAAACCTCTGCATTTCATTAGTGCAACAACATATTGTCCAATGGTTTGGAGAGAGATCAGTACCCGCAACGCCATAACCATATTCCCAACACTCTGTAAGTACAAATTGCAACTGAAGCATTCTCTTATGTCCTAGTTAACTTACTATTAAATTGCAGCACTACATTTTTTTCGAAATTTAGGGTTGCACAAACATAAACTGCTCACTAAGTTCCCTCCAAGTCGCAGCAACCACAACTAGGTTCTATGTGATGTGGAAATAAGAGACTTTTACTATGTTGAAATGTGTCTACTTTCTCCATAGATTTTGAGAGTAGCTAATCTGGAAGGAGGAGATTACTACTACAACCTGTTGTTTCTTGCATTTTTTACGTGCTAGATGGGCTGTTTTGGTATAATTAAATTTAGGATAAGTTCCATCCAGGGTTCTTGGAGTCGGCTAGTAATTGCTAGGTCCCTCAATGATATCTGCTTCAAGTGTACTCCACTTTTGTCATTTGCAGGTATGGGATGTTGTCTACTTGAGTTTCTGCGTCATCTCGAAGTCCAAGTTTGTGCAAGTAGTTGTCAGTCATCACTTCCTTTAGTTTCTGTATCATCTTGAGTTTCTTCCCTACTGTTCTTTTGAAACTGAAAGTCCCTGCTGCTTTCAGAAAGTGGTGATACAGAAACTATTAGGATGTTCCAGGCTTTTCTACACTGTTTGGTTATCTTCCTCCTGTTGATGGATAAGCTCAATTAGTCCAACTGTGTTCTATTCGAAGAAAACACCTAGGGTCTGCCCCTGCTTCCATCTGTAACACTGAGTAGTGGGTTTTTTTTTAAGTTTGCTTCGCTACTTCGTCTCTTCTGAGTTGGTTGAAAGGGTCAGGTTGGGAATTGGGGTCAGTTGGACATTTGGTTTGAAGTTTGAAGAGTGACTTAAAAATTTAGAACTTCTTTGAAGGGATTTAATGGTTCGTCTTTTGCAAAGACAATTTTAATGGAGTGGAGGAATTCGAAAATGTTTATTAACTTTAGATGTAATATCAGAACCTTGGATTGGTGTCATGAAAATTTGAGGGTCGGCGCTGAAGGTTTGTACTTTAACGGTGATGATGCTATAGAGGTCTGAAGTCAATTAAGTTTGGAGTTTAGCAGTATCAGTCTGTTGTTTGGTTTTAGGGTTCCTTAATCTCAGGTTTTCTTGGCTGTTTGATACCATGTTTTACTCTTTTACATCTCTTTGTTTCCATCTTTGAATTGAAAGGGGATAAACAACAAATAATGAATTGAGTTCCTTGCCTATATTTTCATTCCTCAAGGTTATTTGTCCATTATTTGGTCAGTTTGGAACCACTAGAAACGTGTTTGATTGGTAAAAGATGGATTTTTATATTGGGTTGGGGCTGTTGCAGGGTATGGATTCAGGTAAAGGTGAAATTGTCATGGGTGGCAATTGGATCGGATTCGTGAATTCGTGGATTGGATTGGTGGATCCATGGATCAAATGGATTGGATCCAATGGATTGGTGGATTCATGGATTGGATCAAATGGATTGGTGGATTGATCCATGAATCCAAATGACATCCAAGGCTTGGACCAAAATGTAAATTTTGAAAAGTTTAGGTACTAAAATGTCATAATGAAAAATTTTAGGTACCAAAATGTGATTTTTCAATGATTTTTTTCGTATAAAAATATAAATTTTAGGTACCAAAATGTAAAATATAAAAAATATAGGTACCAAATCGTAATTTGTCATCTGGATCCATGGATTGATCCATGAATCCACCAATCCAATTGGATTTGGATTAAATGGATTGGATTTAAATGGATTGGATTAAATGGATAATTTGGTGGATGGATTGGATTGGATTGGATTTATGGATTTGGATCCTAATTGCCACCTCTAGTTGTGAATGAGAAGCTTCAACTCCAAGATTATAGTCTTGAGAGTTGGATTCAGCAAACGATGGCAATTTAATGCAGGTAAGGAAATTTGTGTCTCTTTGTTTGCTCTGGTGCGAGGGTTTTGTTTTCGTGATAAATTGTCATGTTTGGAAATAATGCACATCAAGGATTAGGATGAAAACAAGTATTTTACGTTATTCTTGAACACTCAGTCACTTGAAACTGTCGAAAGAGCGGCTACCGGTGGCGGAGACATTGACCTCTATTTCATGAGGTGATTCCCGTATGCCTTTTTATCCTCCTAAAACTGTTTCATTTCTTTTTGGTTGGTTGCTTTAATTTATGGTCTCATCAACGACAGTTGAGTTGACTTTGTTTATCTTAGCTAATTGGTCTATATACTGTATTGGGGTGCAAACTGAAGCTATGCCACAATAAATAATATTTCATATGTTGTTAGGATCTTTTAATCCAACCCGACTTAGTTTTATGTTGTAATTGTTGTGAAATTATCAGCTGTATGTTTTGATACCCCCATTGACTGGATACTATCATCATGGAGTGCAATTGGCGCGGGACACCCTCAAATCAAACTACCTCAAGCTAACTGGTGGTACATTTGCACGCCCTTGCTGGGCTGCAAGCTAGAGAGCAATGGTGGGCTGCTCACTGTAACAGTTATCTGGTCATTTTATAGACTTGGAGTTTTTTTTTTTTTTTTTTGCCTCCATGTCCAGTGAATTTGTTATATTTATGTATAGTGTTGAGGTGTAAGAAACCGGTTGGTGAACACTAGAGCTCTTTCTTTGTGATGTAAGATAGCATGATAAGCATTCGTTGAGCATTATAATGTTCAGTCCTACTCCTCATGTATCATATCTATCATGGAAATTGTTGGTGTTGTTCGGACGCTGGTCTTCCATTCTTAAACCACCATTCCGTTCTTCATTGAATATGATCCTTCAGTTATGAAAACTGCTTGGTTTTTATGTTTTGTTTAATTCAGATGTTTCTTGGCTTCATGGTTTACTATTGTTTCACACAATTATTATTGATTTCGGGCTAAATTGCATGTTTGGTCAATCAAATTATAAAATCTTTCATATTTGTCACACGAATTACTTTTCTTTCTTATTTGCCACTAACTTCACGAATCATTTCACAGTTGGTCATCGGCCGTTACACTCTTTTAAATTTTTCCTATATGACAGTCAACTATAAAGTTTGACTGTTAGCTAGATGACGTGAAAATTATACAAAAAACTAAAATATAAATTTATTTTTCCACCTCATCATTCCACTTACTTTATCTATATGATTTATCATATTAATTATTTAATAAAAATTAATTAAATTACAAAAATTAATAATCCAATTTCCCGGGAAGACGAAGTGTCGGAGGCGAGCCGATTCTCTAAATATCAGTCGCGGCCAGCGTATCTCATCTTGTTGATTCGTCTTCTCATTCTCCTCTCATTCTCTTCCTCTCGCCTTGTTTGGAGAATCAGCTGGAGATTTCAAGAACTATAATCAGTGGGAGCACTCCTATCTAGCACTGCGATTTCGACTAAGTCAACGACGATGTTGAGAGAGTCGAAGGAATCGAGTAGAGATTCTTGAGCGACTTCCGCCCAAGATCAACACTCATATCTTCTCTTTAGGGGTGTCAGTCGGTCGGTTTGGTTTTAACCAAAAACTGAATTCTCGATTATCGGTTAAACCGAGCCACCACCCCCTGCTTCCGACCACCGACCGTGAGAGACACTACGGCTAACCGACCACCGACCGTTCGGTTATCGGTTTTGGGTCGGTTAGTCGCGTACCCGAAAAATACTCCCTTCTCTTCAAAAAATTCATTAAAAATTATTATAAAAAAACACGAAAATCCCCCATCACTAAAACCTTATCTCCTTCCTCCTTCTCTCTCCTTCCTTTCTCCATTCAAACCCACCAGGCTACCACTCCTTCCTTCTTCCATTTCAGATCTGGACAGCACACGGAGAAGCAGAGGCACAACGGCGGCGAGTGGAGGTGGATGTCAGGCCGGTGCGGTTGGAGATTCGAGGAAGAGAAGCAGGAGAGAGCGCATGCGAACGGCGGAGCGAAGGGTCGGGGTCGTCGCCGGGGTCGTAGGGTGGAGATGCAGAGGTCGACGGGGGGCGAGATGAAGTTGTTGCTGGGCTGGTGGCCTACTCCGCGACGGGAAGGAGGCGTAGGCGGAGGCGTACGACGCGACGCTTACCGCGATGGGAAGGAGGCGGAGGGCGAGGTGCAGGGAGAGGCGAGGCGGCAGAGGCGAGGTGGATGGTGACGTGGCGGCGGAGGCGAGGTGGATGAAGGGGGGATAGTTTTGTTGAGTTCGCAATTTAGGGTTCGATGAGGAGAGTGGAGGTGGAGGTGATGGACAAAATTTTAGGGAAGGTTAAGTGGGTCTCGGTTGGGGCCGGTTAGTCGCATAATCGCGGTTAATCACCGTCGGTTACTCGGTCAACCGACCACTTCCTTTTCCCAGCTGACCACAGACCGCCAAGGTAACTGGACGATTTTCGGTTAGCTGGTAACCGGCTGGTTTCGGTTACAACCGACGGTTACTTGCTAACCGACAACCAAAATGCCAGCCCTACTTCTCTTCCTCTACCGAAAGGAAAATTGGATAATTAATTTTTATAAAATAATTAATATGATAAATCGTATAGAAAAAGTAGGCGGAAGGATGAGTGGAAAAATAAATTTATTTTTGGTTTTTTTAAATTCCACATCATCTAGTTAACAGTCTCACTTTTTAGTTGACTGCCACGTAGGGAAAATTTAACAGAGTGTAACGACCGATGACCAACGGTTAAACAATTTGTAAAGTTAGTGGCGAATAAAAAAAACAATTTGAATGACAAATGTGAAAATTTTGTATAGTTTGAGTCAACAAAAATATAATTTAGCCACTAATTTCCGTTTCCCAAAAGTCCCTCCAACTCCTCCGTCATCCGCAAGTCGAAAACCGCCAACCTTTGTTTGCTCATTTTGCAGGTGAAGTTTCAATTGCAAAATAATCATTTGGTGGCGACTTTGTCATGTCCACTAGATGGCCTTTTGATGAGATTTGATGGAGCACTGTTGCGAAATAGGGGAGGCAACATTGGCATTGTGGTGTTGCTGTTGCTGAACCGGTTTTTGGAATGCTACCATTGAGTCGTGCTTCTCGAGCGAAAGAAGCTGGCGCCATACTTTTCCTGAAGTTTGTATCCTTTTGATGATTTGATTGTTTTTATCATTTTTTTCTTAGGAACTAATAGAGCTGTTCATTTCGTGACAAAAAAGGCTCTTTCATCGACAATTCAATTAGTATTGACTGTCGCTTTTATTTTTCAATCTTTGTAATAAACTATCTTACTATTCTATCTATGGCAAACAAAAAAAAGCAGACTCTTCTCTGCTATGTCAATCGTGTGCAATTTGTTTGGTTGCCTTTGTATAGTAGGTCCTTTTTTCTATTAGTATGGGAAATCTTCTAATTATTAAAAGCCCAAGCAACAATCATTGTTGCTTACGAAAAAACCGGGCCGTATAAGCAAATTGCTCCAGCGGCACTGTTCAAGTTTTTATCGCCAACTTTCATTTTCACCATAAGCTCATTTTTATGTTGTATTAGAACTACTATACCACACATAAGGATTTACGTAACAATGTTCTATAAGAGTTACGTACATTACAAATACATTATGTAAATCATATAGTGGGATGGTTATTTTTTAATTATCAATTGAAAACAAACGTGTTGTATAACTTTTCTAAGGTTAGCTATTTCTAACATAAAATTCTAACCGAATATGATACTTTCCGTTTGATTTTATTATTAGACCCCACATAAAAATTTACATAACAATTTTCTATAATAGTTAGTGTACATTACAAATACATTATATAAACCTTACAATGAGATAACTACTTCTTAATTATCAATTGAAGACAACGTAAGGGATTATTTGTTATTATGTATCAATTGAACGTAAGTTTTTCATATTATTATTAACTAGATTGTTAACCATTTCATCCATTTGCATTACACGAAAGTTATGTAAGGTAAGTTATTTTTTACATAACCGCTTAATCAAATCTTACATTTTTCATAGCTTAATTTTTTATTATTAGTTATAGTTCCTTCACTATTGACTAAAACATTCACCATGTCATCACTTTATATTACAAAATGATTTTGCAATGTTAATTAATTTTTACATAACAGTTTGATCAAATGTAATACTTTTGATGACTTGATTTTATTTTATTGGTAGACCACACATTACGAAA
Organism: Linum trigynum; assembly: GCA_964030455.1. Lineage (NCBI taxonomy): Eukaryota > Viridiplantae > Streptophyta > Magnoliopsida > Malpighiales > Linaceae > Linum > Linum trigynum. The sequence goes on along the minus strand of OZ034814.1, from coordinate 3,718,649 downwards.
GATTTACATCACAATGTTCTATAATAATTATGTAAATAAAAAACAAATAATGTATAACTTATGGAGTGATAGTAATTTTTATGAATCACTTGAACAAACTTATGGCGAAGTGATTCATACATTAAGTAAAGTTTATGAATATATCTTACCCGGTTTTTGTAAATTAATTGATTTCAAATAAGATTATTAAATATTAAAAAATATATAATTAGTTTCTTACCGCTGCGAAGCGCTGGCCAAAAAGCTAGTAACATATTATAACAAATGAGCTTATTTTTATTTTGTAGATAGTTAGTTATGTTGTATATTCACTGTTTCACAGTTAGTGTTGTATTATATATTTTACATCATGTTTGTTGTTTGGTTAGAGCATAAACTTCATGTTTCAAATGCATTATCCACCAGAACTTGTGATTTAACACGTGGTCATATTAAGAATTGTAAAATCATATTAAAGATACCGGATAACTAAGGCAACGTATTATCAAACAAAAAGGGGGCAAAGTACCATCATAATTACGGAAAACATAAGCATATCAAATAAATTTGAACCTCTTAAGTGACCTACCTCGTGTAAAGCTAGCCAGTGGTTTAGTGCACTTCAAAATTTCAGATACTTATTTTGCTACAATTGTAACTCACCAAAATCTAGTGAAAAGAGTGTTTGTTTCCTCCCGTAGCTATCAGGGTTTGTAACCAACCAAAATATAATGCTTGTGAGCTACTGAGCTCTCAACAATTCATGTGCCCAAATCACTCTGCATGTGGAAAAATTGTTCCAAAGATTATAAGCATCATTTGTTCTCCTCTAGGAAACTAGCAGAGTGATTTGGGCACTTGAGGCCCGATCAGCAAGGCAACCCAAGAGGACCACCTGCAGTTGCTCTCCGCAGCCCACATTTATATAGGGTCGTTCTTGTTTTAGGTATCTCTCGCTACTTGAGTTTGATTGATTTAGATAGAACGATCCTTTGCTTTCTTTGTGTTTACACAGTCATTGAGTCATCCTTGTGTTTGGAAGCTCCATTCATACCGTTTGAGTTTAGATGAGGTTCCACATGAGTGATTGTGCATGGTTTTGCTAAGAATGTGAAGTGAGTGTGGAGGTAGGTCTTAAAAGTGAGCATTGTTCCTTAAGTTCAAAAATGTGGCATGTGTATATAGCTCTCTATATACCCCAAAGAAAAGAGAAAAGAAAAGCAAAAGAAAGAAAAAAAGTTAATAAAAGGGCAAAGAAGAAAAGAGAGTGGCCACCAAAAATATAATAAATGTTGAACATGCTCTTAGAAGTGTTTCTTGGCATGCCAGCTATATAAACACATACATGTTGTTAACCTCTACACTCTTGTGCTTGAAATTGACTAGTAAATGTAGAAGGAAAGTATGTATGACTTGGTTTGGGATTGATTGTGGTTTGGAATTGAGAGAAGTGTGGTTTTTGTGCCGATGCTATTGGTCGTTGATTATAGGAAAGGTTCTTAGTCGAAACCATAAAACCTTTAGTTGGTTTTAGGTTGAAGATGTGGAACCTCATGTTGTGTTTGCCACCACCCAAATAGCTTTTTTCCATGCCCTAGACCCTAGCCAGTCATTTTGAACTCGTGACTAAGACCTCGGGACAAGCTAGCAACGACACCCATATTGTGAGTTCTAACATTTAGAGGTTACTGTCATGGTAAAGTGACATTAGGATTGAGCGTGAATATGCACATCTTTTGCGTCAAATGGTCCTAACCCCAATGGTCGAGAGTGAGTGATTCATTCATCATGTTTTGTTCATTTCTTATACCCTGACGAGAACCTAGGTTGCTTGATCGTTCGTTCCTATGATGTGATCTTCACGCCTGAGTGATTGTGATTGGTGAGTCGTGGAAACACGTTATGTTTTGGTTGATAAATAATGTGAGAACTCTTCATTGGCACAACCTTAATACAGTTGAATGTCGTTGGCGGTGGTTTCCAAGATTACTTTGTTTTTGTCCATAGGTCGGTGTCCAATAACCATTGTGATTCATTCGTTTTGTACCCTATGACATGCCCCAAAAATTTTATTGAAAAAGAAATTGTAAGCTTACCATGTTTTGTACTTGGTTTGCTTGGGGACAAGCAAACGTCTAAGTGTGGGGGAGTGATTTGGGCTCAAATGTACACATTTTACCCCTCATTACTTATCCGTTACGCTTAGTAGATCACCGTCTTTAGACCTATTTTATGCTACGTTGTGCTTGTTTTGTTTCATTTCAGGTCCTAGCATGCGTGGGAAGGTCCTGAACGAGTTTTGGGTCATTCGGAGGTCAAAACGAGCCAAAAAGTGGAGGTTGAGCCCTGTTCAAACCGTGAAGTGACCAATTTCCAGCACGGTTCTACAGGTTACTGGCTTCAAGTCAGTTCACAGTCTCTAAGACCGTGAACTGAAAGCCCAAATCGTGAAGTCGTCAGTTTACTATCTCTAAAATCGTGAATTTATCAACGCGGCCATGAACTAAGGTCTAAGACCGTGAACTGGGCCTTGTCGGGAAAATATAAAGACAATAGCGGAGAGAGAGAAAGGAGAGGTGGTTTTTGGAGAGGAATTACTTTCTTTCTCTTGGGTTTCAACCCAAAACACCAAAGGGGAGTTCTAGTGAGAGAAAGAGAGAGAGAGAGAGAGAGTTCTTGAGTGATCTTGGAGCTTAATTGAAGGCATTGATCAAGTTTGGAAGCAAGGATTCAAGCCTAGAAGAAGAAGAAGATCTTAGGCTCCAATTTGTAATCTCTCTCTCCTCTCTCTAGAAACCCACCATCTTCTCTTGGTTTAAGAACCCTAGGTCTAGATTTTGGTTTTATCTTGATTTATGTGACAAATTTCATGTTTAATTGATGAGTTTACTTAATTGATGGATGGTTTCATGAATGATATGAGTGTGGTTTCCATTTTCATACATTAACCTTTTGACCTAGGAGGGAGAAAATCGCCTTAAAACCATGGTAAAGAAAACCGGATCGTACCGGCCGGTTGAACCGGTAAAACCAGAAATCGGAGCACGGACGACACGGTAGGCTGTTTGTGGGCATAATATCGTGCCGGCCGGTTTATCCGGTTTAAACGGCACAATCCGAAATACCGCCCGGTTTTGGTCTAACCGGGGTAGGCTTTTGGGAAGGGAACATTGTCGTTTTTTACCAAAAAAAAAAAAAAAAGAAATCGGCCGAAGGCCAAAATTCAAAACCCTATCTCTAAGGCAAATCGTACGAAACGAAAAACAGGAGCATTCTTTTCTTTCTTCCCAGCGGCTGCCGACCAGGAAGAAACCCCATCGCTCTTCCTCTTCTCCAGTTCTCCTCTGGTGACCGGCGACTAGTAACCGCCGAGCCGTGACCAGCAAATAGGAACCGCCGATGTGTGACCAACGACCGGCGGCGAGTCGACCGGCCGCGATCCCTGCTTTGCTCCGCTCCAGCGACCGCCGACCTAACTGGCGACCAGCGATCCCTACTCCGCTCCGTCGCTCCGCTGCTCCTCTCCCCCGTTGTGCTACTCCTCCCCGCCGCTTTGCTACTCCTCTCCGCTCCTCCTCGACGGTCGCCAACGCAAAAGCTTTCTTCTTCTCCTGCAAACTAGTGTTGTCACAGTGTTGTTTTGGATTATAAGTTCTTCTGTTAAGAGATCTTTGGGATGAGAAAATATTGATTTGGCTATTGCATGGAGAAATTGATAAAAAAAAAGAGAGGAGAAGAACAGAGCTTGACACTGCTCTCTGGATAGCCGAAGAAGAGGGAGAAAGAGAGAAGGGAAGGTTGTGGTGGGTGGACGGTTGGTGTCTTGGTGAATGGCAGGGAAGGGATAAGGGAATGTGAAAGAAAAGAAAAAAAGAATAGTGAAACACTTAGATAAACAATAAAATATAATAAATAATTTTTTCAAAAGAAAAGACAATAGATATTTATTTTGACTAAAGTATTAGAGTTATTTATTAGTGAAATTAACAAAAAACAATTCACTCTATTTGTATGAAAATATATAGTGTACTATTTTACATTCCGGTATATTCCAGTTTATTCCGATATTATTCCGAGACGGTATCCTGAATTTGTCGGTACGGTTTTTTAACAAAAAATATTATTTAATTACAGAAACGGTATTTTACCGGTACAAAACGGTTGAACCACGGTCGTACCACAAAATACCCCACCACAGACAAGTCCGGTTTGACTTCCGGTACGGTTTCCTTTACCATGCTTAAAACCCATTCTTGGCATCTTTGGGTCACTCCTCACCTTAAATCGTCCGGGTAATCCCTGAGAGAGTCGATTTGTTAGAAACCGATTTCTGTAGGGTTTCTATATTTATTATTATAGTTATTTGTAGGGTAATTTTATTTATGGTTAGTAGTCTTTTAGTACAATTAAGTTTATTAGTAGGGTTTCCCGACATTCCCTATAAATATGTACTTTGTGATTCATTAGTGGGCAGCCAAGAAGAATATTAAGAAAATCCTTAAACCCTATTCTCTCCCAACTCCTCTCAATTTCTCCTCTATCCCTAATCCGGTCGTCGGCCATTCTTTTTCGTTCTTCCCCAAATTCTACTTCTTAATCCCTAATTCTATTCTTTAAATCTCTCAATCTCCAATTATCAAACCACTTAGAAACTTTGTTTCTAACATTTGGTATAAGAGCCCGGTTCGAGAATTGAGTTCATCACAACTCTCAATCGGGGAAGAGTTCTACAACTGGTTTGATGATGAGCTCTTCAAGGCTCTCGGACCTATCATGAGCAGAGCTGCGGGAACAAGCTCGTCGCATCGGTCGTCGTTGGAGCTCCAAGGATCTGCCGCTCATATAGGAAGAGGTGGCAGCCGAGGCGGCCGACGAAGCACTACCTCCACAGCTGGCCCAGGCAGACGCGAAGCACAGAGGTGACGACGCGGCGGAGGGGCAGCCGCCGACCGCAGAGGCTGGCGATCCTGACGAACCCGGAGGGCAGCCTCCCGAGACAAGCGCCGCGGACGACGACATTGTGGGAAGCCAAGCAGGCGGGGAGCAGACGCCAATAGGTTTCCTGCAGTCCACTGCGGGTTCACCCTCGAAACAGCTTGCAACTTCTGAACTGTCACTCAAGGCGTCCAGGCAGTTGGCGTTGAACAAGGAAGAAGACTCAGGAGAAAGACCTGACGCGACAAGGGCGGTAAAATCCCCGTCTTTGTTTTCCGTCTCAAGGGAGAAAGATGATTCCGTGGATGACGGCGCAGCGGGAAACCAGCAGCTGACGGCACGGTTTGACTCGACGAGGAACAACGAGGACCCCGCGCAGGAGACCCAGCAGAAGGGGAAGGTAAGCGAGATTATCGGAGTAGACAGTCAAATCACGGTGACGATCGCGACCATGCTATTTCTTTCTCATCCGGCTGCTCAATTTGTTACAGCCGAAGAGAAGGTAACGTCTTTCCCATCCTCTCAGAGCGGCTCGTTCTTCCTCATCATCACGATCAAACAAACACGCCCAACGAAAGAGGGCGTGCTGAATCAGCCATCAAATAAAGAAGAAAAGAGAGTTCCGGTCGGGCCGTCAGGCATCTGGAGGGTGTGGTCAATCACCACAATGCCACCGTGGCCGCCATCATCACTAGAAGAGATGTCTGGTCGCGCTAACGCTGCAGATTTGTGGCTGGTAATTGACTTTCCCAGTCCTAGAGCTGAAGCTCATGTTAATAATTCCAGGGGAATCACAGTTGTTGATGTTGCAAGGATGAATGAAGTAGCTGATGAGCTTGGCGATAAAATAGGCATTAAGCCTCCACATAGGGTGCTCTGGTTGGGACTTCCAGGATGTGGGAAGACTCTATCTTGCAAGGCTATAGCAAGTGTTTGGTTTGACCAAATGGAGGGATGTGAAGTTGCTAAAGCCTTATTTGGTAATGGTTTTGTTCAAATCCGAGACCTTTTCGAGAAAACCATGGTAGATGAATCCTTAGTTCTATTTATTGAGGAAGTTGATGTCTTGGCAAAAAGGTGTCAAGAGATCTTTAAGCATTCTCGTGGCCACCTTTGTCAAGCTGCCATTCAAGAGAGGAAAGTAACGTGTGGCCGCGTTGCGAGCTGGAGGTTTAGGAAGAAAAAGATCAAGCTGCAACTCAGTCATCCCATGGTTAGTGGGGATGGCGTTCATGTCAGGATAGCTGGTTGTTGGCTACTACATCAAAATCGTCTGGGCCCTACTGAAAGTGTGTTATAAGGGCACGGCGATGGAGCTAGGATATCAGGAGGGATGGGTGTGAATGCCAAAATTCCGGATCAAGTATGGTCATTGCCAACACCCCCGCTCGTCTCTGTCATAGTCACACCATCGCATGCTGCAGCCGAAGAGAACGAGATTTCTGCCACTCAAGTGGACACTACGAAGTCGAGCTTGGTCGAGTTCCAAGATGCTGAAATAGAGGCACGTTCTCCGTGGGATGCCGCCGTCACTGCAGTTGTTGCACAAGTAGTTGCCGCCCCGTGCGTCGTTGTGGAAACCTTTGTGGAGCGCTCCATTCCCACCCCACAACTAATGATCGATAAACATGAGGTGTCCGCTTATGCTAGTGGATGCATGGCTTGGTCAGTGTGGCAATGGGGGAGAAATGTCAGGGAGCCTAGCCTTACTACAAGGCCTAACATTCTGGTGATAAGGACTGGTTTAATTGGTAAAATAATTGGGGTAGATGTGATTGTAGTGGTGGATGCGAAGCTTGAAATGAACATGGTTGGGAAGGGAAATTCTATGGGAGCCTTGTTGGAAGAATTCAAGGAATTGTCCTTGAAATGTGAAGGGTTGCAAGGAAGTAAGATTGAAGAGCTATTGTGGGTGGGTAACATGGGCAGTACTCGTTTTCGGGAGATGGGAGGATGGGAGTACTTAATGGGACTATGTGCTAGTTTGAACAAGGAATTGAAGTTGTCACTTCAACGCAATTGGAAAAAAAGGAAGTGGAAGATACGGAGCAGTCGAGATGAGGCGAAGAAGTGGGCCAAATCGATCAACCTTGAGGGCAAGGTTGGTCTGAAGGGGGAGGAGATGTTAGAAACCGATTTCTGTAGTGTTTCTATATTTATTATTATAGTTATTTGTAGAGTAATTTTATTTATGGTTAGTAGTCTTTTAGTACAATTAAGTTTATTAGTAGGGTTTCCCGATATTCCCTATAAATATGTACTTTGTGATTCATTAATTTCTCCTCTATCCCTAATCCGGTCGTCGGCCATTAATTCTTTCTCGTTCTTCCCCAAAGTCTACTTCTTAATCCGTAATTATATTCTTCAAATACCTAAATCCCCAATTATCAAACCCGTTAGAAACTTTGTTTCTAACACGATTCCATCAATCTCCTACGATATAGGGTTGCCCTAGGTTGAATAGAGCATACCCCATTCATGGATTCGCCGTTCTGGGTCATTCCCGCGGGAGTCCATCTCCTAACTGTAGAGTATTTGAGTTGATTGAGCTAGGAGGATACTCAACAACGATCCAAAGGATGAAAATAGGGGGATTCAACCCAAGAGAGCTCCCAACCTTTTAAATAGTTAGGTTAGTCACTACAACAAATTCGGCCTATTAGGACAAATTTTTTATTTTGTCATCTTCTGTTTGTCACAATAGGTATGGTAATATGACAAAAATAAAATATGTCCTATTTGGTATGCCTAATGTGACAAAAATATTGTTGTCAGAATAATTCGTCATTTAAAGTGAGTAATGTGACAAATATTTCGTGTCACAAATAATTTTGTCAAAATAGGCGTCTCATATCGGGATGTAAGAGATTCAACTGTGACAAATTTTTTGTTGTCAGAATAGTTTGTCATTTGAAGTGAGTAATGTGACAAATATTTCGTGTCACAATTAAGTTTGTCAAAATAGGCATCCCAAATCGAGATGTAAGAGACACAAAAGTGACAAATTATATCGTCAGAGTAGCTTTTGCCATATTATTCCTCAAAATAAAAGGTTAGTTTTTAACTTTTTGACTCTCAAATTTTATTACGCCCGCCCAAAGTTCCCTCCTAAGTCCCAGTCAAATTTTATTAAGCCCGCCCAAAGTTCCCTCCCAAGTCCCACCGAAATTTCCCTCCCTGCCTTCCTCATTTATTTCATTTATTTATATCTGGTGTTGGGTTGAAGAAACAAATAATAATAAAAGCAAATAAACCCTAGCAGCCATGATTCTCTCCTCTCGTCTCACACTATCACCCTCTGCCTCACCCTTTCAGAAACACCTCCGCCGTTCTCTTCCTCCACATTCGTCCGTCCTTCACGCACCAAAGGACATCGTCTTCTCCGGTAACCCGTCCGAGCTCCCAGATCCATCGCTCAACCTTCCTCCCACTACACCGAGAGACACTTCGGGTCTCCTCCATCTTCCAACCATTGAATCCTCCTTTCAGCCGCCAACCATCGCTTGTCGCCTTTTTCTCTCCACATGTCTACCTCAACCACCACTTTAACCCCATCTTCCTCTGCCTGTAAACCCAGAAACATGCTCCCTCGCAACTTCAAAGGCTCAAATAGATCGAGATGCAGATGGTAGATCCAGATCGGGGGTGCTTGGCACGATAGGCAGATACAGATTGGGGATGGATTTGTCCAATTTCGATTCCCCCTTCTCACTTTCTTCTCTTTTGCTGGGGAAATCAAAGAGAATGGAAGGTATGTTTTGTGGGTTGTATTTTTTATTTTCAATATGAAGTTTGATTTTGGAAGATTTGATTTTGATTTCGTTTTGTTCTATTTTCTTATTTGGGTGTTTAGTTTTCAGCGAGGGGGGGCAAGTTCTAGAGATGGGGTTTTGGGATTGGAAGAAGATAGGTTTTTTGGCTTCTTGAGATGGGTGAGGGGATGGGTTCTCGGCGGTCGTGGAAGTGAGGAAGAAGAGATTGGAAGAAGATGAAATTTGCATTTTCTGGGTTTGGATTTGGGGTTTCTTTTCTGGTTTGTTTTATTTCTTGTTCGTTGTAGGCGACGGCTCCAACAGCAGGCAGGAGAAGGATGCGTTGTCGGCGCGACGGAAGTGAGGAAGAAGAGTGTATTGTCATCAACGGCAGGGGCAGGGGCAGAAATGATTTCCTGGGTTTGGGGTTTTTCTAGATGGCACTGTATTTTCTGGGTTTTGGGAATTTTTTTCTATATGTTACAAGAATATTGATCTTTTCAACTATATGTTATTCAATATATTGATGAATAAATCATATTGGTCACAATATGCAATTATGAAAAAATATGTTCGTCCTAATATACAGTTATGACAAAATATGTTCGTCAAACATGCATTTATGACAAAAAATTGTTCCTCACAGTTATGTGATATCAAAATATAATGGTATAATTTGACGAACAATTCTGTCAAAATAAGCAAATTATGACAAAAATAATGACAAAATATATCTTCATAACATCTCGGTTTGTCACAATAGATTACCCAGAACCTCAGTTATACTGAAAGCGAATGTGACAACCTTGTTTTAAACTTTTGTCACATTTGACCTATCTTGACGGTGATAAAATGACAAACCTTTGTGACAACACCTTTTGTCATATTATACCTAATATGACAAAATCGGTATCTAATATGACAAAATTTCCTCGTCATAATAGGCCGAATTTGTTGTAGTGAGTGGTTAGTTAGGTTAGTTAGTTTAGTTTCCCTAATCACTACTCTAGATTGGCTAGATAACGAACCATAAACCTGAAGTAGGGTAAGTCTAGATCCCCGTTGCATGATAAATTATTATTGCTTGCTTGCCCTATGCTACACCCGGTCGGCGGTTTTACTTGGCCGTCGATCGGGATGTTGTAGTTAGAACGAGTCAGTGGTCATGCTGTAGTTTTTGCAGAAGCAGCTTCTGGATGAGGTTTTAGAGAAATACTTTAAAAAAAAGCTGAGTGTTTTGTTGAAAAACTATTTGTACCGCCGAGCCCGAAAAGAAAATAGATTTTTTTATATAAGAAATCATGTAAAATTACTAAAAAAAGAATTTCTAATATAAAATATGAATAAAAATTATAAAACATAAAACGTAGTCAAAATGGATTTTGTTTGATTGTTTATTAAATAATATTTGTTTATATTTGTTAATTTTTAAAATGATAAATATGATAGAAAATTACATTTTCTTAAATAAAATATGATAAGGTTAATTATATATTTTCAAAACAGTTTTTTAATCTGAGATTCTGGTTATATGTTTTACAAAACATTTTTCATTTTTTCAAAAATAAAAAATCCTAGAAAAATAAGGGTGAAAAGGTCCACACATGAGGCCCAATCACTAATAAAAAGCCCTAACTATTTAGGTCTAACTTGTTTCCTTCTTCTGTTTTCTGCTTTCCTTCTCCTTTCGGAGTAAAGCTTCCGCATCCGATCTCACTCACAAAAAAAAAAAAAAGCTTCCGCATCCGAACTCCCAACTATATCCAAGTTCCGAGTTCTACCTGTACTGTAGGCTATAAATAAGAATGAAGGTGGAGCACGAGGGACACAATCAGTGCTACAATTCAAGTAATTATTTATTATTAAAGAATAAGAATAGACGAAGATCCTTACTTTGGCAAATTGCCGCCGGAGCTACTGGGCAAGATAGCCATCGCGCTGCTGCTTGACGAGGCGGCGAGGACCAGCGTCCTCACCCGCCGATGGCGGAGTCAGTGGAGGTACCGGCGTTGCCGAACAGCCACTTCGCCGGCAACGACATCACCAAGTTCATGCCCGATGGTTATCCAATCTCGTGATTCGACACCGTGGGTGAATTCCTGAGCTGGGTCGACCAGGTTATCCGTTGGCGAGAGCTCTTCCCTCTCCGCCCGGCCCGCACCCGGCTGCGAAACCGCCGTACCGAGTTCTCCATCGACTCTCTAGGGCTGAATTTTGAACCGGAGGATCCCCATTGCGGATGGATCGAATTCAATAAGGACAGATCCAAAACCACGGCGCCATTGGTGGATGGCGCCTGCATCTACTGCCGCTCCAAAGTCGTATCCTTTCTAAGCCGCCCGCCGCACGGAGGACTCTCCCTGAGCAGTCTTTTGTCGGGAAGAAGGCGGCAGGAGCTTCTCAAACACTTGACCCTGCGGAACTGCGACATGGACATCTTCAAGTTCCAATTCGCCAGCCCCTGCATCAATAGTTGAAGGCTATTATGAATATCTTAAAGTTCAATATATATCCAGGCCAAGAAGGAAATAACAAAATTTATTAACATATCCGCTTTGTGTTTTAAATTTTATTTATATGAAAAGGTACATGTATCCCCTCTCTCACTCCAACCCCAAATTTTCTGAAAATGGCATCCTGGTACCTCACCTCATGGTATTGCTGTTTCTCATCATCTTCTAATTGTTTCTAGTCATTGTTCGTCGACCCTTTATTACCTTCATTCAAAAAGCCTATCATCTCAAAAGTTTCAATATTCTAATACAGATACTTCTCGTATTCATCCAAACAATTTGTTGATCAGTGGTCACCATAATAAACTCATCGAATTCATCTCTTATTCTAGTCATGAGTTCTTAATCCGGTTGATTTGAACCAGGCAAGGACCTTATGTTGTCATCAATTATTTTCCATTTTTACTCTCACGTAACATATGAATGCTATTTGTAGTAAAACAACCGCTCGTTTTGTTTCGACTGCATATATTAATTTGTGAATTTTTCCTTCACAATATAATAATTCAGTAATATTTTTTGAATTTTTCCAAGTTCGCATTTTGTGCTCTAAAGCAAGAGCACTAACTCCACTGTTATATGTTTTCTAGATATAAATATATGCAACAAATTTGTTTACTGTAATTGGTTATAATCAATATTGTCAACAAAATTTAAATTTTTGACTCATTGAAGCAAATGGGTAATGATTAATGGTCAGATTGGATTAACTCAGTTTAGCAAGACTTTGCCCGAATATATGAAGGATTGTATTGGTTCCACATGCATTGTGCTTAATTATTTATAAATTATTATGGTAAATTTAGGTCCAATGATTAATTAATATTTATTCAATCACAGGGATTGAATTGACTTTATTAGTACTTTTTACATCTTCCCTTTTGAAAATTTATGTATTTATGGCCAAATTACTTGAATTTCGAAAATATGTAGATACCTATTATAGAGATCACAATTTTATTTTTAATTCTCACACTTATAGGGATTGGTATACTAAACAGAACTTATGTCTGAACACCAAGCTATACTTACAAAATACATTCAATACTCGATTGTGGTTAATTGAAACTGAGTGCACCACCACAAATTATGATTTTCTTTTCCTAAATTATGTTGGACTTGGTTGCTTGATGACTTTCAACCAAACACTCGATGCTTAGTTGATAATTCTCAATCCTCCAAGGCGGTACTACATGTTCTTAACATTGAGCAACTTTCGAGTCCAAAAAACCAACTTTCATCATCACACCAATAGTTACCCAAAACAAATTGTTAAGAACATCAATAAAACTTCTTTAAAATACCCACTTAATCCCTGGTAATACCGTAATAGATTCTCATTTCGTAATTAAACCCCCTGTAAGGAAGTGGTTAAGCACCATACACGGGCCTGTATAAGATCCAACATAACCTTCTCCCAACAACTCGAGTTATTGGGATCAACTGGTTTATGACATATTATCAGAGCTGGTTTGTCCTTGAGGTCACGTGTTCAAGTCCTCACGACCCCCAATATTAATCGTTGTCTTTCAAACACATGGTATGGCGGGCCTGTGCAAACTTCAAGCCCATGAGTCGGCTTTCGTTTGAGGGGGCGTGTAAGGAAGTGGTTAAGCACTATACACGGGCCTGTATAAGATCCAACATAACCTTCTCCCAACAACTCGAGTTATTGGGATCAACTGGTTTATGACACCCCCACTACGATAAGTCAAGTCATCGGCTAGTGTCCAACCTCATAATAAAAAAATATGTGACCAGACCCAATTTAATTTGCTCACAAAAATAATTACTTACAGAAACTACTCTAATGCCATGGGAAAAATAAAAACATAACAAAGTATACTATGATATCAAATCCACTATTACCAATGAGAAATAGATTAATTATCAAAGGGCATGACTCAGATATATCAAAATAGTATCATAGAAAATAGTTAAATCACAAAGTAATCCGATCAGCTGGAGATCATGTTAAAATATACTCAAATTTTATAACAAAACAACTCTCAACCAACTATAGATGTCATAAGAGTAAAAGTACAAAAATACTTCTAAAGTATTGAACGAATGATTTAGAATATCGTATATATTTAATATTATGAATAATAAAACGAAACCGCAAAATTACATTGGGAAAATGATAAAAAAATAAAACCCAGAATATAATGGTCGCTAGATGATATCTACTTTTAACCAATGTTTTAGATACCACACCTTATTGGCCGATCAGAGTGAAAAAACCGGATACCAGTTACAGATGGTTGATGATTATACCGATCTGAGCATTTGAACAAAGGTCAAACTACGATTTAATACAAAGTACACTATCACTAACTTTCTGGTATAAATCCAATATGATCTGTCCCATACACGATCTGAAGTACATCTGAAAATCATGAACCAAATTTGCTTCTTCTTTTACCACTTCGGCTAGATCCCAAGTGCTGATCACATCAGGATAAAGTTTAGAATAGGACAAATCTTCACCCCCTTCCTTCATATATTACATCACCGCCAGCCTTTGTAAAGTTGCCTCTAACATGAAAAATCATTGTGGGACTGGGATTATCCATTCTTGACCCTACAGATAAGTTTTCAACCATAAATTACACACCCACCAACTTAAAACAATAAAGTATTTATAAGGGGAAATTAAAGTAAAACTTTACCTACGGCTACAGGTGAGAACTAAAGCAAAAGATGTCAAATTACAAAATCAATATTTAAACCCTAGGTTGTCGTTTCTACAAGTCAAAACAATGAATTTTAAAAGCAGCAGCTTACCTTAGGTTGTCGTCTTCTACAGCTTAGAATGACATAATAGGGTTTAGGGTCCCACTATGATTTCTCGGAAAAGTCGGACGGACGGAATGTGGCTAGGGCAGGAGATAATAAATATACGGAGGCTGAATTTGCCGTCGTCGGGTGGACGACGACAAGGGGATGGCGACAATGGAATCGGGAGGAAGATGGGACGTGAACGGGAACGGGAACGGGAATGGGGATGCAAGCAGATGGTTGATTTCCCGAAATCAAGCTGGAGAGAAACTGAAAAGGTTTAAGATAAAGAGAGGGGCATTTTCGACACTTCCCCTTCTATTAGGTCGCCCAAACCGTGGTTTGATCCCGGTTAACGGTTTTCAGCCGCTAATTATAACGGAGGGGCATATTTGATGATGGATTTATACTACAGGGGCAAGTTTGATAATAGAAATAGTAAGGGGCATGTTTGATAAAAGTGCATAGTATAGAGACATATTATACCTATAACCCAATATTATATCAAAATAACATGTCATACTTAAATCCAACATATAGTGAAAATTCAAACACACTTATATAACATCATTATTCAAATGTGCAACTTAAAATTTGAAAGATTGGGTTAGACAAAAAAGGGTAACAGGAAATTAGACGCATTTTTCAAATTAAAGGAAAAACAAAGCGGGTCAACCCAAAGTTTGAAAATAGGTCAATAAAAATGAGAAAGAAACAAAGCCTAAATAAAATTAATATTTTAAAATGCCCACTTTGTATAATTATAGAGATATTCACTACCAAAGTTATAAATTAAGTTTATAGCTTTAGCAAATAACGGTTGGGCCAAATAGAAAAAGAAAAGGAGTTTCAGATGCGGTTAAAAGGCTAAGTGCGGTTGGGCCCAAATAAAAAAAAAACGGAGGGAAGGAAATTCCCAAAATGGGTCTCCGAAAGTTCCTCTCTGCGCAGGAATTTTTGAATGGTGGGATAGTTTTTCTCATTTGACTTTTATTTATGTGTAGAGATTCAATATTCGTCTCAACTCCTTCGACCAACGAATCGGTTATAAGCTACTATTTTTTGGATCGTTTGACAAGTAAACTATAGGTTTGGGCTACGAGATGGGCCAGAGCCCAGAAGAATGGAGTTGGGGGAGACCGGCTCTGAGGTTTGGGTTTGACTTGTTTCTTTCTTCTGTTTTTTCTTTTCCTTCTCCTTTGGGATTACAGATTCCGACTCCGACTCCGAAGTCCGAACCTGCTTCCAAGTTCAAGTTCTATCTGTAAATATGAACGAGTGTTGAACAGGGGAGGGAGACACCATCTCGAATTCACGATCTGTGTTTCAAGCTAATAACAATTTTAGAGAATTGAGAATGGACGGAGATCCTTACTTTGGCAAATTGCCGGCGGAGCTACTGGGCAAGATAGCCATCGCGCTGCCGCTTGACGAGGCGGCGAGGACCAGCGTCCTCTCCCGGCGATGGCGGAGTCAGTGGAGGTCGCCGGCGTTGCCGAACAGCCACTTCGCCGGCAACGGCATCACCAAGTTCATGCCCGACGGTTACCCAATCTCGTGCTTCGACACCGTGGGTGAATTCCTGAGCTGGGTCGACCAGGTCATCCGCCGGCGAGAGCCCTTCCCTCTCCGCCCGGCCCGCACCAGGCTGCGATACCGCCGTACCGAGTTCTCCATCGACTCTCTGGGACTGAATTTTGAACCGGAGGATCCCAATTACGGATGGATCGAATTCAATAATGACTGATCCAAAACCACGGCGCCATTGGTGGACGGCGCCTGCACCTGCTGCCGCTCCAAAGCCGTGTCGTTTCTAACCCGCCCGCAGCCACAGCCGCCGCACGGAGGACTCTCCCTGAGCAGTCTTTTGTCGGGAAGAAGGCGGAAGGAGCTTCTCAAACAATTGACATTGCGGAACTGCGACATGGACATCCTCAGATTCCAATTCGCCAGCCCAGGCAACAGCTTTATGTAAGTATCAATTCAATTGAACCACCGTTGTGTCGAAACCCTAATTTTGATTCGTTTCTTATGCGCGCTGGTTGCCTAACTAAAACTCTCTCTTTTATTGCTTCTGATGTAATAATCAATCAGGTGTCTGAAATCCCTAGTGGTGCAAAAGGGGCGGTTGATTGAGGCGATGTTCCTGTGGGAGCTTATCCCTGGTTTCAAGGGTCTCGAGGAGTTGACCTTGGAAGACTGCAGCATCGTCGGCGATCGTATTTATGGGACCCCGGACGGCCGTATACAGCCGTGCCCCGGTGGCCGGCTCAACATCGTAACCCGAACGTTGATGCATTTGAGACTGACTAGATGCAGGAAGAATTCCTAGAATACAGCCAAAATTATACATAATTCCCTGAATACATAAGTTTTATAAAATTTTTCCAAATTACCCAAGTTTCAAGGGGTTCGAGTTTATGGGACTCGAACTACAAACAAGATCGACGATAAGAAACTCGAACCAAAAGTGGATCGACTTTTAAACACTCGATCAACAGTGGTTCGACTTTAGAAGACTCGAACAACCATGATCGATTAGAGGAGACTCGATCTCAGTAGATCGAGTATGAAACACTCGATCAAGTTAGATCGACTTCAAAATCTTCGATGTAGGGCATCGACTTTAACTCACTCGATCTACGTCTGGACTAGATCGAGGCCATAATACTCGAACTACTGCCCACCGACATGCTCCAGGATAGGGTTACAGGGATAAGATTTTTGTTGTAGCAGATCGAGTTTTAGAAACTCGAACTAGTGTAGTTCGATTACACTAAACTCGAACTACTTGCTCAATCATTCTGTCCAGTCGCTTTCTATCCGACATGCCACAGAATAGGGCGCAGGGGGGGAAATTATTGGTCGACGTAGATCGAGTTTAATAAACTCGAACTAGTGTAGTTCGAGTGTACTGGACTCGACCCACTCCATCAGTTTACGATAAATAAAAGCACTTTCTGGCAGCACTCTTCCTTTCTATCTTCTTTCTTCCAAACACAAACTGCAGCTGCTGGAGCACCATAGCTGAGCAAAGAAGATAAAATTTGGAGGTAAGTTCTGCTTACTTTGTTTGAATGAGCATATTAGAATTTTAGATTAATTTAGTATTGTTTGTACTGTATGTAATGAGCTGCTTGTATAAACTGCAGAAATGGGTAGAAAATTTCGAAAATTCGACTTAAAGATTCGGTGGAATGGTCGAATTACACACTTTCATGATAGTATTGACTACGAAGATGGTGAATCAAGTATTGTCCGGATTGAGAGCATATTTACTTGGCAAGAACTCAGTCATATTTGTGCTGAACGATGTTGCATAGCAGGGCGAAGAGTATGCAAGATGACTTACCGTATGCCGGTTTACAAGGATTATGCACTTGTATATGAAGGATCAGTTTTGTCTGACGATGATGACATTAATATGATGGTGAGATTTATTGCAGAGAACAGATTTCCAAGTGCTGAGGTGTATGTCGAAACAGAAGTTTTTGGCCAATATGGTGGCGGCGGTTATACCGAACACGGTGAAGGATCTGGAGGGTTTTCCGGTTCAGGAGATTTCAGAGTGCGGCATGATGCACCATGGCCAACATACGAGGATCGAACTGCAACTGGTCCATTGGTGGAACATGACGGACAGGAGTGGCCAGTATAGGGTGAAGAATGGGATTACATAAGGGCACCCAGACAAGCATCTACACCAGCATCTGGCATCAACAATGATCCATATATGGATAAACCAAGTCCTCCGTACACTAGCGACGCAAGCGACATGGAAGATGAAGAGTTAGAATCTATGAGTAGTTCAGATGGTGAAGATCTGGAAGTTGATGAGGGGGAATTTGAGCCCCCCACACCTCACTACACGATGGTGCCACAACATCCTCTCTATGCTCACAACGACGATCCTGACCTCCCTCCTATACCAATATGGACTCCTGACTCTGGATTCGTGGTTGGCCAAACATTTGGAGGAAAGCCTCAGGTGGTCGATGCATTGAAAGAAACTGCTATGCGAAGAAGCTTTCAATATCGTGTCATCACTTCTGACACTAAACAAATTCATGTTCGTTGCGAGAACCATGGCGACGGATGCATGTGGAATGTTCAGGCGGCATATGTTAAAAGAAATGGGGCTTGGCTCATTCGTAAGACAGACAACAACCACACTTGTAGGTCGTCACTGATTTCTCTAGATCACCGACAATTGAGTGCAAGGAAGGTTGCACAAACAATCAACATCTGATTGAGGCACAACCTGGGATCACCGTGAAGAGTGTCATCGCTGAAGTGAAGAATCGACATGACTATACCATCAGTTACAAGAAAGCATGGCATGGGAAGCAAAAAGCTATGGCAGAGGTGTATGGTGATTGGGAAGAGTCATTTGCTAACATGCCTCGTTTGATTCTTGCAATGGAGGACAAGAATCCTGGGTCTGTTTTTGTGTCTAGTTACGAAGATTTCTATGGGGGTGCTAAACGCGTGTTTAAGCGAGTATTTTGGGCATTCAAACCATGCATTGATGGTTTCACCCATTGTCTGCCAATAATCCAAGTTGATGGGACCTTTCTGACCGGCAAATACAAGGGCACTCTACTCGTTGCCACTAGTGTTGATGGCAGTATGCAACTTTTCCCCCTTGCTTTTGCTATAGTCGAATCGGAGAACAACTTAAGTTGGGCATGGTTTTTTTCCCAACTATACACTCGTGTCACTCAACGGAAGGACATTGCCATACTTTCTGATCGACACCATGGAATTGCACATGCTTTCTACGACCTGCCCGAGGAGCTAGGGTGGAAGTGGCGCTGGTGCATACGACATTTCAAAAGCAATTACGGGAAGCACTTTGGTAGAACTTATGGACAACGTGCAGTTTGGCACGCTGGTAAGAACAAATAAGATGTTGTGATTATATCAATTGCTTGAATGCGTATACTCCTTTACTAACCTTATTTTACTTTATTGTAGCTATTGCTTTTCAGACTAGAAAGTTTGTAGACAAAATGAAGAGCATAAGGGAGGTCCACTCTGAAGGTGCAGATTGGCTAGAAACTCA
This sequence comes from Linum trigynum, assembly GCA_964030455.1. NCBI lineage: Eukaryota > Viridiplantae > Streptophyta > Magnoliopsida > Malpighiales > Linaceae > Linum > Linum trigynum. The sequence goes on along the minus strand of OZ034814.1, from coordinate 3,699,624 downwards.
TCCTTATGAGAGGTGGACGTTACATCAAGACGAAGGGTATAGGTATGGAATAACAACAACGAATATGGGTGAGTGCCTCAGTGGTTTGTATGTTGGTCTTCGTGCAATGCCTATCTCATCTATAGTCTTGCATACCTTCTTTCGTACGGTGACATGGTTCGTTGAACGCTACCAAGCAGCATATCAGATGTTGAATGCTGGAATCTACATCCCAAAGAAGATTACAGATGATATGAAACCATGGTCAGAAAGGGCAAAATGGCATAAGGTGACTTTATTTAGTCGAAGAGATTCCCGCTCTTGTGCTCCACGTCCGCGTCCCTCCCTTCGACGTCTATTCCTTGAACGAACTCCATATCCAATTCCAGTATTTCGTGGCAATGGAGGTGGGGTTGCAGTGGTTGGAGGACCATAATAAACATTTGGAATCGGAGTCTGGAAGCTTTGATGCGGGGTTTGAAATTGATGACCATACGGTGAATAGTAGGCTCCTCCTCCCCCTCCTTGAGCAGAACCTGATGATCCCTCTCCAAATTCCCTTCTGGCGGGAGGGAATCCATACTCATATGGGTCAGGAAGTGCCACATCTTCTCGTACATGCACAGGGACTGTAACGGGCTCTTGCCGACGCTTACTCCTCCTTGGTGGTGATGGCGGGAGAGATTCAACTTCAATGGCGTGGGAGGAAGGACGTGGCGGTGCAGGAGCAGGAGGATATGCAATGACATCCCTTCGGATTTCCCGCGAACATGACAAGAGATTCTTGAAGAGCTTCTTCAAGAATGAAATTTTCTCCCCTGGCACATTATCTTCTGGTTCATTCTCCAACGTCATTGATGCAAGTTCCAACCCATCAACCTAAATAATAAACATGTTAGTCAAACACTATTTGTGTAGCTAAAGGTGATTATAGTAAATAGATATTGTGCTTACCAATGAACCGATCACGGCGCCACGTTTGGTTACCCATCTTTTTGTGAACTTGCGGTACCAAACCATGTATTCATCTTGGTACCCCATTGGCCTCGTCATTGGGATCCCATCAATTGCATACGTCTGACGAGACTCCCACATTTCGATCCATCTACGGTGCTTGGTTGGCCAATCAGTTATTGTACCCCGCAAATCCTTGCTGTACTTGTGGAGTGACTTATGTACGTCCGGTGGTGGGAGAGGAATCGGTTGCGTCCAATTATATTGTCGGACACATCTATCCGGGAGGTGCCACTCGGCAATGTTGTGGCAAATCACAGGCAACTTGCACGACCAGAGTCGGCGATCCTCAGGGTATCGCAACTCGTACAAATCCTTTGCTCCGTTCGGATACGGATCCCACTCCACCTAAGTTTCAACACAACATATAAATTAAAATCGGGCCAAATAATTTCAACAAATAAAATAGGATTCATAATCATAAAAATAAATAATGGGCTAAGACAAATAATTTCAACAAATAAAATAGGATTCATAATCATAAAAATAAATAATGGGCTAAGACAAATAATTTCAACAAATAAAATAGGATTCATAATCATAAAAATAAATAATGGGCTAAGACAAATAATTTCAACAAATAAAATAGAATTCGTAATCATAAAAATAAATCATAGGCTAAGACAAATAACTTCAACAAATAAATTAAAAATAAATAATCATAAGTTAGAATGTTACCTCGTTGAATTCTATACGTTCAAGATGTTGGCGGTACCCATCTAGAGAGGAGAAACTCGTGATAGCTCCAATCCATCTAGCACCATAAGCCCATTGTCGTAGTGGCTCATCGGGACCCCAACTGTTGGCAGGGCAGATCGGAGCGAAAGTAGGAAGGTGCTCCCAAACCCATAGTTGGAGGATGAACATGGGACCACCTGCTTGCTTTGTTTTCGGATCCGTACACTTGCACAACTCCGAATATATCCTCGCCAAACAAGCAGATCCCCAACTTTTTCTCCCAATCTCATCCCAATCTTCCAAAAGAACTCGAAGCCACATACAATGCATATTTCAACCAGACTTGTTCGGAAACAAAAATCCTCCAACCAAACAAATAAGGTAGATGCGAGCATACCTCTCTATCTGAGCATCCGTGGCATCCTCCGGTAATTCCCCAGCGGTCCTCACTAGCCAAGGTATCAATAGCATAGACTTGTGTAGAGGTGGTACACGACGACCTTCTTCTGCTTCCTCTGGGATGATGATACCTAAACGCTCGCTTATATATTGGCCCCAACCATTCAATGGTTTTGAAGAACTTTCTATTATTGCATCACCATCGATTGGAAGCTCTGTCAGCATGGCTACGTCCTTCAACGTAATCGTCATCTCTCCCTCTAGAAGGTGGAATGTGTGCGTTTCTTTTCTCCATCTTTCCACCATTGCCGTAAGAAGGTTGTTGTCCATCTCCATCCCCACAAACTTTCGCACCCTCAGCAATCGCGCTCTAGATATGAAGGGCTCGATACGATCATCCCATTTAGGCAAGCGAGATAGCGACCGATGGGTGATTACGTCAAGTTGTTCCTGTAGAAAAAAAAACATTAATTATTATACAAAAAAATTAGAAGAATACTATCACATTAAAAAAAAGTACATGAGGAAGTGCCTACCGGATCTGCCGCCCAAACACTTTCAGACCGATGGTAAGGTTGCTCATCCAACAAATCGGTTTCTCGCGGTCCACCTTGAATGTATAATCTAGGATCGTAAATACTCGGATCCATCTCGACAATTTTGAGTGATAGAAGTACCAAACTAAAGAAAAAAAATCTGATGCGGAAGATCGGGCTTAGCCGCAACCACAGAGCATATTTTTTTCTTCAAGAGTGGTGGGAGGAAGAGAGGAAGAAGAATGGAGTGGTGTGAGTTTTGGTGGAATATGAGGGGGTATTTATAGGTTCTGTGGGAGAGTGGATCGAGTTTACCAAACTCGAACAAGTGCATCGATTTTTATGCACTCGATCCGCGTCAAAAAGAACGAACCAGATCGATCTTAGGGTAATCGATCAACGGTTGATCGATGCTGACATCAGCGATCCACTGCATCGAGTTTTAGACACTCGATCCGCGTCATCGAGTTTGAAGCACTCGATCCGCGTCATCCCTGCTTCGCGGGTTTGACAATCGAACGGCCTAGATCGAGTTTAGACCACTCGATCAACGGTTGGGCGCGCCTGACGTCATCGATCCGCGTCAACTTGATCGATTATAGAAGACTCGATCCACATACCTCGAGTTTACCGCACTCGATCCGCGTCATCACTGCTTCGATGGTTGAACAATCGAACGACCCTGATCGCGTCCTAGTAAATCGATCTATGGTGGAGCGCTGCCCAGCTCATCGATCCACTTCATGTGGTTCGAGTGTCCCGTCCTCGATACACCTGGATCGAGTTTTTGACAATCGATCCACTACTGGTTCGAGTTTTGTAAACTCGAACTATTCAAACTTTGGTAGTTTGGGAATTTTTTTTAAAAGTTTGGTATTCTGCGAATTTTTTTTAATTATTACTGTATTTTGGGAATTAATCCCTAGATGCAGTGGCTTCGTAGAGATTATGTACTCAGCCGGCACCATAGCAAGGAGATATGCTTATCCGCCGACACTCCACCAGAGATCAGTAGAATACGACTTTGCTGATTTCGTCAGAACACCGCCCATATCCGAACCCGAATTTGAACCGGAACCGGAACCCGATCTAATGGATGGCTTGACGATGAAGAGGAGGGTACTGATCTGCCTGATGAGGAAGCTGCGTAATCGGTTTGATCGCGGTTTAGTTTGTGCATCTTTGGTTTGTATCAAACCATAAAAACTGATTCTCTCGCATTTTAGAAGATAATGATAATGATCTGTTTTCGTGGATTCGTATCTTTGTTGTACATCTTTAACTGTGGTAGGGGCATTATGGACAGCAACCAAGGATTCGCAGCAATTTTCATTGACCAGGGCATGTGTGATAGGAAGTTAGGAACGCTACAAGAAAGTTTTTTGAGCAACTTTGAATTTTCATTGACCATTGCCACCAACCCAAATAAAAAAGACACCACGTATTCAAACTACGGAGATTAAATCATTGATTAGGAGTCCGATTAAATTCTATACGATCTAAATAATATCACACTTGTTCTTACGGTCCAGATCATGCATATCATGTTGAGTAAAAAAGGTTAATCATTTATTTGGTTAGACAAAACAAAAAATGAACTAATAATCGGCGAAAATTGCACTTTTTTTATATCATTGGAACCTAAATTCCAACATGCATGCATGCTTTTCTTAATTATTAGCCTTTCCACATGTTTTCCTAAGAAAAAAATTGCCATCTCTTTGCAAGTTCTTTTGTAGCATAATTCATATTTTCATGATAATTTATCTTCTTTGAAATCACTTGTTTAGTTTTGATTACCCTATCTTTGTAAGTTAATTTATTCAAAAGTTTATCACGGTTCTATTTATCAAACTATACAGCTAGATTTAATCTAATTTTTTTTAATTATGACAATAATTTTCTATCTGAATTATCAAATTGATAAGTAAATGAGTATCGGAAACAAAATAACAGAATTTATTTGGATCCCCCTAGTCCAGAAACCCGACTCTATACGATTTCCGCCACGATTCGTCCCCACCAAATGCCTCATCTCCATTACTATGTCGTCACTGCTTCTCTCATGTCCCATTGAAATTATGGATAGTGTCAAGCAAGTTGGGATAATAAGCACCGTCCCGTTTTCTACTCTGTACTGTTCTTCAGTACATTCACTGAATCTGCTCACCCTTTCCCCGTTCTCTATATATATCTCTCTGCATCAACCACATTTCATTACCGAATCATCTGGAGACTCGTAAAAGCCAGCTAGCGTCTCAAATCAAGCAACTCGACAATGGCAGCCACAGCGTAAGAAGTCGAATTCCCCCCATTTCTTTACTTACAGTTCGGCACTGTTCGTTAGAGCTCGATCAATCTGAATTGGGTTCTGGGTTGTTTGTGTTTGGGATTTGAGAACAGTCTGGATAAATCCGTGCCGGAGATCTTGCCGCCGGCGCTCGATGCTTCGTCGGAGCCACCTCCACTCTTCGATGGCGTCACCAGGTTCGAAAAACCCTCACTTTACCTTTTTTCCTCGGAGCCCATTTTAGGTCAGTTCTAAAATGCTGAAATTGATTCTTGATTCAAGGCTGTACACCTATTACGGATGCCCTTTTGCTCAGAGGGTTTGGATCACTAGGAATTTCAAGGTGGGTAGCTCTCATTTTTCGTTTCCCCCTTTCCAATGGGCAATAATCTGAATCAAATGGGTCGATCGTAATTTGCTGGGTGGGGGTTTTGGTGGGATGCAGGGGTTACAAGACAAGATCAAGCTAGTCGGCATAGATCTTAGTAACAGGCCTGCTTGGTACGCCGAGAAAGTTTATCCCCCTAATAAGGTGCAAAACTTGTTCTCTCTGAATGAACATTGAGAAAATCTCAGTACCAACAACCAATACATGGATTACCATTGCACCTGTTTGTTTGTTTGACTTAATACTCGGCTCGCCAGGTGCCAGCTCTTGAGCACAATGGCAAGATCATAGGAGAGAGCTTGGATTTGATCAAGTACTTAGATAGCAACTTTGAAGGGCCTTCTCTTCTCCCTGATGTAAGATTGATTGTGCTTATTGGTAAAACCTTAAATCCACTGTGTTTGTATGAACCTTCCAGTTTCAATTTAGCCACACCCGAACCGAATCTGTGCAGGATCCTGCGAAGAAGCAGTTGGCAGAAGAGTTGTTTGCATACACCGATACTTTTACTGGAACGGTGTTCTCTGCTTTCAAGGGAGATGCAGTGAAGGAAGTTGGTATGTGTTTCCATTACATGATTTTCCTCGATTCGGTAGTGATTGACAAGTTTGATTAGATCTAAATTTGTTGTGACATTGTTTCAGGCCCTGCTTTTGATCATCTGGAAGCAGCTCTGTCGAAATTCGACGATGGACCTTTCTTCCTTGGTGATAGGTTCAGTCAGGTAAGTTGGATGATGATGCATTTTCCGCTAATCGTCCAAGAAGCCATAACATGTGTTCGTTAGTTATCAAATTGTTTTCTTGTGTCTCTCCAGGTGGACATTGCCTACATTCCATTCGTCGAGAGGTTTCAGATCTTCCTTTCGGAAGTGTTCAAGTATGATATCACCGAAGGAAGGCCTAAACTTGCAGCTTGGATCGAGGTATGAGGCAAAATCAAAGTTCCAGCACTGCAGCCTGAGCTGCGCCTTAACCGGACTTACAATCCTAATTGCTATTGCAGGAGTTGAACAAACTGGAGGCTTACAAACAGACGAAACTGGAAGGTACAAAGGCACAGGTCGTGGAGCTCTACAGCAAACGGTTCTTGGTAAGCATTTGATGTTTGAAAAGGTGCAGACTTTCATGGAGGAAGGGAATCCGATGGGTAGTTTAACAATGTTCTAACTTTTCTTTTGTGCTGCTGCAGGGTAAGTAAATTGGCAACAGCCACTGCAGTCTGCAAGTGGGTTCTTCTCGTGCTTTTGCAGGGAGAGGCTCTGGCTTGGTGGCTTGCTTCTGTATGATATGTGAAAGTATCTGTCTAAATAATGAAAAATTACCCCCGGAGACAGAAAGTAGAAGAAGAAAGTAATAGAATAAGAAACATCAACTGGTTTGTAGGAGCTGTGCCTGTGACCGTGAGGGTTGCGGACGTGTGGTTGGTTTGGCTGTGTTCTTGTATTGTATGGCGTACCTGTGTAATGTATTAGAAACAGAATGGATAATTGTCAGTTAAAGAGGGAGTGTTGTTTTACGAATGAAAATTTCAAGTTTGAATTTCTCAAGGAGGTATTTTATAATGAAAATAATCTTATGTTACTCTTATCTAAAAAATGAGCATTAGGCTAATCCTATCAACTGCTTTCACAAGTTAGAATCCCCTCTGGAGCAAGAAATTAATACATGAGTTTAGTGATTAAAATGACTAAATTCAAACCGTCAACTACATGCATCTCAATTGAGGCAGATCACATACAAGAAATCACTTTTAAACTGTTCATTTTTTAAATGCTATTACAAGTGAGCTTAATTCTTAAATAATCTAAACATTGGCCACATCTATTTGGCTCTTTAAAAACTTACAAAAACAAGGGAAAGACAAAAGACAAAGGGAAAAGACCAAAAAAAAAAAATGCATCAACCCTTTCCAACACTTGGGTATTTCTCTTCTTTTTGGTGGATTGGTTCATACACTCATACACTAAACTCCTCCTATTATACATTAGAAAAAAAAAAAAAAAAACAAAGAAGCTAAAAACAAGTACAATTTGATGTGTACAAAAAAATCACCAAACACTTACACATAACACACATCTTTCCTTTCCTTATCACCACTTCCCCCCCTTTCAAATGCCAAAGATTGAACCTTTAGTAGAGGAAAAAGGGACCCTTATGAATTTTTCAGTCAGCAAGAAGACCAGTGTAATCACTAGGTCCATATGGCATAAACAAGTCCCTCAAGAACCCTTTCTTCCTCCTAGTAGGGAACCCCATGTCCTTACAGAACTGGTCATTGTTCCATATGTGGATGTTGCTTATACATGCCCTCCTAGATTTCCCTCCACTGTGCCTCCTCAAGAACCTCTCCCAAATGCTCACTTCCTCCTCCATCTTGGTCACACTCGGCAGCTCAAATTTTCCCACGAGAAACTCCGCCAGCCACTGACACCTGATCTCCGTCGCGTATAGGCTCGATAGGCTCTCCGCGTACCCGATCACCGCCAGCTGGGGAATCCGAGGATGGATCACTTGCCTGAACACAAAACGTTTCAGAGAACCCATAAGAAAATATGTTCAGAAAAACTTAGACGTGAGTAATTTGCGGTTGAGTTCATTATTGAAAACGGATTATAATGTCTAATTGAACAAGACTGGTTGATGAACATATAGAAGGAGATTGTCAACGACATCAAACAATACTTCAATGGGACTTTAGTAGTGCACATGTTAGTCGATACACATGTTATCGTTCACCTCCTACAAGCAAAAGATACAACTTTTTTCTAATTTTTTTTTTTTTGTGTGGTGGAATGCAAGAATTGTGATACCGTAGCGATGGTTATACCCGAAAATTTAGTGGTATGGTATTTTGTTATAAAAACGTGGTCCAACTGTGTCTTACAACTTAAACCGGAAACCGTTTTGAGTCTGGTTTTTAGTAATTTCTGGTCCGACCGGTCTGTACTTTCTCAAACATTGGGTGGAAGGAGTTGTAGGACTGACCTGTAGAGTGGGACAATGGAAGAAGAACCAGAGATGGTTTTCTGCAGAGCAGGGGAATCGAAGATGTCTCTGAGCTTATGGTCGCCCCTGTAACCTGTCGCCAGGATCACCACGTCTGCTTCCACGACAGGCTCCGATTGACCTTCTTCGTCGATCAAGACGCCATTCTCGCAGAATCTTATGGTTTTGGATTTCTTGATGACGATGCTTCCTTCTTCCACCTTGTCGTAGAACTTGTCGGGCAACATGCAGATGTGGCACGAGGACACGTCCTGGAAGAAGCTGAGCTTTGGTACCATCCCATGTCTCTTCAGTGGGAGCTTCCATCTCAGGTAGAACTCTATCATCTTGGAGATTCCCCATCTCTGACCCAAAACGAAAACAGAGGAAGAGAATTCAGCATTTGATTTAACAATCGGGCCGGTTTTCGGTTGGGCTGTTTTAACGAATAGGGTTGATTTTAATCCGCGCACCGAAATGATGTATTCTAAAATGTGCAAAAAAGTTAAGAGGTGTTACTCTAGAAAGCAGAGTCTCACATGTTTTGTCCTGCCGAAATCGGTTTCCTAATAAAGGTGCAACTATGTATACAAAAAAAAAAAAAACACATGATACAACACATACGTTACGAGATGATTGAGTAAGTCCAATTTAGAGAGTTGGCTCCATCTTCGATTTCTTTTTCCTCAATGCAAAAGTGTACTTAAACTCATTAAAAGTTTTTACATGTACAACTCACGTACAATTGAAGCAAATGTGATCACGTTTATAGATACGGCGAGGCAAAAACAGAGTGATAATAGAGACGGAAGTTACCAATGGTGTGAGGAATGTGGCTAACAAGCTGAGAAGGAGTGATTCACCAGGCTTGTGAATCAGGAACTCCGAGAAGCGGTTCAAGTACAAGAACCCAATGTTGATCCCTAGCAAAGTCTCACTTGGGATTGTCCAGTGAGTTGTTCTCTGGATCATTGTGCAAGGAAACTCAGGTCCTGTTTTGTAGAAAAAGGAATTAGTTGGGTCAAATGAGGAAAACCTACCAAAAGGAAGGACTAGATAGTGAAAATTGCAGTTGAAAAAAAATTGTACCATTTGCCTTGGCACATTCTGCAGCAATGTCAATTGCAGTCTTCTGAGAGCCAATAATGGCAACTCTCTTCCCTTTCACAAACTCAGCTGCCTTCTCACTACCCATTGTTGAGTAGTCCCATGAATGGACCACTTTGCCCTTGAAAACCTCAGGGCCTTGATTTGGAGGGAAATCTGGGATGTTTGGGTACCCACTATACAACCCAATGCAAAGAATCAAAAATTCAACTTCATGAACCTGCCCAAACAACAAAAAGTTCACAACTTTATCAATCAAATTGGCAAAAAAAACCACCACAACTTTGACCAAAATTTGGCTTAGAAATCAAAATTCCTTCACCCAAACTCACCTCAACACTTGAATTCCTGACATCCTGAACTCTAACCTGCCACTTCCCTTTAGATGGTAATGATGAACCAAAGGGCTTCCCACTTCCACCCCAAACAACCCAAGACTTCATCTCCTCAAATGACTCACCAACATAGTCTATTCCAACCACCTTGGACCAAAACCTGATGTGTTGGTAAATCTCGAAATGGCTAGCGTACGACTTCATGTATGCCAGGACCTCAGTGTGTGGTGGATGCACGTCGCTGACCGATTCGGGCCAGGGGAAATCGGTAAATCTGTACGTACTTCGCTTGTTCTGAAGCCTCGTGGAAGCGATCGTGTGTGACCAGATCCCACCCACGTCGCCCTCGGCCTCGAACATGACCGGATCGAACCCTTTCTCGAGGACATACTTGCAGGCTAGGAGTCCACTTGGTCCAGCTCCAACAATGCCAACCCTTCTCCTCCTCTCCATGTCACACCACCACCTTGCATTCACATAATTGCATCACAACAGGGGAAGCTTTGCACACATCAAAAGAGACTGGCAGATTAGGACACAACCCAAAAAAGATAGGGAGGGGGTTAGAAAATGGGAGATAGATACACAAAGTTTGGATCTTTCTTTCTGATTTGAATTGGGTTCCTTTCAGAAAAAGGCTTGAAGGGGGTTCCTTTCAGAAAGGGGTTAGAACTTGGAGAGAAGGGGGGGTTGCTTCTACTACTTGCTACTGCTTTTTATTTAGGGAACAAGGTCCCTTTCTCACATGCAAGTTTTAAATACAGAGTTAGGCCCTTTGAAATCAATGGTGGGGAGGGGTTTGTTTGAAGGGCAAGGTTCATTATTTTGCGGGCTAATGTAGCCTTGTAACGGATGCAAGTGCCCTTATTTTATGTGTTTTCTTGTTCTTCTCCTTCTTTCTCCATCACAGGGGAAATTCATCACATCAGCTTCCAGCTTACTTCCTAATTGCTGGAAATTATTATTTATTTTTTTCTATAAAATAATCCCCACAAGAACATGCTTGAAGGGAGAGACGAGGACCATTGGGATTGGATTAGAGAACTTACAGAATTTTCAAAAATATTATAAATATTTAATTTCTGGTTTTTGTTTTGGCAGTGTAGGGCAGAGGTGTGCAACGGTTCAGTTCGGACCGTACTAAACCATGAGAATCATAATCCAATAAATAGAAATATTAGGATCAAGGACCGGAGTATCAATGCATTTGGTATGATGTGGCCAGCTTTGGTTCGCACGAATTGTCAATTCGGTCCATTTTACTTCAGTTTTTTATAAAATTAAGGAAGCAATGAATGAACCACATTATATTCGATTTGGTGTGATCTGATCCAACAATCGGTTTGATCCGGAGCGGTCCGGTACGGATTGGATTGGATTAGAGACCTTAGAAAATTATTTTAAATTTTGGGTTTTGTTTTTGGCTGTGTGTAGGGTATGTGGTGACTTGGGAAGTTGTGCTTCACATTGGAGAATTATATAAAGAAAGAAAAACCCTAAAATTTGGAAGCTTTGTCCCATAAGAGGTGAGAGATGTTGACTAAGATCATAATGGCAGGAGGAAGGAGAAGAGAGGAATTGAATTTTTGGTAGCATTTATCCAACCGAAAACTAATGATAATTGGAACATTATTAATTGCAAATAGGACCGTCCCCTGTTTGCAGTTAATAAGAAACAGAGGGGGCGGCCACAGCCCAACAGTGGCACTAATGTATAGAGCCAAAGCCAATGTTCATGCATTTTCTTCTCATAATTGGCAAAGAATTGATTCGAGTCAAGCAAATCGACAGCTGCTACTGCTTCTGTTGGTGATGGAACAGAGGGTTTGTTGATACAGTAGGATGTTTGGCTGGTTTTGTGATATCCACAAGTCATTCTTGTTTAAGGTCCTAATTGTCTCCACCATAGTAGTGTTGTCCAATTATGAGAACAACTATTGGGTATTTGATAATAGAAATAGCAGATCGATATATACGTGTATAAGTGATTGTGATTACAATCTTTCATATGACTGCTATAGGATGAAAATAGGCTGAAAACTAATTTTTTTTGGAATGATGACGTGTCTTTTCGAGAGAGAAATTGTTATTTTTTTTAAGTTGAAGAAGAATTAAGTTTGTATTAACTTGGATGGCTTAGTGTATTAAATGATTTCCCCTTTATTTGAAGGTATGCCTGAGTGAGGTTATGGTCTTACGAGGACATCTACGAGAACTTGAGAAGGTTCGGTCTCATTGTTAGAATCGAGTTGTGGTCAATCTTTCGGGGGCCATAACCTTGCAAGAGCCTATAGACAGAGGATTTCATCCAGATGAATACTTGACGTGGATTATATACAACTACCATATACCTTATTAATATGGTTGGGTCGAGATGTTATGCTTCTACTTCTCACCGGTTTCAACTTATTCCTAAGGTTGCTTCGAGATACATAGTTTGTTGTTGTATAAACCATACACAAAGGGGAGTAATTTCATCACCATCCAACAGAATGTTTAGCTAAATTAGGACAAGATCACACCATTTCTGTAAACATAATAGGTAAATGAACGCCTCATCGCCCCTTATTAATATGGTCGACATGTTATCCTTCTAAACCTCTCCACTGTTTCAGCCATTCCTGACACTGTTTCGAGATACGTAATTTGTTGTCGCACACATCATACATAGAGATGTGGAGAGTAATGCCATCACCACCCACCAGAATGTTCAGCTAAATAAGGACAAGATTGCATCATTTCCACATACAATAAGGAAATATGAATTGCCTCATTCTAACCACCAAAACACATTGAATAATCAACAAGTTGTGGGGGTTGAGTTGAGGTTTGACTTGTGCCTAATTTATGGAAGAACGGTAATGGGAGTTGGTTAAAGACAATACCCAATGGAGTAGGTTGGAAGAAGAAGAGGAATAAGAAGAAGCCAGAGAGAGCTTGTGATTGGTGTAGAAAAACAGAGGAATGGTAGTTTGATGGAAATGGAACAAAGGACAAGGTGGCATCAAATTTAGCAACCGTGCCTCCTTCGGTTGCTAATGCAAACAAAACCCAAAACCTCCTCGCATGAAATGAGGAATTATTTGGTTACTAATGGTTGACTTTTCCTCCTTGATCCTTGGGATTGTGTCCCTTTCTCTGGCTAATTGTTAATTCCTTTTCCCCCTTTTCCATCACGTTGACCCAATTCCCTTTTCCCTCATTGGCTCTGTTTTTGTATCTAATCTAACGCTGCAGAATTATTGGGGGGAACCAAGGTAGGAATCCATCTCAGGATCTTAAACTAATCTAAACCCAATAATGTTAATTGCTTCTCGATTATGGAGGAAGGGAGTCTCGTTCTGCAGCCTGCTTTTCTCTTCCTCTTTTTGCTTGCCAATTATGGGGATCGCCAAAACAGCTGTTGAAAGTATGGAAATTGGGAAGCAAAGGACCACTGGTGCTTTATATGAAGGAGATCATCAAAGTGTGTGTGATGGATGTGGGTTGGGATTTGGGAACTAAGCAATGTGGATGGTTTGGAATTTTGGACACACATTCTCTCATACCAAGACACTTTTGAAGAAGTTGAAGTGCAAAACTTACTCAAGATTGTTGTTTATTGTGTTGGGAATGTAGTAATTCAAGGATATATGATTTTGTTGGGAATAAAATTCAGGGGTATGAAATTCTGCGTCTTGGTCAGACTCAGATCTAACTACATGAAAAGTCTTGTTTAATTCGGCTTCTTGGTTAAAACTTACTCAAGGACCATTGCTTGCTTTTCATATTGCGTTTGTAGCATTACATGAAAAGTCTTGTAAGAGCTCTCTAGATACACTCTTATATTTCATGAGATAGACCCAAATGCGCCTTTATATGTCATCAATTTTTTCCAAGTTGACCCAATTCCTTTATTTCATGAGATAGACCCAAACACTTTGGAAAAGTTTGAGTGTTAAACTTACTTAAGGTTGTTCTTTAATATGTGTTGGGAATATAATTGGGGGATATTTGATGTGTAATGCAGTGTTGGGAATATAATTAAGGAATATGAAATTTTACGTCTTCGTCAGATCTAACTATTTTCTCTTCCTTTTATATACATACCAATTGGTATAAATGAATTCCATAAGTTTTGAGGAATTCATTTTGAAATGAAACATTTTTGTGTTTGGTATTTAAAAGAATTCATTTTCAATTCTAAAATTTGAATTATAAGGAATTGGTACTAGTTATAGCAATTCCGAGGAATTGAGATGGAATTTCCAAATGAATTCCACAACTATTTACAAAATATAATAGAATGACATAATTATCTCTATATTAACTAACTTACTTATATATATGACATACCAAACACAGAAATTCATTTGACAATGAATTCTACACGACAATTCATTTTATTTCTAAAAATTTAAATATGACATACCAAACACAAGATTTCATTTGACATTGAATTCTACATGATAATTCATTTTACAATGAAATAAATTCTTGATTCATTTAGTACCAAACAGTCTTATAGTTTATTTGTACCATTAGATCCAAGACATAGCAAAAGGACCTCAAATGTCTACATGTATGAGATAAAACATAAATACTCCTTAACACTGGTTGGCTTTAAGAGGAAAGATGCTTATGTTTGGCACAATAACAAACATTACAATGATGTGAAAACTCAACACCTATACTAGGAACAACATTTTTTTAATTCTTTATCCTCCTTATGCTGAAGAAGGTCCTGAATATATCAAAGGTCGGACACAAAAGTAAGTAGCACAAGTAAAGAGTTAGTGAGTTTGCTAAATGATTAGATTAGGTTGAAAGAGAAGGATGGAACATAAAGAACTTCATGTATAACTAGACCATATAGAAGTTTGACAATTCCAAAATGTGTTAGCAGGGGTGTTAGTACCATTGGCAAGGTGATAAACACATTTTGAATGTCAGTGTATCTGATGAAATTAGAATGGAACCAATGTAGTCAAAAGCGAGTTTCTATGTAGAAACATTTTGGTGATCTAGAAGCGTAAAATCGTAAGTTTTTAAGTTTTAAAGCGGAGTTTTTAACTACATAAGTTGTAAAAACTTAGATTTTGTGTAGAAGCGTTTTAGTGACCTAGAAACGTAAAATCGTAAGTTTTTAAGTTTTAAAGCACGATTTTGACTACATTAAATGGAACAACCATGAATTTTTGCTTTTGTGTCTAGAAACTACAAATTGACAAGCTTCAATGGATGTTTTAGGAACTATGATGAGAGGATGTGCATATGTACTCTTAATTCATGAGGTTAATATATACCTATGAAAGTGTGGAGGGCCGATCTGACTCTTGAACTTCTAAAGTCTGCTCAAATCATTCGTAGAGAATATGATGTTGGTGAAATCATCTTCAATTTTAGGTAAGCTCATGTTCTCTGGTTTAGAAAAAAATTCCACCACTCTTTATAATTGTCTAGTAAATCCAATAGAGACCCCATATTACTTGTTATTCATTTTTCAACTTATAAAGATAGACAATTCATTTTTTTTCCCTTTAGGCAGATTAAATGTAAGCAATGAAACCAATCAACTCGAGACTTTTCATTGGGTTCGGTAAGCTGGCTCTCACATTGAACAGTATAACGAATGCAGTTTTAATGGGTGGTAAACGGGATGGGATTAGGTGCTAATCCTTATAGGGATTAGCACCGTGATAACTAGCACAAAAGGCTACTAAAAATAACGAAATCACTACGGATTATTATAAATTCAATACAACATCTAAGCTAAATCACTACTAATTCAAACTAGTAGTAGTTTTTCCCTTGGTTAGGACGGTACTAACTATTGTACAATTAGCACCGTAGCCGTTCTCGTGGTAAACTGGTAATGGTTTTCGTCATGAATAAATTGGTCCTAACATACTCATATACATCATTCAGTCCATTAATGAAACATGTGACAGTTTCATTCTCTCTACACTTCCTCAAAGTAACTCCAGTTTCAAGGCACAAATTAATTCCTTTTTATCACCACAAATACAATTAAGTACAACGGGAAAATGACCTAATTCATGCACAAATACATGTCGACGCCTCATATGATGACCAGTGAAAATCGATTTGCCACCGTTGATCTACTTCTCTTGAATGCAAACTTCCAGCCTTTGAATATAAAGGATACCACTTTTCTCTACCCGCATCATCCTTTGCAACGAAAATCGTCTGATCGATCAAGTCGAGGGATCCTTATCCTTCAATTATTAAGTTTCCAAATGGGTAGCTTGCACTAAATTAATATCCGTTGTAACAGAGTTATCATGATAAAAAAAATTGCGCCATCAAGTGCAATCTTTAAACAAAGTAATCTCTCCAATAAAACACCAGAATCATTAGTCTTTAGTCATACCTGGAGGACTCTCATAAAAGCATCCTCCTATATATACGAAATAATGGCTATCTATCTATCTATCTATGGCCGGCCCAACACCAGCGACGACCGCCGCCCACTTTCCCCCATTCTATCATGAGCTTTCGAGCGCAAAAATTGCAGAAATGTGGAGGAGGAGAGAACAGAAACAGAGAGATTAATTAACAAAAGGGAAGCACATGACCACATGTTTAAGCTCAAAAAGCATCATTATTTATAGCCTTAGAGCTTAGCTGCAGAATGACAAAAAGAATTGAAGACCATTAATCTCAAAGCATGCATGTGGACTCCTCCTCTGCCTTAGAATTTTCTTTATATTTCGATTTTGCTAGCTGCTCTGTTTCTGCTGTCAGTGGGAGCTAATTTAGTTTGAAAGAGAATTCCATCAATCTTTTCAATCATTCAGTGCTTCTTTACTTTTGTCTCTTCTGTTCTCTTCCATTATATTATCAGCATCTCTCTCTCTCTCTCTCTCTCTCTCTCTCTCTCTCTCTCTCTGCATTAACTCAGTCGACGTGCTGCATGCTCACATTATTGGCTTACTGCCAATCGGTAGTCCACAGAAACAGAGCTCTCTCTCAGAGAAGAAGGAAAACAGGGCTGTATTAATGGCGAACTACTCTCCATTTATAAGTGTGGGCGGCACAATTAGTTGTAATATATTATTATTATCTTCTTCGTTTTTTTAAGTTGTATAAACAACCATATTCTTCTGTACAAAATACCATATGAGTGTACCATAAAAATTGTATATGAATATTGGGGAAATACTAAATAGTACAGATTATCTGTTACAACAGAATTTATTTCCTGGCTGGGAAGAAGAACAGCCCCAGCCCAGTCCAGTCCAGTCCAGCCCACTGTTCTAACCTCACTGGCTGGCTGTAGACCAATAGATGATTAGCCCATTTCTCAATTATTGACTTGGTTTGGTTGAACACGACGGTTTGATATGACATTTATTTGGTGTTGACAATAGTGAAATCCAATCATCATATGGATTGAAGAGGTATGATCAATGTGTAATTGAGGTTTGTAATGGGATTATTGATGTGATTTTGCATGGTTGAATCAAACTAATACGATCAACGGATACTATCATGAACACGTCATTCTAACGAGTTCGGATGAACTGTGTGCACAAGAATTCCTCAGAGACTTTCCGCAGCTATTACATATGTTTGGCTCGGCTTTTAGAAGTGTTTTTACGCTTTAAAAGTTTCAACATGGTCAAACACCTCTAAAAGCTCGACTTTTAAAAAACTGAAAAGTGCTTTTGTATAACATAAAAGCAGAAGCTCCGAACCGGAGCTTCTTCGAAAAACTATTTTGAAAATACAGGATTATCCTTACCATATTTTATATTTATTTCAGAAAATATAATTTTCCATCATTTATATCATTTTAAAAATAAAATAAGTTAAGATTTATTATTATTGAATAAAAAAAATCTAACAAGATCCATTTTGACTACTTTAATTTTTTAGATTTTATTCATATTTTGTATTAGAAATCCTTTGTAATCATTTTACGTTACCTCTAATATTAAAAAGCACTTCTAATAGTTTTTGGACGACATTTACCTCCAACCCGATATGGAGGCTCTCCCTACAACCCGTCCACATGTGCTCAATCTATTTTTTTTATCCAAGATAAGCCCCCAGAGCATGGCCGCGGCCGGACAACAAACATATAAGACAGATAATAATAAAAAAGGTAGTCCGTATGCAACTGGACTCCCGATGAAAGAGCCTGTTATGCCACGAGTTGGGCAGCTCTATGAAAGCTCCGAAGAGCAAAACGACACGAAACTGACTCAGATAGAGAGAAGAGGGAGAATACTTCCCCGTGAAAACTCGTATGGGTGAAATAAGGCACCTTGATTGCGTCTAAATACGACAGGAAAGGAAACATCCCTGCAAAACAAGACAAATGAACTAGCATATACATGAAAATAAAATATATCGCACTTAAATAAAAGAGGACTCTATCAGAATTACCAAGCACGAGAACAATAAAAGTTGTAGCAAACAAATATAGGTAGCAATCAATTTCCAAGGCCGAAATTTAAATAAAAAAATATTTGAAATTTTGACTCTACTAAGAAGTCAAACAAACCAAAAGAAGTAGAATTACGGAAAGTAAGAATTGAAAATAATAATAAAAAAATCAAAATAAATTAACAACCCCTTAAAAACCGAAACTATGAGATAAAAGCGTTACTAAAATAATAGAAACCGAAGAAAAAAACGATCACAAAAGAAATACTAATCTGAAGAAATAATTATAATAATAATAAAAAGGCAAGAGTTACGGGAGTCACAACAAGACTATAATAAATTAATATAAAATAATAATAGAGAGCAAAGAAGAAACAAAAACGCAAAAGGAGAAAAAGAAAGGATAAGAAAAGGGAAAACAGTTGAAAAAAGGAGAGAAATAAATAGAAAAACGGTAAATAGTAAATGAAATTTAAAACTGGGGCCTCAATTAAATTACATTACCTAAAGCCCACACGTTGTTGTGGGAAATGGTCTAATCACTGCCGCCATTAAGAAATATGAAAACATAAATGGAAATAAACCACATAAATCTTCAAGCCAATTAGAAGGAATTAGAACAATCAACATATAGTAATGACCGACGCAATTAAAGTCTGAAATATCGGAATTCAAAAATTTCAAACCAGGAATCGCAGTGATGTCAAGCTCTGTCACCGACGGCCATCACTATTTCGCCGGCGGCAGAGAATACAGAGTACCGGTCGGATCCATGATGATAACCAAACCGACGCGACGGTCATATTCCGGATTTGAACAGAGGATCACCACTTTTAAAGAATAATAACATCAAGTCATGGATGTATAGAGTTGGCCATGGAGCCAAAACCAGAAGAACCCATGATAATAACGACGACATGCGTTGTAATGAGGAAACAGAGTAATAGAGCTCTGTATCTGGATATACTATCTTTTTGTAATTAGAGAATAACAAACGAAGATATACCTGCGCGCCATGAAATAACCTTCAGCAAACCGATTAAAGAAACAGTATACTTGCCGTCTGGGAAGGTGGGGGCGGACAGAATTGGACTACTACTGATTGATCCATGGGGGTTTTCAATCAATTTGCTTCCACTGATTATGCTCATCATCAAGGCCATAAACCCCAGTTTCATTGACTTGGTATCCCGTGACAAACGTCTCAAAGTAGGCCAGAAAGTAAAGACGCGAGGTGGCAGTACCAGTAAGGTCCCCGCGGGACGTCCTCGAAACTCCAACTGTAGACCTCGCCGGAGTTCATGGCGCCGGCACCAACGTCGTGGTCTTGGGCTTCATAATATAATGGACTATCAGTATCTTCTTGCTGTTCAGCGCGTTGGTGATGTTGATGATCCGTGCATCGCTGATTAACCGCCGTGCCATAATAGCGAGAGTAATGATCATTGTGGCGATCATCAGCTGCTGCTTCTTCCTGCTGATCACCATTGTCGTCGTCGTCATCATCATCATATATGTACTCAGTCTATTGGTTGAATAATTATTTTATTTTTCTTTCCTAATACCATTAACGCTAACGGAAAGGGAGAGAGGGAAGAATAATTTGAATTTCCTCTCTTGCAAACTTTTCATATCTCTTATTCACATCTTGGCTCACATTAAATTAATTAAATCGTTAATTTTAATATTTATTTATTTTAAAAAAATAATTTTATATATTTACGACTAATAACGTACTATTAAACGTAATATTAGTTTAGAGAAAAATTAAAATACCCGTACGTATAAACAAAATAAGTATTCATGTGAAAAATCATAGGCATCGAATAAATTTAACCATGTATAAAACATACTTTTAAAAGATCTACTTTTATATTTGAATAAAATACAATATTACAAATAGAATAACAAATATTAATATTTAAAGGGAACATATAGGGTACACAATCCCAGCTTGCAAAATCTAGGTCGTATCCATTGGCGTAGCCAGCAAAATGTAATAGTGGGGTCCAAAAATTTATAAAAAAAACCACAATAAATTATTCATCAAATGATCTGATTGTCAAACAAAAGCATTTGTCCAATAATAAAAGCATCCGTCCAATTGTATCTAAAAGAACATGTTCACGAAAAGAAACAAAGAGAAGAAAGGTCTAGCCAAGTCTACAATGAACCACGACGGGTTTTCATATTCTGAAAGTACTCTAAAATAGATTCCTTATCTAAACCATCTAGTATGTCTCTCTCAATGTACCCAACTAAGCAGTCATTCATCCAAGCATCGCCTATCCGATTCCTCAGCTTGTTCTTGATGTAGCTCATTGCAAAAAAAGCTCTCTCCACACTTGCAGTTGCAACAGGTAAGATTAGAGCTAGCTTTACAAGCATATACACCAAAGGATATGATCGATGCTTATTTGTCTTCACCATCTTCTTAGAAAGGTCTGCAATTCCTTTCAGTTCTCTAAAATCTTCATTTGACATCATATCATAAATATATGTATCCAGCTGATCATCTAGGCATGAGATATCCACATCTGAGAAGTCTCTAGGATAAAACGTGGCAAGCTTCAACAACATCTGCTTCTTAAAAGCACTAAATGAATTATCAGGAGTCAAGCAAGCCACACAACATAAGAGTTCAGTGTTCAGCTCATCAAAACGACTATTAAGCTCTTGCAGCTGCATATCCACCACTGTGTAAAATAACTCAACCTGAAAATGATGCAAATTTGTGATTCGTTGAGCATTCCTCCTTGATCTTCCTAGAGGAACATAAGTATCATTCATATCATAAATAGGCAGACATTCTTTGTTGCAGAAAGACAACACTTCATTCAGAAGTGGATCCCATCCTTTATCCCTCATGTCTTGCAATTTACTCTTTGCAGTACGAACAAGTGTCATTGCATTGACAATATCTTGATCTTTCCTTTGCAATGCCAAAGACAACTCATTTGTGATTGCTAGAACTTTAGTCATCATTCTCAAGATGAAAGCAAATTCAAAGGTCTGAATTAAAGTTAACATAGCAACGGCTTCACCTTTTGCTTCAGAAGTTCCCTCATTCCGAATGACCTCCAAACCATCAATCACAGCTGTGAACATCAAAGTCAAATTAACAAGAGTACCATAATGTGATCCCCAACGAGTATCACCTGGTCTTTTTAGCCCGATCTCTTGATTTAAACCCCGACCACTCTCTGCTTCACCACGAGCCAAAGAATCAGCAACTTTGACAGCATGGCTCTCCCGAATAGTATCCTTTCTTTTACAAGACCCACCAACCAAATTGAGCAAGTTACCAACAGTAGTAAAGAAACAACTAACATCCCCATGATTTTTGGCAACAACAACAAGTGTCAACTGAAGCTGATGGGCAAAACAATGAACATAGTATGCAGATGAACTTTCTTCCAAAATCAATGTTTTGAGTCCATTAATTTCCCCCTTCATATTGCTAGCTCCATCATAACCCTGCCCCCTAATTCTTGTCAAGCTCAATCCATGTCTTATAAGCATTGACTCAATTTCCTTCTTCAGTGTCACTGCTCTAGTGTTTGAAACATGAGACACACCAAGAAATCTCTCTACAACACATCCTTGCCCATCTACATAGCGCAAAACAATGGCCATTTGTTCTTTAATAGACACATCATGAGACTCATCCACCAGAATAGCAAAAAAATCATCCCCAATATCCTTCAAGATTTTCTTGGTTGTTTGAAATGCTATTGCATGAACAATATCTTTCTGTATGTCTGGAGAGGTCATTTGGAGATTTTTAGGAGCATTTCCCAACACAACTCTCTGTACAGCTTCTCTACCTCGAGCATGAAAATCTAGAAGTTCAAGAAAGTTACCTCTGTTTCTTGAAGAATCTGATTCATCATGCCCACGAAGTGCCAATCCATTGCGTATAAGAAATATGATGCAGTCGACTGTAGCCTCCAAACAAATCTTGTAATCTTTCTTGGCTTGATTCGACTGTTTGTAGAGGGCAACTTGGATACTTTGTGACTGTTTCATCAGAGCCTCACAATTTCTTGAAGCTATATTGTGTGGACTATTAGGACCACCAACATGAGTATCCAACCTCCCAATATTCTTATTCCAACTATTGAAACCTTCCCAAACAAAAGCATCACTTCCACCCTTGTTGCTGATCTCACTTCTAAATAAGTAGCAAGGCAAACAATATACAACATCTTTGGCAACACTGTACTCTATCCACGAGTACTTATCATACCAAGAAGGATTAAATCTTCGTTTCCTTTCACCAATATCTCTAAAGGGAAATTGATGCAATCGAGGTTGACATGGTCCTTTTTGAAGATAAGCTCTTCTAATCTCATCATGAACATTAGGATGGAAGGAGGTTACCGGTAGTCTTAACCCTGGATCAGCTTGCAAGGAATTGAGATCAACTTTCTGATTTGTAGCTGCAGAGGGAGACTCGTGTGGTTCTGGATGGATATTGGAAGCTCCGTTATTTTCAGGAACTACAGGATTAGGAACTGGGGTAGTCTTTGCTTTCTTTGCAAAGTAACGCTCCATAGTTGTTTGAAATCTACAAAATTATTGAGCACGATATCAATCAATATAAAATTTACTATTCAATTGGTACACTATTGTTTATAGGCATACAACAGATTCTTCTTGAAACTTGAACAATCTGTGGACATGAATGAAAAGAAACAATAAAACTTATATAGGAATAAAATAGTCAACGTAAATACAATACTATTATTAGCTTAGTTGTTTGAATTGCGAGTTACCTTTGGTCTTTGGCTCTTAGATTTCTTGGCCGAAGTTCAAAATAGAAGACTTGATGTCCTCTAGTACTGCTGCTGCTTGCGTCTCAAACTTAGAAGAGAGGAGGACAAGATTTGGAGGGGACTCGGTCACTTGGCAGCGGAAACGACAATGAATAGGGAGGCAAAAGGTCGGCGCTGCACAGACAGTTCTCTACGAACTCGTGTATGGGAAGGGATTCTTTTGGGGCGGCAGTAGGCAGAGAAAAGTATATTTGATTAGGGATTAGTAAATTAGTTTAATTTGCTGCGATGGTCAAGTCGTTAATGTTAAGTAATATAAGAGTAATGAACATGCTGTAATCAATTGAGTAAGTTGTCCTAGTGGTAAGGCTAGTGGTATTGGTAAGATGGGGTCCATGGTTCGATTCCCATGCTTGCCCCTCTAATACCTATATTTTTTGAATGTCAGCCTAAAATCCAAGTGGGGTCCACTGACCCCACACCCTTCCATGTGCCTCCGCCAATGGTCGTATCACGATGTCGTGATATAATGAGATGACATGGAGGGTTAGCTGAGATTTTGTACCAGAACCCATGTCATATTTGAATACAACATTTAACGTCAACACCCAAATGTTTATATTTGAATCCAATAAAGATGATCAATATTTTTTATTTATAAAATACATCACAAATTATTATTATGTTTAATTATCGATGGAGTTCAGACTCTGTATTTAGTAATTGATTAAGGGTTAGAGCGTCCCTCTGCGCTCCATTTTTCGCAAAAAAAATTCACTAAATTCATGCAATCCCTTTACCGACTAATTGAAGGACCAAAATAAAAAGGTTGCATGGTAAAAGAGAAGAAATGATTCTTCCGTCTCTTTTCCTTCTGTTAGTAATTAATGATTAATGGCAATAGAAAAGAAAAAATAAAATAATTATTTCAGCCAATGGACTGAGCACATGTGGACGGGTTGTAGGGAGAGGCTGTTGGATGATTTCAAGTCAAAATTAACGTTCTGGACCGTTGCTGATTTAGAGGATTGCAAAAGAGAAAATTAAGGGATTATGAAGAAAGTTTCCTTCTTTGGACCAACAGCTCTTTGTCAAAGCTATATATATTTGTGTTGTGTCAATGTAGAATGATACTTTTGTAAGTGGGAGCGGTATAGAGCTGGGTTACAAAAGGGTGTGTTGCTGCAGAGAGGTAGAGGGTCTCTGCATCAGGATCGAATATGTGATTCGAGGAGCTATTTTCTGGTTTTCTTCTTACTTGGTTGTATTTGGTTCTTTTGTATCTTATACTGAAAATTTAAACAAAGAGTCTCCGAGACTGTATTCTGAGACATGGAAGTAAACCATTGCACTTGGGCGAACCACGTTAAAAACGCCTCTTGTTCTTTATTTACTGCACCTTCTTCTTTGCTTTTTGCAGTTTCCTGGAGAGACGTGTTGTCTTCTCAATTCGTATTCTCATCATACTGATTGGGCTTTTGGCCTATCTCAAAGACAACACTCCTCTTTTGTTTTGGTCTCTTGATATTTTCTCAATTCGGGCTCATTCTCTGTTTCGACCCATTTTCTTTGTTCGGTTCCTAGAGACTCGATCAGAAGCAACTGAAAAGTTCTTCTCTTCTTTTAGATCTCTCCTTCCTTCTTTCTCTTCTCTGCTTGACCTAATTCGCTCGTCCAGAACCCTTTTACAAGTGGTATCAGATCCATGCCTTGACGAAGCTTGCTGCTGCCAAGGTCTAAGATCCAATGGCTTCTAGCACGTTCGGACAAGCTGCTCTGAATCATCCTCCAATTTTCACTAGGGCAAATTACACTGTTTGGAAAAAAGAGGATGAAGCAATTCATGTGGGGAGTAGACGAAGAGTTATGGCTGATAGTTCAGAATGGTCCCATTCAAATGAATGCAGATGAACAAAATCTGTGGTCAGCAGCTCAAAAGAAAAGTGCATAGCTCAATCAAAGAGCTATGCATGTTCTCCAATCGGCTATGAATCCGGATGAAGCAGATCAAGTCGAGAACTGCGAGACTGCTCAAGAAATCTGGCTCGCTCTGGAAAGCACGTATAAAGGTACTTCGAATATCAAAGAGTCTCGTATAGATATTTTAATGCATGAATTTGAATCATTTGCTATGATAGAAGGAGAAGGAATACATGAAATGTATTCTCGCTTACTGTGCTTACCAATAAACTTAAGGGCCTGGGTAGATCATTTCATATTAAGGAGTTGAATCCCAAAATTCTTAGATAATTGCCCAAAGAATGGTTTCCTAAACGGATTGCTATTGAGGAAGCTAAGAATCTGACTACTTTGCCTACTAATGAATTGATAGGATCGCTATTAAGTCATGAACTTGTTATTAGGCAGGTTGGGCAAGAAGATGAGAAACGTTAAAAGAATTTAGCTTTCAACTCAAAGACTATATGTTAAGACTCTGATAGTGAAAACGACTTTGATAAAGAATATGATCTTGTTAGTAAGAGATTTCATAGGATGCTGAAGTTTAAAAATGATCAAAAACGGTACTCTGAGGAGTCAAGACCTGTGTCTTATGATCGTAACAAATCCAATTTTCAAGAAAGGCTGCCTCAACAGCAGACCAGACATATTGAAACAGGTCAGCAGAACAGGGAACCTCAGGCATGCTACAAATGTGGGAAGTTTGGTCACATTAGGGCAAACTGTCCCTTAACCATTCGTGCAAAAGAAAAGGCCATGAAGGCATCTTGGAGCGATTATGACTCAGAGCCAGAAGCAAATCAATCAGATGAAGAGGCATACATGGCTACTGAAGTTTGTCATGAAGCAACTGAGATTGCTCTCCAATCAAATCATTCTGATCAAGACAACAAACGGTGGTACTTAGACAGTGGATGTTCTCATCACATGTCTGGTAAGAGATCTCTTTTCTCAACTATAACGCTTAGCTATGGAGGTAAAGTTCTGTTTGGAGAATGGTCATGGTAACATTATGGGTTGTGGAACTATAGGAACACATCCATCACCCTCATTTCGAGATGTCTTGCTTGTTGAAGGACTTAAACATAACCTGTTGTCTATCAGTCAACTCTGTAGCAACGAAAATCAAGTTGCCTTCAAAGTAGATCATTGCATTGTCGAAAGAGTTAAGGATGGAAAAGTTCTATTTGTGGGTAATAGAATAAAAAATATGTATGTGATAGATCTGAATGACTTGGATGCCTTTAATGAAACCTGTTTTGTGGTTTTAAGTCAACAGGAATTGTTATGGCACAGGAAGTTGGGTCACATAAGTCTGCCTAAATTGGTAGTCCTGTCCAAATCCAATTGTGTTCGTGGAGTTCCTCATTTAAAAGAAAAAACATATTTCTTTTGTGAAACCTGTATCTCGTGGAAACATTCCATAAAAGCTTTTAAACCTAGACCAGATAGTCACAAATGGAGTATTTGAGTTAATTCAATGGACCTTTTTGGACCATCCAATGTGACAAGTCTGGGTGGTAAAAGCTATGTTTTTGTCTTAGTTGATGATTATTCACGCTATACTTGGGTTTATTTCTTATCTCATAAGGATGAAACTCTGAGAAAATTCAAAACCTTTTGTATCGTGGTCAACTAAAGACCATAAAAAGTGACAATGGTGGTGAATTTATATCAGATGAGTTTGAGGTTCTGTGTAATGAATCCGGGATAACTCATACCTTTTCTGCCCCTAGGACTCCACAACAGAATGGAGTTGTTGAAAGAAAAAATAGAACCATCATTGAATGTGCTCGCACCATGTTACTTGAATATAACTTGCCAAAATTCTTTTGAGGTGAAGCTGTTAGTACAGCCTGTTATGTGATCAATAGGGTTCTTCTTCGAAAAGGTATAAATAAAACCCCTTATGAGATAATGAAAAAGAAGACACCAAACTTGTCTTATCTACATTCGTTTGGTTGTCCCTGTTTTATTCTTAATACTAAAGATCATCTAGGAAAGTTTGATGCCAAGTCTGATAAGGCTATCTTTCTTGGATATTCTATAAAGGGACAAGCCTATCGTGTCTACAATAAACGTACTAAGAAAGTGGAGGAATCTGTTCATATTGTGTTTAACGATTCATCTAATCTAATGAAGGATTCTGATCAAGATTTGCTAGTTTATGATATGTTGGAACTAACTCGTGACAATAGTGAAGTTCACTTAGACAAGGAAACAGGATCTTCATCATCAAAGGAAGTGTCTCGAGATAAGACTGCTGATTCTCCTAGTAATACAGAGACATCCAAAGCATCTGAGCACATTGAGAGCCGACCTGCTGCCCCTCCTCATATACAGAAACGACACCCTGTTGATCAAGCCATAGGAGAGCTCAATGACAAACTCAGAACCAAAGGTAAGTATATTCCTGGCCAGTATGCTTTTGTGTCTCAAATTGAACCTAAGAATTATAAAGAGGCATTAAAGGATGAGGAATGGACGCTTGCTATGCAAGAAGAGTTAACCCAATTTGCCTATCTGCATGTTTGCGACCTAGTTCCCCGTCCTATAAATCAAACAATTATTTGTACCAAATGGATTTTTAGAAATAAATCAGATGAAGATGGCATTATTATTCGTAATAAGGCTCGTCTTGTAGCTCAAGGGTATTGTCAAGAGGAAGGAATAGACTATGATGAAACGTTTGCACCTGTGGCACGTTTAGAGTCTATTAGATTATTATGTGCTTATGCTTGTTACATGAAATTCCCTTTGTTTCAAATAGACGTCAAAAGTGTTTTCTTGAACGGGGATATCCATGAGGAAGTCTATGTCTCCCAACCTCCTGGTTTTGTAGATCCAAAATTTCCTGATCTTGTTTATAAAAGCTCTGTATGGGCTCAAACAAGCACCTCGTGCTTGGTATGAACGCTTAACATCTTTTCTTCATGATCAAGGATTCAAGCAAGGATCATTTGGCAAAACCTTATTTACTAAACGCAATTCTAATGACTTGCTTCTTGTTCAAATATATGTAGATGATATAGTCTTCGGTTCTACTAATCCTGACATGTGTGATGCCTTCTGTAAATCCATGAAAGAGGTATTTGAAATGAGCATGATGGGAGAACTACAATACTTCCTTGGTCTGCAAATTAAACAGACAAATCATGGAACGTTTATTTCTCAGTCGAAATATTTCTCCTCCATGCTCACTAAGTTCGACTTTACCTCATTAAAACCTTCTCCAACTCCCATGGCAGTTAATGTCAAACTGGATAAAGACGAGACTTGATCTCCAGTTGATGAGTCTAAATTTCAAGGGATGATTGGATCTCTTTTATATCTTACAACCAGTCGACCAGACATACAATATAGTGTGCCTGTGTGCTCGCTTTCAGGCATGTCCTAAAGAAAGTCATTTAAGTGCTGTTAAACGTATTTTTTTATATCTAAAAGGCACTCCAGACGTAGGCTTATGGTATCCAAAATAAGATCACTTTGATCTTATGGGGTATAGCGACTCTGATTTTGCTGGGAGTTTGACTGATCGTCGTAGTACGTCTGAAAGTTGTCAATTGGTGGGTACTTGTTTGGTTTCATGGTAATGCAAAAAACAAGGTGCAATTGCTTTATCAACAGCTGAGGCTGAATATATGGCTGCTGGCAACACTTGTACTCAACTGTTGTGGCTTAGAAAATCAACTATCAGATTATGGTCTAAAAAATCTCGTCAATTCTTCTCTTTTGTGACAATACCAGTGCTATCTGTATGTCTAAAAATCCAGTGCAACATTCACGTACCAAACATATTGACATTAAATACCATTTTATTCGTGATCACGTTCAATCTAGAGTCATTAATTTGCAATACATCAGTACTGAATATCACCTTGCAGATTTATTCACCAAACCCTTAGCATCAGATCAATTTACCTTCCTTTGTTTCGATATTGGGTTGCGATCCTTGCAATCCATCCCTGATTTCTCGACTTCTTGATGATTCTGGTTTTTTTTATTTCCTTTTGTTTTCCTTCTGTGTATATGTTCAGCTTCTGTGTTCCTTTGTTCCTGTGTTCCTTTTCTTGTTCTCCTTTCCTTCCCTTGTTCCTATTTAAGTGTGGTGTTTTCTCGTCGTCCTTTCGCATTCAGTTGTAGCTTTAAGTTTCTGATCTGTTCCTTTAGCTTCCAGTCATGGCTTATACTTTTGCCCTCACCTTCTCTGGAACCCTTTTTCATGACCCCATCCCCTTTAATTTGCATCATCATATTCAATCCTTTGTCAATCGTCCTATTTCTCAAACCCATCAAATTCCTTTTGTGGGTCTTAGTGTCCATTGGCTGGAAGTTAGGCATCTTGTGCACAACCTGGGTTGGGACTTTCTGCTGGAAGAGCACCCTACTCTTATCTGTCCTGAGGCCGTACGAGTTTTCTACTCAAATCTACGATATTTTGGGTTGCAATCTCACACTCTCTCTTTTTTGGTTTTTGGTCATCTGATCACTCTTCCAGCTGGCGATTTGGGTCACCTCCTCAACATTCCTGCTATAGTGCTATTGGCGAAAACCTGGTCCATGAGTTCGAGCTGCCCTTGTTCAACTTCGACATCACTGAGGAAGCGGTTCATCTGACTGGACATGTGCCTGACGAAGACTCTACTCTTCCTGTGGACATCCTTGTGCCATCCTTTAAGGTTTTTCACTACTGTCTCACTCGGATGTTTCTTCCTCAGACCACCTTTCTTGATCGAGTCACTCCTTTGGATATCTGGATCATGGCTCATGCAGTTGCTGAGGTACCTCTTGATTTCTCCCCTCAGTTGTTTGGAGCGCTTCTTCCCTTCGTCGATCATAACCACTATGCTCTTCTACCTTTTGGGACTCTCATAACTCGTATGTTGCTTACTCTTCCTATCAACCTTAACCTTTATCGTTTTGAGTCTCCCACTCTCTGGCTCTCTGTGGACAAGATTGTTGATGAATTGGATATTGCGATTGAGGAATAGGTGAACCTGATTTGGATAAGCGAATCAAGCTCTGCTTCTGACGACTCTGATGGTGGAGATGATCATGCGCCTGCGCTTGAACCTTTTGCAGCTGCTCTTCAAGAACTCTATGGTTCTGACTCTGAATCAGCACCAGATCATCACACCGATTCAAAGTATCCTGCAAACCTGGAGGACTTGCTGTTTGAGGAAGAAATAGAGGAATGAGTGTGATCTTGTTGTCTAGTCTTTTGAGTTTCGTTTCGTCTTTGGTAATTTGTTTTTTGGATGCTTGAACTTAGGGGGAGATTATTTTTCGTTGTATTGCTCTCAGGGAGAGCTCGGATTGCCTTGGTTTAGCCGTGTTGACTCTGTTAGATTTTTATCGGTGTGTGTTTTGTTTGTCTAGTCTCTGGTGTGTTGGGTTGTTATCTGTTTTGCAGGTTTGTGCAATCGTCAATATCTGACTTAGGGGGAGATTGTTGGATGATTTCAAGTCAGAATTAACGTTCTGGACCGTTGCTAATTTGGAGGATTGCAAAAGAGCAAATTAAGGGATAACGAAGAAAGTTTCATTCTCTGGACCAACGGCTCTTTGTCAAAGCTATATATATTGGTGTTGTGTCAATGTAGAATGATACTTTTGTAAGTGGAAGCGGTATAGGGCTGGGTTACAAAAGGGCGTGTTGCTGCAGAGAGGTAGAGGGTCTCTGCATCAGGATCGAATCTGTGATTCGAGGAGCTATTTTCTGGTTTTCTTCTTACTTGGTTGTATTTGGTTCTTTTTTGTCTTATACTGAAAATTTAAACAAAGGGTCTCCCAGGCTATATTCTGGGACGTGGAAGTAAACCATTGCACTTGGGCTAACCACATTAAAAATGCCTCGTGTTCTTCATTTACTGCACCTTCTTCTTTGCTTTCTGCAGTTTCTTGGAGAGAAGTGTTGTCTTCTCAATTCGTATTCTCATCATACTGATTGGGCTTTTGCCCTATCTCAAAGACAACCTCCTCTTTTGTTTTGGTCTCTTGATATTTTCTCAATTGGGGCCCATTCTCCTTTTCGGCCCATTTTCTTTGTTCGGTTCCTAAAGACTCGATCAGAAGCATCTGAAAAGTTCTCTTCTGTTCGATCTCTTCTTCCTTCTTCCTCTTCTCTGCTTGACCTAATTCGCTCGTCCAGAACCCTTTTAAAGAGCCTCCATAGTGGGTTGGAGGTAAATATCGTCCATAGATTTTTAACCAAACACTAAACTTTTTTTTAATGTACTTTTCTAAAAATTTAAACGAGAAGCTGCTTCTGCAAATCTAGCCCATTATGCGATGTTACTAGAAAATGTGGTCTCCCTGAAGTTACGAGGAAATACTGAAATAGTCAATGGCTTTTGACTTCAAACTAAGAGAGGAAAGAAAGGGCTTGACTCCTGGATTGGCCTTGGGCCTTACCAAACTTTGAAATGGGCTTGAACCCTGAAACTATGGCTGATTGGGCTTTTGCAGCCCTAACCTCAACAAGCTTGAGCTTGGCCTCTTTAGTAAAAAACAGAGTACACAAACTCGTAGTGGGCGGCAAAGATGGCCACAGGATTAGCAACCAAAAGATAAGAGTTTGGCCATGGCGCAAAAGCCATCAAAAAAATCACTCGTTGCCTTGTTTGATAACTAGCCCTCTAAAAACGGATGACACTTTCTGGATAGAATTCAGAAAGTTACATCCTTTTGCTCCTCATCTTTCTTTCCATGGCGGCAACCATCAAACTAGTACTTCCTCCACCACAACAATCCACTCCAGGTAAACAAACCCTTCACCCTGCTTCTCCATGGATCTCCTGCAAACCCATTTCCCATGGCGGCCATTCGTCACTCGGCATTACCAGTTCCCCTCACTTTACCAGCAGGCCGCCACTCTCAGCCTCCATTTCGTTCGACCCATCCAGGAACTTCGACCTCACTTTATTTGACGATGATCAAGGTAATAACAACCAATTCATCCCAATAACTCACCCAACACGAACTGTATCGTCAGAGCGCGTAATTTGACTCCGCTTTTTCTCGACAGATGCGTCGGATGTAGCGCCGCAGCCGATGCCGCCGAGCCAGGGGAGGTACGAGGTTGTCATCGACAATGGCATCATTGGCAGCCTCGATTTGTCTCCGTTTCGCGATGCTATGCCTGCGGGCATCATTAAAGCTTCCGATTCCCCTGCCTCAGGTAACGAAAGAAAGGGGGGGGGGGGGGGAAAACAGAGTCCCCTGAATTTGATGCCTCGAGTTTTTTTTTAATGCTAAAATTATGGGTTTTGATTAGCGGATGACGCGAAGCAATTGTTGGAACGAAGCGTGGGATTTACGATAAACTATACGAGGGAGGACCCACGGGATCCTCGAGAGCTGTCGGAATTTCCAGACGTGAGGCTCTGGTTCGTGAGGCTGGATGCAGCTTATCCATGGCTGCCTGTGGTGCTTGACTGGAGAGCAGGGGAACTCGCTCGTTACGCCGCCATGATGGTCCCTCATCAGGTTAATACAAACAAACAAACCCACTTCGGCTAAGATCCGATCTTTCTGATTAGATACTCATGTTTAGAGAGTTCGTTGCGAGAATTGATGTTTTTGGTTATGTGGGGTTGCAGATGAACATGAAGATGGGAGTTGTGTTCAATCCGGAGGCGTTGGAGTTGTTCGTGATGAAGAAAGTGTTCGTGGTGTATTCTTGGCTGAAGGAGCAGAATGTTAGCAAGGCGAGGTTGAAGACAGGTGATATGGCTAGAATGCTTGGGTTTGGGATTGGAAATGAGCTTTTTGACTTGATTGATAGAAAGTGAAAAAAACTATTTCTGAATTGTTTTCATAATTCCACATATGTGTAAAGAGTAGTTTATTTATAGATGATTGTTTGTCTCGAATTAACCATCACGTTCATCCAGCGACAATAAAATTGCTTATTTTAGGGTTTTTGTTTACATTATTCTCTTGGCCTTGTTTTGTGATTATCGTTTGCAAGTTGATATATTTTTTAATTTATATAATGGTAAAATAGTTGCAAGGTGCTATTGCTATTGCATACCTTTAAATGAATTATAATGAGCTTTGTTTCTTAATTTCTCCGGTGTAAAAATAAAATTTGATGGTATTTTAATTGATATAGTTATATTTTGAGTATAGTCACACGATATAGTTATTGAGATGGTATGACTGAAAGTAAATCGAATGATCAAAACATAAGTTAGCAATATATAAAACAAGGTTCAAAAAGGCGCTAGGCGTAAGGCGGGCGTTGAGACTTTGCCTAGCTCGCCTAGGCGTAGACTAAGTGTGCCTAGGCGTTGGAAGAAAAATAGTTATTCGCACTACATGATGAATGAAATAATATCTACAATACTTCCTCACTTCAGTTAAAATGATTAATAACTTACTCAACACTTAATGACAAGAACATAGCTCACGAATTCATAGAATCATAGCTCAATAGCTCACAAAGTTCTTCAGCTATCGAAAATATTGATATTGAAAATTAATTTCGTAGTTGACGTTAATTTTCTCCTATAATATTGACATCCTAGCTCCATCTATCAATGTTTGGGAGAGACTTATATGTCGCCTTACTTCATTGATGTGTTCACGTATCTAATTAGGCGCAAAACCCCAACGCGAGACGTTGTGTCATTGCCTTGCGCCTAGGCGTGTCTAAGCGTAAGATTAATCGTGTCTTTTTGAACCATAATAGTACTTCTTTCATGCGGATCAATACCATATTGTAATTCCAGTATAGAAAATCTCATTATTTGTGATTGACAATGCGTTACATATTTTCTTTCTAGCATTAAACTAACTATATGATAAGTCTCAAAGGCATGACCGAACAACAAGGTTACATAACTGATGATAACCTAACGTGGTTGTTTGTGTGCAGTTAAACTCGGCTAACAGAGTCTGTAAACAAATCGTAATCGACAAAGATATATCGTTTGGTTGCAGCGACATGATCTTTTGATTTTATATGATCTTTTAAAGAATTCACGGATAGAATTTGGTGCAGGAAAAACTAAATCTGTAGCAGAAGCTGCTCGCTAAGAAGAACAATGTAAAAAATACGGACAAACTTCTCCCTATCAGAAGCAACATACTAGAATTTGATACCCTTTAACACACACGAAATAACCAAACTACTGCTCTGGAGGGAGGTGAAAAAAATAGATATATCGCTTCTTCTTCTTTACATTGTTCCTTCTATTTTACCTAAACACATCGTCTCCTTTGATTCAGTGTAACTATAATAGATTTTTAACTTTCACCAATATCTCACAAAGAGAACAAAACTAAGCAATGCATTAGACATTGATTGGGTTGCCAAGTATAACTACTTTCTCCATAAGTTGCTAGCTTATATGCATGTGCCTTGTGTGAAACGGTTGCATTTCACAACTTATATGTGTTTTTGTTATTATGATAACCTTGCGGTCCAACTACGACTCATTGTTAGCCATTCGAATGGGCTGTTTGGCCTGACCACCAACGACCTAGTGTTAGCAGACGGATCCAAAAAATTCCTGGCCTTGGACGTTCTCGGGTACAGCAGATCCATGTTCGAACTCAGCCCATAGTGCGCATGATCAAAAGCAGGCTGGAAAAACATAGACCCTGTGGATGTTTCAACCTGCAGCAAGATGGAAAATCGTCATTAGCAACTTTTACAACAGCATGACCGATTTCTGAACTACATGTCGCCATTAAACCGATGAGAAAGCATAAAAGAGATACACAGGATAGATAAGAGAGATACTGCGGCAGCCATGTCTCTGTTGTTTCGAGGAGGTTCTGTATGTACAGCTTACCAAAGGTCGGAAAAGGGTCATCGCCGAAACTAATGTCAGAATCTTTCAGTTAATTGGAGAACGGAGGCGAACCAGCCAACCATGAGGGGAATCGTGCTCAGAATCATCACCCTTTCTGTTGGACTGGTGGCGGGGAAGGAAAGAACGGAGATGGCATGTAGCTCCACTGGGCCCCGAGCAGCTTCCTGGATCCTGAACCGATATGCCAGACAAAAATATCGCCGGGATGGAAAATATAGCCAATATATCGTAACATATCGTTTTGTTTACGCATACCATGACTTCTCCCCTAGCCCTAAAGCTGGGAAGCTGTAGAAACGTCTAGACGAAAGGGAAACGTAAGGGAGAAATGCTGAAACGCGAAATGTATCAAGTACTTAAAACCAAAGTGGAAACGTGATATGTTGAAATTGACGAGATATCACGATATTATGATATTTTTTTATATATTGTTTTCCGACAATATTTTAACGAGAAAAAGTCCTACATGCAGACACCACTACTGTTCAGAGTACCATAAGTTGCAAGCGATGCTGCAAATCCTTTCATTGGAAAACCACCATGGGCAATGTTTGCTGCAATTCTCCTGAATAAATTACAACCTTGAAGCTATTTTGAATGATGCCGTTAGATTTTGAAAGTATGTTGTCGTATCATCTTTAGTAAATTTTCTTTGACTTTGTCTTACTGAGGTGTTATTTTGGGAGAGCTCCTGGATAGTTTATTGATGTACTTTCTATCTATCTTGTCTTTACTTGGGGGAAATGAAGTTTTGTTGAAAGTGAAAGTAAACCGTGTGAGATTTTACTACAAAATGAACAATTCTTCTTGGAGATATGTTACATGTATTCATTCCCACATTAAGTAACATGATAAGTCAAATTGGCATTAATTTGAAATTTTAGGACCAAATATCTCGATTACAACCTATAATTATAAATCAATTTTAAGTGATCATGGCCATTGAAGTGCTCGAGTTGTTATAGTACCATGTAGTGACATTAAATATTGTTCTAAATTTTTAAAAATATAACTTGTAAATTTGCATGCTCTTACGAACAAGATTCGACTGTTAGAGAAAAGGTGGTTCTGGATGATTAGACTTATATCTTACGAATAAATACGACCTATGTCATCTCCCAATGTTTTTATTTTCCAAGGAAACCATCTTACCACCTTCCTTCTGCACAAGGAGAAGAAATAGTTGGCAGCGAGCATTTAAACCGCAATGAATATTGATACAAAGTGATATATTGCTTCGTCTGTTATTTCTAAGCATATCGCTTTGCATAATCTAATATAGCCACAAGGATATATATAGTTTACACCAATATCTCATAAAATGATATTATGAAGAAAAAAAATGCAATGCATTTGACTTGGA
Organism: Linum trigynum; assembly: GCA_964030455.1. NCBI lineage: Eukaryota > Viridiplantae > Streptophyta > Magnoliopsida > Malpighiales > Linaceae > Linum > Linum trigynum. The sequence goes on along the minus strand of OZ034814.1, from coordinate 3,663,593 downwards.
TTGGATTGCCAAGTACAATTTCTTTCTCTACTAAATTACTATTTATATGCAACAAAATCATGTGTTTTTTATGAACCAACGTGACTAAGTTAAATTTCACAACTCAAATATGTGTTCCATACAATGATAGTACTGGAGTTGTGATAGTTGTTAAAGATCATACAAAATAACACTAACTTACACCTAGTCGTTGGTTCATGGCATGTAACACACTTTTGATGTTACTTTATTGCGGATTTAGCTTAACCATGGATGGCTAATTCATTTCAAATCTAGGAGCAACACATTATGTGCAACTATTTTTCATAAAATGTAGTGGATTATATCTCAGCTGGTTTAATATATATTTTTTTTTTAATTGAGAGATATTTTACCACAGAATGCCATGATGGTAGAACTTGATACAGAAGAATATACGTAGAAATATAACATGGTGTACATTGCTGGTTTTTATGGTGGTAGAAAATATTAACCACCATATACCATCTTTTAACATGGTCTACCATCATCATCTACCACTATTGGTAGAGGTCACAATAATTGGCACCTTTTTTTTATGAAATTATAGAGTGTTTGACATCATTTTCTAAGTCATAATGAACATGTTTTATCTGTCACATTTGTTCAATATTTCGAGTTAAAACGAAGCTGATAAGAGAGGGTAAACCATGTTGATGAGTAGTAAAAGAATCTCAAAATATATTAAAAGTTGAAACTAGAAAAACCAATTTCTTTTGTACAAATTTCTTAGAATTTAAGTTAAGAAAATATACAAATCGATTAAAACAAGTAGGAGAATTAAAAAAAATCTTTTAATATCAACCGTCATATATGAGCCCACTTAAAATTAAGGGGATATAGTTGAGGCACAGACACATAACTATAGGTTATGCATTTGATCCTAAGCAATTTCTTAATATGTAAAAGGTTTAATATACTTGTATAATCCAAAAATTTCACGGTTGTGCCAATAATATCCAAATTTCCCGGAATACCACTTATATTCATGTTTTAAAGTTGTTCTTTGCCAAATCTATCCATTTACCAATATATTTTTGGTTAAATACACTTGTATATCCAAAAACACGTTAAAGAATGTGAGGAACTGGATATAAGTGGTATTTCGGGAAATTTGGATATTATTGGCACAACCGTGAAAGTTTTAGATATACAAGTGTATTTAACCTATGTAAAATTATGAAATTGTTTGTGATGGTAAATAAATACATAAAAATCATATTGAAAACAAATAGAGGACACCATGATTTAAGTTATAATAACGATTATTATGTCGGCAAGAATTTTTTAGAAATTGCATTTTTTTTAATATATTTTTGGGGCGAAATTGAGAAAATAAAGACCATAACTTTTTAGTTTTTGTTTGATACAGTTGGAAACAAGGAAAAGCCAACGTGGTTCATCAACGATCGCATGACTGCCGACGGGCTTAACGAGCACGCAGCTACACACCTAGAAAGAGACTCCTACATGGAAATGAGATTGTTCGTAGCCCCATAAGTTGCGAACGAGCTGCGAATCCTTTCACAGCAAGGAAAAAGATCATGTCAATGGCTGCTGTGGTCGCTCCTTCGTCTTCGTCTTCCTCTTCTCATCTTCGCCAAGCTCTGCCACGAAAGAGCCCTCCACTCTCTCGCAATTTCCATCTCCCTCAGTCATTTCGCCCCCGCCGCCTGCTTGCCTCCACCACAATTCGCGCCGTCGCCGTCGAACAGGTGTGCTTGATACTGTTTACCCACCTCGTTTTCACTTCAAAGTCCGAAACTTTTCTCAATTGGGTTCTTCAATTTCTGTTACACAGTTGGAATTGTATATTGTTTGGAATGTCTGGAGTTGGTGGTACTGAAGTTGGCGAAAGGTTCGTTGCTACGTTGTTCAATTCATTCGTGAATTGAAGATGTTGAATGAGCCCTCTAATTGGATGCTGTTTGATCATCGATTGTTTGCAAAATTCACGACTCTCAAATCTCGATTTGGGATCTTAAGGCTTATGTTTCAAGATTGTTTACACAATTGCTGATGACTACTAAGCAGGGAATGCAATTTTCTCATTTCTTGTGTGAATAGGATAGGGGCTGGATATATAGTCATTTTAGAATATGATGAAGTAGCAGTTGGACCCTGAAGGATGCTGTGTGTTTGTTTTGTTTGATTGTTTGCTGGGATAAAGTAAGAACTTCTGGATTTGCAGGAATCAAGAGCACAACTTGGTCCGAATGAGTATGTTGAAATATTCGCCTGCCCAGTGTGTTATGAACCTCTGATAAGAAAAGGCCCTTCTGGTTTTAACTTGTAAGTGGATGGACTATCATACTATATAGACACTTGTTTCTACTGTCTGTTCATCATCGTGGGTGCTGAATCGCAAATAAATTCAGGGCAGCAATCTACCGTTCGGGCTTCAAGTGTGCAAACTGCAACAAAACGTATTCTAGCAAGGACAACTACCTTGATCTTACGGTTACTGCTGGAATGAAGAGTTACACTGAAGCCATGCCAATGGGGACTGAGCTTTTCAGGTGAGCATAAACAGTTACTCACAATCAAATGGTAGATACATCATAGATGCATATAGTATTTATGCTTTCAAAAAAATTGTATGAGAAGGGACTTCATAAGTAAGCCTCATGGTCTGACAATCATGAAGCCATTCTGCCACATTTGGATTTCTTGGAACTGAAAGGATTCTCAGGAGTGGGGTTGTGAAATGTTCAGTTTTGGTCTGTTTCCTATAATATGAAAGACTTCTTTGTTGAATATCGGGCTGGCGATCATGTAAGACTTCTATCCTATAAATGAATGTTTCCCCCTTGGTTGTTGTCATGTTTGCAGGAGTCCCCTTGTTTCATTCTTGTATGAGCGAGGGTGGCGTCAAAGTTTTGACAGAAGTGGGTTTCCTGGTCCAGATGAAGAGGTTTGTCTGATCTTCTTAGTTCAACTTGCTCCTTGATCATCACTAGCTCTAGTGAAAGAAAATGTATTGACATTCAGTTTTGGATGTCTCTTTATGAAAACCGTGTATTGAAGCGCATTCATTTCACGATTACTTTTCGGCAATGCAGTTCAAAATGGCTCAGGAGTACTTCAAACCAGCAGAAGGTGGCCTTCTAGTTGATGTCAGCTGTGGCAGTGGTTTGTTTTCCAGGAAGTTTGCCAAATCTGGGACCTATTCTAAAGTTGTTGCACTTGATTTTTCTGAAAACATGCTCCGCCAGAGTTATGATTTCATAAAGGCAGAAGGCACTATCTCAGATGCGTAAGGTTCCCTGGCCTTGCTTAGACAGCTCGATCGTCCAAATTTGTTCTTATCAAGTGAACGCCAAGTGTTTTGAAATGTGCAGAAATCTGGCGTTGGTGAGAGCAGATGTTTCAAGGCTCCCATTCGCCTCAGGTTCAGTCGATGCTGTTCACGCCGGTGCTGCCTTGCATTGCTGGCCAGCTCCTTCCAATGCTGTAAGGCTATCCTACCATTCTCCGACTGACTTAATACGCCCCTGAGGGGTGTATGTTATCAAAGTCACGCAGCTAACGACTCAATCAAAGAATCGATTGAGCTCGAATCAAGAACAAAGCGCTCTTAATACGATCTTGGATAAAACGGAACCAAAAGGACAAATCCACACCTGGGGATAGCTCGATTGGTATAAAAGGTAGATGCCCGACCACGATTGAAGTGACTATTCAATCGATACAAGAGCTCACGAGCTTGGAATCCACCAAACTCAACACAAGTCGCAACTTGCACAAAAACCAAAAGGTTCTCAATTCGATTAATCAAAGTCTTAGTTTTTACAACGTAAATAGAACGGTATTTAAAGGAAAATAAAACCTAATACAATCATAGTATAACTAGGAAACAATTAAGGTAAAATTCTACACTAAAAAGGACACAAAATTCGGGTTTAAACTTCCTCTTTCAAGCGCAAGTAAGCTGCCAGCAACAGTCAAAAGGCAGCTTTCGTACTAACTTCGCGCCTTTCGTTCAAGGCCTTCCCGAACTCCAATCTTTCATCCGATTCCTTCCCTTGGTAGATAAACATACCTAGTTTCATGTTGTGGAAGACTTTGGACTTGAATCAGATCCATACTCCTCGAATTGAGCTCCAAAGTAGGCTTCACAGAGCAGTTTTCTGCCTTAGCCATTTTCTGGCAGTTTTCTAGTTTTGAGGTAGCAACTTTGAGGCCTTGGAAAACAACCTTAATGACATCATCTGGATCCACCAAGCATACCATTGGAAAGATGGTAACTTTATCTGCAAAACAAACCCTTAAAATAGAATTTCCACCAAGCCAATTGAGAGAACCATGCCTCCAAAGTATGTACCCTGAACACGGATTTTGACTTAGCCAAATTCTGCCTTTCTTCTTCCCAACTTTGGTAGCTTCTTTGTCAAGTAATTCTGACGTGAATTGTGGGCAATTTGGGATCATATCATGACTTTATGCTGCAAGTTCTGAAATCTCTCATTTCTACTTCAGACCTCCTGTAACGATATTGCAGCCTGACAATATGCTACCAAAATGTTCTCCTGAAGCATTTTTTTCTTGAGATTTGCAGATTTCTGAAATATGTCGTGTATTGAGAAGCGGCGGAGTCTTTGTTGGAACCACTTTTCTTCGTTATACTTCTTCGACACCAGTAATAGCACGTCCTCTCAGACAGGTAGATCAGTTCATTCACATATGACATATCTGTTCTCAATTTCATAATGATCAGTGATTCAACAAATATGATGAAAAGAATTGTGAATGCTTGATATATAAATCGAGATTAAGTGCATCACGAACTGTATAGTGTATACTAGTTCTAACACCAATGATGTATGCCTTTGACTAAACTAAGTTATTACGCATCCATTGCAGCAATTTCTGGCAAGGTACAATTACTTCATAGAAGAGGAAATCGAGGACTTGTGCAAGTCCTGTGGTCTTACAAACTACACCATGAAAGTTCAACGATCGTTCATCATGTTCTCAGCTCAGAAACCTTGATAAGCAGGTTTAGGTGCAATCCCATACACCATTCTCTGTAAGTTGCCTTATTGTATATCAATTCACTGTATAGACATCTCAAACGAACAAAGCCCGGAACAGACTATCCCTGAAGACATACACAGACATCATAACTGTATAATTACCATTAATCAAAGTTTGCAACTTTGTCACACCATGTCACTAGATGGTTCCTCAGAATAACAGGATTAGTTTACTACTCCACAGATTAACAACATTATCATTGATCATGGGGGTTGCAAAAGGCCATTGACACCAGCCTTCTGCAACAAACCAAATGTCAGAGGGGTGAGAAATAATCATTCTAATCATATGTCTCCAGCACCGGCCAGAAACCGGTGGGCGGCTTAGCAATACCAAAAACTTTCAACCCAAGAATCAATTTGAGAAACCATGTTTGCAGGCCTCTTCATTATATGTTTTATAATCTATGCATTCAACTGCATACTGTTCTTCCTTTTTTCTTTTATCTTTCACACTCTTGTGGTTGAGATTCATCAGTAAAAACATGTTCTTGGAATTGAGATTGCTGCAAATTCACATTGACATGAGCTCCTCCCCACATGATGCGTGGGGAAGGGAGAGGAGGGGCACATGACCTTAGCCTTTAAAAAAATTGCAGAGCTGCTGCAGAAATATAACAAATAGGCCATATGAGAGAAATGGGGCTGAGAGCCCTATAAATATACTTTGTTTTCTGACACAGAGCAAAGTGGTGGGTATGGAGAAGTAAAAGAAAAGAGCCCACGTATGGCCATGAGTGAAAGGAGTTTTGGATCCCCTCGTGCGGCTCAACAAGCTGACTCATCTCTCTCAAGCTCCATGTTTGTTCTCTTCTGCAGAAAGAAAAAAAAAATGACCCACCAACTGGTTTTCTTTAGGTTTTGTTTTTTGTTTATGGATCTTTGACTGTTGACCAGAACGATGCAGAAGAAAATGGAACATTACAGTTCACAAAAGGAGGAATATTTGGCGAGCCCAAGGCACCACCACTACTACTAGTACTACCACCATCACCCTCTTTTCTACTCTCTCCTTGGCTTTGGCTTTGGCTTTGGCTTTAGTTTAGCCCTTCTCAGTTTTTTATCTTTTGTGGTAAAATTTTGGAACTCTGAAAGTTTTGAGTGTGGCAGTCTGAAGCTGCTGCAGGTGGTAGGCATTGGATCCTTTGCACGTGACCTTCTTCTTCTTATCATCATCATCCTCCCCCTCATGTGTTAGAGAAACTGATAATTAGGATGGGCGTTCGTCGGATTTGGTCTGATTATTAACACCATCATCAAGTTGTAATCATTTCGTCTGGAATCAAATTAGACCAATATACGAGTTGAAAAGAGGAGATGCAATACCAGAGCTTCTCAAGTGGTCATCTGGTTTAGGCATATTCTCTTCTAAACACTTTGAGTTTCGAAACTTTGATGGAATTCGATGTATTAATGTTGGTATGATCGCACCAGATGGTCCTTTTTTGCTTAATTTTGTAAAAGAACTTATAGTTAGGGTTGCATTGGGTGGTTTCAAGGTATAATTACAACCCTATCAAGTTGCAATTATTTATTTTAGAATCAAATTAGACCGATAGAGCTTAGTGTGTGATTATAAATTTGCTTGTTGAACAAATAAGAACATCTCTGAAACAAGATCAAATATATCGTCTCATGTTTTATGTCTATATGACAATACTTGATACGATCAAGGTGTGCTTAAATGTGTCCAACAACAAACTCAGCTCAACCTCATTCCATAGCTCAACAATCAAATGAACATGGAGAGTGAAGGTGCAAAGGTAACTGTGATTTTTGGAAGGGAAGGCCATTCCCACAGTTCATTTGTGTAGTGCTTTTACATGGCATGTGGGGTGGGTGGGCATTATTATTAACTTATTACCATGATGAAACTGAACTCTCTCCCTCTGTTTAACTATTTCTTTACTTTGAGATATTTCTTGGGCTTTGGGTGTAAAAACTGGATTGTCTCTGATGATGATTCACAGGCAGTGCTGGCCTTTGTAGACTTTAGAAAGGCGGAAAGTGGAAAGGAGAATGGAAAAGGGGAGGAAAGTGAAAATCTTGAGAGAGAAAGAAATACTTCGTGTTGTGTATCAATTGGCAATTCTACACGTTCGACCTTATTTCTCTTTCTTTTTTTTCTCTAACCTAATATATCAATTTGTTCATGGTTTATTTGACGATTATTGATTACTCATAGCCAAAACAACCATGTTTTATCATTGAGTTCAGTGGCGGAGGCAGCATTTCAAACCACCCATGTTCTCTTTTCATAAGTTAAATATATAAGTATCTAATAAAAAATTGTTTAATAAAAAATAATTATATCCAAATAATTAATTCATTAATTAAAAATAACCGATTATAATATCATACTTTTCGGAAACAACTACAAAGAAATTTCATATAGTGAAAGAAACGCAAAAACATTAGTTGTATACACTATTATCTAAGTCTCTTTCAATGTATCTGACTAAACAAGTATTAGCAAACTGGTCGCCAAATCGACTTGGAAATTTGTTCTTAATATAACTCAAAGCTGAAAAATGCTCTTTTTACACTTGCGGTTGTAATTGGTAGATCAAAACTAGTGGGATTGTCGTTGTCCCTAGACAATTTTAGGGTTGTTGGGGAAAGATCGAATAGGCATAGAAGAAAATAGACTCGATTAGGTCTTTATTGCAATTGAAATTTCGTTTATTGTATAACAAATTAATTTTATGTCAATTTTGGACAAGTAATGAGTTGTGTTATAGTTAGAGCTGGCAATTTGGTCCATGACTGTTTGGTTTTACCCGAAACCGGACCATATAACCCGGACCGGGACCGGACTGGGACCGGATAGCAAACAATCCAATCTCATATTTGGGCTTAGATTTGAGGTAAAAAACCCGGATAAAGACTGGATAGACCCCCAACACCTAAAATCAAGATAAAATTGGGACCGGACCGGGTCAAGACCGGACCAGATCAAGATCGGAGTGTATCCAATCCAATCTTTGGTCCTTATATTCCCGAAAAGACCGGACTGGGACCGGATCAATTTGGTCCAATTTAACCGGACCGGGCTGTATAGCCACCCCTAGTTATAGTGACAAAGTACTCTAATACTACCTATACGTGTTGTGTTCCGTCACCAATATAAATATATATGGCGTATTTTTGTTCTACCGAAATTTACCCCTGTCCTAGAACAAGGCCAAAAGACCCTGCCTTCGCCACTGATTGAGTTGCTTCTTTTTTAAACTCGAATAAACATCATGTTTCATACCGATTTTCTACTTCTGGATCAAGAGAGGAGGGTCGAGTTAGTAAGATTTAGACCAACAAAAATGCACGAGCATTGTGGAAGAACGAGAAGAAAAGAGAGTTGGTAATTGGTTAAGTCGTCTGAGAAGAAGACATGTAAAATGCAAGTCCATAACTGTAGAATTGGTTACATTTTTCAGTTTAAGGTGATGATGAGAAGATATTTATCTTCAAAAGCAGAGATAATTTGGTCTTTATAAGTGAGCAAGGTATATGTTAAGGTTTCATTTGGCTCTTGATCTCTGCCGTACTAAAATACTTGATGATTCTGACTATCCAGCCAAATGACACGTCATGTATACCCTATATTTTTCAGTCTTCACCTGATATTCACTATCAAGATTCGTTACCTCCATTACGTATTGGTCTTTTTCACGTGTGTGGCTTGCTTAGTCATTTTGTCCAGTATTACACTCAGCATTTGACACAATCCAGTTGTGTTAACTAGTAACTATTTTTTTGGGTAATGGTGACATAATATCATCATTAACTTTTAGAAGAAACACGAAGGAGTGTAAATCAATAACTTGCTTTGCTTGTGACCCACAACAGCCACGTCCAATAGTTCAAACTATTATTCAATGTTGTCAGAACCGAACCGGAGCATGACCCGGTAATGCGAACGACTCGCACTTTAGTGGTCCAACCGGCATTAGACCGTTTAAAACCCGTTAAAGAACCGGTACCTAATAAACGTTATCAGTATAAATAGTGGACATTTCTTAATCAAAGCTCATCTCTTTCCTTCGAAATTGTGAAATGGAAATAAGGATTCAGTTTAAGAGGCCGACGTTTTTGGTTTATTTCAATTTTCAATTTTCTGCAATTTTTTTTAATTAAATTTAGTGGCTGAGTGGCAAAAACCGGACGAGCGGCTCAATCGGCTCGAACAGTTAACCGCCTCGGCCGCTCTTCAATCGCTACATAAAACCGGAGCGGCTTTTAGACTGTTACGAGCCGGTTTTGTGACCGGATGATGGTTTTACCGGTCGGGCCGAGCGGCTCGGCTCGGCTTTAATAATATAACACTGATTATTATCCTTATCCCAATCTAGCGCGTTCGCCACGATTATACTTAATGTACATACAAAGTGTGACGTTTATATGAACCGATCTTGTTAAATTTCCTTTTGTGTTTTGATCATCATTAGATCAACACACTGGACTACCACACACATTAATCCAATCAACTGAAGACATGTACGAGGCGATCTAACGGTATCAGTCTGTGCAACATCTGCCTCGCAACCTTTGGTCTCTACCAATCCAAATGACAAAGGAAAAGAACGGTTTTCAATTTTCATGGGTAAACTCGAAGTTCCACAAACCCTAATAAACAAATATCCCCAGGGTGCAGGTACCAAAGAGAGGTGGGAGGACAAGAATTGGGAAGTTGGTCACATGAACTGGACCGCAACAAATTAGGAAACAAAGTCTCTCTCTGTAGCCTCAAACCCCTAGAAAATTTGGCATTTTATATATAACATCAGGGAGGGGTTACGGTGCTAATTGTACAATAGTTAGCACCGTCCTAACCAAGGGAAAAACTACTACTAGTTTGAATTAGTAGTGATTTAGCTTAGATATTGTATTGATTTTATAATAATCCGTAGTGATTTTTGCTAGTTATCACGGTGCTAACTCCTATAAGGGTTAGCACCTAATCCCATCCCAGAACATCAAGTTAAGTACTAGTTGTTAAAAATGGGTCTGGATGGGAATTTTTCAACGAAAGCATGATTAGATGAGACCATTATAATGCTTTTTTTCCAGCTTATCTCTTCCTGGTTTCTTGGTGAACCTGTTTTTCTTTTTTTTTCTTTTTTTTTTTTTTTACCAAAAGAAGAGCCAGTTGTCCTTGTATTAGGGGCATGCTTCCCTCCATAATTGATGTCAAAAAATTTTCTTTAACATTAAGAAACCCCAATGGATGTCTACTAGCTACCAATAACTAGTCTTGGTTTTTCCATTTTGGTAGATTACCTAGCTAGGTCTTAGTTTCATGTTGAAAACAACTAGGGGGTTTTCCTTGTATCATTTCTCTAATTACTAATTAGGTGACTTATGCGATGTTGTATCTAATTCCAATGGAAAAATTTGTGACCGTAGGATTGGCTCGTTGTCCATACTAAAACATGCTTGTCGCTCTTGAACCAATGAAGCCCTCTGATTTTCGTGTTGTTGTTCTTTTGAATTGCATTAATCTAGTTAAGTGCTACCCATCCAATCCACGTACGGTATCTCTAGCATGAAGGATATCTTAGATGGATTTTATCAAGGGGATCTTCACTCCTAGACGCCAAAATCTTGCAAGCTGACTAACTAGGTCGCCTACAAGCAAGCTCATGGTTCTCACCATCGAGACTCAATTAATTATCTTCTATCTCATTGTGCCACTCCCCTGTTCTTTTGCACATGATTTTCCGATGAGCATACCCTATTTAACACGAGAAGAAGGGGTGTTAGATCGTGTTGATTTTACAACATAATAGTCTTTTAACTTGATAAGTATGTAATACCAAAGACATAGTTTTTTCCACAACATTTAAACTTTAATTTTTGTCATTGCCCAATTCAATACTTAACTAACAATGGTTCTAATAGATGTTTCTTATTCCCCCTCAAATTTTGTTAAAAAGGAAACTATAATTCAAATGGGTGCTTAGTGAGTTGTGTTTGTCTATCTATTGTCACATTACAAACACCACATTTTCATTTTGTTGTCATGAAATGAGGAAAAGAATTATGGGCAACCTGTGGGATATTAGTGGAGTTGTTAGTTGATTAATTGCTGCCATGTTTTTTGAATGCTGACATTGCCAATGTTTTTTATTTTGATTCTTCTTTCAGTTTTTCCACCCAAAAAACCGGATTTCCTATGTATGTAGCTTTGTATTTGTGGCTTTTTTTGGCCAATCTCCCTTTTCAGTTTTTGTAGTGGGCTGTTGCTGTGCCTACAACAGACCAGATACCAAGTTCTTGGCCACTAATTAGAATATATGTCTGGTTTGCTGTCTGTCTTGTCTTTCTCATAATATGAGTGGTCCATTTTTTAGTCCCATGGGGTGAAAATCCATAGGCATCAAAAAGTGTGGGGTTTTTTTTATGGACATTTAGGAAGTTTTTTTCTTAAGTTGTTATTGAAGAAATGTTATATACAAGAGGTTCTTAACTATCTAGACAGGAAATGGGAGTTAAGTTATACAAATGTGGTATTTGTTTGACTTAAAAATTCCTCATCGAGGCAAATAGATATACTATGAAGTAAACAATGGTTCGTATGTAGGGGATCAAACGTTCAACATAGATAGAGGAGGAACTAAACATAAATGAGCAAGAGGATCGAGTGGCGTCCAACGAGACCCTATATTGAACCATCCTATATACTATGGTTGGTCCAAATGACAGAGTGAGCCCAGGAAATCTTGATCTCAACCATATGATTCTTATAAGATACTCTAGAAATTTTATTATCAATGTCACGAATCACTTGGTAATTTCGTTCAATCCAAAGATTGTCCGCATCATTGCATGTAGTAGTAGATGGACTAGTCGGAGATGTCATATGTCAAACCTGCTCTTGCTAAATCTTGAATGGTTGATGGGAAATGTCCATTGATACAAAGAAGCTAATACCACAACTAGCTCGCAAACTGATATCGTAAGATAAGATAGTCAGTTAATTCTTCTTCATTGCGGTCATTGTTGTAGTTCTAGGCATCATCGTTGAATAGTACCTCACTAGCCATCTTCCACAAACTCAAATTCGAAATAAAAAGACACTTTGCCTCTTCCTAGAATTAATAGTGTAAAATTTCCAAACACGAGATCTCTAAGACCATCAGTCTCTCCACATTGCAACCCAACACTGCACAAATTTTGCTCCGCTCGCCACTCTGAGTTCCTAATCCCACATCTTTGTGCAATTTACTAGGTTAGATGGTGGGTTGAAGGGAAATAGACATTTTCATGATACGTGATGTATGAGTCAAGAATGACATATTGGTTGATATTGTACAATATTACGCAGACATATTTGTTAAAACGTTAATTGCATAGCAAATCAACAACAAAAAGAATGTCATCTAACCTTTAGAGATGTTCCTTAAAAAATATACAATCTCCCCATAAGCAAAGGAAGGTGTTCACCATGATTCTCCAAAATCAATGTAAACACTAAGATCTGCATGGAACAATATTTGTTTTTATATGATAAAAATTAGAGACAATTTGGCATTGCAAAACACCCAAAACTTTTCAACCAACACTTTTGGGCCACCGATTCCATCCAGCCACAGGTTGGAACCAAATCAAAAGAAGGCAACAAACCATACGTACTTTTACTCTGAATTTCCAACCCCATGTTTTTTTAAAAACATGCCTCATCGACTTGTCCCAATCTCTGATTGCTCAAAGATTGACAATTACGAAAGAGATGATAGCAATTAGCAAGTGGCTACCAATCCATTGGTGAACCCTTAATCTCCAAAGTCCAAATTAACCTACCAAAAGGATTTGTAAAAAATCGGTTCTTTTCGTGTAGTTCAACTAAGATACGAGAGAATCTCATAAGAAAACAATGAAAAGAGTCACTGCCCATACAAATTTAACTATACTTATGTAGATCACTATGCATAAGGGCATGCAGCTACTTCAAGAAGTCCCCCTTAATTAACAAAAAAATATGTTAGAGAGCTCTTAAGCCAAGGAGATTGAGCAAAACTATGAGTTAAAAATACCAAAACTAGTACAAATTTTTTGAAGGAGGTGGTGGCAAATTGGCATACAATGGGAGACACATAAACAGCTCCCACGTTGCCCCTCATATCTATATTTTTTGCTTTAATTTCCTCTTTATTAAAATGGTCCAAATGCATATGTATATCTCTCTTCTTTGGTGGGTTGGGTTCAAAATCAAACATATATAACAACACTAGCAAGAGAGAGAGAGAGAGAGAGAGAGAGCCATTGCCCTATATTGAAAGGGGAGGAAATAAAATTGGGTTCTTTGTACTTTCCAATGAATAAATATATCCCATTTCCCTCTTGTGAACCTCCATAAATACTCTTTATCCTCCATGCCCTACACTCTCCTCTCCTCTCTGTCTTTGTTACTACACCAAACACCTCTTCCCCTTTGGTATAGTTTGACAACCATCATCATCTCTCAAAGGAGAGAAAGCTACCTAGCCAATTTCGAGAAGAAGCTTTCTTTGGATCATCATCATCATCAATCATGGTTAGTTCTCTTGTCTACTCTTTTGCTCTCTACCTCTATATAAACCACAATTCTAGGTGGGTTTGCTGAATTGAGGTTGAATTTTGGCACAGGGAATTCACCAGAAGCCTACATGGTTGGAATCACTGTACCACGAGAAGTTCTTTGCTCCCTGCCCGTACCACGAATCCGCCAAAAAGAACGAGAAGAACGTTTGCTGTCTCGACTGTTGCACCAGCATCTGTCCTCACTGCGTCCCCGCCCATCGCTCCCACAGATTGCTTCAAATTCGTCGATATGTTTACCATGAAGTCGTGAGACTCGAAGACCTGGAGAGACTCATGGACTGCTCGGGCGTTCAGGTTCGATACAATTCCATACCCAATTTTGATTGATTCTCTATAATCTATTCATCTATCTTCTTCATGGATGGCATATCCTAAACCTTGCGTTGATTTTGATCATGAATTTGCTATAGGCCTACACCATCAATAGTGCCAAAGTGGTGTTCATCAAGAAAAGGCCCCAAAACAGGCAATTCAAAGGGTCCGGGAATTATTGCACTTCATGTGATAGAAGCCTTCAAGAACCTTTCATTCATTGCTCCCTTAGCTGCAAGGTAACTTTCCTAGCTAGTTTCCACTTTCTCCTATTTCTAGTCAAAATTCTATTCATATTTCGGCTCTCAATCAATCTAAATTGCTAAAAGTATATAGACCATCAAGAATTGCGGCAACAAGATGGACTATCAAGAAAGTATAATCAACAATTTTCTCTATCAAATAAATTAAACAAATCGATAAACCCTTCTTGCTTTTCCTATCAACAAATTAAAATTTTTGATAAATTTATGATGGGATGATGATAAAAATATTGACCAACACGACGACCATCAGTCCAGACAGTACGTACAACTTTTTAGTAATTCGGATATTCGTATGTGTATAACAAATTATGTTCATACGATGAATTCATAGATTCGTTTCGACGATACGGTCATAGTAACAATTTGTGTATGCTTGTTTTTTACCAGGTGGATTTCGTGCTGAAACATTACAGGGACTTGAGTCCATTCCTAAAGAAGTGCAAGACGTTGGTCCTAGGACCGGACTTCTTGATTCCACAAGACGCCGACGACATGATGACAAACTCCGACGAGCCGATGAGCTGGTCGTCCGGCTCCGGTGGCGGCGGCTCCGGCTCGTCGTCGTCCTCCTCGGGGTCGGAAAACATGAGCAGCATGATGATGGTCCCTCCCCCGGCCTGTCCTCAAAAAATCGTACGCAAGAAACGGAGCGGGTTGATCTACGTCTGGTCGAGATCAACGTCGACGGCGACAAACTACGACGACGGTAAAGTCTCCGACGAGGACATGGCGACGAGCATGAGCCGGCGGAAAGGCGTCCCTCAACGATCTCCTTTGTGTTAACTTGTCGAACTTAGGGGAAGAGGAAATAACAAAACGAAGATTATGAGATTTTTTTTTTTACATTTTTAGTTTAATTTTTTTTCCCTGAGTTTTGACTGAATTAGTCCTTAATGAAATGTTTCTCTCTCTAGCTCTACTCTCTTTCTAGTTGAAATTTTGGGGGGGATTAATATTAATTAATCACTTGGTCGGGGGGTTTTGTCTTAATGGCATCACGTGGTTCCCAATTCCAAGTTATGGTTTTGTACATTTTTTTTTTCGAGAGTTATTCGCCTCTTTCTACATATAACAAATTCACCAGTTAATCGAATGAGCTTATCGAGGACTATTAAACTTGTACTATTTCGATTTTCGCCATATTTTCTCGTGCATTACATATTATCTTAGGTAATGGTTGTACTTGTCGACCATGGACGGTCTTATAGTATAATCTCGTAGAAAAGGTTTATCTATCTATCTATATTATATATTTTGGTAATTCAAAAAAAAATTCTTGCCACATAAGCATTTGGAGGATCCACAATTTGCCAAGTTGGATAACTTTTTTACAAACAAAAAATTAGTTATTAATGTATTTATGGAGCTACCTCTCTCTTCTTTAATATTTCCATTTCTTTTATCCAATTATTCTTTTTCATTTATCTATTTATTCTTTTTTGTCTTTAATAATAAGTTACATGTTGATAAACTTAACCAAACACACATAAATAATAAATTTTTTAAATAAACAAAATATAAATAAGAAAAAAGAGAGTGACATATATCACATTTATTTAAATAAAAATATTTGATTAAAACTTATGAAATAAATTTTCTACTCATTTTTACTAAAATTCAATGATAAGTTACATTTTGATGAAAAAATAGACAAACATACACATAAACAATTATGTTTTAATCGATTAAACCAAAATATATATGAAAAGAGAGAAAATAAACATTTGTCATTCAATTACCTTTGAAAAATAAACTAAATTACTTTATATTTTGTTGCAATGAAACACTCTCTTATTCGTACAATATATATCTATAAAATAAAACAGTATTATTTAGAAAAATACCAGAGTATAATCTTGATTGAGTAGTTACAGTTATTTATTTAAAAAAAAATTCTTATTCATTCAGATCATGTTCTACCTTAAATTCCTCAAATGAAGAGGAATCGCATGTGCAATAATTTGATAATGTGACCTAAGTTCACATTAATAATATTTGCTCTATATCATGTTGATTGACAAAGCTCTATTGAAGTTCTAAGTCGTATGCTAAGAAATTTTCTTTCAGGCTTGGAGTTATCTTCGACGATTATAAATCAAAATTTTCAAAATGACTTAAGTATGATTGTTGACGAACTTTGACTTCATACCCTAGGATGAGACACGAGATTCTTGAAAAATAATAGATGTGAAGGTTAGAAAAATCTTTGTACAGAATCTACGATAAACATCACGTTTCATCAACTACTAACATAGGCATTTACCAAATAAAGGTTGGCAATTTTTAGTAAGATCGTCAATTGGGATAAACATATTTATCCAGCAATCAAGTATCTTTATCCAATAATCTCAACTCTCAAAATTTGTTTTCAGTTCGTCTAGACTCGAGAAAAACGAATTAATATATGTTGTATAAGATAATAAGTTAATGCAAATAATCAAATGAAATACACTGATATTGTTCAAATGATAAGACATTTTAAATGCACTTAAAATATGTGTGTATTGGAGACACTCTTTATCAATTATTAATATATAAGTGATAAAATCTTTGGAAATTACACATTCAACCACCATGTTAAGACCAAAAATCCTCGATAGTGTGTGAGTGCCTTAGATTGAGATTCTAAGTCAACATGTAAACAATGACCACCGGTTGAGGTTTAGTATAAACTTCAAAAATTAACAATGGATACATATTATATAATATACTAAATTTAAGTGTCTGGATAAAAAAAAACAAACATCCAAAATGGAAATGAGTCTAGATTAGAGAATTTAGTCATCATGAGGGCTACAGTGTGTGTAAGTTTCAATATGGATGAATAAATCCAATAATGAAGTATCTTTACTAAGAATTTCTCACTAAAAAGTCGTAATTTTTACAACATTGGTCGAGAGTTCGTCCAAACTCAAGGATCATGAATGTGTATTGGATTTACAAAGGACCTAAAATCCCAATCCCTTTCGAGGGCTAAATACCTTTGATCACAACCATAGGTGCTAAAGTAGAATGAAAAAGAAGCCAAAAAAAGCAAAAAAGAACATAACCTCTGATAAGATGAACATAATAAAACAATATCGAGCTATGATCCCGTCATCCCTACCTTTTTATATTTTATATATCGAACAATAGACAACCCCAATGGTTCTATGGCGTTATGGGGGTAAAAGCGAGATCTCTAGATAATTTTGAGTGTAATATACACACACACACATATATATAGACATGTATATGTAATATCAAGGTATACTATACTTTTTATTTAACTCAAGATACGATAGAAGATAGGTATTACGAAGTATGTGCATAAATTAGAGGTTACAGAATTAGGGACTAGAGTTCACCTATTAGAGGTAGGGTATAGTATAATGCCCCAAAAAATCCGGTTAATTCGGGTCTAAATAGTAAAACTCAATGGTTGTATGGTAGTATGAACGGAAGAGTATAACGTACTCCTGGCGCACGCTAACTTGAACTATATATATGTGTGTGTGGTTTAGGTTGGCGTACGCTAAATATTAGTGTTTTGGTTGACAAATTTTGACATAAGTTCTAAATGGGACGTGACAGCGAGATAATTTATGGTTCGAAAACCGAAGCATCACAAGTGAGTGTGCTAAATATTGGAAATTTCAATATAGACATACTACAAAGCTAGTATATATAGAGTTTGAAGGTGGAGAGAGACCGGAAAATGTAGATGAAGAATCCAAGATATTCCTGCCTATTTTTTTAAATTGAAGACATATGGGTTTTGTAATTGTAGATGGGAGTTGAAATCTCATGAAAATTGGACCACTCTTTATAATGAGAAAGCTGGGTTAATGACAAAAATATTGTTTTTTTTTTAATTTACCACGAATATGGCCAGTTAAAAACTATTGACAAAGATATTGTGTTTTAGAGATAAGAATCGGCGGGGACACCTGAGACTCAGGCGCTGCCGCTTTAGCTTGGTTTTTGGACCGTTTTATTTAGTTGGCAGCGGCGGCGCTCAAGACTCAGGCGGTGGCGCTCGAGACTCAGGCGGTGGCGCCCGAGACTGAAGCGAGTAGGTGGGAAATCAAGACTCAGGCGGTGGCGCCCGAGACTGAGGCGAGTAGGTGGGAAATCATTGGCCACCCACCTTATAAAACCCAGACTATTTCGTTTCAGATTCACACCACAAAAAAAAATCGTCCAAAATAGAGGAGAGAGCTCTGGTTGCTGCTGCAAAAATGGCTAATAGGTAAGAGACACATTTATTTTTGTAATTATATTATTCAAATGCTATTATGATTGTGTTTAGTTTTTAATTAGTGAGTTTGTTTTTTTGTAGTGATTTTAGAAGATTTGAACTAGTTGTTCGGTGGAAATCGGAGAAAGTAGAGGATAATTTGGGCGTCAAATTCGTTGGTGGTAGTAGTTTTCAGTTGACAGTTCCATCCAGAGGCACATATCACAAACTTTGTGAGACTCTAATTCCGAGAATACGGCGCAGAGACGAAGCAGTAAAAGATAGTGATGTGATCACAGGTTTCACTTACCGTCTTCCAGAATGGCAGAATGATGTTTTATTTCATTATGTGTTACCTATTGTGGATGATGATAGCTTGGATGTGCTTTGGAATTTTATAGCACAAAATCCTTATTGTTTGGGTGCTGAGATACATGTTGAGCTCAGTGAGGATCAGGGTGGAGAGGAAGAAGATGATACATGGAGCGTGCCATCCGATCATGACTATGATCACGGTGATGACGGAGAGGAGGAAGATGAGGAGGAGGAGGAAGGAGAGCAGCTTAATTATCCTCCATATTTTTACTTGCAGGGTAATGAAGAGGACGAAGAATTTGCACTTGCTGATTCATATGGCGTAATTCCAATGCCTATTGTTGATAGTTTTGAAGGAGAATTCTACAAGGGGCAGATATTTCACTCGAAACAAGCTGCACAGATGGCGATTAAACACCACGCACTACAACGCAACTTTCAATATGGCGTGGTGGAGTCGTCACCTTCAATATGGAAGGTCAGATGCTTGAGGCACAAGGATGACAATTGTCCTTGGATGGTGCGGTTTGGATGTCGAGATGTTGGGGGCGAATGGACTGTGAGAAAAGCTGAGTTGGTGCATTCTTGTAGCAGTACGACTCAACCGACGGATCATCACCATCTTGATGTCGACATGATATCTGAGGCCGTCAAACATTTGGTACGTGCCCAACCAAATCTGAGTGTTCTAACTGTTCAAGCCGAGTTGAAAGATAAGTTTAATATGCAAGTTACTTACAAGAAGGCTTGGTATGGGAAGCAAAGAGCATTGGAGAAGTTGCATGGAAATTGGGAAGAATCCTACGATTTTTTGCAAACATTCTTGCGGGTGGTCAAGAGAAAGATGCCAACATCGGTGATTGATTGGGTAAGAGTTCCTTCGGCTCAACCAGGTCATTCAATATTTCAGCGAGTATTCTGGGCTTATGGACCTTGTATAGATGGATTCAAGAATTGTCCAGGCGTCATGGTTGTGGATGGAACATTTTTTACTGGGAAGTATAAAGGAGTGCTACTCATGGCGAGCTCATTTGATGGCCGGAGGAAGATTTTTCCAATTGCATTTGCCATAGTGGAGAGCGAGAATACTGAGAGTTGGCCATGGTTCATGAGGAAGGTTCAGGGTTTGACTGATCGAAATGATGTATGCATCATCTCAGATAGACATGCAGGACTCTATGAAGCCATGAATAACATCGGAAGAGGTTGGGAGTGGAGGTGGTGCATGCGACACTATGCAAGCAATTTGCAAAGGAAGACTAAAAGCAAAATTATGTATAATCAACTATTTCGAGTCGGTAAGCTTTCTTCATTTAATTTTGTTATTTGTTTTCATGTAATTTTGTCATGAATTTATCTAACACGTGTTGTGGTTTATTTTGTTAGCCGGAAAAAAACGGTTGGAGAAGTTTGATCGTCAAGTTGAGCAATTTAAGAAGGTGGCCGCTGATAGAAATATTTCATGTGATAACTGGGTGGATCAACATCAGATTCGTTGGAGTTTAGCACATGATAACTACAATGGTGGGGGTCGTTGGTCTATCCTGACATCCAACATGGCAGAAAGCGTCAATGGTATTTTCAAAGGTATTCGTGCACTTCCTATAGCTTCTCTTGTGCAGCATACCTATTGGCGATTGGTGGAGAAATTCGATAAGTATAGGTTGGAGACAGGAGCAGAAATTAGAAGTGGCGGTTCACAGTACTCCACCAAGTGCGAAGAGCTGATGAAGTACATGTCACAAAAGGCAATTGGACATTCTGTGACAGCTCTTGATCGAGGTCAAGGCATCTATGTAGTTCAGACTCCTCCCAACAATTTCAACATGACAGGGTCAAACACACTCACAGTTCACTTTGACGATCAAAACCGGGCAGGATTTTGCACTTGTGGTAAATTTCAAGGAAATAAAATTCCTTGCTCTCATGCCATTGCAGCTTGCAACCGAATGGGGGCTAATGCGTATAGGTTTGTCAACAATGTCTACAAGCTGGAAACAGTTATGGCTTGTTATGGGACAAGTTTCGCACCTCTTGGTGAACCTAAGGGTTGGAAGAAGCATAATGGTCCTATTCTCCATCCTAATGTGCACATGATTAGGAAGCCGGGGAGGCCACGAGTTACAAGGATTCACAACGAGATGGACTGGCCAAGGGAGGGTGCATCACACCAAGTGTGCAGCAACTGTAACCAAGCGGGACATAATGCATCAACTTGCGGTGGCCAAGCTAGTGGGAGTGAGAGCAACCGAGGAGGGAGTGGTGGCCAACGAAGTACGAGAGGTGGTAGAAGAGGAAGTAGAGGTAATAGACGTGGCTGAGAGGTGGTAGAAGTTGTTGTATTTCTTTTGATTGGTATGTTGTTGTTTGGTATGTTGTTGTTATCTTTTGATTTACCATGTAAAAGTTGTTGTTTGTTTGAGATGTTGTTTGTTTGAGATGTTGTTGTTTGTTTATAGTACATAATAATAACAATCCAAAAATAATAGTCTAAATGAAGTACATAATAATAACAATCCAAAAATAATAGTCTGAAGGAAGTACATAATAATAACAATCCAAAAATAAGGAAGTACATAATAATAATAGTCTCACTAACGATCACCACATCACCGATGAAAAGCAGATAAGTGGCACTACTGCTCGAAATGTCTCAGACTGTAGCACACTACCTCTGAGATGAAGTGCTCTCTCAAAGTAAGGTTGCCACTACATTAAATCCAAAAATTCACGTTATTATCCCTAAATCTAAAAAAATAAAACAAATAAAAACTATTCTATAAAATGAAATGTTATATACTTATATTAATTCATTTTCATTCGTAATAATTCTAATTTCACCTAATAAATTCTAATCTGTCTTATCTAACATAAAATTATACTAATTTGAAATTATACTAATTTCACCTAACAGTTCAGTTCACAACCTAAAATAATCTAATTAGCTAATTAACTTTACATGAATAATTATCAAATACTTACCTCGTTTGTCCAAACAGAGTCGATACGATGTTGGCCATGTCCCCAAAGAAGTGTCGGATCGACCGGACTTGGATCAATTGTCGCCGGCGGTAATCTCATCGAATAAGGATCCATAAGCCTAGGAACTGCAAAAACAAAGCAACAAAACATTAAAAAAAAACACAAAACATTAAAAAAAAATCAAGCTGCCGACGAGAGTCTCACCGCGCAAACGGCCGCCGACTCCACCACGACCTCGCCGACCTCTCCCTCTGCCTCTGCCGGCGGCGAGTGGTTCTTCGTCGGAGGACATCTCGGGCGGCGGCGCTTCAATCTGGGACGGCGGCGCTCGAGTCAGCAGCGGCGGCGCTCGTGTCTGCGGCGGCGGCGCCCGAGTCTGCGGCGGCGGCGCCCGAGTCTGCGGCGGCGGCGCCGAGGTCTGGGGCGGTAGCAGTTGCGGCGGTAGGCAAGGCGACGTGTCTCTGGTTCGCGGGGTTGGGGGGAGGAAGAAGAAGGGAGGAGGAGGATGTGTGGTGTGGGAGGGGATAAGGTGAGAGGGGAGGGGATAAGGTGGGAGGGGGCCGTCCGAATTTTAAAAAAAAAGAGTCCAGGGCGCTCCCGCCTGAGTCTCGGGCGCCAGCGCCTAGGACTAATTAAAAAAATTTGGCTGAGGCGGGGCCGCTTGAGACTGGGGCGCCAGCGCCCAGGACTGGGTAAAAAATCAGTCACGCCTGAGTCTCAGGTGGTCCCGCCCCAGTCCTTACTAAAAAACACAATATTTGTGTCAATAGTTTTTAATTTGTAATATTAGTGGTAAATTAAAAAAAATCAATATTTGTGTCATTAATCCGAGAAAGCTTCACGTTTTACTTGTTAATTCTAAATATATCTACCATCTGAGTTAATACATAATTACCCTTCATTTAAAATCACCTGGATTTTAAAAATCTATAAAAGATCATAAATAGTACAACAATATTACAATATTGTATCAAAATTAGAGATACAACGTAAACCCAGAAAAACTCCAGATATTTATAGTTATTATTACCTTTTTTATAGACACGAAAAAACTACCACTAGCCAATCTCTAATAGTAAGACCATGAGACTGTTGATTCGTCGAAAAATATTAATCAATTGAGCATGAAGGGGGAAAAGGAGAAGAATGAAAGTATTCCAAAATGAAAAATAGCAAGGAAAATTGTCAAAATTTGTGGATGAGAATTAGGGTAAGGGACAAAAAGAATGAGATGTGAAGGGGTTGTTAAAAAGAAATAAGATACTAATGTTGGGGAATTTTGGAGATAGCGATATATCATGAAATTGACAGCTCTAAAACCTTTTTCATTTCTTTGCTCTTTTTAACAAACTAAATTAATAAATTCTCATGGCATGATGATGATGATGATGATGGCCCAATGGGCATCCTTTGACTAATCTGGAAATTTACGTTGTACATACATGGGTGTTATGTTGCATTGCAGACACAACCCACCGGCTTCTTCTTGAGAACCGAGAGATAAACCAGACAGGGATTAAGGTTAATAATAATTAAATTTTGTTACGATAATAAACAAAACCAAAGACAGGGTGCTCGAGATTTAAACAGTGCTTATATATTGACCAGTCAAATCGTACCACGATATATATCATATGTGCAAGTTGGTGATAAAATAGATTAGAGAACTAGTGAACTACTAATTCACCCATCACAGTAAAAAAAAAAAAAAAGATCATTTGTGATAAGACATTTGTTGATTAGGTCGGTAACTAATTTGACTTCTTAGGGGTCTTTCACTTTTTGGTTTTTTTTGTCCCCTTCAACACGAGGATTTGTATGAGTTAATCATGCTCATGGTTTCGAGTGACAGAGAAAGCATTATCGATTATTGTTTTCGTAACATACTAATTAGCGATTGATTTATATATCGCCAGAATAAAATTATTTTGGGTCAAGGGGACTAAAGATATATTGGTAGGGTTGTTGTGTCTGTCTAAAACGTTCTTTTGAGATTTGCAGTTTTCGACGAGTTTCTTCCCGTAATGATGAATGAAGAAGGTTTGATACTCTAATATCATAACAAAAGAATGAGGGTAACCAAACATACATAAAGGGTAAGAATTCTGTGAATCTCCCCATACGATGAGAGCAATAGTTATACGAGTATGTGATTTACGCCTAGATTTAAAAAGATTAATTTTTAAATTTCTTGCAAAGTCAACCATATACATTGCAAGTCGACCATAATTGACTTTGCTTACTCTCAAATAACATAAAAGTCACTCTCCATGTAAATAATTTACTCGTAAACCGTGAGTGAATGAGAGATTGGTTGTCACAAAATATCACAACTATGTCATAAGTGTAAGTTGCAACACTCACAAGTAAGAAAGCGCCATGTATGTCACTTCTAGACCTAGTAACAGCTTTGAGATTGTGCTATGCTTCTCGATTTTCCAAGTGACGAGGACACGAGGTTGTGTAATTGTTTTGACAATGGATCGAACATAGTTTTTTTTTAAACATTCGATTACTCTTATTAAGAGGAAAGATCATGATCAAGTACAGACTTTTCAAATCGTATTAACCAGCACGCAACCAAAACACATAACTGAACCTCCTAACAAGGTGAGGCGACAAGAGCAGAGCACGCCTGGCCACTAAATGAATCGAACATAGTTGTCGGACATAAATGGGTGATGAAACAGGCCCAGTGGCAGTAGATTGCATTATTGCAAGAAATGATGGGCCTTGAAATATAGGGCTTCTTGTTTGTGTGAAGATCCAGGTGCTCAAGCCCGATCTTTAAGATATGGTGTTTGGTCTTTATATTGGGCCAAGAAGTTCGTTGGTTTCCAAGTGGGCCCCCATTAATGAGCTCTAGTGAGCCTAAACCAACACTGCGGGAGTATGGACTTTGTGGGCTTGTAGTTGGACATGCTACACAAAGATCAATTTCATGATTGATATCTTGAACATAAAAACAGATAATTAACCCAAACGTGAAGATTGTAAAGGTTTAAAATGAAAAGTTTCTTGACCCATTAATCATTCACTAATTTCTGGATTAGACAGGAAGCAAATCCCCCATTATCAAAACTGGGCCCATCCAAATCCATTTTCACTCAAGAACAACCCTTCAAAATAAAAGGTTGGAACTCCATTAGTGTTGTGGAATATGGAGCTTTAGTTAACATCACACACCAATAATATCGATTCCATATCCTGAAAAAGGCTCTAAGGAATCGTTTGGATTAGGGAATATGTAAATAAGGGATTTGGATTAAAATCTCTCAATTAAAAATCTGATATTTTAAACGTGGGATTTGATCCAAATAACATGTTTGGGAATAGATGAAGGATTTTAATTAAAAATTAAAGTTACAATTATACCCATCCCTAATCCCCAAGGAAGAATAAGAAAGGAAGAACAAAAGGAGGGGCAGAGTTTGGAAAAGAATGAGAAAAAATGAGTGATTGTGAAATAGCTGATCCCCATCAGCTATTTTAAAAACTCTCATATGAGAGATTTAGAATTTCCTCATGCCCACAATCTCTCACCTTTCCAAACGCAGAATTGTTTTAAAATCCTGCACAACGAGAGATTGTTTTAAAATCACTCATAAATCCCTCATCACATTCACTAATCCAAACGACTCCTAAAGGAGATCAATTAATTTGAACAAAAGGATTGAATATATTCTCTTTGGACTACTTAGTTTCCTTTATTAGTTATAGTGTTTTTGTTTTTGTTTGTTCAAATAATATGCATTCCTTAGTGATGAAGCATCAAAGAGAACACCTCCAAGAGATTGTAGCTGCATTAAATTAACGAAGAAAGATTGATCTCGTTAAAATCTTATACCATGTCAAAACTAATCGGTCATTTCTCCTTCTTACGTTCCTTCTCGTATTGACCTCGAAATTTATTTCATGAAAAATGACCCTTTTCATTGAAAGAGTACACTACTTGCTTTTTCAAGGTGCGGAGTACATGACTTGTACTTCCCATCTCGATGAGGTATATTATCAGTAATCCATCCCATATAACTACCAAGTTTGACATCACAGTTAGGGCTGGTATTCTGTAAATCGGTATTCGGTATAACCGGATACCGAACCGGTTACAATCGGTATTCGGCTGCACTTCTTGGCCAAACGGTATACCGAATATCGACCAGTCATATACCGACGGTAAATTGGTATACCGAATTAAAAAAAACGATAGCGTGGGGCGGTAGCGGAATTGGGGGTTGTGGCATTTGTAAACCCTAATATCTAAATCAAATCGACGCCTCACCCCCGCCCTCCACCTCTTCTCGGCGTTTCCTCTGTTCGACTGTTCCTCTCCATCCCGAGGCCGAGGCGAAATCCAGCGCCAGCATCTAGCATGCCGCGGCGCCACGCTCCACCACCACGCCTCGTCTGTCTTCCTCTTCGCCAGCAGCAGTCGCTGGCGCCGAAGGTCGGAAGGCAAAAGTTGAAACCCAGAGCCAGCAGCCAGCACGCCGCGTCGCCACGCTCAACCACCACGCCGCGTCGCTGCGCTCCACCACTACGCCTCGTCTGTCTTCCTCTTCGCCAGCAGCAGTCGCCAGCAGCAGTCCCTGCGCCGAGCCCTGTCTTCTTCTTGTCTTCACTTCGCCATTAACCGGTATTCGGTATACCGGTATTAATACCGGGTACCGACTATTCAAAATTCGGTATACCGGCTAACATTCGGTATCGATATTCGGTGGGTACATTGTCTACCGGTATACCAAATACCGGTTAATCTGTACCGGATACCGACCGATTACCAGCCCTAATCACAGTCATCTATTGGCAGTCACATGATTTTCTTTCCACACAACGTCACTTGTTAGGTCAAGAAGTATCCTGTAGTTATCGTTATAATGTCGTTTCAGTTCTTTCATCCGTTACCTAGTCGATTAAGAAGTATCGTGCCTATCTATATAAGGAATACAACAAACTAGCCACACAAATAACCATGTGATGCTATATAGCGCACACACAGAATTGAAGAATGTGACCATCATTTTCAGATTTTGTGGCTTCACAATCGTCGGGTATGCTTATTTGCAAACAAAATCGTCAAATTATGGAAAGAAAATCCCACCCGAACAAACTTGTAAACAAACAGTAATGTGATTTGTGTTTGAATTTCGATGATTCGTCGCGAGAGTCTTATTTTCTTTCTCCTTTTTACATGTGTGGATTATTGTTGTAGTAAATTAGTAATCGAGTGATCACAAGTGTCCTTGAAGTGTAAAAGTCGATGATATGCGGAAAGCAAAGAAAAACACGGGACGCAGATTTACGTGGTATCCCCGTTCAATGTGAACGGGACTAATCCACGGAGAGCAGGAGCTCTCGGAGAAAACTAATATTTTGTGTCTTACAGTCTTACTCTGCGGCTGCTGTTGCCGAGAGTAATAAAGG
Source organism: Linum trigynum (assembly GCA_964030455.1). Lineage (NCBI taxonomy): Eukaryota > Viridiplantae > Streptophyta > Magnoliopsida > Malpighiales > Linaceae > Linum > Linum trigynum. Next base: position 3,636,441 of record OZ034814.1, on the reverse strand, counting down.
AAAAGCTAAAACCCTAGCTCCTTTCCACAAGTCTCACGGAGTAGGGAAAATAACAAATGGATCCCTAATTAAATAAAACTAACTTAATTAGGAATCACTACACTCCCCCTCAAGCGAAGGAGTGAATGTCGAGAAGTCCGAGCTTGACGAAGAGATGATGAAACTAATCAACGCTCAATCTCTTCGTGAACAGATCCGTAGGCTGATCCGCAGTGGCAATCTTAGTCGGCGCTATTTCAGAGGACTGAACACGCTCACGGACAAAGTAGCAATCCATCTCGACGTGTTTAGTACACTCATGAAACATAGGGTTGGGCGCAATGTGAAGTGCAGCCTGATTGTCACAGAACAAAACGGTAGGGCGTGAAATGGGAACACCCAGGTCACGGAGCAGCCAACGTAACCAAATGATCTCACTAACCGTGCTAGCCATGGCACGGTACTCGACTTCAGCAGAGGAGCGCACAACAACAGTCTGTTTCTTAGTGCGCCAGGAAATGGGAGAGTCACCCAAAGTGATAAAGAACCCTGTTGTGGAACGGCGGGTGGTCGGACAACCACCCCAATCTGCATCACAAAAGCCTTTTAAAACAAGTGGGGTGGATGCAGAAAAAAAAGGCCACGGCCCAGAGAGCACTTGAGATAGCGCAGTACACGAACCGCTGCATCCTCATGGGCTTGAGTAGGAGACGTCATCGCCTGACTGAGAAGATTCACGGCATAAGCGATGTCAGGCCTTGTAACCGTCAGATAAAGAAGACGTCCAACCAGCCGTCGGTAAGCAGCAGGATCACGAGCCGGAGGAGAAGGTGAACGCCCCAAACCATGCTACTGCTCAATAGGTGTTGAACACGAACGAGCAGCGGTGAGCCCGGTGTCAGCCAAGATATCCAAGACATACTTGCGCTGATTGAGAACAAGACCCGTAGGAGACCGAGCAACTTCGATGCCAAGAAAATATTTGATAGGGCCAAGATCCTTAATGGTGAAATGGTCATGAAGAAAAGTCTTAACCCACTGAATGAAAGACAGATCATTACCAGTGAGAATGACGTCGTCGACATAGATCAAGGCAAGCACAAAGGTGGAACTATTTCGATAAACAAACAAAGCATGATCAACACGACTGTGAACAAACTGATACTCCAGTAATGCTTGCATGAACTTCTGATACCAATTGCGAGAAGCCTGACGCAAGCCATAGATAGACTTGTGTAATCGACAAACCCGGGTGTCACTGGGACGAGCAAAACCCTGAGGAACGGTCATGTAGACTTCCTCGTCTAAATCTCCATGCGTGAACGCATTATTCACATCTAACTGGTGAATATGCCAGCCCCGCGTGACGGCCACAGCAAGTACACAGCGAACTGTAACCAATTTGGCGACGGGAGCATAAGTATCATGAAAATCCACGTCCTCAATCTGAGTAAAACCCTTCACCACCAGACGCGCTTTGTAGCGCTCAATAGACCCATCGGGTCGGAATTTAATTTTGAAAACCCACTTACAATCAATCGCTCGCTTGCCCGGAGAAAGATGAACCAAGGACCATGTACCATTAGCTTCTAAAGCGGTGATCTCGAGTTGCATGGCATCTCGCCAGTGCTTATACGGAACTGCTTGGAAGAAGTGAGCAGGTTCATCAATGGCGGTGATGGCTGCAACGTAGGCATGATGGGTAACTGAAAGTCGATGGTAGCTCAGGTAATCCTCAAGGGGATAAAGAGTTGAGGCAGAATGAGCAGAGTGAGCTGCTCCCGAAAGTTCAACTTCATAGCCATCGAGTCGAGTATTAGGGCGCCGAACTCGATCACTACGTCGTGGAGGGGCTGCTGGGGTAGGCGATGATGCACCGATAGTTGGAGAAGAAGTATCTCCTGGCGAGGAAGGGACACTAGTGTGGGACTCGGAGGTAGGTGGCAAGACTGGCTGGGCAGGAGAAGAAACCCCATCATGAGTAGAAATGGCAGGTGAGGCCGAGTCATGCAGGGACGTCGTGGTTTGCATGGGAGAGGTCGGCTCATGCACTGTAGTAGGCGCCAATGGGAAAATGTCATCATCATCGGCTTCGCGGACAATAGGAGCAGATGGCACATGTCGTGGGATGGAAATGGTAGTGGGATTAAGTTGACTATCTTCAAAGTCTCTGTAAGGGTAGACTTGTTCAAGAAACTTCACATCACGTGAAGTATATATCTTCTTAGTTTCACGATCATAGACACGATATCCACGCTGTGTGGATGGATACCCTAAGAAGACACCAGCTCGACCTTGATCACCGAATTTGTGCAAGTCATGATGATTGTCGCGAGCATAAACAAGACAGCCGAAACTGCGAAGATGATTATACTTGGGCGCTTTCTTGAACAATATCTGAAATGGGGTTTTGTTCTCGATAGAAACTAGAGGCATCCTGTTGATGAGATACGCTGCTGTGAGTACGCATTCTCCCCAGAATTTGATGGGCAGGTTGGCATGAAAACGCAAAGCACGCGCAGTGTCAAGGAGATGCATGTGCTTGAGCTCCACGACACCATTTTGCTAAGGAGTGTCAGTGCATGAGGTTTGCAAAAGTATCCCTCTCTCTGCATAAAAATCGAGTAACAAATTGCTAGAAAATTCGGCCCCATTGTCAGCTTGTATTCGTCGCACCTGACCACTGAACTGGGTAGCCACCATGTTGCAAAAATATATTAAATGCCGACCAACATCTGATTTATAACGCAATAAGAAGACCCATACTGCTCGACTGAAATCGTCGACAATGGTCAAAAAATAATATGCCCCCGACATGGAAGCTGTCCTGTAACTGCCCCAAATATCCACATGAATCAATTCAAAACACGATGTCGACTTGATACTACTAGGAAGAAAAATATCTCTAGTTTTCTTAGCACGCAAACAAGACCGACAAGGCTCCTTAGTCTGAACAAAAGAACAATCAAGAGACTTTTGCAACAAATCCAGCTTCGCCATCGAAGGGTGCCCGAGGCGTGCGTGCCACAACTCCGAACTATCCAAAGAACGTCGAACAGAATGCGCCATGGGGTGATCTCCATCCAGCATCCGGAGATAATACAACCCATCTGAATGCTTACCCATCCCGATCAGCCTCTTGGAGGGTAAGTCCTGAATCACACAGAAGTCACGTAAAAAGATCAATGCAACAGGTAGATCCGCTGTAAGCTGACTAATTGAGAGAAGGTTGCACTGAAAAGTAGAAACATGCAACACACGCTGCAGTAACAGATTCTTAGATAACCGAGGTGTGCCAATACTATGAACTTTAACCCCTGTTTCATTCAGGATTTTCACCTGTAAAGTCGGTGAAGTATCCAACTCGACATCCAACATAGAGATATGATTAACGATATGTTCATTACAACCCGAGTCTATAACCCAAGTGGACGATGTAAGAGAGGGAGGAAGAGGTGTACTAGCCATGTTTGAGGTAGGATCCACGGACGACGACGAGGATGGCTGAGAATCGGAGCCCAGCAGTGCCTTAAGCTCTGCAAATTGGCTAGCTGTCAAGCCCGGCAGTGGGCTCTCGGCTGTGTCAACCTGGGCAGCTTGAGGAGTGGTGCGCGGTGGGCGATCCGAGCGTGGACGACGAGCGCCCTCACTTCTGTCGTTGTCGCGGGAGGGGAACCCATGCAACCTGTAGCAGGTCTCCTTTACGTGGCCTATGCGGTTGCAATGGGAGCATCTTGGCCTGTCATTTTCATCACGTTCAGGCCTATTTGGAGTGCGATCAGAACGTCGTTCCTGCTCCCCCTGAGTATTAAACGCGACTGCTTCTGGCCGTGGTCGGCGATTATTTGCAATTTGCCGCTGTTGTTCGTCGTTAATTACCATTTGATACGCCTCGGCGATGCTAGGTGTTGGTTTCATCGCAAGGATTTGAGACTTGACTGTAGAAAAGGGATCGTCCAAGCCCATCAAGAAATCGAACAATCGTTCACTCTCACGTACCTCGCGGTATCTTTTCTTCACGTCGCAATGGCAACCCGAGCAAGTGCACTCAAGGGAAGGAGTGAGCGACTGAACTTCATCCCAATGCCCGCGTAGCAAGGTGTAAAATGACGACACAGAAGATTTCTCCTGTTGGAGTCCGATGATAGTGCGCTTGAGCTCGTACAGACGCGACGCACAACCCTGGCCGAAGTGGGATTGCAGGTCGACCCAAATTTCGCGCGCTGTGGTCGCGAATCTCACGCTGCTTCGCACCTCCTTCGTCATGGAGGTCTTCAGCCAGCCCTTCACCATGGCATTGCACTGCCTAAAGGCTTCCTTCTCCGCGGTAGATTGAGGTTTTGGGAGAGTTCCATCAACAAAACACAGCTTGTTCTTTGCGATAAGGGAGTCGGTGATGTCGACGATCCATTCACCGTAATTAACGTCATTGAGAAGCTCCCCCACAAACAAACTACTAGGGTTATCTGATTGATGTAACACGAGATGGGGTGGCAGCGCGACCAGAGCGCTGGATTGAACCATCTTGAAAGACGACGTCTTCTCTGAAGCTTTCTCGTCGTCTGAACTCATGATTGCCGATCCTGACTCTTAGACCAGCTCTGATACCATGTAAAAGTCGATGATATGCGGAAAGCAAAGAAAAACACGGGACGCAGATTTACGTGGTATCCCCGTTCAATGTGAACGGGACTAATCCACGGAGAGCAGGAGCTCTCGGAGAAAACTAATATTTTGTGTCTTACAGTCTTGCTCTGCGGCTGCTGTTGCTGAGAGTAATAAAGGAAAAGCTAAAACCCTAACTCCTTTCCACAAGTCTCACGGAGTAGGGAAAATAACAAATGGATCCCTAATTAAATAAAACTAACTTAATTAGGAATCACTACATGAAGCTAGTTTGGTTTTGAATGAATACGTAGCCTTAAAGTTGAAGACACTATAATAAGCATCCTGATGCAAAAATGTTATGACTAATATATTGGGAGGACAACGCATCAAATACCAAAATAAATAAATAAAAACTGCCGACAGCAGTAAGATTCTCTAGAAGAAGGAATTATTAGAAAGACTTCTTCTTCCATCTACTTAAATATCACTAATTCGTGATTTAAAAAAATCACTAATTCAATATTATTATCTGTACTAAGTAAGTAGTAGGTTACAATGTACCTGAGCTTATGTATTTCAAAAATATTGTCAAAAGGGAAATAAGTTAAGATCAGCCAGTAATCACAACAAGCATATACATGGCATAACGCTAATAATTAATTAAGTGGGGGGTTTCGATTAATTCCATGGGGAATGATTGTATTCATGTGAGGAAAAGAAAAAGAAAAAACGAATCACCTAGGCCTAAGGCCTGCCTCAGCTAATTAGCCACCCGGGAAAATGATCATATTATTCTCAGAAAATATTCAACCGGCTAATCATATGCGATCCTAGTTAGTGATGCCGAATAATCGCGATGACACTCATATGTTTGTGTGTTCTGATAAGACTATCCAGTTTATGGTGACAAAACAAGTCTTTTCAGATCAGTAGTTCGACATTAGATAGATGCACATGCACTGTTGTTAACCGTTTAAAAATAATTACATGCCTTATACTGATTAGTCTCGACTTGTGAGATAGGTCTCCTTCAATCCCAAGACCAATCGAGCAATCTATCGATGCGCTTAACCTCATCAGCTGGATGGATGGTTCACTCACCACACTCATTGTGTATTCCCCCCCCCCCCCCCCCCCCCCCCCCCCCCCTCGATCTAGACACGTTTTCCCTAATGAGGAGAACTTAGATAAATGATTGAATTCAAGAACATGAAAATCCCATTCCTAGGTGTTGGCCACCACCACATGAAAAAAGGTGGTTGAAAAGTACCTATCAATTATCATCAAAGGGAACAAACACAAGTTACACTTACACCTTTTAGTCAATCACTTGTGACTTACATTTCCAATAAAGCAAATTAATCTGGTGATATGATGAAACATGATCACAACATTTTCGTCCATACGTACATGTCTAACTTTACCCTAAAAAAAAAAAAGAGAGAAACAAAAACCCTAGCAAGCAAGCATCTCACAACTCCCCGGTACACACTACTCGATCCGACTAGCAGTGTGCTGAGATGGGTCGCCACGATGGTGTATACTAGTCCTCGATATCGTCGTAAAAATACAGTACGTATGTACTGTCTCGTGTATCGAACGTTAAAACTACTCGTAGTGACATATCATCCGATTTGGGCTGAACCATCACCATACCAAAAGTCATACACGGTATTCTTTGTCCAGCCGACAATTGGGCCACATTCGTAACACGTACCGCCATTATTAATTAGTCTCAACCAAATCACCAGAATTATTAAAGAGCTGTGGGTTCAGATTAAGAGAATTGGGAAATATTATCGGGAATATTAATGTATATATGCAGCTGCGCAACGGCTAAACCTCCCTGGCCAGCACGTTACTCTTTGGGGAAGTGAGTTAGAGAGATAAAATCTAAGGAGGATTAATGTTAGAATAATACTGGACTAATGTCAGCTTTCTAGGGGAGGATTAATTATTTGATTACGTTGTTTAGTCATCAGAGCAGCTGGGTGACGCGGCATATCTCTGTCGACTAACCTACCTGTCCTTTTGTTACATTTCTAAGGAATTTGTTTATTATTCCTTTCATACATATGAACATTTAATATGGGAAAAAAATGTATATTCATTCATTTAGTTTCGATACAGATGAAGTTCGATTCGAGCTTTCGTTTGTTCGATTTCTTCAAGATTGAGCAAAATTTACCGGAGGTGGGATTAATCCTTGATTCGCACTGCACGGGACACAAGTCTTGAGTAAATTTTATGTAGGAAGACGAGAGAGCTCTTCACTTAAAAATGACTTAAATTAGGAGCCTTTTATGGAGGAAGCGGCCTTCTCCTACTACACTATATATATGTATTGTTAGGCTTGAGGAAAGGTTCAGCCTAGAGTTATTCGATAAAAGTACAATCGTGTATCGAGCATTATATTACCATCAAATCGGTGGCATGATTATGTTTGTATGAACTATACTAAGACTTGACCATGGAGAAGAGGAAGAAAAAGAAATGAAGGAGTGATTAGTTGATCTCTGAAATGATGGATCTGAGACCTAATTTAGGGTTTAGTGGGAGAGCAAAATATGATGATATGATATGGGAGAAATTATATTTTTCAGAACCATACTTGATAGCTCATTGATAGAAAGGAAAATTTTCAAAAAGAATGTGACCAGATGTCAGCTTATAAGTTTTGTGTCAAGATTTCCAAAGGGCTTTGATTTTTTATAAGCAAACAAAAGTTGATTGATTGACTGTAAGCAATGTTGTTGATAGCCTTTTAAGTGTTGCCAAATGGTAGATGAGAGGTCAATATTACTCTGTTTTTTTTTAATTTCTAAGATTGAAATAAAATATCTGATCCAACCGACTTTGTTATTTTCACTAATCTAATCCTTTTTTACTAACTTGCTAATGGTGAATGGTCTATGCCTTGCTTGCTAATTGCCTCCCTTTCTTGTGTCAGTTTTTACTTTCCTAAATTAAACTGGAATTTTCTTTTTTTAACAAAATATTCTTGAAATTTTTAAAATCGTACAACAAGAAATCGAAAAAACTAATTATAAAACTATGAAAATTTTCATTTATGGTTAGATTTGAGTATTTCTCGACTAGTTGAGTAATGTTGTGGCTTCTCGAGTTTTATAACAACGAGTCTAAATCCAGTTGTGGAAGAATCAACATTTGTTAATTCCATTGATATTTTGGTTTATTTAATCTCATAATTCGAGTGCAAATGATATGAGTGATACATATTCAATAGTGAACATTTAGATTCACGAAAGTTGAAACTATTATCTTAAAATTGAGATTATGCAGTATCATTCAACGAAAAAAAAGATTATGCAGTATCATTATACCAATAAATTAAGACAAGTATATTTTTAACATTTAAAACTTGAAAAAAATTTGGGTCCAAAATTTGAAGTTTTAAGTTTAACCTTAAAGTTGAAGTCTATTTGTTTTCTTTCTTACAAAAAAAATGCCAGATTGGGGGAAAATACAAAAGAGTTTTTTGATTTTCTCCAAACGACAGTACCATTTTGCCCTTTTTTTCTCTTACGCGCTCTCTTCCTCCTTATTTCTTCTCTCTCACTCGCACAACAGAAAACCAGAGAGGCACCAAGAGCAAAAAGGAACCAAAAAAAAAAAAAAAACCCATCACCATAGCTTCAGAGCAAGAAGAAGCAGGAGCATAAGAAGAAGAACAATAAGAACAAATTTGAAGCAATGTCGTCAAAGCGAAGAAACCCGCCATTGTTGCTTCTTCTATTCATCTCCGTTTCCATTTCCGTTCTTTTCGTCTCCTCCTCCGCAGCTCCCGGAGCTGAAACTGCGACGTTTCATTTCCGAGCTCCTCGATTTCCTGGTAAAAAGAAAAGAATGTTCCTTTCCCAGTTCCTATTCTTATGGGTTTCTGAAATCTTTTTCCTTTTTTGATAAATAATGTGTGTTTTTCCTCTGATGGGGTTTCCTTTTTTCTAGATTTTTCGAGAGCTGGACATGGCTTAGTGGCGCCATTCGGCATAAGACGCCATCTCGCCGACGGCAACTCGACGGAGGCCGGTGATGGGAATTCGACGACTCTGGTGTTGGCCGGAGAGAGGACTCGACGGAAAGACCCTTCGGATAACTTGAAAATCTACACTGGTGGATTCAACATCAGCAATCAACACTACTGGACTGTGAGTTAAAAACAAAAAAAAAAATGATCTGTGGACTTCCATCACCTGTTTCAATGGTTTTTCTCAGCTGGGTTTTCAATTATGTCCTCAATCCATCTTTTGGTTTACGAAATTAGCTGATTTTGATTGACTAATGCTGCTGGTTCTATGTCATGGCAGTTCTATTCAATTCTGATTTACACATCGTCATTAGCAGTCTGTAACCAAACTCTGGCCTATTGTTGCTTGAACAAGTAATTGAATTTTTCCTTCTGAATTGCAGTCTGTGAGTGCTACAGCAGCACCATTCTTTCTCGTAGCTGGAGTTTGGTTTGCAGTCTTTGGGATAGTTCTAGCCTTCACCTGTCTATGCTATTGCTGTTGCCCTAGAGAGCCTTATGGCTACTCTCGAACTTGCTACGCCATCTCCCTCATCTTCCTCATCCTTTTCACCATTGCAGCAATGTAACATGACACTCTCCTTCACTCTTTCTTTATCCCATGGTTGTTGTACTACTCTTTATGCGGATTGGTTAACTAATTGTTGTTTGTGGGGGGGAATTCACAGTGCTGGATGTGTTGTTCTTTATACTGGACAAGGGAAGTTCATCGGCATAACATCAGACACATTGGACTATGTTGTGAGCCAGGCAGATGTTACAGCCGAAAGCCTCAAGAATGTGTCAGGGTATCTCGCTGCAGCCAAGTCGGTTGACGTGGACTCGATTTTCTTGCCTGCTGACATGCGGAGCAAACTCGATAACCTTGTGGCGAAGGCCAATTCGTCTGGGAACACATTGTCCAGCCGTACTCAGGATAACAGGAGGAAGATTAAGGATGGGTTGAATGGCGTGTAAGAAGCTCTTTCAAACTCGAATGGAGTATCCGAGCTCGTTTGTTTGATCATTTCTTGATGACCATTTCCTGTTTGCAGGAGATTGGCTCTTGTGATCTTAGCAGCTGTTATGCTTGGTTTGGCATTTCTTGGCTTTTGTAAGTTCTCTTCTGTTGTTTGAAACGTTGCAGATGTTGGTTTCTAGGTCTCCTGGTTTCCTTTTGACATTGTGATGACTATGTTGTGCAGTATTCTCCATTCTTGGGATGACTTGCCTTGTATACTTGTAAGTGATAACGATAATCAAGTTATATGTCCTGACTATTCAGAAACCAGAAATGACGGTGCTGAGTGTTGTGCACTTTGTTGTTAACTGCAGCCTGGTGATTCTAGGATGGATCCTCGTTGCTGGTACATTTATCTTGTGTGGCGTCTTTCTTCTTCTCCACAAGTAAGTTCCTTTCGTTCTCCCATCCGTTAATCATTCACCCCCTCATCACCCTTTTCACCTTACCAATACTCCTATGGCTGTTTGGAGCCTATAGAGTATAATACCCTTGTCCTGCATCACAGATTCATATGCAAATCATTTAACTTTTCCCTCCATTTGTCATTTTCCCTGCTGCTAAATGATCTCCGCTGACCTTGGTTTGGTATTTTGTGTCATCGCCATCGCCATCCAGTGTGGTGGCAGATACATGTGTGGCAATGGACGACTGGGTCCAGCATCCTACTGCCAAGACGGCCATGGACGATTTCATCCCATGTGTGGACAATGCAACTGCACAAGAAACGTTGGTGCAATCGAAGCAGGTCTCTTTCCAGCTCATCAACTTGGTTGACACCGTCCTCGCCAATTTCTCCAACCGCAACTTCCCCCCACAACTCGGACCTCCTCTCAACTACAATCAATCTGGTCCGTTGGTTCCTCTTCTCTGCAACCCCTTCAACTCCGATCTCACCGTCAAGGACTGCACTCCCGGGGAAGTCGTCTTCCATAATGCTACTGAGGTAAGCAATCCCCCATGGATGATCAATACTTCGTTACATATCAGGGTATTTGCTCTTAGTGTCCACTGAACTTTTGGTAAGCAGGCGAATTAGCCATTGGACTTGGTCTTGCGAACAATGCAGTCAATAGCGTGTTTCTATGCAGGGCCGGCCAAGAGGGTGTGCCAGCCTGCCCTCCGGCACAGGGGCTTCGAATATTAGGGGCCTCCACTTAGATTCGTTAGTTACCGATTGAATATTGCGGTTGTTTTTTAGTGTATGATTGATAGATTATGAACATGATGATGAATTTAATAGATAATTTTAGCTATAATAACAATTGAAAAGGATCTCATGGAGAATACAAAAATCAGAGAGATAATAGATAATTTTAATTTAAACAATAAAGAAAGATATTACATTTTGAATAATGGTATTATAATCATTTTAGTTTTATTATAATTAAAAGTCAATTCGGATCATGTCTCAATTTTAGAATAGGGCCTACACGATCCATTAGATAGACTCGCACCCACCTCTCGATCAATTTATATTATTTTCATTTCTCCATTCAATCTTTGCTCTATATCCATTTTCTGTTCTCTCCAGATTTACTTTTCTCCCTCCCTGCTAGGAGTGAGAATTTGGTCTTGGTTTCTTGGTCAAACAGGAAGTGAGATTGTTTATTCATTTTGAAATTACTTTATGAACTTATGTACTTTATAATTATTTAATAAATATTATTTTTAATAAATTTATTGAGAAAAAAATTAGGGGCCACATGTTAAATTTTCAAACAGGACCTCAAAATATCATGGGACGGCTCTGTTTTTATGTATAAGCATTTTGGTAACTTAGAAGCGTATATGCATGAATTTTAAAGCGCAAATTTGACTACATTGCTTGTGACGATTTGGCCCCTGAAGTTTCAGAAACTTGACAAAGTCCGTGTCTTTCCAATGCAGGCATGGAAAGCCTACGTGTGCCAAGTTTCAAGCTCTGGCATATGCACGACGCCCGGCCGGCTGACTCCATCGCTGTACTCCCAATTGTCGTCGGCCGTGAACGTGAGCTACGGGCTCTACCGCTACGGACCGTTCCTCGTGGAGCTAGAGGACTGCACGTTCGTGCGGAGAACGTTCACTGACATCAACGCTTCCTACTGCCCCGATCTCCGACGATACACGCAGTGGATCTACGTCGGGCTGGTGATCGTCTCGGCCGCGGTGATGCTGTCGCTGATCTTCTGGGTGATATACGCCAGAGAGCGCCGCCACCGTGTGTACACCAAGCAGTTCATGACTGGCGGTGGAGGAGATCACAACAAGGGTCCGGGGAATATATGAGTGGTTTTGGAGGGAGATTTGATTGATTATAGCTTTTGTAAATTTTGGTAGTTGTTTGTTTTAGGAGTGATATATATGTAGATTGGATGAGAGTGGATGGTGGTTCTGCTTCATATGTATGTGTACCAAGTATTTACGCAGGTAACTCGTTACGTACTATAGTTCCTCGGGTCATGAAATACTGTTAGAACAGAAGAAAACAGGGGAGCCTCTGTTTTCCACGGAGGAAAAGCCCATCGATGGCGGAAACAGAGGAATTAGCTTCAACGACTAGTTAATTTAATGGCCCACTATTCATCATAGGTCGGAGAAGGAAGGAAGGAAGGAGAAGGATTTTTCCTCCTATCTCTCACTTCTTGTGGTGATCAGGGAAAAGAGCAAGTGATCGGAGAATTTATGCCTGGGGAAGGAAGGAAAGGCAGGGGAACTCCGGCGGGAAATGACGAAAAGCGAAACGTTTCGGGTTCTAAAAAACCAAGTTCGAAACGCGATTAATTGACGAGGTATATTTGACTTTCTCATGACATATTGACGCTGACATCTACTCGACCGGCGGCGAAACAAACAGTGGGGAAAGAACGTCACCGGGAAAACCAGAGAAATAAGCAGAGGTACTCTGTTTTTTTCTTCTTCTTCTCTTTCCCGGCGATGGCAGACGATGACAACGGAGTGGGAATTAGTTCCGACCTCCCGGCCGGCGGGTTTGGAGTAGTTTAAGCAGCAGTTATTGAGTGTCGGATCAAGAACCGAATAAATAATTGATGGACGGACAATATCCAGTCTCTCTCCCAGTCCCACGACCACCACCGGAAATTGCAGATGCAACCCCCATGGAATTCAGCTTGATTGATTCCACGAAGAATTCATTCATTCATTCCCCCTTTCTCCAAATTATAACCAGAACAATGATGGAGGCGTTGTTTTCGCTGCAGGAACCGAAACAGTTTTCTCCCCCGACACACGTCAGTGAATCTAAGCCGGCAAACATGTCTGCAGGCTGCCTGTCCAGTGTCCGACGTAAAGACACCATTTTTCACAATAAAGAAAGAAAGTTACAGTACAGTTAGAAACATACACGACAACCCATCACCACCACCACCACAAACGAGGTCATGAAATCACAAATGTCCCACGTACGAGCTAATTCTCGTCACACACGTAGATAAGATAAAGAGTAACTGTCACGTCTAGTGGACCAATTTTGTGTGACATTTTGACTACAGTGGAATAAGTAGCCAGAGCCCAGAATAATCGTTAGGACTTAGGAGAAGAGAAGATGAACGGTTGCCCACTACGGTCTACGAGTACGATCCGAGTTACAAAGAGTAACATAACCTATAAAACTCGTGTTTTATCAATTCTGATACGAATTATATCATCCTGAAATGATCTTAGTAGGGGTGGTAAAAAAACCCATGATTTTGTAGTTTTTTTGCATTTCTAGAGTTTTGTGTGTTATCCTTTCCCATCGAAAACACTAAGACTTGAATTGCTTATTAACGGGGTTCCTTATTTTTTTTCTTGACGTTTTAATATAATCGATCTAGATCCAAAGATCTGAACAATGTCATTGAACTAAACAAAGGTTGAAACGAATGGATTATGTGGTACCATCTGCTAACTTATTAGTTATAAACCCCAACGAGTATTTCGAGTTCAAAGAAAGTAATATTCGATCATTTTTATATATGAATCCGACATATCTCTTTACTACCCAAAACTAACTACACAAATTTCTTGCTCGAAAGATTGTATATATCATACAAAAATAACCTAAATAAAGCTCGAGTTTATACAAATAAGCCTGTTGGATGAGTTGTACCACGATATAAAAATATATCGATACAACTATAGATTTACAAACCCTCGAAACCCCTTGTTTTCCCCAAATCCCATTCGAGAACATGAAGATTACCCATCCGTTAATCAACTCTTGTCGGGCATCCCTGTCGATTACAATCATTTATACATGATTGCTCGCTCTTCTTGGCGTCTTAATTTGTATTATCAATCAATCAAGATTCAGTGTTTTCAACAACAACAAATATCATATATAAGCTAATCAGATAACTAAGTGTTTGCTTGGACTACTTTCTCATGTCGAAACCAGTGGGTGACTCGAGGTTCCTTTTGATAAACACGAACCAAACGAAGTCCACACTCGAAAAAAAATATATATGTCGAATAAGAACAATCGTCAATCGAAATGAAACTCGAGTTTATACGGTCAGCCTACATAATTGAGCTAAACTGCTACGGTCAAACCCATCAGCTCAACTCTTACCTTGAATCAAATACCGTTGTTGGGCAGAGAGGTAAGGCAATTTGTCCCTTTCAGTTCTTCCAATAACTTTGGTTCCACAAACCTCGTGTCGATGTCGCAGTTTGGATCGTGGGTTTTCTTTCCTTCTGTTGTTTCCATGGAATCAAATACATGATAATTGGAATTCCTCAATTCGGAGGTCGAATTGGAGGGTGCCAAATGGGAGGTTGTGAATGAAGGGAGAGGGCAGAGGAAGACGAATATTCCGATTTTAGAGCTGACCCACATGATCATCAACCGACCTCTGTAGAGAGCCAGGATTCCTGGCGGGCGGCGGGTTGACTCTTTTTTCGGTTCATAATTTGCCAACCAGACCCACTCAAACAATCATTGATGTCGGTTTTCTGTTCTGCATGTGCTTAAACTAATCAAGCCATAAGAAAGAATCCAGCAGTCCAGGTTGTAACTCCTTTGAGAACATAATAGAACTGGATTTCTTGAGATATTGATCAAAGATTTCATTAATCATGAGTAGAGGAATATGCATGAATGTGAGATGATGATCTTTCTTATTTGATATATATTAATCGAGGAGTTTGTGTATAAGAAGTTGACCTATAATAATAATAATATTATTGCATGAGAAATTGTGTAATTACTATTTTTGCTGCAATTCTACTATGCTTTAAATTACAACTTGAAATTGTACAATAACGTTAAAAATACAACTTAAAGTTGTATCATAAGGGAATTTGAACCTTTAGTTGTACCATAACATAAAGATACAACTTTAGTTTGTACCATAAAGATATTTATAGAAAAAAGTATAGGTACACCTTAGATTGTACCATAACGTCAAAAGCAAAACTTCGAGTTGTACCATAAAGGCAAAAACCAAAGCACCAATGCTTTAAAGCATTGTAAATTTCCTCTGTATAGACGAACAATGGTTTGGCATAGTAGTAATATCACTAGCCTAGAACCTGGAGGTTCCATATTCGAATCTCTTAAGTAATACCTTGATCACAAAAAATGTAACTTATATCACCCTTATAAAAAAAATTCCTCTATAGAGAGTGATAAATTTTACAAAAAGTGAAAGAGATGAATTAGGTGGCAGTAAATCACTAAATCATGTAGTAGTTTAGTTAGTATTTCGAGTACAAACAAAGTAGAGAGAGTTTTTTTTTGGTTTATACAAATAGGAAAGACGTTACCTGCTCAAATTAAACAAAACATTAATGAAACCACACGTTATATATTGTTCGACAAGTTTGTGCACAAGACGCTGATCGGCTCTGATTTACTTGCTATTTAAAACATAGATACATTTGAAAAAGAAAATACTTAAAGCCATATATAGAGCAATAGATTTACGCAAAAGTTAAAACGGATTAATTAGGTGACACTAACTTCTAACACTCCCATGAATATTCGAGTTTAAAGGAAGTAACATTTGATCATTGTTATATACGAATACAAAATGTCCCTTACTACTCAGAACTAACTGAAATATTAATGATCACACACGTTATATTAAAAAATTCAATAACTCTATCCATTAAAGTTTTGTATAACTCGATAACTCTATCCATTAAAGTTTTTACCAAGTCAATTGGTGGATTTTCTCCCTAAATTATTGGACAAGTTTTGTGGAGTGGGCAACCGGAAATTAGAGCCATTGTTTGATGCAATTTAGCGAACAACGACTCGAAAATCTCATGCTTGGATCGAAGATCGAATCAAAATCTCATCTTCTATGAAATGTTAGTGACAGTTTCTCCAGGAAAAAACCACAACAAAATCCAAATCCAAATTTCATCCATGATGCATAACATATACAAACCAACCGGTCCGACCAAATTGAGTTAATTACTTAATTCCCAATTAAACTCCCCAATTTCTGCCCTCCTAGTCTTCGGCCATTCTTTTCTGTCGCGCGCGTAACCGCTAACTAATCTCATCCTTTCCGCCACCTCACTTCCGCAATGACCATCTAACCCACCCCGCCCCACCTTAATTACCTGGCGACACCGAGGACAGAATAGTAAAACCACACCGATACAAAAACAACCGCAAACCCTCAATTTTCCATACTACCCTCCAAACCAATCTCCCTTTCCTCCTCCCTCTCCAGGGGCAAAAAAGTCTACCGCCAATCTATAAAACCACCGCTCAGAGTTGGTAGGTCGGCTTGCCTCTGTTCCCGATTACGCTAAAAAACAGAGAGAAAGGATCAAGATTTCTCCCCAGTATAGAAAGAAACAGAGAGATTCTTCCCTTACCCATCACGAATCAAATCCAAACAATGGCGACTGGCAATTCTTCTTCTTCTTCTTCTCCGGCGAATTCTGTCAAGACCCGGACGTGCCTCTGCTCGCCGACGAACCACCCGGGGTCGTTCCGCTGCAGCCTCCACAAGAACCGGTCGTCGGCGACGAGCAGCCGTCCGTCCCGGAGGGAACTGGCTGCGGCGGCGGCGATGGCGAAGGCGCTCACGTTGAGGGCGTTCCTGCTGCAGATCATCAAGCCGTCGAATCAGGACCAGAAGCGGCGGAGGAATTTCCAGCCCAGGCCATCGAGGTTTTGCACGATGAACGGCGGCAGCGGCGTGGCGGTTTCGTAAAGACCCGTCGTCGTCGATTCCTTTTTCTGGGGTTTTTTTTTTCCGATTGTTTTTTGTTTGTTCTAAGTGATTCGTTGTTTGGTATGTAAATAGGGGGGCAGAAATTTCTCAGACGGATCTGTTTTTTGATTGGATTCTGAGAAACAGGGGATAGGTGGGGAAATGGGAAATCAAGGTTTTTTTCTTTCTTTCCCTTTTCAGGAATTTGTTCCATGTCGTAATTCAACCTAATATATTTCTGAGTTTAGTTTAATTCCATTGATCAAAGCTCTTTGCGGAAGATCAGTCGCCAAATCAAAAGGCAGAGGAAAAAAAGCCTTGTACAATGCCTTTTCTTGGTGTCACTAAAGCATTCAAAAGGCAGCCCTAAAGACTCTTTGCTTCGTTGTAAAAGTTTGGAAGATGCATAATGTTAATGTACAGTTAGTTCTATGGAGGCCTTAATTGGAGTGTAGAATCGTATGGAAGGCTCGTACGATTTCTTTAGTAGAGATTCATGATTAGATCGTTGGAAATGTACGGTGATGACGAAGTGCCCGCTTATGAGTTATGATGAGTGGTGAAACCAGAGGATCCATGTGGGCAAATTTACACTGAATGGGCCTAATGGGTCGATTGGTGTTGGGCTAAGGCCTACGGACTATGGGGCTGGTTTTGGAATTGGGCCATGCGCGGTCACTTCAGCGAGAAATGATTTCTCCTCAGTCCTCAACGCATTAGGATGAACAAGTTGACATCTCTCAGCGTGGTGTACACCAATTAATATGGCAGATGCCCTCAAAATACTGCACAGTTTGTTAATTACTCTCAATGAAGATACATATATAGGGAATCGATCCTCTTATCGGCTATCGCCAATTATACTTCGCACTATCGACACCAAAATAATTAGTAAGGCCGACAACTATCGATGCAGGTGATGATAACGAGGAAGTGAAACTACATTGACACAGAGGTTTTGTGAAAGTAATTGAGCGTCATTTATAGCGTTTGTTGATGTGACTTGAATCGGACTATCAGCCGCTACGACTGGAAGTCACGGGGTGTCCCGCGGTGTATGAGCTCAATGTTATTTGGGTTCGTTTTCTGGGCCTGGTTGTAACCGTTTTTCCTTTACCAGATTGGATTAGGGTTAGACCTTGGAGAAGTAGTATAAATACTTCTCATACTCGGTAATTGTATCTGCTTAAGTATAGTGAAATCTAGCTCTCTCCTGCCCATGGAGTAACTAACACACATCGTGTTAGTGAACCATGCAAATCCGTGTGTTGTGTGCGTGTTTGCATTTTCGTTTCTTGCATTGTCGAATCCTCCTATTTCCCGATCTGCAGAAAAAATCGTGACAACGTTATTGATGATCCATAGTGTCCTCTACATAAAATCGTATTGGTATAGTTTAATTTTACTTTGTTAGCACCACCATAACTACTTGTTACTATGTTGTGTGATAGGGATGACAAACGGTAAGCAAGTAACCGGCGGTAAACGATAAACCAATTACCGGCGGTATCGATAGTCGAGTGTGAAATGGGGACAGTAAACCGATTACCGGCGGTATTGATAGTCGAGTGTGAAATGGGGACAGTAAACCGATTACCCAGTTACGGTAAATACCGACGGTTAGTCGGTAATACCGATACCGAAGACCAGTATAAGAGTTAACATATAACATATATTCCATTATTCACAAATATTACATACATGAATGAAGTAAGTATATGCCTAAAAATATTATAAATAAGAGTTAATAATAAATTATTACTTACAATAATAAAGAAAAAAACTCAGAAAAATAAAAAAAGTTACAATCTACCCTCCAAGGCCAGAATTTTGGTTCGGTAATTTTCCGATAAACCGAATAAAAAACCATATGCAACCCCTCTTCACTGTGAATCGGTAAAACCGGTTTATAACCGTTTACCGGGAATTCGGTAACCGGTAAACCGATTACAAACTGGTAACGGTATTCGATTTCCCCTCTCAATGCTCGGCATACCGTTTATCAGTTCGGTCGGTAACCGGACCGATTGTCACCCCTGGACTATCTTCAAGCGCCAACCATGTACTAGGTGATGGACCAATGACCATGGGGCACGTGGTGTTGCGGTCAACGCGAGGAATGGAGGTAAGGTAAAGGGGTAAAAGGAAAGTCCACCGGAAATTTATAAAAATCACCGTGGCAGAGTCGGCCGACTTTCCCCTGTTTCCAATTACGCTCAGGAAACGGAAACAGAGGATCAAAAAAATTTCTCCCATTATAAAAAGAAACGAGAAGATTAATTCCTCCCAACCCATAGCAGTTCCAGTCTCGACAATGGCAGCTGATAGTTCTCCGTCTTCTTCTTCTTCTTCTTCTTCTTCTTCTTCTTCTTCAGCGAATTCCTCCAAGACTCGGAGTAGTACTACTAAGTGCCTCCTCTGCTCGCCGCCGAAGGACCCGGGCGGCCTGTACCACTGCAGGCGCTGCCTCAACGACCGGTCGAAACGCAGGCGAAGGAGGCGGGCACGAAAGGCGAAGAAGGAGCTCACTCTGAGTGCCTTCCTGCAGCGGATCATCAAGCCGCCGAGTCAAGATGAGAAGCGGCGGAAGAATTCCCGGCCCACGCCGTCGAGGCTTTTCAGGATGCACGGCGGCAGCGTATAGCGATTACGTAATGATCGCTCGTCGTGGGTTTCTTTCTTTCGTTTTTTTTAGCGAGAATTGGAATTAGGATTGTAGCTTAGATTAGTCGTTTGCAGTGGCGGACCCAGAATTGTCGGAGAGGTGTGTCGCCGATAAAATACAATAATAATTAAATTAAATTAAATTAAAAATTAAGTAAAAATTAAAAGAAATTAATTCATAAAGTTCACAATGTCATGTTTACAACGAACCGCGACAACTTTTCATCTGCTGAAATGTCTCTAAAATACATTCATCACTTATGCTGCAAAGCAAATCTTTTTCAATATACACAACTAAACAATCATTCATAAATTGATCACTCAACCGATTTCGAAGATCGTTCTTGATTATCTTCATAGCTGAAAATGCTCTTTCGCAGCTTGCAGTTGCCACAGGTAAGGTCAACACCAACTTTAACAGCAAGTAAACTAAAGGATAAAGAGTGTCCTTTCCCCTTTCCACCAATTTCCTAGCTAGCTCATCGATTCCTCGCAATCCATCAAAGCTCTTATCCTCCTTGACATGAGAAATGTAGCCCCCCAATTGTTGATGAAGTCGTGAGAGCACATTGGATGGAAACTCCTCGGGATAAAACTCAGTAAGACTCATCAACTTTGCGTTATCAAAATAAGCAAAAGAGTTAGCTGGACTAAAACAAGAAATGCAGTCCAACAATCGAGTGTTCACCTCACCAAATCGAGTATTCAACTCTTGCAACTGCAAATCTATAACTGCATAGAATAAATCGACTTGATAGTAATGCAAGTTTGTAGGCTGATGAGGGGTGCTACGTCTTGTTCTTCCAGCAAAAGTGAACAAGTCATTCATGTTAGGAACATGAATTTGTTCCTTAGTGCAGAATGAAACCACATCATCAAATAGAGGTTCCCACCCTTCATCTCTCAACTCTTGTAGTCTCTTCTTTGAGCAATTAATGAGTTCCATATCATTAACAAGGTCGTGATCTTTCCTTTGTAATGCTATAGACAACTCATTTGTAATTGCAAGCACTTCAATCATCATCTTCATGTGAAAGACAAACTCAAAAGTTCGCATTTGAAGCAGAGAATTCACTACTTTACCTTGTGCCTCCTTTGAACGTGTGTCAAATTGCATCTCATTCAGTACATCAACCACAGAACTGAACATATCCATAAGATTTGTAAGTGCCCCAAGATGGGATCCCCAACGTGTATCACCGGGCCTTTTCAACCCTATTTGTTGATTCAATCCTTGTCCACTCTCCAAATCACCAGTAGATAGAGCCTCAATAACCCTTGCGGCATGCTTGTCTCGAAGAGAATCGACCCTCTTAGGTGATCCACCAATCACATTGAGCAATGAAGCAAAATGCTCAAAGAAGCGATTATTGAGCACATGATCTCTTGCAACAGCTACTAGTGTCAACTGAAGTTGATGAGCAAAGCAATGAATGTAATGAGCAGATGGATTCTCAACCAAGATTAATGATTTCAGTCCATTGATTTCACCTCTCATGTTACTAGCCCCATCATATCCTTGCCCCCTCACCCTTGCCAAACTTAGCCCATGTAATCCAAGAATTGATTCAATCTCCTTTTTGAGTGTAGCAGCCCTAGTATCAGCGACATGAGCAATACCAAGAAATCTCTCAATAACACAACCATTCTTATCAACATAACGTATAACCAGAACCATTTGCTCCTTAATTGACACATCACGAGATTCATCCACCAATATGCAGAAAAAAGAATCTCTAAGATCTTTGATGATCTCTTGACTTATTAGAGATGCTATTGCTCGAACAATATCCTTTTGAATCTTGGGAGAAGTCAGTTGAAGATTTTTCGGAGCATTCTCCAACACAACACTTCGCACTTCCTTATTCTCATTAGCAATAACCTCCAAAAAGTAACGAAAATTTCCTTTGTTTTCTGAAGATTCACTTTCATCGTGCCCTCGAAATGGCAATCCTTGGTGTAGAAGAGCCTTAGTGGTAGTAACTGATGCCTGCAAACGAATACGATATTCTCTTTTTGGTTTATCTGTTTGTCTCACCAATGCACTTGAGATGCTCTGTGATTGTCTCAACAAATCTTCACCTTTCTTAGCAGCCACATTGTGAGAACTATTAGGGCCACCAACATGATCATCTAATCGCGTCTTCCTATTCCAACATCTCACCCCATTTGATATGAATGCTTCTCCACTACCATTTTTAGATTCAGATACAAACAAATAGCAAGGTAGACAGTATACTGCATCATCATGAACACTATACTCTAGCCAACCCTTGTGCCCAGTATACCAAGAAGGATTAAATCTTCGTTTTTCTCCACTATAGTCGGTATATGGGAAAGAACCTTTTGGTTGACAAGGACCCTTTATCAGATATGCTCTTCTAATCTCATCTTGCATATTAATAGGGAAAGTTGAAAACTTTCTCCTCAACCCCGGATCGGCTTCCAATTTGTTCACATCAACCTCATCATTCTCATTTTCTTCAGGAAATGAAGAAAACTTACTTGAGATGCCACTTGTTTGATTAATCGATGGTGAGGAAGATTGAGAATCATCATGCTTCCTTTTACTTGATTCTCCTCCTAAATTGGTAATTTGTGGAGTAGTTTTGGCTTTCTTTGGGACCTTTGGGTAAAATCTCTCCATGTCTGGATACAGAGTACAATATAAATTAGCTTATAAACAAATCCATTCAATTCATCCATGAATTACAAATTGACAAATAAAATTTGGGTTAAATGGGAAAACAAGAAAAACCCTTAAACTTTGCAATTTAGTGTTCATAACAGTAAAATTACTTACATTTGGCCAGCTACAAGAAGTGCCCACTTCACCGGCTACGAGGAGTTGCCGCCGCGGTGCCGCCCGCCGGTGAAGGGATGTCCGCCGAGGCCTCCCTGGGTTGCCGTGCCGACTTGCCGGTTCTGCCTTCGCCTGGGTTTTTGGTTCGCCTAGGGGTCTGGGGATTATATTTTTTGCGACTTGCGAGCGAGAGAAGAGGGAACAGGGGGAATAATGGGGATGGGTCGCTGGGGCTTGGGATATGGACAGGGAAATGGCAATTGGGCCATTAATTTGGGGATTGGGCCATTAATTGGATTGGGAGGGAAGGAATAATAATGGGAGGAGGTGGCCGATTGGGCTATTGCCCATTTGGCTTATGATTTTTTTTTCTCTATTTAATTATAGGCCCATGCCCAACACTATATTGTATGAGTTGAGAGTGTTATTTTTATATGAAGGATAGGATTATGCTTTAGGAGTTATTTTAAACAAAATTAAAAAGGATTATGATTAAGATTGATTCATTTGGATAATAATTTCTTCGAGTATAATGAAGGTGTGTCGGCTATAATTATTGAAGGTGTGTCGGCTATCCCGAAGTAAAAAATTTTGTACAAAAAATATGTAGGTCCTTCGTAAAATTCTCGAGCGAGGGTGTGTCGGACGACACACCCTGCCCCTTCTTAGGTTCGCCTCTGGTCGTTTGATATATAGGTAAATATATAGAGGGCAGAAACTCGTTTAGTTCACCCTCCATTATTGATTAACGTTCTTCTGATTCTTGATTCATGTCTTGAGATGATGATCTGCCACCAAATCGTAAAAGAGAGTTTGATTTGCCCCATTTCAAATTTCCTGTAACGAGAGTGAAAGTAGGAAGGGTATTTTCGTCTACACAATCAGTTGTTTATTTCATATAAAAACATATCAATACTAGGATTTGAACGATGGTCTCTTCCATAAAAGACAAGAATTGTAACCAATTAGACTAGACACATTTGTTGTACTTTATTAAAACAAAACATAGGGAAAGTTAAAATTATGAAAAACATAGTACTTTTCTATCACTGTTAGTTAGCCCACTAAGTCTCCTGTAAGTATTTTTTGGTGTTTGATAATTCTATTTTCATATTTTAATAATTAATTTAGAATTTTTTCTAACTTATAAATGAAGATAATCTTAAAAACTCAACACAAATATCATTGGTTGGAATATTGCACATTGAATTGAAGTGTTCAATGAAGTGTTCAATGACGACATAAGAACACTGGTACCATACATTTCAAGAAAAATAAACATGACAAACACCGATACCAATTATCTCGACAGTCTATGCTAAAATTCGAATTTGTTTAATCATTCAATTTGAGTGATAGTTTAATCAAATCAAGCAAATAATTCACGATTGTGTATGAACAAAAATAAAAAAATATGTATTGTACTATGAAAAATATATTTATTTTAAAAATCTTAAAAAACAATCAAGACTTCCATATACAACCCCTTATTTCAGCATTGTAATTAAATGAAACAATTTTTATCAACATGATGCAATGTTCAAGCTAAGGTCCAATTATTAATCACTAGTATATAGTATTCAGCTTAGTGAACTATTTCAATATCCACGACTAACTATTAATGATTACTTGCTTTCTGTTTGAGGGTTTAATGTAATACTCTCATGTCTACACTCTAACCATTTTTTTTTCTTTTTCCAATATTTTTTTGAAGTTATTTGTTAAATCAACTATGTTTCTAGCTTTCCATTCCTAATTATTCAATGCTTCCTACCAACTTATGGGAATGATGAATATTTTTTTCATGTATAATCTATTGACTATAAATGTTGCTTGTTTGTCTCCAACATATTCTCACAATTTCTCGAAAAAGCATCATATCTTGCGAGTGATATCATAGTTTTGGTAGGTAAAATTCAACAAACTCAATCAATATTCGAACTCTTTGAAGTAGCTATCTACATGTGAATATGAAGTATTGAGTAGCTAAAACTCTACTTGAGTTAGTATGATCTTTTGCGCTATCAATTAAAATTCAATACATGATTATCTTATTACAATTTAGTCATACTAATTGTGCAGTAGGGGACATCTTATCAAAATCGTATCGAAAGACTCCTTGATTGATCAGTTTCAGGATGTAATCAATTATACCAAATAGAAGTGATCAAATTTATAAGATGCTCTCAAAGTTTGCTATAATTATTGAGGTTCAACAACATGTTAATCGTAAGGTGGTCATTGTGCATTTGTCTATCTACTAGCTCGCCTAGATACGCTTAGACGTTTTAATAAAATTGTAATAATGATGAATGAAGTAACAGTTCTAAAGCACTTTCATACTTCAATTCAAATGATTTAACAACAAGGAAAATAACTCTCAAGTTTATAATTTTTTATACCAAATGGTATAAATAATTCATTTATGAGCTGAAATAGCTAATTATAAGCACTTAAATTTTTAAGTTAAAACTCATATGATACAATTGTTTGATTAAATGGTTTTTTATCATAGAGTGGTTCTATCGAGAGAGGTCTCTAAGAAACATGGCTTACTTTATTATTCATTAGGTAGATATAATATATATCTTCATCGTTACTTTTACATTGGATTCAATTTAGTATACTTTTTCGTTTAGATAGAAACATGACTTACTTTTTTTTTTGATGAATCGGCGGGATCTTTATTCATAAAAAAAGTGCTTTTGCTAGCAACACCCTTGCTAGCTAGGGGAGTATCACCAATCAACGGCAAAGACAGCAAAGAAACAATCAAAAACAAAACCTACCTCTGTGACAGATTAAGCTAGTCATTCCAAAACAGATTCACCCTATCTCTCCCAAGTACATACAAAATCTCAGTTTTTATACCAGACATCAGTTCTTAAAAACCCCTCACCTTATCACCATATAGTCGACGACATCTTTCTCTCCAAGTCTGACTGATCCATGTTTGCCATATAAACCTACCTGTTTTAGCTTCTTTTGTTTGCTTGTTATACTTCTCCAGCAGCCATGAAACCATGGCCTCCCATGTTTGGAACTCGGGGACCTGCATAGGACCTGTAAACAACTCATCAAGAATCTGCCTAGCAAAGGGGCAGAGAACAAACATATGCTGCCTACTTTCAACTCCTCCCCCATAAAGAACACAATTCAACGATCCCTGGAAGCCCCATTTTTGCAATTTCTCCTTAGTTTGTACACTTCCTCTGATTACCAACCAAGTAATCAGTCGATTACTTGGTATAGCCACACCCTTCCAGATTAATTTCCACCAAGTAACCCTCTGCTGAGCAGGTCTAACAAGCTGCCAGACTCGTTTAATAGAAAATCGAGGCATTGGTAACCCATCAAGTAATAAAACACCATCCCTGTTTGAAATAAAAGGAGCTATTCTGCTTCTGAGCTTCAGAATTTTGCACCAATGGCTTACTTTTACATTGGACGTTGTTCGTCATTTTTAAAACTTCGATAGTCAAATACATCAAATACTTTCCTATATTATTAATGAAGAACTTACCAAACTAAATAGTTACTTCAACCCCCAACAACATGAACCATACCAAAAATATATACCTTTACTTATACATGACAACATGAGAATCAAACTCTCCCGGCCAAGAGGCCGGGCCATAATCTAGTGCTAAAATATATTCTCCAACAACTATTCCAAAAAGATAAAAAGTAAAAAATTGGATAAATTTAGGCCAAATACCCAATACAAAAAGACAAGGAAAGCCAAATTATAGCCAGATCTATGGGTCCCACTGTTTTTCAAGAAGCCGACGCGTGTAGGGAGTGGGCGCGAAACGCACGGCGTGGAGCCAATCCGTGTCGCGCGTTTCATGCACTTCCCTAGCGCGCATCAACTCCTTTATTTCTATTTTAAAAAAATAATTCTGTTTCAGTCACCCAATTAAATACCAATGGCTCTATTAGCCCCCAACAACCCTTTTTTCGCAGATTCCTGTATAAATACTCCATGTTTCTTCACTTTAATTTCATCACTTCCAATTTCTTCTCTCATTCTTATCACAAATAATCTTCCCAAAAAATTACAACTTCTCATACTCCCAAACTCCTGATCATGTCTCAAACTAATCGCGCACCAATTTTGAAGGAGTTCGAAGATGAAGTTTTGTGCAAGGCTTGGATGAAATTTCAGAGGATGGTTTGGATGAAATTTCAGAGGATGGTTCTGTCGGCCATCATCAATCAGGGCCTGAGTCTTGGAGGCAAATTGGAGTCCTATATGCTGCTAAAGGATGGGAAATTCCGCGTAGCGATGGGGCATTGATTGCTCGATGGGGGACTATCAACCATCAATGTGGGTCGTGGAATGCGGCGCTGAGGAGAGCAAGCGCGATACTAATAAGTGGAGAAAATATAAGTGATGACGTTAGTTGAGTTCTAATAATTATTATCATGTGTGTTATTTTTTATTTAATTTGTAGTTTATTATCATAATTATTATACATGCCTTAATTGTCTAGGTTGAACGAGAAAACAATTTTCGTAGCAGACACCGGGAAACAATTCAAGCTGAAGCATTGTTGGGACATACTCCACAAGTCTCCAAATTTTATGGAACTATTGTCAGGGAAATAGTATGGAAGAGAACGATTGAAGGCGTGATTTGATCACTCTCCTTAGAGTGTTTATTTGCCCCCACTACTTCGTTGCTGGTAGGATTTAGGCAAACCACCCCTAGGAGTCCCTCCAATCAAAGTCAGAAAGCAGCACCTTTCGTGACTTCTGTGTTTGTGTTTTTGGAGAAGGAAAACAAGGAGAAGAAGATGAACGTTGGAACAGAAGTTCGGCTACAGAACTTTTATAGTGAAAACGACAGTTCCCTTTCGAAGGGTTACGTCGTTTCACAAAATTCAAAATCAAATAATTATCCGGATTAATTAATTAAAACAATTCCGGTAATTAAATAGCCACACTTTTTCCAGAAGCCCACTAACCACTTTATCCAATAACTAAAGTGGAAAACAAACTTAAAAACAACTTGCACTTTCCTTCTCCCACCAATGTGGTATTTCCTTTACTCTTTGACTACTCTAACAACTATTTACAAGTCCGGTATCACCCATTCCACCAATGACCGACTCTTCATCGACAATGCCATCCGATGAAAGTGATAGTCCTAATGTTCATGGGTCTCCTACTGCGGTGACCAGTACGGAAGGTCAAGATAAAAGAAGAAGAAAAGAGGAACTTCATAGCTTTCACAGAAGTTTGGGAGAAGAATATGATCAATTTGGTCGAAAATTCGAATACACATGCAAGGTTGTCGCTTTCTATTGAGGAACTCGATGATGAGTGGTGAAACCAGAGGCTCCATGTGGGCAAATTTACATTGAATGGGCCTAATGGGTCGATTGGTGCTGGAGTAAGGCCTATGGACTATGAGGTTGATTTTGGAATTGGGCCACGAGCATGCTTGCAATCCAAAATGCATGGTGTAAGCCTTTAGTGTTGAGGTCCGGTTTGAATTCTCAAACCACAATTTTACCCACGAATTCCCTCTTCAAATCGACGATTTAGCTAATATTAAAGTTATCAATGTGTCATACCATAGGTTGGCAATGCCGATTCCACCTCTGTTTTTTTGACCTAATACCTATGAAGAGTTTGAATCTTACTCAGCAATCATTTCAGCGAGATGATTTCTCCTCAACTCACTAAGATTAACTAACTGACATCTCTTAGCGTGATGTAAAATAATTAATATGACAAATGTCTTTTCAAAAATAGGTTGACAACTATCGATGCAGACGATGATGACGAGGAAGGAGAAACTTCATTGATACAGAGAGCTCTTCTATCGAAGTAGTGAAGTATCATTATAGCGCTATTGATAATGACAAGTGTTCTCTACCTAAATTCGTATATATTGGCATGGCTTTACTTTTGTTAGCATCACCACAACTACTTCTTACTATGTTGTGATGGACCCTCTTCAAGCGCCAACCATGTACAAGGTGGCATGGAAACCCTCAATGTCCAATGACCATGGGGCACGTGGCGTCGAAGTCAACGCGAAGGATGGAAGTAAGCGGCAAAAGGAAAGTCCACCGGAAATCTATAAAAAGCACCGCGGGCAGAGTTGGCCGGATTTCCCCTGTTTCCGATTACGCTCAGGAAGCGGAAAACAGAGGATTGAAAATTTCACCCATTATAAAAAGGAAACGAGGAGATAAATTCCTCACCCAACCCATCAGAAATCTAAGTCTCCAACAATGGCAACTGATAGTTCTTCTCCGTCTTCTTTTTCTTCAGCGAATTCCTCCGCGCCTCCGAGTACTACTACTTGCGTCCTCTGCTTGCTGACGAACCACCCGGAGTGCTCGTTCTGTCGCCGGCGCCACAAGAACCGGTCGGACCGCAAAAGGCGAAGGCCCCGGTCAAGGAAGGCGAAGAAGGAGATCACATTGAGTGCCTTCCTGCGGCGGATGATGCAGCCGTCGAGTCGAGATAATACGCGGCGGGTGAATTTCCGGCCCACGCCGTCGAGGTTCTTCAAGATGCACGCCAGCAGCGGCAGCAGCGTAGCTGTTTCGTAAAGATCGCTCGTCGTGGGTTTCTTTCTTTCTGTCTTTAGCGAGAATTTTGAATCGGAATTGTAGCAATACATCATTGAATTGAGTTCAAGCTCATTACCTTGTGCATGTGAAATGTGAAGGCTGATGACCAATCAAGAGCCTATAATCTGTTTAGGGCATGCCTAGGGTTTTGATAGAATTTCGATTTGGAGGGTGTTATTAGTTGAATGGCGTGTTAGTATGACCAATAACCTTACAAAAAGGAGTAATATATTTGCATAAATAGATGAATCTTAGGGATAATAACAACGTTAGTAGATTATTACCTTAAACTCCAGTTAGTTCGGGATTTATCCATACCACTACTCATACAAGACTTGGGTTGTTAATCAAAACCAAATCCATAATTGTTTAGATTTTGGATATCCATGAATATTCTCATTTAGTAGTATTATGCATTGGCAACTAGTATCAAAATTTTAGGAGTACAAAATTTTAGGAGTACAAAATTCCTGCTATATAATCCAGTAATCATGTGTAAAAGTAGTATCGAATTCACGAACAAATTGTTAAAAATGAGTGCCTTAATACTACTAAACAAGCGCTTCTTGGGAGGCAACCCAAGGTAAGTTTTCTTTTCTTTATTTTTCTTTTTTTTTTGTTGTGTCAAACCCGTGCATGTTTAGATTAGGAGTTGAACATTAGGGACAATGTTCCATCCTGAGTGTGGGGTGGTGAGTCTTAGTGTTTGTTTGTCCCTATTGCATGTGGTAAATAAATAAATAAAAAACCCCAAAAAAAAAATTGACAGTAGGTTGTGCACAGCCAAACTGCATGCAGTTTGCCTGTGCAAAGCTAATGGCTAAAAATCAGAAAAATTAAAAACAAAACCTTGTACTCTTGTGGTAACATGATGTAAATGACCGTGATGCGTGTGAAATGAGTTTATGCTTGAAGGAAACCATCAAAATCACCCCCACTAGTGTTGAATTGCATAGTTCTTCACAATGAGCTTGATATTTTGACTGACTTGATGTGCTTTGAAGTAGCAAACTCTTTTAGCAACATTCTCTTTTGTGAGGATAGTGTAACGACTTTTGGTGAAGTAGTTAGGTGGAGAACATTGACCATTCGACATGTTTGGATACCGTGCTTACTTGCATCAATTGTGAGTTTTTGACTTTGCATTGAGTCTCTCTGTTTTGAATGTTTTTGATGGGGTGAACTGTATCTTCATAAAGAAAACACTACCTGACAAGTAAAATATAAGAAAGTTGCCATAACAATTAAAGTGTGGGTAAAAATGCCAAAATCGTGTGAGGCAATCACTCATTGCACATGGGGATTAGGAAAGATTCAATTGAGAATCGGTTCGCGACCGTACGATGTTGCTTATCAAGTACGATCCCCAGTTGAGTGAAGTGCCATTTGAGGATGCAATGACCCTCCACACGGACCGAGGAAAAGGAGTTGAAAGAAGCCCTTATGCGAGTGCTAAGAAGCAAAAATTGCTCTTGCTCGGTCACCAGTAGTAATAAACAAATCCCACTTGTACTAAAGACGACCACTCGGCAAGCAAAAAAAAAAAAAAAGCCTCTCCTTGTAAAAAAGGTAGTGATGTGCTTAAAGTTAGAATCTTGTTTGCGAAAGGCTTCCCCCATTAGTTTTTGAGACTCATACTTTGTTAATTGCTTATGATTGGCGTGAGTAAGCCAGACTGTCCTCACGAGATATGCACCTCACTGATGTGGTTAGATTCTCCTACTAACTGTTACACCATAAGTTGTTAACCACCCACTACCGACGACCTAAATTGAGTGTTGCTATTTGAGTTTTTGATGAATTTGAGTCAGTCATTGGTAATGGTTGCAAAGAGCTTGAGTGTGGGGTGAAAGGGTATGATCAATAAAGCACAACTCATCCGTTGAATTCTCTATCTTCTTTTAGCGTGGCGTACAACAAATTATCTGGTAAATGTCCTCGGACAATTGGACAGTTTGCTACTTTCGACGAAGACAGCTATAGGGGGAATCCTCTTCTCCTCAACTGCACTTTACCACAGTCGATGTGGAAACCTCCTGTAGTGCAGACGCCCACCAATGACGATAATGATGAAGACGGAGGCTACATCGACATGGAGAGCTTCTGCGCAAGCAGTGGAGTGTCTTTTGTGTTGGTACTACTGACAATTGCGAGTGTTCTGTACATCAATCCATACTGGTGGCAGGTGTGATTTTATTATGTCGGAGTGACCATAACTACGTGCTACTATTTTTGGGCGGACCATCTTCCAGTACCGACGAGGTACAAGATGTGGGAACTTCGTGTCTAGCTAGTAGTTGATGATGGTTCTGCGAAACAACATATCCGGAGGAGTGGTTTATATAATCCTATGTGGATAGAATAATGGTTATTGATAGTTCTCATCAGTGAATCATCTCATTTATATGTATGCAGTAATTAAGTGCTCGAAAAACTACAAGTCTCTGTAATGTTTCCTTAGTTCCTATTTGGGCTGCTGCTTATTCTTATGGTGGACAAACCTGAACTATGGATGGCAATTTTGCCCATACCCATGGGTTTCTTACTATCCAACCCAATTGGGTTGGGCATGAAATCCAAATAGATGGATATGGGTAGAGTTTGATGGGTTTGTACCCATACCCATTTACTTTGGGTTGAGTTGGGTTTATATCAAATGGATTTGGGTTTGTACCCATGCCCAAATACAAAATTACATTTTGGTACCCAAACTTAATAGATATGCATATTTAGTACCTAAATTTAATTTTTTTGCATATAAGTCCTAAAAATATCGATGGGAAATTACGTTTTGGTACCAAAATTTTTTTGGTCTTACATTTTGGTACCTAAACTTTTCAAGTTTTACAAGATTTTTGCATGTGTAGTTAAAACACCCTCAAGTAAATGGATATCCATATCCAACCCATACCCATTTAGATTATGGAAGCAATATTCATACCTTACCCAAACCCATCTATAAACCCCCAAATCCATATGCACTTCACCCATACCCAACCCATTATCAATGGGTCTACTTGGGTTTGGGTATAATTACCCATGGGTGGGTAATTTGCCATCCCTAACCTGAACTGCTGCAGCCTGCATGCATGGCTGAAGTCCACCATGGACACGTGGCGTCAGGGTCAACGCGAAGGAATCCATAAAAGCGCCGCAGGTAGAGTCGGCCGGGTTTCCCCTGTTTCCGATTACGCTCAGGAAACAGAAACAGAGGATTGAAAAAATTCCTCCCAATATAAAAAGAAACGGAAAGAAGAAGAGATTCCTCCCAACCCAACCCAACCCAACCCAACCCATCCCATCGCAAATCAAGTCTCAGCAATGGCGACTGTCAGTTCTTCTCCTTCTTCAGCGAATTCCTCCAAGACTCGGAGTACTACTACGTGCATCTGCTCGTCGACGAACCACCCAGGCTTGTTCCGCTGCAGCCGCCACAGGAACCAGCCGAACAGAACCGCAGCTTCCGCGTCGACGATGGCGGCAACTGCCAGTTCTTCGCCGGTGAATTCCTCCAGGACTCGGAGTAGTACTGCGTGCCTCTGCTCGCCGACGAAAAACCCATGGTCGTTCCGTTGTAGCCTCCACAAGAACCAGCTGTCGAACCGAAAGGAATCGACGGTCGCCAGTTATTCTTCTTCTTCTTCTCCGGTGAATTCCCTCAGGACTCGGAGTACTATTACGTGCCTCTTCTCGCCGACGAACAACCCGCGGTCGCTCCTTTGCAGCCTCCACAAGAACCAGTACTCGAACCCCAGCAGGGAAGTATTGGCGCCGTCTCCGTGGAAGGAGAAGGCATTCACGACGAGGGCCTTCCTGCGGCGGATGATCAAGCCGCCGCGTCGAGATGAGACGCGCCGGCTCAATTTCCGACCCACGCCGTCGAGGTTCTTCACGATGCACGCCAGCAGCAGCGGCAGCGTAGCGGTTTCGTAAATAGGACTCATCACCAGGGTTATATATATATATTCTAGCTTAGATTAGTCGTTTGATTAATATGTAAACAGGGACAAAAACTTGTTTTGTGATTTTTTGTATATATTTTATGGTAATTCATTCATTCATTCAATCCTTCTTTGTTTTGTGGGTTTATATAGTTCAACTACTCCATTGATTAAAGTTCTCTCTGTTTCTCGATGCTCTTGTCTTGAGATGATGGTCCGTCGCCAAATATAAAAGGGTAGAGTAGATGCCTATTTAAGTGTCGCTAAAAGTGGTAACCCTAGAGGCTATATTTGTTCTATTCGTTGCAATAAAACTTTGCCCTAATCCTTTCGGAGAATGAATCAAAATTCATATCCTGAGTCTTGGATCATAAGTCATAATGTAGAAATTGCGTCATATAGAATCGCACGTAGTCAAAGCACGTAGTCAAAGAAGAGTGTAACTAGCTTGAGAGTTGAGACTTCACTTTAGAGACATAAGCTTATCTTCCACGAGTAAAAATTTCGACGGTGTAGTTATAAGTTATTACGAACAATTATTTCTCTTCCCCTTATGCAAAGCAATGCAACACACCATTGTATTGAGTTCAAGCTCTTTAACACGGGCACGTGAAGGCTGATAACCAATTAAGATCCTATGATATTCTGTTTTGGGTATGCCTAGTGCTTTGCTAGAATTTCGATTTCATTTGTCGGGTGTTATTACTTATTAGTGTAGATCTCCTGGACCTCTTATTAAAAGAATGACGGATTAATATTAACAATAACCTTACCAAAATGAGTAATTTATATGCATAAACTAGTGAATATATTATTAGTGATGGCAATGGTCGGTTCAGAAACAAATAGTAGATCATTACCTTATACTCGATCTAATTAGTTAGGGATTTATCCATATTGCACTACTCGTATAAGCTTTGGGTTGTTAATCAAAACAAAACTCATAATTGTTCGAATTTTGGATATCCATAAATACCCACATACAATACTTTTCTCTTTATAATTTTATACAATGAGTTATTATTTGTAAGCATATTATTATACAAGTTAAAAAGTTACTACAAGTTGGTAACCTTAAGAGCAATCATAGTAAAGGACATTGATTCATTGGGATGTAATATGTGCATTGGAAAGTAGTATCGACATTTTCGGAGCATAAAATTTGAACTATATACCCCATAAATATGTAAAGTAGTATCGCATTCAAGATATATTATACATACGAGGTGTGAAAGGGAACGTAGTACGTTCAACCAACTATTAATTAGGTTGATGTCCTCTTCTTCTAATCTGATTGACACAAATTTCAAATAGGAATTGACGTCGTACGCTAAAAATTAGCTCAAATTACATATAAAAAATCATATGTAGTAACTCCATAACGTACCCATACCATATTTTACTAATCATGTCCTCAAGAACTGTGATGAACTAATTAGGAAGATAGCCATTGTAAAAGGTTATAGAATAATATGTCCCTCTACTATACTGTTTTATCAAGCATGTCCCCCTACTATTCTTTACATCAGACATGCTTTTGTACTTTGGAAAAATGATCAAATATGTCTTTTTGTTAAAATTTTCATCCAAAAACCATAAACCACGGCCGAACTTTGGTTTGGGCGACACAAATGTCTAAAATATCCCTAATAATTTTACTTTAGAATTTTTTTTGGTTCTTTTGGATAGCCAAATATCTCTAATAATTTCATTTTAACGAGACCTAGTAAAATAAATCAGGTGACAAAAATGACATTTCCACTTCCATTTACCGATGTCGGGGTCGTCTAAATCTCGGCTCAACTACTGTTGATGATTTTTTTCAATGAAATTTTTAACCGAATGACATGATTAATTATTTTTCAATGAAATTTCCAAAGTACAAAAGTATGTTTGATGTAAAATATTGTAGAAAGACACCGATAAGACGACATAATAAAAAGATACTACAACCCCATTATAAATGCTATACTGATCATTTTGGAAAGGAAGTGAGACGTGTGGGCTCATTGAAGTATTCCTCCCCTGCCCAAAAAAGCTCTGGCCTTTCCACACCATCTGGAGAAGGGTTGAACCGTTGAAGATTGACGTTATTGAAAAGAAGATGGAGTGGGGAAA
The DNA here is from genome assembly GCA_964030455.1 of Linum trigynum. Classification (NCBI taxonomy): domain Eukaryota; kingdom Viridiplantae; phylum Streptophyta; class Magnoliopsida; order Malpighiales; family Linaceae; genus Linum; species Linum trigynum. The sequence goes on along the minus strand of OZ034814.1, from coordinate 3,601,527 downwards.
GGAGAAACTAGGGGTGTCGATTCGGTTATCGGTTGCCAGTTAACCGGTCGGCTAATCGATAACCGCCGGTTAATCGGTTAACCGATAACTGAAAAAACGCACCCTCGGTCAGTGTTTGGTAGAAGGGAGATGACTTCCGGTTAACCGAGTAACCGAAGATGATTAATCGCGGTTAACCGGCTTACCGAAAAATAACCGACTTACCCAAAACGACGTCGTTTTATGTCATGAATAATTACCCCCAACCCTAATTGTTCCTTCCATTTTCGTTCTCCTCCTCCAACTCCAAACAGCAGCCGCCTCCTCCCCCTTCGTTCACCCCCCAAACCCCGCACACCCTCCACAATCCGACGATCCTTGCCGACCCCAGCCGATCCTCAGCGACCCCTGCCGACCCCAGCCGATCCTCCGCGCGACCCCTTCCTCTGCGTCTTCCTCCGTTCAAGCAGCAGACAACCACGCCGTCTCCTCCGACGCCTTCCTCCGTCCTAGACCGCCTTAATCCGCGCCTTCTTTCACCTTCCTTTCGTCCAGACAAGCGAGCCCAGGCTTCGCGAAGGCGGGATTGGTTGGAGTGGCGGTGGGATTGGGTGGTGAGATGTAGAGATGACGAAGAGATGAAGAGATGCGGAGGAGAGATGTGGAGCGGCGCCCCGATCCCTATCTCTCTTTTTTTCCGGTTTTCAATTAATTAAATTATTATTATAATATTAAATTATTCGGTTAGTCAATTAACCGAAATGTTAACCGTAACCGATCGGTTGATAACCGTGGCTAACCGAAGCTTTTCTTCGGGCGGTTGTCGATAGCCATATCCCCTATCTCGGTTAACCGGTAACCGACATTTCGGTTATCGGTTATAACAGAACTAACCGAAATGCCAGCTCTAGGAGAAACGAGTCAAGTGTTGGGCCTGGACTAAGTCTCCACAGCAAAGTCAAATTGAGCCCACCCAATGCCAGCGTCTATCTTGCCTGCTTGCATTTCTTCTTCCCGTCAGAACTGAATTGATTCAATTTGCTGTCGATTATTCTTGATTGCATTAAGCTTAGGTCTTCTGTAAACTCTTCTTTATCAAATAGAAATTGACCTTGGCTCAGCTTAATTGCTGTGAGAAACATCTTTTGATTGCAATCAAGGAAATGAATAGAGACACATAGTAATACTTCAATTGGTATCAGAGCCCCCTTCTCGTTGAACTTAACAGTTGCCGAGATTGTGCTCCTTATCTTCACTATGTCATCTAATTCATTTCCCACGAGCTCAAATCCTCCATGGTTTTCTGGTTCAAATTACTCAGTATGGAAAAAAAGAATGAGACTCTACCTCCGAGGAATCGATTGTGAATTATGGGCAATTGTCCGAAATGGGCCAATTGACATGAAAGAAGACGATGAGGAGGATTGGTCTGATGAACAAAAGAAAAATGCTCAACTAGACTCTAGGGCTATGCATATTCTACTTTCTGCCAGATCTGAAGATGAAGGAGAAAGAGTAAATAAATGTGAATCTGCAAAAGAAATTTGGTCTATACTTGAAACCACTCATGAAGGAACCTCAGAAGTTAAAGAAACTAGAATAGATTTGCTGTTAAAAGAATATGAAACATTTGATATGCTGTCTGGCGAATCCATTTCTGAAATGGACAAGAGATTTTCAACCCTTATAAATTGTCTCAAGGGATTAGGAAAATCATTCACCAGTAAAGAACTTGTTAGAAAAGTACTTAGATCTCTTCCACTTGAATGGATGGCTAAAAGAACTGCCATTGAAGAGGCTAAGGACCTAAATGTTTTATCTCTTGAAAACTTAATTGGATCTCTTCTCAGTCATGAGGAAGTTCTCAAACAAATGAACTCCCTGCATGACAAAAAGAATAAATCTATAGCTTTCAAAACTTCTATTCTTGATGAAGCTGAAAAGCTGGATGATGAGTTTGAGAATGAACTAGCTCTAACCGGCAAAAAGCTTCAAAGAATGATGAAATTTAAGCATGAACAAAACTCAAAAAGAAGAAGTCATGATAATAACTATTCACCTAGAACATTTGGAAACATGACCAACAGTTATGAAACCGAGATTGTGGCATACATGGGGGTAAATTCCAACACAGAGGAATCTCTTGAAGATGAAAAGGTATGGTCTGACTCCTCTTCAGAACATATGTCTGAACCATTAAATGAAGACTTTTTTCTTCATGCTTTAACAAATCTACAAAATGAATGTAATTTGCTTAAAAGTAAATACTGTCTCACTGTTACTCAACTAAATGAAAAGGAAAACGAAGTCAAGAAACTAGAAGAGCTTGTTGACATTCAAAATAAAGCTCAAATTAATCAGGACTCCCAAATTGCCAAACTAAACTCTGAAAATACTGACATGAGAAGAAAACTGGACTACTTTCAAAAATTTCTCAAGTGGAATACTCCAAAACTGAATCACTCAGTTAGACTGTCTAGAACTAATTACCAGACTAAATTTGGATCTAAACATTACTGTGACCATCGAGATTATCCTCCCTTCTGCACATTCTGTCGCAAATCTGGCCATTATAATGTTCATTGCTATTCATGGAAACCCAAACCCAAACTTGTTTGGGTGGTTAAATCCTCTAATTAAGCTTCTTTCTCATTTCAGAATAAAATTGGTGCTAACATCTGGTATTTAGATTCTGGATGCTCTCACCATATGACAGGTAACAAAGATCTGTTTTCTCATCTTAATCCAAAAAAGGGAGGTAAAGTATTCTATGGAAATAATAACTGTGCTTCTGTGGTAGGAAAAGGAACTATTAGTAGTAATTCTTCTCTTATCATTGAAGATGTTCTATATGTTGATGGTTTGAAACACAATCTGTTGTCAATAAGTCAGATTTGTGGTTCAACCTATAGAGTCATATTTGACCCCACTTGCTGCATCATTGAACGCATCTCTGATAACTCTATGATTTTTAAAGGAGAAAAGATAAATAATGTGTATACAATTGATCTTTCAACCCTTGATCTTTCTGAAGATATTTGCTTGAGCTCTATATCTGATACAGCAGTTTCTGGCATAGAAAGTTAGGGCACATGAGCATGTCCAGACTTGCTAAATTATCCAAACTCAATCTAGTTAGAGGCCTACCTACTATTAAAGCCTCTAATAAATTTACCTGTGAAGCCTGCATTCTTGGTAAACACTGCAAAAAATCATTTAAAATTAAACCAGACATTACTACATCATCAGTCTTCGAGCTGATTCATATGGATCTATTTGGTCCTACCAATATTCAAAGCCTTGGAGGGAAATCATATGTTTTTGTCTTAGTTGATGACTTTTCTAGATACACTTGGGTGTTTTTCCTTTCTTCTAAAGATGAAGCTTTTTCTAAATTCAAATCTTTTGTTATCCTAATGCAAAAACAACTTGACTGCGCATTAAAATCTATTAGAAGTGATAATGGGGGTGAGTTCATCAACGATGAATTCAGTTGCTTCTGTGACAAGCCAGGTATTCTCCACACCTTATCTGCACCTAGGACTCCACAACAAAACGGGGTTGTGGAAAGAAAGAATAGATCACTCATTGAAACTGCAAGAACCATGCTCCTAGAGTTCAACTGTCCAAGATTTCTTTGGGGAGAGGCTGTTAACACAGCTTGTTACTTGATTAATCGATCCACTATTCGCAAGACAGTGAATAAAACACCATACGAAATTCTAAAAGGAAAACCCCCCAAAATCTCCTATTTTCACCCTTTTGGTACTAAATGTTATATTTTGAACACCAAAGACTCAATTGGAAAGTTTGATGCCAAATCAGATATAGGGATCTTTCTTGGTTACTCAACCAAAGGGCAAGCCTACCGAGTCTTTAATAAAAAATCAAGAAAAGTAGAAGAATCAGTGCATGTTCGATTTGATGAATCCCATCCCTCTTTACAATTACCATCTAACATCAATGACTATGACTTCCTGCCCCTTAGTTTTCCTTCTGAGACAGGAACAAGTGGTGAACATATACAAGAAGAAAATGTTGTGTCTGCAGGATCCTCTTCTTCGACTATCTCAACTAATCAAGTTGACAGTGAGCCTGGTAACCTTGAAGCCCCTGCCCATATAAGAAAAAGACATCCCCCCTCACTTATCATAGGTAATCTATCAGACCCCATCCACACCAGAGGTAAGCACATCCCAGATCAGTATGCATTTGTCTCTCTAATTGAACCCAAAAATTATAAAGAGGCAATTTTTGATGAAGACTGGCTGATTGCTATGCAAGAGGAATTATCTCACTTCATTAGATTAAAATTTTGGGAACTTGTTCCTCGTCCTTTAAATTCAACTGTTATTGGAACTAAGTGGGTATTTAGAAACAAATCTGATGAACTTGGATTTATTATTAAAAACAAGGCTAGACTAGTTGCCCAAGGATACAATCAAGAGGAGGGCATTGATTATGATGAAACATTTGCACCAGTTGCTCGTCTTGAATCTATTCGTCTTTTGTGTGCATATGCTAGCTCCATGAATATAAAACTCTTCCAAATGGATGTTAAGAGTGCTTTTCTGAATGGTGAAATACAGGAAGATGTGTATGTTGAACAACCTCCTGGCTTTATTGATTTTGAATTCCCAAATCATGTTTTTAAATTATCCAAAGCTCTTTATGGTCTCAAACAGGCTCCTAGAGCTTGGTATGAGAAGCTTACTTCCTTTTTAATCTCTCAAGAATTTTGTCAAGGAGGTGTTGATAAAACATTGTTTATCAAAAGAAAAAACAATCACTCTTTAATTGTTCAAATTTATGTAGACGATATTGTTTTTGGAAGTACTGATCCTGATATGTGTAATGAGTTCTGTCTAGCTATGAAAAACAAGTTTGAAATGAGCCTCATAGGAGAACTGAACTACTTTCTAGGTCTTCAAATTTACCAGACTAATCATGGTACTTTCATCCACCAGACTAAGTACTTGCAATCCATATTATCTAAGTTCAACTTAATGAGTATTAATCCCTGCAAGACCCCTATTGCCTCTAACACTCACCTAGATTATGATGAACATGGTACTCCAGTATGTGAAAAGAAATTTAGAGGCATGATTGGCTCATTGCTCTACCTAACTGCTAGTAGACCTGACATCCAGTTTAGTGTATGCTTATGTGCTAGATTTCAACATCAACCCAAAGAAAGTCACCTTACTGCAGTTAAAAGAATCTTCAGATACTTAAAAGGGACTGTTGATCTTGGTCTATGGTATCCTAAGTCAGAGTCCTTGTCTCTTGTTGGGTACTCAGATTCAGATTTTGCTGGCAGTATCACTGACAGAAAAAGCACCAGTGGTACATGTCAATTCTTTGGTCAGTGTCTTGTGTCTTGGTCAAGCAAAAAACAAGGATCTGTGGCCCTTTCAACTGCTGAAGCAGAATATGTGGTTGCAGGGAGTTGTTGTACTCAAATTCTTTGGTTGAGGTCTCAACTTCATGACTATGGGTTAACCTTTGAAAAAATTCCTATTCTTTGTGATAATACTAGTGCAATATGTATGTCTAGAAATCCTGTTTATCACAGTAGAACGAAACATATTGAAGTAAAACATCATTTTATTCGAGATATAATACAAGCAGGGCATATAGAGTTGAACTTTATATCAACTGATTTCCAAATAGCTGACATATTTACCAAAGCACTCTCCTCTGATCGATTCATGCGCCTGAGTAATGAGCTGGGCCTGCAGTCTCTACAGTCAATCCAACGGATTCTCTAATCCAGGGATCAAGGTTTGACGCAGGGGGAGATTGTTGGGCCTGGACTAAGTCTCCACAGCAAAGTCAAATTGAGCCCACCCAATTTCCGGCCCTAAACGATGTCGTCAAAGACAACAAATTGCGTCTTCACCTTCATCCCTTCCACTATCATCGAAGCAACTCAGAAAAGAGATTCTCAATCTCTCTCATCGTTCCAAGCTTCGATCTCCTCGCCAAAGACTCGATTCAAACGGTAACAACATTGAAGAAGAAGAAAGAGATGGTCGAAACAGAAATCTATTTAAAGGAGCTCGCTAGGAAGAAGAAAGGTGACGGTTTCCTTTTCTCAGTAAGAGCGTGCTTGCTCTTTGGGAGTCTAGGTCTGGGTCGAGTTCAGTGTCTGGAAAGATTGAGTCGGGACCCTCGGTCAGGGACTCAAGCTTTTCTGGGCATAGCGTCTATCTTGCCTGCTTGCATTTCTTCTTCCTGTCAGAACTGAATTGATTCAATTTGCTGTCGATTATTCTTGATTGCATTAAGCTTAGGTCTTCTGTAAACTCTTCTTTATCAAATAGAAATTGACCTTGGCTCAGCTTAATTGCTGTGAGAAACATCTTTTGATTGCAATCAAGGAAATGAATAGAGACACATAGTAATACTTCATCAAGAAGATGGAAAAAGGATATAGGAACTGTACTGTGTACTAGTGCATTAATCTGCGCCACACAGCCAGAATTTGGTCATCCAATTCCCCCACAGTTTCCGGCCGGCCAAAGGGCTCTTGACTGTTTAAGTGTATGAATCAAAGAATCAGAACTCATTGCCGCCGCAGAATCGTTTCACACCTCTCATCGTTCCGGGGAAGTTGTGTGTGTGTCTGTGTATAAAAGAGTCCCCAAACCAAAACGATCTTGAAACAGAGCACGGCTTGAAACAGAGCTACACCTTAATTCCCCCCTGCAGTACTGGCATTCTAGAGTTTTCAAACAGAGAGATCAAAGATGTGTTATGGTTGGTTCATCACTGGCTTCATATGGGCTATGGCACTGTTTACAGTTCCGGAATGGAAGAGTTGTCATGGCTGCTGGGAACAAGAAAGAATCAGTCTCCTCCATCTCAAGTCGTCCCTTAACAATCCGCCTTATCTAAGCAGTTGGATCGGAATTGGAACAAAGAACAGTTCCGACGAGGACTGTTGCCTCTGGGATGGAGTTGATTGCAATCCCGCCACAGGGAAAATGACTAAGCTCGATCTTGGCTCCCTCGACGAGTCTGATTTCAATTCACTAGCGAAGCCGGATATCAATGCTTCTCTGTTTCTGCCTTTCCAGGAATTGACTCTGCTTTATCTACGAGGCTATCATATTCCTGGTTGCATCGAGAATCAAGGTTAGCGCTTCTTTCGTCTAATTAACCAGCACTGCTCTTAATTTGCTACAATATACTTAATTGGTAGTAATCACTGCATATGGATGCAGGATGGACGCATTTGGAAAGTCTGAACATAGATGATTGTTCCATTTCGTGCAACAACTTCCTTGAAACAGTTGCCACCGTCATGACCAATCTTACTCGATTGGGGATTTCACTTTCGGATCTTAGCTCCCCCATTCCTCCAGGTATTATGATCAACCTATTAGTTCGTTTCTTTTTTCCCCTCTTGGGGTTGATTAACTAAGCTGTACATGTAACTCTATAAGTAGCATTTCTAATTCTTACTATGCGTTGCCATGATCGATGCAGCTTTATGCACCTTAAAGCATCTCCGAGTACTCGTCCTCATGGATAATCATCTGAGAGGTGAATTGCCGCAATGTCTATCAAACTTGACGTCACTCCAAAGTTTGTATATAGTCGATAATCAGCTTTCTGGAGATATATCAACGTCTCCCCTCCCAGCTCTCTTATCCCTCGAACAGATTGACGTTCACGGCAATCAATTTCGAATTCCGATCTCTCTCTTCCCATTTTACAACCACTCTCGTCTTCAATCTTTCTGTGGAGGTGACAACCAAGAAATTTATGGAGACGACCATCTTGATCTGGTACTTCAGCAAGGTACACCACTTTTCCAACTGACAGGCCTAGAATTATCTTCACGACCGGATAAAGGTGGATATGTTGGGCCCTTGCCTAAATTTCTCTACCACCAGACTAACTTGGAGCAACTTTATATCTCAAACTTCAAAATAACTGGAGTTAATGTTGGATTTCCATGGTGGTTGGTGACTAACAATACAGAATTGTGGATTCTTCATCTCTCCAACTGTTCACTTACAGGGCATTTTCAAATTCCAATCCATAAGCAACAACAACATTACCATCCTCACGAAAATTTAAAGAAATTAGATGTCTCCACCAATGACTTCTTTCCTAGTCCCATCCCACCTGATTTATGTGCATTCTTCCCCAACATAGATCATATATCCTATCTGATAACAAATTCTATGGTGAAATACCACCACAATTATCAAATTGTTCATCATTCAAATTGTTAGATGTGAGTAATAATCAACTCTCTGGTGAAATTCCGAGGTGGATTTGGAATATGTCTACCCACAACATTCTAGACCTTTCCAAGAACAAATTTTCAGGACTTCTGCCACCGGGTTTCATTTCTCCATTGATGAATGAAGTTTATCTGTCCAGAAATCAACTGGAAGGAACCTTGCCCGCCACATTATCAAATGATCAAGATGGGATATCTGGTTCTGATAATTATACAGACTACTCAGTAGGTGTCTTGGATCTGAGTCACAATCATTTGATGGGTACAATCCCAAATTGGATTGGTAGATTGCCTCAACTGAGTTATATCTTATTGAATGACAACCAGTTTCATGGAGAGCTTCCGTGTACATTTTGCTTAGAAACCTCAAAATTGATTGATGTTTCTCACAATCATTTGTCTGGTCATATCGACTATGAAATATTTACATCAAGCGACACCAACTGCAATGGACGGAATGCATATGATGGTCCTCGGCGTGATCTGGAGTTCGTCACAAAGACAAAAACATATATTTACCATGGGTGGCCTCTCTTATATATGAATGGTTTTGATTTCTCTACCAACAATTTCACTGGCAAGATCCCTCCTCAAATCGGCCATTTGGGTGACACCAAAGTCCTTAATTTTTCATACAACATGTTCACGGGACCCATCCCGCCGACTATTGCAAACCTATCACAGATTGAGAGCTTGGATCTTTCTCACAATAATTTGAGTGGAATGATTCCTTCTCAACTTACAGAGTTGCACTCTCTATCCAGTTTTAGTGTGGCTTACAACAACTTATCTGGTAAGTGTCCTCAAAAGATTGCACAATTCAATACATTTGATGAAGATATCTACCGAGGAAATCCACTTCTTGACTGCACATTACCACTCATGACACCAAATCCATTGGTAAGGCGGACAACATATGGTGATGATGAAGAAGGAGAAGGAGGGTTCATTGACATGGAGAGTTTCTACATTAGTGGCTCGATATCTTATGTCTTGGTGTTGCTGGTAATAGTGAGTGTTTTGTGTATAAATCCATACTGGCGATGGGTATGGTTTTATTGCGTTGATGTCACCATAACTACTTGCTATTATTTTATGGTGGACCATCTTCCAGTGCCAACCAGGTACAAGGTGTGGCAACCTCGTGTGTAGTTGGCGATTTCATAAATGACGAGAGCGATGAGAGTTGGTATATGTAGAATGATTTTTGATGGATATTTCTCCCGCTATGAATAAATTTCGATGTATACCGTTTTCCTATATGTATTACCGGTTAAGTTTTTAGAAATTACAAGTCTTTGTAATATTAGTAGCTCATGTTAACACTGCACGTCTGCACCAATAATGGCGACCGGCCGGAGTTGCTATTCTTATATAACCCAATGAATAATGCCTTCAAGACTCGGGACGTGCATCTGCCCACCGACCAACCACCCAGGCTTAAATAGGACCATGGACCACAAGAGGTCTGTATGGACCATGGACCACAAGTTGAATGTGTATCATAACGTTTAATGCATATACAAGTTTAGTTTATACCATAAATAGATTTATACGGATATATATTTGTAACAAATTTAATTTGTACCATACTGTTAAGATAATCCTCAATATCAAAACAAAAACTAATTACTAGTTACTTGAACCAGTGTAGTCAAAGTTGTGTTTTAAACCTTAAAAACTTACGCTTTTACGCTTTTAGGTCACAACAACGATTCTACACAGAATCACGCTTTTGATTGCATTTTGAGCAATAATAATATAGTCAAAATCGCATTATGAAATTTAAAAGCTCACACTTTTACGTACGATACTAGCTCACCGAAACACATATACATAGAAACGCGCTTTTGACTGCACTGACTTGAACTAATGAAATTTGCTACTCGATCATCACACAAGTCCTTGGGATAGTGTGGAATTAGTTAATGCAACTTGTGGAAATTGTTGATGCAACTTGTGGGCTGCGTTTCTGTTCGTAGTTAAAGAATGGAAAGGCTGCAATCTGGAGAGCAAGAGGATCGGTCTCCTCCACCTCAAGTCCTCGCTCCACAACCCAACTTCTCTGAGTAGCTGGAATGGAAGTTGTGATGAATGTTGCCATTGGAATATAATGGAGTCTCCTGTGATGATGACTCCATTAATGGGGGAGTCACTGAGCTCTTACTTGATGATCTCTATCTCTATGTTCCTCCTTATCCCGTCGACGATGCAAAAGAGAGGTTGGTGAATGCTTCTCTTGTTTCTGTCGTTCCCAGAATTGAGACGGCTTTCGCTACGAGGCAACCATTTGATTGGCTGCATGGAGAACCAAGGTTAAGTAATTAGGGTTTTGATTCTTCTTCTTCTTCTTCTTTTTGTTATATTAATTTGACTTCCATGATGCAGGATTTGAGAAACTATCGTCTTTGATCCAGCTTTCGTCTTTGAAAGAGCTTGATGTTTCTTATAATGATCTCAAAGAAACAATCGACATGGATGATAATGGTAGGGTACACATTCTGATCTGATCATACACATATATATTGTTTTACCAACAAATTCTTAAATGGTTATTTAATTTCTTCGTATATTGAGTATCACACACTAATCTTTCGTTTTATTCATAAAGGATCTGGTTCTTTGGACAATCTTGAGTTGCTTGATTTGTCAGGAAACAATATTCGTGTATTTGAAAGGTACTAATTAAACGTCTTGCTACTCATGATTGATTTTCTTCCCTACACTTTTTCTGAATTTATTGATCATTATGAATAGGTTTGGAAGTGCTCATCAAGCTACGCAGCCTTTCGATAAGTGGGAACAACCTAACCGAACTCCGAGTCATAATTATGTTGCGGTTAGTAGTCACCAAATAATTAATAACGTGTCCTACTTATCTTTCTTTTACTTTTGCATAGTCAGATAATTAATCCCACGACTGTCATTAGAGTTTTCACTTTTAACCCTAAGTTGTTTATCTTTATAAAAACTTAATTATAATTCTGTTGTAAGCAAGGTGTCAAGATGTAATCCTAATAAGAAATTAGCTCACTATATTAGTCGATCTTGTTCAATAAATAAATAACGATACTACGTAAAATCTCATGTCTCTTTGTTATTTCAATTCCGCGTTATCAAAATTCTTTCATATTATATCAACTAAGCTATGATGACAATACTCCTTTCAATCATCTCAAGGTATGATTTTGGGTCTTTGGAAAATTTGCAAATAAGAGACTCGACCATGGACGACAACTTCGTTGAGGCGGTTGGCATCACGATGACGATGACAGGTCTTACTACCGGCTTAGGATATTAATCTATGAGTAACTAAATTTGAACCTTTAGATCTAAATGGGCCAGAAAATTCAGATCTAAGAATTGTCAATTAAAGACATTTTATTTTCCCTAGTTTTCATAATCGGCTCTTATCTTATTCGTTCTAACTCGGATTTCAATTTTTTTTGCACACATGGAACGAGTTCGTTGTGCTCTACAAAATGAGATCAATTTTCAATATATTTCAAGAAACTTTTTTTTTACCAACTACATACCATATGGTAACTTCTTCGTCTTTAAGTCGTTTTTGAAAACGTTTGCTCAGAAGGAACGAGTTATCATGATCTATTGGATCTACAAATTTCTGGGTGAAAAAAATACTGGACCAAAAATCACCATATTTTACCACTTTGGTATGTGGGTGGTAACTTGTGGTAATCAATGATGAAAGTTGTAAATGACAGTTAGTATACTCCTACTATCATGTATTCAACCTTCTTACAATATTGGTATGTTCATATCATCATGGTATGCTTTCTTACCATATGGTATTAAATATGAGCATACCATATGATAATGACTGGTAAAAAATTATTCAATTTTTTTGTACTAAAATATATCAAAGTGGATATAATTTTAAAGAGCACATTTAATCTGATTTATCTGTGAAAAAAATTTAAATTTTGACTTAAAAATGAGAGAGAAATCGTCTGTCAAAGATTAAGGGGAAAAGATAAAAGACTTTCCAGAAGAGATAGGAATAGTGATGCCATGCTGATGTGGACGGATTACTCATGGTTACTAACCATAAGGTTACTGACCTGATCCTTTCCGCTTACTACCTTGGTAATTCAGAATTCAACTCTTGGCTCGGGTACTTTTCCGCAAGGTGTGAATGTTGATATTGTTTTCCTCTTTTACATTTTGTAATGCATGCATTCATGTGTTTCTCTAACAATAATTTATTTTTCTGTACAGCTACATGTAACTTAAGTCGTCTCCGAAATTTGGTACTCGATGAGAATAATTTGAGAGGTGAACTGCCACAATGTCTATCAAATTTGACTTCACTAGGGATAAATTGATGTAAGTTTCAATGAACTATCAGGAGATATAGCTAAGTCTCTGCTAACAGCTCTCTTATCACTAGAAGAGATTATCATTTCCGACAATCAGTTCCGAATACCATTCTCTTTCACCCCATTTTTCAACCATTCTCGTCTCATAGTATTTTCTGGGGACGACAACAAGGAACTCTACGGAGACAACGATGACCATTATGAGACGAACCAACATGATACTCCTCCGCTTTTCCTTTTGAACTACCTGACTTTGTCTTCAAGGAATGGTGATGAAAGTGGCTACGTTGGTTCATTCCCAAAGTTTCTCTAATATCAAACCAACTTGGAGGAAGTTTATATCTCAAACATCAAAATGAAGGGAGGTGTTGGGTTCCCATGGTGGTTACTTGCTAATAACACCAACTTAGAAACCCTTTCTCTCCAAAACTATTCACTCACGGGATCTTTATGATTTCCAATCCATCATCGTTCCCAACAGTTCTCTGACAAAATTCCAGAACAATTTTCAAATTGTTCTTGTTTTTCATGGTTAGATGCTCGAAATAATGCACTCTTTGGTGACATTCCAGAATGGATTTGAATATGCCTCAAATCAATTTCATGGACCTTTCAAGTAACAGTTTCTCGGAAAGTTTACCGCCAGGTTCATTTCTCCTCGTACACGAGGAGTTTATTTTTCGTTAAATAAATTGGGAGGGAACTTATCTGGAGGATCTGTTAGCTGCTCGTGCTCGATTATGGTTTAGGGAGTAATCTGGGCGGCGGCGTTTTGTTTGAGAGGGGGCTAGTCGTGCCGGTTAACCGGCATACCGCCAACCGCCCAAAACCCCACTTTTTGGTTATCCGGTTAACCGGTAACCTCCGGTTATCGGTTTAACCGATCGGTTAACCGCCAACTGATAACCGAATGGTCAGCCCTAGTAAAGACTGATGAATACTTTGTCACTATAAAAATGCTTACATTTATCACAGATATCAAGGTTTTGGATATGGAAATATTATCATTAATCTCATTTTTAGCATGTCAAATAGCAACGGTGTTTCTACTTTCGATCTCACGTTTTTTCTTTTCCCTGTCCATAAAAAGAAAGTATATCAATTAAATTTTTATTGAACAATTAGATTAATAACAGTATTCTCATAAATAAAAATATTGGTGATATAATTTTTTAAGTGAGATGAGTTGAAGATGTAAAAAATATACATTGGTGATATAATTTTTCGTTGAATCAGTTACTCTTTTATTGACTACAAAAGAGACCACTTGCAAAGCACAAATGGCCAACCAATACAACGAAAAGGAAAGCTCGAGATGAGCAGCCCTAGAAAGGAAAAACAAAAACCTCTACCCCAAACCATTTCCACCACAAACAACTCAAAGCACAACTGCTACCAATCCCCTAAATACTCTCCAACAGACCTAGCACGTGCAATCCTTCTAATAAGACTTCATTATCACTGCACACAATTCTCAGTTCAGTGTTAACTTCCCGAACTAACTCCTCTACAGATTTACTTGCATCACCATAAACACGCCTGCACCTTTCCTTCCAAACTCCAGCGCAACATAAGCACCAGATCAGACTAGTCACTCTTCCCAGCTTCGCCTTTCTGCAACTAGCAACACCTGCAGCAACAGTAGCTTCCCAAGAGCTACAACAAAATACTCCCATATGCAGTGCTGAAACAACTTGACGAGAATAGGCACATTTAAAGAACAAGTGCTCTCGGGTTTCCACTTCATTACCACAAAACACACACAAACCATCAGTCTGCTTACCCCATTGCATCAGCTTTTGTTTGGTGACAATGCAATTCATCATGATCATCCATGCCAAAAAACTGTTACTGGGAATATAATTCTGCCCCAAATAAGCTTTGCCCAATCCACCACCGCATACTAAACACGCAAGGTATTCCAAACCACTGAGACCTTAAACGCAGGCATAGGGTTGTATCCCAAAGAATCTGATTGTTACGCATCAAAAGAAAAGGCTAGACCACAGGTCGCAGCTTGAGAATACGCCTCCAAGCCCAGGAACTGCTCTGACTGGCAGGTACAGTCCATATGCTTCTATCCTTAACCTTATACTGCTGAAACCAAGCCACCCAGATGGCTCCACTTTCCATCAAGAATAACCAGATGATCCTAACAATACAGGCTTTATTCCAGGCATTGAGCTCACGTAAACCCAAACCCCCTTCCTGACGAGGCCTAGCCATCCGCTCCCAACTCACTTTAGCACGCCCTTCTTCTCCCCCATGCCAGAGAAACTGAGAACAAACCATTTGAACTCGTTTGATCACTCTTTTGGGCAGAATAAAGATCTGCATCCAATATTGAAGAGTACCCATCAAAACTGATGTAACTAGCTGCAGCCTTCCAGCATAGCTAAGCTTCTTTGATCTCCAGGAATGGATCTTCTTCGTAATAAAGGCCACCATCTTATCAGTCTCACTAGAAGGTAACTTCCCTGAGATTAGGGGCATACCAAGATACTTAACATGTAAAGTCCCCTCTGCAAACCCTGAAAGCTGTGTAATGCATTCTGTTTAAACTGCACAGACTTCCCACATAAATACACCTCACATTTCTCTGGATTGCACTTTAGGCCAGAAATAGTGTGGAAATCCTGCAATATGCCCTGAACCTTCTGAATAGCCTGGCCTGACCCCTCTGTGAATATGAGGAGATCATCTGCAAAGCACAAGTGGGTTAACCCCACTCTTTTACACTGAGGATGGAAAGCCAGATCCCCTGCTGCTGCAGCTCGATTCAAGAGCAGAGATAACCCCTCCATCTCAATTGTGAACAAGTAAGGCGAGAGGGGATCCCCCTGCCTCACCCCCCTTTGTGCCCCCAAAAAAAACCACATAGTCCACTAGAGGTGGCAATTGGATCGGATTCGTGGATTCGTGGATTGGATTGGTGGATCCATGGATCAAATGGATTGGATCCAATGGATTGGTGGATTCATGGATTGGATCAAATGGATTGGTGGATTGATCCATGAATCCAAATGACATCCAAAGCTTGGACCAAAATGTAAAATTTGAAAAGTTTAGATACTAAAATGTCATAATGAAAAATTTTAGGTACCAAAATGTAATTTTCCAATGATATTTTTTGTATAAAAATATAAATTTTAGGTACCAAAATGTAAAATATAAAAAATATAGGTACCAAATCGTAATTTGCCATTTGGATCCATGGATTGATCCATGAATCCACCAATCCAATTGGATTTGGATTAAATGGATTGGATTTAAATGGATTGGATTAAGTGGATAATTTGGTGGATGGATTTGGATCCTAATTGCCACCTCTATAGTCCACCATTGATACAGATACTGAATTTTGAAGTTTTAACACATAGTCTAATCCAGTAGATAAACCTCTGAGGAAACCCCATAACTTCCATCATGAGAAACAAGTAACCCCAGTGAACAGAGTCAAACGCTTTCACAAGATCTACTTTAAAGCACAACGAGAAGAAATGGTACTTTTATGATAACCACTTACTAGCTCTTGAGCCATTAAAATATTATCAACAATTCTCCTCCCTTCAATAAAAGCTGACTGGTTTCCACTGACCACACTAGCTAAAACCTTCTTTAGTCTGTTTGCTATCAACTTAGCAATGATTTTGTAGAGAATATTCACACAGGAAATTGGCCTAAATTCTTTCAACTTACAAGCAGAAGCCACTTTTGGTATCAAAGACACAGCAGTAGAGTTAATGCTACTAGGAAGTTTACCTGTAGTGAAGAAATCTAGTACCACAGCAGTCACATCCTCTCCAATAATCCCCCATGTGCGCTTGTAAAAACCAGCCGAGAATCCATCAGGACCAGGGGCTCGATGAGCACTCATGTTAAACACAACCTTCCTCACATCATCGCTGTGAAACCTTGGCATAATAAATCCCTCTGCTCACCACTCAACTTAAGTTTCACAAGATCCTCCAGATACTGTTTGCAGGGTTGTACCTCCGGATTAATGAAGCCAAATAATTTCTTATAAAAATCCACCATCTCATCAACAATTTTCTCCATCTCCACTACCTCCTCACCCCCTTCAAGCACTAGCTTCCTTATAGCATTCCGAGCCGTTTTGATCTTAACTGATTGGTGAAAGAATCTGGTACCTTGATCCCCAAGCTTCAATTAGTTAACCCGAGACTTTTGCCAATAAAAACTTTCCTCGGCCTTCTTCAGTTTCTCGAGATGCTTGTTTAGATCTTCTACCTCAGTGAAAGAAGCACCGGATGGATTGGACAAAGCCAACTCTTGAGCAGCAAGCAGTTTACCTTCTACCTCTTTCACCTGCCCACTTATATCATTAAACACTTCCTTATTCAGCCTCTTCAGCCCCTTCTTGACAGCATTAAGCTTGGTTTTTCAACCAGTAATGGATTCCCTAGAGCAGGAGTAGACCATCCCTCCTCAATAATTTTGAAGAAATCAGGATGACCAGCCCAAAGTTCAAAATACTTAAACGGCTTAGGAAGAGATTTTTGCCCTGGTTTTGTATCAACACATACTCCACAATGGTCTGAAAAAGTCCCTACTAAGATCTCAATACCACAATTAGGAAAAGCATCAAACCAGGCCTCATTAACAAGGGCTCGATCTAGCTTTCTGGCAATAGGGTTTCCCTTTTGCATGTTCGTCCAAGTGAAGTAAGGTCCATTTGATCGATGATCCACAAGTTCCATATCATCAACCCAGCTTTTGAAATCCATCATACAGCTATTCACCATAGTCAAATTGAAGTTTCCACCGGGGACAAGACAGAGTTAAAGTCCCCTCCAATTATCCATGGGGCTGAAGAGAGTTTAAATCTTGCCAAGTCCCTATAGGTATCTCTTCTCCCAATCTCATCATTCGAAGCATACACAGCTGTAATGAAACAACTAGCACCACCCAACTCACGAGCCACACAATGCACATAATTCCTTCTAGGTGCAAGAACTCTAAGCTCAATGTCAGGATCCCAGAATAACCAAACTCTCCCAAGATCACTTTCAAAATAATTGAGATACTTCTTCCACCCCACACAGAAATCCACTACAGTTTCATCAGACTTTACTTTCCTTACCCTAGTTTCCAGAATAGCCACAACTTCCACCTTATACTTCCTCAGGACTTGTGAGAAGTCCCTTCTCTTAGAGGGCTTGTTAAACCCTCTAACATTCCAGAATAAGATCTTCATCCTGGAGGGGATTGGGAACCCCCACCCTTCCTCACACCCTTCTTAGGAGCTGCTTGCAGCTGTGTAATCTCCCTGTCTCCTAAACCCTGCAGGGCAGCAAACGATTGAGTCGTCTGCAACACACTGGTGGGACAAAGGAGAGGTAACCAACATCTAAGCCTTGCTCCATTAACCACCTTTTGGAATTCATCCTCTGTTGGAAGCTGTGGTGAACTGCATTCCGCAACTGACTGAAAGGTGTGCTCCAGGTTAATACCAACGCAGTTAGACCCAATCAAAAGTCTAGAATGTTGCATAGAGTCAGACACAACACTCTTCCCCTTATCCATCGTGACTGGACTACCACTGTTATGATTAGGAGTGCCCTTAGTTTTGCCACCCACAGCCTTCTTCCTTACCCAAACACGCTCCACTTCCCTGCTCTCTTGGATCCCCTTATCCTTCAGAGCACGCTCATTCTTTCCACAACCACAGTTGAGACCAAAGGACTGGCAGTGCCCACAGATTGGAGGGAGATGGCTATAAGCCACACCCACCCTAATTGAACGATCATCTGTTGGCCATACAAGAACATAATTAGGGAATTCACCCGAAGCTTTCAACTCCACAAGAGCCTTCGCACAGCCAAGACGACCACCCATCCTCGTTGTGTGATCGACACCCAGCGGGATCCCCAGCCAACTACCCATTCGACTCATACCCTGAAAGTTTATATACTCCAGCGGCACATTTGTAAACTTAACCCAGATAGGAAGAGCCTTATTCCCCAAATCTTCAACATCATTCCCCGGGGTCCATGGTCGAAGATATATCAAATTGTCAGAATAGAACCAAGACCCACTCTTCAGAATCCAATCACAGGTTTCTTGCGTTGGGAGCTGAATAAGAATCAGTTGATTGCCAAGCAAAGAAACGCGAACAATACCATCCCGCCCCCACAATTTATTCGCCCAGTGTCGGAATTTCGAGAGAGGAGGTGGAGAGGGATGGAGGAACTGACCGACCAGACTGTGCTTCCATCGGGCAGCTCCTTCATCACAAACAATCTTCGGCATGCGAATCCCCCCCTTGAATACCTCCGGCGGAATATATGCGAGACGATTTGCCTCGGCGATGCCAAAAAGCTCCGCCCAAGGCTTGACAGGGATCCACTCAGCACCCGAAACCGCCGATTCAACTGCCATCAAACCTGAAGAAAAAATACTCGCGCCGGCGCAGATGCCGGCACGGCCAGCCAGGCCTAGTCGAACCCGGACTCGCCAAGAAATTGGGAGGATTTTCTCTCACTACTTTCTCACAACTGTTTTCTAATTTTCTGCTTAATTTTAAATATATATATATTTTTTAAAATATTTTCATTTTCTTGCAATAACACAATTTTTTGAGAAAATTCAATTTTCACAATAAGTGATTGTATGTCTGTACCATGAAGTGCTTTATTTAATCAATTTTCTTAAAATTATTTAGAAAATGTGAGATTTGACAATTATAATATCTTTAAACTATCATCATGTGTTAATGTCACCTCTTAACGATCCTAACTGTTTTTAAGATATATATTTGTTATTTATAAATTAGTATTTAATAATTTATGTGTTATTAATTATTATCCTTTTAGGTGATTGTTGACCATAAAATTTGAACCGATTAGCTTATGAATTTTATGCTTCCATATTAACAATAGGTAAATCCCTTGAAGTTACGATGACCGACGAACAAAATACATACGAACTAATTATTACTAATGTCGTAATTGTCAAGTAGTACAAAATTACTTTCGATTCTTTAATAAATTGTTATTTAAAAGTAAAACGAGCTCGATCCATACGGTAATATCATGGTGGGACGGTGGCCGCTCACTTTGTGCTATTTTTCAAGGCATGCAGTTGATGAAAATTAGTGGACATGCGACTAAAACCATGTAACCAAAATCATTTTGCAACAAATAAAACATATTATTTTGGCATTTTTCTTATATAATACTATTTTATACTTTTGAATAACAATTTTATGTTAACTTTTTTTATAGAAGATAATGCCTTCATAAGTATCAAAATTTAAGCTAATTATAAATGGTGGTGTTTGCGAACGAAAATATGCACCGCTAAATAGATGGCCCTATTCGTCATTTGTGAAATTTGGAAGAAAAAAAAAATAATAATTTTGAAAGAAGATAAAGCAATGACATGGAAAACAAATAATAGAAAGAGGTTTACATAAAAGAGGTAAGGACATAGTTGGAATTTTTGGACTAAAAATGAGTCATTTGGAAATGATTAATGGAGAAGAGGCATTTGGAAATGACTTGATAGAGTCATTTGGGACTTTCGGTTGGACGAAATGACTCATGCATCTATTTTTAGCAAACAAGTCATTTGATACCAAATGACTCAAGCAATCGACCCCTAAGTGTTTTTGCGTATTAGATATTGAGGGTTTTAATGGGTAACTAGGGGGTGATCATGGATAATCGTTAACCGTAAGCGGTGCGATTTCTATTAGCGCGCATATTCGCCTCAAAACCGGTTGCGGTCCATAACGACAGCTTTCCACCCCCTTCAAGTGTGGATAGATTAAAAACCCCCCTTCTCTCTCCCATTTTTTCCTCTGACCTCTCTCTAAAGGGTCTTTCTTAGGCAGCTGAGTGGGTTGCTGCTGGTGCCTCTCCGATGACCGGCAGCAGCTCTCCGCCCCCCTTTTCATTTTCCCAGCTTTTTCTGTTTTTTCCCTCCTTTTCTACTGCTTTTCCAGCCCTTGTGGCTTTGCTTTCATGCATGTGTCTCTCCCCCCTTGTGGGTTGATTTCCTTCCCCTGTGTTGGGTTGATTTTTGTCCCTCTGTTTTGATTATTCAGAACTGGAGATGTTGATCTTTATAAGATGCAAGGAGGCTAGATCTTGTTCAGATCTGGCTTGTCTTCTCCATTCCATTCCCATAGTCTACCTCCTTGCTCTCACTTTGCAGATTTTGGTGGTTCGGAGTTGCAGCCTTGGGCGACGGATGAGGATCTGGAGAGCTTGAAGACAGAAGATCGTCTCCCCTTTGTTTCCTCCGTCGGCCGACCGATCGTGTGCCTGGGTTCCCATGGTTTCGGGCGGCGGGAGGCAGTCGATCGATTAGCTCGGGGTGGTTTGTTTGAAGACTTGTCTTCCTCATCCAGCCATCCGGCTTGGTGGAAACCCCTTCCTCTGCCTGACGGTCGGTGGCGATGTCCTCGAAGAGAGGCAACGGCGCATGGAGTTGGGTGTGTGGCAGCTGACTCGACTCTACTGTCACTCCAGGAATTGGCCAAGTGAAACCACTTCCTAAAGCGTAGTATAGCGGGTTTGGGTTTAATTATCAACCCGGGTCCTAGATGTGATGACTACTCAGTGAATTCTTGTTATCTAGCAATGAAACTGGCATGCAAGTCTAAACTATCAAACTAACAAAGCAAGTAAACTGTTGTATTCAGGTTAAGAGAGGTCACCCGGATATGGTTCCCCCTAGACTGCAGTTAAGCCGGATTGTAATTACCAAGTTCAGTTTCTATGATAGTTATACTGCGGAAGGTTCTTAAACAGCCTGAAGTCTCGACTATAGGTCTTCAGACCCTCTCAATCTGAGTCTCTAGCGGGCGACTAACCTCCACCGGAGTAAACAGATTGAGGCCCTAAGAACAAAACCTCCACTACCGGAGTAAATCCGGTACAGAATAGTGAGTTGGCTCCTCGACTAAAGTCACCAACTCCCTACCTTCAATCAAGGATGCTCTATCAACCTAGGCAGATATTCTCATTCTAGGTTAAAGCAGAAACAACAGGAATTTGATCAGGATTCAAGTCATTCAATCATTAAAACCTCAATCGAATATAATCAATCACAGAATCAGTACTTGGGTTCATACAATCAAAGCCTAACATACAAATCTAGGGTTCTCCATACCCAGATGAATGGGAGAACTACTCCATGGAGAAGAAAGCAAAAGCAGAATCAGACACGGAATTCATACTGCGAAGGACGGATTCCGGCTTCTGGACGTTGATCGGCACTTCTCCAAGCTCAAGCTGGCCTCCAATGGTGTTGAAGATCAATCTAGGGCACTTGGGAACTCTTGCTCGTCACTTTCTCTCTCTAGAAGTCGTTCTTTCTCTCAAAAACTCGAATCCTCCCGAATTGTGGCTGAAATTCTGCTTAAAAGGAGAAAATCCCGACTCACACGGCAAAGGTGGCACGGCCGTGTAGCTCACCCAGTTGCCCGTGTGAGTCAAAACGCATCATTTCATTTAGTTCGAATTCCAGGCTCTTTGCACGGCCAGAATGGCACGGCCGTGTGGACATCCCCTCTTGCCCGTGTTTGCTCTCGTAGAATGTGGCACGGCCAACCCGGCCACTTGCACGGCCGTGTCGATCTTCTGCTCTGCCCGTGTGTGCTCTCGGCAAAACACGCACGGCCAGCAGTACACGGCCGTGTAATGCCTTAGGCTGCCCGTGTTTTGGCTCCAGCTCACCGAAATGACTTCCGAATGCCCCGAAACTCGCTCTTAGCCTTCCCTTTGACACCTGGGACCTGAAACATGACAAAATAGCACAACCCGGCGTAAAATAGGCCACAACACACGACTATGCCCCTCAAACGGATAAGAACTAGGGGCGCAAACATGTGCAATTACATCGTTATCAAACTCCCCCACACTTAACCGTTTGCTTTTCCCCAAGCAAACCTAACTCAAACCAATGCAACTCTCCAGACCTCCATAGCAACAAACAACCCAGATCGTAAGTAGAGGACTTCCTAGGTCATTTAGCAGCTTACGAGGTCAACCGACGCACAAGTCATCTCAAAGCTTCTTATCGAGTCGGCATCATGGCAAAAAGTGAACAGAGGACAAATGAATCGTGGATGGAGAGATTCTCAAAAACAAAGGATCATGGACTCACATTTTTCAAGGTGCTCGATTTTCTTTGAAGATGGTTGGAACCCCTTTTTTTTCTGTTTTGCTTATTTTCTGTTATTTTTCTTTTCTTTTTTTCTTTTCAAGGGTCCCAACCTGCTCTTACCGGCCATGCCAGGAGCGGATGTCTCGAGCCTCGTGCGGGGGAAAGACATGTAAGGGGGCTGGAGGTAGTAGGTGGAAATTGGGAACGAATTCCCGTCTCCCCTTACACACTTTCGCCCTATTCGCACGGGAGACGTTATTTGAAGCACATTTTCGAGCACCTGTTAAACTCAAAACATGATACAAGAGTCCATGACAGGCAGAGAATCCACAACACCACACAATTCAAGGGTCCTAAGATCACTAATTCACTCAATCAACCAACACAATATGAAGAAGAAATGAGACTTCTTAAATGCATCAACATCCTCCATAGTGCTACACTACCTCCCTAGGTTGCATATTACTATAAAGACTGTCAATTCAAAGCATACTGAGCAGGCAATTGCAAGGAAACACGTACTTGGAGCCCTCAAATTTAAAGATTTGGACAGTGGACTAGGCTCCAAGCACACAAACATATCTAATGCAGTCAAAAGATAAACATCCCCCCACACTTAAGATCGACATTGCCCTCAATGGAGAAGAGGGAAGGATAAGGGAAACGATGTTACCGGTATGCATGGACTGCAGGAGACTGGAAACGGGCCAATCGGGGCAAGCACAGCCGAAGGGAAACAGAAGAGCTCAGACACAATATGTTAGGTTCAATGGTCAGCCCAATAAAATATCATCCAAACCAAAAGAAAACAAACCAAACCCAAACCGGGTTACAATCCGACTCAAAACACAAGAAAGAAAATCAAACCGTGGTGGGGTTGCCTCCCCACAAGCGCTTCTTTACCGTCTTTTAGCTGGACGCCCATGGTGGATTCTCAGGGCGGTGCAGGAACAGGTGCCTCCAAGAGCGGATCCACTTCGCTCTTGAGGTACAGCTTGAGGTTGTGGCCATGCACCCGACGGATGCGACCACCCTCATCAGTCAGCTCGACCTGCCCGTCTGGCAAGATGCAGGCGAGTGAGTACCCAAACGGCCAGGGTGGTCATGGTGCAGGAGGTGGGACCAGCTCATAGTGGTCTCCACTCTTCTTACGTGCAGGCTTAGCAACCTGCGGCTTCGGCCGCCACTCCTCCTTGAGCTTTTTGTTCGGAGGCGAGACTGGATGGAGTGGCGGCGAAGGAATGATAGGGGGTCCTACAAAATGAGAGGTGCAGAAGGATACACGACAGGCTCGTGTACCTGGTCAGAAATGGCATGCACAGGGGTGACAGCAATCATAGCACAGTGATCAAATTCAGTCACAGAAAAAGTAGCCTGTTCATTCCCAGCACGCATGATCAATTTACCATCATGCACATCAATAAGTGCCTTGGCGGTGGCAAGAAACGGCCTACCTAGAATCAAAGGCACATCCACATCCTCATGCACATCAAGAATAACAAAATCAACAGGATATGTGAATGTACCTACTTTAACAAGCAGATCCTCAATGATACCCTTCGGATGCACGATAGAACGATCAGCTAACTGAATGCTCATCCTAGTAGGGCTAAGTTCACCTAGGTCTAGCATTTTATACAACTTATATGGCATGATGTTAATGCTAGCGCCTAGGTCCGCCAAGGACTTTCCTACATGCATGCTGCCAATAGTAAGAGGGATAGTAAAACTCCCTGGATCCTTGCGCTTCTCGGGCAGCTTGTTCTGCAGGATAGCAGAACACTCCTCGCTCAGCATCACTGTCGAGAGATCCCCAAGTTTCTTCTTGTTGGTGCAGATATCTTTCATGAACTTGGCATGGGCATCTTCGATAGTGCCTCCATGAACGGTATGCTGATGTTGAGCTGCTTCAACATTGCCATGAACTTGGCAAACTCAGTCTCCAGCTTGTCCTTGTGTAGGCGAGTGGGGAAGGGAAGCTGGGGTACATGCTCCTTAACCACTGGTTGTGGCTTGGGAGCAGGGGCTTCTTTCTCCACCCGCACTTCTGCATCGTCGGCTGGAAGTGCTGAAGCAGGCAGTGGTTCCTCCTGTCTGGCCGGGACAGGATCAGCAGATATGGTCTTACCGCTCCTGGTAAAAATGGCATCCAGCTGCTGATGCTGGTGAGGATCTCGAGGATTCGGAACAGTGGTGGCAGGCAGAGTCCCCGGTGCCCTGGTAGTGTTTTGGCGGGCCAAGATGCCCACTTGGGTCTGCAGATCCTGCAAAATGGCACCCTGGTTCCTTTGACCTGCCTCCAGTGAGGCTACACTCTGGTCCAACCTCGTGATAGTCGCCTGAGTGCTCGTCATGAATGAAGCTAGAATGTTTTCCAGCTTCGTCATCCTGTCATCTGGAGCTGGAGCTGCTGCTGGCTCGGCAAACTGGCGCTGGGGCTGCTGGAATGGTTGCTGTGGAACTGGCCCCTGTTGAGCCTGGTAGGGCTGCCTCTGCTGAAAACCACCTGCTGGTGCTGGGAAACCAGGTGGTTTAGTGGTGTTGCTGCTCCAGGCAAAGTTGGGATGCTGGCGCCACCCCTCATTATATGTGCTACTGTATGGATCGAGGCGCCTCGCATTGGCGATGAAGGCCAACTGCTCCTGGGGTGTGGTAGACTCCCTCATAGCCTGGCAGTCCTCCACTAGGTGATTGGAGCTCTCACACCACTGACACTGAGCAACTGGAGGTGTAGCCAAACCTCTGCCCGGAATTAGACTGTTAGGCTGCTTCAATGTCTGCACTAGCTCAGCTACCTGCTGCTCGAGCCCGGATCTGGTCTCCATGGCGTGCACACCACGGTCCCTGGAATGTCTGCCTCTGCTGCTCTGCCCCCAAGAATGATCTCTGGCAGCCAATGTATTAATCATCTGATTCAGCTCGGGTGGAGTCTTGGTGAGAATATCCCCTCCTGGGCATAAAGACTCAATCACCCTCTGGCTATCTGGGGAGAGAGCGCTGTAGAAGTTCCCCACAGTGAAAGCATCACTAAAGCCATGGTGGGAGCACTGCCAGAAGTAGCCCATGTACCGCTCCCAAGCATCACGGAGTGACTCATCTGGCTCCTGGCGGAAGTGAGTGATCTCCCGCTGAATCTCTGTAGTCTTCGATGCCGGATAGTACCTGTGCACGAACTTGTCCGCCAGATCGTCCCAAGAGGTGATGGACAATGGGGGCTGGGTCTCCAACCACCTCTTAGCATTCCCCGCCAGAGAATGGGGGAAGAGATGAAGGCGGATCGCATCATCGGGAACACCGTTCAGCTTGAACCCGTTTGTCAGCTGCAGAAAACGGGACAGATGTACCCTGGCCTCCTCATCCTTCAAGCCATGAAACTAGATAGAAGATGTGATGAGCTGAATCCAGCATGGCTTGATCTCAAAGTTGTTTGCTGGGATCGGCGGGTAGAGGATGACCGGGCGGATGTCAGCAATCCGCGGAGTGTAGTAGTACTCCAGGGTGGGACCCGGCTGCGGTGGATGATGAGCTCCATGATCCTGGGGTATGGGGTTGTTCCCCAGGACCTGATTCACCGGGGGAACCTGCTGCGGATTCCCCTGGTGCGGATTGTAGTCTCCGTCCATCCCGTGCTCTTCTTCAGAATCGCTACTCAAGTGGCCGTCTATGCGCTCTTCCGTAGCCAGTCTAGCTCGCTGTTGTCTCCTAAACTGGCGACAGGTGCGGTCAATCTCTGGATTCAACGGCAGTAAACCTCCTGACTGGCTACGGGTCATGCACTACCTGCACACACTCAAGCAAGCAAACCCGTGAAGGCACAAGTGGGACAAAGCAAACAAAGCAAAAAAAGAAAAGCTAAATTAACAGAAATCACTTTTCTTCAACAACCTAGCCGTCCCCGGCAACGGCGCCAAAAACTTGACTCGACTCTACTGTCACTCCAGGAATTGGCCAAGTGAAACCACTTCCTAAAGCGTAGTATAGCGGGTTTGGGTTTAATTATCAACCCGGGTCCTAGATGTGATGACTACTCAGTGAATTCTTGTTATCTAGCAATGAAACTGGCATGCAAGTCTAAACTATCAAACTAACAAAGCAAGTAAACTGTTGTATTCAGGTTAAGAGAGGTCACCCGGATATGGTTCCCCCTAGACTGCAGTTAAGCCGGATTGTAATTACCAAGTTCAGTTTCTATGATAGTTATACTGCGGAAGGTTCTTAAACAGCCTGAAGTCTCGACTAAAGGTCTTCAGACCCTCTCAATCTGAGTCTCTAGCGGGCGACTAACCTCCACCGGAGTAAACAGATTGAGGCCCTAAGAACAAAACCTCCACTACCGGAGTAAATCCGGTACAGAATAGTGAGTTGGCTCCTCGACTAAAGTCACCAACTCCCTACCTTCAATCAAGGATGCTCTATCAACCTAGGCAGATATTCTCATTCTAGGTTAAAGCAGAAACAACAGGAATTTGATCAGGATTCAAGTCATTCAATCATTAAAACCTCAATCGAATATAATCAATCACAGAATCAGTACTTGGGTTCATACAATCAAAGCCTAACATACAAATCTAGGGTTCTCCATACCCAGATGAATGGGAGAACTACTCCATGGAGAAGAAAGCAAAAGCAGAATCAGACACGGAATTCATACTGCGAAGGACGGATTCCGGCTTCTGGACGTTGATCGGCACTTCTCCAAGCTCAAGCTGGCCTCCAATGGTGTTGAAGATCAATCTAGGGCACTTGGGAACTCTTGCTCGTCACTTTCTCTCTCTAGAAGTCGTTCTTTCTCTCAAAAACTCGAATCCTCCCGAATTGTGGCTGAAATTCTGCTTAAAAGGAGAAAATCCCGACTCACACGGCCAGGGTGGCACGGCCGTGTAGCTCACCCAGTTGCCCGTGTGAGTCAAAACGCATCGTTTCATTTAGTTCGAATTCCAGGCTCTTTGCACGGCCAGAATGGCACGGCCGTGTGGACATCCCCTCTTGCCCGTGTTTGCTCTCGCAGAATGTGGCACGGCCAACCCGGCCACTTGCACGGCCGTGTCGATCTTCTGCTCTGCCCGTGTGTGCTCTCGGCAAAACACGCACGGCCAGCAGTACACGGCCGTGTAATGCCTTAGGCTGCCCGTGTTTTGGCTCCAGCTCACCGAAATGACTTCTGAATGCCCCGAAACTCGCGCTTAGCCTTCCCTTTGACACCTGGGACCTGAAACATGACAAAATAGCACAAACCGGCGTAAAATAGGCCACAACACACGACTATGCCCCTCAAACGGATAAGAACTAGGGGCGCAAACATGTGCAATTACATCGTTATCAGCAGCGGCAGTTTTCAATCACGGCGGCGGGGATCCAGAGGGAGGCAATGGCGGGTAGGGTTGGGGGTTGGGGGATTGGTTTTGGTCCATGGTTTTGGGCCCTATTGTGGTTCCAGGTTTTTGATGGGTCTTATTTCTTTTCTGATTTTCAGCCCTTGTCTCTATATTGTGTCTATCATTTCCTTTGGGCCTAGCCAATTTCATTCTTAATGAACCACTCATTTAAAAAAAAAATGGCTTAGGATAGGGTCAGTAACCAAAAATAAAATGCCTTTAATTGACAACCCTTAGATCTGAATTTTCTGGGTCCACTTAGATCTAATGGTCCAGATTTAGTTACTCATAGGTCAGTAACTAAATCTGGACCATTAGATCTAAGTGGACCCAGAAAATTCATATCTAAGGGTTGTCAATTAAAGGCATTTTATTTTTCCTAGTTTTCATAATCGGCTCTTATCTTCTTCGTTTTAACTCGGATTTCAATTTTTTTTGCACACATGGAAGAAGTTCGTTGTGCTCTACAAAATGAGATCAATTTTCAATATATTTCGAGAAACTTTTTTTTTACCAACTACATACCATATGGTAACTTCTTCGTTTTTAAGTCGTTTCTAAAAACGTTTGCTCAGAAGGAACGAGTTCATCATGATCTATTGGATCTACAAATTTCTGGGTGAAAAAAATACTGGACCAAAAATTATCATACTTTACCACTATGGTATGTGGGTGGTAACTTGTGGTAAACAATGATGAAAGTAGTAAATGACAGTTAGTATACTCCTACTATCATGTATTTAACCTTCTTACCATATTGGTATGTTCATACCATCATGGTACGCTTTCTTACCATATGGTATTAAATATGAGCATACCATATGGTAATGACTGGTAAAAAATTATTCAATTTTTTTGTACTAAAGATATATCAAAGTGGATATCATTTTAAAGAGCACATTTAATTTGATTTATCTGTGCAAAAAAATTTAAATTTTGACTTAAAACGAGAGAGAAATCGTCCGTTAAAGATTAAAGGGGAAAATATAAAAAACTTAATAGGAAAGAGGGGATGCAGATGTCATGCAGATATGAACAGGTTGCTGATGGTTACTCACCATAAGAGTTACTGACCTGATCCGCTCCAAAAAGAAATGTGGGTAAATTGAGAATTCAATTAACAACAATAACGTTTGAGGAATTCTAATAAGTAACCCTGCCATTTTGGTGAAAATCCTAATTTTTTAGGGCTAGTCCTAGTGGTGATGTAGAGGACACATAATGCACACGAACTTAGTGGTCAACCCTTTTCCCTGCTCCCACTACTTGACCCATTGCTGGTTTGCATTATTTGTGGAAAATGAGAGCCTGCAATTATGATCAAGGTGGACAAAGTGATCATATCCCAACCACAACAGAAGACTTGACCTGGCCTGACTTAGAGCTACACCTTAATTCCCCCTACAATGTTATGGTTGGTTCATAACTGGCGTCCATATATATACAATATAAAGAGCACCCAAGTAACAATCTAGCGTAGAGTTTTCAATCAGCTGAGACAAAATTAAACTAGTTCGAAATGAGTGTAGGAAGATCAAAGGCGTGTTATTATGGTAGGTTCATCACTGGGTTCGTATGGGTTATGGCACTGTTTACAGTTCCGGAATGGAAGATTTGTGATGGGTGTTGGGAACAAGAAAGAACCAGTCTCCTCCATCTCAAAGCCTCGCTCTCCAATCCGCCTTATATGAACAGTTGGAGTTCTAATGAGTACTGTTGCTACTGGGATGGAGTTGGCTGCGACCCTGTCACAGGGAAAGTAACTAAGCTTGCTCTTGGTTATCCCTACAATAATTCTGCTCGAGCAATGCCGGCTATCCATGCTTCTCTGTTTCTGCCTTTCCAAGAATTGAGAGTGCTTTCACTGAAAGGCTATCATATCCCTGGTTGCATCGAGAATCAAGGTTAGAGTTTCTTCCATCTAATTAACCAACGTGCACTCTTAATTTTTGTTTCCATTATAGTTACTGTGTTTCTCTCCTAAATGGTAATAATTACTGCTTGGATGCAGGATGGCCTAATTTGAAAAGATTGAGCATATATGATTCCTTTATTTCGTGTAACAACTTCCTTGAAACAGTTGCCACCGTCATGACCAATCTTACTCAATTGATGATTTTAGATTCGGGTCTTATCTCCACTATTCCTCAAGGTATTATGATCAAACTATTAGCTAGTTAGCTTGTTTCTTCCTCTTTAATTTTAGAGTGATTAATTAAGGTATAGCTTTTGAAATTCTTATTATGTGTTTCTCATGATCTATGCAGCTTTATGTACCGTAATGAGTCTCCGGGTACTAGACCTCTCTGCTAATCATCTGATGGGTGAGTTGCCACAGTGTTTATCAAACTTGACTTCACTCCAAAGCTTTTCTGTAGAAGATAATCAATTATCCGGAGAGATATCTTTGTCTCCCCTACCATATCTTTTCTCCCTCGAACAGATTGATGTTCACGGCAATCAATTCCGAATTCCGATCTCCCTCTTCCCATTTTTCAACCACTCTCGTCTTCAATCTTTCTGGGGAGGTAATAACCAAGAAATTTATGGAGACGACCATCTTGATCAGGTACAGCAGGGTACACCACTTTTCCAGCTGAGAAAAGTGGAATTATATTCGCGACTTGGTTATGGTGGATATGTTGGACCGTTCCCTAAATTTCTCTACCACCAGGCCAACTTGGGGTTCGTTTCTATCTCAAACGTCAACATAACTGGAGTTGTTGCTGGGTTCCCGTGGTGGTTGGTGACTAACAAGGTTGTCAACCCGCGGGTTGACCCGGACCCGGTTGAGCTAGTGGGTCAAGGGTTAATGGGTCACCCGTTTTAGCCCGGTTTAGCCCAGAAACATGGAAAGCATCATTATATTGTACTTATCCTGATAAATTATATCAAATCTCATCTAACATATGAGTTATAACATATAATATTACACCAAAATAACATTTCGTACTTAGATTCAACATATAGTGAAAATTCACACACACTTATATAACATTAAAATTCAAATGTTCAACTTAGGATTCCAAAGATTGAGTTAGGTGAAAAGAAAAATCGGAAAATAGGCGCATTTCGCAAAACAAAGAAAAAATGACACAATTTGACCTCCAACCCGGTACCTTATAGCGGTCGACCCGGCGGCTGCGTGCGGCCCATTTTTCTCACCGGGTCAGGGTCTAAGTGGGTCAACCCACGGGTCGACCCGCGGGTTGACAACCTTGGTGACTAACAATACACATTTGGAGTTTCTTTATCTCCACAACTGTTCACTTTCAGGGCATTTTCAATTTCCAATCCACCAACAGTTACAACGGTACCATCCTCATGAAAATCTAAAGGAATTAGATATCTCCACCAATGACTTCTTTCCCAGTCTCATCCCACCTGATATATGTGCGTTCTTTCCCAACATAGATTTCCTATCTTTATCTGATAATAAATTCTATGGTAAAATACCATTGCAATTGTCAAACTGTTCATCATTCAGATTATTAGATGCTAGTAATAATCTACTACGAGGTGAAATTCCAAGATGGATTTGGAATATGTCTGTCAGCTCCATTCTAGACCTCTCAAGGAACAAATTTTCAGGACATCTACCTCCAGGTTTCATTTCTCCATTGATGGATGAAGTTTATCTATCGAGAAATCAGTTGGAAGGAAACTTGCCTGACACACTATCAGATAGTCAAGATGGGATGTTTGGTGCTGACAATTATTCAGACTACTCAATAGGTGTCTTAGATCTTGGTCACAATCATTTGATGGGTACAATCCCAAAATGGATTGGTGGATTGCGTCAACTGAGTTATATCTTATTGAATGACAACCAGTTTCATGGTGGTCTTCCGGGTACATTTTGCTTGGAAACTTCGAAGTTGATTGACGTTTCTCACAATCATCTATCTGGTTATATTGGCTCCAAAATATTAACATCAAATGACACCAATTGCAATGTACACAACGCACACTATCGGCCTAAGCATGAACTGGAGTTTGTCACAAAGACAAAATTATATACTTATAAGGGGATGCCTCTCTTTTTAATGTCTGGCTTAGATTTGTCAAGCAACAATTTCACCGGAGAGATCCCTCCTCAAATCGGCAATCTGGGTGACATTAAAGTCCTTAATCTTTCATACAACATGTTCACAGGACAAATCCCGACGACTATTGAAAATCTATCACAGATTGAAAGTTTGGATCTTTCCCATAATGATTTGAGTGGGTGATTCCTTCGCAACTCATGGAGTTGCACTATCTATCCACTTTTAGTGTGGCTTACAACAACTTATCTGGTAAGTGTCCTAAAAAGATTGCACAATTTAATACATTTGATGAAAATATCTACCGAGGAAACCCTCTTCTTAACTGCACATTACCACTCATGACACCAAATCCACTGGTAAGGCCGACAACATATGATGGTGATGAAGAAGGAGAAGGGGGGTTCATTGACATGGAGAGTTTCTATGCTAGTGGCTTAGTATCTTATGTCATGGTGTTGTTGATAATAGCAAGTGTTTTGCGTACAAATCCATATTGGCAACGGGTATGGTTTTATTGTGTTGATGTCACCATAACTACTTGCTATTATTTTGTGGTGGACCATCTTCCAGTGCCAACCAGGTATAAGGTGTGGGAACCTCGCATATAGCTGGCAATTTCGTAGACGACCAGAGGGATGAGCAGTTGGTATATGTAGAATGATGGATGTTTCTTCCGCTATGAATAAATTTCGATGTATCAATTTTCTATATGTATTCTCGGTTAATTTCTTTTTCTTCTTCTGAATTACAAGTCTTTGTAATATTAGTAGCTCATGTTAGCACTGCACGTCTACACCAATAATGGTTAGTGAATCAGACGTTAATCAATTACGGTAGAAGCAGGTGTGATCAGAACTCACAAGTCGGAACAATTACTTCCTGTGTCTTAATTAAATGAAAGGTAACCCAACAAGTTCTTGTATTGTACTGAATTCACACTCATTATAATCGTCATGAGATATTAAGAGGTCTAATAACGGCAGCAATTTACTTGTAACTTTCCTGGCTCCTGCCTGCCATATATAGATGCATATTGGTAAGGCCGCCATTGGAATGAAGTTGTTTGCGGAAATGCTTATCGCTCAAGAGATTTTGCTCTTGGCCTTCTTCATAAGAAATGATAAAATGCTAAATTGTAAAGTTGGTCACTCAAATTATCAAAAAAGATTTACGTTGGTCACCCAAAAAAAAATTCCAACTCAGACCTAGGCTGTGAAAGGTTTGCAATAGTCGGCGGGATGGGTCCCGTGAACATGTTGTAGGAAAAAATAAAAACTTTTGTGTTACCCAAGTGGCCAATTTGAGGAGGGAAGATCTCCATGATTATGAGAAACATCAATCAACTTTGAGGTTTTCAAGCAAAATGTATCTGGAAGATCTCCATGAAACTAGTTGTCATTCAAGAAGATATAACTCAGTTGACGCAATCCACCAATCCATTTTGGGATTGTACCCATCAAATAATTATGACTCAGATCCAAAACACCTATTGAGAATTCTGTATGATTATCAACACCATATATCCCATCTTGATTATCTGATAGTGTGGCAAGTAAGGTTCCTTTTAGCTGATTTCTGGATAGATAAACTTCATGCATCAATGGAGAAAGAAACCCGGTGGCAGATGTCCTGAAAATTTGTTTTGTGAAAGGTCTAGAATAGAGCCGGTAGACATATTCCAAATCCATCTCGCGGAATTTCACCAGAGAGTTTATTATTACTCACATCTAAAATTTTGAATGGTGAGCAATTTGATAATTGTGGTGGTATTTCACCATAGAATTTGTTATCAGATAGGGATATATGATCTATATTGGGGAAGAAAGCACATATATCAGGTGGAATGGGACTAGGAAAGAAGTCATTGGTGGAGACATCTAATGTCTTTAAATTTTCATGAGAATGATACTGTTGATGGATTGGAATTCGAAAATGCCCGAAAAGTGAACAGTTGGAGAGAAAAAGGGAGTTCAAATGTGTATTGTTAGTCACCAACCACCATGGAAATCCAACGTCAACTCCAGTTATGTTGGAGTTTGAGATATCAATTGGATTGCATGCATGCGGTGGCAAAATACATGTATTGTGTATAGCTAGGTATCTTCGTTAGACGGGCTCATGGCCCAATTCCATACTCATCCCCATAGCCCATAAGCCTTGTTCCAACACTATCGAGCCATTAGGCCCATCGAATGTAAATGTGCCACCAAGGATCCTTTTGCTAAATCGGATGCACTCATATTTAGTGCTAACGCGCCATTGGTGGTAATAGTATGTGTCAGAACAGAAGCATGGAATCGATAATCCAAACCAACAAGAACGAACACAAATTTAACGTGGTTCACTAACACAATGTGTGCTAGCTAATCCACGGGCAGGGGAGAACAAATTTCACTAATTTGAGGAGAGTACTGGTTACAAACCAAATTTTGAAACGGACAAACCATACAAACTAACCCGACTGACCTCTACTACAGACTAGGGTGATGAAGAGTATTTATAGAACTCTTCTCCTAATCCAAAACAGAAAAACAAACACCTTTTCCCGAACATACAAGGAAAAGGTCAAACAAAGCCCAAACACAAACCCAGACAAAATAGGCCCAAAACACAAACAAAAACCCAAATCAAATTCAAGTCATATTCTAACAATCTTTGCCTTGACTTGAATTCTCTCTCAGATACCAAATGTACCATATGCAACCAAAGTTGCCTGATGTACCCAACTCCTCCAAATCAGCTGTACCAAAATCTCCCCTGCCTCCAAATGCCCCTAAGGGGCAGTCAACAACTCAAACCATTCGGCAAGTCCAATCCATATTGAGACTTGCCATTCAGAACCAACTTGCTGCACTTATCACCAACAGAACATATCAAAACAGAACCTTGTAGACTATACAAGGCACCCCGCTTGACACCTTTCAAAATCACCTTAGAACCCTTGTAGACAGACATCACTCCACCTTCACCTTTGAAGCTGAAACCCTTGTTGTCGAGTAGACTCAAAGATATCGGATTCTTAGTCATTTCTGGAATATGCCTAACATTGTTCAAGGTGCGAACAGAACCATCATGTGTCCTCATCCTGACGGAGCCTCTTCCAACAATCTTACAGATAGCACCATTGGCCATAGAAACATGTCCTCCATCTATCTGCTCATAAGTTGAAAAACACTCCCTGCTTGGACACATATGATAATCAGCTGCAGTATCTAAATACCACACATCCTGATGATGTACCTGTTCATTCACTACTAAGGCTAAACTATCTTCAGAATCAGAGTTAGTTTCTTCCGCCACAAAAGCAGATGATTGCTTCTTCTCCTGATATTTCTTCAGTTTAGGACAATCAAATTTCCAATGTCCTTTCTCCTTGCAGTAATGACAGATATCATCCTTCAAACCAGCAGAATTCGAATTTGTATTCGCCTTCCTATTACCAGATTGTTGTCTCCTACTACTAGTAGCAGCCAACCCAGATGACTGATTTTCCGAACCTGAACCAGATGCTTTATGTCGAACCTCTCTAGTATGTAGAGCAGATCTGACATCTTCCAAAGACAAACTATCTTTCCCAGCAATAAAAGAATCCACAAAATTCTCATATGACTGTGGCAAAGATACTAACAGAATTAAGGCAGCATCCTCATCATCTATTTTAACATCAATATTCCGCAGATCTAGCAAGATAGTATTGAGTTGATCTAGATGATTCCTGAGAGACGTACCTTCCTCCATACGCAAACTGAACAAATGTTGCTTCATATGCAACTTGTTGGTTAAAGACTTTGTCATGTATAGAATTTCAAGCTTCAACCACAAACCCGCAGCAGTCTTCTCAGCAGCAACCTCAGTGATGATGTCATCAGCCAATCAAAGCAAGATTGTAGAGTGAGTTTTCTCCTCCAAACTAATCCACTCTTCTTCATCTATGCTTTTCTTCTTCGAATTTTCAGACAACGGAGCCCACAAACCCTGTTGTTTAACAGTGCTTTCATTTTGATCTGCCACAAACTGAAATTGTTTCTACCAGTGAACTTATCAATCTTCATACTGATAGCAGCCATCCTTGCTATCTAACAAACTCCAACCAAACTTCTCACCAAACAAGCGAGACAAAATCACAACTACCCAAAATACACTTCAACCGGCCACAAAAGAGCTCAAAATTTTTTTCGTACTTTTCCAAATTCCAAATTGCAACCCTACTTTGCGCTACCTGCAAACTCCATTTGATTAAATCAATCTTGGATCAAAGGAAAAAAAATTGTGCGTCCTTGTCTCCTTGATAATTTGGAAGCAACCCGGTTGGCGGTAGCTAGAAATAGGATGAGATTTCTAACGCGCGCGTAAGCAGGAAAACGGACGATGACAAGCTCAAAATCCCAGTACGTCAATTCTCCTAAAATCGCAACCACGGCTCTGATACCACTTTTCGAAATCGGGTTGCTCAATTAGTACGATATTGTCTGCTTTGGACCAAGTCCGCACGGTTTTACTCTTGGGTGTCCTCCCCAAAAGGCCTCATACTAATTGGGCTTGGTGGACACTTATATACAAGGGTTCCTTCCCTTGTATTACCGATGTGGTACTTGGATTGTCCCATAACAGTATGGGACTGAGCTATCTTTACGAAACTGCTACGTTGATTCCAATTCTTGCTATTGTGGAAAGAATTAAAGAATTCACGACAAGCTACCTTTACGAACCTGTTAGTTGGATGGATAGGGCTAGCTGGATTCGGTTGTGGAGGCTAACATTCCTCCGAAAATGAAAGTCTTCGTTTGGCAAATATTTAACAGAATATTGTCCCCGACCGAAATCCTTATTTCGAAGCAGGTCGACGTCCTCCTCGATGTTCGGTATGTTGGGCGGACTCAGAGACAATGAAACATTTGTTTGTGTATTGTCCAGTCGCCCGTGCTCTCTGGGAGCTGTCTGGCCTGGATTACATTGGGGAAGGCTTGCCTAGGCATACTATCCCACTTTTCCTGGAAAAAATTGTTGTCTCTGGTACATCAACCTCCCCTGTTTATGGCAGTGATTGTCGTCCTTTGACGAATTTGGCGATCCCGTAACTAGGCCGTTTTTTAGGGGAAGCAGTCGGGTTCCTCGCCTTGATGCGTCAGTTTAATCAACAGGTTCAGGAATGGGTTTGTCTGCTGGTGGACCGTGCCCCCCCAGCTATCCAGTACTCCCACCCCTTCTTTGGCTCCGGAGGAGCCTTCGGTGGCTATTTGTATGTGGGATGGGGCTACCAAGAGAGGGTCTCACTCGGCAGGCGGAATGGTTATCATGACCCACACTAGAGAGGTTCTTTCTGTAAGGGGGTGCAGTTCCCTTGCATTGACGACCCTATGGTGATAGAATTACTATCTCTCTGGGAGGCTGTTTCATGGTCCTTGGACCAAGGATTTACGGAAATGAGGTTTGAAGGTGATGCCCAAGTGGTGATTGACAAGAATTTGCGGGGTGATACCAGAGACAATCAGATGTGGATTATTCTGGAAGAAATTGTGCGAAGTTTTGCTCTGGACACGGGGTTCAGTATACGATTTGTACGTCGGAGTAGCAATAGGGTAGCTCATTTGGTGGCTAAAAAAGCCCTGTCTTTGTACCCGACTACGAGTCGTTTCTTAAATTTTCAGGTCTGGCTGAATTCCAGGATGTAACTCTCTATATTTTCTTCAATCAATATATGATTATCTTTTGTAAAAAAGAAAAAACGAAATTGTTGCCGCTATACGTGCATCGTGAAAAACTTTCACAACCTAGGTCTGAGCTGTAGGCCATTAATTGGTTGGGTTGGCTTTGACTTTGGGTTTGAATTTAGAGCATCGAAACCAGGGACGGAGCCAGGATTCGAGCTTCGGGAGGCCAAAAATGTTTATCCGTAAGAGGCAAAAAAAACACAAAAATATAATACCAACTTTAAAAAGAGTACTTTTAATCATCAAAATCGCCCAAGACACTTTTTAAGACAATTAGATTTACTTCGAACACGATTTAAGACGAATAAATTATCATGTCATTTTGACTACAAATGATTTAATTACCAACAAATAATAATACATTCCAATGTCTAACATGTTTCATGATTTTTATAGCTGAAAAATCAATGTGTACAATCTATTACAAGAAAAAATTTAATCATTGTATATTCAAAAGAGTCCTTAAAACATGTAATGCAAAATTTAATCATTGAGAGGAATAGGCGTATCTTTCAAGACAAAAATATGTCTGCTCCCGTGGTTGCGCGGATGGCTATTAGAGGCATGATGGAGTGGGCTACGGTTCATGGCAAGGTGGGGAAAGATGATGGTATCATGTGGCTTATGGACTTTTTAACTAGGATGTGAGATCGTTTGGGTTGTTGGGCTGGGTTGGAGGGTTCGGAGGGAGTTCGCTTGTTTGATCGGAGTCGTTGGGGCTGGAGTCTTTGATGTTGGCCACTCTGTTCGTGTGCTGGATTTATCTGTGTCGTGGCGGTGGCAGGTGTTGAGCGATAGGTTTGGTGGTTTCTGTCGCCGTTCCCTGTGCAGCATCGGTGGAACTTCTTCCTGCTCGTTGTGTGGGCTTTCCCTTTTCTTCTTCCTGTTTTGTTCGCAGTCATTATTGTGACTTGTTGGGCTCTCGCCCATGTGCTTTTTTTCTTGTCCTTTTTGTTTCTCTTATTGCTTTGGTTCAGTGCTTCTGAACCAGTGTATTTGCTCTGGACTTCTTTGCCCTTTTCCGGTTTAATTTAATCTTCATCACCATTCTAAAAAAAGTACAGGTGTTGGGCGATAGGTTTGGTGGTTTCTGTCGCCGTTCCCTGTGCAGCATCGGTGGAAATTCTTCCTGCTCGTTGTGTGGGCTTTCCCTTTTCTTCTTCCTGTTTTGTTCGCAGTCATTATTGTGACTTGTTGGGCTCTCGCCCATGTGCTTTTTTTCTTGTCCTTCTCGTTTCTCTGATTGCTTTGGTTCAGTGCTTCTAAACCAGTGTATTTGCTCTTGACTTCTTTGCCCTTTTCCGGTTTAATTTAATCTTATCACCATTATAAAAAAAAATTACACCGTTTTCTAGAGCTAAAAATGAATGCATACGGCTACCAACATTCCCTCAAGTACTCTTTTTAAAGGTAAAAATATGTCTACCATGAGCATCGAACCAGCATTCCCTCAACCCTATAAGATTATCCTTCCGTTAGGCTGCACTAGTAAATGTGAAATGATTTGCGACTACTTCTTTATGCTTTATACTCTGTTTATACGTAATTTTCAAGAATGATGAACAACTTACACGTAACTGTCGAAATTCTCGGGAGGGCCGGGGCCCCCGAGCCATAGGGTAGCTCCCCCCCTGATCGAAACCTGAGGTATATCGCTTAGAAGTTAGGGTATAATATCATATCTCAAATTCAGTTTGAGATAAAAATATCTCACTAAGAATAATTGGAGTATAATATGAAGTCACTTTAATAAGGAAATCCAAGGCATAGTTAGTAAAATATGGTACGGAAAATTTATGTATAAAATATGTACGGGTATTTTTACTTCATCTTTAAGCTAATGTTATGTTTAATAGTACGTTAATATTCATAATAATATTAAAATTAATTATTTAAAAAAATAAATAATGGTAAAATTAGCAATTTAAGTCATTAAATACGGATATTGAGCATGCTATACGAGTTTTATACGTGTTTAGTATGGGAGTCATCAAATGAATAGAAAAAACTGAAACAACTTAACAATAATACAGATACAGAAATTTTAAACAGATAGAATGCGTGACATTTACATATACATTTACATATACATTTATTAAACATAGTATTTGTTAACTATTCCAAACAAATCATAAATCCTAACTACTTAATCCTACTCTTCAACGACACGACATCATCTACTTAGCCATGAAAGTTAACGTCATGGGCTTCTTGTTTGCGTGGGCTTCATGGCCATATGCGAACAATGGGCCTGGCGGGAAAAAAACTACCGCGTGGAGAAGCGTTGAAGATCAATTGGCTGTTCTCAGTCTCTTGCTTGCTTTCGTTTTCAGCTGATTGAAAAAGAAGAAAACGGAGCTCACAGCCGCAGGTAAGTCACAGTCGATAGAGTGGGGAAAGGAGAAACGATTCAAAAAGATAAGAAACAGAAAACAGGGGACTGTACTACTGCATTAATCTGCGCCACACAACCAGCCAGCCAGCCAGCCAGCAATTGAATTGATCGTCCAATTTCGACCAAAGGGCTCTTGACTTTTAGTGTGTATGAATCAAAGAATCAGAACTCATTGCCGCCGCAGAATAGCTTCAGAATTCTCATCTTTCAGGGGAAGTTCTCTGTGTATATATACAGAGTCCCCAACCTTGAAACAGAGCATGGCTTGAAACAGAGCATCACCACAATTTGAAACAGAGAGATCAAAGATGTGTTATGGGCGGTTCATAAGTGGGTTCGTGTGGGCTATGGCACTGTTCACAACTGCGGAATGGAAGGGTTGTTATGGCTGTTGGGAACAAGAAAGAATCAGTCTCCTCCATCTCAAGTACTCGCTCAATAATCCGCCTTATATGAGCAGTTGGAGCGGAGAGCGAACAAACAGCTCCGACGACGAGTGTTGCTACTGGGATGGAGTTAGTTGCAATCCCGCCACAGGGAAAGTGGCCGAGCTCGATCTTGGTTACCAAGACGAGTCTGATTTCAACTCACCAGCAAAACCGGATCTCAATGCTTCTCTGTTTCTGCCTTTCCAAGACTTGACTCTGCTTTCTCTACGAGGCTATCATATCCAAGGTTAGATTCTTTCATCCCTTTACTAAAATTAAGATTCAACAGTAAACCAATTAAAAATTTAATCATATGATTACATATATATATAATGAAATAGGATGGCCCAGTTTTGGGTCTCTGGAAATTTTGGCGATATGGAGCTCGACCATGGACGACAACTTCCTTGATGCGGTTGGCATCACGATGATGGGTCTTGCTAGCTTGGAGATTTGGAATTCGCCTCTTGGATCGGGTACTTTCCCGCAAGGTGAATGTCGTTTGTATCAAGCATGTTGCATTTATGTTTCTCTAGCTAACATTTAAATTTTTCTTACAATAATGTAGTATGTAACTTAACTCGTCTTCAAAACTTGTATCTCCTGGAGATGAATCTGACGGGTGAACTGCCGCAGTGTCTATCAAATATGACTTCGCTACGAGTTATTGACGTCGCTGGCAATGAACTATCGGGAGATATAGCTGAATCCCCGCTGACGGCTATCTCATCTCTGGAACAGATTATGATTCCCAAAAACCGGTTCCGAATACCGCTCTCCTTGGCCCCATTTTTCAACCATTCTCGTCTCAAAACGTTTTTCGGGGCCGGAAACAAGGAGCTCTATGGAGACAAGAATGACCATTAT
Source organism: Linum trigynum (assembly GCA_964030455.1). Lineage (NCBI taxonomy): Eukaryota > Viridiplantae > Streptophyta > Magnoliopsida > Malpighiales > Linaceae > Linum > Linum trigynum. The sequence goes on along the minus strand of OZ034814.1, from coordinate 3,559,986 downwards.
GAGACGAACCAACGAGATACTCCTCCGCTATTCCTTTTGAACTACCTGACTTTGTCTTCGGGGAGCGATGATCATCATGATGGCTACTTCGGTTCATTCCCAAAGTTTCTCTACTATCAAACCAACTTGCAGGTAGTTGAGATCTCAAACGTCAAAATGAAGGGAGGTGTTGGGTTCCCATGGTGGTTGGTTTCTAATAACACCAACCTAAAATCCCTTAATCTCCAAAATTGTTCACTCTCGGGGTCCGTACAACTGCCAATCCATCAAAATCATCGCCAAAAAGGATTGGAGGTTTTGGATATCTCCGATAATGAAGTCTACGGCTCCATCCCACCTCATATTTGTGCATTCCTTCCCAATATAACGTATCTATACTTATCTAATAACCAACTCTCCGGTAAAATTCCAGAACAACTCTCAAATTGTTCTTTGTTGATGTGGTTAGATGCTCGAAACAATACGCTCTCGGGTGAGATTCCAAGAAGGATTTGGAACATGCCTCAAATCGGTCTCGTAGACCTTTCAAGTAATAGTTTCTCGGGAACTCTGCCGCCAGATTTCATTTCTCCTTACATGCAGGGAGTTTATTTGTCGAGAAATAAATTGGGAGGAAGCTTATCTGGAGGATCAGATAATCATGGGATTTCCAGTGTCAAGAAAGAATACACGAACTATGACTTGCAGGTGTTGGATCTCGGCCACAATCGGTTCACGGGTACGTTTCCGACATGGATTGTTGAAATGCCTCGGCTAACTCATCTCTTATTAAACGACAATGAGCTGCAGGGTGAAATTTTGTCACCCCAGTGTTTGGGGCAACTAAAGTTGATTGATGTTTCTCACAATCAGCTTTTTGGTCGTCTTTCCTTTGCATTGACTTCCAATAACATGAGGTGCAACACGAGCAAGAAGGATGAGGTTTATTTTATTGATGATCTAGAATTTACGACCAAGTTCAATCGAATTATTTACAAGGGGGAGCCTCTTATTTTAATGTCTGGGTTGGATTTCTCAAACAATCATTTTTTCGGCGAGATTCCTCCTCAAATCGGCCATCTGGGTACCATCAAAGCTCTCAATTTGTCGTACAACAGGTTGACAGGGCCCATTCCACCAACATTTTCAGGCCTAATATCGATTGAGACTTTGGATATTTCTCATAATAATTTGAGTGGGGTGATTCCTACCCAACTCATGGAGTTGAATTATCTATCCTCTTTTAGTGTGGCTTACAACAATTTATCTGGGAAATGTCCTAAGAGGGTTGGACAGCTCAGTACATTCGATGAAGATAGCTACAGGGGGAATCCTCATCTCATGAACTGCACTTTACTACAGTCGACACCAAAACCGTATGTAACGCAGACGCCCACTGATGACAATGATGGCGAATATGGTGGCTACATTGACATGGAGAGCTTCTACACAAGCAGTGGAGTGTCTTTTGTCTTGGTGTTGCTGACAATTGCGAGTGTTCTCTATATTAATCCATACTGGCGACAAGTGTGGTTTTATTATGTTAGAGTCACCATAACTACTTGTTATTATTTTGTGGTGGATCATCTTCCAGTATCGACCAGGTACAAGGTGTGGGAACCTCATGTATAGTCGATGATTTTGTAAACGAACAGAGGGATGAGGAGTGGATTATTATATATAATCCCTCTCTGATAGAGTGATTTGTAATAGATATTTATCTTTGATAGGAATGAACTTCGATGAATATGGTTTCCTATATGTATTAGATGCGGGAAAAAGAAAACCCTTTTTTAGGTTTGTTGAAGCCTGCATCAAATTCGATTCGTAATGGTGTAATGCCATTCGATTGTTTTTTGGGAGCATCATAATGACATTTTGAGAGATTACTTATCTCTGCACTACTCAACATTGAGCATGTTTAACTTCATAATTCTTAGAAAAGCTACAATTTGTCAATTAAAATCGAATTATTCATTATGATCCATGCACCTCTCTATCGTATTTTATCGAAGTGAAATTTACCTAAAGTGTTATCCAACATAGTTTAGTGTTAGGTTACATAATTCGTGGAGGAGGGGTCGACGCTCCCGCTCTAGAACGCGGAAACGCGAATTCCAAAGGATTCGCACAAAATTCGCGAATTTCTTTTTGTTGGAGCGCGAACTTCGTAAGCTAATTCACGGATTTCTTTTATATAGACAGTTCGGTAGGGAAAAATCGAGGAAGGAGTTCATCGATTTGGTGAGGGAGATGAATCCCTGGTTGGTTGCATGAAGGAAGTCGGAAGGGAATTTGTTGATTTGGGAGGTTTTGGACTACGCAGGGAAAGATATTTTGTTGGCAATTAACAGTATCGCAACCCGAGTTCAAATACGAGTTGACTTGCTAGTGTTTCTGGGAAATTGGTGGGAGGCGGAGCTCATCTGTGTTTTGAAGATTGAAAGGACCTTGGGAGAAACCAGAGATTTTACGATGTAGAAGAAGAGGGTGTTGATCGATGATTATGGGATGTGGTGAGGGAAGTATTAGATAAGAGCCGAAAGTAACAAATCTGGGACGCCGGCTGCTGTCTAGGTTGACGAAAGAGAAAGGGAGGAAGTGGCAGTTGCAGGGGAGAAAGAAGACCAGCTTCTAAAAGAGAGAGATCGGAAACGATGACAATAGACAAGCTTGAAGAGTTGAAATGGTGGGGTTTTTAATTTTTTTATGGTTATAATGGGCTCTTATTTAATGATTAAGAATGAAATGAACTATTATTTAACAAGCCCACTCATATCCTTTCATTCTAGCGGATGAACAATTTTATGGATCAACCCCATTTTAAGAGAAAAATAAATTTCCACCCACTAAGTTAAAAGAAAAAAAATATGGCTCTTACCATAAACTAATAAGAGTTCAATTGAGTTAATTTTTTTAGTTATGATATAACAACATTATCTATAATTATTGATTTGAATTATAAATAATATAATACAGTGACGCTCTTTTCACACTCTCGATATAAAATTCTCTATAAACAAACGCTTTCACACTCTCGCTCTCGTTTCCGCTCCCACTCTACGAATTGGTTACCTAAGTTTAGTAACAACCAAGGTTGTCAAACCGGTTTATACCAGTGTGCCGGTTTAGCAAGTGGAATGGTTCAATCGGTAGCACATACCGGTTTGTGCCGGTTCATGCCGGTCAATATTACAAATAAAATTATAAATACTCATATTTAAACATGACATTTAACGTCAATACCTAAACATTTATATTTGAATCCAACAAATAACATCAATATTTAACTTTTACACTCATAAAATAAATAATAAAATAATTTTTATCAATTAAATTCTCTAAAATAAGATCATTTTATTTAGAGATTCGTATATCGATCATGCCGGTCATGCCGGTGGTGTCACGCCGGTTTTATGACCGATATCGGTTGAACCCGATACAACCGGTGGCACGCCGGCCGGCGTGACAACCATGGTAACAACTCAAAAAATAATCATCAAAATTAAGAAAATATTCAAAATATACATTAAAAAAATCTTGATATTCCGTATGCTGGCCGAAGACTGAAACGCCCCTGCCTCCGTAGTCCATATCCGAACCAAGAAGAGAATAAGAACCCTAATCGACAGCTATATATAAACCTCAGGAAGGATGCGACGTTTAATTTTTATTTTCAGCAATTGTATTGTTGAGAGAGCCACAGCCCCACCGCCACGAGATAACCCATATAACCAAACCGCTTCTACTGATCTCTGTAGATATCTTTTCCCTTCTGCATCCATCGGCTCCGCTGTCTTGCAACACCCTGAGATCTACACCGATTGCCGCTCTCCTTGTTTCTGCGTCCTTCGCCGTTTCGCTATCTTTTTGAAGGTGCTCTTTTCTCCTTATGTTGGTTATTGTTACCGTTTGTCTGTTTTGTTTCCGATTGCTGGTAAAGGTTGGATCTTGCGATTCTGGATGGCTGATTACCTAGCGTTGTTTTTCTCTTTGGTTGCATGGTAGATTAGTTTAGGAATTTGGGTTTCTGAATAGCGGAAGCGCCGTTTTGATGGGCTATTCGTTTATGTTACCGATTGTTGTTCCGTTGGGCGTTATTGTAGATTTTGTATTTGGGTTTGGTTTAACATACTCCCAAAAGATTGGGGAGTCTGGTATTTCTTGGTATTGTTTCTGCGATCATCTTTTAATGCTTTTTGGGGTCTGTGTTTTGAGAGTATTTACTGTGTCAATTAATGATGAAAGAGGAAGTAGCTACATGATATGGATTGGGAACCTCTTAATTACTTTTGAAGGGTACTTAATTTATCTATTATCTGCAACTGTGCTTGTTTTGCATACGATCTTTTTCCAGTAGAACCTTTGTATGATTGATTTCATTCTAGATGTCTTAGGATGATTGATATTGTGCATTTGTATGCCTGATATATGATGTCTCTTGGTAATTTACTACTGTCTTTGGCTTCCCTTGGCTCCTGATAAACTTATGTTGTCACTGCTTAATTGGTTCAGTATATACTTGTCCTTACCTTCAACCGGGAAACCCCCTTGCTTTCATTTTGTACTGAGAATATGCTTTCCGACTTATGTGGTCTGATAATCGGTGCATAAAAGTCGATTGCGGGTTAATGTATACTCAATTGAGACTAAGGAACCACAATCCAGGTTTCAATCATTCGTGTGTTGGAAAACCTTATCCCTCATATTATGCCATTAAAGGTTTCACATTTGGCATTTAAAGCAACCAAATGCTCTAAATTTGCTTTCCTGCTTTCTGTATCTGACTTCATGTATGTGTGTAATGTGTCTCCTTTCACTTTGGAACTTTAATCCTGACATCTGCTGTTTTTTTGGTTGTTCAGGAGCCTTGCTGGAAGTGTTGCTGCAATCTGCAGTTTGTGAAAGTTGAGATTCTTTTATGTCCATACAGGCCATTTTCATCTTGGGAACGATTGGATTGCTAGGTAATCGTTGCCTGCTCTCACGGGAAAAGGAGCGGCCACTGTTTGACCAAAAAATCATCTGTATGCATACTGGGCCATTTGTTGAACACTCAGAGCTTCATGGTTGCTTCTGGATGCAACCTTTTGTGACAGAAAAAGTGAAGTCTTTTCTTGCTGAAAGTTCTTTGGCAGGCAATATCAGCTCTTCATACCCTCTGCAATACATCCTTCACCCTCAGCTATTATAAGCATCTCATCTTTGATTTACTCTTAATCAAGACAAGATGGCGTTGCAGAACATTGGTGCTTCAAACAGTGACGATGCCTTCTACAGGTATAAGATGCCTAGAATGGTTACCAAGATTGAGGGCAGAGGAAATGGCATCAAGACTAATATAGTCAACATGGTTGACATTGCAAAGGCTTTGGCTCGGCCTGCTTCTTATACTACCAAGTACTTTGGTTGTGAGCTTGGTGCTCAATCAAAATTTGATGAGAAAACTGGTATTGCTCTGGTGAATGGCTCACATGAAACTGCAAAGCTTGCTGGACTTCTGGAAATCTTCATAAAAAAGTATGTTCAGTGCTATGGCTGTGGGAATCCAGAGACTGAGATACTCATCACCAAAAGTCAGATGCTCCAACTCAAGTGTGCTGCCTGTGGTTTTATTTCTGATGTGGATATGAGAGACAAGCTGACCACTTTCATTTTGAAGAACCCACCGGAATCAAAAAAGGGATCGAAGGACAAGAAAGCAATGAGGAGAGCTGAGAAGGAACGACTAAAGGAAGGTGAGGCTGCAGATGAGGAGTTGAAGAAAGTGAAGAAGGATGTCAAGAAGAAGGGCACAACTACTACCTCAAAGGATGGAGCCAAGGCTGGAAGTACAAAGAAGAAGGCAAGTGGATCTGATGAAGAGCGCGTGTCACCTACACATAGTCAGGTTGATGAGAAGGAAGAGCACGATGATGATGATGACGATGTTCAGTGGCACACTGATACATCTGCCGAGGCAGCTCGTCAGCGCATCCAGGAGCAATTGAGTGCTGCTACTGCTGAAATGGTTATGCTTGCTACCATTGATACCGAAAAGAAGGCCAAGGAAACTGCAAAAGCTAATGGCAGCAGCCCAAAAGGTGCTGTTTCTCCTAAAGCTGAGGAGAAATCCAAAGAGAACGGGAATGGCAGCAGCCCAAAAGGTGCTGTTTCTCCTAAAGCTGAGGAGAAATCCAAAGAGAACGGGAAGACGATTTCTGCCACTACTCTAACCAGTGAGTTAAAAGAAAGCATTGGTAAAGGAGTCTCTGCAAGCCAGTTGCCTGGTCTTCTGGATTCACTTCCTGGTTCAGGTCAGGAAAAGATGGATGCTTTATTTATGGCATTGTTCGAGGGTGTTAAGAAGGGACTTGCGAAGGAAGTTGTCAAGAAGAAGAAATATCTGGCTGCTGCCATTGCAGCCCAAGGTGGAGAATCTCAGTTGCTTCTACTTGGTTCCATCCAGGGTTTCTTTGAGAAATCTGGTGCAGGGAAGGAGGTGGCTCTTATTCTAAAAGCTCTCTATGACGCTGATGTTCTGGAGGAGGAGCACATTCTGCAGTGGTACGGGAATCTAAAAGGAGCCAACAAGGATTCTAAGATCGTGAAGAGCGCTGAGCCATTCATTGATTGGCTCCAGAATGCTGAATCGGAGACCGAAGAGGAATGACTTGCAGGGTGTTCTGTCCGTTGTCGTAATCATTGATGCCTTTGTTTGTCTTCAAGAATAAAGTGTCTTTTGGGTTTTATGGGAACACTACACTTATATCTGTCTTTTGTTATATCAAACTTCTTTCATGAATGTTGTTTGGGGTTTGGATTGGAAAACAACTATTGTGCTTTTGTTTCTTAAGCTATGGTATATGTCTTTACGTTATCTTTGTCTGTCTAGTTGAATTGTGTCTTGGTGATGCTGATGATTTGGTTACGTCAACATATATATGCATTCTGGCGGACTCCATTCTGTTTTGAGTTTGAAATCTTCGGTTTGCATTGACATGAACGCAATTGAACAATACGGGACGCTGTACTTTGTGATTAACTGAACCTTAAAAAGCCATCTGATAAAAGCTATACATTTTTTTTTTCTCATACAAGAGCATACATCACATAGCCACACGTCCCCCAACCTCTTGGAGGTACATCCATCTCCCTTCTCTCTCTCGATTGACATAGGTAGCGAAATTTCCACCACTATGGGAAGAACAGACGGAAGAATTTTGAAGATTTGCTTGCAGTACTGCTCCCTCCAGTCCCCAGATTGCAGCAACACGCAGTTGCTATACGTAACATGACATTGCTGATGCTCTGGCTTGACCATTTTTGTTTGGTGGAGTCCGTTCACCAGTCATTGCACACGAATGAGCCGCGACTGAGGTTCTAGTCGAGACTGAGCTTCTACTTGGGGGAGCTCACTTTCTTCATCCGAAGATGGCATGAACGCCATATGTGAAACCTGCTCAATCGAACAATATCAGCCGCTTAGGCCTTCTATTATTTACTACATATTGACATAAACTTAACCAGCCAGGAACTAAGAGAGACCAATAAGCTGAGAAAAAGCATGAATTCTTTCATTTTGAGTCTTGACCATAACCCACTTTCAGATACAAGGGTAGTAGAACTGCCAATAATATATAGGGTCTCCCAGTCTACCAAAATTTTGGACTAAGATTGTTATGAACTGACCAGTTGACGTTGACGCTGGATGGCTGCAAAGACTTTAACCATGACATAAATTGGCAGAAGAATCCCAATTGTTCTCAACAGCGATAACTGCACCAACATTAACTTTATTTTAAGACATTAAATGAAGATATTTGAATGCAATCATACATTACATGAAGCCGCAAATGCACAGCTTACTGTAAACAATGTCACAGAGTAGTCTTCGGTTCTAGTAGTAATGATCGGCAAGGTATGGCGCAGCACAAGGAGTACCATGAACTGCAAATTCGAGCAGAAATGTGAAGTTGAACCCAGAACTATAAAAACCGTACCCTACTTTTGTCCCTTCAAGTAACAGGCATCAAGGATCCAAATTGTGGATTGAATTTAGTTACAAGGATACATAGTGACTTAGTGAGGTATGTGTGTCTGCAGTGTGCCCCTGAGTACAAAACATACGAGGACTCGGCTAGCTATTGGACGTTCAAATGAAGGTGAGGATGTTGGCATGAACGGGATACAGGCATGCTGGCAATGCGATACAATAAGGGGGGGAAAAGATAGTCATGAACATATATTGTGTATGTATAGCATACACAGACTTGTAGGAGGAGAGAAAGAGATAGAATGATGTACGATAATGGCAACGACCCGGCAACACATCAGGCTTGTAGGAGAAGGAGTAGTTGTATAATCATCAAAGTCGGAGTCCAAAAAATCACGATCATCAGTCACCATTGCTATGAATTGATGATTATGGAAGTCATTTCCAGACATCTCCCAGTTTCCCCTGAAATATAAAACAAAAAACAGAAGAATTGTATGACTTAACGGAGAAGTTCAAACATACTCATACTGGTACTAATGATTAATGAACAGACAATACCTGAAGTTCACAGGAATTCCTCCATAGTGAAACAAAGGAGCAGGTGCTGTGTAACCAGGCTTGAATGGCTGGAGCATGAAGACAAAACCCAAAGACAATGCTTATATCCATTTTCATATCACTTTGATGTGTTGTAAATAAACGGGGAGACATGGAAACCATATAAGCGTGATAAAGCACCTGTTGGCAGATCTCACAGTTAGTGTCACCCTTTTCATTGCACCACCTCTGAACACATTTTCTGTGGGCATACTGCAATGTGGACAAAGTACTTCTGATCAGTCACAAAAGTTTAAATACCAAATATAATTTGCTGAACTATATCTCTTTAGGGGCAAAAATATAATGAATCCCTCATAAATGCAGCGCGTGCCAGTCGATAATTCACACTAAGAGCACAATCTCCTGTAACTAGAAAGTCTAGTGGCTAAAAGTATAACATCTCTCTGATGAAGGACCAAGAAATCATCGTATGATTGGAACAAGAAATTGTCCATGGAAGAGGATCTATGTTCTCTGATGTATCATTATGATATGGGACAGCAAATACAAGCTTTAAAATTAGAAACTGAAGGATAACCAACCTTTAAACTGCCACTGCAAGAGCACGGCACTTCCATGCTTGTGTCCTCATCCTCATCATGACAAATTCTACAGTCCACAAGTTTCTTTGTAGATAATCTATAATCCAACTCCATGATTTGGCACAAGAAGTCTGTAGAACTATCCTTGATATAAGAGGCTGTTGGCAGCTGCTGCTGGTGGTTTTTTGCTCTCTAAAGCAAGCTTCAAGCACAGATTCTGTGCGCCAACCTATCCGCTTGTGAAATCCATTCCTCGTCTACCAAGAAAGCTTTCAAGAACTTATTCCACCAGCAGCAACTTCCTGTGATCCAAATTGGAAAAGGGGGAAAAGCCATCCATGAATCAGGAAATTATATTGAGAGAAACTGGAGAAAATTCAACCCACTACAAACATCAATAGGCTGTAAATTATGAACCCCACTTCTTAGCAGACTTCTCCAACTGCTAGCTACTGCTGTACTAGACTTCAAAAAAAGGTAAAATGCCAACAATATGAATTTTTTTTTTGGGTAGAAGTTCATCTGATAACAGCAATCAAACATGAGGAGAGAGACATCCCCAGCCCACTTGACAAAGTAATGATCCTAAGTTCGTAGCATTATGAGCCCATAGGAATACCATTCAAAAAACGCAATTCCTGAATATGAACTACTATCTGAAAAAGAACATCGAAAAGACGGAGAAAGAAATTGAGGACATAGATATCAAGGCATTGAAAAGAGCAAACAAGAAAGGCTTCAGCAATCGAGGAACCTTTGATCTATAAACGGACAGATTTCCACATTTTAAACCATTATAGAAGCCAAAACCCAGAAAGCAAACGCAGAACGTCCTCTCTGCAATCTGCATAACCCAAACAAAAAGAGATCAACCCAAGGAAGTGATTCACATTTGACATCATACCCACATTGCGACATCACACAACCACGATAATCCAGGTAGAAACCTAAGAATCGACGTTCTAAAAAGTGCAAACCCAGAAACCCCGAAATGAAACCAGATGGGAAAAATTTTCCCCTAATAAAAGAAGAGGGTATGAATTAGCAAAACCCATTCACGGCAACGGGATAGAAGAGAGAAACGAATACCGGAAACCAACGGGAGGGCCTGTATCAGCTTGACAAGCATGGAGATTGCAGAGTCTCGTTGAAAAAGCGAAAGAAGAACTACACGCAGAGCTTTTATTAACGAGAGAGAGAGAAGAAGGAAAGAAAATTCAAAGGGGAAGGGGGGTTGCTCACAAAGATAGATGAAAAGGAAATGGAAGGAACTTTTGTTTCTGCTCGGAGAAGAAAGCTACGACCTTTTTGGCTTTTAGCCATTCCCTCCATTTTCCTCATCTCTCATTCTCCTCCTGAGCGGATGACTCCATTTTCCTCTTCTCTCCTTGTTTCCCAAGACGAAGCAAGAGCTTGAGTGTCGCGTCGGCAGCGATAACAATAAAACGTGACTTCGGCCCAATTCTTGAGAATAAAAATAATTAATTCCTTAAGCCCGCCTGGATGGCCGGGTTGATTGCTAAATGTTGGGCCCACGAGGTGATCTACCTCACCGGACCCAAAGCAACAAAAAGCCCAATAAGGCAATAAGTCCAACCGTCGCGGTTGAGATGTGGCCTGTTTTTGTCTTCAAGAGTATTTTGTTTTCCAGGCACACACCCAATTAGGAGTAATGGAGTATGGAGCCTTAAATCTCGGGTAGTAGAAATGATGTCAGAAAGATTTTTCGACTACTAATAACGAGAAGGTGGTCACATTTAAAATTGTTTCAACTTTGATTCTCTTTCTAATATTTTATACACTTATCTTTCTAGAACACCATCAACAAGAGTAACAAGATTTTAGTAATTGGTACGCCAGATATGGGGACGATATTTATGGACCATAATATTGCAAGATCATATGATTGAGGGAAATGAACAGAGTAACGAAGCAAATCTTAAGCCTCAGGTGTCGAAAAACTAGGATTCCTCCAAAGAGGAGGTAGCAGTGGGTGAGACAGGGGACTCTTAACCGACTAGGCAGGAGCTGGTAAAGAGGAAAGAAGTAGATCAACGAGTATGTCATCAAAGAAAAGGAAAAAAGACCCAGTGTGAAGAGGAGGAGGAGGAGGAGGAGGAGGAGTGTGCAGAGGAGGAGGAGGAGGAATCTAGTTCATACAAGAAGTCTAACGCTCTCAGCTACCTGACATCCTACTATGATTGACGGCACAACGAGTGGGAGACTCAGAAGCGGTCGTCACTAGCTCAGACTTTTGGGCGCAGAGGTGGAGGCAAAGGGATCCACCTGGGCTCGTCACCTACTTTAGGTTCGGAATAGAACCCAAAAATTAACACACAAAAAACATGGGAAAGATGTATTTCAATCTTAACCTCATTATTGTCTGTTTACGTACTTGTCAATCAATTACTACTTACCTTAAAAAAAATAGATGAGACACTGTCAATTAGAGCAAACAAACTATGACAAACGCAAGCGATTTAACGTGGTATCCCTGACTAGCAGGACTAATCCACGGGAGAGGCGGCACTCTCCAAAATATCCACTATGATCAGAATTGCTTTGTTACATCGGCTGTATCAGTTAAACATATATATAGGGTACACGGCTGCTAATAGGGTTTAGGATATTTACAAGATGGTACCTATACAAATAAACTTCAACACCCTCCCTCAAATTGATGTGCAGTACGCAACATCAATTTGGATGACAGGTACCAATGCCTACTGGAAGCAACAGCCTTTGTTAATAAATCTGCCGTCTGATCCTCTGTAGATAAGTACCCAACTTGAATTAATCCTTCTGCCACTAATTGCCTGATGTAATGAACATGGACTTCAATATGTTTGGTCCTGTCATGCATAACAGGATTAACAGCAATCTGTATAGCACTCGTGTTATCCCCATATATGCGCATTGGAACTCGACAATCAACACCCAATTCTTTAAGCAAACGATGTAACCAGACCAATTCTGAACTGACCTCAGACATCGACCGATATTCCGCTTCGGTTGAGGACTTTGAAACCCGATCTTGCTTTCTGCACCTCCATGAAACCAAAGCCTGGCCAACTCTGACACACCACCCAGACGTAGACTTACGAGTATCAAGACACCCTGCGTAGTCAGCATCGGCAAATGCCTCTATAGTAGGGTCTCCTGTTGCCGGAAATAATAACCCAACGTCTTGTGTCTGCTTCAAATATCGAAGAAGCCTCTGAACCGCAGCCAAGTGGAGGTGAGTAGCAACTCCAACAAACTGACTCACGACCTGTACTGCATACGATATATCTGGACGAGTGTGGGTTAAGTAGATCAGACTTCCAACAAGGCTCCTGTAAAGGGATTGATCTTTTAACTTGTCTCCCTCTTCTCGACTCAACTTTAAATTTTGTTCCATGGGCGTCGAGCACGGAACGCAATCTGTATACTGAGCTGATTCTAAAAGGTCAAGAATGTACTTTCGCTGCGAGACAAACAAACCATTCGCTGACCTCTTAATTTCCAAGCCTAGGAAGTATGATACCTCTCCCATCTCCTTTAAGTTAAAGGCATTTCGCAGCACCTCCGTAACCTCACGAATCCCGTCCTGATCACTGCCAGTAATAATCATGTCATCCACATAGATTAACAAAATCACGATACCTTCAACTGTTTGACGTGTGAAAAGTGACGGATCATTCTGACTCTGTACAAAACCAGCTTGAAGAATAGTTCCATGAAACTTCTCAAACCATGCCCTAGGTGCTTGCTTTAATCCATATAGAGAACGAATTAACTTGCAGACCATCGTAGAATCGCCTTTCTCGTACCCAGGAGGTCGCTCCATATAGATGGTTTCCTTCAGGTTGCCGTGAAGAAATGCGTTCTTCACATCAAGCTGAATAAGAGACCACCCTTTCATTGCAGCCACTGCAAACACACAACGAACAGTTTGCATTTTAACAACAGGAGCAAACGTCTCCTCATAGTCGATACCATACTCCTGTTTGAATCCTTGCGCAACAACCCGAGCCTTGAAGCGCTCAATCGCTCCATCCGGGTGCATCTTAATATTATACACCCATCGACTTCCTATCACCTGCATGTTTTCCTCACGGGGTACTAGATCCCACGTATGATTTTCTTCCAAAGCATCCATCTCCACACGCATGGCCGCATTCCAACGTGGGTCTCGAGCTGCCTGGGAGTAATGTGTGGGAATAGTAATAGGAGCAACCGAATAGCTAACAAAGTCATTCATACGCGGAGGAGGTTGACCCAAATTTGCCCGTGCCGATCGACGCAAAGGAATTAGTGGTTGAGTAGGTGAAGGTGGCTGTGATTCCTCATGATGCGAAGTGGAAGAGTCCGAGCTAGAAGACGAAGTGTCCAAACTTCTCCCATGACCAGTACTAGGAGATGAGGAGCTCGAAGAGCTAAAAGAAGAATTATCAGGTGAGGACGGCTCAACGGACTCACTCGAACTCGAAGAGCTTGTGGGCTCGGCAGCTGGGACGGGCGACGAGGGAGTCTCATCAAACATAGGTAACGTTGTTAAAAACTCCAAACTTTCAGCAGAACTAGCATCCACATGAGACGTCGAGTAATACATAACCTTTTCCAAGAATTTAACATGATATGCAATCCGCATGCGGCGATCGCTCGGGTCATAGCATAGATATCCCTTATGCTTCTCACTATACCCAACAAAGACACATCGTGTCACTTTCGGAGCTAGTTTATGACGTTCCTGGCGGGGCAACATCACGAAACATGTGCAACCAAAAACTCTCAAGGATGAATAATCTGGAAGCCTTGAGTACAACGCTTGAAATGGAGATTTCTGCCCCAGGAGTGGTGTGATCTGCCGGTTGATCAAGTATACAATCGTGTGTATCGCTTCAACCCAAAAACCAACCGGGACTCGAGAATGGAAAAGAATGGCACGAGTAAGCTCCAGGACATGTCGATGCTTACGCTCCACTACCCCATTTTGTTGCGAGACTCCAGGACACGACTGCTGCTGAAGGATACCTTCAAGCTGAAAGAATGATAAGAGTTCATGCGCTACAAATTCACCGCCAGGGTCGGATCTCAAGATTTTTATAGTTTTACCAAACTGAGTCCTTATCATAGAAATAAACTGCTTGGCCACAGTCGCTAGCTCAGACTTCCTCTTCAGGAAATAAACCCATGTGTATCGTGTTTTATGATCGATGAACAACGCGAAATACCTGAAACCCATACGAGAAGTAACCGGTGATGGCCCCCAGAGATCAGTGTGAACAAGATCAAAAGGTTCATCATAAACGGAGTCACTATCCTGAAAAGACCGTTGTGAGGTCTTAGCCTCAATGCAATTCACACAATCAGAGATATCACCCAATTGCAACAAATCCACCCGATCGGGTAACAAATTCTGCCTAAACATAGTCTTTAAACGCCCCGAATGGGGGTGACCGAGTCGATAATGCCATAGATCCCACAAAGAATTACCAACCGACAAATCCAAACTATAAGCAGAAAGATCAACAACATCATCCTTATTGCAAAAAGAACCAGAACATTCCAACCCACAATTCTCCCCATTCCCAGCCGTATCTTGATGACTTTGTCCATGCATGTTTCCACGTGAGTCTTCCCATGCATGAGCCTTATCTACGTAGACACCATGCCCATCAGCACCACAATAGTCATCAAGAACAAAAGCACGTCCAGTCTTACTTCCCCTCCCGAGCACCCTCCCCGTCTCCCGATCCTGCACAACACAACCAGTCGAATCAAACATGACGGTGCAACCATCATCCGTCAGCTGACCCACAGAGACCAAATTCGGACGGAGTTGAGGAACATAAAGGGTGTTCGGAAGAGCAATCGATCCAGTATTAACTGTTCCCGAGCCATGAACTGGAATAGTGGCCCCATTTGCCACTTGAAGGCTCATAGAATCCACCGGACTTAATTTGGCAAAAATAGTACGATCACGGGTCATGTGATTAAATGCGGCGGAATCTAAAAGCCAACGAGAGGACTTACCCTGCGAAACGGTAGTGGCAAAGGCTGAGGAAAGAGCCTCCTGAAGGGCATCCTGCACAAGGCGTCGAATCTGGTCCGGCGTAAGAGAAGCCCCCGAACTGCCACCAGCTGCCGTAGAGCTACCCTCGCCTCCACCAAGGGTCACGGGATATGCTGTCCGTGCCGAAGAAGAGGAACCCGTAGACGAGGCTGGACGAAGCTTGCCACGTCTACTCAGCGTAGGGCACTCCAGCACAATATGTCCCGAACGCTTACAGTAATTGCAAAAATTCTTCTTCTTGCAATGGATCTGAATGTGACCTGGTTCCCGGCAAAAATGACAGATAATTTCAGTGGTAGCGGGAGAACCAAACTGAGGCCGAGAAGCAGCCGGTGGGCGGCCAACAGCAAAGGCAGATTCGAAGCCCGAGTTGTCTATCTGAGCTTGACTTTTCAGACGAGTTTCTTCTCTCATCAACTCAGCCACGACATCATCAATCTGAGTAATATTCCGGTGAATCAACGACGCACGAATCGGCTCAAATTCAGAGCGAAGTTTGGCCAAGAATTGAAGCACCCGAGTTCGAGATCGTTCGGCGACCACAGCAGCAGAAGCAGCAACGGGAACAAGTGAAGCCGTCAACAGGTCGTACTCGGTCCAGAGATGGAGACTAGCTTGATAGTAACCACGGATATCTCGATCACCTTGGGCCAAGCGTGCGATCGCTGTCTCTAACTCAAACTGGCGGGATGCACTGTTCTGAGCATACGTGGTACAAAGATGACGCCACATATCACTCGCCGCGCTGAACCGCCGAAGACTCAGGCCCGTAGGCATGTCGACGGAACCTAGAAGCCAAGTGATCAAACGAGCATTGCCCGCATTCCAATCCTCGATATCCCGCATAGGAGCATCATCCCCAGGTTGCTTAGTCTCGCCGGTTAACACAGAGAGAAGGCGCTGCCCAGCTACAAAATTGCGAAAGTGAAATTCCCAAATTGCAAAATTTTTACCGTCAAATTTAATGGAAACCGAGTCCATCTTCCCAAGATCCATGCTGCCCAAATCGAATGAAAAAACCACCCGAGACACACGCAGCCCACTACACGCACAACAAACAACGGACCCTAATCTGCAGCAGAACCAACCCGCGACCAGAAAACAACGGACAGAGAATCCCAAAGCTGCAGCACACCAACACCGTCGTGAGACAACAACGAACTGATTAGAGCTGAGGCTCTGATACCATGTCAATTAGAGCAAACAAACTATGACAAACGCAAGCGATTTAACGTGGTATCCCTGACTAGCAGGACTAATCCACGGGAGAGGCGGCACTCTCCAAAATATCCACTATGATCAGAATTGCTTTGTTACATCGGCTGTATCAGTTAAACATATATATAGGGTACACGGCTGCTAATAGGGTTTAGGATATTTACAAGATGGTACCTATACAAATAAACTTCAACAGACACTTATTATATAAGCTGAAAATTGGGTGCATAGAATACATCATTATATTGTCATTTGTAAATGGTTATCAAATAATTTGTAAATCTTTACAAATACTCCGCAAATATTACAAATGGATGTTCATAAATGTTTGACGTGATATTAACAAAATTATTTGTACACATTTTTAAACTCTTTCATGACTAATTATAAGGATGATTATGGTGCATATCATGAACTTCCGATATAAACATAAATTCTAATCCATATTAAGATTGACTTGGAGGGTTCTCCCTCTTTTTTCGTAGACTCGTTTTGACGCTACAAAGCATCATATACAGGGGCGGACCTAGGCACAAAGGAGGTGTGTCATCTGACACACCTCCGCCCGAAAATTTTGTGAAAGACCCCTAATTCGTCGGTACTAAAATTTTGATCTCGGGATTTCCGACACACCTCTGATCATTGTATTCGACACAACTCCATTGTGTTTATGGAAATTTATTGTCATAAGTTATCAAAATATATAAATATAAGTTCAGGCTAGCGTACGTCCGACCACCGTATGCCAATTGGGTTTTGCTATTTAGATAAATAATTAACCCGACTTTGGGGCATGATCCTATATCCTAACCTCTAATGGGTGAACCCCAATCCCTAATTTTCTAACCCAAACGGCAAAATTTGGTCAATCTTAAAATGAAACTCAACAATAATTTCGACGAATCAGAATCATTGATTTTCATTTTTCAAGATTAAATGAATCTTATGTTAGGTTAGTGAATTGGGGATTGCGGTTCACACATTGGGGGTTAGAGTATAATATCATTGTTTATAAATGATTGTTAAGTTGTGTATATTGAAAAACATTTGCTTTGCAGCATAAGTGATGAATGTATTTTAGAGACATTTCAGCAGACGAAAAGTCGTCGTGATTCGTTGTAAAATGACATTGTGAACTTCATAAATTAATTTTTTTTAATCTCTACTTAATTTTTTTATTTAATTATTATTCTATGTTAGCGGTGACACACCTCTCCAACAATCTTAGGTCCGCAACTGATCATATACATATACATGTACTTCGTGGAAAAAATTGAGGCTTAGAGAGATTAGTGGACTCACAAAAGTTCAAACACGCATTGCCCATTTCATTGGTGGCTTGACTCAACGAAGTAATTGATACGCTCGGCCGACGACTTAGAGATATATATAACAGATAACCCAAGCTAATTACAACTAAGCTGAGCGGCGGATCGGTTGAAAACAGTTCTGACGACGACTGCTGTCAATGGCCTGGAGTTGGTTGCGATCCTGCCACAGGGAGAGTAACTGAGCTCAATCTTGGCGGTTTTGACTATAATGCCACCAGCTCAAGAACAGTAGTACCGTTGTTGGATGCTTGTAGGGGTGGCTATACGGTCCGGTTCGGTCCGGTCTGGTTAAATTTGCCCAAATTGATCCGGTCCAGTTCGGTGTTTATGAAAATATAAGGACCAAAGATTGGATTGGATACAGTCCGGTCTTGATCCGGTCCGGTCTTGACCCGGTCCTGTCCCAACTCGGTCTTGATTTAATATTGAGCTTGTGAGGATTTGAGTGGCCTAAGGCCTGAAAGGGTGAGGAGTTGGTTAAATTTTGTACTAAGTACAAAGGTTTGTGACCGTTTATGCAAATTACCCTTAAGTTTTGGGTGTTGAGCTCTCTTATCCGGTCTTTATCCAATTTTTCGAACCAGTCCCGAACGGTTTTTTTACCTCAAATCTAAGTCCAAAAATTGGATTGAATTGTTTACTATCCGGTCCCGATTCGATTTCGATCCGGGTTATACGGTCCGGTTTCGGGTAAAACCAAAAAAACCGGACCAAATAGCCAGCCCTAGATGCTTGTTCACTTCTGCGCTTCCAAGAGCTGAGAGTGCTTTCTGTGTATAGCTTTCATATCCTTGGTTGCATGGAGAAGAGTAAAGGTTTAATTACTATTTCTTCTCTCCCACTCTAACCAGCACTCTTATGTTATGATTATTTTGCTGTGCATTATACTTTTCTCATATATGATCCCTAATTAACTTTTTTTTTCTTACCACTCGAGTTATTGGGATTAGCCGGTTTTTGACATGGTATGAGAGCCTTCTGTAAGAGAGAGGTTTTCTATTTGAATCCCAATAACCCTCATATGTTAAAAGTACATGATGCCCGGACATGTGCAAACTTCAGGCCTATATGAGTGTGGTTTTTGTTTGAAAGAGTGTGTTAGTAAATGGTATATATGATCCATAATTGAGATCAACTTATTCTTGACAATTAAATATGATTTTCTTCCCCTTCTATATGATTAATAAAACTGTCACCATTATATATAAAAAAATATCCATGCAAAAGCTAGTAATGGTAAAGAATACAATTAACTATAATAATTAGCGATGGGAAAATAGACATGTCCAACTCAATTCATTATGCCTCAAATCGAATTTGAGTATATCATTTTTGGTAGAGTTGTACCTAATTTTTTTTAGCGGTTTAAATTAGACCTATTGTGTTGGGTACCAAAAAAGAAAATGGATAACAAATCCTAATGAGATTTTTTTTCTTTTCTTTGCTATGAAAAAAAAAATAGTAATGTAAAAGTATCAATTCTGGATGTGTGAATTGGGTTGACGACAATTAGTGATATGATCGATATCATTTTTGGGTAGAGTTGTACCTAATTTTTTTTAGCGGTTTAAATTAGACCTATTGTGTTGGGTACCAAAAAAGAAAATGGATAACAAATCATAATGAGATTTTTTTTTCTTGTCTTTGCTATGAAGAAAAAAATAGTAATGTAAAAGTATCAATTCTGGATGTGTGAATTGGGTTGACGACAATTAGTGATATGATCGATATTGTCTTTTTATGTGTACAATCATCTCCATCAAAATAGATTCATTTGGGTCTGGGCCAAATGAGTTTATCAAGTTGGGTCCAACTCAAACCCAAAACCATAAAAGAGGGCATATGGATCCATTTGGATCATTACCCAATACCAATATAGACAATAGCAATTAGATCAAATTACCCAACTATTTCAATTCCTAATAATAATCGGTTGCTGGATATGGATGTGTAGGATGGCCACATTTGGAAAGTTTGAGGGTACGTGATTCTTCCTTTGCAAGCAACAACTTCCTTGAAACCATTGGCACAGTAATGACGAATCTTACCTATTTGTCGATTCAAGGCTTCACCTCTTGCTTCTTCCTCTTTTGCGATATGTTATGCATGTATAACAGTATATAAGTGTAGCTCTAATTACGCAAGTCTTGCTATGATGCAGCTTTTTGCAACTTACTACGTCTCCGACAACTAGACTTCACGGATAATAATTTGTGGGGCGAGCTGCCACAATGTCAATCAAATCAGACCAATTTGCTCTATTTACGCATGTCGAGAGTCGAAATGAAGGGAGATGTTGGGTTCCTGTCGTGGTTTCCAGCTAACAACTCAAACTTGAAAGTTCTTTATCTTCTCAATTGTTCACTTTCAGGGCATTTCCAAAGGGAGTTGATAAAGGTTGTCGTAACAATTACTAATGATCGTCCTAAAAAACAACAAAGTTACACTTTTAACCTTTTGACATCTTTACCTTTCCTTTAGCAAACAAACACCACATTCACTTAGAAAACAAAAAACACTCATTCTCCCACACTCTCGAATTCATCATCGACATTTGGAAACCGAAATCGTCGAGCATACGTCCGAACAATGAGTAGCGACTCCGACGAGGTAAAAATCTCGTTTAAAAAAAAAAAAATCTCAACCGAATGTGATTTTCGGTTGGTCCATGGTCCAACCGAAATTCGGTTTCGGTTGAACCATGGAACAACCGAAAATCACATTCGGTTGAGCCATGGATGAACCGAAAATCTGCTTCGTTTGTGCCATGGGTGAAACGAAAATTGGTTTCGGTTGGTCCACGGTGGCACCGAACCTGTATTTCGGTTTGGCCATGGTGAAACCGAAAATTTGGTTAGGTTTAGCCATGGTTGAACCGAAAATTTGCTTCTATTGGTGGTTTTTGAGTTTTTTTAAGTTTATATCAAATATTTTTATTTTATTGTTATCATTTATAGTTTGGTCTATAAGATTGTTTATTGAATTTTAGTTTATATTATTTTTAAAATTTATAAGCCTAATTATTTGTGAAATTGATTGTTTTTGTATACAAAATTAAGATTAGATGTATAATACGCAATAAAAAAATTATTTATATCAAATATTTCTATTTTATTGTTATCATTTATAGTTTGGTCTATAAGATTGTTTATTGAATTTTAGTTTATATTATTTTTAAAATTTATAAGCCTAATTATTTGTGAAATTGATTGTTTTTGTATACAAAATTAAGATTAGATGTATAATACGCAATAAAAAAATTATAGAATGTGATTAATATGATTCTTACATTAGATGTATAGTATGTAAATAATAGAGAATGCTAAATTTTGTCGTGTTAAATGTTAGATGTATAGTATGTAAATAATAGAGAATGCTAAATTTTGTCGTGTTAAATGTTGGATTTTGCTTAGGATAATATAGAGAATGCTAAATTATTTGTGATAATTATTAAATTAAATGTAGTCGTTAATTTTCTATTATTGTGGAGTCCTACTTATATTATGAGATCTAACATTGTAGGATATTGATGATTACGGAGGGGATGGCAAAGATTACACCTCAGAATTCGTCAATGGAGTAAAATACGATACAGATTTGATTGCATATGCAGCAGCTACTGAGATTGCCAAGGGTTTTGGGTTTTATTTGGTGAAGGTATCAAATAAAAAAAATCCAAGTGAAGATAGTAGGCGGCGATACTTGAAGTGCACTCATGGTAGGAAGAAAAATTCGAAGGCTCCTGATTCTGATCCGGCTAAGGAAAGGAGGCCTCTTACTTCTTCTGGAAAGTTGGGGTGTGAATTTCAGATCAAGATTGAGCGGTCAGATGATGGATATTGGTTGATACTAGCAGTGGCTAATAGTGACACTCCACCAGAGTCCGAATTGATGATCCGTGGGTGCGATCGAGTCCGGTACCAGTCCATGTAATCTTCATCGGCCTCAGATGGATACTCGCACAAGTCAGAATCAATCGCTATGTGTAGAAAATGAGACGGCAAGTTGCCCCATAACTGATCCATGCTACCCTCCCAGAAAACGAAGTAGGTGCTGCAAGAAGCTGGGCGGTACGCATCCTTGGGAACCATCATCATACGGGGGATAGTCTGTCGGTACCCAAACTGTCGGCGACACCGTGCAGGATCATAACCCTCAGCAACGTCAGCAAAGCGAATGACACCAGTATTCAAAGAGCGTAGTACCTCCGTGCCAGCATCTCGCCCGTAAGGAGTCCAAGACACATCCTCCCCTAACATCTCATCCAACATCTGTCGATACCGTACCAAGCGCTGTCTAGCATCATCACCACCTGCGAAGCGGTGACACACCCACGAGGAAGCACGCGGAGCATTTGGAGCCTGGAGAATCTGGCTCGGACGGAAGAGTGGAAAGTACTCATATATCCACGCCTGAAGCAGAGTCAAACAACCACAAATACTCTTACTCCCCACTCGTGTGGCCATCCCTAGCTGTCTGTAGAGATAAGCGAGTGCAGCAGCTCCCTAGGCGTAACCGGCCACTCATCGCTGGTCCTTCAGAAATACATTGATCGCAGGACGGAGGCGATCGCGACTCTTATCCACAAAAAGTGTGGATCCCAACAACACAAACAAGTAAGTCTGCACCTCCAAGTCCCTAATCTTCATTTCTCGTCCACGCACCAACAATCCCTCTGCGTGAATACCACCATTAAGGAACCACTTCGACTTCCACTTACCACCAACAGGACCATCCACCGGGACCCGAACTAGATCATGCATGTCTAACTTAAGAACATCTGGATCCGGATCATCTCTCATCAGCTCCCCCTCAACTGGAATACGAAGAATGTGATGCACGTCGTGGACAAGAATCGACATCTCTCCAAATGGCATATGGAAGGTGTTCGTGTCCGGCTGCCATCTCTCCACAAATGCCGTTATCAAAGCTGTATCTAAATGCTGCATCATACAGCCTGCCAAGTGGGACAATCCTGTGCCCTCAACCACCTTCTGAGAACCCTCTGAACTCCACTCATACCTCCTCAAAGACTCCACAGTACCAGATCTATGACAACAATCCAACAACCCACGATCCTGTGCTGGGGAAGTCCACAGTGCAAAGGCAATGTGACCTCCAAAGCTAGGAATCACATCGGGAATCACAGGTCCACCTGAACACATCTGAGACTCCGATGTCAGACGCCACGACATGTCCCCCCTTACTCCCTTCTTCCTCTTCTTACCATCACCGTCTTCCTCACTACTACGTCTCGCAACGTAGCGTCCATCTAGCCCACGCTATGGAAAGTGCGAAGAAGCTGTAGAAGATGTCCCAACTCATCTCTTCTTACCGATGCCTACATCAGATTCAGGTGGGGCATCCCCAACCTCATCAACAGCCACATCATCATCATCGTCGTCGTCGTCCATAGAAACTGAATCACTCCAATTAGCCTCCCACGGCGTCGCATCCTCAGGAGTAGGGGTGGAGGTAGTACCTCGACTAAGAGATAACTATCCCATAGTAGGGCGACCGTCGGGACGCACTATTTCCGCCTTCTTCTTCTTCCCCTTAACCTTACGTGGATTTTTTTCTTCATTTTCTTTTCTACCAGTCGCTGTAAGTCTACAAGCACGACCTTCCATTCTTCCTTCCGTTTTTTCTTCCATTCTTTTCTTATTCATGTACGGTTTGCCTATTCCATGTCCAGACATCTTCAAAAAAAAAATAAGATTTACAATTAATGATAATCAAATGCATTAACATTTTCTGATAATTTTCTCTAATTTTTTTGTAAATTTTTGATAATTTATTAACATTAATTACAACTTTCTTAGTGATTTCTTCTAATTTCGGCTACTTTTTAATTTTCCTATTATTTCTAATATGTTTTTTAAATTAATTACAAATTTACAAATTATATTTCTGAATTTTAATAAATAATATTTACAATTAATGATAATCAAATGCATTAACATTTTCTGATAATTTGGTGCTAATTTTTTTGTAATTTTTTGATAATTTATTAACATTAATTACAACTTTCTTAGTGATTTCTTCTAATTTCGGCTACTTTTTAATTTTCCTATTATTTCTAATATGTTTTTTAAATTAATTACAAATTTACAGATTATATTTCTGAATTTTAATACTTTTTAAAATTTTCAAATAATTTTTAATAATCTTTTATACATTATTCACAATATTTTTTTCATAATTGAATTCATAAAACTATTCGAATATAATTTTTATAATTAATTATAAACTGTACAACTTATTTATAATTAACTACAATTTATTTCTAATAATTATTTCTTAATTTAGAATATTTAATAACAATTTTTATTAATTAATTGCATTAAAATTATTTAAATACCAAACCAACCGAAAATTGACCAAGGTTTGACCATGGGTCAACTGAAAGTTGACTTCGGTTTGACCATGGCTAAACCGAAAATTGATTTCGGTTTGACCGAAGGCCAACCGAACGTTGACCTCGGTTTGACCGAGGGCCAACCGAACGGCGGCTTCGGTCGTCGAAGGGAGGGGAGACTGACCTTCTTGGCGAGGACTGACGGCGACTGCTGGCGCTGGGGGCGAAGACGGCGACTGCTGGCGACGGCGCTGCGGGCGAAGACGGCGACTGCTGGCGACGACGCTGCGGGCAGACGGCGAGTGGGGTGCGGCGACGCTGCGGACTGACGCGACTCCGACTCCGGCGGCGTGGGTTGCGGCGGTGGACGACTCCGGCGGCGTGGGTTGCGGCGGCGGACGACTCCGGCGAGGGTGGGTTGCTCTGCTTGTTGTCGGGGGGGGGGGGGGGGGGGGGGGGGGGGGGGCGGGGGAAGAGTTGTCTGTGTCGGGGGAGAGGAAGGGGGTAAGGGGTTGTTTGCTTAGGGTTTATTTTTGAATTTTAGAAAGGGCAATTCAGTAATTTACTTATTAAGTTAGGACGATAGTTAGTAATTTTTAGGACGACCTTTAACCCTTCAGTTTCCAAATGCCAATCCATCCTCACAAAAATCTAATGGATTTAGATATATCCAACAATGGCTTCATTTTGGGTCCCATTCCACCTAGTATCTGCACTTTTTTCCCAAACATAGAATCTCTATCTTTATCTGGTAATAAATTCTTCGGGAAAATACCACCACAATTGTCAAATTGTTCCTTTTTTCACATATTCGAAGCTAGGAACAATCAACTGACAGGTGAGATTCCTGAAAAGATTTGGGATCTACCGATGCTCTCCATCCTTGACCTTTCAAGGAATAAGCTTTCGGGAAGTTTGCCACCCGGTTTCATTTCACCATCGATGCAAGAAGTTCACTTGTCGAGAAATCAACTAGGAGGAACCTTAACCACCAATGTATCTGGTCAACTTGGGGATTTTAGTGCTAGCAGCAGCACTAACTATACAAGATACTGGTTAGGTGTCTTGGATCTCAGTCACAATCGTTTCACAGGCACAATTGTAGAATGGATTTCTAGGCTACCTCGACTGAGTTATATTTTGTTGAATGAAAACCAGTTTCATGGAGAGGTTCCAGTATCATTTTGCTTGGAGAATACAAAATTGATTGACCTTTCTCACAATCATCTATCTGGTCATCTTACCTCGAAAATATTCACATCAAATATCATCAATTGCAATGCACGAGTTGCATTCTCCAAACCTAATCATGATATGGAGTTTGTCACTAAGACGTTATTATATACTTACAAGGGGGTGCCTCTCCAGTTAATCTCTGGCATGGATTTCTCCAGCAACAATCTCACTGGCGATATCCCTCTTCAAATCGGCCATTTGAGTAATATCAAAGTCCTCAATTTATCATACAACAAGTTCACAGGACCCATCCCACCCACCATTGCAAACATGTCGCAAATTGAGAGTTTGGATCTTTCTCATAATAATTTGAGTGGGGTGATTCCTCTTCAACTCACTGAGTTGCATTCTCTATCCTCTTTTAGCGTGGCTTATAACAATTTGTCTGGTAAGTGTCCTCAGAAGATTGCACAATCTAGTACATTTGACGAAAATAGCTACCAAGGAAACCTATTTCTCAATTGCACATTACCACTACTAACACCAAAAACACCATTAAGGCCGACAACTTCTGATGATGGCGATGATGATGGAGAAGATGGATTTATTGATATGGGGAGTTTCTATGCGAGTAGTGGAGTGTCTTTTATCATGGTGTTGCTAATAATTGCTAGTGTTCTATATGTAAATCCATCTTGGAAACAAGTGTGGTTTTATTATGTTGGGGTCACCATAACTACTTGTTATTATTTTGTGGTGGACCATCTTCATGCGCCAACTAGGTACAAGGTCTGGGAACTTCGTATATAGTTGATTATGTCAAGTATGAATGAGGGGAACTGATTATATTCTTCTCCGTATAAAATAATGCTACTGATCATTCTATTCAATTTTTATATCCCTTAAGTTCAAAGTATTACCAGTATTTGTATTATTAGTTTCTTATATGACAAGGAAGGTTAGGTGTACTTGAAGTAAAATATAAGCATACAATTTGGTTATTGGGATTTGGGATTACTTAAAGTACTTCGACGAATAAAAATAATTATTGATTGTTGTTTTTTATAAAATTGATCTTATGATTTGAGTTTGGAGAATTCAATTTTAGGTGTCATCAATTAAATGTTAGTTCATTTATGGTCCAAATAGCGTCACCTTACTAGCAATATCTTATATGCTAAATTCACCAAGCATGTCATAGACTAAACTACAAATATATCTGTAAAACTAACATGGAAAAGCATTGTGTGAACAAAAAATCTGTTAGAGTTAGTCAATAGAGTTGTAATACCACATTGATGGGAGAAGGAAAGTATAAGAAGTGTCCTTCCAGAAAGGTAACTTCCATTTTTCTGATGAAAGGATGTCTCCTTTCGGGAAATGTAACTACCTTTTTCTGTGAAAGGATGTGTCTCTTTGGAAGTTAACTTCCAGTTTTCACAATTATAAATAGATGACTGTCATTACTCTTTTAATACGAGAGATTACTTCTTCTTCCCGTTTTCCTTCTCTATTTCCTAAACACAGAAGTCTGCAAGATTGTTGCTTCCAGACTTAAAATTGAAAGGACTCCTGTGGGTGGTTTGCTCAAGCCTAGCAGCAATTTGTAGTGGGGGCAAATAACACTCTAAGGAGAGTGATTAATCATGCTTTCAATTCGATTCTTTCCTACCCGTTCTTGACAAATTCTTGCCCTATTCTTGGAAACTTGAGGGTAAGCACCATGAAAAAGGACAAAATGGGCTATAAATAACATTACAGTGGAAAATTTCACATGAGAATAGGGTTGTAGGTGGGTTGGACGAGTCAGTTTTAGGTCTTTATAATTTACCAATTTCAGGAGTGTTATTTTGATTCATCTATATACCGCTTTTGCACATACAAACACTATGGAGAAGAAATAACCATGGTAGGAAAGCAACAATTAAAAAATTCTCACACACAAAAAAAAATCTTGCATTGGTCAGCAACATTGTATTCTAGATATGCACTTTGTCATGATATCCTTTCCAGCAGTTGCTACAGCTTATATTGAAGGTAATATTGGAACTCGTACTTTCTATATGTGAAGAAATCTTCTCGCGGTAAGAGAGACATCGCTCAATTTTAACAACAAGGGCAAATGTTGTGTATATACTTATAACTATGTACTCGGGACAATATATAAACCTAATTGTCTCACGATTAGATTAGATCGGTTTGGATTGACGAGTTGGACCACATGACCAGTTTTCATATTTTTATGTTCACCCCTGCATGAGACAATGGAATAAAAGAGAGGTAGGCCGAAGATAACGCATGAAAACTATGTCAGCGAGGGACTAGACTTGAAAAGACTAAATGATTTTTTTTTTTTTGACAAAAGATAATCATATATTGATACTCAACAAATAGATCATTACAGCGCCTGTCTCAACCAGGCCACAAAATCAAAAGAAAAGACTAAATGATTAATCATGCTATGTATTGCATTTCACCATTATCACAAATTTCTAATATTCATTTCTTATCACAAACTAAGTATTCTATGCAAGTGGGGTAACATCTTACATAATGGTGTTGTTGGAACTTGAGTAATTATTAATTAACATGTCTTAGGGCTCGTTTGCTTGTTGGATTAGAAAATAAAGGTTTTGAGATTGGAAAACCTTTGGATTTATGATGAATTTGTTGTATCTTGTATTTGAAAGATAACATTGATTGTTTAATTGAATTTTTATCATGGATTTAGTTCATTTGGTATTTGGGTCTCAAAAATTTGCCTTCCATAATGTGGTATTTGCAAATACGTGGGGCCACGGATTTGGAGCTAAAAAAATGTCCAAATCCATGGGCCCCGCATATTTGTATACCTCAACAAACAATATTTTTTTATCAAATACATCATGCTTGGTATTTGGGTGCCAAATACAACACCCAAATCCCACAAAAACGACCCCTTAGTCTTGTCACCAAAGTTTTCAAACCATCCACATCCATGAAATAGCATTTCTATTTCATATGTGGCCCTACTCCCACATCAGCAACTTTTTCTATTCAACTACATACCACTTTCATTTCTTCTATATCAATAAAATACACATTCAATTTCATAAAGTGGATCCAACTAATTTTTTTTAATACAAATAAACATTTTATTTAACCCATAGACATAAGAAAATAAACTAAGTAACAAAATGTGCATACAAAAAAGCAAAAGTGGGAGGCGGACCCACTCACTCACCACCACCTATTCAACTAGACAATCCACATCCATGAAATCCCCAATTTATTTCATATGTGGCCCCTACTGGCTACTGCAACATCAGCAGCTTTTTCCATTTCACTGCATATCACTTCCATTTACTCTATATCCATGAAATCCCCAATCTATTTTATATGGTGGGTCCAACTTACTTTTAATACAACTATACATTTTATTTAATCTATATTATTTTACCAATTTTAAGATGCATCAATTAATTAAAATAATATACTTTAATTTTTTAATTATCAATAATAAATAAAATTAATAATTCATTGAAAAATATATTATAGATTTAATCATTAATTAAAAAATAAATTAGATAATTTAAAATGGGTATACTTTATTAAAAATACATGAAACTTATTATTAAGTCACAAGTACAATATTCAAATAACGAATTACATAACAGAATCACAATTGTAAATTACAAATTAACATACCACAATCACAATTTCAAATAAACACACTTACATAACATAATTACTATTTCAAATAAACACATAATAAAAATACATAAAAACGATACTAGATTAATCATCGTACTCCTCGTCTCTGAATCGATTCCATATCTCTTCTATCAATTCGGACTGAAGTTGATTATTTGTTGACCTATTACGAATCCTTGTGTGGTTTCGAAGGTACTCACCATACTTTATTTGCTTTGGATAATTTATGTAGGTGTGTGTTGTCGTATGTGTATTTGTTATGTGTTACAGTGTAAGACTTCTATTTATGTACCAATTTATGTGTGTTTATGATTTCTTTTTAAGTATTATTGATTTGCTATGTAATTTGTATTTGGATTTAGTTTTTTTTTTCTAAAGATATCCCGAAAGGGAATACAGTAGATACGACATAATAAAAGGACCTTTACAGGTCAATTACAAAGAGGAAATAAGGAAGAGTCGTTGGTCAACCAACCGACGATCCAACGATGAGAGGGCTTTTTTCTCCACGATATGGGCAGCCCTGTTGTACTTACGCGGAGCGAAGTGGAACGATACACGTTGCATGGAGACACGAAGCACCTGAATCTCTGAAAGGAGGCTACCACTCAAAACATGGCTTGAATCCTTACGATTAATCATTTGAATGAGCACCTGCGCGTCACCACAGAATGAGACATTAGAAATCGATTTAGAAACTCTCCATCGAGAGCATCCCGGAGTGCCATGAGCTCAATGATGAAAGCGTCATCCATATAGTCGTAAAATTTCCCAAATACAAAATGAAATTGTATTTGGATGTAGTTGTGACATCGTTATATTTATATATGTGTATGTGTACTTGATTTTCATATTGCGCTTTCAGAATTTGAAGTTTATTTCATTTCCGTCATCAGCTACAATAACCATACCTTTAGGCTATGTAATTTAATCTTTAATGTAAGAGTTATGAAATTTATTATTGTTGATTATCCCAAGTAAATAAACTATAAAAGTATTAAAAACAAGTTAATAAAGAAAATAAAATGATTGTCCCAATTATTAAAAGAAAATGAAAGTAAAAATAAAAGGACAAACGTGGTTCATCTTCCACCCCACTAGCTATTTCATTTAGCATTTCACTTGATGGATTTTTTTTTTGTTTTTGTTTTTGAGAGAGCATTTCACTTTATGGATTTGGTAATGGATTTGTTGATGGATTTGAATCCATATTAGACTTTATTCAAAATTCATTGTTTGTTTCATGTATTTAGAGGCAATAAATTCTTGGGTCCCACGAACTTTAAGGGTCCAAATCCGCGGACCCCACGAATTTGAAAGTTCCACCTCTTTAGGTGTGAATTGATCATGGACTTTGAAGTCCATCATTTAAAACCAAACTACCCCTCATAATTTATTTCTCTTCTCATACCAATAAGGTCATTAAAGGTAAATTTCACTTCATATATACAAATCTAATTAACCAATTCCATCATGAAATATATGAAACAAACTGTTTGAGCCACGAAACTCCCCTCACTATCTGGACGTCTTCCTCCGACGAACGTTGACCTACACACACAAAGAGGAGGGCGCCTCGGCCCGTTAATCCTCCGACGCCCAAGTTAGTCTTAGTGGGAGAGTAAAGTCCTCAAGTGGTATTTTAGTGAGAGAGAGTCCAACCTGTGTAAATGCTACCAACTGCCCCTATTTATACTCACCGAACTCGAGGTTGATCTCCTCCACGTCATTGTGCCCATTTAATGCTTTGTACTCTTTTTGTCAGACACCCCAACCACCTTGTCAGGCTTCTGCGGCGTGACAGGCGCCCCCAGGTGATGGACCACCCGACAGCCTGGACTCCTTTGGCCTTTAGCGTTTTGTCTTCATGCGCCCCTCCTCTTATTTGGGCCTTTTGGCATTTCCCAGGACCCTCTTTTGGGCTTTGCCCCCCAAGTCACTTGTCTGGGGGCCCAAACTCCAAATGGCTGAGTAATACCCCCAACAATTGCCCCCCCAGTTAGGCGCTCATGGCTTCATCTTTGAGCGCCTGACTGATTCTCTTGCTGTGGTCTGTTGCCTTCTTTGTTATGAGGCGTCTCTAGCCCCTATGTTGTGTTTCTACCTTTTTCATGGTTCGGGGGCGCTTTCGCCAGTCACTCACGGAGGCGGGCGTCCCGTCTTTAATGATGCCCCTTGCGATATATGTTTCCTCTTTGTGTTTCGCGGGCGCCTCTTCGTGGCATTCTTCGTGCGGGCGTCCCTAGCCCTTATGCCCCCCTCACGGGCGGAGTTTTGATGCGAGCCCCACGCTTCGCATGGCGGGAAAATTCGAAATTTCGAATATGGAGGTTGGAAAATTCGAAATGGGAAATTTCGAAAATTCCGGAGAAGAAAAAGTGGGGGAGGCTCAAAAGTCCACCCGTGATACTGACACGTGGCATGTCAGCGCGACTCCCGACGCGGACTTTCGCCTCCTATAAATACCCCCCTCTCCCTTAGTTTCTGTCACTTTCTTCTTTCTGACTTCTCTCTAAGATTTCGCTCTGACCTCTCTCTAGACTCTGCTCTGCCCTCTCTCTAGTCAGGCTTTGCTTGCGTCACCTCCCTTCCTTGCAACCGTCCAGAATGTCGACCTCACCACACGACAAAGCTCCCGGACAAGGCGCCTCCGATGCGGGTAGTGACAAAAGGCGCCCAGTTCAACGCGGTGAGTGTTCCTCTTTCCTTCGTTAGTTTCGTTGAGTTTATCCTAGTCACCTAGGGTAGGGGCGTCACTTACCCTGTGTCCGCGTTGCGTCTGGGTCCTTTGTTGGTTTAGAGCGGGCGCCTTCATCAGCATCCGGCGGACCATCATCGTCTGCGGGGCCATCACGTTCTTCGGCGCCTGGTTTCTTGCCTGCCGATGGGTCCTACAAGATCACTACGTGGGAGAAGTGTTTTCCTCCCGATCATCTGCCCACCGAGACGTCCAACTTACCGTTCGAGGTGGCCGGCCCGAACCATACGTCAACCGTTACTTTGGATCGTGTTCACGAGTTGGTGACCAGCCTCCGGCTTCCCAGAGATTGGTGGTATGCGCCCCCATCGCCTCTATCCCGGGTGGGCGTCTGTGGCCCGAAGTGGATCGGGATCTATCAAGAGTACTTCCGCTTCGGGCTACGGTTTCCCCTAGACTCGATCATGGAGGGAATTTTGACGTCCTGCGCCTGTCCACTCGGGCGCCTATCTCCCTCCGTTATCACGGTCGTTATACTGTTCAAGTTGAGGTGCCGGGAGCATAACGTGGAGCCCACCTTCAACTTGTTCAGATACTTCTTCAAGATGGTGCCTCTCAACAATTGCTTGTCCCTCCAGAAGCGAAAGAAGCGCCCCTATCATTTTGTGAAGAAGTGTCCCAAGTTGAACCGAAGCTGGTTCAACGGTTTTTTCTTCGTGAAGGCCTATCGCGACTCCTTTTTTGCGAGTGGGGGCGCCTTTATTAGGAAATGGGAGTTGGGTCAAGTTGAGGCCTTTAACGAGCCGGTGGTTTTGACGGCGTCTGAAAAGGCAGGCGCCCCCTTAATTTGCGAGGGGGCACTCGTTGACTTACGCCCCGCCGAAAACCGCCCGCCTATTATTGAGGCGTACTATAACGATGGTGTGTAGGCGTCTAGGTGTTCTATTTCTTTGCTCCCTGGTTTGTGTGATGGACTAACTTGTTTTCGTCATTTGCAGGGGCGGACTACTCAAGCATCGCCAAGCTGATGAAGAGTAGGCTGGCGGCCATGACGGCGGAGGCAGCCGCGGCGACGGCTGCCCCACGAGAGGCGCCTACACAACACGAGGCGCCTGCACAACAAGAAGCGCCCGCTACTCAATCGCGGGCGCCAGCGGCTGGCCCCAAGAGGAAGAAGAAGAGGGCGGTGAAGGGTGGCACCGCTCGGGCGCATACGGCGAGCGTGGCCTCATCCGCACCAGAGGAAGGCGAGGGGGCGCCAGGCTCCGACGCCGCGGAGAAGGAGGTCAACTCCGCGGAAGAAGAAGAGGAGGAGGAGCCTTTGCTCCGGAAGGGAAAGAGGGCGAGTTCCCCCTTAGCCTCTGCCCGCAAGAGGGTCGACAGGGGAAAGCAGAAGGTGGGGGAGGAGGACGCCTGCGACGAGGTGGAGGTGGAGGAGGAGGCGGGGAGGGACGCCAATCTGCACCTAAACGAAGAGGGGCGCTACGTTGGCCCCGATGGGCGTCCCCCCATCTTCCGTCCACGGCGTGCCGATGTGGGGCGGGTCAACATGAACTGCTCCCCTCTGGTCGCCGTCGACCGAGGGTGCGCCATGGGCTTGGCGATCGCGGCCGCCAAGTCATGGCAGGTGCCGTCCGAGGTGAACGGGGATCACCTCTTTGCTGAGCTGGCCCAGGTGGGCGCCAAGGTATGCACTTTCTTACTTGTGTTTTCCAGAAGTTGAGAGAATGGTTTGGTATTTTGCACAACTTGCTGAACTTTCTCTAACGGTTGCAGATCCTTCTCTTTGCTGAAAGGGGCGCCCGACGCCTCAATGAGACTAAACGGGAGGCGCTCGAGGCTTCCTCTTCAGCTTCTCAGCTGAAGTTGGACTTGGAGAACGCAACTGCGCGCCGTGAGCAGTTTGCGAAAGAGTGCGAGGACGCCCAGATGACGGCGACCATGGAGGTGTCGCGGCTGCAGGGCGCCCTGGACGAGGAGCGCAGGAAGATGGCCGACCTGCAAGCTGAGAAGGAGGCGTTGGCGCAGGAAGTTGGTGCCCAGGCCAGTGAGATTGACATTCTTAAGGAGGAGAAGAAGAGGCTGCATGACGCCCACAAGGAGACCGAGAAATCCTTGAAGAAGGCCCAGAAAGAAATTTCTGGATTGTGGCGATCTTTGGACAACTTGGTGGAGTCAGATACTGGGAAGGACATGTGCGCCAATGCCATTCTGACCGGCATTGAAATCCTGCGGGTGAAGTTGCAGAAGGACCATCCCGACCTTACTTGGGATATCGCGGAGATGGCTGAGTATGTGATTGGTGGGATGGAGACGCCTCGAGGGACGAGCGGGGCGCCCGAGCCATCTGCTCCTACCCCTCCTTCTCCAAGGGCACCTAGTGCTGGGGACGCGAACTCGGGCGCTGATTAGATTAGCGGTCCTTGGGCTTTAACCTTCCTTTTTTGTATCGAACTTTCCTATCCTTTGTACATTTATAATATGATAACTTATATTTCCTTACCAAGTCTTCATTTCCAATTTTAACTTTCCTTTTATTGCCATTTTATGTTTCTGGGCGCGAAATAGGGCGCATTTCTCGTGAGGGCGCAATGTTAGGGCGCTTTTGCGAAGGGTGGGCGCGGAATGTGGCGCTTTACTATACTCAGTGTTGCCGGGCGCTATTTGGGGCGCTATTTTGGGTCGCTTTTGTGTTCACACGAAATTTCTTAAACTGATCACAGCAAAATTAGGGCGCTATAGAAAGGGCGCTTTTAGTAATAATACGGCGCTGTTTTTTCGGGCGCTTTTGATCATAATACCAACATACCTACGCACTTGTCACAAAACAACACTTTCTGTCTTTCGCCTTTCTTAAATCGAGGCGTCGTCTTCAGATGTTGCGCCCGCCAAGTAAGATCGCAGGTTTTGCGCATTCCATGTTCTTTTCACCACACGGCCGTCAATATGTTCTAACTTGAATGTACTGGGTCCCACCATTTCACGAACTCGGTATGGTCCCTTCCATTTCGGTGCTAGCTTCCCCTCGCGGGCGTCGGGGCGGAAGTCTCGTTTGAGGACGAGGGCGCCTTCTGTGATCCCATGGGCACGCATCTTTTTGTTGTAGTACCGAGCCACCTGCCTCTTCATTTTTTCTAGGCGGATCGCCGCTACTTCCCTCACCTCATCCACCATGTCTAAGTCATTTGAGCGTGCCTCGTCATTGCCATTTGGATCGTACTGGGCCACGCGGTAACTTGGTGTGTTGAGTTCCACCGGAATGACGGCATCGCTTCCGTAAGTAAGGGCGAAGGGTGTTTCTCCTGTGGCCGTTTTGTGGGTGGTACGATGCGCCCACAGCACACTTGGCAGTTCTTCCACCCATCTTCCCTTGGCGCCTGTCAGTCTCGTGTGCAAGCCATGGAGAATGCTCTTGTTAGCTGCCTCAGCTTGACCATTTGCTTGGGGGTAGGCGACCGAAGAGAAACGCAACACCACCCCATTGTCGTCACAAAACTCAATGAATTTTTTGCAATCGAACTGCTTCCCGTGATCTGTGACAATGGATTCAGGCAAGCCGAATCGAGTGAATATGTTCTTCTTGGTGAACTTGCGCACCTGGGCCTCTGTGACCGTGGCCAAGGGTTCCGCTTCTATCCACTTGGAGAAGTAGTCGACTGCCACTATCAAGTATTTCATTTGGTCGGGCGCCTTTGGGAAAGGGCCCAAAAGGTCCATGCCCCATTGGGCGAATGGCCAGGCTCCTACATTGCCTTGCATGGGTGCTGCCGGAATGTGGATGTCATTTGCATGGATCTGGCACTGGTGGCAGGCGCCCACGTGGGCTCTCGTGTCTCGCCTCATCGTTGGCCAGTACATCCCCTGTCGCAGCAATGTTTTTTCCAAACTTCGGGCGCCCGCGTGCATTCCGCAGGTCCCCTCATGCACCTCCTTGATTGCTTGTTTACTCTCCTCTTCGTCGAGGCACCTCAAATAAGCTCCTGTGTGGGATCGCTTGTACAGCTGTCCTTCGATTATGGAGCATCTGGCCGCTTTGCGGCGTAGGCGCCAGGCTTCCTTCTGATCGTCGGGCACCGCTCCATGGGCTAGAAACGAGACGATGGGTGCCATCCATCCGGAATTGGCGCCTCCGCCGGAAATGGTGGCGACCAGGTGTTCACAAGGCGCTTCAGAGGTGACAATGACCTTCCTCTCTTCCTCGAAGTCTATTGCCGTTGCCAGTTTGGATAAGGCGTCGGCATGGGCATTTTCTTCACGTGGGACATGTATGAAGGATATTTCTCCAAACCAAGCCCCCAACTCTCGCACCCTTCGCACGTACCCTTCTAGTGCTTCCTCCTTAACCTCAAAGACCCCATTAAGCTGATTGATCACCAGGGCCGAGTCGGATTTGATCTGTACCTTGCGGGCGCCCAATTCTTTGACCATGCTCATGCCAGCAATCACTGCTTCATATTCGGCAGCATTGTTCGTTTTCAGCTTTGCGAATCGCAACGCGACTTCGTGCATTGCACCGCCTGGACTGATCATCACAATTCCCGCCCCTGCGCCCGTACGACTGGCGGCTCCATCAACCTGCACTTGCCAACATTCGGTCGCGCTCTCTTCGGACTCTGCTACTCCTTCCGCGATGAAGTCGGCCAAGACTTGTGCTTTTATCGCCGGTCGGGGCGCATATTTGATGTCAAACTCGCTCAGTTGCACCGCCCACTTAACCAGGCGCCCAGCCACGTCCATTGATCCCAGCGTAGATTTCAACGGCAGATTGGTGAGTATCATGATGGTGTGCGCCTGAAAGTATGGCCTTAGTTTGGTCGCCGCCATCACAACTGCCAGCGCCGCCTTCTCAATGGGTGCGTATCGTCGTTCATGGGCCACCATGGTCCGACTTACATAGTACACCGGCTTTTCCTCGCCGGAGTTGGCTTCCCTTGAGACAAGCACTGCGCTTACCGATACGTCTGACACAGCGATATAAAGGTACAAAGTCTCTCCCATCTTGGGCGCCGTCATAACCGTCGGGGCGGCCAGGAGCCGCTTTAGTTCTTCAAACGCTGTGTCACATTCCGCCGTCCATTGGAAGCGTGTTCCCTTTTTGAGCGTCCGGAAGAATGGGGCTGCCTTGTCTGCAGACCGGGGGATAAAACGCCCCAGGGCCGC
The DNA here is from genome assembly GCA_964030455.1 of Linum trigynum. Classification (NCBI taxonomy): domain Eukaryota; kingdom Viridiplantae; phylum Streptophyta; class Magnoliopsida; order Malpighiales; family Linaceae; genus Linum; species Linum trigynum. The sequence goes on along the minus strand of OZ034814.1, from coordinate 3,523,195 downwards.
CAATCTTCCCGCCAGAGCTTGTACCTCCTTGGGCGCCTTTGGTGGTGCCAACTGGAGAACGGCGTCCACCTGCTTCGGATTGGCCTCGATGCCCCGTTTGGTAATCATGAATCCCAGGAATTTGCCCGCCTCAGCACCAAACACGCATTTTAATGGATTGAGGCGGAGATTGTGCGCCCGCATAGCTTGAAATGTTTCCCGCAAGTCTTCCAGATGGTCCTCGCGTCTCCGGCTCTTGACTATCAAGTCGTCCACGTAGGCTTCTACGTTTCGGCCGATTTGCTTACGGAAGACATTGTTGACCATCCTCTGATAAGTGGCGCCCGCATTTTTGAGGCCGAATGCCATGACCCGGTAGCAAAAGTTTCCGAAAGGCGTCATGAAAGCTGTCTTGGGTCGGTCTTCCTCTGCCATGGGAATCTGGTGATACCCTGAGAACATGTCCACAAAACTCAACATCTCATGATATGCCGTGGCGTCTACTAGTAAGTCTATACGGGGCATCGGATAGGCATCTGTCGGGCACGCTCTGTTCAGGTTTGTGTAATCCACACACATTCTCCAATCTCCCGACGGCTTTGGCACGAAGACCACGTTCGACCGCCAGGTGACATAGAATGTTTCTTTAACCAAGTTGGCGCCCATGAGCTTATCTACTTCGGTCCTGAGGGCCGCCTCCTTTTCCGCCGACAAATTTCTCCGCTTTTGCTGCACGGGGCGCTTTCCTTCTTCTACCGCCAGTCGGTGTACGGCCGTCTCAGGGGCGACGCCCGGCATTTCCAAGGCGCTCCAGGCGAAGAGCTCCGCGAACTCCCTCAGAAGGGCGATGATTCGTTCTTTCACTTCATCAGGCGCCTCCGCTGATATCCTCACTTGTCTTTCCGGGCGTTCCAAATCTAGTGCCACCATACATTCTTTGTCGGCCGCTTCAGCTCGGGGCGCCTCTTCCGCCGAGATGTCCACCAAGTTGACTGATTCGTTGCCCTTCCGCTTTCGTCCTGTTTCTTTCGCATAGCGCGGAGCGCCCCTTCCCCGCGCCACGCCTACTCCTTGTGGCGCAATGAACTTCAACATCTGATGGCAAGTGGAGGCCACGCCGTTGAACAAGGCCAGGAGGGGCCTTCCCAGAATCGCGTTGTATGGCGACGGGCAGTCCACTATTCCAAAATCGATGGCACGTGTCATCCTCTGCTCCCCATCCCCCAAGGTAACTGGTAGGCGCACACGCCCTATTACCTTGGCGGGCGCCCCTGAAAAGCCAACTAACACCGACTCCGAGGGCCTGATCAGTTCTGGTGATAGTTGCATGCGGACCACTGTGTCCTTAAATAGCACGTCCATTGAACTCCCTGTATCAACGAGCATTCTCCTGACCTGACACCCTGCCACCACACCTTGTATCTCCAGGGCGTCCATGGATGGGAGCATGCATGCTTCTTCGGGCGCTCTATTGAAACTGATGTCTATCGCCTCCTGGGCTTCCGCCGACGCTGCCCTCAAGCGACGATTCGCCTCTATCTTCTCTCTCAAGTCCACAGTTCCCGAAATAGCCTCAATAGTCAGGCGCACCCGTTCGGGCGCGTTTTCTTGGTCGAGGTCGTATGGCGGTGGTGGCAGCCTTTCTACTGTTCTTTCTGCGCCAGCCACACAGGCCCGGTGCACTCTTTCTTCAGGCTTTTTGACGAAATCATTGAGCATCCCCCTGTCAGCCAAGCCTTGCAACTCGGTCTTCAATTGGTAGCAGTCGGCCGTGTGGTGCCCCACCTCTCGGTGGAAGTCACAATATCGATCCAGATTCCGCTCATTGGGCTGCCCTCTCATGGGGCCCGGCCATCTGATATGGTACCCCTTCTCCTTGACATGCTGGAGTATATTTTTCAGAGTGTCTGTATATTCGGCAAAGGGCCCCCTAGATGTCGGACGCCCGGCCTCCATTCGCCTGGGAGGAGGGGGGTTCGCGGGCGCATACCCCGGACCGCTTGCAAAGTGTGGCCTCCTCGCCGGCTCCGTCTCTTCTCCTTTCGCCTTTCGCCGGTCGGCTCTCCTGGCCGCCAGCGTCTCTTCGAGAATGATCACCTTTTGTACCCGGTGGTCCAAGTCTTCAGTGCATACCACGTCTCTCTTTGCTAGCGATCTGCACAACTCCTCGCTGGTGGTGCACTCGTTCAAACACACCCCCAACACTGATGGCTGTACGTCCTTCGCTGCCAGAGCCACAGATAACCACCTCTCATAAAACTCCCTCAGCGCCTCTCCCTCTTTTTGCTTAATCTTGAACAGGGCGCCTATGGTTAGGGTGCGCCGCTTCCTGCTGGCGAACTTCGCGAGGAACATCTCCGCGAATTGCTCAAAGCACTCAATGCGCCCTTCTTCGATTTGGTAATACCAATCAAGCACCACGCCCGAGAAGGTTGACGGGAACACCTTGCACAGAGTGGCGCCCGTGCTGTTGTAGAGCTGCATCTTCGTGAAATAACCGTTGAGGTGGTCTTCCGGATCGGTGACCCCATCATAGGTGGGGAGCGGGGGGATGTTGGTCCCTGCTGGCTCCGCTAATATGTTGCGCGCCAACGGTTGCCTCACGGGTCCGTGGCGAGACAGGCGCCCCAAAATTCCTCCACTCCATCCTCCTGTCCCTAACCCTCCGTACTCGCGGGGGCGCCACACACTGGGGCGCCTCTGATAACCCGACTCACTTTCCGTTTCCGCCACCCTTTCTCTTTTCTTCGTCGGACTGGGTGTCATTCCTCCACCTCTCTTTAGGGCATCGACCTCCTTCCGGAGCGCCTCGATTGCTCCATCTTGGTCCTCAATGATCCTGTACAGCTCTCTCTTTGTCATCGAGGCGCCTTCCGACCCTCGAAACATGCTATCGCTCTCCTCCCTTTCATCCATCTCAGGCGTCAGCCCCCTTAGTCGTTCTGACTGGTCCTCTGTGATCTCTTCCCTTTCCCTTCCGTCACTCACCTCCATCTCCTCACTCATGATTTCAGGTTATATTCCCCTACCTGGCGCGCCAATTGTTTGAGCCACGAAACTCCCCTCACTATCTGGACGTCTTCCTCCGACGAACGTTGACCTACACACACAAAGAGGAGGGCGCCTCGGCCCGTTAATCCTCCGACGCCCAAGTTAGTCTTAGTGGGAGAGTAAAGTCCTCAAGTGGTATTTTAGTGAGAGAGAGTCCAACCTGTGTAAATGCTACCAACTGCCCCTATTTATACTCACCGAACTCGAGGTTGATCTCCTCCACGTCATTGTGCCCATTTAATGCTTTGTACACTTTTTGTCAGACACCCCAACCACCTTGTCAGGCTTCTGCGGCGTGACAGGCGCCCCCAGGTGATGGACCACCCGACAGCCGGGACTCCTTTGGCCTTTAGCGTTTTGTCTTCATGCGCCCCTCCTCTTATTTGGGCCTTTTGGCATTTCCCAGGACCCTCTTTTGGGCTTTGCCCCCCAAGTCACTTGTCTGGGGGCCCAAACTCCTAATGGCTGAGTAATACCCCCAACACAAACAATGGTATTTTTGAAGTCCATAATGAACCCAAAACCCTCAAACATCCATGATTTACAAAACCCAAGGTTTACCAAAACCTTCATTTTTCCAAACCATAAAACAAACGACCCGTAGATGAAATATCCCTTGTCTGACATGGGTTCCTCCAACCATGAAATAGCCAATGAAAGATGTCATGTCACTATGAAATAGGGAGAAGACAAGGGATACAGATGCTCTTAGCTATTTCATTGTTGAAATGCATTCTCACATCCATGAAATAGGATGAAACAATGCCACCTCACCAAATAAAATGGTGCATGAAAGTCGTTGTAGATGCTCTCACAAAGGCCTAGACGCCCAACCATTGCGAAGCACCTCAGCTAGGACCCAAGAACACTCTAGGGCTTCTCACTCTACGATCCTCAAACCTTCCAAGATAGGGATCCCCTTCTTCCCTTCCCACATTCACTGTACATGTCTCTATCTAAACTTGTTTCTCACTGTAAATTTCTATACGCTTTACATACATTCTTCTCTTGTGTTATATTAACTTGCGCATTAGAGTGTGGATCTTCAAGGGGTCATTCTCACTTGTCCATTGATTCTTTCGCTTTCGAAGAAATCGAACAAAGATGCTCGAATTTGAGCCACTCGTCATTATTTCTTATTTATTATACGAAATTCGACGATTTTGATATCGATCTTGCCTCCCGAATCCCGATATTGGTCGAAACCGGTGATGCTGATACTTACATATATTCTCTGCATAAACTCAAATTAGCGAAGAATATGGTTTTATTGCTTCGTGATCACTGCTACTGCTTGCTACTATTTCATGACAGGTCATCTTTCTGTGCCGACCAAGTGCGTGTGGAGAGCTTCATATAAGGCTAATGAATTCAGATACTATTGGTAATGAGAAGTACTGATTGTAATCGTTTAGGATAGAACACAATAGTTTGTGATTGTCGATAATTCTCCTATCAGGGATGTACATTTATGTGTAATTTCCAATATGCATCTGGTCATTTTTTTCAAATACAAATCAGTCTTTTGTAATATTAGTTCCTATTCTACATTTGTGTCAACCTATCATACTCAAAATTAGTGTTAACCATCACAAGTTAGCAACCAACCTATCAGTCTATCTTATGGTCAAAAATTCAAACTTGGCCTCCTCAAAGTTTGGAGTTTGGGTAAACGGTCTTGAGCCTTGACCATCCCAGCAGCATCATTTATTGGTCTGCTCTGTGCTGCCAATTCTAAAGTCTAAACAAAAAGTTGTGGGCTTCCGCACCATGTGGAGAAGGGAATCTAACTGTTTAGATTTTTATTGGGTCGAAGAATATCTGATGGGCTTTTTTTTCTCTCCTTTTCATTGTCAGTTGAAGGACCACATTGGCCAAGTGGAAGGCTGTTGGAAGCTCCCCAAATACTAGTCCCATTGGTTTGCGTGGAGACCAAACCAATCACCCTCCTTCCATCAAATCAAATTTGAAAAGAATCGAGACAGAAAATGAAGTTTGGTTGCGTTTGTGAAACGGTTTCATATCGATTACATTTGACCAAATTAGAGGTTATTTTATTTCCCGTGACGGGTTATGCTACGACAAGAAAGAAATCATTTATGAAACAAACGATTAAACCTATTTGGTTAATATTGCAACATTTTTGGGTTACTCAATCACTCAATCTGATTCCTATAAGGAAAGGTGTTATAGCAAGAGTTAAAGAAAACCATAATCTACATGAATGAACGAGAAATCCATCTGGTCAAGGTTGCAATATCATTTGTGTTCGTCTACGCATGTTCCTTCGAGAAAACTTCACATGGAAACTAGCTATAGTCACATAATTCAAACCTCGAATCGATCTTTCCTCATATAAGCTCAGTGGATCGACCACCTCGATTACCGCATTGTGGGTGATTGAAAAGATGCCACCAATCTTTGAGTAAAATGAGGGTGAAGGTTAACAAGTAACATGGCTAGCTAGACTAACCCACCTTCATTATCTTTTAAGCTCTAGTTTTGATCCTCAGCAAACTTAAATGCTACTCATGCATGCATCCAATTAGTCAAAAGGGTTCTTTGGCTAAGGAGTAATCAATTCAACTAATTATCCCCCTGACATTAGTTAACTATCATCAAAGCTCAAACCACTAATTAGGGTTTCAGTTATCATCATCATCAAGCTTTGTTCATTAGCACCTACCCCATTAGGACCTAAGCCATTAGTCGAATAAAGAAGGATAAGTTGTTTGTCTCTGTCTAACCAAACCCTAATGTGCAGCCATTGGGAAGTGTCCATACAACGTGGTAGGGAAGATCTTGGACAAGTCCTCCCTTATTAGTTAGTTAACACACAAACGGACAACTTATGTAGGAGAATTCTTAATTGACCGCTTAATTAGCTTAAACAACTTGCAAATGGCAATGGGTGGTCATTAATTACGCCCACTAATACATAAACTATAGGGCTTGATTATACAAGTGTGGGAAAGGTGTTCACTTGATAAGGGTCATCAACATAGTCACATATAATTGCATGAAGGGTATTTTTTAATTAGTACTAATCCAAGGCATCTTAATCACATTCGACGAATCTCTTTAATTAGTTGATTTGGTATAATAAAGATATTTACGCGTTTTACGGAAGATTAATGATGCGACATAATAGTGTTCATGTGTATAATGCAAGGGCTAGAGGACAACATGCATATGAACGTAAAAAGTGTCTCAACTTGATTGAGACTGAATCAAAGGGCCTTTAATTTCATTTGCATAATTTTCCTTGATAATTCTCTTCGGTCCAATTTGGGAAACTAAAGTTTTTGGTGTCATGAATTTATCATGGTGCTTCATACATGGTAGATAACAGTGAGTCACTTGACCTATTTTTAATCGACCTGTTTGACATGTTTTAAGGCGACTCATACCCGCTTTATAGGAGTGGTGGAACGGGTATGGAATAGTCTTCTCGATTTGATGGTGTTTACCCATAAAAAAATTAGCTTGTACCACATCGATTAATTACAAAGGGGATTAATGGATTTATAAGGCCAGCTCAACATTAATGATTAAAAGAGCCAGCTGGGCCTAGTTGGGTTAGATTTTTGGGTCTAAGTGGCCAACCCCCTTCTCCTCTATACGATGGCCGACCCGTTTCCGAGGCCCCCATAGCCGGACGATGCCTCCACCCCTTAGTATGAAATTTGGCCTACAAAAACTAAGTCTTGGAAACAAGGTGTCACAAATGGTTGCCAAACGACCGGGTACCAAGCCTGGTACCAAATAAGGGGGCCAAACAAGAGGGTATCAAGTCGACAAGGCAGGCCTGATACCCAAGTAAGAAATTTGGCTAAGTATGGAAAACAAGGCGACACAACAGGGTGCCAAACGGCCGGGTACCAAGCCGGATACCAAATAGGAGGCCATCCAAAAGTTAAGTCTTGGAAACAAGGCGACACAAAGGGGTGCCAAACAGCCGGGTACCAAGCCGGGTACCACATAGGAGGTCATCCAAAAACTAAGTCTTGGAAACAAGGTGACACAACAGGGTGCCAAATGACCGGATGTCAACGACGGGGTATCAAGCCGACAAAGCAGGGCTTGGTACTTTGACATATAATTTGGCTAAGTATGAAGCAATAGGGGGTATCAAGCCGACAAGGTAGGCTTGATACCAAAAGATATAAAAATTGGCTAAGTATGAAATTAAGTCTGGATATCAAGCCAACAAGACGAAATTGATAGCCAGACATCAGGGTATCAAGCCAACAAGACAAGAAATTTGACTAAGGCATGGTGACTAGCTGAGGTGGCTACCCAACTATGGATGGATCGACCAGGATGCCGAGCTCAGCCCTTATAAGGCCATATGGAGACAAAGTCCAAAGACGGGCTTGGTAGCACCTTCACGCGGTGTTTGATCCTCACTGAACTTCTATAGGAGTAGAGTAACTTAGATTGTTCCCAAAAACCATCAAAAACATCAAACACCCTCGTTCGAACATTGTTCGGAGAGGAGGGAACCGTGTTATTAATCGTTGTTCGAGAAGTCAAGGTGCAAATCATTTAATTCAAACACAAGTTTTTCCTCGCCGAAAAACAAATTGGCACACCTGGTGGGACTCTGTGTGTTTGATTTGATGGCTCCACGACTGAGAGAACAGGAAGTTGATATTTCACCAGGAGTTGTGAAGGAGTTGGCGGCCAAGTTCAAATTTGGCCAAGCATCAGTAAGTGTTGTTGGAAACAATGGCATGATTCAGATATTGCCACCGGCGGCACCTTGTGCCGATGTAACCACCACTGCCATTTCACTCCGCTCAATAGTGGATGATAACTGCAAGATGGTGGTGGAGAACCTTCAAATGATGGCGGAGATTCGTCAATTGATGGAAGAGAGTTTGAATGGACTTGTTAGAAGTTCACAACAGACGAGTCTAAAACTTGCTTCTTTTAGTTCTATGTTAGATAGACGTTTGGATGAATTGCTTGAAGCAACTACAGAAAATACAAATTGCTTGGATAAGTTTAAAAAATATTTTATAGAACCAGTGGTTCGAGAAATTTCTTTACCAAAAAATGCTATAGATCCACCACCAAGTATTGCTACTGAGTATACAAGTGCCCTGTTCTTCGGTGGCCGGACTACCCAGCCACGGTCAGGGAACTTACCGCCTCCGGCAATGAGTCAACCACCTCTTCAACAAGGCGATTATGACAAGAATATTACTAACACATTCACCACTCATGTAAAGCAACCGTCGCCTGTGCAGACAGTTACTCTAAAAACTGTCTCAGAGGCTAGACCATTCTTGAACATGAGAGTTGGTGGAGGGTTACTAGCTATGGATGTGCTACCACAAGTTTGCCCAACCTCGTTGCTATCGATGCTTAAACGGTCTGGTGGATGCAAACCACCAGGGGGCAGGAAGAGGTGCATGGAAGCCTACCACCTGACAAGTTGAAGATGAAGAGTCAGGCTGGGGGGCAAATTGATGTCAAGAAAGGTGAACAAAATGGTGTGTCCAACAGAACACCATATTTGTTTCCTAAGGATGGCATGGGGGGCATATCTCCATCTCCGTGCAGTGGGCAGGGGACATGTCATCATACATGAAGGATGGAGTGAGTGACAAGTCTAAGTGGGTGTTGTGACATGCTACGACACAACACCAAACTGCGACCAAGTGTAATCGCAGTCCGGAAATGCAGTAAAGTGGCAAGTTCTAATTATCAACCCGGGGTCTAGATCTACCGCCTACTCCGTGAATATCTATTATCTAGCCAACTAAGTCGATTGATTGTGGTTTTAACTAAAAGCAGTAAGAAAGCAGGAAATAATTCGGTTTTCTAAAGCAAGGGAAGAGTCACTCGGGAATGAGTCCCCTAGCTCCTTAGTTAGGTCACAGTTGTAATTACTTTTGGTTGCTTTACTGCTGATTATACCGCGGAAGATCCGACAGTAGCTTGGAATCTCTTAAGCTGACCAAGCCCTCTCAGTCAAACTACCCGGCAGACGACTAGTCTTCACCGGAATAGAACGCTGAGGCGATGAACACATAACTCCACTACTGGAATTAGATTCTAGTACAAAGCAGTGAATCGACTAACTCTCGTATAATCGATTCACTACTACCGATTGACGAAGCTCTAACAACCTAATCAGATTCTATCTATCTCAGGTTGCAGCGGAAATCAATAAAAGATTATCAGACTTCAATTGACTCATTGAAAACACTACAATCGATTATAATCAAGCAATATCACAATCCAAAAGTCGTTACAACAATGATTCCTAACACATAGAACTAGGGTTCTTCATACCCAAGTGAGAGAGGGTTCTACTCCATAGAGAGAGAGAGAGAGAGAGAGGACAACTGAATACAAAGCCGTCATACTCATAGCAATGGGAAGAATCTGCTCTGGGATGATGATCTTCACTCCAAGGATAATTTTCAAGCTTGATCAATGAAACCCAACTCCAAAACCACTCTTAGGAGGTGTTCTTCGCACTTTCTCTCTTTAGGGATCTGTTTTTGCTCCAAAAAGTTGATTGATTCTCCTTTGGCTCGAAATTGGGTTAAAACCCAGAAATTCCCGACCACACGGGTGGGCCACACGGCCGTGTGGCTTTTTAGGCGTGCCCGTGTGAGTGTGCAAAACGCGGCGTTTCGATAAGTGGGCTTCAGCCATCCTACACGGCCACAACCACACGACCGTGTGGATTTCCAGGCTGCCCGTGTGAGTTCCCTAGAATTTCCACACGGCCACATGGGTTCCCTTACACGGCCGTGTGGGTTTTAGGCATGCCTGTGTGACTTCCTCGGCTTCTTGCCAAACGTCCGATCTCCGTCCAATCGACCCCGAAATCGTTCCTAAACATTCATTCACGTACTAGGACCTGAAATATCACAACAAGAACAACCTAGCGTGAAATCGGCCTAAAACACGAGAATCAACATCTCAAACGGCTCAAGAATAGGGGTAAAACGTGTGCAATTACCGGTCTAACATGTTGCCTACCCATGCCATCTATAATTTTCATAACTTTGACAACGTGTCAAAGAGTGCACAAGGAGGCAAGGCCCCTTGTAGAATGCCACCCATGAAGGGTCGACAAGGGGGCATATCATCAACCACAAAAAATAGAAAGATACACATGCCCAAGAAGCCACAACAAACCCAAGCCACACATGCTTGTAGTAAGAATGGTAGTGAAGTTGAGTTTGGCAAAGGGGGCACGTCAAAAACCATGAACAAGGCTATGGGGGCATGTCTCCAACCAGTGGAAAGGGGGGCATGTCACGTACAGTGAAGAAACGAGTGGAGAAAAAGTCTAGGAGTGTTCATCACACCCAACCCACTCAAAAAATTTCTAAGTATGATATGGCGTTAAGGGATGGACGAGGAAGCAAGTCCATGCCTAAAGCCCCCCATTGCATGCCAAACATGAATGGAAAACAAGAAGGTATGAATAAGACATCTCGACACACACCAACCAATCATGGTCCTATAAAAAATCAAGGGTTGGTATGTGTTAAGTGTAAAAACCATGAAGACATGGGTTTTAGAAAGAGTCAAGTTGGCCACAAGGGTGGTCGTAAACTCTGTAAGTCCAAACACCCGTCTTCTCAACCATATGGGAAGAGTAAGCATGTGCCTAGTTGGGATAAAATAAGACAGATGACAAATCTTGGCCCCTTTGATGAGTCGAAGGAGTTGAAAATGTCTAGCGCACCACCCAGGACGAGACAAACACATCGGGTTCAACATCAACCCAACATGTCTAGTAAGGTGGCCAAGGCAGTGGATCATGGGACCCCTTGCAATCCCACTAAGACAGGGCAAGTAGAGAGTGTGCCATCCATTGTTAAGATGGAAAATTTGAAACCAACACTGAATGAGTTGTTTCCCCTAACGGAGGGAAGACAAGTAGTGTATGGATGGTTGGTCTGGTTTAACCCATGGACTTGGCAGTGGCTGTACACCTTTGGCACGTTGGTGGGTGCCAAAGGGCGTGGATATTAGTGACGTTTGTCACTCTCTTCTATATTAAAATAAATAAATAAAATATTACTAAAAAAAAGAAGAGAAAAGAAAAATCAAAAGCCAATCATGGCTAAAAAATACGAGGTCGAAGTGTCAAGTTTTAGTTAGATTTATGATGTGAGAACCTGGTCATAACTGATAAGCCACACTCATGTGGTGGCTGGATCCATGCCATTTACATGGCATGAGCAGGTGATTCGCTGTCGGTGTAGACCCTTTATTGTCCAAGCCACCCGTCCAAGGAGGCCTTCTTGTCGTAAGAGGATGGGATGCTACATGATCGATTAATCAATGGCAAGTATCTCAAGCCTTATGTCCCTTCTCTTTGGGACGTGAGGTATCAAGGGGTTCAATGGTGGGCGGCCACCATGGTGGCCGGCATGCCAAGCCTCTCACACCCTAAGACATAGCATGATACCTCGTGATAAAGCATGGCTTGAGTAGCTAGCCATGACATGGAAAGGAAATTGAGCTAGTTAAGTTTTACTTCCTTCTGTGGGGGCCTAGCATTCTATAAAAGGCTATGGGTGCATGGCTTTGTAATCAAAGCCAAAATTTGGCTAAGGAAGGTGATGCCGAGATAAGTATTATTTTTAGGTGGTCAAGTTGAGTTCAACAACTTAGTGCATAATTCTTATACACTAAGTTGTGGGGGGCATTTGTTTACCCATAAAAAAATTAGCTTGTACCACATCGATTAATTACAAGGGGATTAATGGATTTATAAGGGGGCCAAACAAGAGGGTATCAAGCCGACAACGCATGCCTGATACCCAAGTAAGAAATTTGGCTAAGTATGGAAAACAAGGCGACACAACGGGGTGCCAAACGGCCGGGTACCAAGCCGGATACCAAATAGGAGGCCATCCAAAAGCTAAGTCTTGGAAACAAGGCAACATAACGGGGTGCCAAACAGCCGGGTACCAAGCCGGGTACCAAATAGGAGGTCATCCAAAAACTAAGTCTTGGAAACAAGGTGACACAATAGGGTGCCAAATGACCGGATGTCAACGATGGGGTATCAAGCCGGCAAAGCAGGGCTTGGTACTTTGACATATAATTAGGCTAAGTATGAAGCAAAAGGGGGTATCAAGCCGACAAGGTAGGCTTGATACCAAAAGATATAAAAATTGGCTAATATGGAGCTAAGGGGGTACCAGGCGGGCAAGGCGACCTCGGTACCAAGACCCCTACAAGGTACCAAGCCGGCATGACAGGCTTGGTAGCCAAGCAAGGCAACAGGGTACCATGACCCCAAGGGGGTATCAAGCCGGCAAGACTGACTTGGTGGCCATGCAACAGGGGGCTAATCCAGGTACCAACTAAGAGAGTCATACAGAAACTAAGTATGGATATCAAGCCAACAAGACGGACTTGATAGCCAGACATCAGGGTATCAAGCCAACAAGACAAGAAATTCGACTAAGGCATGGTGACTAGCTGAGGTGGCCACCCAACTATGGATGGATAGACCAGGATGCCGAGCTCAGCCCTTATGAGGCCATATTGGGACAAAGTCCAAAGACGGGCTTGGTAGCACCTTCACGCGGTACCAAACCGGTAGGGTGCAACTTACCACTTGATGAGGATACAAAAACTAAGTATGGAGACCAAGCCACCAGGACTGGCTTGGTATCAAGGGCTGTCAAGTTGATTACATGGGCTTGGTGGCATGCCGGAAGGTATCAAGCCGATGAGACGGCTTGGTAACAACCAACAAGTTAATGAGGAGGACTTGGTGTCATGAGATGGTAGAGGTCTCAAGACGACAAGAGTGGGGAGTCATCAAGCAGCCGAGGGTGCAATCAAGACTTCATCATGGAGGCTAAGGCAAATAACCTCAACCCCATCCAGTCATGACAGGGCGACAAGGCTTAACACCAACTCGGCCCAACATCGAGACCATCAAATACCAACCAGCCCCAAGACGGGACAAGACCCCCAAGGCGACGGTTACCAACTAGTCACCAAGGCAGCGACAAGCGGCCCCTAAGTCGGTTGGAGCAAAAGGCCAGCTAGCAGTTACTACGGCGGTTACCAAGGCAGTTACACCTAGTGGCTATGAATAGGAGAAACGAAGACGGGAAAAGGGTTCCACAACCAAACATTTGACGCACAATGTCAAAATTTGTCTTTTCTCTGCAAATCAGCTTTTAGTTTTTCGGAGCTCTCACTGAACCTCTATAGGAGTAGAGTAACTTAGATTGTTCCCAAAAACATCAAAAACCCTCGTTCGAACATTGTTCGGAGAGGAGGGAACCGTGTTATTAATCGTTGTTAGAGAAGTCAAGGTGCAAATCATTTAATTCAAACACAAGTTTTTCCTCGCCGGAAAACAGATGGGCTCTGACCATCATAATTTTACCCATTTTTTGTTAACTTACATATGATTTTTTCTTTTATTACCTCATATTTTAACTATAATAAAGCTGTAAAAAATCAATGTTTCTAATGTTTTCCCTTTAAATTACGTATACATATGGGTTGATCTTAGGAATTGCAATGGGTCAAGTCCGGGGTGGGTATCTCGATACCCATACCCGCCCCGTGGCACGTAGGGTAATTTATTGCGGCGCGGGTCGGGGCAGCTCGACCCAATGTGTATATAATTTATATGGAAAACATTAGAAATATTCGTTATAGTCATTATAAGACCAAGACCAAGATACAAATCATAATATGATAAAATGTAGTCAAATTGTTGGAGAAATTGAGATTTTCACTAATTTACAACTTGATAATAGCTAAAATATGATGTAATAAAGGGAAAATACAAAATAATTCAACTAAGATTACATGTAATTTAGACAAGAACGAGTTGAAAATGGGACGGGTCAGGACAGGTCGGGTCGATAAGAATACACATGCCCGCCCGGACCCGCCCCAAAACAGGTCGGATAAAACAACTAAGGTCGAAATTGTCATCCTTAGTCGATCTTCCCCGACCTGTGATCCATGATAAATTAGCCGATCCGAACATGACCTCGCATGGGGGCGGGTATGAGTATCGAGATACGTACCCATCTCGATTAGCCCATTGTCATTCCTGATTACATGCGGCGTCGAGTAAGGGACTGGAAGTGCAAGATTTCTGAAAATTGAACCTGAAATCTTGGAAGACGTCGATCGAAAAGTACAAACAGACTCGTCCAAAGTTAAAGAAATGAGACCACTAGCCAATCACAAGACATACTAGTAGGAGTCGGAAGCTTCTCTTCTGTCTACGGGATTAAGCCGATCGACGGAAGAAGTCTTGTGTGGGTGGCGCTCCACTGGCCGGTGTTGGTCCATGCAAATGGCGAAGACGATGAGTCTTTCTTCTCGGCTTGTCAAATTTTATCATTTAATTTCGAACCCCATTATTGGCCGACTTTTTCATTCATGCTTATAACAATTGACGGCTGACTTGGAAAGTTCTCTTGTTCATACTTCATATGGTTGATAGCTAGAATTAAATCTTAATTACTTTGTAGGCAAGTAATTGATACATTTAAAATTGAGTTTGAGGAGTCTCCCTTTTCTGCTAGTAGTTGAGGATGATTCACTACTCTTGTAGGCCTAAGAGGGTCATCAATTTCGTAAACAAAACGAGTTATTGACTATGGCACTGTGATAGTCATGGTTGTGTTGTTTTTCCTAGGTCGATCATAATTGGTTGTGATTTTGCGACACTATGAATTAGCGTTGTGATTGTCTGATGTATGGTCACTTGTGCTCTTTCATTGGGGGCATGTTAGTTCTCTTTTTGGCTCATTTTCAACTTTCTTTGAGGATGATAAAAAAAAACTCTTTACAATTTTTTTGTTCCATAATCAGACAACTTTGATACCTAATTACCTTCAATAATATATTGGTGTCAATTATCAACTCTGCAAGTATACGCCAAAAAGCCTCCCATCAGAAACAGATTAAATTAGCTCTCTAAAATTTATGATGGAATTCCTTCCATTTGATCAAATAATCAAAGTGTGATTAGGATCTCTTATCTTTAGGTCCAACTTTCAATTATTCAAACCAATTTGACCGTTACGCTTCCTTTTTCACTGCCAATCAATAGCTAACAACAACCATTCTTCAAGCTAATTACTTTGGATTTCTTTATACTCTATAAACAACACAGAAACCCAATCAAGTTCCGACACATGCACACTCACTCACCAAAGTCTCTGGGAGATTCCTCAAATAATGGACTGCGCGCCCATCACGTTCATATAACATCTATCTATGGAGTTCCTTTCTTTTGTTTGTGTTGACAAGAATCTTGTCGAATCCACGTAACCAAGGTGTGAATTCCACATGAAGGATACGTGTAAAGCCTCAGTTTGTTCGTGGCATTATTTGCTTCTTCTTCTTCAGATACAAAATCATACACTCAGGCCTGCTGTGTAAAGTCTTCCCATTGTTGTACATAAAATTTTGTGTTCATACTTTGTTCCAAAAGATGGTTGGATGCGTGCGTAGTAGTTTCTTTCGGGGACATCCGGTAAAATTGGAACGATACAGATGGTTGGAGGTAGTTAAGGAAGGATTAAAAGTGATATGGTGTGCACGTATACGTGCATGACTTGGGATATTGGTTTTTGTTTTTCGGTTTAAATCGAAACCAATAAGGTTCATATTCTATTTATCAATTTCGGTTTTGTTTGAACCTAACTGAGTGTAGGAGTGAGGTTCGGGAAGATGGGTCGAGAAGAGTAAGCAATGAGAATCGGCCGTAAAGTCAAGAACAAAGGAAAGGAGAAATGAGATTAAGAGAGTTGTATTTTAGAGAGAGAAGTTGGTTGTTTCTAGAGATAGAGTCTGAAAAATCCGATCCCCTCACCCACCAAAGTAAATGTCATATTTATAGGCTACATGGTGGTGGGTGAGTTACATGGTGACATGGCTACTGACATGTCAGAGGTCTAGACCATACCTCTATTTAGTCCACAAGTACATTTAGTCCACAAGTACATTTAGTCTATTATTATACCTAGGACTATGATGGTGACCACTCATCAGGGGGGACGCGGCGTCGTTTCCACGGTTTGCTGATTTGGTCAACGCTAGACTCACACGTCGTCGTTCGGTGTTCGGGGTGTGGCTTCGGTCGCGTCGGTGCTAACGCGCCCGACTCTCCTGCAGTGGCACTGGTGTGCCTTCTTGGTTGCGTCGGTGCTAACGCGCCCGACTCTTCTGACGGCGGTGGCGGGGTGCTTCCTTGGCGCGGCGAGATCCGAGTCATATACCCAATAGGTTTTAATAAAAAAAAAATTGATAAGAAACTGAGACCACAGAACAATAGTTTATCGGTGTAGGGGGCTCGTTTCAATTGGGGATGAGGGGTTACGGTTTGTTATATATACAAAATGTGTAGCCTGTACAGCTGTACTATACTTAGTAAGCTTAAAAGGGACATTATCAGATTATCGGTCTATTGTTCTATCGAAAATATAAAAATGACGATACTAAAACATATAATCGATTCGAATTATGTGAATTAATAACGTAAATCTGATTGTTCCTCCACGATATATATAGAGGTTGAAAATATCCGTTGATGGGGATGCCACATGTGTTGTAAGTGATGAGTCATGTTTAGGGCCATTACTTAATTAATTACTCTGATTAGTGCGGTTATGGGGGGACATATTATCATGTGAGAGTATGCTTAATTAGTTTTGCCTTGCATGATTTTGTCAGTTGTCACGGCCTGAAGCAACATATGATGGGAGGATTCTCGACACCACCTGCTTTATTTAATTACCCTGCTTCATCTTTCCTAGGAAGGCTGTCAAGTAGAATGAACCAATTTACAATTGCAACTACACCGGGAAAAATACGTGAAAAATAAAAAACTTAGTACTTGTATGTTATCGAAGTTAAATGCAATTGATTGATTTTAATTTACACTCACAAGGTCGACCGGAGTATCAAATGATCTACTTTTGTCAATCATATAGAATACAATCACAATCTTTCGGTAATGTAATCTCTCAATTGATCGATGAAATAACCTATCATTGTCCATCGAACTCCAGTAAATTCTTACTTGGAGTTTAACCAAAATCATCGTTTACCTATAACATATCAAAACAGTAATTATCTTCAAATCAGTGAGTCATTAGCATTTGTGGTGGACGAGATTTGGCGTCGGACGGTTGTCCAAAAGAAAGAGTGACGAAATAGTGGGATTCTGATCAGCATCAATTCAGAGTCATTAGCTGGCAATTAAATGGGTGATTAGCTGTTGTGTTATGTCGATTGCAGGTCAAGTGGCCATTCTTCATCCACCAAGCACACCCTGATCCCACACTTTGGAACCAAACAAACCGAACAAAAAGAAAAAGGAAAAGAAATAGAGAAAACTATTTTGTTTTTGTTGGCATTTGATAATGATTTGTGGCCGGCCGACCGGCCCTTCGCCGGAAACACCGCCCAAATTATTGCCCGACCATACTCTACAGTCCATACTCCATAATTCCATACCACAAGTTATGTATATATGTTCCTTCATAATGATGCATTTGAGTTTGTAGTTTGTACCAAATAATTAGGTTTTCTTAATTATGGTCAGCGACAAATCTAGGACATAGTATAATACTAAGTCACGTTAGAATAGAAAACTAGATATTGACTAGCACTAGAGTGAAAGAGGCGGCAAGGGACGGAAACAAACAAATCTCATTTGCTATACTAGCTCGACACCCAGAGGAGGGTTGGATCGTGACCAAGGGAGGACTCCCCCTGGATCAGCCAGTATATACGACACATCCACTAATCACACATTACCTCACACTGTTTTTTTTATAACGCACCAGATTCATCAATACATGTATTCATTATTGTACATCTATTTAACAATCACAACTTCCAAACAATCAGTCATGATTTATTTTGATACGATGGACAAGAAAACACATTTATCTGCGCAAAAATTAGCCATGAATTACTTTGATTTGAATAATTTAGGATTTATGAAATCAAGGATCGGGTTTGTATTTTGAGGTCTACCGTTAGGTATTATAATTAAGGAACTAAGAATTTGAGATAATGAATCGATTAGTTGTGATCCCATTGTATATATTTTTGTGAGTGTACCGTAAAAGCCGCCAGAACCAGTCAATAGTTTTTTGGGTCAAGACCTGGTCAATCCGGCGAGGACTTTTGGTGGCCAAAATAACAAAAAGCAAAGGCTGAAAAAGCCGGTCAGCTTGATAACGAAAAGACGAACCAGGCACGTCTCGGCGGTATGGGTAAAAAGTAGGCGCGCGCCGCCCATAGAATCGGAGAGGGAAAACAAGAGGCCCAACTAACCAAAAAAAAAAGCCCACAATAAATTACAAAAAAATGGTGGTCAGAAATATAACAGGCCACACTGCTACGTGTCGGGCAAAGACGCCGTCTGAGTGTCACCGCGATACGCCGTGCCGTCGTTCTATCAAGCTTGCGCATTCCCCACGGCAAAAAAGACCCCGTCAGTTAAAAAAACGGGATTGGTTTTTTTCTTTATATTTTGCCCTTTCCCCCCGATAAAGAAAAAAAGAAGAAAGTGCAAAGAAATTAAATAGCCGAACGAACGGAACGGAACGGCTCTCGCCCACCGCTTTCCTTCCGGAAACCGTTGGATTCCCCTTCCAACCATACTAATCCATCTCACGCGCCTTCCGCGCGTTCCCCACTCTCTCTCACCCGGCCCTTTTCAGCATCAGTCCCTGAAATTCCTCTTATTTTCCTCTGTCACAGTCAGTATGGTATTATTTGTTATTATCTTACCAAATTGTTAATGACAATAAAAGGAATATTATCACACGTCTTTGCATGTTTAAATTTCGGAAAAATTCAGAAATAATATCCCATATTTGTTTCGGCTCCAATAATTCCAATTTAATCAATGTGGAGCGTGCTTTATTCCAGAAATGAAGCTGGGTGCCAATTTTTGAATGGTATTAACGTGGGGAAGGGAATCTAGCTATTATGGGAACAGATTCAATGCCCCTAAATCATTATATGCTAATTCTTGGTAGCAAAATAATTAGATACGTATCTTTGAAACTATTAAGCAAAATCTCCTATATATGCCTTTAGGAGAGCATCTACCTAATATTACATCCCAATTATGCTTTCTTGAAGCCAAAACAATTATGAAAACAAATTACAAGAGATATCAATCATCTATCTGAACAATTAAAATGATGATTAATATGTAGTTAAACTACGAAGAATGATAATTTCGTCACGAGGAAAATAGTAAGTTGCAACTCTAAAAGATTGACATAATGATAATGTGGGTATGAGAGCATCCACCACACACTAAGTACGAATTTTAGAGATACAACCAACGAAAATTAATAAGCAGAACCATTACGGATTTACGGTTGACATAATGATAATGTGAGTATGAAAACATCCACCACACACTAAGTACGAATTTTAGAGATACAACCAACGAAAATAATAAGCGGAACCATTACGGATTTACGGTTGATTGTTAGGATTCATGGCATGCGTTTGGTTTTTTGTAAGGTAAATTTCGTCATTATACTGTCTATTCCTTGTATTTGATGATTAAAGAGTTATTTAATTACTTAAACATGGTTTGGTAAGAGAATAGTTACGAGGAAAAGGGAGGGAAAATGAATTCGGGAATGGCGGTCAGGAAAAGGAATACATAATTTTCAAACTACGAGGGGTACCATTGCAAAAACAAAAAAGTAAGCATCCTTCGACTGCAAAATATCGCGGAAATCCCGAAACTACCCTACTCACGCGCCACCATCCTTCCTTGCAAAATAGTATAAATTCATAGCTGGAGTTAAGCTAGGTTTGCCGAATTAGCTAGCCGAACTGGCTCTTAAGAAATTAAAAAGAAAACCTCCCCTTTTTTTTCCTCTCTCTCGCTCTCTAGATTCTTCTTCTTCACTGAACTCAGAAATGGCGATTACAGCAGCAACCGGATCCTCGAGGCGGTCAACAGCCGGCGGGTCGGTCAACCGGTCCTACTCCCAGTCCGGCGGCAGATTTAGCCTGTCGTCGTATCAGTCTCCGTACTCCTCGTCTGCCTCAACCGGCTTCGCATCATCCAGTTCCAGTTTCGCGACGCGGTCATCCACCTTCTTCGCTGGGAACCCCGTCAGATCCGCGTCTCCTCCGCGAGTCAGCATGTCCGGCCACTCCATGTCGGCCTCCGCCGTCCGCTTCTCTCTGGACCGGTCGGTCTCCCCCAACCGGTCGATCTCCACAGTCAGCCCTTCCCGCAGCCGCCCGCAGGTGGTGAGGAAGCAGCCAGGTCCGAAGAAGACGTGCATGTGCTCGCCGACGACGCACCCTGGCTCGTTCCGCTGCAGCCTACACAAGAACCAGAACACGGCGCACGCGTCGAGCTACGCGCCGAACAACCGCCTCAACGCGCGCAGATCTGCGATGACGAACTCGCTGGTGAGGATCGGCGGCGTGGAAGGGGATCTGGTGAGGCGAGCGCTGGCGGCGTTGATCCGCCCGAGTTCGCACCAGCAGAGGAGGCGCGCTGCGTTCCAGCCGAGGCCGAGCAGGCTCAGCTCCATGTCCAAGTCGACGGAGGAATCGTAACGGTTTGTGGAAAAAATGGAAGGAACTCGAATCACTCTCTCATTTTATTCTCTCTTGTGACTTGGTCTCCGATTTTTTTTCTGGCGACGGAGGGCTCAGATCTGCGGTGAAAAGCGGTTTGACTGAAGAGGTTGGAGGAAGTCGGGGAAGAGAACGGCCTGGAAGAAATTCATTTCTAGTGTGTAACTCCGGTGACCGGGAAATAGTGCCCCTTTGTGTATATAGAAGGCTATATGAGAGTTATATATTCGAATTTACAGCCAGCAATGGCGAAGTTTTGGGAATCATTAGGGATTTAGTCAGCAAAAAAGGAAATCAGTTCATTGTTCGTCGAAAGATTAACTCCAAATTCATTGTTAACTCCTCGGCGCCGTTAGCCGTCGTCCCGTCCGTCGTCGTGTTTCCCGTGTTGCGTATCTCCGTTCGCCGTTCACCCGTCGTCTGTCCCGTTCAGTCCGTCGTCACCGGTGAGTTCGTTCATTTTTTGTATGTTGATTAATTTCCTTGTTTACTGCGTTAATTTTTGTTTTACTTGTCATTTTTTACTCGTTTTCTTGTGTTGCAGGTTCAATTATTGGCGGATCAGTGCAGTAAATCCATGCTTACGGAGCCAAAAATGGTGATTAGTGTTTAACCATGGACTGAGGATTGGATTCGCCTGTTGAGAACGGCGAAAGGACGGAGAGAGAACTCACGAAAGGACGGAAACCTAGACGTTACCATGGACAAACAAATTGAACTCGGTCAAGGACAGAAAATTCAAAATAAATAAATAAATAAATGAAATTAAGTCGAAGGGTAAACAATTCAATTAATGGGTTTCCTTAATTTAATTGATTAATTGTTCAATTTAAAGATGAGACTGTCTCTAATAAAACGTACTTCTGAAAGGGACCTTTTTTCTAGAAAAAAGGAAAACGTACAAAAGCCAGGCTGGAGAAGAGGATTAATCAGTATACTTAAATACTTAATGGAGATGGATTAGTTCACCCCATTGGAAGATGGGTTTTGAAAGCTCAAGGACGATTTAAATTATGAAAGGATTCATTTGTTAATTTTCCACAAGCTCCAGAAATGCTCAAAAACACTGTAGATGTCTAGATGATTGTACAATTGAGCTTGTGACGAATTTCGAGATGATCAAAATGACGCAATTCGATGAACTACTGGGAAATTAGGTTTGATCGGCTAAAATTACAACAACCAAAGAGATGATGGCAACAATTTGAAAGGAAGAAAACAAAGAAGAAAGAAGTGGTGGGTTCCTTGGCAAGTTGGGCAGCTGGCCGTCACTACCAAGAACAGTTTGGGAAGGAAGGAAGAAGAAGGGGAACTTTTTTTCTGGGTGGGGACTGTGATGTCATCATCTCAACATCCGCCATTACTACTGCTGTCTCTCTTTTTCTTTCCTTCTTCTTCGTCTTTTCGGTTCTGGTAATGAAAGAGGAGGAGAGGGAGAGGATGGAGGCTCCATAATAAGTAACCCTGCGGCTCCCACCACCATCCATGGCTTTCCTTCCTTCTGTAATGGCTTTTCCCAAGCTCGCTGGATAAGGTTTTCGTGACAACGAAAGGAGTAGTGGGTTTGGGTGGATTCCACTTTCCCCTTTTCTTAGGGCCGGCAATTTGGTCCAGAACTGTTTGGTTTTACTCGAAACCGGACTGTATTACCTGGACCGGGACGGATAGCAAACAATCCAATTTCATATTCGGGTTTAGATTTGAGGTAAAAAAACCCGGATAAAGACCGGATAAGAGACCTCAACACTCAAATCCCCATAAGCTCAATCTAAAATCAAAATCAAATTGGGACCGGATCGGGTCAAGACCGGCCGGATCAAGACCGGAATGTATCCAATCCAATCTTTGGTCCTTATATTCCCGAAAAGACCGGACTGAGACCGAATCAATTTGGTCCAATTTAACCGGACCGAATCGTATAGCCACCCCTACTTTTTCTTCTCTTATTTTTACCCCGTACTTTGTTTCTGTTGGATGGGAATCCTGTGAAATAAATGAGGGTGAAGAGGAAGGAACACGGGCATGAAATTGGAAAGGGGTAGAAAGGAAAGAACAAGAGCAAGTGGTTCCATTGGCCTTCATGGTATGTGAAATGAAAGCTAGTTTCTCAACTAAGTTATTTATCGTTTTGTGCGATCATGTTCGGTAAAAAAAAAATGTATCGATGATAACATTCCTGAATACTATGACATCTAAAAAGTAATCTTTGAACGTTTAACGGTTGTCTACTCTCTAAACTTTGTCAGCAATATCGATATTCGCTGACGGTTAAATTCACATTTTACCTCCCTGGCATAAACGAGATTGTAAGCAAAGAAGAGACACATCAACCAAAAATATACTTCTTTCTCTCTCGTTCTTGTCTAAGAGCAGATTTAAGGAGTCCATCTCACGCTCAGTTCGAAACTTGAATGAGCGGAGGCTATCTTTCTCTCTATGTTGACTTTTTTCCATCTGCTTTGAGTCTCTTCGCTTTACCTTGACAACGAAGAAGACGATAATTCTCTTTCTGTTTTCCAAATTGATTGTTTCTCACAAGATTCCTGGGTTAAATCTCTCACTCTTCCCCTTTTCTTGCCTTCAAATCCCCCCTTTTTAAACTGTCTTCTACCGTGACGCTTACATCTTTCGTGTGTGAGAGTCGCACTTCCTCATAGTAGTTAAGAGTACCACCTAGCTGCCAAACTCATAAAATTTGTCAACCATGTCAAGCGGGCTTAAACAATATCAATGATCTTTATCTTATAACGAGATGGACACATCGATTGATCATAGTGGATTTTGATCATTTCTTGACGAAGTACATTCAAACGAAGCACGATCTTCTGGGGTTGCAAAATTAACTTTGTTTAAGAGCTAAAGTTTTCCTTCCTAATTAAACATAGGGAACATGTTAAACAGTTTCCTCACTCAAAGTTCAAATATGTTATTTGAAGGCATGGGTACTTTACTTTCTATGTATTTAATCAAACCTTTCAATTATGTCTACCCTGCGATAAAGAACACCCTTAATTAAAGAAAAGAAACGGGAAGAACATGCCATGATTTTGTACAATATCACAAGCTAGTCACTACCCCATTTTTGCAATGATAAGGATTATGTCAACTTTGAGAAACTTAAACCCCCCAAAAAATATCAGTGTCACTAGTGGATAAGCTATTATTAAATTGATTTTTAGACCTCTATCTAATCCTTACTCCTAGCTTGAAGAGATATATGGTTGATAAGAAAAAAATCAAACCCAATAGTTGACAAAATTGCAAACTAGAGTATACGTGGTTCTATCATCTAAGATAATGTAGAGGATTTTGATTAATTAAAAAAAAAAAAGAGTACGGGTGAGTTGATGGCCGGTTTAGAGAAACGAATGAAATAACATCTACATAAGTTACTTCAAATTCTGATGAAAATTTCGTCAAAAGACCAGGAGAGTGATTATATTCTTAGTAAATTTGAAACCAATTATTGTTTCCCATCACTAATCAAAACTAGCAATGGTGGATAAGATTGTGTACTGATCTCTAGACTCTGTGCTAGTAGTGGGAGAGGTACATAGGTTGATAAGAAAAAAGTGAAAAACAAAACCCATTGACTTAATTTAAGCACACAATTAGAGGATAAGGATTGAAATTGGTTATACACTAATTAGCAATTAGTTCCTGGGAATACTAAGATAGTAAGATGCCAATAATTTTTCTTATTCAATTAAAACTATCTCTCACAATCATATACAAACCCCAAGAACCAAGTTGCAACACTTTTTTACACAAACAAGGCAAAGCCTTAATGGAAGGAGAAAGGGAAAGATGGAGTGGATGTGTGCATATCTTGATCATGATGGTGATAATAACTTGCAATACTGCACAAAAATTATGATGATAGCTAGTATGTTAGTTGGGGTGATAATCTAACTCGAACTCGTGGGTGTCCAACCCGAACCAGTTAAAGTGGATAAAACTTGGCGCTCACGGATTTTGAGTCGGTTGCGAGTTTTACCCGCTTTTTAATTGATGTGTTGGCTGGTTGCGGTTGTGTCCCTGAATTCATGGGGTTCCCATGTACTCATGATATCCACTGTGTTAGGTTTTCTCTTCCAGAACCTAGTGATGAATGTTTATCGAATCTTTTCGATGGATGCATGCGCTGAATTGAGTTTAGATTTAGAGAAAGCCGATCCGACCTCGACCATGTTCTATCCCTATATGGCGGTGGTAGTGGTGGCATCCCACAAGGAGGTTAGTACACTTATTAGACGAAGGAAATGGGGGAGACCAAGGGCAGCCCAACTTGAAAGCTAAAGGGATATATGTGTAGGTTTATGGAAAGATCATTTTGGATATGCATTGGCGCTGCCCTTTGTTTGGCTTTTGGTTGGGGAGATTGCCCAAAAATAAACAAAGAGGGAGGAAGAGGTCGACATCAGTCGATGGCCACAGTCCAACGCCTAATGGGGTCGAGCGGACGCCAACTTCTATCTTCATATCCAGATAGTGTAGTTTGTGAGGTGAGGCCATGACAAGTAAGTTATGACTGCTCATTGTACAACAGCTATCTTATCTACCCATCCATCCTTGCTTTTGTCGACCAACAACATTATCTACATATTGGTTGGGGGAGTTTGTATGTATATCATCCAAAAACATTTATAAAAAATGGAAATCTCGGGTTTCGAGTTGAGCAACACCGGTTATGATGTTCGCGGGAAGTTTGTAAGAAAAAATGTTATGGTGTCCATTAGACGGTTGAGGAGTGTCTGCCCTTGATCCAACGGAGATGCAGAGAGTTGCGAGCACGTTCTCACAGATAGAGGTGGCTATACGGTCCGGTCCGATTAAATTGGCCCAAATTGATCCGGTCCAGTCCTGTCTTTTTGAAAATATAAGGACTAAAGATTGGTTTGGATATAGTCCGGTCTTGATCCGGTTCGGTCTTGACCCGGTCCGGTCTCAATTCGGTCTTGACTCGGTCCGGTCTCAATTCGGTCTTGATTTTATATTGAGCTTGTGGGGATTTGAGTGGCCTAAGGCCTGAAAGGGTGAGGAGTTGGTTAAGTTTTGTACTAAGTGCAAAGGTTTGTGACCGTTTATGCAAATTACCCTTAAGTTTTGGGTGTTGAGCTCTCTTGTCCGGTCTTTATCTAGTTTTCGATCCGGTCCCGAACGGTTTTTTACCTCAAATCTAAGCCCAAAGATTGGATTGGATTGTTTGCTATCTGGTCCTGGTCCGGTCTCAGTCCGGGTTATACGGTTCGGTTTTGGGTAAAACCAAAAAATCCGGACCAAATAGCTAGCCCTACTCATAGATGGCCTATAAGCACAATAGCAAAAATGCAAATTGAGTTCTCTTGTTTATGGGACAAATTTTAAGTGTTATAGTGATGATTATAACATACAAAAATTCATGCTGGGTAAGTTTTCCGATCTTGCTAACGATAGGTTTGGAAAATTAAGGAGAGGAACGAACGAACAAATTTGTAGTCCGATAACAGTAAAACAACAGATGATCTGGTGACAGAATGATTTGAGTCTTAACAACTGCTCGTGAAGGAAGGAGAGAAATGGGTTAGCAAGTAAGATCTCCTTTGGATCCTGATCCTACTAATAGAGAGGATCCTACTAATAGAGAGGACGAGTCATGATGAACGAGGTTCTGATTTAAATGTTCGATCCGGAAATCATGAGTTATTGAGAGTGCACACCCTAGAATAGACCTATTGTCGAAGTTGGAAGAGAGAAATTTTAAAACGAAAAATAGAGATGGGAATCTAACGAAATATTTAATTAATTATAGTAGGGTACTAGCTACTAGGGTTATGAAAGTCGGCCAGACGAAAGCTTAACAGTCGTAAGAGTTCCAAGGTTTATGGGGTTGAGCTACGATCTAGGGGTGGTGATTCGGTTTCGGGTTTTCGATTTCAAGCGAAACTAAATTGGTTTTACAAGTTTATCGGTATCCCTTAATGTGTAAAAACCGACAAGTCCTTAACGATCTTTGCTCAAAACCACAACAACAAAAAACCGTTAATAAGCCTTTAATCGTTTCAGTTTTGTGCAATTGACTAATTCATATTCCGATTTCTAAATTGTGTTTGGATCAGTTAACCGTAACCGAACGACCACCTTTTACTAAGCTAGGTGGAATGAATCCCTTATCTCTTCATTCATGACCTAGGATTGATGACCCTAGCTTGTAACCGTATGATATGCCAAACCCTGGCCATATGTTGCCCATACTCCAACCCCAAACCATGAATGAAGAGATTCACAACCAGACGTTACAGAGATCTCCAATGGGATCATCAATCCAATTAATGGTGGGCTCTCTTATCATACATATATATTCACTTCGTGCATAGTAATTGGGCTGCGTCGTTTTGTGCCGGCTGGGGTGACATCGCCATGTGCATGTACCTTCCTCAAACAAGCCAATGCCACTCAAAGATTATACGTATGGATTTGAATCCTTGTGGATCATAATGCATGGCCGGTTACGATCCGGTTAGCATATGAACATGGGTTCGCTCGAGGTCTAATGGTTGTCATGCAGGCAGCATGCCGATTGGTTGAATTTTTCGTCGTGTCGGTTGAATCTGAGTTAATCGGTGCTAGCTAGTCATGAAATTGATGATATTGATTTTCATGTTTTACATATTTTTATTAAACTGCCATAAACTGACACAAATCAGTTTTTATCACCGATCAAACTATTCTACTTGCTCAACTGGCACAACGATATAAGCCGGTTTGACAACCTAACACGAGGTGGACGATCCAACTAATGTCAACACATATCGAACCAATCAATCCCATGCTATGGATAAAGCTTGGCAGGAAAGAAAAAAAAAAGGTTCAGGATTCAGGATATCCTGATCTTGTGGTGAGGAGATTGCTGGAAACAGGATTTTGATGATCACCTAGGAAAGTGTTATTGTTCTTTTGTCTCTTTTCATCTATGGTTCGAATTTTCGGTTTTCTATTCGAATATTTTTGTAATTTATAATATGTACAGCTACCATACCAATGCCAATTATTTTGTTGTGATATGATGGAATTTGTATTACTTGGGACTTATTATAATTGTCCCATATTGAGAACAAGAATTGGCCAGCCTGGCTTATAGCTATATACATGGTTGGGACTTTGGAGCATTGGATAAGAAAAAAAATCAATAAATTAATATCCTAGTAATTTGGAGGGACCAACTAATTTTTGACATGTTATAGATGTTTTGAATTTTTAGGATTTCTATTATTATAATACAACTTATTTTCTTTTCGGTATTACTTTACAATTAGAGGTGGCAAATGGATTGGATTGATGGGTTGGATTGGTGGATCCATGGATCAAATGGATTGGATCAAGTGGATTGGTGGATTATGCATGAACCCAAATGACATCCTCAACCAAGGACCAATATGTAAAATGTAAAAAGTTTAGGTACTAAAATGTCATAATGAAAAATTTTAGGTACCAAAACGTAATTTTCCAATGATATTTTTCGTATAAAAAATTAAATTTTAGGTACCAAAATGTAAAAAATAAAAATTATAGGTACTAAACCGTAATTTGCCAATGATCCACCAATCCAATCCATGAATCCACCAATCCAATTGGATTTAGATAAAATGGATTGGATTTAAATGGATTGAATTAGGTGGATATTTTTAATGGATTGGATTGGTGGATTGAATTGAAATTGCCACCTCTATTTACAATCTTAGTACGTAGAACATCAATTGAAATGCATGATAATTGACTCTAGTCGTCGAGTTTTGACTCATAAGTCATAGGTCTACGAGTACAAGGTAATAAACATTCTGCAATGGAATGTTAATTTCATGAGCAGATATGTGCCCATTGGGCTGGAGAAGGCCCAAGTGAAAGAAGCCCAATAACTAGTGGGCCGAGAATGTAACTAATGTACAAAGGCTTATAACCAGAGAAGCCCAATAACTAGTCATTCGTCAACAACACTATAGTCATAGTGTAAGATACCTCACTAGTTGCATAGAAACTCTTCGTATCAATGTACCCTCCTCCTACTTCATCATCATCGCAAGCCATTAGCCTTGCTAATGGAACATCTACAATATAATATTAGAAAATTACAAGGATATTTAACATAGAAAATTATACAACATCGATATGATGTACGAGAATTAAATATAACATTCTCAGATTATTTATATCGATATAGGATTCATAGGATATATTTGCTTCAGCAAATTGTTCAATTATTATAACACGTAATGATAACTGAAAATACTTATAATGATAATTGATTCTACATTTCCTATCCAAAACTTGGTTTGGTATCAGAGTTTTCAAAAGAGCATTCCAACTACACAGAATTAATAGGATATATTTGCTTCAGAAAATAATTTAATTATTAGAAAACATAACGATCATTGTAAATACTTATAATGATAATTGATTCTAAATTTTCTATTCAAAAATTTATTTGGTATAAAGTCTTCAAAAGAGGATACCAACTAAATAATAAAAATTAATATTTTTCATAAGTCAAAATAATTTTTTACAATACGAAAAGTAGAATGACCAATTATGAAATTTAGAAAATGGAATATTCCAAGAATATTATGTTAACTTCAACGGAATGCACTTAACATTAAGTGGTACCGGGTGCACAAATAATAGAGTTCAGTAGTACCCGATGCTCTATTCAAATTTAAGTGGTATGTTTGTCTCAATTCTCAAACTTAAATGGTGTCCGAAGTATTTTACCCGCTACAAAGATTAATTAAAAAAAGGTCACGTCTCAATTAGGCTCGTAGGGTGGTGGAAAAGTACTAATTGCCAATTGGACACTTGTCTAGTTTGTGGCTTTCACACTTTTGCCACTCTCGCACCTTGTTTTGACGCATGTCCCTCTTGTAACGTTCACCCTTTGCGAGAAAATATAGTTTATACTTTGGAGATCGAATCATAAAGAACACTCACAAATCACAACTCTTGCATATGGTGAAGCTTCCTTGATAACCGTACAAATTCGGAAGAATCCGAGTCCCACCGATCTCTTTGTTTGCACACTCGACAACACCAAGCAACCCAAAAAAGCCTGCAAATTCGTGGCTTCCATGAAAATGACAAAGGAAGGAGAAGGAAGAAGAAAGACGAAAACAGAGGACGTGAGGGCGAAGGAAAACAGAGGAAGGAGAAAAAAGAAAAGATCAAAACTTTAAGCAACAATTTCCCTCTAAGCAGTAGTTTACAGTAGTGGGTTGGTACGGATGTAGTGCTTGTTTGTCAGTCTCAAGTTGAATCCTCACCTCATTGCACGAACAATAAGGAGGAGGGTTCACTTCACCTCCCCACTTTCTTTCTCCGCCCCCAACATTTTCAGGGTTCTCTCTTTTGCTCCTTCCATCGGATTTTCGCCATGGCGGCGGCGAAGACAACCCTGAAAGCAGGGACAAGGCCGCCGTGGGTAGGTCTCGGGGCGGCGGCCTGGGTCCAGATTGCAGCGGGGAATGCGTACAACTTCCCGCTTTACTCCCATTCCTTGAAATCCGTGCTAGGTTTCAACCAGCAGCAGCTTTCTATGCTTGGAGTGGCTAATGATATCGGCGAGAACGTTGGGGTTATCCCTGGAATCGCCTGCAATTACTTGCCTCCGTGGGTTATTCTCCTCGTCGGATCTTTGGCTTGCTTCTTTGGCTATGGCGTCCTGTGGCTCTCCCTTAGCCGCACCGTTGAATCCTTGCCCTACTGGGTGGTGAGTTTTCTTGTCTAATTCTTTTGTTTTTGTGTAAAGTTCTGAACTTTATTGCGGGTGCCCACCACCCGTTTGATGAAATTACTTGTGTCTGTGTTCAGAATTGGTAAATTTTGGGATATCAAATGCACGTTCGTGGTGGGGCTTTTGATTGTTTGGTTAGATGGGGTTGCTTATTTTTTAGTATGTAGTCGAAACAGTGACATTTGCCAACCTAGAAGCTAATTACTTGTGAGACTTTGTGATTCCCATGGTACAAAGTTCCAAGCTTTACTGTCAATGTCGCCTATCCATTTGTTGGAATGACTTGATCTGATAAGGGTGTTCTTCTTGAGCTCAGGCAGTTTGTAAATCGAGATGAAGCTAAGCTAAGATTGTCTACTGTTTTGCTTGATTGATTAAATGGGTGTGTGTAACTTGCATCAATCTCCGATAGGGAGCTTCACTTTATTCCTTTTGGTGAGATGTTCCAACTTGGTAGTTAATAAACTCGCCTATTCCTATCTGCAAAGACCTAATCTAACCATGAAACTTTGTGCAAATTTACCTTTTTTCACAGCTCTGGCTAGCGCTATGCGTTGCTACAAACAGCAGTGCATGGTTAAGCACAGCGGTGCTAGTGACTAACATGAGGAACTTCCCTCTCAGCCGAGGTACAGTCGCTGGCATTCTGAAAGGCTACGGAGGAATCAGTGCAGCGGTATTCACCGAAATCTTCAACATCTTGCTCAATGGATCCTCCTCCAAGCTCCTCATGTTCCTTGCAGTTGGGACTCCCATCCTGTGTTTTGCAGTGATGTATTTTGTGAGAGCTTGTACTCAATCATCTGGTGATGACCCTTCCGAAAATTCCCATTTCCTCTTCATCCAAGGAGCTCTTGTAGTGCTTGGCGTGTATGTTCTGGCGAGCACTATACTTGATCACTTGCTTACCCTGAACCCTGTGGTTTGTTACACAATTCTGGCGATACTGTTCGCCCTCCTTCTGGCTCCTCTTGCTGTTCCCATTAAAATGACTTTTGTTCGAATGAGGAGTAGCAAATCAGTGTCCATCGGCGAGCGGGTGTCCTCTACTGACTCCTTGGTGCAAGGGGATGGGTGCATGGAGAAAGCTGAGCCGTTGCTGATGAAGACGTCTTCGTCCACAACTATAAGTGAGAGCTTTAGGGAATGCGACGATGGATCCGAGGTGGCAATGCTTCTAGCTGAAGGGGAAGGAGCAATAAAGAAGAAGAGGAAGCCTAGAAGGGGGGAGGATTTCAGTTTCAGTGAAGCTGTAGTGAAAGCTGATTTCTGGCTCATATTCTTTGTTTATTTCGTGGGAGTTGGCTCTGGCGTGACCGTGCTCAACAACCTGGCTCAGATAGGGATTGCACAAGGAATGCATGATACCACGATCCTGTTGTCTCTCTTCAGCTTCTGCAATTTTGCAGGGCGTCTTGGTGGAGGCGCGATCTCTGAACATTTCGTAAGGTCTGTTAACAGCATCAAAGCAATGCTACGATTGAACATAGCGCTGCTCTTTTTATATTGTGTTCCTAAAGTGTAATGCTATAATCTTCCATTTGCAGGACGAGAACAATCCCTCGAACAGTATGGATCACATGTGCTCAAGCACTGATGGTTGCAACATACCTCCTCTATGCATCTGCCATAGACGGGACCCTCTACATAGCAACTGCACTGCTCGGTACATGCTACGGGGTTCAGTTCTCTGTCATGCTCCCCACAGTGTCGGAGCTTTTCGGGCTGAAGCACTTCGGTATCTTCTACAACTTCATTGCACTAGGGAATCCTATCGGCGCATTCCTCTTCTCGGGCCTCCTAGCAGCATACGTGTACGATACCGAGGCAGCCAAGCAGCGGGGATCGAATAGTATGTTGCACAGTTCTGGTTTCTCTTGCTTGGGTCCAGACTGCTTCAGGCTAACCTTCTTGGTTCTTGCCGGCGCCTCTGCCTTGGGCTCCATCTTGAGCTTCGTACTAACCTTGAGGATCAAGCCAGTTTACGAGACCCTTTATGCTGGCGGTTCGTTCAGGCTGCCTCGGACGTCTGATGATCAGTAGCAGGGGTTGTTTGTTGTTGTAGAAGGAGCGAGTAGGTGGCTGAAGGTCTTATTTTTGGATGACCTAAGGAAGCAACATATATATGTGTGTAAGATTTGACTATTTGTAACACTGAACCTGGGCCTTGCGCTTTGTTTAGCTAGGATGGGCAAACCTTTGTGTTTAATCTGGGTGGCTGCATAAACTGTGATGCAGCGTCCTTTGAATTTGGTGAGTTGTGTTCTAACTATGGGGCAACCAACTTTGTGTCATTAGACGAATTCGACACACTTCTGGGGACTGCAATTATGAGGGATGTCTGGATATGTTGTATTAAGGTAAAGGGTGGTGCACAGCCACACTTTAGATGTATACCTACTCGATAACTTCATGAGTGTTTGATTCAAAGCATTCATGCAAAATACCAGAGAGGAACTGGAATTAAACTAAGTAGCCAAGTAGTAAAAAGAAGAACAAAAAGAGATGGTCCAGTTTGGACAGCTCAAGAGGCTATGTAGGCTCAAGAGCCACAGACCTGTAATCCTTCCACTACCCGGAGAGGAAGGTATTCGCTGCTCTGTGAAACCAGCCCTAGCGCATTACCCTTCGCTCTAGGGACCATGACACCTCCAGTCTTCACAAAGACACCATGGTCCAACTCCTGGTTTGGAACGGGCAAGTCAGATCTGGCAACCAGAGCCAAACCTTTGAGGCTGACCCAGTGTCCCATCTCAGTAATGCCTCCACTTGGATCACAAGCTCTCGTTACAGAGCTCGGCGAAGGCCAACAGTTTCGTAAATGAATATAAATAGCATTTCTATCTGTAGTTTCAGGATGTGGTACTGTAAAGTCTGCCACTTTGAAGCTATAGGTCACTTGACATGTCTCTACTTCCTCTCTCTCTCTCTCTCTCTCTCTCTCTCTCTCTCTCTCTCTCTCTCATATTGTCGATCTCCAGCTTCTGCAACTTCGTATAGCTCCTTGTCGGATAGGGACTCAGAAGGTTATTGTTTTCACCAGCAGAAGCTACCTCAACGGGAAGTGGAATCCAGGTGCAAAATTCTGTGGCTCAATTGCCTGATAGTTTTACTTTCGAATTTGCGCACCCAAAAGTGATTTAAAGCTTGTAATTTTCTTTTGAATTGGAAGATCGATAGAAATATTGCATGTTCGGATGGATGCTAAGGGCAATGTGGAAAGGTCCTTTTGTAGATTTGGTAGATAGAAGCAGCATTCTCAGTTTGCTGGCTCAAACACAGTATACTGCTAGCTAGGATTAATCTGGTAAAACGCAACAAGTTAAGGTACCATTAGAAAATTGATCAATCGGTCTGTTATGAAACCGTTGGATGTTTCCCGCCCATTCGTGTGTCTCTCTTCTTCTCCCCTGTACTGCACTCCAGCAGGATAAGTTGAAAAACCCCAAGTTTTGGTGACTAGATTGTAATTCTGTTTAATTTAGGGTTTAAATATGACAGTTTCTATACAAATGGGATCCGATTGTGGCCTAACAGACGAGGATATATATATGTGAGAGGGACGGAGATAACCTAAACCAGAGTTCTATCTCTGCATCTGCCGTGTCAAATCATTGAGAGATACGGCAGCTTGTTCAAAAAGGTCTCGAATTTTGGAGCAATTCGCCCGCTTCTCTTCACAGTTGTCTCTTTAGCGACGATTCTACGATTTATCAACTGTACCGTCGGCGGTTCCATGACGGCGCCGAAGTCCGGAGGCCATAGCCGTGTCAAAAATTGAGGTATTGAAACTGGGTATCTCATCATCCTTGGTGAATTGTTAGATTTTAGTCGATTGAAGTTGATATCTGCGCCGTCCGTAGCTCGGTTTCTATAGTCGCTCCGGGATTGCCTTAGGTTGATTGAATCGATTTAATGGCGAACACACTCGATGACTTGGAGGAAGATGTTGTGGTTGAGATTCTGTCTCGGCTGCCCGTGAGAACCCTATGCCAGCTCAAGTCGGTTTGCAATCGTTGGAATGCCATAATTTCGAGTCCCTATCTAGTTTCTACCCACCTCAAGAACTACACGAACGGCCCAGCCGGTGATGCCTACCAGACCCTCATGGTCTATGATGCCAACCGTTACTTGAAGCCAAAGATATTGCAATTTGAATTTGATCCTGACGGCGATGTATCTCGAATCTGGTATTTGGACAGCATAATGCCCATTCTTGCCGGACCCTGCAATGGCGTATATTTGCTGGGCTTTAGGGAGACTGAGGGTCATGTGTGCCTGTGGAATCCAACAACTGACTCGCTGTCTAGGACAATACCATTGCCCAGAACCGCGAATCAATCCGATGGTGTTGACAGCTTCGGGTTCGGGCTGCATAATTCAGTCGCTGATGATTTCAAAATAGTTGTGATTCGGCAAGTCTGCCCCCTTGGCGACTGGCCTTACTACCCTAGAGAGCAACCAAGAACAGGTTGTTGGTCATCTCCTGAGTTTCCTTCACAAGTGATGGTGTACACACTGGGCACTGGTACTTGGAGGGTTTTGGAAGAGTTCCGGCATCCACTCGAGATAGTTGGATTCACTGAGGATTACAGGTACTTGAACGGGTTCTATTTTTGGTTATGTGCACCTCCCGTTGGCTTTCGATCTTCGGAGTGATGTTTTCCGTGTGATAGACGACCCCATACCAGTCACCTTTCATGGACAATATGATAAAGAGATGAAGCAACTTTTCCTGTACAAGAATTCGCTTGCCTTATGTATTATGCAGGCGGGGAGTAGTGGTGTTGGTGGATTTGATATGTGGCTACTGAGCGAACAATGGTGCTGGATCAAACATTTAGCTATTGGTCCTTTCATTCCAAAAGATTTGGTGGCGGTTGGATGTTGGAGGAACAAGCAGATTATCGTTCGTACTGTAGATCGGACGGAGGAGCAGAATGACACTAATTTGCTATTGTTCGACCCTGCTACTCAAGCCACGAAAGTTTTAATCCTAGATTGTCTCCCCTCCGGAGTCCATTACTATAGAGATAGCTTGGTCAATGTAAGTGGATGAATGAATGTAACTATTGCTGGTGCGTTTAGCTGTGGGTCGGCCTTCTGTGTGTTCTATTTATTGCCGAGTGGGGGACTTAGGTCATTTTGACTTATGATTTGTTCTCGTGAAGGATTATGTAGCCTGTATTGCAATCACTATGTCCTTACTTTATCCGTGTTCATTGAAATTTCGACATGAAGTTAATCAGACTCTGCGGTTCCTTCTGAAGAGAGACCCAATTTAGTCTGTAAGTTTGGGGCTGTCTTCACAGATATGACTTGTTCTTTGCGTTGCTACTAACAGGCAACAGCAGTGGTTGGTTTAGCACGACGGTGATTGTAACCAACACGAGGAACTTCCATCTCGATCAAGGCAACATCGACATTGTCATCAAAGGATATGGAGGGATCAGTGAAGCAGTGTTCACTAAAACATACCATGTCTTGCTCCACGGTTTGTTCTCCATGCTCCTGATCTTTCTCGCAATTGGGATTCCAGTTTTGTGTACTGCAGTGATGTACTTCGTGAGAGATTGTCCTCAGTCTTCAAGTGACGATCCTTCTGAACATTCCCATTTCCTTTTCGTCCAAGGAGCTCTTATTTAAATCGGCATATACATACAAACATTCCACTGTGATCAAAGGGGTCGCACTGCTCTGCAATGCTCAACTCTGATGAATGAACTTTTTCTTGCATATTGAATCTCGTATATCATTTGTTAAGATATTGCATATTGAATCGGAGTATTGAATATTTAGAAGTGATATATAATTCTTAGATTATTAGTGTTAATTTTCAGCCCGGTTGACCAATAGCCTTAGATCTCTTGCTAATATGAAATGATTGGATTCAATAATCATAAGATGAGATTTACTTTGATATGCTGGTTCAAAACCATATTTTATGTGTAATAAATTTGTATTATGCATTTTGATTCTTTAGATAACTAAAATTGTTTAAGCGATGAACTGACTATACACTCACTCGATTGGTTTAACGAGTTTTTTTTATCACTTTTAGTAATTAATTTATTCACATGCTATCAAACTAATTTAATCCGTCGAAGAATAAGCGGTCATCTGTTCGCCAGGTTTCAAGTGCTCTGATTCACACTGTCGACTGTGAATAGAGAAGAAGCATTTCGAATGCAAAATCGGAGAAGTAATTGGATGTTTCTAGATTTCTCTCGATTTGTTTAAGAGATGAACTGACTATACACTCACTCGACTGGTTTAACGAGTTTTGTTTTTATCACTTTTAGTAATTAATTTATTCACATGCTATCAAACTAATTTAATCCGTCGAAGAATAAGCGGTCATCTGTTCACCAGGTTTCAGGTGCTCTGATTCACACTGTCTACTGTGAATAGAGAAGAAGCATTTCGAATGCAAAATTGGAGAAGTAATTGGATGTTTCTAGATTTCTCTCGATTCCGGACAGTAGGAAGAAAGAGGAAGGGAAGAGTGGTGAGATACAAAGCTCAAAGAGAGATGGAAGAACAAACGGATGACTTCTGCACCACCTTCGATGATGACTCGAGAGAAATTGTTGGAAGCTACAAGAGATATCACATCCCTAGTTGTAAGGAGTTCAGCGAGATACAGGTTAGAGATCCCCTGATGCTGGACACTCAAGGCGAAGGGAACATGCCCGTCAGAGCCACGAACCACAAGGCCAGACGAGCATCTGGAAGCTTGGACAGCGATATCAAAATTGATCTTCAGAAAATCTTGAGGAGGGCTTTCCCAGAGATGGCTAGAAGACGCAGGAGTACGAGGTTCGGGAGTTGAGGCAAGCGGCAAGGAGGTGAGCACTTCAAGGACCTGAGACCCTCCTGGAGAATGATAATGTTATTCGTGATATGCCTACCAGGGACAAAACTCGTTTGGGTGGAATGGACCAAGTGACTCATGAGCGGCTTTATCCGGTTCACAAGGACCTTGGCAAACGTCTTGTACACCACATTGCACAACCCAATAGGCCGAAACTGAGTGATGGACTCGAGACTCTCCTTTTTCGAAATCAAACATAGGAGAGTAGAGTTGACCGCCGCAATTCGACTCGGGTCCTCCACTTTTTTAATTTAGGGTTAATACCTTATTATGGCCTGAACTATGACCATGTAATCAACTTTGGCCCGTGGTTTGAGAAATTAACATCCTGGCCCGAACTCTGCAGCATATAGACAGAATTGGCCTGGAGCGTGGTTTGACCGTTTGTTTGGACGGTCAACACCGTTGACCGTTAGTCAACTGTCCAGGTCACTACCATGTCAGCACAAAAAAATATAATTTCAATTTTCTTTTTATTTCCTTTACAAAATTAAATAATAAAAAAATAATAACTTTTGGCCACCCATCCCCACCTTATCCCCTCACCTTCTTTCCTTTTCGATCAAAGCCAGAAAAACCCTATCTTCCATCTTCTTCTCCAGATAAGATGTCTCTCTCATTCTCCTCCTTCCTTCCTCCAGTTCCTCCCCCTTACATCAGCCGCCGCACTCTTCCCCGAAACCTCCCCGCCTCAGTCCTCCACCGCAATCTCATTCCCCCTTCCGCCGCCGTCTCCCCGGCGACACTGGAAGCAAGGAGAATTTCCAGGACACCGCCCGCCGCCGCGCCCCTATCAAAACCATCAAGAAGACACTGGACCGCAGAGAAAACGCCAAGGCCTGGGCCAACACAGTTACCGAAGCCCTCTCCAACTCCATAGCCAACAAACAATGGCAGCGCGCCCTCGACGTCTTCGACATGCTCAAGCCCCCACCCCTGAACTCTACACCGCCCTCCTTGCTGCCTACTGCCACAGCAACCTTATCGAACAGGCCTTCTCCATACTCGACGAGATGAAGTCGTCGCCGCATTGCCAACCCGATGTCTTCACCTACAACATGTTACTCAAGTCCTGCGTAGATTCATCCCGATTTGACCTCGTCGATCAAATCTACCACGACATGGACCAACGCCTCATTTCCCCCAACACCATCACCCAAAACGTCGTCCTGAGGGCCTATGGGAAAGCCGGTTTGTACGACCAAATGGAGAAAGTCCTATCTTCAATGCTCGTCCTGGTGGCCTATGGGAAAGGCCTATGAGAATGGAGGCGGCGGGTTATGGGGAAGAAGATGGAAGATAGGTTTTTTTGGGTTTGATGGAAAAGGAAAGAAGGTGAGGGGATAAGGTGGGGATGGGTGGCCAAAAGTTATTGTATTATTATTTTTTTAAAAATTTTTCTTTATTATTCAATTTTGTAAAGGAAATAAAAAGAAAATTGAAATTATAATTTTTTTTTGACATGGCAGTGACCTGGACAGTTGACTAACGGTCAACAGTGTTGACCGTCCAAACAAACGGTCAAACCACGTTTTAGGCCAATTCTGTCTATATGCTGCATAGTTCGGGCCAGGATGTTAATTTCTCAAACCACGAGCCAAATTTGATTACATGATCATAGTTCAGGCCATAATAAGGTATTAACCCTTTAATTTAACTCTCCGGAATTCGGGTTGCAACCAAAAAGATCGAGAAAACTAAACTTGGTAGATTTCAGCAGTGATTCCTCTTGTTGACTCTTCACTCTTGGGTGGGGCGCTGTTTGGAGGACCCCTACAACGAAATCAACAAAAAGATGGAGCCACGGTACCCCATCATTTCTGAAAGAAAAGTGGGGGAAAGCCATCTTTCCCTGGGGCCTTAAATCTAGATGGATATAGATAATATAGGATATCCCGTACATTGAAATGTACCTTCGGCGGATTTCCCGACTCGTGAGTTTTTTTTATACGAAAGATAATCATATATAGATTGAAACAAAGATAGTTACATCCTGGCCAGGCCTGAAAATCAAATGAACGACTTGCAGTCGGGAACAATGACAAGGCCTTTCTAGCCACCACATGAGCTACCTTATTGCTACTCCGACCTACAAATCGCAAACTAAAACCCATCCTCATACCAAGCATTTGAATAACTTCTTCCAAAATAGCCCTTACTTGCTTGTCGCCGGTATCGCCACACAAGATTTTCTCAATCACCAATTTTGCATCGCCCTCAAATCGCCGGTAGCAAAGAACGAGCTGACTGCTTCAATTACTGAGGCCTCAACAATACCCCAGAAGGCTTTGAAAAAATTTCCCGTGAAACCATCAGATCCAGGAGCCTGTTTTGACCCCATCGCGAATACCGTTTGACGGATTTCACTTGGGACCTCCGCCATGAGAGTAGCATTCATATCCCGACTCATGAGTTAGCACGAGACTCCTTTAAGTTTACACACTATTAAATTATTTTTTCTACAATTTGGTCTATTTACTTATGCAATGTTTTTGTTGTGTAAGGTTTAAATCTAGGTAGCTTAGATTCCAAGTTTATTCTTCAAGAATTAGGATTCCAAGTTTCAAGTTTGTAGCATCAAACCAAAAGTAACCAAAAAGTGATGGTCTAGGTAGCTTAGATTCCAAGTTTATTCTTCAAGAATCAAGCATAGGAGAGTAGAGTTTACCGCCGCAATTCGACTCGGGTCCTCCACTTTTTTAATTTAACTCTCCGGAATTTGGGTTGCAACCAAAAAGATCGAGAAAACTAAACTTGGTAGATTTCAGCAGTGATTCCTCTTGTCGACTCTTCACTCTTGGGTGGGGCGCTGTTTGGAGGACGCCTGCAACGAAATCAACAAAAAGATGGAGCCACGGTACCCCAGCATTTCTGAAAGAAAAGTGGGGGAAAGCCATCTTTCCCCGGGGCCTTGAATCTAGATGAATATATAGATAATATAGGATATCCCGTACATTGCAATGTACCTTCAGCGGATTTCCCGACTCATGAGTTTTTTTTACAAAAGATAATCATATATAGATTGAAACAAAGATAGTAACATCCTGGAATTCAGCCAGGCCTGAAAATCAAATGAACGACTTGCAGTCGGGAACAATGATAGGGCCTTTCTAGCCACCACATGAGCTACCTTATTGCTACTATGACCTACAAATCGCAAACTAAAACCCATCCTCAAACCAAGCATTTGAATAACTTCTTCCAGAATAACCCATACTTGGTTGTCGCCGGTATCGCCACGCAAGATTTTCTCAATCACCAATGTTGCATCTCCCTCAAATCGCCGGTAGCAAAGAATGATTTGTCTGCTTCAATTACAGAGGCCCCAACAATACCCCGAAAGGCTTTGAAAAACTTCCCCGTGAAACCATCAGATCTAGGATCCTGTTTTGACCCCATCGCGAATACCGTTTGACGGATTTCACTTGGGAGGACCTCCGCCGTGAGAGTAGCATTCATATCCCGCTCATGAGTTAGCACGAGACTCCTTTAAGTTTACACACTATTAAATTATTTTTTCTACAATTTGGTCTATTTGCTTATGCAATGTTTTTGTTGTGTAAGCTTTAAATCTAGGTAGCTTGGATTCCAAGTTTGTAATCAAAACCAAAAAGTGATGGTCAAGTTTGGACAGCCCGACAAGCTTATATGGGCCTGAGAACCACCGGCCTGTTATCCCTCCACTGTCTGGAGCGGGAGGCCGCGCTGCTCTTTAAATTTATGGTGCTGACTTTTTCGGTATTATCTCGGATACCATTTTATAATCTTGGCACACGTAGAAACTTAATTGGAATACGATGATAATGTCTCTACTCTCTAGTCATATAGGTTAGAATCCTATGTCTACAAGGTAAACTATGATCTAAAATGGATCGTCAATTTCATGAAGAGATATGTACCGATTGGGCTGGAGAAAGCCCAAGTGAAAGAAGCCCAATAACTAGTGGGTCGAGCAAGTACCAAGTACTACTCCATTTGCATCCATCCTTAGGGAAACTAATTGGACCCTTTTCCATGGACCAGGAAACCGGATCGTACCGGCCGGTTCAACCGGAAATCGGACAAAAAACGGGATGAGATGAATTTAGTGGCAGAATTATCGTATCGGCCAATTTTTTCGGTTTAACGGGCCCAAAACGAAATACCGCCCGATTTTGTTCGGACCGGCGGTAGGCATTTTACAATGAAACGCTGCTGTCTTATGCAGCAAAAATGAAGGGAGAAAAAAAATGAAAAACCCACTGCCAAACCCTAATCCCTGATTGAATTCTCGAAGGCTTTCTTGGTTTCTTTTATTCTCCAATTTCACGCCCCGCCGCTCCTCTTCTCTTTGCCAGC
This sequence comes from Linum trigynum, assembly GCA_964030455.1. Taxonomy (NCBI): domain Eukaryota; kingdom Viridiplantae; phylum Streptophyta; class Magnoliopsida; order Malpighiales; family Linaceae; genus Linum; species Linum trigynum. The sequence continues at coordinate 3,481,574 of OZ034814.1, read as the reverse complement.
TGACCCCTGCCTCTGACGACCGGCGAAGAGGACGAGGCGACGAGCTCGCTCAAGAACGCCGTCGGGCCGAGTTTCATACCATGCTCGAGTCTCCTTCCCCTGCCCAGTCTCATCCCCTACTCGAGATTGACCAGATCTGTGAGATCCACCAGATCCTTCGACAAGATCTGTGAGATCGACCAAGGAGGCAAGGATCTGAGGCTCGAGCTATCCCCTTCCTCTCTAGCCTCCGGTGGTCCCTTCTCGCACAATCCCTCTTGAGCCTCTACTCTTGTTGATTTGGTGCTGCATTTGTTTGAAAGGCAGAGGAGGTGGAATCGATTTTGATAGTGAGAAGGTACAGGGAGAAAGAGGGAGAGAGAATGAGTATGGGAAATTGTCAAATGGATTGATGGTGGTGAGGGCGTACAGGTAGAAGAAAGGAGAAGAGAGAAGGGAGGTAAATTTTGATAGTGAGAGGGTACATGGAGAAGGAGGGAGAGAGAATGGGTATGGGAAATTGATTGATAGTGGTGACTGGTGAGGGCATTTAGGGAGAAGGAGAACCGAGAAGAAAGGAGGAGAGAGAGGGAGATAACATTATGGGAAATTGATCCCAATATGGTATTGGACAGGAGGGATTTGTGGTGATTTTGAATAGTGGAATAATTTATTTTAGGAAAATTATGTTTATATTTTATGATTTTCGATTCGCCATTTGGTATATTTCGGTTTTATTCCGGTATTTTTTGGAACGATACAATGTTTTGGCCGGTATGGTTTTTTCACAAAAAAATATTTTATTATTACTAAAACGATATTTAACGGTATGAAACGGTTGAATCACGGTCCTACCACAAAATACCCTACCAGAAACGAATCCGATATAATGTCCGGTATAGGTGTCAAAACATAGCCCGACCCGATTAACCCGCCCGATCAACCCGACCCGCAACCCGAATTGACTAAAAGTCAACAACCCGTAACCCGCCTGACCCGCAACCCGATTGACCCGCAACCCAACTAACCCGCAACCCGACTAACCCGCAACCCGATTAACCCGAACCCGATTGACCCGCAACCTGACTGACCCGCAACCCGATTAACCCGAACCCGATTGACCCAAACCCCACTAACCCGTAACCCGACCGACTCAACCCGAATTTCATCTAATCCACTTGAATAATTATAAAAATATACGATACATAGTTTTTCAAAATAAAGTTTTTCATTCTAAACTTAAGTAAAATTGTTTTTTCATTTCGTATAAGAAATTTTAAAAATATGAAACTCACTTGATATTACGTATTTTAAGAAAATTACAAAAATTGAAACATGAAGGTCACTTGAGATCATGACAATATTAATACAATATATAAATTAAAATTTTGGTTAATTTAACTATTCAATAAAATTATCAATTAAATATAAGTAAAGTAATGTATTTGGTAATTTGATGTTTTAAAAAGAAGAGGGAAATTTTGGTGTATTCAAGTTTTTGGGAAGAGAAAGAAGAGGGAAATTTGGTTCTTTGAGTTTTTTAGAAAAGAAACAAGTGGAAATTTTGGTGGTTTTGATATGTGGGAAGAGAAAGAAGTGGAAAGTTTGATTTTTTTGATTATGAAAGAGAAATAAGGAGGGAAACTTTTGACTTTTCAACTTTTTGTAGAAGGAAAGAAGAGGGTAATTTGGTTCTTTAAATTTTATGGAAGAAAAAGAGGAGGGAAAATTGAGGTTTTCTAATGTATGAAAGGAGAAAGAATGAGGGAAATTTTAGTATATTTGTGAAAAGAAAGAAGGAAACAAATTTGGTGTTTTCAATTTTTTGGTTTTTCATAATTTTAGCTTTTGAAATATGAATCTTTAACTTTTATATGGAGTGCATGACTAGTTAAAATTATTCTTATATGCTTTGAAGGCTAATATGTATATATGTATGTAATTTTTATGGGCTAAGGTATAAGGTACATATGGTTTAGGGTGTATATGGTTAGGGTATAAGATATTGATGGTTTTGACGGTTCTAAGTTTTTTATTAACATATGTTCACTTGAAGTCATTTGAAGTCTTTAACGGCAGGAGATCCCTTTTTAATTTATGTTTATGGTACGTGGTTAGGGTACAAGGTATGTGGTGTAAAGTATAGGATATATGGTTAGGGTATAGCAATTAGCAAATATCACTTTTTATCTATGTTTTGAAAATCAAAGCATGAATTTCATTTTTAAATTAACTATACTAGCAAAATCACAACTCAAGGACATATGGTTAGGGTATAGGTTATGTGGTTAGTGTATAATGTATTGATGGTTTAGGGTATACAATCAACAACATATACTAACTTAATATTGTTGATTGAGGGTAAAGCTAAGTGTATAGGATATATGCTATTGAGTAAGTTATGATTGAAGTCACAATAATTTTGATAAATTTGATAGCTAATCTTTAATGGTTCAATTTTTAGGATAATTCGAACAATTTTACAAATAACTCGTTTGGCAACAGTTTACTAAAGTTATTTGGGCAATGAGTTATTTTGAAATAACTCCTTTTATCACTATGCTTTTGCCAAATACCGCACGCCAAATACCAGATTTGCATGGTTATACTAAACGAGATACTTTAATCCAATTACTACTGAATTAATACTAAAATATCAAATAAACAATTAACGGTGTCTTTTGGTTGCAAATATTGATATCTCCATCACTATTAGCTATAATACTTTACCAATTATGATTAATTACATAACAAGTTTGCAAGTCATACAAATTGATTTAACATTTTGACTAGTTTTATTCAAAAAAATAAAGTATATATATACGAGGTAGAAATAAATTGGTTAAAAAGTTGAGAAAATATTTTAAATTAGTGTAATAAAATGTGTAAGTTGGTAATGAGTAATGAGTTAAGTTACTTGATGCGCTGGCCCGAACAACCCGAAACCCGACCCGCCCGACCCAAAACCCGATGAACCCGCAACCCGATTTGCTCGCAACCCGATTGAATCCGAACCCGCAACCCGACTAACCCGCAACCCGTTTGAACCCGAACCCGATGAACCCGAACCCGATGTACCCACAACCCGACTAACCCACAACCCGTTTGAACCCAAACCCGATTGAACCCAGTCCGAACCCGCCCGATTGACACCTAAAATGTCCGGTACGGTTTCCTGAACCATGCCGTTTTCTAGTTTTTGGATTTCACACTTTTGCCACTCCACGCCTTGTTTTGACGTATGCCTTCTTGTAACGAACTATCGCAAAGCACAACTCTTGCATATGGTGAAGCTTCCATGATAAACGTACAAATCCAGAAGAATCCGACTCCCACCGATCTCTTTGTTTGCACACTCGAGAACAACAAACAACCCAAAGCCTGCAAATTCGTGGCTTCCATAAAATGACAAAGGAAGGAGAAGGAAGAAGAAAGACGAAAACAGAGGACGTGAGGGCGAAGGAAAACAGAGGAAGGAGAAAAAGAAAAGATCAAAACTTTAAGCAACAATTTCCCTCTAAGCAGTAGTTTACAGTAGTGGGTTGGTACGGATGTAGTGCTTGTTTGTCAGTCTCAAGTTGAATCCTCTTCTCATTGCACGAACAATAAGGAGGAGGGTTCACTTCACCTCCCACTTTCTTTCTCCGCCCCCAACATTTTCAGGGTTCTCTCTTTTGCTCCTTCCATCGGATTTTCGCCATGGCGGCGGCGAAGACAACCCTGAAAGCAGGGACAAGGCCGCCGTGGGTGGGTCTCGGGGCGGCGGCCTGGGTCCAGATTGCAGCGGGGAATGCGTACAACTTCCCGCTTTACTCCCATTCCTTGAAATCCGTGCTAGGTTTCAACCAGCAGCAGCTTTCTATGCTTGGAGTGGCTAATGATATCGGCGAGAACGTTGGGGTTATCCCTGGAATCGCCTGCAATTACTTGCCTCCGTGGGTTATTCTCCTCGTCGGATCTTTGGCTTGCTTCTTTGGCTATGGCGTCCTTTGGCTCTCCCTTAGCCGCACCGTTGAAGCCTTGCCGTACTGGGTGGTGAGTTTTCTTGTCTTGTTCTCTTTTTTGTTTGTAAAGTTCTGAACTTTATTGCGAGTGCCCACCACCCGTTTGATGAAACGATTTGTATCTGTGTTCAGAAATGGGTAAGTTTTGGGGATATCAAATGCACGCTCTTGTGGGGCTTTTGATTGTTTTCTTATGTTGCGTTGATTTCTTATGGACTTCTGCTTTTAGTATGTAGTCTAAACAGTGACATTTTCCAACCTAGAAGCTAATTACTAATCAGACTTTGTGATGCCCATGGTGTAAAGTTCCAAGCTTTACTGTCAATGTCGCCTATCCATTTGTTGGAATGGCTTGATCCGAAAAGGGTTTTCTTCTTGAGCTCAGGTAGTTTGTAAATCGAGCTAAGATTGTCTGCTGTTTTGCTTGATTGATTAAATGGGTTTGTGTAACTAGCATCAATCTCCGATAGGGAGCTTCACTTTATTCCTTCTGGTGAGATGTTACAACTTGGTAGTTAATTAACTCGCCTATTCCGATCTGCAAAGACCTAATCTAACCATGAAATTTTAAATAAATTTACCTTTTTTCTCAGCTCTGGTTAGCACTATGCGTTGCTACAAACAGCAGTGCATGGTTAAGCACAGCGGTGCTAGTGACTAACATGAGGAACTTCCCTCTCAGCCGAGGTACAGTCGCTGGCATTCTGAAAGGCTACGGAGGAATCAGTGCAGCGGTATTCACCGAAATCTTCAACATCTTGCTCAATGGATCCTCCTCCAAGCTCCTCATGTTCCTTGCAGTTGGGACTCCTATCCTGTGTTTTGCAGTGATGTACTTTGTGAGAGCTTGTACTCAATCATCTGGTGATGACCCTTCTGAAAATTCCCATTTCCTCTTCATCCAAGGAGCTCTTGTGGTGCTTGGAGTATATGTCCTGGCGAGCACTATACTTGATCACTTGCTGAACCTGAACCCTGTGGTTTGTTACACTATTCTGGCGATACTGTTCGCGCTCCTTCTGGCTCCTCTTGCTGTTCCCATTAAAATGACTTTTGTTCGAATGAGGAGTAGCAAATCAGTGTCCATCGGCGAGCAGGTGTCCTCTACTGACTCCTTGGTGCAAGGGGATGGGAGCATGGAGAAAGCTGAGCCGTTGCTGATGAAGACGTCTTCGTCCACAACTATAAGTGAGAGCTTTAGGGAATGCGACGATGGATCCGAGGTGGCAATGCTTCTAGCTGAAGGGGAAGGAGCAATAAAGAAGAAGAGGAAGCCTAGAAGGGGGGGAGGATTTCAGTTTCAGTGAAGCTGTAGTGAAAGCTGATTTCTGGCTCATATTCTTTGTTTATTTCGTGGGAGTTGGCTCTGGCGTGACAGTGCTCAACAACCTGGCTCAGATAGGGATTGCACAAGGAATGCATGATGCCACGATCCTGTTGTCTCTCTTCAGCTTCTGCAATTTTGCAGGGCGTCTTGGTGGAGGCGCGATCTCTGAACATTTCGTAAGGTCTGTTAACAGCATCAAAGCAATGCTACGATTGAACATAGTGCTGCTCTTTTTATATTGTGTTCCTAAAGTGTAATTCTATAAACTTCCATTTGCAGGACGAGAACAATCCCTCGAACAGTATGGATCACATGTGCTCAAGCACTGATGGTTGCAACATACCTCCTCTATGCATCTGCCATAGACAGAACTCTCTACATAGCAACTGCACTGCTTGGTATCTGCTACGGTGTTCAGTTCTCTGTCATGCTCCCGACAGTGTCGGAGCTTTTCGGGCTGAAGCACTTTGGTATCTTCTACAACTTAATTGCACTAGGGAACCCTATCGGTGCATTCCTCTTCTCGGGCCTCCTAGCAGCATACGTGTATGATACCGAGGCAGCGAAGCAGCGCGAATCGAATAGTATGTTGCACAGTTCTGGTTTCTCTTGCTTGGGTCCAGACTGCTTCAGGCTAACCTTCTTGGTTCTAGCTGGTGCCTCTGCCTTCAGCTCCATCGTGAGCTTCATACTAACCTTGAGGATCAAGCCAGTTTACGAGACCCTTTATGCTGGCGGCTCATTCAGGCTGCCTCGGACTTCTGATGATCAGTAACAGGGGTTGTTTGTTGTTGTAGAAGGGGCGAGTAGGTGGCTGAAGGTCTTATTTTTGGATGACCTAAGGAAGCAGCATATATATGTGTGTAAGATTTGACTATTTGTAACACTGAACCTGGACCTTGCGCTTTGTTTAGCTAGGATGGCAAACCTTTGTGTGTAATCTGGGTGTCTGCATAAACTGTGATGCAGCATCCATTGAATTTGATGTGTTGTGTTCTAACTACTGGACAACTATGTGTCATGACATGAATTCGACACTTCTGGCATTTTCGATTTTGAGGGATGTCTGGATCTGTTGTATTAAGGTAAAGCGGGTGCACAGTTTCAGCCGTATACCTACTTAATAATTTCACAGAGTGTTTGATTCAAAGCAGTCATGCAAAATAACAGAGAGGAACTGGAACCAAACTAAGTAACCAAGTAGTGAAAAGAAGAACAAAAACTCAATAAATTCACATAATGTTTGATTTCAAAGCATTCATGCAAAATAACAGAGAGGAACTGGAACTAAACTAAGTGACCAAGTAGTGAAAAGAAGAACAAAAAGAGATGGTCCAATTTGGACAGACCGAGAGGCCATGCAAGCCCTAGAGCCACCAACCTGCAATCCTTCCACTGCCTAGAGAGGAAGGTGTTCGCTGCTCTGTGGAACCAGCCTAGCGCATTACCCTTCACTCTAGGGACCATGACACCTCAGTCTTCACAAAGACGGATAAGGGATTGAGAAGGTTATTGTTTTCAGCAGCAACGGGAAGTTAATAATTGCATGTCGGATGGATGCCAAGGGCAATGTGGAAAGGTCCATTTGTAGATGTGGTAGATAGAAGCATTCTTCAGTTTGCTGGCTCAAACACAGTATACTGCTAGCTAGGATTAGTCTGGCGTAAAACACAACAAGTTAAAGTACCATTTGAAAACTAACCAATCAGCCAGTTATGACTTATGAAACCGTTGGATGTTTCCCGCCCATTCTTGTCTCTCTTCTCTAACCTGCACTACCCTCCAGCAGGATAAGCTGTAAAACCTTTTCTCACTTGCCTGATAAATGATAATCAATCAAGAATTCTCTCTCTCTCTTTGGTTCATGATTTTTTGTGAAACCCATATCCGGCCAACATCGCCGTTGGCATGGAACCGGAAGTTTTGGTGACTAGATTGTAATTTTTTTTTTCAATTTGGGGTATAAATATGACAGTTTCTAACCAAATGGGATCCGATTATGATTATAGCTTTAACCTAACAGACAAGGATATATATGTGTGAGGGAACGACGAGAACCTAAATCAGAGTTTTATCGTTGTATCTGCTGTGTCAAATCCTTGAGAGGTATGGCGGACGGTTGATGTGGGGCAGTCATTGATCAAAAAGGTCTCGACTTTTGGAGCAATTCCCTCACTTCTCTTCACTGTTGTCTCTGCAGCTACGATTCTACGATTTATCAACTGTACCGTCGGCGGTTCCCTGACTGCGCCGAAGTTTGACGGAGGCCGAAGAGGTATGCGCGGCGCTAGAGTCGGTGGTCTTGGAAGTCAGAAGCTGTGGCGGCCGGAGCGTCGTTGGAAAGATTGACATTCTTGCTGTCAGAGGGAGTAGTGACCTGAGAATTTGATCGCCGATCTCTTTTTCTTCTTCGCCTTCTTCAACTTATTCTTTAGAGCAACCAGATAGGTAGCTCTTTTGACTGGAAGACAAGGATGATTTCGAGGTAAAAAAAGAAGGAATGGGTTCTTTAAATAGGAGGACATCGGGCAGCGAGCGACATGACAGTTGGGCGACCAAGGAAAAAGCCTACTGAATTTAAAAAAGGGGCAGGTGATGCGACATTCCAGCTGCCCATTCAGAGGCGGAGCCAGGATTTGAAGATTGGTGTGGTCGGAATATATTTTCGTATAATTGTAATAAAAATAATAAGCAAAACATAAGCATTTGCTAATGGCATAATTTTTTATAATCATAAAAAAATATTATTTATTATTATTATAATTACCAAATATAAAACTTGATCGAGACCGTACTAAATATTTTTGCTACCATATTTTGAGATAAATGACTAAATTAACAACATAAACTTATCATTCTCTTAAATTTGTATTTTGTTATTCACCATTGTTATAACTGAAGAATTAAAAAAATTAGTTAATTATTATATATTTTGGATGATCTTTTAAAATATGAAAGTTAGATGACTATATTAAATTTGAAGTTAAGATAGAGGATGTCACGAGATAAAATATGAATAGCTAAATGTTAGATTGAATTAGGGCTGGGAAAATAGACCAGACCGTTAGAAAAACCGTGGTTCAAACCATATCACACAGTTTGGTCTGGACCGTAGACCGTTAAGTATGGTCTGGTCTGGTCCATGGTCTGTATTATTTTATGTTTTGATCTCTTGGTCTGGTCTGGTCCAGACCGCGGTTTACCGGACCAAACCGTGGACCCAACTGACTTGTCAATAAGTGTTAATAGCCCATTCGATCACTCTCCCAACTCCCACAACGACACCCAAGTCTCAACCTTAATTTTGAGAATCTCGTCCCTCCTTCATTCACAACAACATTTAACCAGAGAGTAGAGATAATCGTGTCTCCATATGACATTATGTTAATGTTTATAACGTTATGGTGCAAGTTGGGATGCTTTTACCTTGTATTTTTGTTATGTACTAAGATTTAGGGTATCGAAATTATTCATGCATCTTAGGATTATTGTTTGAAGGCAAATAACAATTATTTTTCTTGGTTATTGGTTCAATTTTTTATGTGGTTGACTAAACAAATTATTCATTTTTCTTTGAGTGTGGTCTATCTTGACCAGACCAAACCGAACCAGACCGCACAGGCGTGGTCTGGACCAGACCGTATAGTCTGTGGTCTGGTCTGTGGTTTATACTTCAGCCTCTCGGTCTGGACCATAGACCGTATATATGGTCTGGTCTGGACCAGACCGCACCGTTTCCCAGCCCTAGATTGAATTCATCCCAATCTTCTAGACTAGAATATCAAACTATGTTTCACTTTTGCACAATTGTAGTTTTATAAATTATGTAATTTATACAAAACTTTTGAAACTATCAATTCATTTTTACTCGATCTTCAAAATTCTCGCCCCCGTGGGAGGGGGGGAGGCAATGTAGCTCCGTCCCTGTGCCTATAGTTAGGGATCGAAACCAAAGTATCGACACATGTCATGGCCCGTTGAAATAGGGAAAAGAGAGCCCAAGATTTAGAGATGCATGGGACGTAGGCGGAGGTGCATTAAACGCGCTAAAAGTTGAGCATGCAACACTTAAACTTTGGAGGCGAATGAGACACATTGAAGGAGGAGTGCATAAGACATGTTGAAGGTTGAGTGCACAATCTTTAGGCGTGTCGTCTGCGATTTTTCGGACGACAAGGGGAAAATGGGATGTCATGTTAGGAAACAAGACCACTCAACAAGCAAGAAGACTACTCAGTTAGCCACCAAAACTCGTAGCTTTTCCCGCCAAAGGGCAATTGTTGGGCCACATGTTGGGCGGTACTGGGTTTTAAGGCCCAATAGAGGTACCGAGTAGCCCAGTCTAACAAGGAGAGAGAAACCTTGACCCACTAAGCGATCAGGTAGGCATACTTTCCTATCTTAAATGGGATGGTAGTTAGACCGCCTGACATAAAGGGTTGATAAGTGACAAGAGACATTGATTCGGAAGGATATTTACCTCGGGGTAAGCATGACTATGCACTAATTGTCTACTTTAGGCAATCTTTTGGAAGACAAAACATGTTTAGGACGCCTAAAATAACATTTAATGACCTAATCTCTACCTAACCGTGTATAAATACCCCCTCCACACACACACATAAGCATTGATGGTAACTCAACTATTTCTCTTATCTCTAAACAACCAATCTTTCTAATTTTCTCTCTAACTTAGGCATCAGAAAGTGTCCTGGGCAATCGCCTACGAACTTTTATCTGCAGGTCACGGGAGTATCTTTCCTCCGCTAGGAAAAAATGCCCACTCGTGCTTCATCAACCGCCTAGGAATTCTAGGCTCAAACGATATCCAACCATATAAAGTTCACTGTTTGGTCCTATTAATTACATCAATCAAAGCCCCTCAAAACCACCTGCTAGCTCTTGTCGATTCACCATATGGATGATATGGATCTCGCCTTCAATACAGGTGTCCCTCGAATGATGGACGATCCATTCACACTCCACTCCTTCTGCCCGTGTGCTCACTAGGGGCTTCGTCTAAGGTGGGTCCGAAATGAAAATATAGAAAAATAAACTTAATTCATATTTACAATGATCCACTATGTATTTTCATATCTTGAAAAAATTGTAAAATACATTCATCATCCAACCTATTTAAGATAGTTCAACCCTTCATCACTCATTTGATTTCATAGTGTGCTACTGTGTTCTTCAGATAGTTCATTGTTGAAAATAATGTTTCGACACTTGCGATGATGACTTATAACAACAACGCCAATTTCACAAATCGATCACTAATGCAAATGATCGAAACTTTTTTGACACCACAGTCTTTCGGCTTCTCAATATAGTGATGTGGTTTCTATTCTTCGTGGTAGCATGAAGTGCTGCTTATTTTTTTAGCCCTGTCTACTACCTAGGGTGGGTCCGGGAACCCAGGCAATTGCTCTCTGCCTTTGCCCCTGGTTCTCTCCAATGAGTTTATGCATACCAAGATCTTTGTAGATAATGCAAACCTCTTTTGACGAAGCAATCTAGAAGAACTGGGTGGGCAGATTTCTCGACCCCTGGAAGGGTGTAGAATGCATCCATAATGGTTTTCTTCGTGTAAACGCCTGTGGTAATTTCTGCACGTCCACTGACTGAACCAACACTGTACAGGTGCCCTGTAGAAGTTATGCCGGTATCAAAGTTTTAAGGACTCCTTGGATTACAATTTCGTGCTTGTAGTATTCACGGTTCCAAAACAGGATATGGCTGCGTGTATCAGACTTTTAAGTAAGACCGACCCACATGCTCATCCAACCAAGACCAATGCCATTAAAATATCTTATCTGCAGCATTGACGTCATTCTAACTAAGACAATGACAACAAGAGTAACAAGACATTTAAGACAAATTGTAAACATTTCAATTCTCCTCATCCACTACCATGATTGTGTTTTATGTTTATAAAAGATAAACAATTCAATTGTTTAAGATGGATGGATAAATAGTTTAACTCACAATCTGAATTACGAAATACTACTATGCTCCTTTCTCCTAATGAAAGAGGCTAATCCAAAATACTTACCACAGTGCTGTAGTCCACAATCCGTTGTCGTTGTGCAGTCCAATCCGTGGACGGAGGACCAACACAGTACTTAACCGTTAGACCATTGTTGTCCATCGGTCAGACGCTGTGGACAACCCAACAGTCTCTCACTAAGCTAGACTCGAAAGGAGTATTCAATTTTTGGAGCAAAAGCCGTAAGCCCATGTTCGCACGAAGAGTTCGACCACTACGGTTTCTCCTCATCCACCAACATGATGATTGTGCTTTATGTTTATAAAAGATAAACAATTCAATTGTTTAAGATAGATGGATAAATAGTTTAACTCACAATCCGAATTACGAAATGCTACTATGCTCCTTTCTCCTAATGAAAGAGGCTAATAAAAAATGCTTACCACAGTGTTGTAGTCCACAATCCGTTGTTGTCGTGCAGTCCAATCCGTGGACGGAGGACCAACACAGTACTTAACCGTTAGACCATTGTTGTCAACCGGTCAGACGTTGTGGACAACCCAGCAGTCTCTCACCAAGCTAGACTCGAAAGGAGTATTTAATTTTTGGAGCAAAAGCCGTAGTCCATGTTCACACGAAGAGTTCGATCACTACGGTTTGTTTCATCTTCGTTGCCACATCCAACAATACAGAAGTTTGAGTAGTAGATTTGTGGGGGGGGGGGGGGGGCTTATTGTTGGTGGAAGATTGGCGACTTGGGAAGGGAAGGCGACGGTCTTTGACTGGTGACTGGAGTTGGTTGCAGCTATGTAAGAACTACTGCCCAAGGCGTAGTCGGCGGCAAACATCAACACAGCGAAGGATAAAACGACGCCTAGAGTAGTGGAATATAGAGAAGAGATGTTAATCACCATACGCTTGACCATCTCCATACCGTCATTAGTATATAACACCGAGACTTTCGAAGAAATTGGTCCCTACCAGTTGCTGAGATCTAGTCGATTGGGGGGGGGGGGGTACTGATGCTCCAAAACACAACACCTAACAATGGCCAAGTGTAACCAATGAAAGGGACTGCAGTATAGTGGCACAAGTAATAAATATCGAATCCACGGGTCTCTAGAGTTACTATTACTCAGCTTCAGTTCATTATCTAGCAAACTAGATTAAGGATTGATTAACTAAACTACTCTACTAACTAAACTAAGTAAAACTACTAATTACAGTTTGGGAACTCACTTAGGTATGATTCCCCCTAGCTCCTCAATTAGGTCCAAGTTGTAATTCATTTTGGTTGATTTACTGTTGATTAAACTGCGGAAGATCCGACAGTAGCTTGGAATCTCTTAAGCTGACCAAGCCCTCTCAGTCTAACTATCCGGCAGACGACTAGTCTTCACCGGGATAGAAAGCTGAAGCAATAAGCACAGAACTCCACTACTGGAATTGGATTCCAGTACAAAGCAGTAAACTGGCTAACTCTCGTATAGCCAATCTCCTACTACCGAATGATGAGACTCTAGCAACCTAATCAGATTCTATCTATCTCAGATTGCAGCAGGAATCAGGAAAAGTTGATCAGACTTCAATTGACTCAATAAACATGCATCATTCGATTATAATCAAACAATATAGCATCCAAAACTTCATACAAGAAAGATCCTAACTCATGGAACTAAGGTTCCTCAAAACCTAAGTGAAGGGAAGTTACTCCATAGAGAAGAGAGAGACTGCAGAAATCTGATCTAGATCTTCAATCTCTATCTCCAAGCTTGATTCCCGAGCTCCAATGGCGAAGAAATCTTCCAAAATAGCTCCAAGAATGTTCCCAAGTCGCTCTCTCTCTCTAGGGTTCGTCCCTTGGGTGTTTGGGATCCAAAACCCAGCTCTCTCTCTTCTTTGGTTCGGAATTTGGCTTAAAACCAGGAAATCCCGACTCGCACGGCCACGGTGCACGGCCGTGCACATCACCATTCTGGCCGTGCACCTCAAAACGCGGCGTATCAATTAGTTGAACCTCAGCCAACTCGCACGGCCAGAATTGTATGTTGCACGGCCGTGCGTGGCCACGCACAATCCCGTGCGTGCCCACGCACAATCCCGCACGGCCAAACTGGTCACTTGCACGGCCGTGCGTGGCCACGCTGGTCTGCCCGTGCAGCTTGCTCAGCCTCTGTTTAATGCTTCGTTTCTCCCTCGTCCGGACTCCGAATCAATCGCCGTTTGATCCCAGACGCTCGTAGTCTCGTCCTCTTTCGTTTCATAACAAGCTTGCCTGATTCTTTGTCCATAAAGTGAGGTAGAAATCCATTCTTCTTCAGGTCATGCCCGAGTTTCTTCTCTCGAATCGTCAATTGATCTCTGATTGACTTGAAACTTGCGCCTATGCTTCACTTTATGTGCTAGGACCTGAAATGGGACAAAGGAACACAACCTAGCATAAAATAGGCCAAAGACGCAATAATTCAAGCTCAAACAATCAAGAAACAAAGGGGAAAACATGTGCAAATACCGAGTCATCAAATCCCCCCACACTTAACTGTTTGCTTGTCCCCAAGCAAACCTAACTCAAACCAATGCAACTCTCCAGACCTCTATAGCAACAAACAACCCAGATCGTAGGTAGAGGACTTCCTAGATCATTTAGCAGCTTACGAGGTCAACCGACGCACAAGTCATCTCATAACTTCTTCGGCGAGTCGGCATCATGGCAAATAGTGAACAGAGGACAAATGAATTGTGGATGAGGAGATTCTCAAAAACAACAGATCATGGACTCACATTTTTCAAGGTGCTCTATTTTCTGCTTCTTGAAGATGGTTGAGACCCCTTTTTTTTGTTTTGCTTGTTTTCTGATATTTTTCTTTTCTTTTCTTTTTCAAGGGTCCCAACCTGCTCTTACCGGCCATGCCAGGAGCGGATGTCTCGAGCCTCGTGCGGGGGAAAGACATGTAAGGGGGCTGGAGGTAGTAGGTGGAAATTGGGAACGAATTCCCGTCTCCCCTTACACACTTTCGCCCTATTCGCACGGGAGACGTTTATTTTGAAGCACATTTTCGAGCACCTGTTAAACTCAAAACATGATACAAGAGTCCATGACAGGTAGAGAATCCACAACACCACACAATTCAAGGGTCCTAAGATCACTAATTCACTCAATCAACCAACACCATATGAAGAAGCAATGAGACTTCTTAAATGCATCAACATCCTCCATAGTGCTACACTACCTCCCTAGGTTGCATATTACTATAAAGACTGTCAATTCAAAGCATACTGAGCAGGCAATTGCAAGGAACACGTACTTGGAGCCCTCAAATTTAAAAATTTGGACAGTGGACTAGGCTCCAAGCACACAAACAGCCAAACATTCACCCGCATACATAATCGAACATCCCCCCACACTTAAGCACGACATTGTCCTCAATGGAGGAAAGATAAGGAGGGTAGAACGAAGTTACCAGATCAAGGGTGAATGATGATGTACGGGTCAGGCGGTGCATCCCAGAAAGAGAGAGTAATCAGAACACAAACACCACACAAAATCTCACAAAGGTTGAGTTATTGACTCTAAAATCAAATAACAAAACTGACTCAACCGAGGATAAATAGAGAAAGAAATGCAAACCGACTGGTTGGGTTGCCTCCCAACAAGCGCTTCTTTCACGTCGTGAGCCGGACGATGGCTCCTAAGTTTCGGTCCATGCTAGAACCTCCTTGAAGTTGAGGTTCTCGTCGATGAGGTGGAGTCTCAAGTCACGAGCATGTGGTGTGGCAGGTGAGGAAGGCTCATGTACTTGATGTAGATGAAGTCTCCACCCTAGAGACCTCTTCTTCTCTTCTCTCGTCTCATTGCCCCAAACCAGATATGACAGCATCGATTGGCCACCATCGCGTCCACCAAGAGGGACCGATGTCGATGTGGCCTTGGTCTGGCAAAGAGACACTGCAAATGGGTCCTTGCCAAGCAGCTCCTCGAAGTTTGGTGGGGATATTACTTGCAACTCATGGCCGGTGCATGCCTCTTCCACCTCAACTTCATCCTCAGCCTGGACGCCAATTGCTTCCTCAACCTCTCTTTCTTCTTCATGTGGTATCACCCCTGGGAAAAGATCAAGAACTCCTCCTGCTTCACTTTCTTCATCCTCCACAACTTCTTTCTGCACCCTTTCTCGCTCTTCTTCTTCCAGCACGAATTGGAGAGCAAGTCTCCATGCAAGGTTCTCGATAAGTTCAGCTTGCATCTCCTCACTCGAGCCCAGCATGTCAGAGTGGAAATGGTGAAAGTTATGATCTACCACCAGAGGATACACTTGATCATGATTATCATGGGAGCTTTCTGTGACAACTTCTGTATGCTCCTCAACATCCTCATGATTGCCTTTTTCTTCCTCCTCCTCTACTTGTATGGCAGCATAAAGGTTGTCTTGAGAAAACTGTGAACAAGCTTTCTCAATGACCTCTAGGTGCTTCTTTATGCTCCGGATGGTATCCTCTGTTTCACGGGGGAAGGAAAAGTCAGTTTGGGCAATGGCCTGGATATGAGGATCCATCTCGGGAAAAGATCTCTCAGGTACTCGAGCAATCTGCTCCACGAGAAGCCTCAATTCATAGTTTGGATCTGGCTGTGGAGTGTAGCATGGCTCTGCAGAATGGCCCGTGAAGGCCGCCATGGGTAACTCCAGATCCGATGGCCCTTCTGGTTGTGGGAGAAAGTCTTCTTGGTAATGAGGTTGTTCTTGATATGCCCAGGGGTCTGATTGTTCTCCGTAGTAAGGGGGTTGGTACTGGAACCCGAATCCATAGTCTTCTCCTCCTTGATTGCTGTAGGGAGTAGCGGGGTAATACCACTCGGATGGTGGTGGATACCCCCACTGGTTGGAGAAGCCATTAGGATCCATGATTCAGATCTGCACCAACAAAAACAAAAACACCCAAGTGAAAAGCAAGGGTGGAAAAGAAAAGAAACGAAAAACGCTAAAGTAACAAACTTCTGCCTTTCCTAATACTCTAGAAAGTCCCCGGCAACGGCGCCAAAAACTTGATGCTCCAAAACACAACACCTAACAATGGCCAAGTGTAACCAATGAAAGGGACTGCAGTATAGTGGCACAAGTAATAAATATCGAATCCACGGGTCTCTAGAGTTACTATTACTCAGCTTCAGTTCATTATCTAGCAAACTAGATTAAGGATTGATTAACTAAACTACTCTACTAACTAAACTAAGTAAAACTACTAATTACAGTTTGGGAACTCACTTAGGTATGATTCCCCCTAGCTCCTCAATTAGGTCCAAGTTGTAATTCATTTTGGTTGATTTACTGTTGATTAAACTGTGGAAGATCCGACAGTAGCTTGGAATCTCTTAAGCTGACCAAGCCCTCTCAGTCTAACTATCCGGCAGACGACTAGTCTTCACCGGGATAGAAAGCTGAAGCAATAAGCACAGAACTCCACTACTGGAATTGGATTCCAGTACAAAGCAGTAAACTGGCTAACTCTCGTATAGCCAATCTCCTACTACCGAATGATGAGACTCTAGCAACCTAATCAGATTCTATCTATCTCAGATTGCAGCAGGAATCAGGAAAAGTTGATCAGACTTCAATTGACTCAATAAACATGCATCATTCGATTATAATCAAACAATATAGCATCCAAAACTTCATACAAGAAAGATCCTAACTCATGGAACTAAGGTTCCTCAAAACCTAAGTGAAGGGAAGTTACTCCATAGAGAAGAGAGAGACTGCAGAAATCTGATCTAGATCTTCAATCTCTATCTCCAAGCTTGATTCCCGAGCTCCAATGGCGAAGAAATCTTCCAAAATAGCTCCAAGAATGTTCCCAAGTCGCTCTCTCTCTCTAGGGTTCGTCCCTTGGGTGTTTGGGATCCAAAACCCAGCTCTCTCTCTTCTTTGGTTCGGAATTTGGCTTAAAACCAGGAAATCCCGACTCGCACGGCCACGGTGCACGGCCGTGCACATCACCATTCTGGCCGTGCACCTCAAAACGCGGCGTATCAATTAGTTGAACCTCAGCCAACTCGCACGGCCAGAATTGTATGTTGCACGGCCGTGCGTGGCCACGCACAATCCCGTGCGTGCCCACGCACAATCCCGCACGGCCAAACTGGTCACTTGCACGGCCGTGCGTGGCCACGCTGGTCTGCCCGTGCAGCTTGCTCAGCCTCTGTTTAATGCTTCGTTTCTCCCTCGTCCGGACTCCGAATCAATCGCCGTTTGATCCCAGACGCTCGTAGTCTCGTCCTCTTTCGTTTCATAACAAGCTTGCCTGATTCTTTGTCCATAAAGTGAGGTAGAAATCCATTCTTCTTCAGGTCATGCCCGAGTTTCTTCTCTCGAATCGTCAATTGATCTCTGATTGACTTGAAACTTGCGCCTATGCTTCACTTTATGTGCTAGGACCTGAAATGGGACAAAGGAACACAACCTAGCATAAAATAGGCCAAAGACGCAATAATTCAAGCTCAAACAATCAAGAAACAAAGGGGAAAACATGTGCAAATACCGAGTCATCAGGTACGGAGACTTTTGAAGAAACCGGTCCCTAGCAATATGTTTTTCAGTATGTTTTGATTGAAAAATTAATACTTACTCAATTTTGAAATTTTTTATTTGAATTACAATGTTGGATGAGCAATGAATGTTCTAGTGATTGTTGTAAAAGATGAGTATTTTGGTGTATGTTGGATATTTCATTGACTGATTGACCCTTATGGATTGCCAACTAAATAATAAGTGCTTCTTTCACAAATTATTTTCGTTTTTAAAATTGTCAAATCTTTCTTTTAAGATTTTGGGGTTTCATTTTTCTTAATATGATGTTAAGGGGTGCACAGTAAAGACAAAATGCAGCAATACAAAAAATTATTAATTGTATATTTGTATACAAGATTACCTCTAACTAATCCACTGAGGATAATAAATGACAATAAAAAATATTGTACATTTTGTTTATAATTTATCATATTTAAAGTAGTAGAGAAATATTGTTGTAATACTAATATTTTATAGTATGAAAAAAATGATATTTACCTTCTTCACTTTGAAATTGACATAAAATGAATATTAAATTTGAATTAGAGATGTTCAGAGATGAAGATGTTTAATTTTCTAAACTGAATATACGTTGCTGAAAAATAAAAAAAATGGAGTTAGTTGTTGCTTCATGTTTATCTCACAAATTATGAATTAACAAATATTTCATATCCTAACAATAAAAAAGTCTATCAAGCATAAATCAACAAAAAAAATTACCGTTTATGTAGGAAATATGAGAATAAGCAAATCAAAAAAATATGTGTAACAATCAATTTGAAAGTGAAAGAACTAAAAAATGATTCTTTATCTCTCGATAAAGCACCATCTTTGTTAGTTTCAAAATAATGTTTGGTTATCGACCCCAAGCTTCCAAGTGAGACCCCTCCACATTTGATTCCAGGCAAGATTGTTTTCACTTGATAATTCAATCTACATCGAGAAAATATATATTCTAATTAACAAAATGAGAAAGCAATAACAACAAATGTAAAGAAAGAATATCACACTATTTGTTTTCAGAAAATCATAATTTTGGGTATTAAAATGTTTAAACTTCTTCAACTTAACATACTATAAAAGACAGATAAACACTTCAACTAACGAGGCTTACAATATGGTATTGTTTAGGACATGGTACTCTTCTCCCTCATTTCCTGCTGCTCAGTTTGCAATCACTGATTTTCATTCGTATATCTTGTAATCCACAAACAAAATGTGTGTTATAAATAACTATTTTCATATTTGTGATGGAAGACTATTGTCACTTGATAATTCAATCTATATCGAGACAATAAATATTCTAATTAACAAAATGAGAAATCAATAACTACAAACGGAAAGAAAGAGTATCAGACCATCTAAGCTTCACTATTTTCCTTTAGAAAATCATAGTTTTGGATATTAAAGACGTTTAAACTTCTTCAACTTAACATACCAAAAAATATGGATAAAAAATCCAACCAATGAGGCTTACAATATGATATTGTTTAGGAAATGATACTCTCCTCCCTTATTCATTGGTGCTTACTTTGCAAATATTGATTTTCATTCTTATATCTTGTAATCTACATACAAAATGTGTGTTATATGTAAGTATTTTCATGTTGTTTGTCTCACACAAATATAGAGAACCTTAGTTCATCAACATTAGTATCTCTAAATCCCTAATAATCAAAGTTCAAAAACACTAGAATGAATCACATAGACTCATTACTAGGGTGTACGAGCAGTGAGCCAATAATATATGTTTTCGTGTTTGTAATGGAAAGTTGTTGTCACTTGATAATTCAATGTATAGTGAGACAATATATATTCTAATAAAAAAAATGAGAAAGCAATAACAAAAAACATAAAGCCAGATGGGTTCTCTGCTGGTTTTTTCAAGAAGACATTGGGTATTATTGGGGAGG
Source organism: Linum trigynum (assembly GCA_964030455.1). Lineage (NCBI taxonomy): Eukaryota > Viridiplantae > Streptophyta > Magnoliopsida > Malpighiales > Linaceae > Linum > Linum trigynum. The sequence goes on along the minus strand of OZ034814.1, from coordinate 3,461,799 downwards.
ATGTATCCAAAGGAATTCTGTAGTTCTTCGACTCAGGTATTCATCCTAGTGGTATTAATTCCACACCAGTTTCCCTATTACCTAAGGTCACTAATGCTGATTCACTTAGGAATTTTAGGCCTATTTCTTGTATAAACCTACTTTACAAGATAATAGCTAAGATCCTAGCGAACAGAATTAGAGGTATAATGCCTTTAATTATAAGCAATTCCCAATCTGCATTCATTCAAGGGAGAAGTATCATGGATAACATTCTGTTAGCACAAGAGTTAGTCAGTGGGTATAACAGGAGGCATCTTTCATCTCGTTGTGCGATCAAAGTTGACATAATGAAGGCATTCGATTCAGTCAACTGGAGGTACTTGTTCATCATGATGAAAACTATGGGATTCCCTGAGAAATTTCTATTGTGGATCAGAAGCTGCCTGCAAACTGCACACTATAGTTTCAATATAAATGGCAGTCTATGTGGGTTCTTTCGTGCAAAGAAGGGGGTTAGGCAAGGTGACCCTTTGTCACCTTACCTATTTACAATTGCTATGGAGGGCTTATCCACACTGCTGAGAGAAGCTAGCCTATCAGGGAGGGTGCCTTTTCATCCTCAATGTAGAAGGGTGGCCCTGAATCATCTCTGCTTCGCTGATGATCTTCTCATCTTTACCAAGGGTTCTGCACAGGCAATTGTACAAGTTAAAGCTGTTTTACAACACTTCTATAGGGTTTCTGGACTCAATTGCAACCCAACAAAATGTGAAATCTATTTTGGTGGTGAATCAGTGCTATATAAAAGTAATGCTCTAGCACTTTCGGGTTTTCAAGAAGGAAAGTTGCCAGTTAGATACCTGGGGCTGCCTCTTCTGGCAGGAAAACTCTCTTCCTCTGAAATTGATATCCTAGTTGACAAAATTACAAAACGCATCAGATCATGGAGGGCTAAAAAGCTCACTTATGCAGGGAGACTCCAGCTACTGAATTTTGTGATACTAGGCATTGTTCAATATTGGATGCAATTATTTGTTTTGCCTAAACAAGCATTAAAGAGGATTCAAAAAATTTGCTCACAGTTTTTATGGCATGGTACTGATGAGGGTAGGGCAAAGGTTGCCTGGGAGTATATTTCACTACCTAAGCAGGAAGGGGGACTGGGAGTGAAGGACCTGGGAGCATGGAATCAGGCATGTTCTATTCGTTTGCTTTGGCTGTTTCTCATGAACTCTGGAACACTTTGGGTGGCGTGGATGAATGAATACAAATGCAGGCAACATGATCTATGGTCTTTTCGGGTGCAATACAATAGTTCTTGGGCCTGGAGGAAGCTCCTGAAGCTGAGAGATGTGATCTCACTCTGGATGAAGAAGCAGAATGGCAAGGTCTATTGGGATTCGAAGGAAATGATGGTTTACTCCATTCGCAGGGTCTGGGAAACCTTGAGAAACAAGGCTCCCAAGGTCTCTTGGTACAAGCTAGTCTGGGGCAGGAATTGCCCACCTCGCTTCAGTTTGATTGTTTGGTTGATTTTAAAGAAGGCTATCATTACAAAAGATAAGTTGCAGAAGTGGGGCAAAATCAGAGATGCTTCTTGCCCACTCTGCGATTTATCAATTGAAAGCAGAGAGCATCTCTTTGTTCATTGCTCATATTCGCGGTGTCTTGCTGAGGATTTGAGGTGCAACCTCCTGCTACACCCAGATTGGGAGACGATGGTAAGTGCAATGACACAGGTAGGGAGTACTAGAACAAGAGAAAGGCATGCCCTGCTTTGGTGTTTGCTTTTGACTTTTATATGGAAGGAACGTTGTGGATTGATCCATGGAGTTCAGCGTCGTCCCCCTGCTCAGGTTGCAGACTTGGTTCGAGCTGATCTACAGTTTATTGCTTCTGGAAATAGAGGAGTTAGAGATACATTAGTTGAGCTAGGGTACCTATAGAAAGGCTTTTCAGTGTTGGTAGTTAGCTAGTTTACATAGTTACTGTTAGAAGTTGGAGTTGTTCTTCTGCGCGAGATTCTTTTCTCGACTCGTTGTATCGGTTCTTCTTGGAATAAAAGCAACTGATTCAACGAAAAAAAACTTAACATACTAAAAAAGATGGATAAACACTTCAACTAATGAGGTTTACAATATAGCATTGTTTAGAACTTGGTACTCTCCTCCCTCACTCCCCACTGCTCACTTTGCAATCACTGATTTTCATTCCTATATCTTGTAAACCACATACAAAATGTATGTTATAAATAACTATTCTCATGTTGTTTGTCTCACACAAATATCGAGAACCTTAGTTGATCAACATTAGTATATCTAAATCCCTAAGAATCAAAATTAAAAAACCCCACTTGAATGAAGCACAAAGACAAATTATTATGGTGCATGAGTGGTGAGCCAATAATTTTCTGCACGTATGTAATGGAAAACAAAAATGAATCACTTACCATATGCACGCAATCGGCAACCTACAATCGTGCTTACCAATTCAGCGAGGAGGTCCAATATAGAACTCTATTATCATCCTTAGGAAAGACGCTATGCACAACCAATGGGCTGTCATAGTGCCTGAGCTTTCAAAAATTGAGGTTAGCTAAATAAGAAGTTATGGAGTTACTTGACTCTTTGAAGGACAATGAGCAGCTAATTGAAAAGTTCATTGCTTATGACGAGGAGACCAAGTTTTCTTGACTCAAGATAAAAATGAGTTACTGTGAAGGTTTTTAGAAGATGTATTTTCAAATTCTTTACTAATTTCTTACGAACTTTGTTCTTCGGTTGGTTGTTTACTATTTTCTTACAAACCTTTTTCTTTGGTTGGTGTATTGGACTTCACTTGACTACTCGAGATAGAAGTTGTAGTTTGGCAAGGAAATTTTTAAGCAACCTGTCTTTACTCAATGGATACAAAACACCCATGTTTTAGCACCTAGCGCAACAGCTCCTACTCCTAGTGCAACAGGAAACACCTATTTTACTTGTTAATCTCTTCCACACAACATTTGAATTGTGTGGATCTAGGACTAGGTTCTGCTAAAATGCGTTAGTTAAATTAAACATTGTGAACGTAGACTCCTAAAACCAACTTGTGTTGTCTAATGTGAGTCCGAATCTAGGACTATGAGCTGCTATAATGTAGAGTCAGGGTGGTAAGATGCAGCTTCAATGCAAGGCCTCCAGGGACCATGTATGGGTGTGTTAGAAACCTAACTTACCTTGTAAATTTTGGGTTTTCATCACAACTTGCTCTTTGCGTTGCTACTAACAATAGTGGTTGGTTTAGCACGACGATGATTGTAACCAACACGAGTCGAGGAACTTCCCTCTCAGCCGATGCAACATTGGTGGTGTCATCAAAGGCTATGAAAGGATCAGTGCAGTAGTGTTGATTGAAATGCAATGTATCTTGCTCCACGGTTCATTTTCCAAGCTCCTGGTCTTCCTCTCAATTGAGATCCCCATTTTTTGTAGTCCAGTGATGTACTTCACGAGATGTAGTCCTCGGTCTTTGAGTGATCCTTATGAACATTTCTCGCTAAAATGCTTACTAGAAACCAACCACTATAGTTGACCACCTGCTTACTCCAAAAAAATCCGGCTTCTTCTCACAAATTTCTCATTGAAATGTTTTTCTCAGATGAGGCGTGAGATTATAGTTTTGATTTTGGGCAAGGAACTTCCTTTTTTAGAGAACACCTTGGAAATATTTGAAAAAGATCGAGTAGATAGAGATGACCCAATAAGTGATGATAAAAAAAAATTTGATGAGTACCACAATGTTGAATATGAGTTGGGAATTGATGATATCGTTAGGATGCATATACCAACCTAGATTTTACTAAAATAACCAACAGAAAACAATCTATCTCGATGCTCGAATACTAGTGTCATTGCTAAGAATCTATCATTTTCATTGCTTGTTATGAAGAGATCAAACGCTCTTGGCTCTAGTTACGAATTTTGCAATAATATTTACTCAAATGTGCTTTAAGAAGTTGTCCTATTTTTTATATGTGATTTGCAATAATAATATTTTCACCAGCTCTTAGTGTAATTTCATCAAAGGATTATGGACAATGAGCCGCTAATTGAATTCATTGGTTGATTAAGAGATCAAGCGCTCTTGGCAATAATTAATAACTAGCTCATTGCCCGGCCCTTGGCCGGATGTAGTCTCGGAAATTGACTTTTTGATTGTAACTGATGTTACTCGTTAACATGTATGTGGCGATGACAGGAGGTAGGTCAACAATACCATAATAATATGATGGAAAGTCATTATTCCATTGCATTACAAAAGAACCAGTAAAACATAAACACTATAATAGACAATCCAAACCAAGCCATTAGCCTTCAATATAGCCACTATTGCCATGCACCATGATGCCCCTAGAGTGAACATGAAAAAACTAAAGGAATGTTTACCTGACTCCAACTATCGATGGTAAAAATGGAAGTCACCAAGAGATTTCATAAGAAAAATCCAATATAGATTGCCCTTAGACCAAAAACCACAGTGATACAAAATGCGATGAATCTCTGGCTGAGAAAACAAAAACCAGCAATGTCTAAATCAACTCGATGGAATGCGTCGGTCAATTTTTTCTGATAAATAGTTTTGTTAATTAAAATGACAAAAAAAAAAGAAATACAAAGCATGCAATCTGCTTTAGAAATGTCATATACAAAACAAAAGAAACAGGCAAGCAATATCTGTCTGGAAGCACCAAGAGATAATAACTTCTGTCAATATACCTCCCCATTATTACGATTCTTATCCTTCTCTACAGCAAACACACTGATTGGTCCACTCTTACTCCTTTTTCGTGGAAGCTACATGACATTTTGCATCATTGCATATTAATTCAAACTACCATTCCTTGCTGCAATTTATGGCTTGGGATAATATCATTTCAGTCGTAATACAAATTTACATGAAATGAAAGAAATGATCATTATAATAGTCTTGTAAAATTTAGAGTACCAATGGCGATTCCTCTCTTCTCCTCGGTGGCTTCTGCAATAAAATGAGATTGATGACTATCTCTACCAACGTATTTTATACGATCATTGTATGACCTTTTGTATAAACCATTTTTATCTCACCCATTTTCGCATCACAACTCCAAGAGCTAACTTGTTGGGGTTCTCTTCTAGGTAAGCAACTTGTATCAATATCATGCATGAAAACAAAAATTGCTTTGGTTGAGATACTATAAGGATCTTGTGATGCGCTGAAGAAGGCTAAACCGTTTCCCATACATTGTCAACCCCCAATCAATTTGATGTAAGTCATTGCTCTCTTACCATCTAAATTAAATAGGAAGCTCAAGTTGACCTCTTTTATAGCTTCACTTGACAATTTCTTAGAGGAGATAAAATCACGATTCACAATTCTAGAACAACCACCTCCGATAATACAATCTTATGGAAACAACACTAATGAAGCACCCAAATTACAATTCCGTACATGTTTCCTATGAGGGTGTGCATGTGCAAATCAAGAAAAATATAATGATTAAGGAGAGAGCTTACTTGGCACCCGGCTTTGAGGAGCAAAAATCCCTTCAATAAATTCCAGGTGGAGATGTCCAATCGATCGGGTCTAGACATACGTATATATCAACATGCTATACTAAAAACACAAAGAGTTCGGTTTGTCCTTCCCATGACAACATATTCTCACAATGTATTTATTCCTTGCAGAGAGAATGATATCAAACCATCTTCTATCTGCTCCAATTATGGTTATCACTCGTATTTTTATATTGTAGTAATTAGAACACCACTTTTAAATCTGGAAGCAAGTGACACTGTCACAAAACATCATATTGTAAATACTTATATGCAATCATGAGGTTATTCCACTAAAAAGAAACCATGTTTTATATATTGAAGATTAGCATTATAACTTGAATAGTTTAATTTGGAAATGATCTCAACTCTTACATATAAATTTTGTGTAAAAGTGTTATGATTGAAGCTATTCTCTATGTTAACACTAATCAGAATAGTCATTGTTTACTAAAACTAACCACAAAAACATTTCAAATCGGAAAAATGATGGTACTAAACAGGGGTATCATAACAAAAGCAACAAAAATTATAGCTATTTATCTTTAATCATCTCAAAAGTCAACGTAGAAGATCAGCCATATGAACTGATATTAAGAGATCACACTTTGCTCTCAAAGAAACTAAATAACCCATCATTCAGCTCTCCAAGCAAGAAGACTCAACCTTTCGATATTTACCCCTCCGAAAATTGCTTTGCATAACAGTATAGGTGGAGAAGGTTAGGCGGTTGTCGAGTCCGATTTAAAGGTTTGGAGAGACGACAATGGTTGAGCGTTTAGTAGGCCGAGAGCCCGGGACACTGTATATCTTTAATCAACTCAAAAGTCAACCTAGAAGATCAACCTAGAAGATCAACCAAATGAACTGATGTTAAGAGATCACTCATTACTGTCAAAGAAGCTAAACAATCCACCAGACAGCTCTCCAAGAACACTCAAACTTTCCATATTTACCCCTCCGAAAATTGCGTTGCGTAACAATATAGGTTGAGGAGGTCAGGCAGTTGTCGAGTCCGGTGGGAAGGTTTGGAGAGACGGCGATGGTTGAACGTTTAGTAGGCCGGGACACCATTTAGACCCATTTACATTAGTTGCGTCTTTTCAATCCGCATTCGACAAACCAGCATCACTCAACCTTTCCATATTTAACCATCTTGTAAAGACACATGTGCCCCCTATTCAATCAAAACTTTTATGTTCAAAAATATTGTTGCTTTATGGTAGTTATATTATTTAAGTCTATGTCAAGATTTTTGCATCGCTTCTACACATTCAATACTGCAATCCGATGTGCAATATTTGCACCAATGACATTAGGCTTGCGATTTAAAATTATTCTCCATTTATAAGATAAATAGAAATAGAAATAATTATTAAATTTGAATTAAAATAATCAAAGTATGAGAATAGAAGTATCAAATACCAAAAATATATTTAGGGTAGAGTTAGTGGCTTAGCTAACTATGACAAAAAATTCCTATGATTTTCCAGATTTATACTTTCTGTATGTTTTTAATTTAAAAATTTTAAACAAATTTTTTTAGTGTAACTGATTATGTTTCTTGTCTTTTCTCAAAGAGATCACGATTCAAATCTCATCACCAATGTATTTTTCCTGTAAATAATAAAATATAAATGAGTGTGAAGACGAATCTACCCTTCTTAATTTTGCTATGGATGCAAGGATTTTCTAATGGGGGAAACACCTTTCCCATTTCACTATTATATTAGGTTTAGCGAAAGTAACCCGAGTGGTTGAGCTTTTAGTGGGTCGGATACTATTTGGGCTCGTTTACATCAGTAACGCCTTTTCCATCCGCGTTGGGCAAACCAACAACACTCAATCTTTCCATATTTACCCATCTAAATTGCTCTAGCGTAACAATAGAGGCAGAGGAGGTTAGCCGGCTGTTGAGTCTAATGGAAAGTTTGGAGAGACGACGATGGTTGAGCATTTAGTGGGTCGGGGCACTAATTGGGCTCGTTTACATTAGAAGTGTCTTTTCCATCCGCGTTCGGCAAACCAACATCACTTAACCTTTCCATATTTACCCCTCTTAAAGACACATGTGCCCCATATTCACTCAAAAGGTTTGTGTTTAAAAATATTGTTACTTTATGGAAGTTATAACAATTAAGTTTATGTTAAGAATTCTACATCGCTTCTAGACATTCAAGAGTGCAATTCGGTATGCAATATTTGAATCAATGACATTTCGGTTGCTAACCATGGTGGAAAAGTCCTATGATTTTTTTGATTTAAGCTTCTTGTATGTTTTTTATTGGAAAAGGTCCCACAAATGTGTTTATTGTAACTGGTTATGTTTCTTATCTTTGTTTGAAGAGACCACGGTTCAAATCTCATTAATGATCTACTTTTTCTGTAAATAAGAAGTTAATAAATAACTGTGAAGACGAATCTACCCTTCCTACTTTCACTCTGGATGAAGGAAATTTGAAATGGGGCTTCAAGTTTTCTCATTTGGCTTTTATTTATTGTGTAGATTTTGCAATAATATTATTCAAATTTGCTTTAACGTTGTTATATTTTTTTAAATGTGATTTGCAATGAATATTTTCACAAAAAAATGAACTGGGGCGGAAGAAGTGATGGTCAAGTTTGAACAGCCCAACAGGCTAATATGGGCCTGAGAATCACCGGCCAGTTGTCGGTTAGACATCCGGTTTGGTAAATCCGGAACAAACCAAATCGAAACCAAAATAAACTAAACCGAACCCAAACTATTTTTATTCGGTTCGGAATTCGGAAGGGAAAATATGAGTAATTTGGAAACCAAGGTCCTCTCAACCGAACCGATTTACGAATTCCGACCGAAAAATCGAAAATATACCCCAACAGGCAACAATCCACATGATCCCCCTAAGCCGACAACACAAGCCCACAACCTAATTGAAACCCGGGAACGGATCAGGTCAGTAATCTTATGGTGAGTAACCATGAGTAACCAGCCCACATTACCATGACATCAGCATCCTCTCTCTCCTGGAAAGCCTTTAATTTTTCCCTCTTTAATCTTTGACGGACGATTTCTCACTCATTTTAAGTCGAAATTTAATTTTTTTTGCACAGTTAGATCAGATTAATTGTGCTCTTCAAAATGATATCCACTTTAATATATTTTTCGAACAAAAAAAATTGAGCCATTTTTTACCAGTCTATACCATATGGTATTGACTGGTATTGAAATAAAAGCATAGCTATGGTTTGAAAAACGTACCATGGTGGTATGAACAAACCAAGACATTTACGACTTTTAACATTGTATACCATACAATACCACCCCGTACCATGGTGGTATTGTATGGTATTGTGTGGTATTTTTTGGTACTGTAATTTGTTCACTCAGAAATTTGTTGATCCAATAGAACATGATGAACTCGTCCTTTCTGTGCAAACGTTTTCAAAAACGAATTAAAAACGAAGAAGATACCATACAATACCATCCCGTACCAGGGTGGTATTGTATGGTATTGTGTGGTATTTTTTGGTCCTGTAATTTGTTCACCCAGAAATTTGTAGATCCAATAGATCATGATGAACTCGTCCCTTCTGTGCAAACTTTTTCAAAAACGAATTAAAAACGAAGAAGATACCATATGGTATGCAGTTGGTACCGAGAGGCCAGAATTTTTTTTTCTAAAAAAATATTGAAAATTATTCTCATTTGGTAGAGCACGATGAACTCGTTCCATCTCTGCAAAAAAAATTAAAATCCGAGTTAAAACGAAAAAGATATGAGCCGATTAAGAAAACTAGAAAACATAAAAATGGTCCTTAATTTTCCATCTTTAGATATGAATTTTCTAAATGAAGGGTTCAGATTTGGTTATTAATGGATGCATAACCATGGGTTATGCATCCTATCTTGAGCCTTGAAACCCTAGCCCAGTCCCAATCCCCCCAGTCACTCACCCCGTCACACCACATAGCCACACGCACGCCTGCCGCAAACCCATTCCCTCACCACACAGCGCCGCCGGATGCCATCAGCCATTCCCCTCCTTCCTCTGCGGCTCTGCCTCCCGACCCTCTGACCGTTGAGACCTTCAAATCCGCCATCGCCTTTAAATCCGCCACGACCTCCACCTGCTTCACCATCGGGATCGAGCTTTCTTCCTTTCTTCACCGCTTTGTCTACCCCGCCGCCGCCGCAGCTGGTTTCGTCTCCACCTGAATCGAAAAGATGCTACTGAAGTTCGAAGGACAAAAACAAACCCAAAAAAATATCATGCATGCTTGGATCCGAACCATACGAACCTTCATTGTCGAAGTCGTCACCATCGTTGTCGTCAATCGCTTTCCGTCGTCCGTCGATTTCCTTTCGCCGTCTGCCGACTGCCGTTGTCGGCTATGCTTTGTGCTCTACTTCGAGCTCTGCTTTGTGCTCGTCGTAACTGCCTCGTTTGGTGGTTGGAGCTTGAACGGAGAGGGAAAGGTAGAGGGAGATGGAGTCAGGCGAGAGGGGGTCAGGGAGAAGGAGTATCTGCGTGGATGCGAAATGAGAGGATAGGGTTAGGGGTAAAAAAAAAAATGAGTGGCCATTTTTCAAGCATGTGCCAAAACGCAAGAGGCCAAAGTGCACCAACATAGCATTTTTGGTTTTGGGGAAAAACCAAACTGAACCGAGTTATAGTTCAGTTCGGTTCGATTTTAGTTTGGCCTGTGACGGGAATCAGAACACCAGTAGTAGTCTGTTCAGTTAGCATTTTCGGTTTTGGGGAAAAAACCAAACCGAACCGAGTTATAATTCAGTTCGGTTCGATTTCAGTTTGGCCTGTGACTGGAATCAGAACACCAGTAGTAGGGCTGCAAATGAACCAAGCTACTCGCGAGCAACTCGAGGCTCGAATCGGGAAAAACTCGTTCGAAACTCGATTCGTTTACTGACGAACCAAGCTTGAGCCTGGCTATGTTCAGCTTGTGAAGCTCACGAGCTAGCTCGACTCTCGAATCAGGAAAAACTCGGTCGAAACTCGATTCGTTTACTGACGAGCCAAGCTTGAGCCTAGCTATGTTTAGCTTGTGAAGCTCACGAGCTAGCTCGACTCGGTGGCTTGTTGAGCTCAACTCGTGAGTTAGCTCATTTAGAGCTCATGAGATGTCTCAACATTGTGGTTTGAGGGCCAACTTGATCACTGACTTATGGACTAATCGATCTAATTTGGACTTTCATAATTCATAGGATTGTTAAATTATATACCTCACATCATGTGAAGTTTAACATGTTGAACATGTAAGAAAATATGCCTTATTTTTAATTCTATAAAGAAATTATGTACAAAATTGTTTCAATACTATGAAATAACATGATTTGAACTAGTTAAAAATTATTAACTAAACAATATGACATCATGTGAAGTTTAACATGTTGAACATGTAAGAAAATATGCCTTATTTTTAATTCTATAAAGAAATTATGTACAAAATTGTTTCGATACTATGAAATAACATGATTTGAACTAGTTAAAATTTATTAACTAAACAATATGACACCTAAAAAATATGCATGTGACTGGAATCAGAACACCAGTAGTAGGGCTGCAAATGAACCAAGCTACTCGCGAGCTACTCGAGGCTCGAATCGGGAAAAACTCGTTCGAAACTCGATTCGTTTACTGACGAACCAAGCTTGAGCCTAGCTATGTTCAGCTTGTGAAGCTCACGAGCTAGCTCGACTCTCGAATCGGGAAAAACTCGTTCGAAACTCGATTCGTTTACTGATGAGCCAAGCTTGAGCCTAGCTATGTTCAGCTTGTGAAGCTCACGAGCTAGCTCGACTCGGTGGCTTGTTGAGCTCAACTCGTGAGTTGGCTCATTTAGAGCTCATGAAATGTCTCAACATTGTGGTTTGAGGGCCAACTTGATCACTGACTTATGGACTAATCGATCTTATTTGGACTTTCATAATTCATAGGATTGTTAAATTATATCTCACATCATGTGAAGTTTAACATGTTGAACATGTAAGAAAATATGCCTTATTTTTAATTCTATATAGAAATTATGTACAAAATTGTTTCGATACTATGAAATAACATGATTTGAACTAGTTAAAATTTATTAACTAAACAATATGACATCATGTGAAGTTTAACATGTAAGAAAATATGCCTTATTTTTAATTCTATAAAGAAATTATGTACAAAATTGTTTCGATACTATGAAATAACATGATTTGAACTAGTTAAAATTTATTAACTAAACAATATGACACCTAAAAATTATAATATAAGATTAATTAATTTTGAACATTTGATTATTATAATATAAGATTAATTAATTTTGAACATTTGATTATTTTTTTATCGCTACATCAATCACATATACCATACTCGACATACAAAATGAGCCGAGTTTTACTCGGCTTGAGTAGGGATGGCAATGGGTCGGGTCGGGGACGGATAGTACATATCCGTTACCCTACCCAAAGTAGTTCGGGTTTTACCCATACCCATACCTACATATAAAACGGGTAGAAAATTAAAACCATGCCCATACCCATTCGGGTTTCGGGTATCCACGGTTATCCATGGGTAATGATTTCTCTTCATAACTCCAACTAATATGTTAACATTCACACGTATTCTCACATTACACAAGAGGAAAAGTATGACAATAATTCACTAGAATGAAGAAAATTAACTAAAACAACACAATTTCATGAAAATATTATATTTATATGCTAAATATAAAATATGTTAGAGAAAAATAATGACTATTTCTAGACAAAATACATATGTATAATCGGGCGGGTTCGGGTTTTACCCGTACACACTAAATGTCATTCGGATTCGGATTTTAACCTACCCGATTAGGCCGGTTCGGGTGGATATCAACGGTTACCAATATTTTTGCCATCCCTAGGCTTGAATTGTTGCTCTATAGGAACCAATATTCCTGGCCCAACTCCAGGCTTGGAGCGGGCAAGCCAGAAACATAACACACCAGACTCGGCCCTTGTAACCGGGCCAACATCCCACCACATTATTACCTCCACCCCGATCACAAGCTCACGTTACCAAGCTAGACAGGCAAATTAGTTTCCCGCAAATTATTATACTGAACCACCAGCTTCATTTTCAGCAATGTGGTAGCTACAAGCATTCTGAGTTGCTGCGTCTTTATTTCTTCTGTACAACGAATACTCTTTTGCCTTAATATAGAAGCTCAAAAATGGTGCACCACAAGCTCGAACTCAGAACCATTAGCTCCATCGTTTTACTTCTGTGTGTTTCGTGGTTTGTCTTCGTCAACGGAAGCTGTCATTTCCATGGTATCATCAGCTTGCTGTTTTGGACCAGCTTGGAATGGAACAAAGGCCTCTTCTGTACAGATTTGCAGACCAAGCTTCATGTGAATGAACAGATGAATACGAAGTCAACTAAGATGGTGTAGTGAAAAGGAAGACTTGATTGACAATGCTAACGATTGACAACTCCGTGTTCTAACCCCCGGAAAGATAGAAGATTAGCCGTCTTTCTTAGATGCGTTGATTCTATCGAAATATTATTCTCGTCCATGTACTTTTCCATGAAAATAACTCTGATACAACAAATTTTCTTGATCATGAAAGGCACAAGGTTTCTTTAATTTGACATGTCGACATTTAACACTTCAATATACCATGTTAAATTATAGGGTTAATACCTTATTCTGGCCCGAACTATAATCATATAATCAACTTTTGCAGTGATTTGAGAAATTAACATATTGGCCCGAACTTTGCAGCATATAAACTTAATTGGCCGAAAACATGATTTAACCGTTTGTTTGGACGGCCAACACCATTGACCGTTAGTCAACTGTACAGGTCACCGCCATGTCAGCACCAAAGAAAAAAATTAGAATTTCAATTTTCTTTTATTATTTCCTTTACCTAATTAAAAAAACAAAAAAATCGGCCACCCCTCGCCTCTTTCCTTCTTCGACCAAAACCAAAAAAATCCCTAATACTAATCATTCTTCTTCTCGCTTCATCCCCGACGAGCAGCATTCTCCCTAATTCAAATGAGCCATTGGAAGCACCCACCATATTTCCCAGGAAGGTCTTCCCTTTGAAGATCGCTTCCACCTTCAAGGTCAGCCGACAAAGCTCCACCAGCGCCTCCCTCACCGCGATGCTGTCGTAGAACACCCGTTGCAGCCCGTCGAGAAACCTGAACATCGTCGCGAACTCGCCATCCCACCGAATGGAGTCGGGAACGGGACCGTGATAGAAACTTGCATTTTAGTACTTTGATTATTTGTCGGTTTATTATTATTCAGATTATTGGGACTATTCGGGAATAATTGATAGATCGGGTAGTATTAGGGAATTAGTCATTTTTATATAAACTACTTGTAAGTGAGATTTAGGGTTAAGCAAAGATTAACCTAAAGCCTAAAGTCCCTAATATCTCTCTCTCTCACTCTCCCTCTGCCGACCCCACTCTTCCCCTCTCTCTCCCCTTGGCTGCGTACAACAGCCCTCCCCACCTCTTCTTCTTCTTCTTGCTGGCGACCGGCAGCCTTTCCCCCTCTTTTTGCTCTTCCGCAAACCCCAAATCAATTCCCCTTTCCCTTTCCTAAATCCCCGGATCAATCCCTAGTTGATCCTAATCCCTAATTCGCAGGTAGGGCTCATCTTGAGTTCTATCAATTGGTATCAGAGCCCGGTTCTTGTGTTCGTGAGCAAACGAAGAACGAAGATCGAGATGGTGTTAACGAAGTCTATACAAGCAGCTAAGAAGGCAGCCAAGGCGGCGCAGGAGCTGGCCGGGATCGCGACCACAACGGGGCTGCCGGTGACCAACCAGGAGGCGCCGACGGGGGCTCAACCCGTGGCCAAGGCTCCGCAAGGGCGGCCACCTATCCCTGCTCCGCGAGGTCCGGTGGATGGCGAGCTGGAGGACCTGACTGAACAGGAGGCGGCGCAACACCGCCTCGACGCCCTCGTGGATCTGGTAGCGAGTGAACGACAGGAGAGGCTGGAGGAGTCACGGTGGGTGTGGAACCGACTCGATGCTCTCCACGACATGATGGTGGAGATGCGGGGTGGGTTGGCGGCGCGCGTGGAGGCCGCGGCTCTCTTCGGCGGCGGCGAAATCGGCGCGGGCAGCAGCGCCGGGACGGTCGACGGGGAGCGACGGCGCGGCGGCGATGGCCGCGGTGGGCGCGGCGATGGCGGTGGCCGCGCCAATGGTGGTGATGGGGGTAGCGCCGGTGGTGAGTGGCGCGGGAGACCAGGCGGCAGGCCGGGGGCGTTCAGGCCACGGCACGCTAGGTCAGGGTGGCGGGCCTGGTCTGCTGCCTACACCGTCGGCCCAGGAGCTGGCAGGCCGGAGAGGGAAGGGCAAGATGCCCGGCTATAACACGGAAGGCCCACCGGAGATTGTTGGGCCTACGATGCTGGATCAGATCGCAAGAAGCAACAATGGGCCGGGATGGGTGGACTCGGGGGACGAGCCCGAGGAGGGCGAGTTCAGTCTGATGGGCCGTTCGGCGCAGTGGGCCGACTCCGGGGTGGCGGACCGAGCCGAGTAGCTGAACCGGTCGGGCGATCCGGGACCGGGTGGACCATGACTGGTCGGGCCAGCAGTGGTCAGCCCAAATGAGGTCGGACCGGGTCCAGTTGGGCCAGTAGTGGTCGGCCAGAGGTGGGTCGGACCGGGCATCGACCAAACCCAACCAGCCAGCCGACCAGGGGAGCGGACAGCTTCGGCCTGTTGGAGAGCCCCGTATGGGCCGCACGAGACGCCGGGAGGATATCCGGACCAGCAAGGAGGCTACCCGGGGCACTATGGCTCGGGTAATCCGAGCAGAGGGTGGCCGCACCTACAGGGAGGCTACCAGGGGTACTATGGCCTAGGAATTCCGAGCAGGGGGCATGGATTCTCACAGGGGAAGCCTTGGAGGGTCCTGGGCAATGACAGGTATGGATCGTGCTATCCTAGTTATGAGGGTGTTGATGGGATAGTCTTTCGTGCTAAGCTTCCTACCATTGAGTTTCCAAAATTCAATGGGCAAGAGGATGCAGGTCTCTGGTTATATGCAGCTGAGAGGTGGTTTCAGAACCACCCAATTCCGGAGGAACGGAAGGCCTACATGGCATCCTTCTATTTAGAAGGAGATGCGCTCCAGTGGTGGGAGTGGATGGAGCGATCGTATACGGCTGCTGAGACTGTGATCACCTAAGCCATGTTCCAAGAGGAGCTCCGTTACATGTTCGGGAAATCTGAAGGATGGGCTCCGGAGCAGCTTGCAAAGACTATGCTGAGGACGTCGGAAATGGCGAGGAGGAGACCCAGTAAGCTAGAGGAACAACCTTGGGGACAAGGTTGTTTTTCGAAGGAAGCGAGGATGATAGAAACTTGAATTTTAGTACTTTGATTATTTGTCGGTTTATTATTATTCGGATTATTGGGACTATTCGGGAATAATTGATAGATCGGGTAGTAGTAGGGAATTAGCCATTTTTATATAAACTGCTTGTAAGTGAGATTTAGGGTTAAGCAAAGATTAACCTAAAGCCTAAAGTCCCTAATCTCTCCTCTCTCTCTCTCTCACTCTCCCTCTGCCGACCCCACTCTTCCCCTCTCTCTCCCCTTGGCTGCGTACAACAGCTCTCCCCACCTCTTCTTCTTCTTGCTGGCGACCAGCAGCCTTCCCCCCCCTCCCCCCCCCCCCCCCTCTTTTGCTTCCCTTTCCTAAATCCCCGGATCAATCCCTAGTTGATCCTAATCCCTAATTCGCAGGTAGGGCTCATCTTGAGTTCTATCAGACCGGCCAATTGGTTCCTGCCAAGCAGTGCGAGGCTTAGCATTTTCAAATTCCCGAAATCGGTGGGGATCCGTCCGTAGATCTGGTTGTTGTTTAGTTCTAGATGATTCAAGCACTCCAATTTGGAAACCGAGGCCGGGATTTCCCCCGAGGTTTTGTTGTCGGCGAGATTGAGTACCACGAGGCGGCCGAGGTTGCCGATTTGGGAGGGGATCTGGCCGGAGTGGCTGTTGCTGACGAGATCCAGGACGCGGAGGTTCGAGAGCGAAGAGACGCAGTCGGGGATCTCGCCAGAGAGGCTCTTCCAGTCAACGACGATGAGCGTGGTGAACTGATCGAGCTTGCAGATGGCGGGGAAATGGTCATGGTCATGTAGCCGTAGGTCCGCCCGACTTTTGTGAGGATTGGATCCTCTAACTCGCCGCGGAGGTTGATTTCGGTGACTCGGCAGGTGGCGGGGTCGCAGCTGACGCCGAAGTAGTTGGTGAATTAGAAACAAAGAAGAGGGAGCTGGGGTATTGCATACCGAGAGTGTGGGCTGAGGGTTGGGAAAGGGATCGTCGGGAAGAAGGGTTGGGTAACAATAAGGCTGTGTGGGCTGAGTGAGGAGAGAGAGAGAATGTGGATTTTATTTTATTAAATTATTATTTTCCACATGGAATCCACGTCAGCGTAGCATGGTGATTCACTAACGGTCAATGATGTTGACCGTCTAATTTGACGGAAATTCACGAGTCGAGCCAATTAAATCTATATGGTGCATAGTTGAGGTCAGAATGTTAATTTTTGAAACCACGTGCCAAAGTTGATTATATGGTCATAGTTCAGGCCAAAATAAGGTATTAACCCTAACTTTTATATATATATATATATATATATATATATATATATATATATATATATATATATGATACTTTTGAAACCTCTAAGGTCTATATTCAAACCAAAATCTTGATCCATCAAACGTACCAAATGAGCTCACGGGCGCACACTCAAGCCAAAAGTTTGATATTTGAGAACGCAACCATATATACTTGATTAAGAAGAGTTTCACCGTTCTAGTAACTTTAACCTACTCGAATCGAATTACATTGTTTTCAAGGTTTGGTGGACACACAATTGGGAACCAACCAAAAGTCCTATTAAGAGTAGTAGTAGTAGTAATAAGAAGAATACAAACACACACATTATAAAATTATACTTACTACACAACCAACCTAAAAGAGGGATTTATGTCCCTCAAGTGGGTTTCATGTCCTGAAAAAGGGCAGTCCATAGTGATTGCTCATCAAACTCCACGTCACCACCACCGTAGTAATTCCTCCCACCTCTAGGAGTCCCATTCCCACTCCGAACCATTGGGCTGGACCGCCTCGCCTCCATGGGCCTCGCCACGCCCATCCTCGGGCTCACCTGGCCCAACAGAACCCCATCCGCCGGCGGAGTCGCGCAAATCTTCGGGCTCCGGTAAGCAAACACCAGCCTTTCGTGGGCCTTCCCGTCCAGCGGCCCAGACAGCTTCAGGCTGCTCTTCGACTTGGAGTACACCAGCCCTTCCTGCTGAACCCTCTTGAAATCCAATGGCCCGGATTTCGCCTGCCTCCTCTTCAGCACCGGCAGCTGCGGCGGCGGAGTCAACGCCGCCGCCGCCGCCCTCCACTCCAGCTCCGGCACGGCGGGTGGTGCCCTTTCTTCCCGTTCGCCGGAGGGGGAGACCAATTTGGAAATGCGCTTCCTGATGCTCTTCCTCGTCCGGGCAATTGCGGATACCAATTTGGAGAACCCATTAGTGCTGGCCGAGCCTCTGGTCGGACCGGTTTCTTTGCTGGCCAGCTTGAGAATCTCCAGGCGGTGCTTGGCCACTGAAATCCCCATGCTCTGGAGGAATTCGTGGTTGAAGTAGGGCAAATCGTCTGCTTCGAGCTGGTTCTGCTCGAAGGTGAGGCCGTATTCGCAGACCAGAGATGGGTCGAGGGTGGTTTTGGACAGCCATGAGAGCCAATCCATTTTGCTTCTGCTTTTGTGGTTTTTGGGTTTCTGAGGGGAGTGGTCCTTTTGGGAAGTACAAGTAATGTGTAGGTATATAAAGGAAGGAGGAGGGGATAAGAATGGAGGAAAGGGGAGGAAGAAGAAGGGAGCGAGGGGAGGGGGAAGATTTAATATTGTGGTTGGACAAAAGTAGTGGGGGTAGTGTTTGAGAGGTATATGGGGAAATTTGGATGGTGGTTGGAGTATGAGAGTGACAATAGTCCATGTGAGGGAAGTTGAATATTAGGTTGTGGGAAATTTTGAAAGTTTGTATTGCTCTTTTGTGGAACTTTTTCTGTTCATCTATCCCCCCTCTCTACCTCATTTGTGGTCCTTTGAAGTGAGGTAAGGTTTTGAAGTTAGTTGGTTGTGCATTTCCTTCAGTCTAGAAGTGAATTTTTCAGTTCTTATTAATTGAGGAACTCTTGAACAGTCAAATAATTAAAATACTAAGTACAACTGTGATTAGTGAATGTAATGATCGTGAACGCGTCATGTACCTTTCATGAGAACGTTGTGAAGGGTTGATAACTCACATGTTACGAATGGATGTGTTAAGACATAGTTTAAGAGTTTTTTATATGAATTTCGCATGTGTGTGTATAATCATTGTTTGGATCAATTGTATTTGAGTAAAAATTTTCTTCCGAGTAGCATTTAGAAGATGAATTACGAGATGCCTATAATATATTTGTTGCTGTTACTCAGCCCAACAACGAGGAGATGAATTCTCCTTTTTATATATAAGCGTGAGATGTATTTATTTTTTAAAATTGATGGTATGACCTCCAAGTTAAAGATCAATGATAATACCATTCGATCAACCCTTATTTATGCAATGACATGAATTCTCAATCGACGCTCCAATCAAAATGGTTTGATCTCTCCACCAATGTGCCTTCACATTGAATGTAGCAATGTAGCAAGGGTTTTAACTGTAGTGCACATAGCAATGTTAGCATATGGTGGGAAGAATAATGGGGGTAAGTGAATTTTGCAGCGTAATTGTTGGGTTTGGTTGGATTGGTTTGGTAGTTGTCTAACTTTGGGATTCCCACTTGACTTGTTCATCACAAACCCACAACGTGGTGTAGACTGAAGACGACTTGAGAGGGGGGAAATTGATGGGTCTTTCTAAGTAACATGGCTAGTTTTGCATGTACCAATCAACTTATTAATACTAAGCTAGGGTATGGGAGATAGTTGTACGGTGGGTGTTGGGGTCTTGTCCATCGGTTAATCTTTTTTAGGTGTTGTCTAAGTGTATTTAGTCGCTAGAAAAAAAAATAATTTGAAAAACATGATGTATGACGTAGTCAGTTTACAACATTTCAACACTCTAATACACAAGCGATTTATAATTCATGTGACACTTAACAACAGGAAAAATAGCTCACAAGTTCGTAAAATCACAATTCGAACTCTCAAAGTTCTTGAACTATTGAAAAGACTGGGAGAGAATATTGAGTTTGTAGATGAAATTAATTTTTCTCGTTGATATTAATTGTCTAGCTCCATCTGATTATGCTTAAACGTCGCTTAATCAGTCCATGTGTTCTCGAGCCCTAACCAGCTGCAGAACCTCCAAACGAGGTGTTTTAGCGTTACCTATCGCCTAGGCGAGAGTCTATACGTTAAATTACTGAATCGCTAAATGTCGCCCTTAAAATTGATAACGGTCACCCTAACTCTAATGATAAATGACTTATATACATCCAATAATATTTCAAAATTTAAACAAACCAAACAATCCCTAACCCCTCAAACTGAACCCCTCATCTGCCTTCTTCGCGAATCCCTCTCGACGCACCAGTTCGTCAGCGTCTTTCCCGCCGTCGTTGTCGCCCGTTCTCTAACAAAATTTCCAAAAAAACGCTCAACCTAAGGCAAGTTGCGGTTGGTCCATGGTGTAACCGCAAGTGAGCTGCGGTTGGCCCATGGTGGAACCGCAAGTGAGCTGCGGTTGCATCATGGACCAACCGCAATTGCGGTTGGCCCATGGTGCAACCGCAAATGAGCTACGGTTCACTTTTTTTGTTTTTTTTTTTTTCAATTTTTTGAGTGAACTTTACCGATTCAGAGTCGCTAGTCATGATCCAGACATCATATCGACGATTCCAACTCCAGAATGACGATGATGGATTCTCTCTTTTGAATAATGTTTTATTTTCTTTACTAAGTGGTGTTTGTTTGCTAAAGGAAGAGTAAAGAAGCTAAAAGGTTAAATTTGTAACTTTGATGTTTTTTAGGGCGACATTTAGCAATTTTAAGGGCGACCTTTAGCAACTCCCTTAAATTAAGCCTACTTTTTTAAATCATAATACTAGATATACTAAAAAGTGCGAATCAGTTGGCATAGGTCTAAAAATATGTTTAATACAATTCGTGTTTGCATTTTTCTTTTGAACTTAAGAAAGTCTATGGGGTCAAAACAAAAACAAAAAGAGAAGGTTTTAAATTCAAAAGAGTTGAAATTGGAATAAGTCATATTCCACTCCTGGATTTGCTCTCTGTTGTTCAATTTTCTTTTCCCTGAAAATGAGGTTTCCAAATTTGATTGATTAAGAACATTTTTTTATGGGGAATTGAGGACAAAAGACAAATAAATTATTTGGAATTGGTCGCGGACTCGCGGATGGATGATTTTTTTATATATGCTGACCGACCGATTCCTATATTAAAAGTGAAAGTAATAGGGGAAAAGACTCTTTGGAAGTTGGCTCTAATTAGGCGCCTTTATCCTATTCATACAACTTTGGAAAATGAAATCGACTTATTAGGCTTTTAGGTTTAGGGTTATTAACCCTAATATAACCTACGTACAAATTTCACTAGGCAATGGGTAAACCTTTACTAGCTTTGAAAGGTAGGGACGTTGTAAGCTCCAAAGTAATAACTCCTTTGAGGTAATTTTGAACATACCCAGAGAGTTCTGTTGAAGGCAAGGATTGAGATATCGTATAGGAGGTTGTACCGGAAAAGTGAGCGTTAGCGTATTTTATGCTAAAATCGTGGTTTAATTGTGGTTCAACCGTAAGGATGTCAATGGGTCGGGTCGGGCGCGGATAGTGCATATCCGTTACCCTACTCATAGTAGTTCGGGTTTTACCCATACCCGTATACCCACATGTGAAACGGGTAGAAAATCAAAACCATGCCCTTACCCGTTCGGGTTTCGGGTATCCACGGTTATCCATGGGAAATAATTTCTCTTCATAACTCCAACCAATACGTTAACATTCACACGTATTCTCACATTACGTAAGAGGAAAAGTACGACAATAATTCACTAGAATGAAGAAAATTAATTAAAACTACACAATTTCATGAAAATATTATATTATATGGTAAATATAAAATATGTTAGAGAAAAATAATGATTATTTCTAGACAAAATACATATGCATGTGTATAATCGGGCGGGTTCGGGTTGGATAGTGAGAAACTCATGCCCACCCATTACCCGCAATATTCTGGTTTGGATTTTACCCGTACCCACTAAATGTCCTTCGGGTTCGGGTTTTACCCTACCCGATTAGGCAGGATTCGGGCGGATATCCGCGGTTACGGATATTTTTGCCATCCCTATTCAACCGCTTCATACCGCTAAATACTGTCTACCGGTTTAACTTCCGATAAAAGGTTTTTCTAGTCGAACCGCCGATACGGTACGATATTTCAATCCTTAATTACAAGCTTGCTTTGATAATGGAGTTGTTTTCTGGAATTCATTCATAAAATACATGCTTGTTTAGTGAAAAAGGTTTGGGAGGATATTAGGCCAAGATGGTCGAAGGTTCCTGGACTAAACTAGTAGGGAAGGGTGTATCTATTTTCCAAATAGGTTTCTTGTTTGGATGATCATTAGAGGGTATATCGATAAAAAAGACAAAATTGTCAAGTACACGCCGATCTCAATAGCTCGAGTAGTTGGAAGAGATTTAATAATTGATCTTATACCACATATTTTCATGTTCGATCAAACAAAAGTCACACATATGGCCTCGAAGTTTGCACAGGTCGGGAATATCATGTGCTTAACAAATGGAGTCTCCGTAATTCGAGCAATTGAAGAACTCTCAATCACAGAAGGCTCTGAGACCATGTCAAAGAAACACTCGATCCCAAGAACTTGAGTTGTTGGGATCAACGGGTTCTTTGACATGTCAGCATAGTCATTGATGACATAAAGAGATCTCGCGTTTGGATCTCGACGAACCCCAATTGTTAAGCACACAGTATTCATACCTGTGCAAACTCAAGCTCGTATGAGTTGGTTTCGGCTGAGTGAATTTATTGGTAGATTGTATAAGATTCATAATTAAATCTCTTCCGACAACTCAAGTTATTCTACTCGCGTTGGATTTATGACAAAATGAGCAGGTTCTCTGAGGTTTGCCGATTGCCACCATCGAAATGAATGGTTTAAATCACTTATGCTTCTCATCATGGTAACTCGTAAGACTTATGGAGATGCAAGGCTCAAACTTCAACGCGAAACCGGAATTGCATGCTAGAAAATCAGATTGATATAATGACATCGAAAGTTGAAACAACTTCTTCTTGTTCTTCCTTTTTCTCGTCCGCCGAGCGTCCACATTTGTGGTTAGGCCGGCGGCGAGCGCTAAAGAAGGCGCTGATTGCTCCTCGTTTAAACTTCAACCAACAAATGGGCCCAGGCAGAGGCAGGTATTGAATATTGGGCTTTTTGCTCTTTCCGTCTTCTGCGTGCACTAAATCCCACGCGTGGTTCCAACTTCTAACTACTACTCTCTTCTTTCTTTTTGGACAGTGTTGTCTTGTGGGGGAACTCTTTTACGCGGGAGATCTTCTAGACTTATATAAAGGTGGCGGGAGCACATCATGTGCTATTCCCTACCACCAATCTTCCAAAAATCTAAATGCAAAACATAAAAGCATTGAAACGGTACAAGATGATTGAACTTAAAAATTAGCGTAACAAATCCATTGACCAGTACAAGATAACAAGAATCACATCGTTTTAACGAGTTAATATTGAGTGATACAAAGTACTAATTAAATTTGCGCAAGTGTGTGACGAAAAGTTACACTATCGGTAGATGTGAGTAGGTTGTGGTTGATTCAGTTTAGATTCCTTGTTTAGGTTTCTCGTATGTATAATTTTTATCAACCATGACAAAATAGAATAACAATTACTTGTGAACTGATCTTCTTCTTTTCTTCTCTTTACAAATCTATTTAAATTTTGCGTAATTTCTTTTAATTTCTTTAGTGGTGCAAAGAATCAAAATCCAAAATAGTGGTTTCAGAAGATAAATTCCACTCAGAAATTAAAGTGATTGATTGCTCCCCATTATAAAATTAGGTGACCTATAGTGACTGCCACTACACTTTTCCCCTCCACTTCCTTAACAAATTTGTTTTTATCAAAATAGCAAAAATGTTAACATATTCATCAGATTTGTGAATTGGGCTTCATGCTATTCCAGAGGCCCAATACTTGCGACCAATGTTCTACGGGCCCGATTTAACCCATGCCCAAACTCGACTATGGCCCAAAACCATCCTGGAGTTGGCGGGAGATACAAACCAGCCCATTTCGAACGACATTTTGAAAAGACCGTTACTATCGCCGATTCTTCTCAAGACTCTGAAACGGAATTCCGTTCTTCCCTTCCCCCAACTTTCCCGGTCAGCCAAACACCGTCTGATTTTCCGGGATAAGCGTAAAAAACGAATCTGCTTAAACCGCTTATTTCAATCCCCACCCAGCAACATTTCTCGAGTGCTATACCTTTTTCCCCAACACCACCATTCCTCCCCTGAATTTCCCAAAAACAATTTTCTCACATCTCTGCGAGAATCGCCGTTGATCAGAAAAGCAATCAATCCCCCACAAAGAGAAGTTTCCCTCTGTACTATGTTTTCTCGCGCAACCCTGATCAAATCCTCAAAATTGATCCGTCGTGACTTACCCAGCCCCAGATTCTTCACCCGTCGCATCTTCGATCAATCGCCATTGGAAAGCTCTGTTTCTGTACCGTCATTGGCAGCCGCTTCTTCTTCGTCTTCTGCTAACGGCAATAAGAATGGGGAAAGGGAGTCTGTGAAATCATTTGTCAGATCCATTTCTTCTGGGGTTGCGATTTTGGGCTCCAGCCTTGGACTGGGCTACTGGTATTCGTCGGAGGTTGATCGGAACGGGTTCGTGTCTTATGCGGAAGGGGCAACCGCCGATGCCCTCGAGTGGACAACGAGCGCCAATCTCAGCCTTCCTTCGCCGGACTCCTCCGAGCCTAAGCGCCGATTCATCTTTGGAGGTTAGAGAATTTGATTTGGTTTGATTACAGCCAATGTTTACATCAATATATACTTTTTTTTTTGTTTTGATTTATGTAACATTTTACATTACAGAAGGGTTCAGGAGAAGGGTGTTCTTCAATTACGAGAAGCGCATAAGATTACAGAGTCCCCCAGAAAAGGTGAGCCCTTTTGAAATTCCATCTGGTTGGATTCTGAATATTTTACCCCCATGAAATTCTCCATCTGATCCCTGTATTTTTCAGGTGTTTGAGTATTTTGCTTCGTCCAGAAGCCCCGGTGGGGATGTTCTGATGACCCCTGCCGACTTGATGCGAGCAATCGTACCGGTTTTCCCTCCGTCGGAATCCGATCGAGTCCGGCAGGGATCCTTGAGAGGGGAGAGGTTCCACGGCGAGCTTCAATGTGCGCCATCCAAGTTCTTCATGCTGTTTGATACTAACAACGATGGCCTCATCTCGTTTCCAGAGTAAAGACTCTGTTTTTTCCACACTTCCTCCCCTGTTCTGCAAGGGAAAAGAAGGAACACTGATCAAATTTTCAATTTCTTTGATTTGATCAACCAGGTACATTTTCTTCGTTACTCTGCTCAGCATTCCTGAATCCAGCTTCCATGTCGCGTTCAAAATGTTCGATCACAACAACAATGGGTAAAACTAACAACACTGTTATCCGAATTTTCGCACTCTTGGAGCACTCTGTTTTACATAATGGTTTCTTTGTCTGTGGAATACCAGAGAGATCGACATCGAGGAGTTCAAAAGGGTAATGGGACTAATGCGATCGCAGAGCAGGCAAGGCGCCCGCCATCGAAACGGGAAGAGACAGGGTCTCAAGGTCACGGATCCCGTCGAAAATGGTGGATTGCTTGAATACTTCTTCGGCAAAGACGGCAACTCCTGCCTCGAACATGGAAAATTCGTCGAGTTCCTCAGGGAATTGCACGACGAAGTAAGTTAAAAAAGTATCCTCCTCTCAACACACTTTAGTTCCACTTAAATGAATGAAACCCAATTTGAAGAAAATCAATTCATTTCAATAACTCGACTTGTATCTTTTTATTAGATCCTAAGGCTAGAGTTTGCTCACTACGACCACAAGTCGACGGGTACCATATCAGCAAGAGACTTCGCTCTATCGCTAGTCGCATCGGCCGATGTCACTCACATAAGCAAGTTACTCGACCGAGTCGACGAGCTCACCCATAACCCGAACCTCAGGGACATCCGAATTTCGTTCGACGAGTTTCGAGAATTTGCCGACCTACGCAAGCAGCTCGAGCAACTGACCCTAGCCATCTTCAGCTACGGGCGTGTCAATGGCGTGTTGACCAAGAAAGATTTCCAGAGAGCCTCATCCCAGGTATGTGGCGTCTCGATCACCGACAATTTGGTGGACATAATCTTCCACGTGTTCGATGCAAATCGAAACGGGACTTTGAGCTCCGACGAGTTCATCAGGGTGTTGCAGAGGAGACAGAACGATAGCTTGGTGAGTAGGCAAGCCGGGTTGAGAGGATTGATAGCTTGTTGCATGAATTGTGCAACTAGTTGTTCTTCTTCAGCTAAGGCCGTGCTGTAAGATACAAATGGCAATCTCAAGCTGTTGGATGCTAGTGGTGGTGGCGTTTTTTCTTCCATCGGCACACTAGCAATTGCTCTAAGGGATAGTATATGTTATATAGGGTTTTGAATTGACTACAAGACTGAAGAAGGGTAGGGGGGTTCAATGTGTTTTTTGGTTGTTTTTTCCTTGTGCATTTCTTCAGTTAGTGTTTTATATGACGTACTACCGTGTAATGTTGATGTTGAAGTTGATGATGATGAAAATCTATATATATATAAGAATTGTTTGAGGGTTTTGAGGATATTTCTGGTTAACTAAATATTGGTATTTATGTATTTGGATCATGTGTATACAATGCATCGATGAGCTTGTAAAATTTATTGTATGTGCTTTTTAGTTAATTTGTGCATAAATAAGGAAGATGTATGAAAAACCAAACTAATTATGAATTATGATACTATTGTTGAGTATGATGATTATTTTCCATTTTGTCTATGGTTTTGCCATTAATCTTTGTAGTTACAAGCATTGACTATGGTTCTTGGAGCTGCTAATGAGGCGATGGAACAGAGTAAGCTCGTGAACATCCTAATGATTCCTCCCGGAAGTTTGAGACATATATCACATAAGTCGCTTGAGTTTGACCAACACTTTTGATGATAATCTCTTCCCTACTTCAGAGAAGATAAAAACTTCCAGTTTGTCAACTTGATCCTGTTAACAACAACTTTTGACCTTGTAATCATAGTCGGGATTTTGAGATACTTAGCATGCTTGTAATCTTCTTAGATGTTCATTAGCTCCATGCGAATTCAATCTCGTCCTCCTCTTAGAACATTGGTGCTCAAGGAAACTTCAGACTTTGAAAGGTTCGCCATCAAATTTGATTCCTCTTCGTATAACTTTAGAATTTCCATGAGTTTTCGAATATGTTCTATATTGGCCTTTGCAAATCGAATATAATCATCAACAAATAATAGGTGAGAGAAAGAAGGAGCTCTAATACATATTTTACAACCATGAATCTTCTTCTCCTTTCCATACTTGTTGATAGTCGGCAACCCATTCGAGCAAAGGAGGAAAAGATAAGAAGATAGCAAATCTCTTTGTCCAATTCCTCACATCGGTGTGAAAAAATCATACTTGTGTCCACTAACTGTCACTGCATAATGAATAGTAAACACATAATTCACTATTAGTCCATATTCCATCGGTCATCAGCCCTCATTTGTTGTATGATTTTTGAAGAGAAACCCACTCCACACGATTATATACCGGTACTATCAATGTTAAGCTCTAGAGAGCCTATTTTACTGTTGGTTTCCTCCTTAATTGCAAAAAAAAAAAACATTCAAACAGAGCAATCACATTATCAATAATTGACCTTCTATGAACCATGGCATTATGGTTTCCACAAATAAGATAATCCAAAGTCACCTTCAAGTGGTTTTCTTCTTCTTCACAAACAAACATTCAAAGGGAAAATCACATTATCAATAATTGACCTTCCAAAACGAAAGCACCTAATTTTCAGTTTTTCACAACTAAGATCATCCAAAGTCCCCTTCATGTTATTAACAATGGACTCTAAAGTATTTTGTATAGAATTGTGCATATGCTTATTGCCCTCAACACTGCAAGGGATTAGGATCTTTTTACCTTTTGAATGAGTAATGATAATGGTTCTGATAAAATCAATAAGAAGAGGCCAATTGGACTTATTCGAGTTAAATTTTGAACATGCCAATAAGAAACAGATTTTAGTGTGGGCCGGTTAGTTCTATACGAATCCTAATCAAGCTCTAAGAAGACAGACCTCAAAACGTTCTAATCGTTACATCTCCTCGCTACTCACTTTCCTCTTGATTCACTTCGTCCTCCAAATTTATTTACTTATCTAAAAAACCTAGAATTCGATCAACTCGCCTTCAACCTATGTTCTAAAGAAATAACAACTCTAATCAATAACATATCAAACAAAATTCATAGCAAAACACGTCATAGATGAAAAAGAAAGTCATTGCATATTTGTGTTTGAAATACTACTTTTTTTACAACCTTACTTAATCTTCAATATTCATATTGTTCAGATTCGATCCATTCGTTTTATAAAAATGTACAAACTCTTATATAGGAGCTATACAATATTAGTCATTGGCCACCTATATTATGAGTTTGCCCCTTTTTCTCCACAAAAATAGGCAAGCATTATAAGAGAACATATTTTAATGAAAAAAATCGTATTTTAATAAAGATTTCTATTACAAAGTGGCATACTATGATTAAAGACTCATCGACTCCCCAGCCCACAAGTTCCTAGGACATATAAAAAGGAAGAACTCAGAACTTGATTTTTGTTTTACCGCTTACAGAAAAAAAAAGGTGAAGTAACTGGACAAACAAACACAACACCGTTTTGCCTCTTCATCGTCGTGCATTGTCATTGCCCAAAGACAAAGAGAGAGAGAGAGAGAAGGAGCTTAGAGAGAGAGGCCGCTGCCAGAGTTGTCAGCTTCAAAGAACGGAGACGACAACAAGAACCCAGCCCCACGACGAGAGACGCCTGAACCGCTAATCCCTCCTTTTCTGCTTGCTTGCTTCCTCATCGATCCTCTCTCTTCCGCTGCTTCTACCTTACCCGTAAGTATCCTCCAATTCGATTCAATCATCTTCCCTAACTCTCTTGATCCCCTGCCATTAAGTAGTACCTTGTAATTTCGTCATGTCTGGTTTGTTTGATCACTGAATTGCGCCTTCCCGACGGTAAATTTCGAATCTTTTCCCCTTGTCTGTTCATGGGGCACGTTTCTTCTTCTGTTTCCGTGATTGGGGCATGTTGTAGTAGGGCTTCAAATGCCGCAGCTTTTTTGGGCTGCTTAGTCGTGAACCCTAAATCTCTGCATAGCGATGTTTTCCGCTCAAAGTTGTGTTTTGATAAACCCTATGGCTGCAGAAGCTCTCAAAGTTGCGTGCTTTTTACTTTCTTTCGAATTTGATTGTTCACTTTTTTTTTTTTGCTGTGAATATTGGGTCTGGAGATCAGGATTGCCTCTGTAGGAACTGTTGTTATGAGATGTTCGGGAATATAGTAGTTGTTTTGAAAGAATAACAATATGTTTTGTACTCTTCTTCTGTGCTTGCTAGTTATCGTGTTTGGCCTTGTGGAGGAGAATGGGAAGTGCTGCTGCTGTTGAAGCAATTCCGTCCCAAGCTTCTGAACCAACCATTGAGATAAAGATTAAAACACTTGACTCTCAAACTTATACTTTGAAAGTAGACAAGCAGGTGATTGTCTCGAGCTCCTTTGTTTTTTCGTCACGTGGCATGTCTCGATTTGGGATGTAAATCTTTGCTTTATTTGTTAATGATCTTGTTGTCTTTGTGGAACTGTACCCGCAATATGTTAATGTTGGAAGTTACGTAACAAGTATCTGGTTTGCTTGCGAGTTAAAATCTGTCACGTGGCATTACAAATAAGTGTTTTGTCTGTATAAATGGAGGGCACACTTCAATGATATGCGCTTTAAAGATGTAGTTACCACAATGTATGCAAGACCGATATTTAAAACCATGATCAAGGTGCGATCTTAGCTATTCACGTGACAAATCCCCGTGGAAACTTCTAAAGCTCTGGAGCCAGAATCAACTCGTGGAAATAACTAGAGATATTCACCTCTATAAGTGTGTCAGTGCATTATGAGATTCTGCATGACTGTTGACCTGAAAAAGATTGCAATTATGGCCTATAAAAGAAAAGTTTCACATTATTTTATTTTGCTCCTTTGTTGAATATATTGCAGATGCCAGTTCCTGCTTTGAAAGAACAAATTGCTTCTGTTACTGGTGTTTTGTCCGAACAACAACGTCTTATATGCCGTGGAAGAGTGCTGAAGGATGATCAGCTTCTCTCTGCTTATCGTATCCTCCCCACAAACTATATGTCAAACGCCATTATTTCTCATCCTTACATATTTCTCTTCCATTAAAGTTTTCTTAAATATCGTTTTACTTTACTGCTGTTTCCATTGTTTGATATTCTGGATCAAGTTTGTCTTGGTTCTTTAACTCTGAATAGATGTGGAAGATGGTCACACCTTGCATATGGTGGTCAGGCAACCAGTAGCACCATCATCTGAGGGGATGCATGATCAGCAAGGTGTGCATTTGATCAAATTTCATTTATCAATTGCTTCAGGTTATGCGTCTGCTAGACTTCGATAAGACATGTGTCAAAAGCTGAAACTCATTGCCATACAGCCAAGAGAACTTCGTATGGTGTAGCTCCTTTTCTGGAATCACTTACACGAGTGCCATTCTATGCTTGTTGTTGAGCCGCGCCAAACAATAATCACCTCTTTACCGCATTTTGTTTGCCGTTATCATAGTTGTAGTTGAATATCCCTTGAATTTAGAAATCCTCTACTATTGCTTCGTAGTGTCTTTATCATTTTTGAGACCCAAAGAAAACCATTTCCCTCTAGAGATAGCTTGATTTACGTTGCTTCAGTAATCTAGTATGACTTAACTGCAAGGGCTTTAACTTTCCTGCAGCTGATCCTGCTTCATTTTCAAGTTGGAGTCGCAGCTTTGCTGCAGCTGATCCTTCTGCTTCAATAACAAGCTGGGGCCCCAGTGTTGTCATAGAAAGTCTCAGTATGCCTGATCAAGGGGATGGAGGAGTTCCTCCTGAAATAAGTAGGGTGAGGCTGCCACTTGATGGTGAATGGAGCTTGCTGTTGTTAGTTTGAGTGGGTTAATCATGTGGGGTTATATTGATGTTTTTCATACTTTTCCCTTATCTAATACACAGATTGTTTCTGCCGTCCTTGGGTCCTTCGGAATGTCCAGTCTTGGAAGTGCCATTGATGGGGCTGATGTAACAAGGGTAACTTCACCCCCTCTCTTTGTATATATACATAATATATGCTGTCCAAACACCCTGCTATTGAGAAACTGAAATCTATATATGCACAGATATATGCAATGAATCAAAATGCGTTTTTTTCATGAAATAACGACACTCCTTTGTCCTTTATGTTCTTTTAGGACCTCGGTTTGGGAAGAACATCATCTGCTAGTGCCACATTCGAGATAAACCAGCAAGCTGGTGCTAGAGTTCAGTCTGACGGATCACATAGCGCTTTTGGAATCCCTGCAGTAGGTTCCTTGGGATCTTCTTTACACCCTCCTGTGAGTCTGAAATCCCTCTCTCTTTCTCTCTCTCCCTACTTTGTTGATGCAATATCGTGTTTTCTAATCTAATGGTCACTAGAATTTTCAATTTTCCTCTCCCTGTGCTATTGGCAATTTTAGGTTATCCCTGATGCACTGACAACTTTGTCCCAGTACCTAAGTCATATTAGGCGTGAATTCAATCGCATTGGTGAGTCATGTGATATCAATAAAAGCAATATATAATTTGCTCTTCAGACCATGTTTTTTATATTTACAGCGTGGTTGAAATGATCATTAAAATGACAGGTACAAGTGGTGAGAACAATTCTCAAACTGACAACATCAGTAGATCGGAGCAAGGAGATCTTAATTCCTCTTCATCAGAATCTGGAAGTGTAGAGGGAAGACTTCCGACACCGGCATCCTTGGCGGAGGTGATCTTGTCCAGTAGAGAGTTGCTCACTGAACAAGTTTCCGAAAGCTTACTAGTATGTTTGTTCTACCACGTTCACTCTAATCAGTTCAGCCCAAGGTGGGAACTTTTGCCTTCTTACTGGTCAATCATTTTTCCAATCTCTTGTTTTGTATTGTAATCAGCAACTTGGAAGGCAATTAAGCACTCAAGAAAGTATGACTGATTCTTCAGCACGGTCGAGAACTCAAACTGCTGCATGGAGAACAGGAGTTCAACTTCATAACCTGGGTGCATTTCTACTTGAACTGGGACGAACAACCATGACTCTACGACTAGGTCAAGCACCGGTAGGGTTCTTTCTCCCTCTGACCATCCATAACATCCCTTCATCTCAAGTCTCTCCTTTCATTAACAACTGTTATTTGTTGAATCAGTCGGAGGCCGTGGTCAATACTGGCCCTGCAGTCTTCATAAACTCCACCAGTCCAAACCCTCTAATGGTTCAGGTCATAATTAATGGCACCTCGTGTCAAATACATTCTGCTTTCCTTAGTTTCATTCATTTTGATCGTTACTGGTTTACAAACAGCCTCTTCCTTTCCAACCTGGAGGAGCAACCCTCGGTGCTGGCTTTCCTATGGGCTCTGTGCAGCCTGGTTCTGGGTTTGTTCCCCGCCGCATCGACATCCAGATACGCAGAGGAGGTAAACCCTAGACTGTGTTCATAATTTCCCAATCATTTATTAACTTCATGAAAACTTCATTTTGACTTGTGAATTCCAATAATTAAGGTTCGTCAACCACCTCGTCTACTGTTACAAATGAGGAACGTGGTGAGTCTGGCCAGAGAAATCCTGCAGCAGGTGGCAGTGCCGATAACACGGCTAATCAGACCACGACTAGAGAAGAATCTCTAGCTGGGGAATCCGGAGTTCGTGTAGTGCCCATTAGAACCATGGTTGCCACAGCAGCAGCAACAGTCCCTGGTTCATTCGGTCATCCTTTTGTCGGAAGGTTTCAGCAGGTGGGTTCTGAACAAAGATCTCATGCACAAACACAGCAACAGGCAGTTCCTCAAACTGCACAAAATGATGAAAATGCTGAGGTTCGGGTAAGAGAGCCCTCGACTACCACCCGTAGCATTAACATCAACATTCTATCGGCAGCCGGTGGGGCCCGAACTGGCCAGGAATCTGATAGACAGGTCCCTGGAAGTGTTATGCAGTTCCTGAGGTCTTTGTTTCCCACTGGAGAAATCCATGTGGAGGCTGCCGGCAGCGACTCAGGAACTACAACGACGACCCCTCCTCCTCCTGCCCCTCAGAATGTGGGATCAGCTACAGCTGCCGCTGAAGAAGGATCAGAATCGAGACCAAGCGAGGAAGGATTATTTCTCTCCAATTTACTCCGCCAGATTTTGCCCGTGGTATCTGAACATAGTGGGTCAGAGCCAGGTGACACATCTCAAGGAGAAGCACAGAGGTCTCAGGATTCTTATAGCCAGGTACTTGAAGAATAAAAACACCACTAGCCATCAAAATCTGCGAGTCAATCCAAACAAAGTCCTAAATTTATATCATTTTGGTGCTTTTTGCAGGTTGAGAACAATAGTGTAGGGACTTCCCGTCGTAGCAATGATTCACATCCAAGCAGTCCAAACTCAAAACGCCAAAGGGTACATACACTCAAGCTCTCTCTCCTTGACAATATGTATACTTAAATCCTGATGGCAGAATACTGATCTGTCTTTTTCCATGGTGATGCAACAGAGGGAGTGAGGAAGCTTTGGTGGATTGTGGAGGCAGTAGTTTGTGGGGTAGAGAAAGCTGTTGTTGAGTATCAATAATGGATGGTTTTGGATTTTCTTTAGTACAGGTGAATAGCCTATTTCTATTTGTTTTTGTGATCTTTCTGAATGTAGGTTTTAGTTCGCTTCTCTCTTTTGTCCAAAGAATTTGGGGATATATTCTGGCATTTGAAGAACAGAAGAATTCATTTTGGTTTAAGATTCACCTTTTGAGTTGTATTCTCCCTCTCAAATTATAGCAACATACAGATTACAGAAGTTGTTCCATATGATAGAAGTAGAGATACCATTCAGATACAGTTGCTCTTGGCAATTGTTGCGCGACATTGAGAATCTAGTTGATAGATACTGCGTGCAGGCTAAGTGTTCATACTGGCTGCATCAATTGCAAATTTACCAGCGTGACAATGGATGTCGAACTCCACTGTTGATTTTCTCACAGGTGATGAGCTCAGTGGCATGAATGTTAAGGTACAGTCTCATAGCTGGCTGAAAGGGCGGGTTGGAAGTTCGGAGTCACTAACCCCCACTTTCGTGATCACCGTATGATAGCTATCAAAGAAGTAGCCAAGCGGTAGTGGATGGCGCTGCATTGTTGATTTTCGCCACAAGTGTTGAACTCGCTGTGGTAAGAACGATAATTTACAACCTAATAGTTGGCTGAAAGGGCTGCTTGGAAGTTTGGAGTTGTTCATTCCACTTTCGTAATCACTGTTAAAGACATAAACTCACAATGTGATCACATTTAGGATGATCTGATTCGATCTCATATCAAGATCAAAATGAGTGGTTCATAGAGGATGAATTATATATGTATGTACATCTCAAAACATTATGTCCAGAATTTGATATTACAGTTCCTCGACACTGAATGAGGGCAAGGGGAAATCTATTGTTCCCCAATATGAATGTATATACAAAAAAGAAAAGAAAAAGATGTATGCACCATTATTGATTAGCTTCTTACCCTCCTAAAAGCATGGGCGAAGAAAACCGAAAAAGAAGACAATTATTATCGGCATTATCCTTGTAGCAGACATCTCAGGTTCTGCAGTCCCTCAGCAGAGATGCTCCTCCTCACTCTCCCCCTCGGAACTACAGTCGATGGAGGCGGCTCTGAGTGAAAGCTCACAATGACAACCGTCAAGTTGTCGGTCGCTCCTCGTTTGATAGCTTCCTCCACCATTTCTTTGCAGCACTGCTTCACATCATTGTGCTGCTGAAGCCTCCTCCTGGCAAAGTGCACCGCATTCTGGCTGGAAAACACATCCCAGATTCCATCACAACCTATGATCAGAAACTCGTCCTCGCGTGTCAGTGTGATTAGCTTGAGCTCTGGTTCAGCAATCAGTGGGCCACCACCACCTTCCTTTTCACCTGTGTCCTTCATTCCTTCGAGGTGCCAGTCTCCCAGTGCACGTGTAACACCCAAAAGACCGTTGAGATAACCATCATCGACATATCCTCCCAATGACTCGACTCGGAGTCTCTCGATAATGCTGCATGGCCTATGATCCATGGACAGCTCGATCGCCATTCCACTTCTTGATAAGACTGCCCTGCAGTCACCTGCATTTGCTATGAGCATTGACCTGGAGAAGCCAGAAGCAAGTTATCAATCAAGTATTTCCCTATGCCATGAACTAAAATCAATGGATTTTTTTTTCCAACCATATGACTTGAGAAAGTAAACTCAAAGAGTTCTGCAAATGAAATGCGCTAGTTGATTTACCAGTAGAGAAAAGGAAGGAGCTTATACCTCCCAAATATCATTGCAGTTAGTGCAGTTGTACCGGAAGAGATTGTGGAACCAGAAGAGCATGATTCTGCAAAAGCAGCATCTGCCTCCACAAACGATCGCGTAATCACTTTCTCGAGCTCGAGAGGAAAGTCGGCATCTTCAACAATGATCCTCGGCAAGTGGTCTCGGACAAATTGTGCTGCGCTTTTTCCCCCATGGCCATCGAATACCTGTATCAAGCGTTACAACATTCAAGTCAAGACCAAGCTTTTCAAGGATCTTCATCCAGGTGTTAGAACGAAAGGAGAACTTACACCGTAGAGAGAAATGGCCTCCTGAGTCAGCAGATCATCACAGCCAAACTTCTTAGCCAAGTCACTAATGCAAACATAAGTGTCCTCCATTTCAGGGCGGCCACCAATATCAGACCACTCCCCTGACCTAAGGGCAGGGACAAAATTGGTCATCTTCCTTTCTGCTGAGACTCTATCCTCGTTAATGCTCTCCAGCTGAAATCAAAATCCCCCAAAACAGGAAACAAGAATCAGACAATGGAAAACAAACACACCAAGTCTATCAACTTGCTGTCAAGAGCAAATGATGAACTTTTAATCCATAACAAGACAAAACCAATTTCTTGGCTGGAATCTGATTGGCCACATTATTGCACCCCCAAAAGAGGAAAGCTACCCAAAGAAAGAAAATAAAAGTCATGCATTTGAAAGCCAATTCCTGTTGCTATGATTAACACCCCCCAAAGTCACCTAAAAACCCTCCAATCACCCCACAAGTCTGAATCCCTGCAAATTGGCCTTTCACCCTCACCTACCAAATTCCCACAACCAAAAACCAACCCTTGATTGTATCACAAGAACAGTAACAAACTGATTCTAAGTTTTTAGCTAACTAATCAAAGCAAAAGCACTACAGAACCCAGAAATGAATTGGAACTGTTTCATTGCGACCATAATTAGCAACTCTCTTCAATATCACTTACAGGGCAGGAGTTACCACCGACGCCGGAGGCCATAAAGGAGCAGTCTTTCTCCCAATTATCCATCTGGGTATGGTTGCACGGCCGAGCCTGCTTCTTGTTAGTACTGCCGCCGCTGCTTCCTCCTCCTCCGCCGCCGCCGTCGTTCTTCAGCATCCTCTTCTCTTCCTCCTCCACTTCCGCTTCCTGGGCAACGCTCTCTGCGTCCTGAACACACATGATTTCGGCCCCTCCCTTTTATGCAGTTTATCTTTCTGTGTTTTACTTGCCTATGGACCTGTGGCCAAGTGGAAGAAGAAGTTGAGGATAGAAAAAAAGTGATCTTTGTTTATTTATTCAGAGTCCAAAAGACTGCTGTAGAAGAAGCAAGTTGGATGCTTTGTTTGTGGTGTGGGTGTCCAAGGAAGGAAGCAACTGAGTACAGGGATGGGGAAATTTAAGAGGGGAAATGGGAGGAGAGCAATTGGAGGTGTGGGGGAAAGGACTAAGGAGAAGGGTGAAGAAGATTCTACGGAATATGTGTTGGGAGCAAAATCTAAGGTGCTTCCTGTTTTGTTTTCTTCTTTATAGTTTGAAAGGAAAAACAAAGGGAAAAGTAAAGAGCAGTAGTTGGGACTTGGGAGGATGTTTGGCTGGCTAGCTGGCTGGATGGGAGCCGTTAAAAATTTCCAGATTTTTCTCTGTTCTTCTATTTGTGAAATAGTGGCTGAATATAGTTTTGGGTCATATGTTAAAATGAAGTTCGCGGAGACATGGATTGATATTCGAGTTTCTCTAGTAAGAGTGTGGTATAAGATCTTGCAGAACTTTCTTCCAATAATTCGAGTTATTGAGATCAATTGGTTCATAACATGGTATCAGAGCTTGTTTTGTCAAGTGATCGTGTGCTCGAATCTCCACGACCCCCAATACTAACCTTTGATTAAAAGCACAAGGTATGGTGGGTCTGTGCAAACTTCAAGCCCGTGGGTTGCCTTTCGTTTGAGGGGGC
The DNA here is from genome assembly GCA_964030455.1 of Linum trigynum. Taxonomy (NCBI): domain Eukaryota; kingdom Viridiplantae; phylum Streptophyta; class Magnoliopsida; order Malpighiales; family Linaceae; genus Linum; species Linum trigynum. The sequence continues at coordinate 3,424,439 of OZ034814.1, read as the reverse complement.
GTGTAATAGTGTGATGCTAGTCGTGCTAATTGTTGTCATACGATAAATACATTGTGAGCAATCAAGGTGATTAACGGACAAATTCATCGAAAGATTCATAAACCAACTGGTCACAATAGCAAGAATTATTATGATCATTTAATTATGCACTTATCCATAAACCACTGTAGTTTGTCATTGCAATTTGCAAATCCACTTTTACAAGTGAATGATCCAAATCCAAAATGAAAATCCAATTGGCTCCTCAAGTGGTAAGAAGGATAACAATTCAAGGTCTGGAATTTTATTGCTATTTGATCTAGTCAATGACATGTACAAGTGCCATTGTCTTCTGTGTAATAATATCATTAACAACATCTTGTCCCCTTCTCAAAACAAAGGGGGAAATAAAGAATAATTAACTTCTTCAATAATAAATACAACACAAAATTTTGAAGGATAATAACATTTTAGTGGTCCAATTATGGGTTATAGAAAAGTTAACCTAAATTAAGCAAATAAATTAACAATTGAAGGGTTACACAATGATCAAATTCCGGTTCAACTAAGCAACCAATTGGGTATTTCTTTATGCTTTCTCGGGTAATTTCCAATGAATTGTCTTTTACACTTTGTAATAGATATGCCTTTAAATTAAATATTTTGGGGAGAAAAAAGCTACACCAAAAAGGGACAAAGGCAATTTTACAATGACATCAAAAGTTTGTTGGTTGATTGCAACCAATAAGTTTCAATCTTTCCTCCATCACCGTCCATATTTTTTTGTCAAAGGAGCCATTGAATGGCAACGTGTACCCTATTTCCTCTTTTCATTACTAATGGAAGGTTACATCACAATTTGGAAGCTTAAAAGAGTGAGAGATAAATTTAAAATCGGATTTGTTTGAGCGACAAAAAATATATTTTCGACATAACGTAGTTGAAGAGTAATCAAGCACTGTGTTTAGGGTATAGAAGAAATTGGGTATAAAAATGAAAATCATGAAGCACCTCGCAAACATATGAGGCTTTTGATATGACGATCTAGTATTATTCAGGTTAGAGATATGGATAAAGCCTCCGACCTTGTAATTGAGTTAGCTTGCTAGACATGAGTTAACTCATTTGGTAACGAATGAGACATCGACTTTGTGCATTAAACTATTGTGTGTGAGTACTTAATGGGCTAGATCAAGGATGTTTAGCATGTTATAGTAGGTTGAGGGTTAAAAGTCCAATAGATTTAGCTCAGATATATGAGAAAGATCATTATATTGTTCCTACATTTATAAATTATATCAAACCTCGTCTGACATATGGACAATAACATATAACATTACACTAACAGAGCAGTTCGTACTTAGATCTAACATATAATGTAAATTCAAACATGCTAATATAACATCAATATTCAAATGTTCAGTTTTCAACGGTAAGGTTAGGCGAAGGGAACCTTGATACTAGTCGACTAGTGAGGTCTGACACTCGTTTTCCTCACCATATTCGGATTAATCTGGATCGACCCAGGTGTTGACAATCTTGGGCTACATCGATTTAAAAGAACATTTATGTGGATAGGGGGGATTCATGCTTACATAGTAATAGCAACAATATCATCACCTCCATTGATTGCTCCATGGACAATATGCAAACAACGTGGATTGCAAGTTTCCCTTAGCTAAACTAATAAATCTATTAAAAAAAACCAAAAGATATGAAAATGATGTTTTTGGCTGGCAATTGTTATGATAATGAAAGATTGCATATCGAGTTGAAGGCTTCAATATGCTAGAAAATGACAAATAGGGTTGCTCTCTTTTTCCTCCTTTTGCTTTCCAAGAAAGGTTAACGAAGAACAAAGTGATTCGAGCAACATACATAGCCCCATTTCTTCCACAAAATATCTCTTCCTTCGTGAGCACTATAATGTAGGTGGTAGAATTTTGTTTTGTTTTGTTATATAGATAGGTCTCACTTTGACGAGGATGGGGATCTATATTATTAGGATTTGCTACGGTGACATGCATGTCACGGTGACATGCACTTTTCGGTCGACCTCATATATGATTAGGTCGACCTAATATGTTGTTTTAGTGTAAAAACAGTTTCATGGTGCATACTTTGGAGATTCATATCTTACAATTGGCTAGATGGAAATTGGAGATTAAAGGCTTGTTTTGAAGCTGAAGTGTCCCTCTACACATTAAAGTACTTGGGAGTAGGGATGGCAATTTCGACTTGACCCGATTTCCCCGACCTGTTTGACCTGTTTTGGGGCGGGTCAAACCCGCCCCGTAGGCGGGGCGGGGCGGGCATGGGTACCTCTCATCGACCCGACCTGCCCTGACCCGCCCCATTCTCGACCCGTTCTTGCCTAAATTACATATAATATTAGTTAAATTACTTAAATTTTCCTCTTATTACATTATATTTTAGCTATAATAAAGTTGTAAATAAGTGAAAACCTCAATTTCTTCAATAATTTAACTACATTTTATCATATTATGGTTTCTTTCTTGGTCTTTCAATGAAAAGAACGAATATTTCTAATATTTTTCACATAAATTACATACCCAATGGGTCGACATGCCCCGACCCACGCGCCGTGATAAATTATCCGACCTGGACCCGACCTGCCATGGGGCGGGTATGGGTATCGAGATACCCGCCCCGGACCTGCCCCATTGCCATTCCTACTTGGGAGCTCAATAGAAAGTCCAGAATACCATTTTTGAACCTGACCAAAAGGCAATGCCAAAACTGGGAAACTGCCTGAAAATGGCAAGTCTGGCAACGTGTTTGTCAAGCCTACTTTGGAGCTCCATTTGAGAAGCATGGATGCGAGTCAAGTCCAGGGGCCTCTACCACGTTAAATTACATATTTTATAATACAAAGGCAAGGCATTGGATGAAAGATTGAATATCTTTAAGGCTTCAAACAAAAGGCTCGAAGTTGCTACAAAGGTTGTTTTTCTGGCAGCTTGCTTGTGCTCGAAGTCTGCCAGAAAACCAGCCTTCGTAGCAACTTCGACCCTTTTGTTTGAAGTCTTACAGATATCCAATCTTTCATCCAATGCCTTGAATTTGTATAAAAACATACCTAATTTAACGTGGTAGAGGCTCCTGGACTCGACTCGCATTCATGCTTCTCGAATTGAGCTCCAAAATAGGCTTCACAAACATGTTTCCGGACTTAGCCATTTCCAGGCAGTTTCCCAGTTTTGGCATAGCCTTTTGATGAGGTTAAAAGATGCTCTTCTGGACTTCCTATCGAGCTCTCTTCCACTTCAATATGTAGAGGGACACTCCAGTTTCAAAACAAGTCATTAGTCTTCAATTTCCATCTAGCCAATTGTATGATATGAATATCCACAGTAGGCACCATGAACTGCTTTTACACTGAAACAACAGATTAGGTTGCCCTGATCCTATATGAGGTCGACCGAATTCTAAATGAGGTCGACCTAATCCTAATTGAGGTCGACCGGAAAGTGCAAGTCACCATAACATGCATGTCACCGTAGGCACACCTATTATTATGGCTCACACTTTTTCAAACAATGTATGAACGAGAACTTTGAGATCGAGAATCAAAGTAATTTATGTTATTTTAATCTATATATAAATTCATGAGATATTCAGCGACTACAATCACAATGTTCGCTGCTCTACAAAATTGGATTAAAACAACTGCTTTGCAAAGCCACGCCAAAATGAGGAATTTAGTTATCACAATATCTTTTTAATTTAGTGACCCAAAATTTAACCTTTATATACAATACTTGGTGGGAAAATATTTTTTTCTCTCACGACAGATACAACATTCCAACATTTTTCTTACCAAGATCATATTTGTTTTGGCCTAATACCACACCGTTCTGCTTTTTGGAACATTTCAGGAATGCTCCACCTTAAGAACTTTTAACGACATAATTCTTATAAATACTCCTTTAATTTCACCGAAAACTCTGTCTTCTCATGATTCATTAGGATCCATTGAGAAACTCGTCCTCTCAAGGTCGAATGGTTGATGGTTCCTTAGAATTCCTTAATCTCTCACGTATTTGTCAATAATTTGACTACGTGTTTGCAAGCTTTGTTTTAAGTAATCACACATAAAGGTGCCAATGGTCACTAAAAAGCTCCTCCGTCTTGATGCACACTAGTTAATCTTTTTTGTCTCATCCAACCACGATGAATTCCCAACAACAAAATATTAGTGCACCGGTTGCCTATTTGGTATATGATCATTATCTTTAGGTTAATATCTTATTATGACCTGAACTATGACCATGTAATTAATTTTGGTTCTTGGTTTGAGAAATTAACATCCTGGCCTAAACTATGCAGCATATAGACAGAATTGGCCTGGAACGTGGTTTGACCGTTTGTTTGGACGGTCAAACCCGTTGACCGTTAGTCAACTGTCCAAGTCTCTGCCATGTCGGCAAAAAAAAAATTATAATTTGAATTTTCTTTTTATTTCTTTTATAAAATTGAATAATAAAGAAAAAATTATAATTTCATTTTTCTTTTTATTTCCTTTATAAAATTGAATAATAATAAAAAATTAAAAAAAATAGGCCACCCTTACCCACCTTATCCCCTCCCCTTCTTTCCTTTTCGATCAAAGCCCAAAAAAACTCTAACCAGTTTTTTTCTTCCAAACATTGCCCCTCGTATCCAATGCATCTCCACCAACGTTATCTTCCTCATCCGACCAGAATCTAGGGCCGGAGTCATCCTTCCCAAAGACAACCTCGTCGACCTAATGGAGTCGACCTCACCAAACCATCTTTCGATGTCGGTGAATATGGAAAGAGATGAATGTTTCGTGGCGAAGGCCCGGATCTGGAAATCAATGATCGAGGGGAAGGGAGACAAATCGTCGATTTAGAATCGGAATTCGCGTCGGCGGCCCCTTGAAGCGCTTCGCATGGGTCGAAGAGGACCGCGACGATGAATGGAAGCGGCCGGTAGGAGACGATTGGTGGGTTCTAAATCGCCGATGGGAGACGAGCGGGGGAAGAGGGAGATGAGGAAGGCGAGAATCGAAAGGGCCGAAAATCCTCCAGATTCAGCCCAGATTCTTCTGGGTTCCAAGTATTCAACTCAAATCGGAGGTTCCCGTGGTGGCGACGGTGGTGTCTTCTGTGTTTTCCGATCATTTTTTTTTTAAGTGAGCCTCCATTTTTTATTTATTTATGGGTTTCTGACTTTTTGGGGAAGATAAATGTGGATCTGGGGAGAAGACAAAAGGGGAGGGGCACGGGCAGAAAGATGAAGAAAAATTAAAAGAAAAATAAAATTATAATTTATTATTACTATTCAATTTTATAAAGGAAATAAAATGAAAATGAAATTATATTTTTTTTCCTGACATTGCAATGACCTGGACAGTTGACTAACGGTCAACGGTGTTGACCGTCCATACAAACAGTCATACAACGCTCCAAGCCAATTCTGTCTATATACTCCATAGTTCAGGCCAGAATGTTAATTTCTCAAACCACAGTCAAAGTTGATTACATGGTCATAGTTCAGACTATAATAAGGTATTAACCCTTGCCTTTATTACCTTTCCTTTCGCCAACCTAGTACCAAAATTATTGTGCATCTACACTTGTGTGAAAGTCAACAAACAGCTAATTGCTTGGTCACATACTCCCATTACTCTTCCTCTAAAATATGAACAGAAGTCGCCCTTCCACACTGATGAATTTCCCTACCTACAATCTTCACCACGCTAATCACATGTATTTAAACAACAGTAACACAGCTCCATTGGAGCAGTACATTATCAAATGGACCATCAATCAATCACTGATGCAAAACAAAGCTTTGAACCATGTGATTAACCATTGCAATCAGACTAGAAAGTCGACCACACAACCTACAGAACACCTAGTGTTGAGAAAGAGACTTGATCGGTGCAGAGATGAACCGACATTAAAGGGCATTCAGATTCCAGAAACAACATAGCTACTATGTTTGCAACATGTCACATAAGATCAAACAAATGTTGAGACAAGGGAAAGATCTAATTGTTCCAAGTAATTGCCAAAACTAGACTGTTCAATTTCCAGAATAGCTTACATGACCAACTAACGGCGGTTCATTGATCAGCCTAACCCACACACAAAAAGCTGGATGTTGTACCCCTTACATTCCAGTGAAGGCCTTCTTTCCACCGCCAGAAGATCCAGCAGGAATAACCTTCAACACATTAAATCTCACGGTCTTCGACAGAGGCCTACAACCATGAAGAAGAAGGTTTCAGTAAACATACAAAAGGAAAGCAAACTTAAGCACACTTAGTGTTAACAATAGTCTTAATCAAAAGAGGTAGTTACCTGCACTGCCCAATGGTAACGTGATCTCCTTCCTTGACACGGAAGCATGGTGAGACGTGAGCGGGGATATTAGAGTGTCTTTTCTCATACCTATGGATGAATGGCAAATCATTTTTCCTTGTTAGTAGTTCAGACTGAAAATGGTAATAAAACAATATATATACCAAAAATGCCAGCATCAGTACCTCTGGTATTTCTTCACATAGTGAAGATAGTTACGACGAACAACAATTGTTCTCATCATCTTGGCACTGTGGCATGTTCCAGCAATGATACGACCCCTGATGGAAACAGTGCCGGTGAAGGGGCATTTCTTGTCAATGTATGTTCCTGAAAGATGATATCAAAATCAGCAAAAAGACACAATCAAACATAACTAGTGAGTCACAGAATCGTCTTATATTAAAACATCACACAAGATTGTGAATAAATTGAACATCAATTTCCATATGCAGAAAGGAATAGAAACAATTGCTGCCAGAAAAATATCGATTCGGTGACGGCTGGCCCGATTCTCACACTATACAAATTTTGCCAGATACCACAGAGGAAACCAAGATATTCTGATTTCTCAAAGCCAGACAACGAGAAGCTCAGCTCAAGGTAGAGCAGAGTAAGGAGGAAGTCTACTTAATTCCTCAGACCACGAGCAGACTAAAAAGGAGGCGGACAACTTAACTCCTTTGCTTGGATTTAGCTCAAAATCTAGTTGAAGTTCTTAAGACTACTATTCTTACTATGTCCCAACTTCAATGTACGGAGCCACTACAGCAGGGTAAGTAGGAGCATTTAACTCCTCCGAGCTCGAGCAGAGTAAAAAGGAGCGGAAAATACATAACTACTTCAAGAGGATTAAACTTAAACGTTTGTCTACTCTCAAACTAATATCCTTACTACGTCACAGCTTCAATGTACTAATAATCTCTTCCGGAATCAACACTAGGAATCTACTCAAAAATATCTAATTTTATGCATACCTAATCAATACAAGATAGCCTCTTCAATAACTTCTAAATCCTACTATTCACAATATCGAAACAAAATAATCGCATCTAATCTAACACAACATACATAGACATTAACAATCATCAGCTCGCTCAAGTTCATCTAACGCATAAGAAAAGAAACGTACAAACTGAATAGCCATAAAAAGGTATGAAAAACCAAAATACCTTCGATGGCTTCTCTGGGAGTCTTGAAGCCCAACCCAATGCTCTTCCAGAAGCGGTTTCCTCCCTTTCCAGGCCTCTTTCCCTTGCCAGTTTTTTTCGAGCTAAGAGACAACAACGATTCAGATAGTGAGCACGAAAGACATTTGCTTGAAGAAAAAACTAATCAACAGGGCAGGGAAGTTCCTAGCTCACTGAGAAACCTCACCTAAGGAAAACCTTGGGTTGCTTCAGAAATGCCTTCTCAGTCTGCAACGGAACAGGAAAAACAGAACAAAACCCTTCTCAGTAAGAGATCGATTTCGTGGCTGATTTTACCAAACGGGGAAAGCAATAGAAACGATAACATACCTGCTCCGCCATGATTGATCGTGGGCTTGTTTCTCCGAAGAGGTGAGAAGGAAGCGGCAAAACGAAGAAGGCGAGAGGCGAAGAACGACGAGTTTGAGGCTGCCTATCTTAAACCCTAGCTTGCGTTTATATACCTGGACCCGATTGTGCTTTTCTAAGGAAGACCTACTTCTCTAGCCACGTATTATTGGGCTTGAAAACTGGTATGGACTGGGCTTGGTATGCACTGTAAGACTAATATATCTGATAAAGCCAATTTGGGTGAAGAACAAATCCCATTGAATTATGCACATATCCTAATCCTACCACATTATTTAACGATTATATTTTTTTATATAATGATGATAAACTTAACGATTATAAAATTAGGGTAGGGAGTCCTACCTCTAATACTTTTTTTTATAACTCATCCTGGAATTTATTAATGCATCAAAGGCAAGGATTGATTACAGTCAGAAATGAGTTGGTTAACTAACATAACCAGTGGCCGGTCGAACTAGACTTCATTCTCTTCCCAATTACATCTCACTCGGGCCATTTGGTGGGCTGGTTCATTCCCCTTTCTCCCCCAAAACCGAACCCTAACCCCTCATTTACTCCATCATCATCTTCCTTATCTCCCCACAAATGGTATCAACCTCCAATTCAGAGTGCTCTTCCTCCTGAATTCTGTTTATTACTGAAAAGCAATCCGATTCAACTATCAGCGGCCGGTACTGGTGCATTAATGACAGCTTCATCGCCTAGGAAATCGCTTTCGCTTCAGCAAGTTCTGACGTCCAGGGAGTTCTCGTTCGATGAGCTGTTGCCATCTTAAAGATCCCTGCTTCATCACGAATTACCATCCCGGAGCCAGTGCCCCCTTCATTTAGAATCGCAGCATCAACATTCACTTTGAAGGTTCACGCACTTGGTCTCTACCTCTGTAATCCTGCTTCTCCGATGTCGCTGGGTGAGTTCTCTTTTCTTGCACTGCCTTGAACTCCTCTGGATACTGTACAGAACGGGCAATAATCTCCTCATCCGTCGATGTTTCCATTACCTCACAAAGTCATTCTTCGCTAGTTTTGTTGTCTCCCATGCTAAAGATCTTGCTGAGCGAACTAGGGCGCCAGACTCTACCAGTCCAATCACAATCACGGGTAATGTGTTCCTGCGTCTCGAGTAATCCACAGAATGGACATCCCTCATAGGCCTCCTCAACCCTGTGCACTAGATTCGAACCTGTGGAAAGTATGTTACTTCCCCATCTCCATATGAAAACTCTTATCTTCGGGGGGGATTCTCAGATGCCATAGACGTCTCCACTCAATTGGGACGTATTTTTCCCCCACTTCAGTCTCCTTCTTTCTTCCCCATAGGTAGTAGGCAGATTTGACTGAGTATCTCCCCCGTTTCTCAGGTCCCCAGACCTTAGTATCTTCAAATGGATGTTGTGGTAAGGGAATCTGAGTGATTCTCTTTCGATCTTCTGGTTGGAAATGCCTTTGTAACAGGTTGCTCTTCCAAGTTATAGTTTCTTCATCAATCACACTCGCCACCCTAGCATCCCAGTGTAGTCCATTCATTTGTGTCTCCACTCTGTAGTCTCGTCCTTCGGGTACCCATTTGTCCCACCATATTCTGGCTTGCTTTCCATCCCCAATTCTCCACCTTGTTCCTTCTCTAACCACCCCTTGAGCTGCCATAAGAGATCTCTAAATGTAGCTAGGGGTGTTACCAATCTCAGCCTCTAGGATTGAGCAGTGAGGGTAGTATTTGGCTTTAAAGACATGTACTACTAGGGAGGTAGGATTTTGAAGCATATTCCATACCTGTCTTCCTAGAAGCGCCAAGTTAAAGTCATGAAGATCCCTGAATGCCATTCCTCCTTCTTGCTTTGATCGACACAACTTCTCCCAACTCATCCAGTGTATTCTCTTTTCCTCCTACTTCCTTCCCCACCAGAATCCTGCTATTAAACTCTGTATCTCCTGGATTACTCCTTGCGGTATGAGGAACACAGACATTGCATAATTTGCTTGTGCCTGGGCTATTGATTTGATCAGCTTTTTCTTGCCAGCTGTTGACATAGCTTACTCTTCCACATTTTTACTTTTTTCCGGACTCTGTCTATTAGCTTACTAAACACAGCTTTCTTGGATCTGCCTATAACAGTTGGGAGGCCAAGGTATTTATCATGGTACTCCACTTGTTTCATGCTCAAAACTGTCGCCACTTGATCTCTCTGAACTCCTTTGGTGTTACTACTGAACGATAGTTCTAATTTTTCTAAGCTTACTTGCTGGCCTGACTCCATCTCGTATTGCTTGAGAATCCTCTTTAGCACTGCTGCTTTCTTTGTAGTATTCTCTAGGAAGAAAAATATTATCATCTACAAAAAATAATGGGTTAATTCCGGGCCATTTTTGCTTACTCGGATTCCATGCAATTCTTCTCTTTCCACTGCCTTTTTTGTTAGGGCAGAGAGACCTTCTGCACATAGAAGGAAGAGGTATGGGGAGATTGGGTCTCCCTGCCTCAGACCTCTTGTAGGTACTATGACTGGCGATTTGTGGCCAATGGCCATTGACCAGGACTGAATAACTGATTGTAGTTACACACTTCATTATTATGTCCACCCAACGTTTATCAAAACCCAATTTAAGCATAATCGCCTCCAGGAATGACCATTCTACTAGGTCATAAGCTTTTGCGATGTCCAATTTTGCGATGTCCAGGAAGGATCAGTCTACTCAGTTGAATTAGATAAAATCAGATCATCTTCAATCATGGGATGAGATATTATACGACTTGTGACTTGTCCTAATCCGCGTTTGATGAATACATTATGCTCTCACATGTTACGTGACGGATATGAATATCGAGATTTTCGTGCTATTATATCCGACTGTCCCATTGCCATTCATACCTGCATAACTTTGTTTGCTTACTTACAACAACTGGTCATAAAATATATTGGTAAATAAATATAAATAATACCAATTCTAAGAGATCAATCTGACAATAGTAACTAAAATTTAACATCGAATTATTCTAACTTTGAAACCAACGTCACCGTAAAAACAAGTTTATGACCTCATTTTGTCTCGGAACAAACTGTTTTTGTCTTCCAAAACAAAATTTGCAGACCATATATTCCCTTCCCTCCCCCATTTCCCTATTTTCTCCCAAAGATTACAATCTACACTACGCACCAAGAAACAAAACAAATAAAGAAATGGCGAGAAAGGAAAATGGAATGGATTGCGAAAGAGAGAAGATTAGCGCGACAGCATGTGGCACCGAATATTTGCCCCCTTCGCGGCTTCGCCCCTTCCCTTGGCCTTTAACCCCATTCCTAACAAACCCTTCTCTCTCTCTCTCCATTTCCTTCTCTCTTAATAATTGAAGAGGGGAATTTATCCCATTTCTGAAGTGGAATTTGAAACCAAGGACGTAGCAGCAGCGACTTCCTCACACTTATTTTTAGAGCTCTCTGTAGGCCACGGTGGTCCGGCGACCGGAATGGGTTCCGGCAGCAGTCGCCCGCGGTCGCGCCCATCTGAGTCCCGACCCAGCGCCAGCAGCACCCCCGTCAACCGCTCCCCTTCAAGGATTCTGTCATCCATCATCTGCGGTGGCTCCTCATCTTCTTCTTCCCGCGCTGCAGCTGAGGTGAGAGCGACAGGCCGGTTGATGTTGTTGTTGTTGTTGTGAATTGCTTCTTATTGAATAAAGTTGGTGTTTTTGATCGTGGGGTGATTGTCATTTCTGATCGCGAGCAGACATTGTTGACTTCTGGGTGGTTCCTGGAGACCAATATTTAGTGGGTTTGTTTGGCTGGTTGGGGTTTTTTGATTAGGTGGGCGATTCTCGGATTGTTAATGGGTGGCTGTTTGTGTGCTCAACCTTGAACATCTAAGATTGCAGCTTGCTTCAATCCTTGTTTTGGGGAGTGGTAAGGGGAATGACCTTTCTTGTTGGTATGCAAATAGATATCTATGATTTGGTCTAATGAATAATGATAGCTCTATAGCATGTTTGAGTCTGTCCTTTATTGCGAGGTCTTTAGCTCTTGTTGAATCATTTAGAGGGGATAGTCTGTGCTACCAAAAACAGAACAAGTGGGAGAATGATCCACATATGCATAATTCTGTAGTATCTTGGAAGAGCATGGATGATTGTTTATGTCATTCGGCAGGCAACACACAGTTTGCTTTATAGCATTTTTCACTCATCTAATGTCTCCCGTTTGTGGAGGAGACTGATCTTGAGCTATCAATGACTCTGCATCATTAGATGTGGATGGTTGTAAAATTGTTTGAAATGTATACATGTGGTGTTAACTTGAGTGCTTCTTATGTATATGTCGCATTTGTTTATATTTTATGAGCATGTTTGATCATTTGAGGATTGATTTTATTGATGAATCTTCTGACTAGCCTCCCTCTTGATTTTGCATAGATGAAAGGTCGTCCTTACGAAATGTTAAAGAGCACTGTGGAAAATGGTGAGGCGGGGGCCAACAAAATACAAAGCCTTGTACTGGAATCGTCTGCCATAATTGGCTCAGAAACAGTTTCTGCCAATTCTGATAGTGCCATTGGCCATTCATCAACAGGGAGTAGTATTACAGCCAGCAAGAGAATCGTTGGTGAAGGTGGTTTGAGAAACCCTGGAACAAGTAATCAAGAGAGACGTTTCTCCGAAAGTTTGGGGTTAGTTTCTTCCCAGGTATGTGATGAATATGGCTACAACGACTCTTTTAGGAATAGGTATAGTGGTGAAGAAGCTAGTACTTCATTTAGAGAACAACAACAATCTTCAGATCCTCCCTCTGTAAATACTTTGGCTAACAAGGATGCAGTCGATGGTATTTACAATCCAGAGAATAGTAGAGATATGCATGCAGAGAGTTCATCTCAAGGGCTACTGCACACATCGAGTTTTGGCAGGGCTTCTGTTGAGAATCACATGGATGAAATGACAACTTGGCCTCTGCACAATTCTGATTCTGTTTCTGGACGAGAAGCAATTCCTGAGGGTTCAGGACTTCCGGTGACGGAACAGGCCCAGGATGATGGAGATGTTCTTCATGTAGATGTTGTGAGCATCTCTTCCAGCATCTTCTCTAGGGGAACGGCTGATACGGCTAGTCCATATGAGACCAGAAGAAACAGTAGAAGACTATTCTGGGATGCATTTTCAAGACGCAGTTCTTGGAGGCCTATGGATTCTCCAACCATTGTGTTATCTAATGATGATAGTCCTGATGATTTACAATCTCACGATAGATGGCTCCTCGATTTTAGTGGCGACTTTTTCAATGATGGTGTAACTAGTAGCGATGCTGGATACCCGGGCAGCAGGATTCGTAGCTGGACTGATCGGAGACGCCAATCAAGATCAGAGGTGATGCTTGTACTAATTTGAATTGGCTTTTAGTTGTATTGCAGACTTAACTCAGTTTGTGGTTAGAATGATTTAACAGTTTGTCATGTAACCTTATGCCTAACTTTTTTTGCATTCACCTTTCATCATAAGATTTGGGAGAGGCTTGTTGGCAACCTTGACGATGATGATCGACGATCACCAACAGTCTGTCCTTCTGGACTTCACCGTGATGGTACTTGTTCATGTGAATCACTCTTGTCAGGAGGGGAGTCGAGTACTCGTGCAAGTATATCGCGGATAGTCATGCTTGCTGAAGCTCTATTTGAGGTGCGGCTTGTGGCTTGTCTTTGATTATAATGGTTGGATTCTACTGTTGCTATATTCTAATGACACTTCAATTTTTCAGGTGTTGGATGAAATCCATCGCCAGCCTTCTTCACTTCCTCAGTCCATGGTCTCACTCCCAGCTCCAGAATCTGTTGTTGACTCTTTCCCTCTTAAGAATCACAAAAAAGTGGACAAGGTTGAGGATGATGAAGAAGCTGAGCAGTAATTTCCTTCCCTAATTCATTTCAAGTTTTCACAGAACCTTGCTAGTGCTAATGTGATTGTGGTAATAAACTTATGGTGGATGAATGAACAGGTGCTACATATGTCTGTCTGAGTACGAAGAAGGGGATAAAATACGAGTGCTTCCCTGCCATCATGAGTATCACATGTCATGTGTTGATAAATGGCTCAAAGAGATCCACGGGTATTTTGCTAAAATGCTAGCTTTCCCGGCTGTTTACTGTGTTTTTCAATGATCTCTGCCTCAACGTCTTCCTTACTTTTTCCAGGGTCTGCCCACTCTGCCGTGGAGATGTTCGCCAGACTGACCCCGAGCTTTCAGAGATTCCTTCACTCTGATCATAGAAATTGTATATGCTGCAGAATGTAAATAGCAATCTCATTACAGTTAAGGAAGAGAGTTCCATTTGTAAAATATCGAAGCACCTTTCGTACCAGATGTATCTGTATACATTTGAAACCCCTCTACTATGATACCAAAAAGAACTGAAATCGACATGGATAAACAAAGTACAGAAGAACATGGTTCTTCTTTTTGGCAGTTTTATACACTGCAAATAGCATAAACGAACATCTCTGGTCACTAATGGAATGAAGATTAGCTGTTCCAGAAAGGATTCTGGAAGGAGGTTGATACCGATTCTGGCTTCTCAATCCTATGGTGGCTCTTCCCTGTGTTGCTAGAATCTTGAAGGAAAGGGTTGGAACTCTTGTTGATGTTGTTGTTAGAGTTGTGACTACTGAAAAGATTTGGGTGGCTATTCTCATCATCGTAATCCTCGAATGTCGTCCATCGCTTCGAGTTGTTCAGATTCTTCTCCCTGGTAGCATTCCTCATGTTCTCCATCTCACCCACATGATCTTTGAACTCTTTCTTCACCACATCCAGCACCACATCGCCATATCTATCGCACCAAGACCTTCATTGAATTCCAAAATCAGTGTGTGCTACTGGAAATAGTTTCATTCAGAAGAGTTCATTTTTTCACTTACTTGGGAAAGAAGTTCTTGAGGTCAGCTTTGTCAACAGGAAGCTTAGTGGAGATTGCTTCCATTTGGTCATCCCTGAAAAAATATGGTCACAAGCACCTTTCATATATGCTCTCTATATTCAGCAAAAAGCCATATATAAAAACAAAAGGCTTACGAGAATTTCAGATTTGGATTGGTGGTGGATAGCTCAGTTTGAATCCTTGATAGCTCCTTCTTAATGTTATTCCCCAACACCTTGTCTATGAAGAAATCCGAAGGAGTTCCATTCGAGTGAAGCTTCCTTTTGATCTGTTTCGTATTAGGGCCTTCTCCAATGGGACTTGTAACAAGGTTTCCATACTCATCTTCACCATCTCCTGATCTTCCGATGTTCAGTGGCAGCGGAGCTGTTTCGTCCTCCGAATCATTCCTTTTCCACCATTGCTTCTTCTTTGCCGATTTATCGCTACTCTGTTCTTTGCTATTGTGAAACAGAGTCCTGAAGGGCTTCCTCTTCGCCTTCTCACCGCTCCCATTCTCCTTCCCTTGAGATCCAGCAATCTTTCCACTTGCTTCCATCAGAATCGACTTCGATTCGCTTTCCTTCACCGAGTGACCAGCATTCACAATTGGGCTCTCATCCATTCCTCCGCCATTATAATGCCCGCAGGACTGCCGTTTAGCCTCGATCTCGAATATGCTCTGCCTCCGGTTGCTCTGCTTGTGAAACCCGAACAGAGTAGAACCTGCCCCTTTGATCTGCTTCATCCCGGGTGAGCTTGATTGCTTCGATTTGCTATTGGATTGCGGTGTCGGCTCACGTTTCTCGTCTTTCAAGTCAATCACTGACCATTCTTCTTCTCTGTTTTCATCCACATCACTCTGTTTCCCACCGACGATCACATCGCTTGCCTCGATTTCTGCACCTTGGATTGCCAATCTCTGCAGCAACGGCCGCTTTGAAGAGTGATACTCGTCATCCGTTATACATTTTGCATACAGCAATTCCTAAGAAACGAACAAGGTGAATTGAATTAAATTGAATTGAATTTGGCCAATTTAGGGTTGGTTCCCCTTGTTAATTTTTTTTTACCAATTTCGTAGTAAAGGCTCAAACTTTCTCGTTACCTGGAGGAAGATCAATTTGTCCCTCAAGACGACGGAGTGCTCGTGCTCCGGAGGAGAAGCGATGAGCGTTTCGAGCAAGTGGGATCGAAACGCCGAGACCTCGTGCTGCTCCAAGATCCCTTCTTTCTGGAGGCCCATCAGGTTGAGGATCTGGTGGAACGAGTCCTGCTGCCATTTGAGGTTGTCGGACTGGATCTTGTTGAGGCGGTGCTCGGCCGCAGCTAGCCGGCCGCGCTTCTTGAATGAGAAAGGCAGGATGGTCTTGCAGAGGGAAGTGATGGAGTCGTGGAGCGTGGAGTAGTAAGCTGGCGTGTAGCTGTACACCATTTTCGACGACGATGAAGAAGAAGAGGATCTGTTTGGGGTTGCCAGAGCTGCTTGCTTGCTGGTTCGTGTGCTGCTGATCTTGACGAAAGGGATTTTTGAGGTGTTTGGGTTGCCGAGAATTTTGAATGGGAAACGGTGTTTTGAGAGCTTGGTGGAAGAAAAATGGTGGATCGTTTGTTGGAGTTGGTTGAGGCGCACTTCAATATGTTTGAATTTGGGAGGGGAACGGTCACTTTGAGAGGAACTAGCCGTTGTGGCGGTGAATGATTTGATCATGTGGGATGTTTGGGACGCCGTCGTTTTCGACGGTAACGGTCGTTGATATGGGCCAAAACGTTTTTTATCAGTGGGCCTGTATATGGGATGGAAGTTCTTATCAGCCCATCACCCTTCTCATTATTTTGGGTAATTGACTATTTATTAGGGGAAAAAATTTTGAATTGTCAAATCTATCGAAATACTAAGAATTAGCCAAATGTTAATTTTCAGTTAGCAATTTTGTTAGTAATATTGACATGGCATCATGATAAGGACTTGGAAGAGACACATGAAGGTCAACATTCCATAATTTATTATTTTAACTAAGAAAAGAGTTACAAAATTATTAACGATAACGTGACTAATATTTTGATGCATTACGAAAGATTTGGCTAATTAATATCATTTTAATAGGTGTTGATAATATAAAAGAATCTGAAAAATGTTTGGATAAAAATAGACATTAACAAATATACCACTCTACTAATTTTTTGTACGAAAATACCCTTTTAGTATTAAAACGTAACAAACATATCATGTCGTCTAATTTTCTATTAAATGACCATTTAATGAGATGTTAAAAGATCCAATTACCCCTCATTAATTCCTATTTTTTATTTAATTATTTTTGTCACTGACCAAATTAATAAAAAATTAGAACCTACATACTCCTAAATTTCTCAGATTCCAAAAGAAAACATAATTAAGACTCGATTATTGCATATTCGAACTTTAGACGATCATACAAGATCAAAGAACAAACCAAATTCAAGACGTTTTTACCCTACCACGATTACAACCAAACATCAACAAATTTTTGTAAGAAAATGGTTTCAGTTGAATATTCCGAAATTCAATTTTGTCAAAAAGAAATAAAGTGGCATAATAATAATTGTTTTAAAGTGAGTGGGAAAAGGATGGTATGGAAGGCAACTCATGAGTGAGTGAATTGGCCAACTCACATGGTAGGCAAAGGCAAGACTGTCGCGCACTAAATATTTACAATTTATCCTTACAATTCTGGAATGAGAGTGTTGAAAAAAGTGGAAATATGGGGGAAAAGATACTTTGGATAATTTGATGGTGGTGTTTGTTAAGTGATCTTTTTTGACTAATCTACACATAATTATTGAATCCAAAATGCTCTTAATCATGAAGCACTCAAACCAATCCCCTGCTTCTTATTAGGCAAGTACTATTTGATGTTCATCAGACAAATTAGCACTCCCATAATACTCTTTTGATATTTACCATTTGATTCAATCATTCACAGTTCGCAAACTTCGAGGCTCCGATTAACAAACTTTCTTGATGATTCTTGTAATTGGAATGAACGAATTATTTCGGGTACTGGCTTGCTACAACAACTGCATTGATCAGAATTGAATGGAAATCACATTAACCTTCAAACAAGAATCCATTTTTAACCAAGGACTAGGTACTCTAAATCATGACATGAGAGAATCACCATACCACAAACCCTAGTGGGATGAAGAACAAAGCAATAACAGGTATGAGATACTGACTGATCTCTAGTTTGGTCCACATAGTAGACAGAGGTTGTACTGGTGCATAATTATTGAGTAAAATCATATCAAAACAAGGCCAGGTTGTGGGATGGGCAAAGAGACTTTGACAGATGGTGATTTATGGGGCCATATGCTTCACTTGTTTGGTTGTGTTGCTAGATGGTTCTTGGGAGATCAATATGCAACCACCCACTCCCTCTGAGCTCATTGTGTCTTGGCCACATAATTCAAAACCCTAACAATACACTAGGACAGTTAGAGAAAGGAAGGGAAATTGAAAGAGAATGCACAAGATCGGTTCACATTATTCACCGAGAAAATATATAGTTTGACGAATATTTTACACAAGGGCGAACTCTTCAATAATATAGACTCTAAGAAGATTGAGGAAAGCTTGAGCACATAGAAGGGGGTTGTTGTTAAGTTGCCTATTCATTGCTTCATTTCACTAGTATTGATCGATCATTATATTTTCTTATCCCGTGAAAGTCACTCCTGATTGTGTGATTTATGAAATCTCATATCAAGTTGCCTCTCTTAAGCACAAGCACTTCTTCTTTTTTTCAATTTTATCACAAATCTCGCCACTTGTAAAGAAAACTAACTATCATGCCCAATTATGGTGGTTACTTATCACTTCATACTTAATATAATTATATGAAAATAAAAATAAGTTTATTTTTCGTTCGATTGATCATAACCTAATTCGACTACATCTTGTTACGTAAGTTGTTGGTCAGATGATCTACCAACCGCAACTTTCTAATCAACAATTATCATAGATTTAGATACTTTTGTCATGTTGTAAGATTATAGCTAGTGTTTGATATTGGAGATCTTCCTTTAATTAGGTAGAGGTTTAAGTTTATTTGGAGGAGGAGGACCATGCCAAACATTATCGCCACCTTTGCCAAACATTTTAGGGTACCATTTACTCTTAAGTCACAATAAGTATGAGCTTTAAATACTTGGGGCGGTTTTATATATAGGACAATTTAGTTTTGAACGTGCGATCTTGGGTGGGTGCCCTAACTTTTTGCAAATTGCTTCCCCCACTTGGTAATATCACGAGTACCAAATACACACACATGCACAATTGCACATGTTGAAAGCAAACTATCCCAAACTTGTGCCATACAAAACCAATGTCCCAAGCTTTTCACTAAAACTTAAAAAAAATCGAGAAAGAAGGCGTTTAATTGACTTTTGATTCGAACATATGAAGGAGTTCATTTACAATTGTCATCAGAGGACCTTAATTGAACTCGGGCGACTACTCATCTAGATGGATTATTGCCTTGCAACATTTGTTTGCCCATTGCTCAACTTACCTTCCTTGACCACTCCTATAACCTTTTTGTTCTTGTTATACACAGAACAATTTTGAACGCTAGATGTTTTCACTGTAAGTGGACCTAGTATAACATCAACTGTCTATCAACTAGCTAAATGTGAATTGCGTATCAATCTTAAATGATACTGTTAAACACTATCAACAAAAGAAGTCACCTTTTTCTGACCAAATCGAACCAAAACCAATCAATCTCCGTTTCAAATCAAAGTCCTATCAAGTAACATCCATATGAATTCCCCATCACCACTCATTATCATTCAAACAAGGGTTCCATCCAATCCTTGCTTCCTCCAGCTAGTTTCCATTGCTGAATTAATGAGCTCGCCACTTCTTTGGCCATCACAAGTTACATATCTTACACAAAAGTCCAAGAGGCGAGGGGGACAAGAAACAAACCAAAACGTGTACCACTACATTCAATGAAACCGGGCCATCATCCTATCACCTTCTAAACAGCCTACAACTAAGATGGAATCTCGACGTGAATTTCCATCCGACAACAGGGGCAGTGAGCATTGGTCACGAGCCACGGCAGGAGGCACTTCGAGTGGAACCTATGGGCGCATGGAAGGTGCACCAAATGGTCCCCTGCCCTGAACCCATCCAGGCAAATGCTGCACTCTTCTTGCTCCTCTGTCGCCGCCTTCCATTTCATCATCTTCAGTCTCTCCCACCTCGATGATCTCGCTCCCCACACTTCCGTCTGTAATTCGCCTAGTGGCGACATCGTTCTTGCATCCACGATTCTCAGAGTTCCCGAATTCGCGGTTCGTCTGCAAAATCACAAAAAGAGCAAGTTAGAACCTTTATATCTTAAAACGTGGAGATTTTTTTTAAAAAAAACTCTAATAGAAGATGAGAATGTCTACATATTTTCGTGGGTGACATTTTCTCTAACGTGCATCAATATGGCAATGTATTTACAAAATCCATCTCACTATAGATTTCGACATAGACTAGTAACCATATCTAAAAGAGTATCAAGAGCAAAAGCAACAATAAAGTTGCGAGAACTCAAATACACAATTGTTAGACTACAATTCGTTAGTTTCTGATGATAAATTTTGAGGCAAACTCTATTGAACCATACCCATAATAACTCTACCTAAGTCGATGCTTCAATGAGTTGAGGTATTAATTCAAGGGACTTTTGGTACCATATAATGAATTTTTGCCGCAATCTGTCCCAAGAGTTGATTCTGGCGCAAAAATTTATAACCGGAAAGTGCCCCATAAGGGAAATTTCAATGAGTTCAGATTTGGTTTAGGGACCTTTTGGAATCTGACCATTTCCTCTGAGTTCTAAGCCTCTCCTCCAGTCTTTCTTTGGCCTCCCTGGCTGCTCCTCCCAGCTTCTTGTCCTCCAACGCCTGACTCTGTACATTTCTCTGCCGAGAAACATAAAAATAATAATTTTTAAGTCTAGAAATGGGAATCAACTGAAGACTCTGTTTTCCTTCCCCTGAAGAGAATAGAATCCTCTGTTTCAGTGAAAAAAACAGGGGAATAGTTAGTGATCGCCAATTCAGACGGTTTGCCACTTACCAAAGATGGAATTGAAGTATGGGAGTTCCCTTCGTGTTTGCTGGTGTATAAACAGAACGACGGCCTCCGTGTCCCGCCGGTGACGTTAGGAGCATCGCCGCCGCTCTGATGGAACCGTCTTCTTCGGGCACATTCCACGCCGGGCAACATCCCCGCCATCGATTAATCACTACCCAAAAGAGAGGACAGGGGGAAAACACAGTCCTACAAAAGAAATCATTGTTTCGTCATCAAAGTTGCCGACTTTAAGCAGAATTTGACTGACCAAGAAGATAGAATTTACCAGGAAAGCAGATTGAATCTGACAACAAACGGTTGAAACATCAACTACCCGTTATAGGCAGGGGAGAAAATCAAAGTGGGTTCAATGAGAAATTGATTAAAATAGGATCTTTATTCTTTGCTGTGGTGGAAATCATCTGGAAGTTTCATGGACAGCTTACCACCAGAGAGTGAAAAACGAGGCAGAGAGAGAATAAAAGTATCGCTTTCAGAGTTTTCAGTTACCTTCTTCTTGCTGTGCTTCCGCCCTCGACGAGGAAGGCGAAGATGAAGAAGAAGTGGCGAACCACGTGAGGAACCGACTCTCCAAGACCACCTGTTCAGCAAGTGAATGAAATCTGGAGCAGTTTTGTTGTGTTCTTGTTTTTCTGAGGTTCTGGTGGTCGTTTTATGTTGGCTGGGGCTAGGAGGTGGGTGGTTGAGTTGTGGCAAGATTTGGGCAAGAGATTTCTCATAAAGAGGAGTCAAATCGGTTCGTCACAGCGAAGCGTGACACGGTTCAAATAGACCAACTTAATAGTACGTATTTGGTTATTATCGGGTCATTGATCATTTTGCGTTGTGAACCATTTTATTATGATCAAGTGGATAGATCAACCCAATATTATTCAAGTCGTCGCAATTACGTTGACATAATATCCAAATTTGTGTTAGTGGAAATTGTTTTGTGTTCTATACACAGCCGATGTGCTTCTTATGCTAATGAATTTGTCATTCATTTCTTGCCATCTCATTTGAGCTTTAATTTCAACCATGAGTATAAATGTATTATGTGGTTCAAGCAAGGTGACCCAAAAAGCATAATTAAGCAGATTGTAGGGGGAAAAGTAGGGATGGCAATTTTGACCTGACCCGTTTTATCCGACCTGTTTGACCTGTTTTGGGGCGGGGCGGGCATGGGTACTCTCATCGACCCGACCTGTCCTGACCCGCCCCATTCTCGACCCGTTCTTGTCTAAATTACACGTAATTTTAGTCAAATTACTTAGGATTTCTCTTTTATTACATCAAATCTTAGCTATAATAAAGACGTAAATTAGTGAAAACCTCAATTTCTCCAATAATTTAACTATATTTCTCATAATATTGTTTGTTTCCTTGGTCTTATAATAAAAACAACGAATATTTCTAATATTTTTCATATAAATTGCATACCCATTGGGTCGACCTGTCCCGACCCGTAACCCGTGATAAATTACCCGACCTGGACCCGACCTGCCACGGGGCGGGTCTGGGTACCAAGAAACCCGCCCCGAACCTGCCCATTGCCATTCCTAGGGAAAAGGAAGAAGAAAAACAATCCCGGCTAAGTTGTGGGATTTGGCATTCGGAGAAAAAAGAAAAAAAAAAGACACAGAGTGGGCTTTCAGATTTCGTGCTCAACGAGCTATTGGCAGGCTCTCAAAATTGGGTTTTTGAGTGAATTTGTCGGTCCAGTTCACTTACCTTAAGCCTCACGTCCAGAAGCTGACTGCGGTGTTTTTGGGCCGAAGAGCAGATGTGGCTCATTGAAAACACAATTTCGTTATATATATTGTTTGTTAGGACTTAGGGCTATAAAATTCCAAAGGATTGCATTTGTATATAATAGACTATTCAATGAGGTTATATGAGTACTACAATGGAGATATGCATGAACGATCGACGCATGATGCGCGCGTACACGTAGTTGGTCCAACTAACGTTGCTTCAGAGATATCTAATAAAATTGTTTGGTTCAATTATGATCAATATGTGTGTTATCTTTTTTTTTTTTTTATCACGAAGGGACTAACGGTACTCAAAATCTAGAAGAGACTCGAATACATGACCTCTCCAACTGCACCCTCGTGACCCATATGTTTGGTTTCACAACAATTTGCACCGCCTGACGATCGATCTTAGTAACCATGTCATTTCATGGCCCATCACTGCAGCAAATGGGCCTTCTTCTGGGCTTGTGAGCCACAGCTAGCCCACATCTTGGGGCTCAACGAGAGTCCAAAAGAGAGGGAGGCAACAACGATTCGAAAAGGCTTCCTGTTCCTTTCTTTCGTTTCCCAGGAACAACAACCTTTCGATCGTTGTTAACGAATTGCAGCACGTAATTTCCATAAATCAACTTACCTTGGGCTGTCATCCTACTGCAAGAAAAAGACAATGTATCAAAACGTGTAATAAGTAATAACTAATAACGATCGTCCATTAATGTCGTTGATGGTAAAGCTTAATTTGGGCTCGAAAGGCCCAGAATAAGAGGTCTCTGTCGCATGGCCCAAAGGTGGTCGCTGCATGGCAGCGTAACGAACCGCACAACTGTAATCTCAGTATCTAACTAACTTAACTAACCCGTCCAACGAATCAAAGTGTCGCTATTCCCGCATTCAACGGTCGAAAAGTGGGGAAGAGACCACGACAACGGTCGACGAAATACGGATTAGGTTTGCTTTTGCTGGTTTCTTTTTCTTCTTGTGGCAAGACATGAAACTTCCCAACGATGTATGGAAAGGGAGCACTCGGTTTTTGGACTAAGCTAGGTGGCAAGATTTCTTCCTTTCATCATCATTATGCACTTAAGGTCAAAGAAAGATAGAAAACGATGGAGTCTTCATGATAAAATTGTTACTAATCTCTTCCAATAATTCAAACTATTGGAATCAACTGGTTCTTGACATGATATCAAGACTTTCTGTAATCTAGAGGTCTTCTGTTTGCATTCCGATGACCTCATATGTTATGTTAAGCACATGGTGTCCGGACCTATGCAAACTTCAAGCCCATATACGGTGGCTTTCATTTGATTTGAAGGGGTGTGTTAGTAAACGACATATGATTTATGATTGAACCTCTTCCAACAACTCGAGTTATTGAGATCATCAATTGATTCTTGACACAAACATAAATGGTATACTTTGTAAATTGAAGCTCGATGGATTCAAATGGTAAGATATGAGGGTCGACACATTGTATGTTTATATTCATTAATATGATATTAGAATGAGAGGGGAAAGATAGTTTATGATGATCGACAAAGGTAAGTGTCCACAATAAAATCCATTTGATCCGCTCCTGATCATGAGATCACAAAATCATCCCGCCACCCCAAATTTGAACTCTAATACAACGTTGGTGAAACCAGATGCTCCACTAAACTTATTACAGCTATAAACCTGAAAATCTAAAGAAACTCTTAACCGCGTTGAGTATGGAATTAGTACCAACAAATATAGAAGGACCCCCTCTCGTTACCAACTCCAAAAAGAGTGTATTGGCAAATCAATCAAATAATTTAACCTGTAACGACAAACATATTGGAGCACTAGCCATGTCTTGGCAAATCAATCCAATTTTTGACATAAGAACGACACCTTATTAATTGCCCTTTCACCATCTACTATAAAATAGTGACAAAACCGACACCCAAACCGCGTAAAAGAAGAGAAGTTCCCCACGTACGTACGTCCAGGTTTTGCTTTCTCCCTTCTTTTTCTCCACACTTCTTGTTATAAAACCATCTCTCGAGCTATAGTCTTCATTGCTTTTTGGACTATCTCTCGACCAAATTAAGATTAAACAATGGAAAAACCCAACTGCCGCAGGGACAAGTAGTAGTGGATAAAATAGACTACTTCACTGTTGTCCAATTATTTTCGCCGCCCATGCATTTTGACTCAGATCGAAGAAAGAGGTAGCTTTGATCATGATCAGTCTGCCCATTTCCCCTGATTATGGGGCAGATATATATGAGAAGAGAAACCTTCCCATAGAAGTAGTTGGTGTCGGTTTTTATCAGTTACATGCATACACCCTTTTGACCACTTCCCTTGGGGAAAGTTTCGTCCACAGTCGTCGTGTTGTCTGCATGCGCGCGATTGAGTAAGCTGGCCGGCCGGATTTGACTGCAAATTAAAGGTAGCTAGATGGAGGGTATACTACATCACAATTTCTACCACCAGAATGAATGTAGAATGGATTAATATCACAATTTTTTTTGTATTCGTTCGCAATAATGTGTGATACTTAATTGATGGGTAACCATCCAGGTCAATTTTGCGTCACATGTGCCAACATGCTCAAAGACCTTTTGTATGTCGGGTTGCATCCCGGTATTTAGGTTAGGTATTGAAAGTTGTCAAATATTTAGCACGGAACATTTCGACAAGTATAAAAAAGTGTGAGATGCCGCGGTATGCATAAAATACATTTCAATTCTCGATGTTCTGTTATAGTTTGGTGATAATGAAACGGTGAAATCATTCAAATTGATCGGCGTGAATCTTGCATATGAAAATGGAGCTTGCTGTTTACACCAAAATAATTTTCATTAATTATTGCTTGTGTGAACAGCTTGGCCAATCTAAGTAATTGGTCAATGTGTACATGAATGGTCCAATTTATCGAGTCAGGCCATAGGTATAATGGATGGTAGTGTCCAAATACATGGATACCATCCAAAACCCATAATGGATGGTAGTGTCCAAATACATGGATACCATCCAAAACCCATAATGGATGGTAGTGTCCAAATACATGGATACCATCCAAAACTCATAATGGATGGTAGTGTCCAAATACATGGATACCATCCAAAATCCATAATGTAATGGATACCGTCCAAACCCTAATGGATGATGCTAGGGTATGGTGACCATTTAATATGCGTACCATCCATGGACTGTTGGCTTAGTCAACATGGATGCCATCCAACTTGTTTTGTGTACTGTGACCGTCCAATGGTCAAGTGACATGATGACGTGTCGAGGTGGTTACCAAAAGCAACACTTGACTTGCTAAGAACGCTCGGAGAAGTTACTGGATGCTACGTGGAGCTGATTTTTGGGAAGAGAGAGAGAAGGCGGTTAGAGGGTGAGGCACAACAAAACTGGCAGCAAGACTCAGGACGAAGGACAGACAAATCATACCACAACAAGTCTCGTCGAAATTTATCTTTTCTCTCTAGAACAGTAACCGTAGCAGTAGCACCAGGGACCCTCCAACGAGGCTTCTCTGTTAGTTGTAGTCAGTAGTTGCGGAGCTCTCAAGGAATCTCCATAGGAGTAGAGGTAAAAGTAGCCAGTTCCTTTGATGTACGCATCGAACACCCTCGTTCGAACAGTGTTTGAAGAGGTGTGAACCGAGTAACATCGTTTTCCGTTTTCTTGAAGTCAGGGTGCATTGATCACGCGAAATTCCACCTGAAACAAATTGGCACACCTGGTGGGACAACGTGTGTTCGATATGGCTCCGCGACGAAGGATTCAGGATGGTGATCCTCCACAAGGTGCTGTGGAGGAGGGGCAGTTGGTTAACGTTGAAGTTGACCAAGCAGGAGGAAACAATGCTGGAGCAGAGGTGCCAAACATGGCACCAAATGCAGATCTAGGCGAGGCAGTGGTGTCTCTTCATTAGATGATGGAGGAGAACCGCAAAGCAACGGAGGAAAACCGCCAAATGATGGCGGAGAGCCGCCGGTTGATAGAGGAAGCCAGAGCTATGGCTCATCAGGTAAACTCTCAAGTTGATTGTCTCAATTCCCGCGTAGATAGACGATTGGCTCAATTGTTTGAGTTGGTAAACAAAAATACGAATGATTTGGGCGAGTTTAGGCAATTGTTGAATAGACCAGTTTTACAAACTAGGGCTTTGTCTTCAGATGGTCGAGACTTTTCAAATCTTGAAAGTGAAAACATTAACCTGCCATCCAACGGTGGTGGTCGAGGTGAGCAGCCCCGCCCGGTGAACCCTACACCACCGGTGGTAGCCACCGTAGCGACACCTCAAAGGTTGAATGTCGGCGTGAGTCACGCCACTTCATCTCAGATTCATGTTGAGCAACCGCCACCTGTGCAAGGTGTTGCTCGACAAAACATTTCAGAAGCCATACCATACATGGCTCCTGTTAATGTTGGGTTTGGTTTGGGTCCGAACAATGTTGACCTAGTACCACCACGTGGGTACCCGCAGCCAATCCCACCCCCTATGAACATGCAAGGCGTGGATCCCGGCGGTTTCATACCGCTAGGGGGGCACCAAGGGGGGCATGATGTGAATACACTCCGTGATCAGATGGCACAGTTGTTGGCTGAGCAGTTTGGTTTTGGTATGAGACCAACGATGCCACCTGTCTATCGAAAGCCGTATCCGGAGTGGGTGGATAGAATGTATCCGTTCCCAAGAGGATTTAGGGTACCGGAGTTTGTACCTTTTACTGGAACGGGTGATCAATCCACAGTGGAGCATGTAGGGCAATTTACTGTCCAATGTGGTGATGTAGGTGATTTTGTCAAGTTACGTTTATTTGGCAACTCTTTGACAGGACCTGCTTTCGCATGGTACGTTAATTTGCCATCTAATTCAGTGCAAACTTGGCAACAAATGGAACAAATGTTCCATGCACAATTTTATCGTTCTGAACCAGAAGTGACCATGGCTGACTTGGCACGTATGCGCCAGCAACCAGGGGAGACTGTGGAACACTTCTTGACAAGTTTTAAAAATGCGCGTAATCGCTGTTTTGTGAACTTGACAGAACGTGAATTTGTCAAGTTAGCACAAGGTGGTTTAAACTTTGAACTTCGTAAAAAATTTCAAGATAGGGAGTTCTCTGATTTATTCCAGTTGATGTCATGTGCGGTTAGGTACGAGACTCTTCTACGAGAAGAAGAGAATAGAAGTAGTGCATCGAGGGGAGTGTACCACCCCAACTTCGATTATGCCATTAACCATGTTGCTCAGGATGTGGATGGTGTCGAGGTAGATCTGGCTGAAATTGTGCAAGGAAAGCCATATGTTTGTGCTTCCTTAGCCAAAGTAGATAATGAACAGCTAGTTGGGAAACCTAATCGTGCTCCAGTCCAACATAGAAAATTTTCTTTTGATGTTAGCAAGTTGGACTTAATTTTTGACCAATTGTACAAGGATGGTCAGATTAAGCTGTCTGGGGGGCATAGTATACCACCCCCTGAGAAGTTAAAAGGAAAACGTTATTGCAAGTGGCATAATAGTATGTCACACGCCACTAACAGTTGTGTGGTTTTTCGTAATGTTTTGCAGGATGCGATTCACAAGGGACGCATCAGGTTCCCAGACCCTAAGAAGGATGCCATGACAGTGGATACTGATCCATTCCCAAATGTCGTGAGCATCAATATGGTCAATCCTGACTTTTCAAAGATTGACTTGCCACGCTTCAAGCTGGTACTGGATACAACACCACAGCCAAGTGGCAACTCCAATGTCATTGTGCAGGGTGGTTCGTCATCAACTGGCATGCAAGATGGGCCACGTATTGATCTGGCCGATGAAGAAAAGTTGTGTGCACAGTGCAAAGGGAAGCTGAATCTTGGTGAAGGTAGACCAACCCAACCAGTCCGTCAGAGACTTGGTCCTCAAAGACCATTCAAGCCAAGGTATCCACCATATGAACGTCATGTGGAAGGAGTGCGTGCACCTGCATGGGGAAGAGGCCAACGTAGACAATGGGTTGCTCAAAATGCCCCACCCTTCACAAGTGCGCCTTTCAAAAGTGCACCTTTTGGACTCTCCCTACCTGCCAGGAGTTCACCACCTGTCAGAAGAACCTTCAAGATGCCTAATGTGCCATCAAGTGGATGGCATACGTATGATGTTCGTCGTCAACAGCCAATTGCACTGGATGGGATGACAAGGACACAATATAGAAGGTTCCTTCGCAAGAATGCCCAACAAAAGAGGACTTACAACATGCATACCAATGTTCGTGTGAACAACTCTGCTACCACTAGTCTCAGGGTCACAGTGTCTGATAGCGGCAAGAATGCGGAGAAGAAAGAGGAAGCCCCAACGGATGATGGATACGATGCAGAGATGGATGAATCCTTCATAAAGGAAGAGATGATGGA
Source organism: Linum trigynum (assembly GCA_964030455.1). NCBI lineage: Eukaryota > Viridiplantae > Streptophyta > Magnoliopsida > Malpighiales > Linaceae > Linum > Linum trigynum. Next base: position 3,395,387 of record OZ034814.1, on the reverse strand, counting down.
GTTAGAACATCCAAGATCAAAGTTTGACCGGAATAGCAAGGATGATGAGGACGATGATCATAACACATCCACAACCATCCAATTTGGGAGTTTGCCACCTGTCGTGGTAAATAATTACATTTTGCCCATGATCTTCCACTTTGAAGTGGATGGTGAGAGAGGAGATGTTGGAATTGAAGCGGAGGATGAGGAAGTGGATGAAGCAAGCCATGAGCAAGCCATCGCAGAGTTGAACGGTGGGTTTGCTGAGCTGGATTTGGATGAGGAGGATGAAGAGCCCCAGTTGCTGAACTGGTGACCGAGTTCGCAAGTTTGGCACTAGAGGATGAGCCATGGAGTGTCATGATGGCCCGTACTGGAACAAGAGTCAACTTGTCTGCTGAGACAGCTAGGCAACACAAGAGTTCCCAACAAATCCTAAGGGAATTGTACGAATCTGGACACAAATATGTGGGAGTACTTGGCGAGGATGATGGTCGGTATCCTTACTATGTATTGTACCAAGGACCAGAAGTATCCACAAGTCTTCCTGTTGAGAACTCTACATGGGGTTCAGAATTTGAGGAAGAAGATAACTCTGTGGTTGTCGAAGAGAAGCTAGATGAAAATAGTGCTATGCATGTGGCAACAAGGAAGGGGAAAGAGGTTGTCGTTGAAGGATCAACAGTAGAAGAACCAAGTCGAGTTATGGTTTTCAATGAGCCAGATGTAAAGATGCTTCGACATCTCAGACCATTGTAAATAAAAGCTCAAATTGAAAATGTACTAGTGTCAAGAGTGTTAGTTGACAATGGTGCTGCTGTGAACGTGATGCCCACACGTATGCTCAGGAAGTTGGGGAAAAATGAAAATGATCTTATCCCAACAGAGGTGTTTGTTACCAGCTTCAATGGTGGTTCCACAACTGCAAGAGGGATACTACCAGTAGTTGTAAGAGTGGGTAGCCAAGAGAGAATGGCTGCTTTCTTTGTCGTTGATGGAGCAATCAGCTACAACGCTTTGCTTGGTAGAGACTGGATACATGCTAATAAGTGTGTGCCGTCATCATTGCACCAGTGCTTAATGTTCTGGAACAAGAAGGGTGTAGTTGAAGTGGTACGAGCTGACACCAAACCATTTGCTGTTGGAGCCAATATAGCGGAAGCTCCCCTTTACCATGGGGATTTTGGCCCTCTGGAGATCAAGACAGTGGATGATGGATCGTGTACCATGGTGATGTCCAGTGCGAAAGTGTTGAGCAAACAATGTGTTAACCCTCTGTCTGAAATAGTGAGACCATCGATGTTTGTTGTGGATGGTCCACCCCAAGCTGAGACACCGTCCATAAATGAGTAAACCACTCCATACAAGAGTGGCAGAGGAGGCCGAAATTACGGCCTTGCAAGAAAAGTTGGCCATATACCAATGTGAACAAAGGCTTATGTATATAGAGCCTGTGTTGATGGCTGACTGTGTACCCGATGATGAAGTATTATTGGAAGAAAAGAGTTCAAGCAAGGTAGGAGAAGACGGCAAGCATATTGCAGCATGTGACGTGTTGGAGAAGATCAATCTTGGCACTGAGGACGATCCACGTCCAACTTTCATAAGTGCCAACTTGCTGGAGTCTGACAGGTATGAGTTAATTGAGTTCTTAAAGGAGTTTAAAGATTGTTTTGCATGGGATTACCATGAAATGCCTGGTTTAGATAGAAAATTAGTAGAGCATAGGTTGCCAATTAAAAGTGGTTTTAAACCTTACAAACAACCACCTAGACGTTTTGCTTATGAAGTCTTGCCAGAGATTAAGAAAGAAATTGAACGTCTATTGAAAGCAAAGTTCATTAGAACTACTAGGTATGTTGAGTGGTTGTCATGCATTGTGCCAGTAAGAAAGAAAAATGGCAGCTTGCGTGTATGTGTGGAATTTAGGAATTTGAATTTGGCCACCCCAAAAGATGAGTACCCTATGCTAATGGCTGACATGTTGCTTGATGCTGTTACCAGGCATGAGATTTTCTCTTTTATGGATTGCTATTCTGGCTATAACCAAATCTATATAGCCGAGGAGGACGTGCACAAGACGGCGTTTCGTTGTCCAGGGGCTATTGGCTGCTATGAGTGGATAGTCATGCCTTTTGGTTTGAAAAATGCCGGTGCAACTTACCAATGGGCCATGAATGCGATTTTTCATGAGCTGATTGGTGACTTGGTGGAAGTATACATTGACGACATTGTCGTCAAGTCGAAGGTGACAAGTCATCACCTTTCTCATTTACGTAGAGCCTTCCTGCGTATGAGAGCTCACAGGTTAAAGTTGAATCCACTAAAATGTGCTTTTGGTGTGAGTGCAGGTAACTTTTTAGGATTTTTAGTGAGTCAACGTGGCATTGAGGTCGACCAGAACAAGACCAAGGCCATCATTGAGGCCATGCCACCATGCAATAAAAAGGAGTTACAGCGGTTCCTAGGCCAAGTCAATTACATTCGAAGGTTCATCTCAAATTGTGCAGGCCGGACCCAGGTTTTCTCTTCGCTGCTCAAGTTGAAGAAGGAAGATGGGTGTGGCGGGAGGAGCACCAAAAGGCCTTTGAAGATATCAAAAGGTATTTGGTGAACCCGCCAGTGCTCAACTCACCAATTCGGAATCGTCCTTTAAAATTATATCTTTCAGCCACAGACACGTCTGTAGCATGTCTGTTGGCTCAAGAGAATGATTATGGCAATGAGCAAGCAGTGTACTACTTAAGTAGGTTGTTGAATGAGGCCGAGCAAAAATACTCATCCATAGAAAAGTTATGTTTGGCCTTGTACTTTGCTTGTACGAAGTTAAGATACTACTTGGCGCCCGTTGAGGTGCAGCTCATTTGCCAAACTGATCTTATTAAATACATGTTGTCTCGGCCGATCATCCATGGTAGGATTGGCAAGTGGACACTTGCATTGTCCGAATTCAATTTAAAGTATGTGCCACAACGGGCAGTTAAGGGTCAAGCCCTAGCAGATTTTTTGGCAGACCATCCATGTTTGGATATGCCAACAGAGCAAATAGAAGTTGGGGTGGTCGAGAAGATGCCCGGGACGTTGTTTTTTGACGGCTCAAAGACACGCTCAGGAGCAGGAGCTGGCGTGGTGTTGACCTCGCCATCAGCCCATGCCATGCACTTTGCATTTTCCCTTGATGTGCCATGTACTAACAACCAAGCGGAGTATGAAGCTTTGGTTGTTGGTTTGGAGATGCTTGTAGACCTAAAGGCAAAGAGTGTCGACATTAGGGGAGATTCTCAACTGGTAGTATACCAAGTGCTTGGTGAATACCGTTGTGTTAGATATGTATTGGAGTTGTATCTTGATCGTGTCAAAATGCTGATTTCTCATTTTGACAATGTATCCATCAAGTTCATTCCTCGTATGGATAATGGCAAGGCCAACTATCTGGCTCAGCTTGCATCCGGCTTTAGAGAGTTTGTCAGTGGAGGAAGAGACCAAATATTCGTGCAAACTCTTAGCCCTTTGAGAGATAGAATGAAACAAGTTGTTGAGGTTTGTGTGATTGAAGAGGATGTCGAGGACTGGCGTGCTCCTATAGTGAAGTACTTGCAAAATCCAAGTGGGGATGCAGACCATACTACCAAGTTTAGGGCTAGGAACTATGTCTTACTGGATGGGACACTGTTCAAGAGAAGGCCAGATGGTTTGTTGCTCAAGTGCTTGGGGGGCAAGGAGACTTTACAAGCTATGGCGGAAGTCCACGAGGGGATATGTGGAGCACATCAAGCTGGTCCATCCATGAGGTGGATACTTCACCGATATGGATATTACTGGCCAACTATTGGGCCTGATTGTGCATCGTTTGCTAAGGGATGTGAAGCTTGCCAATGTTATGGACCAGTGCAAAGAGCACCTGCCGTCGATCTGAGATCTATCATTAAGCCTCGACCATTCTTTGGTTGGGCAATGGATCTGATTGGACAAGTCTATCCCCCGTCATCTAAGCAACACACCTTTATCATTGTGGCTACTGATTATTTTACAAAGTGGGTAGAGGCAAAGCCAATAAAGACGGTGAACTAGGGGGAAGTGATTTCTTTTATCAAGGAACACATTATTCATCGTTTTGGTTTGCCAGCCACTATAACAGCCGATCACAGGACAGTCTTCACTGGAGCACAGGTAATGGAGTTTGCCAAAGATCATGGCATTAAGATCATCCACTCCACACCTTATTATGCTCAAGCCAATGGTCAAGCAGAAGCATCCAATAAGGTGGTAAAAGGAATCTTGTCCAAAATGATTGAGGACAATCCAAGGAATTGGCATGAGGTGCTATCAGAGGCACTATGGTCTTATATGATGTCACCACGCAGTAGTACAAGAGTGACTCCTTTCTCTTTGACATATGGTCATGAGGCCTTTTTGCCAGTGGAGATAACGGTAAAGTCTCTGCGATACATGAAACAACATGAATTGACTCCCTCGGAGTATTATGAATCAATGATGTTGGATTTGTCCGAACTGGATGAGATGCAACTTCAAGCTCTTGATAACATCCAGGTACAAAAGGCCAGAGTGGCTCGGGCATACAATAAAAAAGTAAAGCATAAGTCGTTCGAGGAAGGAGAGCTAGTATGGAAGCTGCATTTGCCAATTGGTGAGAAGGATCCAAAATTTGGAAAGTGGTCTCCTAATTGGCGGGGTCCCCTCATTGTTAATGCTGTGCGTCCCAATGGTGCTTACTTATTGAAAGATTTGGATGGTGTACAACATGAGCGCTTAATTAATGGCAAGTACCTTAAGCCATACTTACCGTCCCTTTGGGACGTTAAGGGGTGTCAATGATTTAGAAGTTGGCCTAGTGCACATGGAGACCTAGTCAAAGTTGACATGGTTTCTAAGATGTGCAACATGGCCGAGGAGTTAGATGGCCAGGGTAAATCTTTTCTGGATTGGCCATTAAAAGGGATTTGTTTTTCTCAGAAGCAAAATGGTTGTCGTCCAAATAGATAGTTTGGATGGTTGAGTCAAAACATGGTTACCTTGCCACCTTCTAGATAGATTGTATCATCCATGTTTGGTTAAGTGGTTGCATGGATAGTGTTGTCCAAGCAAAAGGACATCGTCCATGTTGTATATGGATTGTGATTGAGTTTGGCCGAGTAACCATCCAGGATTGAGAGGAGGAGTACCTGAGCTTGGTGACTTGAGGCCGAGCAGTAGCAAGAGTCTTGCCATGGGGAAGCATCGCACATCTTTGAAGGTACGGTGATATTTTTTGAGTTGTGAATTATGGTGAATGGGAGCATCAATTTATGGAGAAAATTTTAATTCTGCCTTAATAGGAATGAGTTTCCTCTTGCTAGTAGGATATGGATTATGAGGTGTGTCCTACATGAAAAAGAATTTGTGTTCCTTATCACAAAAGGAAAAGGCATGCTACATTAATTGGCTAAAAATTGTAGTATTAGCCAAATTGGAGAGGGACACCCTCTTGGTGTGTGTTGTTCACATGGCCAGGAAGGAATTACATTCCTTATGTGACTTGGACATGGCTACATAAAGCCAACATCTGCTTCAAGTGGTTTCTAGTATAGTTGGTGTCAACAACTTAGTTCATAAGAATTAGTTCTTATAAACTAAGTTGTGGGGGGCATTTGTTTACACCAAAATAATTTTCATTAATTATTGCTTGTGTGAACAGCTTGGCCAATCTAAGTAATTGGTCAATGTGTACATGAATGGTCCAATTTATCGAGTCAGGCCATAGGTATAATGGATGGTAGTGTCCAAATACATGGATACCATCCAAAATCCATAATGGATGGTAGTGTCCAAATACATGGATACCATCCAAAACCCATAATGGATGGTAGTGTCCAAATACATGGATACCATCCAAAACCCATAATGGATGGTAGTGTCCAAATACATGGATACCATCCAAAACCCATAATGGATGGTAGTGTCCAAATACATGGATACCATCCAAAATCCATAATGTAATGGATACCGTCCAAACCCTAATGGATGATGCTAGGGTATGGTGACCATTTAATATGCGTACCATCCATGGACTGTTGGCTTAGTCAACATGGATGCCATCCAACTTGTTTTGTGTACTGTGACCGTCCAATGGTCAAGTGACATGATGACGTGTCGAGGTGGTTACCAAAAGCAACACTTGACTTGCTAAGAACGCTCGGAGAAGTTACTGGATGCTACGTGGAGCTGATTTTTGGGAAGAGAGAGAGAAGGCGGTTAGAGGGTGAGGCACAACAAAACTGGCAGCAAGACTCTGGACGAAGGACAGACAAATCATACCACAACAAGTCTCGTCGAAATTTATCTTTTCTCTCTAGAACAGTAACCGTAGCAGTAGCACCAGGGACCCTCCAACGAGGCTTCTCTGTTAGTTGTAGTCAGTAGTTGCGGAGCTCTCAAGGAATCTCCATAGGAGTAGAGGTAAAAGTAGCCAGTTCCATCGAACACCCTCGTTCGAACAGTGTTTGAAGAGGTGTGAACCGAGTAACATCGTATTCCGTTTTCTTGAAGTCAGGGTGCATTGATCACGCGAAATTCCACTTGAAACACTTGCCAATGGAGAAAAATGAAGGGGGAAAAAAAATCCATTTATAGAATATTATTCTAAGAAATTATTCTACACAAATTACACTTGAAGAGAAGAGTGGGACATGGATATTTTCTCCTCCTCAACTTGCATGGTGGAATACATTTGTAATCGTCAATCAAGCATTGATCCAACGGTCAATACATCTTGAAGTCAAACACAAATTAAATTTCAGGCAATTTGCCGACATCTATGCATTAAAGATTGGGAATCCCCCGACGTGCAAGTAAAAAAAACACATAATAATAATAGAATAACTTGAGCGGACACATAATATTCTGATTTTCTTCATCAAGTGAAGGGAGTAAACTATATAGGAATAGGTGACTAGATACTCAATCAAATTACTTAATATATAGTTGTTCATAGAAAAGTTAGTTTCCCTAGGTATAATATAAGGTGGCTGGCTCTATACTTGATAAGATTAGCGATTATAGAGAAGTATGAAAAGTATATACAGTACTTCTCCATACGGCTTAATCATAATCCAATATGATAAGGAATAAGGTTACAAACCAGACATAAAATAGAAACCCAAACATGTCCATAACCTCTTGACTTTCACTAGACAAGACGACATATAATCTAATTCAAATCATATCAACAATATCTGTCGAGCTACTTGAGTAAAAATATGGGTTTCCATGTACAATTGTTTAACACCGGTTAGATTAGCAATTGATTCAGTAGGTTGACCAAATTTACCTCCCCTCTTTTGCACTTCTGGTTGATGTTTGACTTTGATTAATGCTACAATAATATAAGAGCCTGGGCCACGTTGCTTCAAAAAATAATGAATTTTCTATTGCTTACCTGCTAGTCAACAACTAGTAAGCGTTCTTTAGTTAGTTGAGAATTACGTATTAACAGGATGTTAATTACACAAACTACTTCATTAGTACTGAAAAAGGAAAGAAACTTTCTAGCACATACTAAGACTAATCGAGTTCTTTATCTATATAACGAAGCTGATCCAAAATACTTAGCCAAGCTTAAGTATATACTAATTATCACTAATTGGGTGACATTTACTTGTTTCGTGGCGTGAAGCAAGCTCTATATGATATGGTTTGGTTGCATCCACAATTACGTTGAGAAACGATTAGTTATGGTTATAATATAAATGCTTATTTCATCATGCATATGTGTTTCCATATTGTTCCATGGAGATTGTGATGTGGGGTTGGGCCTACTTGGGCGGGTAGGACGAGCTGGTCGGGTTTCGGTTCCATACCTTGTCGGTTCGATTGATCTATTTTATGTTGGGATAATCAAACTAGAAATTATTATTGGTCAAGAACGTAGAGGAGGTAGGATGAGCAGTTGGTCAGATCTAGTATGGATCGTACATGGACAGAACTGGTTGGTGATTGGTTCACAGTTTACCAGGGTTCAAGAAGGCGCGCCTAGGCGCACGCCTAGGCTCAATTAGGCGCTAGGCGGTGGAGGATCGCCTTGACTTGGCCATAGGCGTTATAAAAGGCGCTGGTAGCGCTTAGTAGGTAGGAATAGCGCTTAGTTTGCGCCTAGTGGAGAGAAGGCGTGCCTGGGCGTTCCTGGGCAAGCTTAGGCGGTAAAATCCAATACTCTTCGTTTTGTCCTAGAAAATCAGAAACTTGCCTCTTGCCCTAGAAAATCAGAAACACGAGAAGTAACATCTGTTGCCGCCCTAGCTCTCACCCCATTTGCTGCTCTCTAGCGCCGCAGGAGAAAGTCATCGATCACTCTTCTCGCCTTCACACCGCTCCGCTGCTATAGTGGGAAATAAAGTCAAAACTCGCCAATTGTTGCTCCTTCCTTCTCCTCGGTACGTAGCACAAGCTTCTTGTCTCTATAAGCACCTCTTAGCAGATGATTGGTCACTATTTGCTTGTTATTTGTTATGTTAAGTGTTTACTGTTAAGAACTAGGCATTGCTAATTTTATATGCACTTGGATTATATGAATTATTCCAGAAAACAGGAAATATTTGAGAATTTTTGCATTTATGCTCTGAACGACTAGGCGCGCCTAGACTACGCCTAATCGGGCAAGGCGCAAGTCAGGAGCCGAACGCCTGCCTTACGCCTAGCGCCTTTTAGAACCTTGCAGTTTACACGTTTTTATCTTATGCTTAAATGAACCGTTGATATTGAAATTCAAAGAGATTGGAATAGAGAACCTATCGGCCAAGCTACTGCTTTTTATTACCATGTCAAGAACCGGTTGGTTGTAGTAACTTGATTTGTTAGACCAATTTTGATACTAAGTTGAAATTTACAATGCTCATAAACATGAGTGCTTCCAGGTACGAATTGAATTTGTACCTCAATAGGTACAAGCTGAATTTGTACTATAACGTTAAAGGTACAAATATAGTGTGTATCATAAAAAATTTGTATGACAATATAAATGTATAATATGAAATTGTACCATAATGTTAAAGGTACATGTTCAATTTGTACCATAATTTTTTTTTTCTAAATGAAAGCACTAGTGCTTATGAGTTATGAGCATAGTTGCGAAGTTTAGTGCTGCAAATAAGCTGCGTCGAGCCGAGTTTTGACATAACTTGAGCTCAACTCGTTAATAAATGAGCTCGAACTCAGCTTCTTTATTGAAACCTGACCGTGTTTGACTAGAACTCAACCCGAGCTCAGCTCATTATTGAGCTCACGAGCTCTACTTCAACTTGGCTCATTAGTTCGCTCGAAAAATCAAATCAAAATAAGGTATCAATTATTTAGTTCATAAATTTTAAGTTCTCATATAATGTTATTCATTAGTAATTAGTATGTAAGCAATCTACGATATTTCTCTTTTAGATTATGAATGAGACAAATTTGTTGATGAAATCAAAGTCTTACACAAAAATTGTGGTGAGATATATACTATAACATACTTGTAAATTATTAACAAGCCAACCATAAGCTATAAATCGGTTCGCTCATAAGTCGCTGGTCAAGGTGGCTTCCCAACGTCGAGCTAACTCATAACTCAAAATTAGCTAGTTCGCGAGTTGAGCTCAACAAACCACCAATTCAAGCTAGCTTGCTAGCATTGCGAGCTAAACAAGGCTTCATTCATTCTCAACTCATTTGTTTAACAAGCCAAGTATTGTGCGATTTTTCCCCAAATCAAATTGAACGACGAGCCGCTCAAAAGCAAGTTGGCTCATTTACGATCATAGTAAAACTCAACAAAGAAATTTTTATATAATTCTCTCATCATTATAATATAACTAGCACCCTAAACAATCTTGATTCAATATCATCCTTGTTTTGGCTTTTGTAAAGGCTCAATAGCTAAATAGCTATAAACAAATATGTAAACCCCATCTCATCTAAATACTCTCCACTCTCATGTCACCCTCAAACCAATCTTTGTCATTTTCTAATTAGCCCCCTCCAATCCAACACAAAAACATAATCAAACTTTTTTTTGAGTCAGATTTTATTTAATTAAAATATTCCCTCCACAAAAAAATTAAAATAAAATCACCAACAAAATTACAATATATTTGCATGAAACCGTCCACGTGCCTTCACCCATCCTCTGGCCTTTCTTAAAACCTAAGAATTTCAAGCACAAGCCACCACACCCACCACTTCCCCCTTCCCTTCCTCTGGCAATTTCCCCCAAATTCCTTGATTCCCAGCAGAACCCATAAATCCAAATCCCTCAATTGGTGTTTTAGAATCCAAAAGATTAATCCTTTTAAAAAAGGGTACGAGGAAGGAAGAAGGAAACTGAATAATAATAAGATTCAGAGGCAGAGCAAGGCGAGAGAGAAGAAGAAGGCAAAATAGAAGAGAGATTCGGCGACTTTCCTGAATCAGAAGCTCTCTCGTTTGTGGGGAAGAAAAGAAAAAGGCGAAGCTGCACCGACTCGGCGCTCTTCAACTCAGCTGGACCCAACTCACTCTCTTATCTTCCTTCCAACTTGGGGTAACTTATCCTTTTTTCCATCTCCTTGGTTTTCTAAACTCGCTATATTGAGCTCGAAGTCCTCGCATTTCCAGTACCTCGTCGAGAATTCTTTAATGGGGTTTCGATGGTGTTTGTCCAACTGTTTATGAATGTATCGGGCGGCGCACAACCTCCCTCGATTAGCAAAACCCTAGGTTTCTGATTCGTTCCCCTCATTGGGCCTTTTCCCCCATTTGTTTGACTGGGTTGTGTGCATAAGAGCCTTTCTCCATGGCATTTGATCACAACTTGGTTTCAAAAGATCTGAGGCCGGTGAACGTTGCTCGGCCATTGATCGACGATACCCGCATTGGGGTGGTCGGGGGAATGACGAACACCGCGCCTAATTCAGCTACGGCGGGGGTGACGGTTATGAGCCCTGAATTTTTCACCGCCGCACCGGAGGGGACTATTCCGATTTACTACCAGGCATCAGGGGTGCCGGATTCTGGAGGGTTTGTTGGCGTAGGGTATAGGAATGTGGCACCGGCGGCCGTTGCACAGTGGGTCCCGGTGGCAGCAGCTGGTAATGTAAATATTGGTGTGACTGCTCCAGCTGCTGTAGGGTACGGTTATAATCCTAATAATTTGGGGAATAGGGTAGTGGGTAATGCTGTTGATCAAGCTAGTACTGAAATGTTGGTAGGTGGATTCGGTTATAATCCTCGTACCAGCCCCAATTCGAACAACGATATGTTGAACTCGGGTTATGGTTACAGCCCGAGCGCATCCAATCGGGGGAGTGGTGGTGGTGGTGGGGTTGATCACACGAGTGAAGATGGTGGCGATGATTCGGTGTCTGGGAAGAAAGTCAAGCTCTTGTGTAGTTTTGGAGGGAAGATTCTGCCTAGACCGAGCGATGGTGCATTGAGATATGTTGGAGGGCAGACGAGGATCATCAGTATGAGAAGAGAAATGACATTTGGTGAGCTGATGCAGAAGATGGTGGCCACATACGGGCAACCGGTTGTTATGAAGTACCAGCTTCCAGAGGAGGATTTAGATGCATTGGTTTCAGTCTCATGCCCTGAAGATCTCGATAACATGTTGGATGAGTATGAGAAGTTGTTGGAAAGATCCTCAGATGGCTCTGGTAAATTGAGGGTGTTCTTGTTTTCAGCTACCGAGCTCGATGCTTCTGGTATGGTGCAGTTAGGAGATATGCAGGATAATGGACAAAGATATGTTGATGCAGTTAATGGGATTGTTGCTGACAATGGTGGTGGTGGGATGATCTCAAGGAAGGAGAGTATGGCTAGTGCTACCTCGACTCAGAATTCAGATGTTAGCGGAGCTGAAGCAGTTGACATATCAGGATTTGGACAAGGGGAACTGAGTGGGACTCCATCAGTCAGCGGGCTTTCTCCTATGGGGAATTCAGTTACCTCCCAAGATACTACCCCGAGATTGTTGTCTGTGGATCCTAGTCCTAACCCACCACTTTATGCTGACACATCATCAGTTTCTTTGGGGATTCCACTGATGAAGTCTGGTTCTCCTCCTGCTTTAATTTCCCAGCACGAGGTTGATTTTGAAAGGTCAGCTGCTCCGGTAAACATGTCACAGCAGCAGATGGGATACGAGCTACCTCAAACAGGAATGCCATTTCAATCAAATGCACCTCATCTTCCAGCATATAGGGACTATGTACATGCAGCTCCTCAAATGGGATACCCGAATGCGCAAATGTTTGCCACTGCTGGCGGGTCCCTGTTCACTCAACAACCGAATCATGATGTTAATGCTTCTCTGAGTTCTCATCAGTATATGCCTGGAGTGCACATGACAATGGCACCCTCATCGTCTCTTGCTCCCATGAGGCCTACAATGGTTCAAACCGTGATGCAGGCTCAACCAACTCGATTGGACCATTATCCGGATGAAAAGATGTATGGAACAAGGATAATGCAGATGCCGGTCGATCCGAGCTACAACATGTATCAGGCACAGGCTCCACAGGCTCCACAGCCGGCAATTCTTGGGGGAGGGTATGGCTGGAGACAGGTTCCTCAACCGGAACATGTCGTCTTTTCTGATGGCATGATTCATCATCAACAAGTACAATATCCTGAAAAAACTTCAAGACCGGATGATTGTCTGATGTGCCAGAAAGCATTGCCTCATGCACACTCTGATCCTGTTGTACAGGAACAAAGTCCTCTATCTATAGACTCTGTCTATCATAGTCTTCGTTTGGAAGAAAGTTCGAAGATTCGGCCTTTGAACAGGGTAATGGTGACTGGGGCGTCAGGGGAAGGTACTGTTGGAGCTCAATCAGAAGCAATGGATTTACCTCAGTGTGCTGAGGCATTTCATGAAGCCGAGAAAATTTCCCCTAGGAAAAAGGAAGCTCCTCCAGAGCAACCTAAGATGTCGGCTCCTCTTGGTATGATGGGTATACAAGGTGATGCTCAGTCTACTTATGAGTTGTTAATGAGTACTATCCCTCCATCTCGGGTAGATGATTCTCTTCAACAGCAGCATGCAGTGGCAGTACCTCATGTAGCTGTTGGTGGACCACCTCCTCAAGCTTCCGAAGGCATGATATATGAGTCTCCTAGAGCACCACATGTTGGTAACCTTCCTCATGTTGGTTCAAAAGAGAATATGGTTGACTCTTTTGTTCCACATGACCAGCTGAAACCAATTGATGGCAACAAGTCAGCTACCGATCAGAAAGCCCAGCAAGTAGTACCTTCAAGGGAGTTGCTTCCAGACTCGAATTATCTCAAATCGGAAGTTCTGCCTGCTGCTGAATTCTCATATCTACACAGCTCTCAGCCTATTGAGCCATATGATGTTGCTCAGCCGCTATATTCGGGTGATCCGGGAGCACATCTGCACTCCATGGTTGGTGCTCTCTTGGATTCTGGTGATGTCAGTTGTGTCAATCCACAATATGTTGTTGAGCCCGTGTATCATGCTGATAAAGTCCTTCCTGTTGGCGAGAGCAATTCTGATATATCCAGGCTACTACCTAGTACTCTTGCCAGTGATGTGGAATCTTTAGCACTGAGTGGGAATCCACCATCTTCAGTATCGCCGTCTAGTAGACTTGGAGATGTGCAGGAATCCTCAGACTCTCTTTTCAGCATCCAGGATCCTTGGAACATGAGGCATGATACTCATTTCCCTCCTCCTAAACCTCTCAAGATTGCAACTAGGAAGGATGCTTTCAGTGCTGGAGATCCATTCAATGAAAACAACATTGGTAACGCCGGGGAATTGGGTCCAGATGTGCTGTTGGATGATGGAATTTCTCAGACACTATGTGGTTCGGAGCATACTCTATCTTCCAAAGGTTAGAATTTTCTTTAGCTTGCATGTTTGTGAGTTAAGAAAACCTCCTCTTTTTGTTCTGATCTTTTTTTATAACCATTATACACAGGCTCGGAGGATAGGCTTATCAAACAAGAACTTCAGGCTGTTGCTGAAGGAGTAGCTGCCTCTGTTTTTAAGTCAAGTACACCAAGTACCGACTTGACAGATGAAAGAAATCCATCTCCTTTCGAAGCAAGTGAACAACCGAAGGAGGCTGCCCCGATTAAAGACGTGGAAGCACAGCATAAAGCTAAAGCTGAGGTGGAGCTTTGTTAATTCAGATCTGTTTTGTTACCTTGTTTCTGGTATGGTGCATTTATATTCGCATTATTGCTGAAAACTCTTATACCTCATTCATCAGGATCTGAAGAACAGACAGGCGGAAAAGGTGAACGTGGGATTTCCAATGTCAGAAGGTGCAGGTCGCCTACAGGTTGGACTTTTGTTACGCAACATTCTTTTTCCCATTTATCTTTGACTTTTCTTACAAATATTCGGTTCAAACTGTCATTTTCGGGAACAGATTATAAAGAGTGGTGACCTTGAAGAACTATTTGAATTGGGCTCTGGCACCTTTGGCACGGTTTACCATGGAAAGTGGCGGGGTACGGATGTTGCAATTAAGCGGATCAATGACAGGTGTTTTGCAGGGAAACCTTCGGAACAAGAACGCATGGTTAGTCATTTATCTTGCTATAAGATAATCAGATGTTTTTCCATGTTATTCGACCTATTAATTCCTCAAAACTGCTATTCATTTTTTCGTGCATGCATAAAATCAGATTGACGATTTTTGGAATGAAGCTATCAAGCTTGCTGATCTGCACCACCCAAATGTGGTAGCTTTTTATGGGGTTGTACTAGATGGCCCTGGAGGTTCAGTTGCAACTGTGACTGAGTATATGGTTAATGGCTCTTTGCGGACTGCTTTGCAGAAAAACGAGAGGTATTTTTCTTAAACCTCGACATTGACCATGTAATGCTTTCATTCTTTTGATCTCTGTTTCATGGAAATTTGATTTTGGAGCGCTTGTTTATTAGGAGCCTTGACAAACGTAAGCGCCTGTTGATCGCCATGGATGTGGCTTTTGGTATGGAATATCTGCATGGGAAAAATATAGTGCATTTTGACCTAAAGAGTGACAATCTGCTAGTTAATCTTAGAGATCCGCATCGTCCGATATGCAAGGTTAGTGGTCTTATTTTTTTAATGTTCGGCCTGTGTATACTAGTTTTGCCTTATCCCCGTTATCCGTGTACCTACCTTTGTAATTTATTGTGATCAATATATACTTGTATGGTTAAAACTTAAAAGGTTGTTTGGTTACTGTATTACAAGAATACATGTAGTTTCACACCGCATGAATTCCGAATGCATGATTTATGAAATGCATGTATTGTCATAATTAGTGTTTGGTTTGAGATAATTGTAAAAGAAATTGCTTGTGTAGCCCATCGAACGTATGTATTCTCGAAAGCTCTGGGTTACCAAAGAACACTTGGGTCCTGAAATGCATGGATTTTGTACCAAACCCAGACAATGAAAACTACGTATTGTTAGAAACCATGCATTCTCAAAATGAGTGGAACAATACATGGGTACCTAAAAGGCAATTAGTTGTATTGCTTCTCATTTTAGACTTACTTTATGTTGCGTCTCCAGGTTGGCGATCTGGGCTTGTCGAAAGTAAAATGTCAAACGCTAATCTCTGGTGGTGTAAGGGGAACACTTCCATGGATGGCACCCGAGCTTTTGAATGGCAGCAGCAGCCTTGTCTCCGAGAAGGTTTCTCTTTTTCTCTTATGAACATCTCATATTAGAAGAACGATGATCCAGTTTGTCAGATTGTTAAAACTGTCCACTTGTTCTTTCATATAGGTTGATGTGTTCTCATTCGGCATCGTGTTGTGGGAGCTTCTGACTGGGGAAGAGCCATATGCAGATTTACACTATGGCGCCATCATAGGTAACATCTAGTCGACCGACTGACTGACGCCATCATGGCATTTGTTGGTGGTAACAAATGATATGACATATGAGATTGAACACTTTGTGACAGGTGGCATTGTCAGCAACACCCTGAGGCCGCCAGTACCGGACTCTTGTGATCCGGAATGGAAAGCATTGATGGAGAGATGCTGGTCCTCAGAACCAGTCGAGAGGCCGAGCTTTACCGAGATAGCAAATGAGTTGAGAGCAATGGCAGCCAAGATACCTTCCAGGGGGCAGGCTCCAGCGCAGCAAGGTTCTTGAGCACAACCTCAAAAGTGAGTTTCCTGGCGAGTCGATTCTTCCGTCGTGGCTCAATAGAGGTAATTTGCTGCAGTCAATATGGGTTATTTGTAGGAAGGTTCATTTGGCCTTTGTTTTTTACTTCCTCAGGTTTTTTACTTTAGTAGAGATGATTATAGTTGCTAGACTCCTATTGAGAGTGTCTAGGGTTTTGGGTTTGAGTTTCAATGTGTTTGTTCTTGTGTGCAAAAAGGGTCAAAGAAAAAGAAGAAGAAAATTTGTTTTTTGTACGTAGGAACTTTTTGTCTCTTTGACAATCTTGTTATATAGATTATATTTGGTGTAAGATTGGAAGAAAATGAGCTTTACTACCCATGTTTCTTTTCCTGGTTCATAGTTCCTATCCTTTCCCAGGAAAGAGTAAGCTTAGAAATGCAAATTCTCGGATCCAAAATGACTTTGCAGATCTAACTTACCTGTAGTTCTGCCTCTACCCATGAGTTGGATTCTGTTCTTGATACAAAGAGGATCACTGCACGTGCTTCCTTACACCTGAATTCATCTGATGAACATACTTCCAGAAGTTAGGTCAGAACCCACAACCCATTTGCAGAAAATGGAGTCAAATCCAGGAAAGGAAGCAACTTTGTTCACACACAAACCACCCAAAGAATCTTTTGAACTTCAGTTCTTCAGTTACTGACTCTGTTTGGCCGTCGCCTGCCGCCGCTGCCGCTTTATACGTTAGTCATTTCATAGCCCTTGTTTCTTCCCTATCTAAGATCTAACCGGCGGCCGCTTTCGTTGATCACGTGAACTGATGAAAGCTGCAATGAAGATTATGTCGGCAGGATCTTTTTTTCCTGCGCATAAGACTTAATGGATAGATTTGGACTGTAGAAAGAAGAAGTCTTTTTGGGTCGTATTTGCTTTGATATCAAGCACAAGAAGAAGAGTTGGAATAGTCGTCAGTCGCGCGTATGACAAAACTGACTCGTTTTACAAAGCCCGCGTAAACAAAGCGCACAAGGCACACACAACAACTTCGCAGCAAGGAGCCGGCAAGGTGGAAGAACCCGTGTTTTGATTGCAACGCCAACTGATTACATTAACTCGAGTCTTCTTCATTTCATTTTAATAATCGAACTTATCAGTTTTTTTTTACAGATATTTAGCGTCATGGTCACTCATTGTGAAAGAAGATATTTAGTTTCGTAACACTAAGAAAAAAAATCGAGAAGAAGCTAAACATGCATATACGAAATGTATATCTTAATATTTATACTTGTAGAACGTCGTTCGCATACCAAATTGGGTGATATTCGTTTGAAGTATGATTTGAGCTAGATAGGTTCATAATTTGTGATTCGAAGAAAACAAGCGGCAAATGCTGCCCTGTTCACTTCCCATTTCATTTTCTGTTTTTTGGTTAAAAAATGAAAATCAGGAAACAAATTGACATAAAACGTGTTCACTTGACCATTCCATTTTCCTTGGAAAAACCCAATTATTACAATTGGGAAAACCATTAATACTCGTTTTCTCAGAAGAATGGGGCGGGTTATCCCCCATTTCCCAGCGGAAAACGACCTAATCCCTCAAACCGACCCGCGTTCGATTCACCACGGACGCATTCCCCCCCCCCCCCCCCCCCCCCCCCCCCCCCCCCCCCTCTTTTTTGCCCTCCTAAGCGCTGCCCTCCTAAACCTTAGAAGAGAACTGTCGTCTTCCTCTCCTCCCTCCACGTTCGACTCGCCGCCATCGTCTTCCTCTCCTCCCTCCACAGTTCAACATTTTTAGCAAATTGGAACTGTTATGGTTTGGATGCCGATGTATTTTATTGTATTATATTATTTACAGGGAAAATTGATTGTGGGGAGGTCACAGATGTTCGTTTTGCTATGGATGCTGAGGGAAATTTGAGGGGGTATGGACATATTGATTTTTCTACATCTGAGGAAGCAAAGAAGGTGCATATCGATACTCCCAGTGTTTCTTCATTCTAGGCAATATAAAAGAAATTGAGCAACTAGTGTACAAGACAATTTTTTATTTGATGCTGAGTTATCTGATCTCAATTCCTTCTGGCCTTGTGGGTATATCAAGTCCCATTTTCTATCTGATTATACCAATTTGTATAGCTGTTAATTTCAGTTATTTATCTGCCTTGTCCAGGCTCTTAAGATGAAGAATGGGGAGTCTTTGAATGGTAGAGGCGTCTCGTCCAAGGGGCGAAAGGCAAACTCCATATAGCGGGTACTTCTTTCTTAACTGTATGTCCTTTAACCAGAGTCGTGTAGTCTTGATTTTTTTGCCCTCCTAAGCGCTGCCCTCCTAAACCCTAGAAGAGAACTGTCGTCTTCCTCTCCTCCCTCCACGTTCGACTCGCCGCCATCGTCTTCCTCTCCTCCCTCCACAGTTCAACATTTTTAGCAAATTGGAACTGTTATGGTTTGGATGCCGATGTATTTTATTGTATTATATTATTTACAGGGAAAATTGATTGTGGGGAGGTCACAGATGTTCGTTTTGCTATGGATGCTGAGGGAAATTTGAGGGGGTATGGACATATTGATTTTTCTACATCTGAGGAAGCAAAGAAGGTGCATATCGATACTCCCAGTGTTTCTTCATTCTAGGCAATATAAAAGAAATTGAGCAACTAGTGTACAAGACAATTTTTTATCTGATGCTGAGTTATCTGATCTCAATTCCTTCTGGCCTTGTGGGTATATCAAGTCCCATTTTCTATCTGATTATACCAATTTGTATAGCTGTTAATTTCAGTTATTTATCTGCCTTGTCCAGGCTCTTAAGATGAAGAATGGGGAGTCTTTGAATGGTAGAGGCGTCTCGTCCAAGGGGCGAAAGGCAAACTCCATATAGCGGGTACTTCTTTCTTAACTGTATGTCCTTTAACCAGAGTCGTGTAGTCTTGATTTTTTTACTAACTGGGAGCATCTATATACCTCTGCAGCAAAGATAACAACAGCTCATTCCAGAAGGTATTTGTTCGGGGGTTCAACACATCACGTGAGGAGGATGAGGTAATTCTCTTTCTGGATGCATTTGTTGTTTGATCTCTTTTTGTGGTGTGATCATTCTCTGTGCTTAATTTTCTTTTGCAGATTTAAGAATTCTCTATCTGAGCATTTCAGCTCTTGTGGTGAAGTGACGTTTATCAAGCTTCCAAAAGATTATGAAACTGGAGCCTTCAAAGGGTGAGTATTAGTTCTCTTGTGCAAACAGGGTCATTGTTCCCCCAAATCTGGAAGTTGTTCCCGAAAGAATAATTGATTCAAAAGAAGCACGTCACTTTCAAGATATCGATCGTGGAGGTGGACCAAAGACTCGTAAACAACTTTTTAACTATTATCATTCATCTCTACGCAATGTTATCGAGCGTTGTTTTGGAGTTTTGAAGGCTAGATTCCCCATTTTGAAGCATATGCCTCCTTTCGCTCTCAAGAAACAAGGACACATTGTTCTTGCATGTTGTGTTATACATAACTTTATTAGGATCCACTCTGGTGACGACACTCTGTTTGAAGGTGCTCAAAATTATTGCACGGGGGAGAATGCCAATGGAGTGCAAGGAGGACAAGAACGAGAAGCATATAATCATAGTTCAAGCCAAACTCGAGCGATGGATGCACGACGAGATGTAATAGCAAACAAGTTGTGGGATGACTTTCAAGCTGGACTTATTTGAATTTTTATGTTGTACTGATACTTAATTAATATAAGATGTTGTACTTGTATTGTGTTTATTTGTAGTTTAAAAACTATTTAATTCGAATTAAAAATTATAATCATGGCTAGGGTTGTATGATAATCAAGAATCAGAAAACAGAATGAAGCAACTAAACATGATTTCTTTTTAGAACTCAGTTTCAGAACTCACCAAAATTCTCAGCTAAACAAGGTTTTTTCAGGTTTTGTTTTCCAGGAAATGATCAGCTTCGTTTTCATTTTAATTTTGTTTTCTGTTGTGGCAGCTAACAGAAATGGAAAGGCAAGTAAACAGCCCAGTAAGCTCATTCTATGTTTGATGATCAATCAAAGACGGAATGAGAATGTGATTCAAGCTCGAATTGGTACAATGCTACGGAACAAGTCGAGGCATATCGAAGCGATAGTATCAAGTACCTACCATGCACATCGCCACGTCGATAAAATTCGATATCCAATGTGGCAGACCGCGATGATGTGACACTTGGCTCGGACCCATTAAACCCCTTTCATATACAACTAACCTCACCAAACGAAACAGGAAACCACAGTTGGGAAGCAAAATTAGTCAGACTTCTCTGAAGCTTCCTTCCTTCCTAGTACCTTCCCACCACCCATTTGACTGTCAAAATTTCCTTTCCGCAACGCTGAATTTCAACGTTTATATATAACCAAAGCTCTCTCTTCCCTTCTCCATCGGTCATCCCTATCCAATTTCAAGCTCTCGCATTTCAATCTCCCGCCGGCAAATGGAAACAGAGCGTCTCCGCCCAGCGGCCGCCGCCGCCGGCAGCTACCAAGACCAAGAAGAAGAAAACTCCTCAGCCTTCTCAGGATGCAACTGCTTCGGCTCCTTGTTCTCGAGATGGGGAACCAAATCCGCCAGCAGCGAAAGCAACAGCTACCTTCTGATGCAAAACAGGGGAGGAGGAGGGAAAACAGGGGAAGACGAAAACCAGCAGCAGAAAGCAGAGCCCTCGTCGTGGGTCATGAACCAGGTGAAGAAATTGAAGGAGGTTTCGGAGATGGTCGCCGGGCCCAAGTGGAAGAACTTCATTAGGCAAAAACAGAGGAGGAATCAGAAGTTCACTTACAACGCCGAGAGCTACGCCCTAAACTTCGACTGCGGGTTGGAGGAGGAAGAGTACGACTACGTCCCTGGGTTTTCGCAGAGGTTCGCCGCCGTTCCGGTGGATAACAAGAATCGTGAAGCTTTTGGGTTGTGACAGGGAATTGGGAGGAGATTTTTTTTTTTATACCTTTAGTGGGTTGTTAATCAATTGATTCAATTTTTTAGATTCTGGTTCTCTGGTTAAATTCATTGTTCAGTATCAAGCAATAAACTTTCCATCTAGAACTCCAACAAAAGATCTCCCTCTCCATCTTTGTGAAATCGTACCATACCAATGGTCTAATTGAAAAATAATTTTTAACGATACAAAACGGTTGAACATTTGTTTTAGTATCAGACGGTCAATATTCTTTTATACAACCTTCAATTCGATTTTACAATTCTTGCTCTCGACGAAAAAGGTTTACCCGACGAACCAAATACCAATCCATCAGGAAGATGATTGGTATTTGGCTTATGCGTCTATTGTTTGAATTCGGAGGCCACAAGGTCTAGTTTCTACCGTCACTTGTGGCGCTAATGGAGTGATCAGTTTGAATGATGAAATGAAAGGGGAAAAAACAGAGCAAACGATGACGAGGGGATGAGGTGTTTGCTTAGGTCAGTGGCCGGCGATGGACGACAAAAAACAATGAGTCAGCAATGAGCTCCATAGAGGAACCAGCTGGTCCCATAAGCAAAGCAAGAACAACGTTATTATTAGTTTTATCCACTTCTTTTTATCTCTAAGCGAACATTACCCTGTTTTGATTATGATTAAAGAAAAAAGTTGGCGATAATGACGATTAACACGATGGATATAGGTCATTTTGTTGCGTGGACCCGTTCTAAGATAGTGGTAATTATCTCACCCTAATCGTTTACGCCAAGGTAATGATTTCAGCTCGACTTTCCTTTATCCTAAGCCGTTGGTGTTACTTGATAATAGATTATCCGACATCGACGAGAAATCATGTGGTCTTGCTGGAGAAGGATTACACCGGCTGTAACATTTTTCATTTCAGGTTGGATTAGGAATAGGTTGTCTAGAGAAGGTGTTATATCTACATTCTCAATCTATGTAACATGTATCTCCTCAACTATAGTGAAACTGCTATCTCATGCTCGTGGATTAGCTAACGCACATCGTGTTAGTGAACCGCATAACTCTAAGTGTTCTTTACTTTATTGCATTGTCGATTTTTCCATTACGTTCTAACATAAACAGTACATTTGAGATTTATTTCAACCTTATGAACACCCGTTAAACTCGTAAAAGAGAATAATTTGGGCATATAGAGTTAATCGTCTAAACGATCATCACCAAAGAATTTTCCTTTGGGACCTCTTAACGGGTGTTCATGTGGTCCTTGCAGGATTGTGTGGTCGCCGTGTCCAAGAGCTGGCTTCTCTGTGCGCTCAATGTACCAAGGCCTGTGTCGCGAGAAGTTTCCGGGAGTGGCGAATTTCCCGTTCAAGTCAGTTTGGAGATTGAAGGCTCCTTCGAAAGTTAATGGTTTTGCTTGGCTGCTCTTTCACAATCGCACCCTTACCCATGATAATTTAAAGAGGCGAGGATGGAATATTGTGAGCAGGTGCGTGTTGTGCGAGGCGAACACCGAGACGGCGTCCCACTTGTTTAGAAGCTGTGAGTATAGCACTAGAATTTGGGACAGGTATATGACAGTTCTGTCAGTTGGAGGCCCCTTTCCGATTGATCTTCAACAGTTGTTTGGATGCTGGTGCCGGGAGGATCCTGATGATTGGCTGGACTGGTTCCGGTATCTATTCCTCCATGGCTTCGTTTGGGAGGTGTGGAAGGAACGAAATGAGAGATCCTTTAAAGATACAAGTAAGGCGTGGCAAGTCATCTTCCATAAAATTGGACGAACGCTACTTCATTGGATCGCTGCTGCGGGACAGATCAATGATCAAAATGCCAAGGATTGGCGGAGATTGCTAGCACTGGCGTGCCCCCCTACACGAAACAATAGCATCTAGCTGCCTCTGGGTTTTGGTTTTGCTTGGGTTTCCTCTGTTGTCTTTGCTTTGTATTGCTCCTGCAGGAGTCTTGTTTTTTCTCACGGTCTTCCTTTCCTCCCTTCTATTTCCGCTGTTCCTGTTGTTCTTACTTTCTTTGGGATCCAAATTGTGTGTCCTCCCCTCTCTATTCTTGTTTCTTGAACTTGTATACACCCCTGGTGTATTTCCTTGGTAATGCATTTTCACCGTTATCCAAAAAAAAAATGTTCTTACTTTGATCTAACAATAGCAACCTTACTGTCGAGTTCAATTCACACGACCTATCATTTCGAGAAAAATTCTCCATATAGCCACCAACAGAACTGTAAGTCTGAATCGTCATTCTCGTTAGTTTAACAAGAAAGTTAATAAAACCAGAGTCAGCCTCACACATATGCGTCAAGGTCCCGCGTCAAAGCAATTGCATTAAAAATTCATGAACCACCGACGTTTGTTTAACTACCATACATGTACCTCATTACAAGACACTAAAGGAGAAGAAAACAATCTGGTTCCACTAAATGGGTTGGTATAAAAATGGAGGTGAAAGGGAGCAAAAGGCAATCTTTTCCTATTAGCATTTAGCAATGGCCCCTGTTTTAGACCAGACAGTGAGTAATGAGGAAAAGGGTTCGTGTTTCTTCTTTCTTCTTCTCCTGCTACTTACCCTTCTTTTAATCCTCTGTCGGGAAGGAAGGATTGTTAATGCCAAAACAAAAACACAGCAAAAATGAAATACCGTACGACTTGTTTTTTTCGAAAGGAGCCACAGGATTATGCTGTCATCCACAAAGCTCGTTTGTCCTAACAAGAAAAAAGTTCCTTCAGCCTTCAAAGATGGTGTTCATTGTGAACTTAATTAGCATATACTGATGCTCTTTCCAGAGGTTATGACAGAATCTTGGAGGGTATTACTAGGGAATAGGATTTGGGAAGAGATGGATTTTGGAAACTCTTTTTATAAGAAAACAGTCATGTATAAGACATGGTATTCAATACGCATCGTATACGATTCATCAACTGTGCTTACGATTAGGGATTACTCCGTTCTTGTTTGTTATGGCTAATGATTATTGCACTACGGAAGCAATTAACAAAATGGGCTAGGGGTAGTGGCGGACCCAGGAATTTTACATAGGGGTGTCATCTTTCAAAAAACAAAGTAAAATAAAAATTAGTAATTATTAATTAATAAAAATAAAATAATTTTTAAATAAGAAAATACCCAACTCGTACAAGATTAAAAAAGTCCATGATGTATTTTCATATTATGAAAAGAATGGTAAAATACACTTGGTGTCTACACTGCTCAACAAATGTGTCTCGGTATATCCTACTAGACAATCATTCACGAATTGACGCACAATCAACTTCTAAATTTGTTCTTGATGTAACTATAAGCTGAAAAAACACTTTCAACACTTGTCATACAACCATAAAATCAACAATTAAAGAATAGGGAATAGGAAAATAATTAAAGATAGAGAACAGAGTTTTGCTATTACACAATGTTTAGAATAGAACAACAAATAAGTTGTAGCCTAATGGAAATTATATTTACCGATGATAGTATTGTCCCCGTTTTGAATCACCCAAACTACCACTTATATTCCTATACACAAACTATAAATGAGAGTAGGATAATCGTATTTTCAAATTTCACGGTGTTCCGGACTATTATTTATAATTTTTTTTTTGTCCATTTATAGATTTAGGAGTTTCCTTGTGCCCAACTTCGAACATCTTTTGTTTTCTCTCACTTTAATTCATTATCAACCTTATAAAAAAAATTTAGGGGTGTCTCCGGTCTCCCCCTGAGTCCGCCGGTGGCTAGGGGTAGTTTTTCTTTGGGACAAGCTACGGTGCTAATCCTATAGGGGGTTAGCACCGTCCTAATAGTCGTGGTAGTGTTTTTGCATGGAAGTTTTTGGTAGTCTTTTTTTATTGATCCCCTGTGTTGTTAATATGTAGGGTCTGTAGTAATTTGATGTGCAGTCATGGTAGTGTTTTTGGTCATAGTTGTCTTGGGACTATGTAGTTTCGTCAATATTGAGGTGCAATATATTGGTAGTAGTGGTTTTTAATAATACGTGTGTAATATTTGTATGAATACATGTGTAACTTTTTGGGGTTAGCAGGTGCTAACTGCGGGGTATGAGGTTAGCATCCCATCCCACCCCTTTTTCTTTGTTGCAAATTTATGACCAGAATTTGGAATATTCTACGCACATAATTATGCTATCCGGGTATTTTTGCAAACATAGATGCATCATTTTAACTAATGCAAAATGAAACTACACTTGTTATCCAATTCAATTCCAATCCGTATGATGTGAAAGTGAAATCACTCTATTCCCTTTCTAACTTTACTCGATAGCTAAGTAGAGAGGGTCTCCATGAACTTGTTCAAAAATTAATTTGGATGAGTATGGCAGATTAATCATGAAGATTTTAAGAAATAACCACTACGATAGTTATCATAAACTAGTAAACTTCATTACCAAATCTATCAAGAATTAAAGTAGAAATGATCAATTATTAGTACCCTATGTAAACTTTTCTTTTGATCTATCAACCACTCGTGAATTGACAAGAGAGAAGATAAGTCAAGCCTCTAGCAAGCTCCTAGGGCATAAGACTTTATATACTTTTGATCACTATTTCTCACTTTATCGACTATTAACACTATTTCCTCTAATTGAAAGAAAGAAACCCGCCGCATGCCCGTGTACTGCACACACAGACACTTTTTACTGTACAACGTGACTGAGATTTACTGTTTGAAACTGGCGTGTCCTTCGGTGTGGGCTGTTGTTGGGTGAGGCCTCATTGGGATCTGGCGGGGTTTGGGGGCTCGGTCGGGGTGGGACTGGTCGTTGGCTTCTGGTTGGCCTTAGTTGCGGTCGTTTGGTGGCCCGGACGCGCGTTGGTCATCAGAGATCGGTATGTGACTTTGCCCCTCCCCGGCCACGTGGGATGGGGCCTTCAGATGTGCTTAGTAAGTCTTGCGTGATATCATTGTGTCTGTTAGGGATTCCGGCTGTTGTTCGCAGGACTGTGTTGCAGAAACTTGGCGACTGATTGGCTGCGGTTGGAGGTGCTTTGGGAATGGTGGACAACTGATTGATACCGGTTATTCACCTGAGGGACGGGGCCTTCAGATGTCCTCAGTGAGTCTTGCATGATATGATTGTGTCTGTTAGGGATTGCTAGAGGGTCGTGTTGGGTTGTTGTTCGCAGGACTATGTTGGAGAAACTTGGCGGCTGATTGGCTAGGATTGGAGGTGCTTTGGGAATGGTGGGCGGCTGATTGATACCGGTTATTCACCTGATGGCGGGAGGGTGTCAAGAAGTTCACTGTTTCAAGCACTGTGGACGTCATTCAGTGCCTCGATGCGTGCGCTCAGGTGGAGAAGGCCATTTCTCATTCTTTTTGCATGCCTCGATGCGTGCGCTCAGGTGGAGAAGCCCATTTCTCATTCTTTTTGCACAAGAGGACTCATTCTCGGAACGCATTTCCCTCTTTTTTTCTCCCCTCTTTGTTCTCTGTGGTTCAGTCGTTGTTTTCTCGCCTTTTTCCTTGCCATGGATGCTACTCTGCTCTGCAATCTCAAAGGAGGTACCAGAGAGGTGACTCTGAGGCTTCGTCTGCTCCATATGTGGTATGCCAAGAATCCTTCTGGGACAAGGGTGTTTAATCACTGTTGCCTCTGGGTAGATCAGACGGTAGATTCTCTTACGCTGATTCTTTGTGATTACAGTGCTTTCTGTTTTTTTGCTTTTTTTTCCTTCTGTGCTCTTTCTTTACTGTCTTTTTTTGTTTTTGATTCAGGGTATGCTCATTCAGAGCCTTGCTGATGTCTCTATTGGGTCTGAATTTGAGCGTGTGCTGCGCGTGGGAGTTATCTACGTTCTAAGGTCTTTTGGTCTCAGTGCCGCAAGGAATCTCTATCGTGCTTGCTCATTTGATCTGATAATAGAGTTGTCAGCAACAACTATTTTCCAGGCCTGTTCTCTACCTGCAGCTGAATTTCCAACTGATTCCTTTGAGGTTGTTCCTTATAGTGAGCTGTCTAACCGTTCAGGGGACAATCGTATCCTTGCAGGTGATTGTTGCGTTTTCTTGACTGAAATGAATTGGGTTTTATGTCTTCTTACTGCTCTTTTTTTTTCGGTCAGATGTTGTCGGCCGTCTTCATTCTATTAGCGGGATTGATCATCAGGTTACTAATCACGGCTCGACTCCAAAACAAGTTCTGGTCCTTGAGAATGCACAGTAGGTCTTTTGTGTTATTTTATTTTTCCACTGGGGAATACTGTTTCATCACCGTCACGTAAGATATGATCCTTTGTTTTGCTGTCAGGGGCCAGAGAGTGTCGATCACGCTTTGGAATGAACTGACGGCAGTCCTTGATCGACCTGCTTTGATTCAGGCGGACTCCATTGAGCCAGTGATCGTTGGAGTTGGGGGGCTCATGGTTGGCCGTTTGAGAGGTGTGTATTTTGACTCTTTTCCATTCTGCTTGATCATAAATTGTGAACTGATTTTGTTTTTGTTGTGTAGCTGGTGAATATTCCTGTTCGAGCTCCTCAGGAACCCGTATAGTTGTTAGCCCGAGGATACCAGAAGCATACAGTCTCGCTGCTTTGTGGGTTCTTTGTTGTTAAACTGTGATTTTGTTGTTCCAGATTTGCTTTGTGGTGTTTGGTTTGCTTTACTTTTTTGTGTCCATCTATACAGTTTTGGTGGATCCAGAGTTCCTGTTGCTGATTTGCCGGTCAAGTTTGCGACCCCAGGGGACGCTGTTGCTGATGCTGAGCGGAGAACCAGGACCATAGCTGAGCTTCTTGATTTGCACCATGGCGGTGCTTCTGTCGTGAGTTGCATTTTGATGTAGTTCTTGAATTTAGAATGGTCTTCGGGTTGTCCATTTATTTATGTTTGTTTATTGCTTTCTGGGATTATCAATGTTTATATTCAGGATGAAAAGCATCGTTGCGGTGGTATAGTCCAATCAGTTGAGTCCCGGAGCCCGTGGTATTACATGTCATGCAGCATGTGCAGAAAAAAGTGTTCTACGTGGCGAAATGGTAACTACTGGTGTCCTGACCATTGGGAGATCACTGAGCAGCAAGTGACAGTTGGGTGTGTGTTTTGTCTGATCATTAGTTGTTGTTTTTGTTTATTTCAATGTGTGCCTGTCAGGTCTTAGAGAATTTGCCTACTTTTTTTAGTTTGCACTCCCACGCCTATCCTGATGGAATTGTCTCTGTATTTTACTGTGTCTTCTCTAGCTACAAGATCCAATTGACCCTGCGTGAGGCCACTGACGAGGCCCCTTTCATTATTTTCGGCCCGTGTGGGAACAATTTGGTGCTCACATCTGCCCAACTGCTAGCCCAGAGATATCCTCACAGGTCTGGCCAGTTGCCGCCTGAACTTGAGGCTTTGCTCGGCCAGTTTGTCAGATTTGAGGTCAAGCTTCCGATGGTTGGGTCAAATGGAGTATCTACGGGTGAATTCCGTGTTTTCCGAGTTATGCCCCGTGATGTTCAGGGCCCAGTGCTTGGTCTTACAGGAGTTCCAGATGTCACAGGCAGTGTTTCTTCGTCCCAAACCCTAAGTCAGTCCTATTCTGGTCAGGAAGGAATGTTGATGCTGCCTGCTCCAGGTGTACCTTTCGCAGCTTCAGCTTCTGCTGCCATACCATCTAGGTGAGCGTTGTTTGCTCTATTGTTATGTTTGTGTTAGTTAATTACGGGGATTTAGGTATGGATTTGGGTTATTCTAATTATTAATATTTGCTGTTACAAATCTAGCTCATCCAAAGGAAAGGAAAAGGTTGTTGACTCAGTGTCACCTGGAGGGACGAATCCAACATTCCAGATTGGCCAGGTAGCAGGGTTGCCTCTCAGGTAACACATTTGGACTGGTTTACTTGATTTGGTATTGATGCATTAACCTATGCTTTGTTTCTGTTGTTGCATGGTAAATACTTATGTGCTCATTTGGCTCTTGCAGTTCATCTCAAGTTCCTTTGGCAATCAAGGAGAATGCTGTTGTGTCCGACGTGATTTCGCCAAATTTACTGCCTCCTGTTTCATCTATTGCACCTTTGCTTTCTGTTGCTGATGTGAAAGGAAAAGGAACAGGTCCAGTGGCGACTGTTGTGGCAGCTCCTTTTACCATTGCAGATCCTTTGAAGGTCTCTAATATCCAGTCAGTTGGTGCTGTGAAAGGTGCAGTGGGGACTCCTGGAACTCTGAGTGATGGTATGGATGTGATGAGTTCTACTAGCCAGGGAGTACATGGATTGTCATCCATTGCTGGGCTGGGTTCTGAAACTCCTCAGAGTAAAATCAGCAAGTCATCTTCGGCAGTTTCGCCTTTGTCTTCAAGGAGTCTGTGAGTTTTTTACTTTTAAACTTATCGTGTCATGGTTATAGTGCAGTCGGAATTTATTGTTTTGGTCTTTGACAATGCAGCTTGATATCACCTCTGGCTAAGGTGAAGATTGAGAAGCTGGAATCTTCTGGAACTGGATCTCCTAATGTGAGAGGATGATGAGCAAACAGAAAGTTTGTCCCCTTTTTCGCTTGCTGACCAAGATTCACACCGGGCGCCTGGGAAGCCTTCCGCTGCTAAGCGTCGCCTGTATGAATCTTAGGGTATAAATTCAAGTCTGATCCCTTTGTGTGTTATTTATTAGTTTTTAATGTTGATTGGTTATGTTATTTACTGGATCTAAGTTATGCTAGGTGCAGGAAAGGTGGTTGCCTTTTGTGGATGCTGGATTTGCTGCAAGGAAGAAGTCCTTTTGATGGTGGGCAGGATGACTATGTTGTTGGTCGTTTGAAGTTGTGCTGGTTGGAGGGTTTGCAGCTCTTTTGTAAACTTCTGGGGAACCTGTTTGTCAACTTTGTTGTTGCCTTTCTTGGCTAGTTTTGGCAACTTTGTGGAAATTATGTTGTCGGTTTCTAGACAAAACTAATGGTACTTCGGGTATCTGTTTATGAGGTGTAAGTTTTAAGTGCATGTAATTTTCTGTGTAAAATCAGGGTGGTCAGTTTGGACACCTGAAATGTTGTGACCCCAGTGTGGGCAAAATTCTGGCCTTTTGGTCCCTCTTTTGTAGAATGTGAATACTCAGCAGTTTTTATGTATTATCAAGGAATATAGTTTTTATCTAAGGTGCCTATGTTTTACATTTATGTCTTAACTGTATGTATATGCAAATATCACAAAAATGTTCTTTACATCATGTGATGGGAAAGAGTAAGCATTGTCCACAAGAAAAATATGATAAGAACAGGCGAGATTAGTAATGGTTAGCAGACATGTGGTAATATTAAAAGGAATCTTTTGGGTTGCAAGATTTAATAATTTGGGTTAATTATGTGCCCAAAATCTAAAGCATTAAATGCAAAAGTCATCATTGTTTACCCTTGGTTACAGAACCAGCAGTCACAATGACTACTTGGATAGAGATTAGACACCTGATATAAAATTATATATTGATTGTATAATATCTTATCAAGGAACACATCAGATATCAAAGAGATTTCGTCAATGGACCTTCAACTTTCTCTTTGCCCTCTGGTTTTTGCTCCTGTGTTCAGCAAGTAATTCTGTTTGTGTCGACTTTTTCCCTTCAGTGGAGTATCAGCTAGCTGGAGTATGCAGCAAGGTAAGACCTTATGATCAGCTGTTTGGAGCTACAAGTCAGAGACACTCATCATTGGTGATATAGACCACGTCATCAGATACAGTTAAGCATGTCTGTATTCGTTATTCTTCAGTTACACATTAATGGAACCTCTTTAAATGATTTGGATCCTCTTCTTTGTCTGTCTGACCAAGACAGAACACTGAAGTTTGCAGTTATTGAACTTTTGTTTTTGGCTCATTTAAGTCTGACTGGATATCAAACATTTACTTCATGTAATCAGAATGACACCTAGAAAGAAGAGAGCGACTTCCAACCTGTTGAGGCGAAAGAGAGGTGACACTTCTTTCACAATCGAATCCTCCAGGAATCCAACACAAAGCTTTACAGATATGAACGTGGATAACACCAGAGTAAACAAGAGATCGAGAAGCCTGCCGTTCATTCTCTCAGGGTAAATTTCAAAGTCGACAAATGGTCACAACAGTGAGTTCGTTCCTCCAGATCCTTATACAGAAATGGTTGGTGATGAGGCATCTTGCAGTTTAGCTACAAATGATCGTCAATATCAAAAAGCAAAGAAAGCATCAGCTGATGTCCCAACTGCAAGGAAGCCATTGCACAATGATAGGCTGAGCGTTGGAAAACCTGACTGTGTATGTCAGTTCTGTGGTGCTTTTTTTTGGTATGCTGAACGATTGGATCGACACAGGAAATCCTTAAATCCTGTGTATAGTCTTTGTTGTCAGAAAGGAAGAGTTTGCATTCCCCTGTTAAAGCCACCCCCTACATTACTTGCTCAGCTGTTGGATTTTAATGGAGGTGCAATGTCAAAGCATTTTAGAGACAACATTAGACCCTACAATGGTTCTTTGTGTTTCACATCTTTTGGAGCCAAACTGGATCCACGCTCTTTGACAACAAGAGGACCTTATTCAATGGTTATTTGTGGTGAGAATTACCATAGGATTGGATCCTTACTTCCAGTTGATGGAAATAGGCCCAAGTTTGCTCAGCTATATATATTTGAACCTGAAAATGAGGTTAACAATAGACTTGCAAACTTTGCATCTCGAGAGGAAGTCTTGCTGCCTGAGTTACTTGCAAGTTTGCTTCGAATGCTTGATGAAAACAACGAGTTGGTCAGAACATTTAGGCGCATTCGACAAGATCTCCAGCTTTCTTCCACACCAAATCTCCGACTCAGAATCTTTGGGATCAAAAGTAGGAATCGACAATATGACTTGCCAACTAGCTCTGATATTGCAGCCTTAATACCTGGTGATTTTGTTGCAGATAGGGAGGATAGAGATATCATTGTTGACCATCGAGGAGAAGGGCTGAAACGTATAACAAGCCTCAACCCAAAATTCGAGGCTCTTCACTTCCCATTGCTATTCCCGTACGGAGAAGATGGGTTTCATCCTCAAATATCTTATAATGCCTCCTTTTGCCCAGCATCAATGCGCAGAAAATTTGTTACTTAAAAAGAGTATTATGCTTTTAGACTTCAGTATCGATTGAATGAGGGGCATACACTGGTTCAAAGTGGCAAGGCATTGCAACATTACTGTGTTGATGCATTTTCAACAATTGAACTCAATCGCCTGGCATTTCTTAGAACTCATCAAAAAGATTTAAGAGCAGAAGTTTATCAGGGGTTGCAGGATGCATTTGCAAAGGGAGACATGGATGGAGAAAAACTTGGAAGAATTATAATGCCATCATCTTATACAGGAGGACCAAGATATATGCAGCAACTATATCATGATGCCATGGCAACCTGTCAACATTATGGTAACCCAGATTTATTTGTTACATTTACCTGCAATGCTCTTTGGGAAGAAATTGTTGATGCTTTTGCAGATATGGTTGGACCAAACAGCGAGTTGAAGCCTATGGTGGTCTGCCGTGTGTTTCACATGAAGCTTGCCATATTAATTGACGAGTTTAAAAGAGAATCATATTTCGGGAAAACGATAGCCAGTGAGTTACCCGTAGATGACCTTTCATTGTATAAAATTTCTTTTATTATTTGAATGAGCTATCAAGTTCAAATGATGGTCTATTTTTTCGCAGTAATCTACACAGTTGAGTTTCAGAAGAGGGGCCTCCCACATGTCCATATGCTTATATGGTTAGCCAAAGAGGATAAGCTAAAGTCAACATCTGACATTGATGAGATGATTTCTGCAGAGATACCAGACCCCAATCTAGATCCAGAAGGGTATGCTGCAGTGGTTAAGTTCATGATTCATGGACCTTGTGGTGTTAACAATCCCACTTCACCATGTATGAAAGATGGTAAATGTTCGAAGTATTTTCCAAAAGAATTCTGTTCAGAAACTTCGTTCGACAAGTTTGGCAATGTCGTGTACAGAAGAAGAAATTCCGGCATTCAGGTTCAAAAAGGAAAGGCAATGCTGGATAATAGATATGTCGTTCCATACAATCGAAACTTATTGGTTAGAGCTCAAGCCCATATTAATGTGGAGATATGTCACAAGGGAGGCTTAGTGAAGTACTTATTTAAGTACATTACTAAAGGACCAGATAGATCTCTTATTGTTGCAGAAGACTCGACAAGCTCAGTTCAGGTGCCATCAAATATAACAAAAAAAACCAAAGACGAGATACAAGAGTTCATTGATTGCAGGTCGCTGTCCTCATACGAAGCTATATGGAGAATCAACGAGTATTCTATACACCACAGAGAGCCTAATGTGGTTCGACTTGGTGTACACATGGATGGACGACAGAATGTTTCATACAAGAGAAGGTCAAATATTCATAATGTTTTGCAAAATCCAAGGGCAGGCAAAACTCATCTTACTTCATGGTTTGAACTTAACAGACATGATTGCAATGCAAGAAAGCTTACATATGCTCAGATACCAAATTCCTTTACATGGAATGAAGAATACAGTGAATGGACTCCAAGGAAAAGAGGTTTCGCAATAGGAAGGATAGCATATGTTCCTCCAGGAAGTGATGATATATTCTTTCTTAGGCTGCTATTGACCAAAGTAAGAGGAGCAACAAGTTTCCTCAATTTAAGAACAATACAAGGGGAGGTTTGTAGTACTTACGAAAGAGCATGTCAAAAGTTGGGGCTTCTGTCGGACTCTTCAGAATGGATTCAGGTATTACAAGAAATTGCAGCATCAAGTATGCCACACATAATACGGACTACATTTGTTTCAATGCTGATGTTCTGCGAGATACCTGATCCTAATGCTCTATTTGAATCTTCATGGAGGTTAATGAGTGAAGGTCATGTTTATTCTCTTCGTAAACAGCTACACTCAAAAACTTTCCAGCCTTCAGATGAGAGACTTAAGAATTGGGTGTTACATCAGCTGGAAATTTTACTGAGAACTTATGGTTCTTCACTTCAGCAATTACATCTCCCAAGACCGACAGATTCAGAACCTGACGATGGATCAAATCCCCTGATTAATGAGCATCTTAACTTTGATGATGATCAACAAAGGTTACTGGCAAATACTATGGTTAGCAAACTGAACACAAAACAGCTAGAGGCTTTCACACTCATTATTCTCTCCATCAACAACAACCTTGGCACTTCATTTTTCCTATATGGCCATGGAGGAACAGACAAGATTTTTCTCTACAATGCAATCATTGCAAAATTAAAAAGTCTTTCCAGAATTGGTATAGTTGTTGCCTCATCAGGAATAGCAGCCACACTACTACCAAACGGCACAACTGCTCATTCAAGGTTCAAGATTCCCCTTCATATAGACCATGCATCTACATGTTCCATAAAGAAAGGTACTCATTTAGCTGAGCTAATACGTGCAGCTTCATTGATTATTTGGGACGAAGTACCGATGACACATCGAAATGCATTTGAGGCTATAAGCAGGACGTTTTGTGATTTGATGGACATACCACTATCAGGTCCAAAACACAAGTTGTTTGGAGGGAAAACAGTAGTCTTTGGTGGTGATTTTAGACAGACCCTACCAGTAATTTCAGATTCAGGAAGGGAAAAAACAGTGGATTGATCCATCACAAGGTCATCATTGTGGCCCTTTTTTAAAGTGCTCAAACTGTCAAGGAACATGAGGCTTAATGATTCACAGGATAATAGAAACCTGGTCGGCTGTGGAATGAACTTTGGTGAGTGGATTCTGGCGCTAGGAGATGGAAGGCTTCCAACAAGATCCTTTATGGCTAACACACCTTCAGATTGGATTGAGATACCACAAATACTCTTGATATATGCTGGAAAAAATCCAATCGAGTCAATCACAAATGACATATATGACACATTTGAGGAACAACACATGAGCACAGATTACCTAAGTGGAAGGGCAATCGTTACACCTACTAATGCAGTTGTGACTGAAGTGAATGACTTCATGTTGCAAAAAATTCCTGGACATTGCCGTTGCTACTACAGTTCAGACTCTATGCAACTTGATACAAAGGTACCTCAGCTATTTGCTGAAACTTACCCAACAGAATTTTTGAATGCTCTTCAGTTCAATGGTGTTCCAGATCATGAAATAAGACTTAAGGTTCACACTCCGATCATGTTGCTGAGAAATTTGAGCCCACCAAACGGCCTGTGCAACGGTACGAGGATATTGATTACGAAATTGGGGGGAAATATCATTGTTGGAAACATCATGGGAGGATCTTTTGACACAAAAGAGGTTGTTATACCACGAATAGTACTCAACGTAGAAGACAAACGCTGGCCCTTTATACTGAAGAGGAGGCAATTTCCAGTAAGGTTATGTTATGGGATGACTATAAATAAGAGCCAAGATCAAACGCTGGACAAGGTTGGAGTCTATTTGCCCAAACCAGTATTCAGTCATGGACAGCTTTATGTGGCAGCATCAAGAGTAAGATCTGCAGGTGGTTTGAGATTCTTGATTGAAAATGAAGAGGACATTCCAGCCAGTTACATGAGAAACATTGTATATTCAGAAGCCTTCACAGATATTGCACCTGGTTAATTTTGGAAGCATCGAAGAAGCTCGAAGTGATTATTATGAATTCTCCCAACTTTTTGAATTTTACGCCTGGAAAAATTTGTTCTTCCAGTTCCTGCGTTGTTCTTAACAAGAGACACGTTTTGTGTTTATTATTTCGAAACTCAAAGCCAGAAAGCAGTCATGAGTTATGATCAGTTAGCATCGGTTCGGACTATCTAGAGAGAACTTAGAAAGAAAATCGATGAGCCCAACTGATACAACTTGACAGACATTCATCGCAGGGGCGTATTGTAGCCTTTTCTGTAAAAAGGCCTGATTCAATAGTTAGAACCCATTGCATACCATACAGAGCCCAAACACGATGTCAAGGCCCAAACAATCGATCCAAAAAGGACTTACCCTAAGTTAACCCTAGCTTACATAAACTACCGATTGTTTTTATGCCTTCTAAAATCAACCGCGCAGTCAAGATAAAAACAAAAAAGGGAAACCAGGATCTCAAAGAACTGGAAGCATTCTTCTACCCAACAGATTTACAGTTGTATAGTACAACTGATACGTGAGATTCCGTGGACCCACACAAAATGGACCCGAACGAACTGAAAGGTAAATACATTGAATCTGGAAAGAAATCCGACAAGCGCATCTCGATTCCTATGCAAGTTTTTCCCATTTATTATTTATCGATTCGTCTTTAATCGGATTGCAGAGTCTATTGAATCAAGCATGTGCTTTCGGGGACTGCGTTTGGGAACAAACAATCGAACGATTATAGCAAGAAATGTCGTTACATGGACTGAGTTCCGAGAAGTGCCTTTATCCACATGGAAGAAAAGGACACATCACATGCTCTGGCTTGACAAAAAGGTTTGACTCCAGATACCCCAACCATATTCATAAATATTCGTCAGAGCATTTGATTCAGTGTTAGGACAAAAGAACTTCCCAATATACAAACACTGGACATCAATTAACCTACTGGCAAATGCTAAAAGAACAAAAACTATTGACAACATATCTATCTACCATTGACTTTACAGAACAAATTGATCGAAGCACAAGTTGAAGAAGAAGATGCATCTGAGGTTTTTCAGAAAATAAAGGTTGGTTGCCTGCATGAACTACAAGATATTGTAGCAGGTCCAGCAAGGTCAGTGCAACGCGTTGTCCATCGAGAGTTACGCCTGCTCCTCACTTCAGATCAAATTAGGAGACACATTGAAGAAGGAAATGGACCCCAGCAATTCCCAGTGGGATCATACACAGCAGCCGATTTTTCCATTGTGCCTCAACTATCAGAAGACTTTGTCTGCCATTCAGGTAAATATATGTCTCTCTATCCATGATTAAGAGCACCATTAAACAAAGCATAACAAACATTAAATCTATAGATGTTACAGGATGTGTTAGAAGGCTAACTCATCCAGAAACAATTAAAGGAAGGATTCAGAAATTCGATCTGCTCATACAAGATGTCTGGTATGCACTTAAGATTGTACACTTTTTTTTTACTTTGTCAAAATGTATAGTTAACGCATTGGTTTGCAATCAGTGGGGCAAAGGCTTATGTTGAATACAGTGGCCATGACATTGATGATTTTCTAAAGAATGCTCCAGCAATTGAGTCAAAGTTACCACTGATTGTGACAATCAGATAAGTTAGTAGAGTAACTCCTAGACATAACAGTAAGTATCAGCATGAATTTCAATCGACAATTGCAAGCAAGCTCATCATCCATTCTTATCAGGACTGCTGCAAGGATGTCATGAACATGTGAGTTGCTGTATATTGGTTTACCCAACTGATTGGTTCAACTACTATCGAGTTAGTGATACTTACACATTTATTTTCAACGTGTAGCTTTCTTGCATGTCGCAAACCAGTATACTTCATCGATGATGCTACTTGCAAAAAAACTGGACACCTGCTGAGCAATCAACTGCAAAAGAAATCGCTGAGAGAGATAAAAGAAAGGATGGAGGACCTGTCAGATTTCACAGAGGTAAACGAACAAACACCAGCATTGACAACAGCTGTTTATTTCCATTTGTTTACCTGTATAATACATCTGACAGTTTTTGCAACAGGTTACTTACATGACATTGATTAACATTTCAAGGTTTATATACAGAAAAAGCATCTGCAAAGTTCGTGGAGAGAACACAGGGTAAGCTATTGACCATTCTCCCATGTTTACACAAGGCATAATAATACTCTTTGTATAACCTAACAAAAAAACTGTATTGCAAGACTGACATACAAACTGGAAGGGAAATGTCGCCAAGGAGGATCTGAAATAGATGTGGTGTTTAAGCATGAAGCAGCTTTGTCACTTATTCGTAAGTCACCATCTGATTATCAGTTTCTGAAGAAGGACGAAATCATCGAATTGATCGCAAAGAACTGTAACAAAAAATATGCTGCGGAGTTGAATGTCGCATGGAAAAAAGTGGGGGACAGTGATTCTGACATGCAGCCAAAAGTGACAGTGCTCACCCTCTGGGACCGATCAGCATTCGAGAAATGATGTTGTCCTTCGAAGCTTGCCATTTTGATATCGTGCAAACAACAAAGGCACGAAACTTCTGAAAACATTTTGTCGTACTGTTTTCCAAATCTTCAGTCTCCGCCATGGAACTTTTATTAGTTTAGTAGATACATCGTGGAGACTTGGCAACACTCCTAACTACATTCATGTTTATTCTGCAAAAACAGTCACTCTTTAGCATAATGGTCATAGATTATATGTTTATGACAATGACAACATTTATGTCTATGTTTGGGACATAACAATTATGGTAATAGATTATATTAAATCACATTTAAATTATGACAGAAATAGTATCCCGCAACAGAGCGCGGGCTGAATCCTAGTTCACATTCATACAAAGTGCAGCATATGCAACAGTAACCAAGAACTATCAATATTTCTGCCAAAAGGAAAATATTACATAAACCTGTGGATCTCACTACAAAGAAAGACAGACATGCTATTTTAACCTCCTTCCCTCTCACAGATCTCATTACCTTACAAGTATAAACAGACAGCATCATAAATCTCTGCAGGCACTCTCTCTTCAGCTGTTTTCATCTGTCAACTAGAAGTTCCAACCATAATGTGAGGTTCTGAAGCCAACCTAAAGAGAGGTTCACTACTAAATACTAACACAACAATAAGACCAGCCTCTCCATACTTAAAATAGAGCTTTCTTCTATCAGAAAAAAAGGGAAAAGAAGAAGAAAATGTACTATAAGGCTGTCTTCCTAACCCACACAGCCATGCAACTCTTTCCTGTGATCATCATTCTGCCGTGGAACGAACCCCTTTCCAATATATGCACAAGAAGCTCTCTTTCTCTTCCGATATCTACTTGGTTTATGAATCGACCAAGTGTAACTAGAAGAGGGTGGGAAAAAGGTTTGAGCTTTTACTTCTTTCTTTTGCTCTTGACAGTAGACCCAGATGGGTTGCTGTGCCAGTTCCTCTTCCTTTGGTTGATGAACCAGTTGTTTATCTGTTTCAACTGCAGCCCCGTTTCTTGAACCAGCCTCGCTTTGTCTTCCTCCTGTGAACAAGCATACATGTGTTAGAATCCACATTTTGCGATTGATAGCTTGCATAGGAAGCCACATTATGATCCATTCACGACTTAGCAATTGACGAAGAACATAGGATGCGATCGATTCACGGCTCAACAAAAGGAGATTGAATGAAGGGCACACTTACAGTTGGATATGGCCACTTGGAATGCGACTGCCACCAAGATTTCAACACTGATGTGGTGTCTCCAGGCAGTTTCCCTGCCCTTCTCTTACGAAGAATCTCCTCTCTTATGTCCACTAGCTTCTCCTTGTAACCCTGGGAAAAGTAAAATAGGGAGATGTCAAACTTCTACTAGGCATAAGGGAAGTTCTGAATTGTGTCAGGTACCAAAACCATTGATTAATTTACCTGTTTGAGCTCATGCTTCAGTTCCAGCCTCACTCGCTCCATCAACGATCTCTCGGTTTCAGTAGGGACGAGTGGACCGAATCCCATGGTGTCCATAGCATCCAAGCTTCCTTCGTACATGTTGGCTTCGCTGTCTACTTGATCATCGTCGTCGTCTGACATCGTAGCGCCTGTGCCTTCTCCTGGAGATACACCTGTTGTCCATCGATTGTTTGTTTAGTTTCGAAAGATATGCTACTTGTGTGAAATTTACAATCTTGTTGAGGGAGTGAAAGTTACTATCTTTAACGGTATTGTTACCTGTGAGGCTCTGGAGGGCTTGCTCGAGCTCCCAGCAAGCCATGACAGCCTCCATGGCGTGGACTCGGACATGTTGTTGGAGTTGGTCTTTGAATGAACAAAGCAACAGAACATAATGCGTCTGCATCAGAAGGAAGAAGGAGAGGGAGAAAATGAACAAAGAAAGAGTTAGAAAGGACAGAATTGATGAATATCATAAAGGCATGGAAGTCGTTATAAGAAAATTCATTAGTACAAAGGCAATTAAAGTTTCTGAAGAAGAATTATATTCCTATTCAGGCTGCTATAAGTCAATCCATATAACACCTGTGTGTAAAGCATGCAAAGGTGACTGCTCCAGAACCAGACATGAGAGGTCCTAATCTTAATCATTCCATAACTGAAAATGTTTATCCTACACAACTGGGCTAAACCCCTGGCTTACATCTTCTAAATGTGATTAGTTCTGCTAGTTCAAATTGATCTACCCCAAGTTTATCTCACACTCTTCACATATCACAAAGTTGAAGAAGCAATCAAAAAGTTATCCGAGAACTGATTAAGAACATGTTGAATCATAAGACTTTGGTAAATCCTATTTCAGCTAATCCTGAGAAGGTTACACTGTCAAACACACACACACACAAGATAAATACTCAGTCTTTCATCAGAAAGATTACAAGCTTTTTCGTTCTTCCTTGAAGCCAAAGGGTCTTCATTCTAAAGGGTACTGCCCCAAGTTTTGGTTAGCACATTTTAGGGAGGAAATAGGGCTGGAAAAAACTGCAGCAGCAAGAAGCTTCCTGCTTATAAGCTAATCCATCGGTTACTAATGACGTATGCCCTTAGGGAAAGGGGGAAAAAGCCACCTTGAGCTTCTCGTCCAGAAAACATGGAGGAAAGGCCCAATCAATACACTTGAATTCAGTTATCAGTTACCCCAAAATCAACGAGATTAATCAGCTGATTAGCAAGCAATCCTCTGACCAACTATCTCAAATCTTCCCCAAAACCATAAACTAAGCAGAAATCCTATTTCCCACAACCTTTAATCAAACCATTAACTAGCAAAATTGAGCTGAATAGACGTTAATCCCTAGGGCTCTGAAACTCAAGGAATTATCGACAAAGACTACGACTTTCAAAATCAGGCGAAGAAACCCATTTAGAAGACAAACGCCGGCGAAATTCAATACCATGAACTGATCAAGCTCCTTCTCGTCGACGACGGGGCCGTTACCGACGACGGAGTACTTCGCCACCACTTCCTGCGACTGAGCCAGCTGAGCGTCGATCCTGGGCAGCTGGTCGACCGGCGTGGCGATTCTCAGGCACGCCACGTGTGCAGCCAGCAGCTGCTCGTACAGCGGGTGGGAGAGTATCTCCGCCTTGCATTTCGCCCTCTCCCAATCCCCCACTCCCCCGCCGCCGTCCAGAAGCTCATCTTCCCCACCTCCGCCGCCGTGGTGGTGGTGGTTGTTGTTGTTGTTGCTGTCGTTCTCGCTCCTGTCGCTGCCGTCGCCGCGGCGGAGGACGGCGCTGTTCAGCCACGAAGGCCCGGCGGAGGCCGCGGAGAGCGGCGGCGGCGGCTGGAAGCCCATTTCTTGCGACATGTGGTCTTGGAAAGCCATTTTTATCTCTTTTCTCACAAGAATTTCAGAGCAGCAGTAGCAACATTAATTTGTTGGGTCTCCGCAGAGAAAGAGAGAAAGATGGAAGCTTTTTTGAAGAGGTGAAGAGGAAGAAGTAGGAGATGGAATCTATGGCGGGAGAGGAGAAGTGGGTAAGGCCGCGTTTGGCGGAATTTTCTGTGTGGGGTGAGGGAGCGGAGTTTTTCAGAGGAAGCTCCTCTGCTTTTGGATTGTCTTGCAGAGAAGGAGAAGGGAGGAAGGAAGGGGAAGAAGGCCAATTTCGTATTTATTTAATGAAAATTTTGGGGATTTCTTTATTTTTGAATTGTTATTTTTTTTTTTTTTTTGGGTGGTGGTTCGTTTTGGGTGGACTTTTGGTGGGAGATCGGACGGCTGGATGCGAAGACACGTGGAGGTTTGGTGATGTTTTATTTGTAAAATAATGGGTGCCAAGAGAAAATTCCAATGATTTGAGAGGGAAAAAAATAGGAAAAGAAAAGGGAAAAGATATATTTTTGTCCACGGCCTAAACAACAGTGAACTACCTCCGGTCGCGCAATTTTTTGTGGGGGGTTTTGATTAAACAATTAATTTAATTAATGACATCAAACATCAATGTTATCCAATGATTTGGTGACTCTTGTTTTCTTAATCCTCTTTTTAATACGTTTGTCCGATTCTGGCCTTGTTGCCACTTTGAAGCTCGGTTCTCGAGGTTGGATTAAGGAGTTTCGAAGTTTTAGATAAAAGGAAAAATTTATTGGTCTCAATAATTTAGTGAGTTGATAAATCGTTGATTGGTATGTTCGGAAGATTATATGTGTAGAGTTCATGTATAAGTTTCTTTTCTATAAAAGATGTTGATGGGGGTAACTTTTATTTTAAGTTAATTGAATGAATTTGGATATTTGGCCACCTTTCGTTCTTTGAAAACGGTCAGCCTAAATATCGACGCTATCGACCTTCCCACTCATAATGTCATGAACCTACTAATGATCCGGCCGATTTTTATTGACATATAAAAATGCAACAACGAATTTTTATCGATACGTACATCTTCAATTTAGTCGACCGAGCTCAACCGCTACGAACCACACAAAGGACGTTGCATATTATTATTTAGAATTCGATTGATTGAGTTTGTGAAGCGGTCGACTAAAATTGTCTGCCAACCTTGAAGTATATTTTACATAGAGTTTTAACCCAGGTCGCCTCAGGCATCACTGGTTCTTATTTTGTTTCAAGAACTGGGTAGTTCTAATAACTAGATTAGCTGATAGCGGTCCAAAATAAAGTATCATACTAGATTCATTTACAACTACTATTAGGGTAGTATCTACAAATAGTTTTAGGGCTAAATTGAAACTCAAAGGTACATAGAAGATATAAATTATTAATCAATGTCAGGGGGGCAACATATAGTGTATTTTTCGTACGATTTCAAGAATATTCATGTCCATACTTGAATATATTTGTCCATTAATCAGCACATCTTTCTACGTACTCTTAGTCCGACAGTGAACAATTTTTGCAATACTAGTGATATCATCATACATTTCGTAGGACTTTCTTCGAAACGATATCCATAAGCACTCGCATACGAATCGAATTAGATAGTAGCTACATGCATCAAGCATCCACAAC
Organism: Linum trigynum; assembly: GCA_964030455.1. Lineage (NCBI taxonomy): Eukaryota > Viridiplantae > Streptophyta > Magnoliopsida > Malpighiales > Linaceae > Linum > Linum trigynum. The sequence continues at coordinate 3,352,268 of OZ034814.1, read as the reverse complement.
TGGATTCTGTAACATAATGATTACTCTTTAGTTTAATTATGCATGATTATCATGCCTAATGTGCATAGTTTACTTATCTTTTATGTTTTCATTGTTTAGTATTAAGAAAAATGCTTTACTCTCTCACCTACATCTTACACAAGATATCTCTAGAACAATGCATGATTAAGCTCTAATCCCATCCATATTTGAAAAAAAAAACTATAATTTATATCTTAAACAATAATAATAATAATAATGTCGTGTAGCATAATTTATTAGATTGAGTGTCGAATATTATAAACTTCCCGGCCGGCTGCTCTGTTTCCACCTCCCAACCCCTTCATAAATTATTGTTTTTATTTTTATTATTTTTTGTAAATAATATCGGAACAAGCATGGTGGAAAAAGTCGTTTGATTTGAGGTTGGACGACGGACTTCCCTGCCAAGTATTTTACATTATTTGGCCTAGAGATCAATTTATTTATTTATTATTTGTCAATACGTGTGCACTGCTTATAATTAATAAATAAATAGTAATACCAATGGAAGGAAAAAAAGAGAAGAAAAGATGGGCAGAAAGGGGTTGTGTTGTGTAGTAGTAGTATCACGTTGGGTTAATCCTGGCCGTCGTCTCGCTATCAGACAAAAAGAAACAAAGCAAAAAGGGAACACCCAGCAAAGAGAGTGGAATTCAGAAGCCACATATTTTGTCTCAACTCGAGATGTGAAATATTTCTTTCATAAACCAAACATATTTCTATACCATGTTATAAATCAATAAGTTTCATTAATTCGAGTTGTTGGAAGAGGTCTATGTATGAGTAGGTAGGTATTTGCAACAGGTCGCGATCTAGGCCAAACTCATGAGAACCGCAGTCCAATAACAAAAGACATCTTACGACGAAAGAAAGGGACCAATAATGCATTCGGTCTAGTCCAATTGTCACTTAGGTCCATTTTTTCTCCGGTATTTTATAAGATTTATGGGGCCAGAAACCCAGATCGAACAATATTATATTCGGTTAAGGTATGCTCCTATCCAAGGGCAGTTTGGTCCAATACAATCCGACACGGGCCAAACCGTTGCGCACAAGCCCCTATGTATAAATTTGAACCACTTCCTGATTAAAAAAAGAGTTAGAAAATTGTATGATTTTGATGCTGGTATGTATATAGTAGAGAGATCGTATCGTAAGTATGATGTTCGTCAAGCGTAAAACCATTCCCAGTAGTCAGTCACTATGCAAACTTGTAACACCACAACAACATCAAGGCAACAATTCTGTTATGGTGTTCACAACCACGGGCAGATCTAGGGGGTGGTCACCTAGGGCCACGGCCCAGCCTTCCTCTGGATCCGGAGTTAGTATAACCCTTACGAGTTTACCGATTTTAGCTAGTCGGCCAAGTGTTATTTTATAATAATATTGTGTGTAATCGAGAAAATGAGTTAGATCGATGAATATATTCAAATCACAACTTTATATATTGAGCCTAGAGAGAAATTCTAGCTCTAATGATTCTCTTCTAAAGAAAAACAAACGATGTGACCTAAATTACTAGAGCAGCCGGTGGAAATAGGGATGAACACACAATGCAAATTGATTAGTAGATTGATTTGTCTACTGTTGACATTGCCCGTATCAACGACTGCTATGGAGAAAACCTTTTCCGCAATAGAACAGGTGAAATATGATTTGCGCAACAAAATGAGCGATGAATTTCTCGCTGATTGGTTAACTATTTTATTTGAAGGAGAGTAGAATGCTATCGTTATGGATGTAGACTCCATTATTGACGAATTCACTATATTAAAAAAAACAATGATTTTTTTTTTACGATATCAATTTTTTCTAATAAAATGCTGCCCATTGCTCTACTATGTCCTGGATCCGCCGCTGTTCACAACCCATATGTGAGAACGATCTCACATGTATGTACGAGCGCTTCGCTTCAATCGATCGCCAGATGACAATTTTTTATTTGCAAAAAATTGTCATCTAAAACTAGTCAAACTCTGCTCATATGTGCATCACGATCGACAATGAAGGTTGTGGTTTGGTTGAACAATGTTGGGGACGGGAGTACTATGATGCGAGCTAGCTAGGGCATAGTGTGCGTTTGGATCCATTGATCCATAAACACAAAGAGAAAGAGCTCGGGAATCCGAGGCAGCAGCTAGCAGAAGAAGGAGAAATGGAGTCGCTGTCTGCTGCCTGCCCCTTCTGTGCTCTCTGTTTCTTCTGCCAAAGTCATAAAAACTGAAGAACGGACAGAAACAGAAGAAGTCCTAGCTACTTCTGCACTACAAAAGAAGCAGCAGCTGCTTCTGGGAGCTAAGGCTAAGCGCTAGATCGGAATCAGAATATAGGGAGAGGGATTGGAACCAATAGCTAGCTAGTGAGCCAGAGCCCAAAGAGGGGACCATTTTATGGTACATACATTAAATTAGAGAGGGTTGGTTGGGTGGGTGGTGGTGCAGAAGTCGGTATGCTGTGTATTTATGTGTATCGGATGAGGCGCTGGCTGGCTGGCTGGCTACATCCTTTTTCAGCTGCTGCTGCTGCTGCTGCTGCATAATAGCCTGTGGCCATGGCTGCGGCGCTCTGTTCTCTGCGTTGCTGGCCGGCCGCCTGGGCGCTCGAAAGCTACTCGCCCCCACTTGCAGGCGCCAGCAGGAAAAAAATACGTCGACAACCCAACGATTCCTCACCACACAACATCAAATGGTTGTTGTTTCGACATATACAAGCGAAGACTATAAATCTTTGTTTGCTATAATTTGAAGTCCAGATTATATATATATATATATGTTCCTGACGGAAAGTTTACTAGGGTTTTGTTGTTCTAGGCTTGTAGCTTGTATATCTGGTCTAAGTATAGTAAAAATCGGTCTCTAGCTCATACATGCGGATTGTCTGACACACATCGTGTTAGTGAACTACGTAAAATCCGTGTGTTCTTCACTTTCTTGCATTGTCGATTTTATATTCCGTTCCAACAAATCTTGGATGAAATATGAAATATGTCAATGAGTTGGAGAGTCGCATAAACCCTTCCAGAATCGGAACTCCGTGAATGTATGAACCAACCGGGGGTCGGTGGCAATGTGAATGTTAAATTATATCGTGCTCATTTTCATCAAGATACCCTTCGGAGTAATCTCTTCATCCAACATATTCGCCCGTAACAAAGTCTTAATTAGCATTACTCAACCAACCGTTTGATACCAATTTCTAAATGAAAATAAAAATGGGATTATCTTCCCATTATCTGAAATTCTGCCATATTATTAATTAATACTAAGTGGGTATATTTGGGGCAATGGGTACCTAAGCAAGCGCCATAAAAAGGTTCCGTTGGGCCGGTTCATAATGTCCACCCGTCCGACAGCAACAACAACAATCGTTATTATATTTTGGCCTGTATCGGTTTGTTTTTTCTTTTCTTCCTCTTGGCCGGCGCCACGCGTCGCGCCCACGTTTCATGGACCACTTGGAGGGAGCTTCCCCTCGGAAAGCGACGTGGCGAATCTGAAAATGGGGGCTCTGTGGGCTGGAGCGAGAGAGAGAGTCGGAGAGGTGTACGTACATCATTTTTGCAACTCGCAGATGGCCTCCGATGACATGCACTGCCACACAACTAGGGGACCACTCTCCTCCTCTCTTTCGATGGTGGGATGGAAAATTCGAACCAGACGAGCGCGTCCGGTATTACTCGATCTGATTTGTATCGTAGTATGTATTATTTGACTAGCGTAGGACGTAATATGGATACCGTTTCTGACCCGTTCCACCTCACTCTTTTTTATTATCTTGACCCATTTAATCTCAATTTACCTAAACAATCAACCGAAACTCTAATTTGGTGCAAAACTTGATCTTTTAACTAATAAGATTCAATCAGTTGTTCTATTATCATTATTTTTTCATCCGTGAAGTGTTTTCTCATGTTTTATCGTCAAAAAAGTTTAATCTTTTTGAACCGACCTATCTCAACCCTAAGGATGACATTTCGGTTCGTTCGAAAAATCACGAGAAACCAAAATCTAAATGAACCAATCGTCCAAAACTAGAACTATAACTGTTGAGCTTATAAAATCGATTTGATTTAGGTAAAAATCGAATCACTGTATCTACCCATACAAGTATTATCCGATCTGACTATTGCTTGGAACAAGAAAAATATATATGAGTATTATAATACCCGCGCTTCACTCTCCATTTTTGCCATAGTTTATAATTATTGGTCCCCTCTACACACCCCGACTCATCCCTCGTCTTACGGGCTTGGGAATGTCGTGGGCCATACCCGGGCGTGGGCTCCATGAAGGCAGGAGAGGATAACTCCGAGAGGAATAGTTACACGTACGGCCCAATCTACTGTAGTAGTTAATTCAAAGAGCCTGCAATTAGGGCTTTCCCTTCGTTCTCTTCTCCCCCTTTCACAAACCTTATCCTTGCGGTTTTGTGGGCAGTGGCGTATATGGTCCATGTATGATGATTTGACTCGTTTTTTTCATAGGCAGTAGGTCACAAGAAACAGAATGCAATCAATAATAACCTCAGATTCTTGCATGACAAAAACCCAAAATGGTGTTATTGGAAAGCAATAAGAGAGGGAAGAGAAGAGAGAGAGAGGATGATGTGGTTCATCAAGTCATTTGGCATATTCGCGAGAAATATCGATGAATAGTTCACGGTAGCATGAGTAAGACAATAATATAAGTCAAGTGGTTTTAGATGGGACGACGAACGGGTTGGGAAAGAGGAAGGGTGTTGGATTGGAAGATGGTGGGACATATGAAGAAGAATCACCCATGCTTTATAGTACTGGACGGAGATGATATAATTAGCATCTAACTATAACCAAGTTAGCCAAAATTTACAACGAACGAGGTAGGATTGAATTCATTATTCATACCGCGACATCTGTTGTCTGAACTCGAATTATTGTATTGTATGAACTCCAAACTAAATAGTAAATACGCTTTGCTTGAACCACATTTGGACCGATATAGATATCTGCCTTAAATTTATGACATCATATTACTATATACTTAAAAGTTAAAAAGAGAAGAAAAGGACTTGAAAAAGTCGAAAATAAAATGGAACCTAAACATTTTTTCCCACGAAAACGACACCGCTTGGGAACAAGTCCCTACAATATCGACCCATATGGAGGCCAGGGAGCATGCCAATTTGCCTCACTTCGCAAAATGTGCGGCCCCGGCCCCAAAAGTCCAAAGAAGGAACAAATCAATCTTTCATACACTGTTGCTCATCACGCCTTAGGAAAGAAACGTGAGAGCGAAGCAACTTCAGGAGAAGCCAAATTGGAAGGACCACGGACTAGATCAACCAAAGTAATGATATGACAGTAGGGAAGAAAAGCTAATAAGGTTATAAATACAGGCAGCTAAGGTAAAGAGGGAGAAAGGGATGGCTTAGTGACTCGCAGCTCCCCGCAGTCGCTGATGAACACGGTTTTCAGTGGCCGGTTCCAGCTCGATCGCGCGTTCTGGGCCCTCTCGTCGCCCAGGAACTCGGCAAAGTCGTTGAACTGCCGGATCCTTTCCCCCGGTTTGTAGGTTGGGATCGAAGATATCGCTGTGACGACGTCCATACCTGCATCACATTATTGGAAATGGTATTGCAACATGAGATTGAGTTGGAAAGAATCAAACTTTTAATTAAACATGGGAGAATAACAAGACCATTGGTGATTGTAAAATTTTTCAATTGTGTGATTGAATTTGGTTTCCAATTATATGGATCTAATATCCTTCCCTTATACGCTTCCAAGTTCCATCAACTGGAAGTCAATTCAGCCCAATACCACATGAAGAACCAGTTCATCCTGATACTTGACAAGAAGTGAAAAGATTTGGAGTTACAGCAGCATACTATAAAAGCTTGGTCCACTGAAGAACCTATACCCCAACAAGACAGCACTACCTAGGATTAAAATACTCTGGCCTCGATGACAGGGTTACTCCTTACTAGCTGGTCTCACTCTAATAGGAACTATCAGAAACTCCCCCAAAAGGAGGAGTAAGATTCCCCATATCCAAACGCAGGAAGTTGACAAATTAGGCACTAGAGATTAGGATTCATATACTATTCTTAAGCAGACTGGTGTCAAAAAGTATCGAATCCACCTCAGGGATAATAGAGAGGACAATGATTGAGTTAATTGCATAATCAACAATGTAAACAGCATAACAAAGAACCCTATAACATGTTGATCTGTCGCATCGGTAATATGAACGAAATAACATAATTCTGTTAGCTGATCATTTGTTGACATCCGGATGATCATCAGACGTTTATGAGACAGATGCATCCACATTGTCCAAGTCCTATTCTGTCCTATATCAGGCGTGATCGGCACAAAAGGGGGGGAATAGAAAGGGCGTGTATCTCAAGTTCTATCAGGATGTAAACCCATAGGCAAATAAGAAAACGTGATGCAAAAGGTTGAAAGGAGCATATGACTGCAAACGTTCTTGCCATTTATTCTCAGAATTTCCACCATTTATAGAAGGATGCATCTTTATGATATGATGATCGATTGACATTTGAATTGACCCCAGAAAGAAACAAATACTATCTTGATCCTATCATGAACTGAAATTTGATCCATTTCACCTACTTCTATCAGCAATTGAATGCATATCGTTCATTTCACAAGCTCCTGAGCTTAACTATGGCAATTGGCAATCACTGATTGCATCAACAATTGCAGATTCTAAGTACTGGGTTATCATGCATTCACTGACACAAACTGACTTGCCAATCCACCAACCATCTCATCACTGAACAACTGGGTCAGGCAAAACGTCGAACACCTTGCAGGCAGCAGATTGTGGAACAAAAAAGAACAAAACACTAACCTTCAAGCACATGTCCAAACACAATGTTCTTGCCATCCAACTCAGGGCACGGACCCGGCCCAGTAGTAATCAAGAACTCGACATTCCTGTAGTTCGGATCGAGCTTCACATCATCCTCATCGTCGTTCTCCGACAAGCACAGCGACAGAACACCGGCCTTCGAGTGGGCGAGCCGAAAGGCCTTGGGATCGACGGCCTCGACGTTTCTCGGCAAGTCAGCGGGGGGTCTGACCTCGCCCAATTCCCTCCTCCCCTGCCTTCCGGCGAGGAAGAATTGACCCGGGAGCACCTTGTGGACGAGGGTGTTCTTGTAGGAAGACGAATTGACCATGGATTTGAAATTGGAGACGGTAGTGGGGACCAAGTGGCCGTAGAGGCCGAGGACAAGGCGTCCGAGAGGGAACGGCTCGGTGCAGAGCGTGGCGACGGTGTCGGAGACGGTGCGGTCGGGTTTGAAGTAGGCTGGGCAGATGGAGAAGTCCATGAAGATTCTGTCGGTCACCGTGGTGTCGGGAGGCGGCGACGGTGGAGGAAGAGTGATGGAGGAGAGGGAGGTGGAGAGGAGGAGGGAGCGGCGGGTGAATGCGACGGAGGATGGGAGGAGGTTCGGCGACGGTGGCGGCGGCGGGGGGATGAGAGGGAAAGCCATGGCGGTGGTGAAGTGGTGGCAACGGCATCGTTTTTGGATGTAATGGCGGGAGACGACGGATGGTTGGTTGGTAGTTGGAGATGGAGGGAAGGGAGAAAGCGAGGTCCACGTATCTGGATAAAAGCAGATGACGTGGATGGACTTCGATAGAACGGTGACGTTTCACCCATTGCCTTGTTAACTTAAAAAAGAGGGGTGAAAGGATACCGTTGGGGGTAAATTACATTTTACTAGTGATCTAGTATGCACTTAAAAATTAGGGCTTATATTATTTTTTTGATAATGATGATGAACTTTATTAAACAAACAAATCAAATTTCACAAGGCGTGGGAAAGGTGACGGGAGTTCAAAGGTACAAAGATCCAGACACCACTAGAAGGGAAGGGAAACGAGAGAGCTTAAAACAAAAAATTACCAAATGAAAAGGAAACACTGAACTGCAGAAATTAGGGAAGACCTAGAGGTCCAACTCAGGTGGTACCCTACAAGTACTAGCCCCTCTACGTGACCAACTCTGTAGAAAACCGATCCCCTGATCTTTGTCAATCTTTTTGTGAGCCAAAATCCAATCGATAATTCCTCCCACTGTCTTCATAGCAATCACAAGAGGGGTGCAACTTGACTCGTGGAAGATCCTTCTGACCTCCCAACAAATTGCATGGACAACACAGGAACGGAACCAGGACTCGATACCATCCAAGCTATTAGTCAAATTGTTGTTGATAATAGTTGATATATCTCCCGAGGCGAGGTCAGGAGGGGAGATGGAGCTGTACACCTCACCCCATACTTGCATGGTGTAACCGCAGCCCACCAATAGATGATTTAATCAACTCTTCCTCTTTGTAGCATAGTACGCACCTGTTGGCCAGCTCCAATCCTTGTCTCTTCAGATTGTCCATAGTGAGAATTCTTTTATGCCAAACTAACCAAATGAAACCACAAATCTTAGTGGGGATAATGCTCTTCCAGATCGAAGCATACTGAAAGTTCTCCACCCCAGGAAACCTCTCTGCCACCTGCCAACTATAACAAGAACTAACCGAGAACAACAAATCTGTATCCCGGTTCCATATCATCCTGCAAGGGCTATTACGGATTCTGAAGGAATTAGCATTAATCTCACCAAAGAAAGTAAGTCTCTCAATTTCTGCCCCACCCCGAAGATTTACAGAGAAAGGAACATGCCACACACTCAACTCACCTGAGACGGACACAGAGTCAAAGATGCTAGCATTTGGGAAGGTTGCAACAGCAGCACGCGAGAAAGACTCCGCCAGCGACTTCCCAGGGATCCAGTTGTCGTGCCAAAGAGTGATCGTTGTACCCGGACCAGGATCCACACTCGCCCTTTTCCAAAAAAGAAAATGTACCTTGCATATGTTGGCCTAGATAGAGTTGTTAAACCCTTCGTCAAGCCTCCTGGTTTTCGACTTCGAAGTTAGATTGTGATATTTCCAGTTTATGAGCTGCCTCCACCAACTATTTCCTTCAGTAGCAAACTTCCAGAGCCACTTGCTTAAGAGGGCGTTGTTGAAACATTCTAAATCAACCGCACCAAGTCCACCCTTCTTCTTTGAGGCTTTGCAAAGATCCCATCCGACCAAGTGTCTTTTGTTCTCCCCACTAGTCCCACTCCACAGAAATCTTCATTGTATTTTTTTCAAAATTGTTCAAACAGTCTTAGGCACCTTCAATAAAGAGAAGTGATAGACCGACAGACTGTTAAGAGTGGCGCAATTAAGGGTCAGACGAGCTCCGAAGAACAAGAGCTTGCTTTTCCACCCCTGAAGGCAATCTTGATATTTTCTCATTACCGGATTCCAAATGGAAATCGCATTTAGACGATCCCCCAATGGAAGACCGAGATACTTAGCTGGCTCGCTACTCGAATTACATCCGAAGATTGAAGCAAAAAAACCAGGCTCATGAACATCCCCGATTGTGAACATAATGGACTTATCAAGATTGATTTTGAGACCCGTTACCACCTGGAAGCACAATAGCGTGGCGAGGATGTTTAGAACTTGATCAGCAGATGCTTCGCAGAAGATGAGAGAGTCATCAGCGAACAAGAGGTGGGTAATCTCGCCGACTCCCCTGCTCTCATCCATCGCGAATCCCAGCAGCCCATCCACATTCCGTAGCTTCTTCAACATAAAGGAGAGGATGTCCATAATCAGGACAAACAGCCTGGGAGAAAGTGGATCGCCTTGGCGAACCCCCTTACTCGCTCTAAAGTAACCGTGCGCTTCACTATTGACCAGTATAGATGTCATCGGGGAACACAAATCCCCTTTGATCCATTGTTGCCATTTAGCCGGAAAACCCAATTTCTCCATCACTTTGAAGAGAGATTCCCAACTAACATTATCAAAAGCTTTTTCGATATCTAATTTGAACATTAAGCCTGCCTTTCTGCTCTTCTTTCTGCTGTCCACCAACTCATTAGCGATAAGAGTCGCCTCTGAAATATGTCTTCCGCGAACAAAGGCATGCTGGTTGGGAGAAACCAGCTTAGGCAGGACAATGCTCAGACGTCTCATCAACACCTTACTTACCAATTTGTTGAAGCTGTTAATCAAGCAGATTGGTCGGAGATCCTTCGTTCTTTCAACAACGTCGACCTTTGGGGATAGATAGATAAACGCATGAGTGATGCTACCCGGAAAATAACCCATTGATAGGGAAAAAGCGTAATGCCTCAATCCTATCTCGTAGTAAAACAGGAAAGTCCAGGTATCGTCTCTCAGGGACTGGTACAACCTTATGATTTATCAATTCTGTGGAGCAAGCTATAGGTAAAAATGGTTTGGTTGATGAAATTATTATCTAATAGCAAAATAATTAAACAAAACAAGCAAATTAAAGTTGTCGGGTTGAAATCAATGGGAGAAGGCTCTAGGAGAAACACCGGGACTCACTACCTATCATATCAAAATTAATTCACATATTCCAATCAGTTTAATCCATATCTCTATAGCCAGGATATCTCTATTGTGCTAGCTATCCCTCTCGGGAATTACTACTACTAAATAATCAATTCAAATCCTACTATCGTAGCTCAATGAATTAATTATTTAGCTTGAAGACCGATATCCCAATCAAGACCACATAGCATCTTATTTAATCCACTGTCGCTTCGATAAGTTACTATGTCACATGAAACAGGTTCAGTTAATAGGGTTTCACTGTCGCTAATAACCTAATTAACTACAAATCAATGTATTGGTGGACAGTCAACACAAAGCATTAAGCAATTCCATGCAATAGAGATTGGAAGAAAAGAACTATGAATCAATTCATCAATTCTAGAAATAGCTACATCCTATGGTGTTTCCCCCAGAAATTGGGGTTTAGTTCATAACGAAATTAAAAGATATAGTCATGTTCATAATAATCATGTCACGAAACAAAACAAAAGGAAAAGAATATTGAGCTGCTTCTCATTCTCCCCAAAGAATTCTCGCGTCCCATGTCGCCAACAAGCTGCTGCCGTCTCACCATCCTTTTCTCCCTTTAGATTAATTCCTCCCCCCTCCCTTAATTCCACGTAGGGATGGAAAACGGTGCGGTTGCGGTTAACATAACGCGGTTAACGGTGAATTGCGGTTTCTGGTTGTAAAAACCGCAACAACCGAAATAGTATACGAAACCGCGGTTAAGCAAACTAACCGCGAACTAACCGCAAAAATACATGAAAAAAAAACACAGCAGCTACTGTTTTGTCTATTTTCACTTCCATCATGCCCCTGCATCTGTAAGACAGGAAGAGGAGCTCGACGACGAGAGCAGATCGAGCCGTCGAGCGAACAGAGGAGCAGGTCGAGGGACGAGGCGTCGACGTCGAACGAAACAGAGGAACAGCGGCGCAGCCTTGAGGAAGCCGGGAACGGCGGACGGCCAGGGACGGCGGTGGGCGGATGGCAGCGGCGCAGCGGGAAGATGGGAAGAATCGAAGGGTTTTCAGTTGCTGGCTTGGCTTAGGGTTTTCAGAATCAGACGAAAGTGTGGGAAGATGGGAATGGTCGAAGGGAAATGGATTTTCGACTTTCGTTTTGTCAAATCAAAATGACGGCAAAAGGAAGAAGTGGGGGAGGGGCCGGGTTGGATTTGGGCTGCTGGGTTGGGGGTCTACTTTAGGCTGGGCTGGGGGGTCAACTTTGGGCTGGGCTGGGGGTCAACTATGGGCTGGAGCTGGGTCGCGATTAGCCTTGCGGTTATATGGATTTTCGGTTTCGGTTGCGGTTAAACCGCAAAACAACCCATATCTCCAATAGCGACCGCAAAATAGGCAAAATATGCGGCTTGCGGTTAATCAATAACCGCGCAGTTTCGGTGCGGTTATCGATTTAACCGAAACCACAACCGTTTTTCCAACCCTAATTCCACGGGCCGGTCCCCAATATCAATCACCAAAGCCCTCCCCAATTAATCCCTTCATTCGTTATTTACCCCAGTCCAAGTAATCCCCCTCGCTACAAGACAAGGAAGATGGGCCTTTTAAATCCCCAAAGCCTTCCATATAATCTCCAAAGCTTACGTGCTCACCTCCCAAAAGTCCGGTCCAATTAATTGGTTGAATTACATATACCTCTCCGATCCTTTTGACTCCGCCCAAGTCGATTAATGAAACCCACCAAAGCTTTCCGTACCATCATCGGGACTTCATTCCCACTAGTCCTTCTTTAGCGGGACCGGTTAGCGTGACTACCCCCTAAAGGGGTCTGATTTTCGACACCCAGTGTCTTTACCGTCCATTTTAACTAGTCTTAATTTAATGGTACGAAGAAGGCGGGTTATAATTTGCAATTAATCAGTAATTAATTACATCGAAAAAGGGGAAGAAGTAACAGTTGGTTCCCCCCACATATAATTTTAAATTCATTCCCTCCTACCTTTTTTTATTTCACCGTTTCAGTTTCCTTCTCCATCTCTTCACCGCCCGCCCGCAACTCTTCACCGCCGACTCGTCTAATCACCCATCCCTCCCGTTGGAAGTCGTCCGTCTTCCATCCCGTCTTCAGTCAGAAGTCGGCCCATCCCTCCCATCCCTCCTTCACGTCGAACCCGCTTGATCGATCCCCGTCGACGATAGTCTACTTGCAATAGAGCCTATATAAGCCGATAGGGGGCGCCGATGTGATTTTGCGCTTCAATTCATCCTAAAGTGAGCCAAGTATATTTGAATGAACACAATTGACGTCCCGAAAGTTGTAGTTTTTTTTTGCGCAGTGGTAGTTCATGTTGTGGTAGATCTATCACTATAGTGATATATCTATCAATATAGTGGTTTTTTTTATCACGGTGGAGTGGTACATGTACCAGTGGAGTGGTACATGTACCAGTCGTCTAACGATCGTAGTTTCTAATGGCACACAACTTCTGACTGCAGGTGTGACTGTCGGGGAGGATGGGAAAACCATGGATGGTACCATGGTAGTATCAGATGGGAAAGCAGTCCAGAAAACACCATTGTCTTCTAAACCGATGTCTGTGGTGTTTGACGCGTCAGCAAGTATTTTAAAGACGCTGAATCGTGTTAAAGCTGATATTCTTGCCGGAGAAGCAGGGGAGGCTAGTGATTGGGTTGATGATTTTGTGGAGCATCCACATAGGACTTATAACCTACGAGATAAAAAACCACCGGGAAAGTTTCTACTTTCGCCGTATTGCCAAATGAATCGCAAGAATAATTTGATCTTTGTTTACATTTCGGAAAATTTTTGAAACCCAATTTGAAACACCATTATTGGTCCTATGAATGGGAATTGCCTATTATGTTGTCTTATTTAATATTTTTGTTATTTGAAACCAATTATATACGCGTATCAGTACTGTGGTACATCACAACAGGTATCAGTTTAGTGGTAGGTCGGAACATGTGGCAGTGTAGTGGTAGATTAGAATGTGTATCTCTCTCTTAAACCATAATTACGTGTCAGAGAATAAAAAATTCATGGAACAAACTTAAAATTCGGCACTGGTACATCTATCATTCTACTGGTAGATCTATCACTCCACTGGTAGGTGTACCACTCCATTTGTACATGTACCACTCTACTGTGATAAAAAAATAATCCAGAATATAACCAATATAAGTTACCTTGAATTTATCTCTCTCAACGACTCCAACGGGATCGACATTCGCAACGACGATATCAGGCGCTTGCTCCACGAGGGTCGGATCGTCCAGATCATGAGGATGTTGATCAGAGTCGTAGCTGGACTGTCCAAGTTTTAAGAGATCGTCGTCGTTGCTGGTATACTCTACGTTGAGGTCAAATCCAAGGGAACGTTTGCCGGCAGACTTGTGTACACTGGGACCTCCGCCATCCAACTGGACGATGTCATCATCCGTCTTTGCAACTGATGGATCCCGCCGGCCGTGTAGTGATGAAGCAGACCTATCGTTCCCCACGGCAATGGAAAGAAATAGCAGAGGAGGGAGGGGGGAAATAGAAAAACACGGGAATGGGGAGGAATGGGAGTAGAAACGCCACAATCTCCATCCAGCTAAATTGCCCCTTCCCATGCATAATTAATATGACAGTTAAGCCTTTTTTTATATATATTTGGGACAGCCATTAGTACTTGCCTAATAATTAAGTGTAAAACAGACAAATCAAAAGGAGGGTGTCAAAAAACAGACCCCTTTAGGGGTTAGCATAGTATCCGACCCCCTTCCTTAGCCTGATTTGTTTTGCATTTGACATCTGTTTGTGCATTCTTTATTCCTTACTTTTTCACCTAAAATATACCACAACACTAACACATGGAGTTAATGGTCTGACAACCATTCCATAGTTAATTTGCCTCAAAACAAGCATTATATGTCTCAAACATATCATGAAATAATCACATTAGGTACATTAAATCAATATGTTTTTCCGATAATTATCACTACCCCACACTCAATATTTGTTTGTCCTAAACAACGACTCAGACAAGATAACAATAATTGGAGGAAATACAACACATACCAGGGAGTCACAACCTTGCTCAAAACACAAGACCCATGACGCACAGAACATAACATTAACACCAAATATTTATCCTTGTACTCATGTGATAATCAGTATCTTCTTTTTCAACGGATGAGTTGTGTTTTAATGATCATACCATTCACCCCCCACTCAAGTTCTTGCAACCCTTTACCATTGACTGACTCAAATCCACCAAAAACTCAATTCGCAACACTCAATTCTGATCGTCAGTAGTGAGTGATTAACAACTTATGGTGAAATAGTTATTAGGAGAATTTAACCACGTCAGTGAGGTGCATATCTCGTGAGGACAATCTGGCTTACTCACACCAATCATAAGCAATTAACAAAGCATGAGTCTCAAAAACAAATGGGGGAAGCTTTTAGCAAACTTGGTTTTTTACTTTAAGCACATCACTACCTTTCTGACAAGGAGAGGCTTCTCTCTTTCTGATTTTGCTTGCCGAGTGGTCGTATTTAGTACAAGTGAGATTTGTTTCTTACTACCGGTGACAGAGCAAGAGCAATTTATGCTTCTTAGCACTCACATAAGGGCTTCTTTCAACTCCTTTTCCTCGGTCCGTGTGGAGGGTCACTGCACATCCTCAAACGGCACTTCACTCAAAGGGGGATCGTACTTGATAAGCAACATCATACGGTCGCGAACTGATGCTCAGTTGAACCTTTCCTCGCCCCCTGTGCAATGAGTGATTGCCTCACACGATTTTGGCATATTTACCCACACTTAAATTGTTGTGGCAACTTTCTTATATTTTACTTGTCAGGTAGGATTTTTCTTATTTTATAAAGATACAAATCACCCCATCTAAAACATTCAAAACAGAGAGACTCATTGCAAATCAAAAGCTCACAACATATGCAAGTAAGCATGGTATCCAAACATGTCGAATGGTCAATGTTCTCCACCTAACCACTTCACCAAAAGTCATTACACTATCCTCACAAAATAGAATTAGGGATGGCAATGGGTCGGGTCGGGGCCGGATAGTACATATCCGTTACCCTACCCAATGTAGTTCGGGTTTTACCCATACCCATACCCACACGAGAAACGGGTAGAAAATCAAAACCATGCCCATACTCGTTCGGGTTTCGGGTATCCACGGTTATCCATGGGTAATAATTTATCCTTATAATTCCAACCAATATGTTAACATTCACACGTATATTCACATTACGTAAGAGGAAAAGTACGACAATAATTCACTAGGATGACAAAAATTAATTAAAACAACATAATTTCATGAAAATATTATATTTATATGCTAAATATAAAATATTCTAGGGAAAAATAATGATTATTTCTAGACAAAATACATATGCATGTGTATAATCGGGCGGGTTCGGCTTGGATAGTGAGATAACCATGCCCACCCATTACCCGCAATATTCGGGTTCGGGTTTTACCCGTACCCACGAAAAATGCTTCGGGTTCGGGTTTTACCCTACCCGATTAGGTCGGATTCGGGTGGATATCCCCGGTTACGGATATTTTTGCCATCCCTAAATAGAATGTTGCTAATGGAGTTTGCTAATTCAAAGCATATCAAGTCAGTCAAAACATTAAGCTCATTATGAAGAACTTTGCAATTCAACACTAGTGGGGGTGATTTTGATGATTTCATCATGCACAAACTCATTTCACACGCATCACAGTCATTTACATCATGTTGGCACAAGAGTACAAGGTTTTTTTTTTAATTTTTTCTGATTTTTAGTGTTTTTTTAGCCATTAGGTTAGCACAAGCTGACTGCACCTGCACAGGCAGACTGCATGCAAGTTTGGCTGTGCACAACCTAATGACATTTTTTTTGTTTTGTTTTTTGTTTTGTTTACCACATGCAACAGGGACAAACAACACTAAGACTCACCACCCCACACTCAGGATGGAACACTGTCCCTAATGTTCAACTTCTAATCTAAACATGCATGGGTTTGACACAACTAAAAAGAAAAATAAAGAAAAGAAAACTCACCTTGGGTTGCCTCCCAAGAAGCGCTTGTTTAACGTCCTCAACCCGACGTTCATAGAGCTTTCAACCAATGGGTATGGAAAGGTATCCAGAATACCTTCCCGAGCAATGATAGAACGCATAACCTCCATCCAACATATGAGTCACCTCTGCAGGGCCAGGTGTGCGAAAATTTGGTATGATCTTCTTAGTTGGCATGTTGGATCCTTTAGTGAGGCGTAGGTGGTATTGCAGCGCCTCAAGCAAGTACTCTTCATGTTCCAATGTCAGCGAAGAAGGAATAATAACAGGAAGATTGAAATCCTTACCCTAATATCTATACTTGAGGTGCCCTGGCAATGATTTCTGCCCTTGCTTTGATTTCAGAATCAGAGCAGATAGGATATGTGATAGTTCTTCGGGTGGTCCACTATCACAGGAAGAGGAATTTTTCCTTTCTCGAGCTCCACTTTCAAAGTCATCAAATGCATCGTGTTATGATCAACTTGAAAGACATTAAAAGTTTCCTCCTACTTACCTACTCTGAATGGCAGTTTGCCTCTCCCAACATCGATGAGTGCATCTCCAGTTGCTAGAAAAGGTATCCCAAGAATGAGAGGCACTCTCCGATCTTTTTCCATCTCCAAAATGACAAAATCTGTTGGGAGAATAAAGTTTCCAACCTTCACCAATACATTCTCCACCACTCCTTTTGGAATTTTCACTCATCGATCAGCCAATTGGAGAGTGATCCGAGTAGGCTTAAGATCATCTTATACCTGAAATTTCACTATCACATATCCTATCTGCTCAGATTCTGAAATCAAAGCAAGGGCAGAAATCCTTGGATCCTTTCGATCCCGGGTTTCTGCATTCAAAGTACGAACCAAGAGGGACGAAAAGTGGAAGAGCTCATTAACCAGGATGAGAGATCATGGTGTGTTTCAGGGATGGAGGGAGTGGTTTCAAATGAGATAAAAATGCAATGGGAAAGATTCCTATAGGATCCCGGGATATGGATGATTTCTGGGCTTGGAGATTCACGAATAATGGGGCATTCTCTATAAGCTCGGCGTTCCATGCTTTTCATAATCATATCCGGTTTGGAAGCTCAGGATTGTGAGATCCCTGAAGTATCTGCCATCAACTGCTGTAACTTCAGGTATATGGTGATTACGAAGATTATGGCTACAAGATTCCAGGTTTGGCTGCCTAGTCTGATTTATGAGATGCAATCAGCTTTCACAGGGGGAAGGCAAATACATGATAATATTGTGATCGTTCATGAGGTGCTGAATCATTTTAAAAAGCTCAAAATTGGGAAGAAAAGGGATATGATGATTAAGCTGGATATGAAGAAAGCATATGACCTGGTGGAGTGGAAATGCCTCCTAAGCCTATTAAAGGCTTACGGGTTTGGTGAGAAATGGTGCTCATGGATCAAAGAATGCATCTCAACTGTAAGATTCAAGATTCTTGTTAACGGATCACCAACTGAAGGGTTTACTCCATCTAGGGGCATCAGACAAGGAGACCCACTGTCACCTCTGCTGTTCATTCTTATGACAAATGCGCTCTCCTTTCTGGTGGAGAAATCTATTGAGCTAAAACACTTAAAAGGATTGAAGTTGAATCAGAATTGTCCGAGACTCACGAATTGCCTCTTTGCGGATGACACTGTTTTCTTTGTAGAGGCATCGCTGAGGGAAGCTGCCAACCTGATGAAAGTGATCAGGGATTATGGAGCTTTTACAGGACAGGAGATTAACACGAACAAATCCCCAGTCTTCTTCAGCTTCAATGTGAATGATGAGGAGCGTTAGTCCATTAGAGGTTTGCTGGGGTTTGAAGAGGATTTCACTCATGATAAGTACCTTGGGATCCTGATGGCTTGGGGACGTTCAAGAAAGGAAATGTTCCAATTTCTGATCGAGAAAATGGAAAAGAAGGGGGAAGGATGGCAGAGTCTCTTACTTTCACCCAGGGGAAAAGAGGTCTTACTCAAAGTGATGTTTCAGGCGATCCCCTCTTATCTGATGACAGTTTTCCTTTTCCCAAAGACTTCTACAAACATGATGGATGGAATGATTAGAAGATTTTTTTGGTCGGGGTCGACGAGTTAAAAAACCATCCATTGGAGGGCGAGCAATGTGCTTTACGCCCCTAAGGAGGAAGGGGACTTGGGTTTCAGTCCTTTCGCGGTTGTTAATCTTGCTCTCCTCACGAAACAAGCTTGGAGGATGATTGAGTCCCTAGATGCTCTTTGGGTTAAACTACTGAAAGATCTGTATTTCCCAAGGGGGAATTTTTTGAAGGCAAAGAAGGGAAGCAAAGCATCATGGATTTGGGGAAGCCTTTAGGAAGCAGGCCAATGGTTAAGGTGATTGGAGACGGAAAAGATACTGACATTTTAACCGATTCTTGGATCCCTTCAATCCCGGGCTTCTGCATTCAAAGTACGAACCAAGAGGGACGAAAAGTGGAAGAGCTCATTATCCAGGATGAGAGATCATGGTGTGTTTTAGGGATGGAGGGAGTGGTTTAAAATGAGATAAAAAAAATGCAATGGGAAAGATTCCTATAGGATCCCGAGATATGAATGATTTCTGGGCTTGAAGATTCACGAATAATGGGGCATTCTTTGTAAGCCCGACATTCCATGCTTTTCATAATCATATCCGGTTTGGAAGCCCAGGATCTTCAGGGATCTCACAAGCTGAGAAAGATAAGTGAATATGTCTCTGGAGTTTATCTCTCCCACCAAAGATCACCTTCTTTATTTGGAAGGCTTTGAGAGATGTCCTTGCGACCAAGAATAACCTGTTCGCCAGACATTGTGCATGATCAAAGGCCTGTCCGCTGTGTGATCATGAGGAGGAGTCCATCTTTCATGTCATGTTTGAATGCCCTCATGCAAAGGAAACATGGAGACGGTTTGCCCCTTTTCTTCCCCTCCCTCCACCATCTGTCAAAGTTAACTACTGGTTGTGGGATGTTGGAGAAGCGTCTCCACGGAAAGGATCTCAAACGGCTATCTTTCTCCTCTGGCATATCTGGAAAGCACGCAATGAGATGATATTCAGAAGCCACTCTCCTTGGCCCCCACATACCATCTCTCATGCTATGAACGATTATCTTTTTTGGAAGAACTTCCCAAGGAAATGAAATGATAGCCCTGCTTTGTCTAGTCGACCTACTCCACTTCCTCCTCACCCCCACCACCGCCAAGAATTCCTTACGGGAAAATTCACTGTGATGGATCGTTCTTCAACGATTCCCGGGAGGCGGCATATGGGATTGTTGTCACTAATTCCCATGGTGAGGTGTGCGAAGGAAAGGCCGACTCCCTCCTCTGCGATTCTACTTTGGAAGCGGAAGCAATAGCAATTCATGAAGGATGTTTGTTTGCGCTGACTAACCCCTCCCCATTCGTGATCAAATATGATTGCAAGGTGATGGTGGATGCGATTGCTGGACCAAAGCATAGATGGCCATGGATGGTGGCAACGCGGATTGACAGAATTCGGTCCGCACTCTGTAGCCTTCATGATGTTGGGGTTGAGTTCGTTAGGAGTGAGCAGAATGCATTGGCAGACTAGGTTGCTTGATCACGGGCAAAGAACCAGCTTCCACTGGATTGGGTTTCTGTCTTCAATCTACAAAACACTATAAGGCAATGACAATATACAAGGTTTGCCACGTAAGCCTATGCTGAAACCACCGCACAATGCGGAGGGTTTTTACCGTAATGTCCTATTCCTTCTCTTTCAATCCTTCTCTCTTCCAATCTTCCACCGGAAATCAAACTCCTCTCTCTCGCCATTCCAACACATTCCGTCTTCTAATCCCTGCCGGAATTGAGGACATCTCTCTTGCTGTCTCTCTTCCAACCGATCCACACTCCAATTCCTAGACCTTTAAACTCTCAGAGAGGTTTAAACTGACTTTGCTCACCACAACTCCGACCATCCTTGCCGCCACTCTCAATATCATCTCCAAATCCCCCACCGCCGCCCTCTCCAGACTTCTTCTATCCTCTCATTCGTTGTTATTGTTTCCCAAGCCCTGGAAAATTCCAACTCATCTAGCTCTTGCAATCTGTCTCGCATCACAGGGGCGACAAGTCGCTCCCATCCCTCACAGAAGAAATTCCCTTGAATCCTTGCCTCCACACTGAATCACAATGAGAGATCTCCATTGTCGCCCTCTATATACTTTGTCGATCCTCTGATTCGTTGT
Source organism: Linum trigynum (assembly GCA_964030455.1). Lineage (NCBI taxonomy): Eukaryota > Viridiplantae > Streptophyta > Magnoliopsida > Malpighiales > Linaceae > Linum > Linum trigynum. Next base: position 3,331,541 of record OZ034814.1, on the reverse strand, counting down.
TTTTGCTGCCATTTGTGTCTGGCTCTCAAGCCCCCGGAAAAATTTCCCAACTCCTCTCGGCTCGCGGTCTGTCTCGCATCGTTGGGGCTGCAAGTCGCTGCCCTCCGCCCTCTCAAAAGAAATTTTCTCCCCCCCCCTCTCTCTCTCTTACTCTCGCTGTATGCTTTGCATCGCAGGGTCGACAATTCTCTGTATGTTTCTGTTCGACTTTAGAAGGCTTATTTCATGAGGTAAAATCATGAGAAACCTGACGAACCTTGCTCTTTGTGGTCAATTGTAAACTTTTTGTTTGTGGTAAGGTCAATTGTGATTTTAGGTTGTAAAGATTTTGCTTTATGTTAAGGTCAACAGAGAACTGATTAGTTTGTCCAAACCCAATTTCCATGGTAAAGATATTAATAGGTGCTCTAAGTATGAGAATTCTTGCTATTAGCTTAATTGCAATACTATCATGCCTCCATCTCTTTGCTTATCCTTGCTATTAAGTCATTTTACAGTAGTTTATTTGATGAAATTGAAAACCCATAGTAACATCTCCACTCCTTAGGTGATTATGTAATTCTTGAACCTTTCTTAGCTTCTCAATCGTTTTCTTTTGGCCTTTTTACTCTATCTCCATTTTTTACTTCTAATTACTAACATCAATAATCTAAAACCACTCATTCACTAATGAAAGCAACAATGGTAACTCACCACAAGAAAATGAAAATTTTCACAATGATAACTACTTTAAAAAAATTGCCTACTCTTTCCTTCTCTTATTTGACATGCTCAAGAAAAGCTCCCTATACAATGGAGTATGTAAGGCCTGTATGCTCTCCAAATCATCTATAATTTTCACACTCTTAATTATACCGTCAGCATCATTGTATTGAACTTTTAAAGACTATGGGATGTTTGTGAACGGTTTGGTTTTTACAATATTTGAACTTTTAGATTGTACGTAATTTTCTTTATTATTTTCCAAAGACAATCGTTATTTGAAGATGAACATAGCGGCCATTTGTGTGAGTTTATCACTGCAACAAGTTCATTATCTATGTTTTTCTTGGCAGAATGTGGTATTTGTGTCACTTTTGGACAGAAGCATATTTTATTTGTGTGTTTGTGGCAACATGAACTTCAAATTTTTACTATTAAGATGCCTCAACCTGAAGGCTCATTCTTTGCCAGAGGTTATTAAGTATTGTCATTGCTTTTGCTTCATATTTTTATGTTCCCTTTCTAATTTGTATCTTACATGGATCCACTGAACTTGCCTATGTGCTGGGACTCCATCTGGTCGGTTGCAAATGACAACAGCATTGCTTCGTATCGATAAGATGGAGAGAACCATCATGTGGCTTAGTAGAATGGTGCAAGGTGCTCACTTGGAAGCTTGAATATCATGAGTAGTTGTGTTTTCCAGATTATGGGATGTTTGTGAATGATTTGATTCTTATGAGTTTTGAACTTTTATATTGTACATAGTTCTCTTTATAATTTTCCAAAGAAATTTGTAATTCCAAGTTAAGCATGTATCTGTGTGAGTTTATTACATCAACATTTTATTGCCCATGTCTTTACCACCGCAGAAAGTTCAATTTTATGTGTTTTTGGGATTGCTATTCGTCGCCCTAAAAATTCTTATTCGCCGCCCTAATTATGTTAAATTTACTCTAATGTCCTTGATGCCTTTCTTGTCACTTTTATGGTAGAAATTTCTGGTTCGTTGTCACTTCTAAGTTCTAAGCAACTGTACAACAAAGTATCTTGAGGAGATTGTAGAGACCATCCCCGAGGATTAAAGCAAATGAAATTAAAACCTGAACAAAAAAGTCGTCATCATCATGAGGAGTTCATGAATGACAGCAAGGAAAGTGGCAGCATGTAATATGTTTAAATTGCAGACCTTGTAACCATTGCGGCTTGTTTTACTGCTTTCTGGTAGTGTTGAAGGAATAGTTTCCTTCAAGTCCATCGATCGTCGTCACTTCCAAGCTTCTGGACGTTATCAATCTCACCTTTCGCAGTCGTTTCTCACACAAAAACAAAGAGAGAAAGAAATTTGCAGCTTTCCCACGCAAAAACGATGAGCAAATTTGGTGGGTTCTGGTGGCCACAGCAGCAGCATTGCTGATATCTTTATTAATCGCCTTCTCCAAACCATACGCTCCTCGAAGAAAATAGATGAATCAGTGGATTGGAGAATCGACGTTTTTACCCGCTTGGACCTTCTTCCTCCTTCCTCAGCAACAGCAACAGGCCGGCGAATTGGGAGATTCGGAGAGGGTGACCAGCGCTAGACCTCTTCCTCTTCCTCATGCTTCTTCTTTCTCCTTCATCGGCAACTGCAGCAGGTGGGCAAATTGGGGGAATTGCAGCGGGTCGACTGGCTAGGAGAATGGCCATAGCGACCGAATCCGACCGCTGGATTCTTTCTCCTTCTTTGCAATGGCAGCAGGTTGGCGGCTGGGGGGGAAACAACGATGGTGGCTTGGGAATGGGAGATGCAGCAGGTTGGATGAACAGCAGGGGTCGGCCGGAATTTGGCCGGCGGGGAAGTTAGGGGTTAGGGATTAAAACTAGGGGTATTAACGTCAATGTAGGGTGGTTTAGGGCGAAAATTTTAAAATTATAGGGCGACGAATATCAATTCAGTTTTTCTTGGCAGCATATGTAATAATTGTGTCACTTTTAAATAGGAGTAAACTACATTTGTGTGTTTATGTGAACAGGAGTTCAGGATTTATCAAATTCAGTCATCGTCCATTGAAAATGGAATTTGAAGTTCAAAACAACAGGACTGTCTGCGTGTTTGGCAGCAGCAGCTTACTGCCCGCTTTTCAACTACCACTGAAACTTCCACATGTCTGTGTTCTTTATGCAGCCAGCTTACATTTGTATCACTTTGATGACACAAACTGTATGCTTTTGGGTGCTTGATCAACTTGGTTGATTGTGTTAATTATGTTGTAGCCAAAATGCTACTTTCTTCTTGGGAGTCGTCAAGTAGTGTATGTTTTCATATAGAATATTTTCACAATAACACCGGCCAACGGGCCGGGCCATGCTAGTGTATTACTATCTCTTCTGTAACCTTTGTTGGATTATTGGGTAATGTAGAGACTTATTGTAAAAAAAAAAAAAAAAGCTGGAGAACAATGTCTTTTCCTTTTCTTCGTGCGATGAAATCAATAAACGATGCTTCATCGATTCCATTTTCTTTTTTTTTTTTTGGTATAAAGTGGGACGCTAAAGGGCGCCCCTGCCTCGATTCCATTTTCTTTTCTTCCTGCGATGAAATCAATAAACAATGCTTCATCGATTCCATTTTCTTTTCCTGGTAATCAGTCACAGTGATTAATGCCAATGGATGGGAACGGTCGAAGCAGAGTAATGCTCTGTCTTTCCATTTTCGTCGCCATCATCACAATCAGAACTACAGAGCAGGATGATGCGAACTGCAGCCGCTTGTTCGAATGCGGCCAGTTCAAAATCGGTTACCCTTTCTGGGGGCTCAGCCGCCCGGCCTACTGCGGCCTCCCGGCGTTCCGTCTCCGTTGCGGCATCGGGGAAACTCCAATGATCGGAATCTCCGGCATACCTCTCAAGATTCTCCGAATCGACGAATTCTCTCGGACCCTTACCCTTCTGCGAGAAGGGTACGGTGGACTCCTCTGCCTCCCTACCCAAACCATCACCTTGGCTTCGGATCTGTTCGATTACGCGCCGGACACCCAATTCGTCGTGCTCTTCTACGATTGTCCGCCGCCGTCTGTCTGGATTCAACTTCCGGCGAGTATTGGCCGGCTCAATTGCAACGGCGGTTCAGGGGATTACTTTCTGCTGAGCGAGCACCTGCTCGGGGGGTTCGAGGATTCGGTCAGGATTTGGTTGGAATCGTGCCGGAATCGAGTTAGTATGCCGGCGAATCGGACGGAGCTTGGGAGGTCGTCGCCGCCGCCGACGTCGGTGGAGAGGTTGGCGGCGGCGATGAACCACGGTTTTGGACTGCGATGGACGAGGGATTACGATGGTGCTTGCGTCAACTGTACGAAATCCGGAGGAGTGTGCGGGTTCAGTGAGAGGGCGGCGCGGTTTTTCGCTTGCTATTGCGCCGGTCAGGCTTACGCCGCCGACTGTTTGGCCCTTAGTAGTGCTTCTCCGCCGGAGAAACAACTCGGCGAAACCGGTACGATCTTTCTCTTCTTTTCTTCGAGTTCTCGGGCCAGATAGTGGGCCGATACGTTAGTGGGCCGCGAGCGGGCTTTCCATTAGATCTGGTTTACGTAAAATTTTATTTTTTAATAAGGAAAAGGTATATTTTAGTCTTTTATAATATTTAATCGTTCTAATAATTTATCTATTAAAAAAATCTACTAAAAAAACATAGGACTTTGCTACGGTGACATGCATGTCACGGTGACATGCACTTTTCGGTCGACCTCATATAGGATTAGGTTGACCTAATCTGTTGTTTCAGTGTAAAAACAGTTTCATGGTGCCTACTTTGGAGATTCATATCTTACAATTGGCTAGATGGAAATTGAAGATTAAAGGCTTGTTTTGAAACCGAAGTGTCTCTCTACACATTAAAGTACTTGGGAGCTCAATAGAAAGTCCAGAAGACCATTTTTGAACCTCATCAAAAGGCTATGTCAAAACTGGGAAACTGCCTGAAAATGGCTAAGTCTGGTAACGTGTTTGTCAAGCCTACTTTGGAGCTCAATTTGAGAAGCATGGATGCGAGTCAAGTCCCGAGGCCTCTACCACGTTAAATTATGTATTTTATTATACAAAGGCAAGACATTGGATGAAAGATTGAATATCTTTAAGGCTTCAAACAAAAGGGTCGAAGTTGCTACAAAGGCTGTTTTTCTGGCAGCTTGCTTGTGCTCGAAGTCTGCCTGAAAAACAGCCTTCATAGCAACTTCGACCCTTTTGTTTGAAGCCTTACATATCCAATCTTTCATCCAATGCCTTGAATTTGTATAAAAACATACCTAATTTAACGTGGTAGAGATCCCTAGACTCGACTCGCATTCATGCTACTCGTTTCCAGACTTCGTCATTTCCAGGAAGTTTCCCAATTTTGGCATAGCCTTTTGATGAAGTTCAAAATGGTCTTCTGGACTTCCTATCGAGCTCTCTTCCACTTCAATATGTAGAGGGACACTCCAGCTTCAAAACAAATCATTAGTCTTCAATTTTCATCTTGCCAATTGTATGATATGAATATCCAAAGTAGGCACCATGAATTATTTTTACACTGAAACAACAGATTAGGTCGACCTGATCCTATATGAGGTCGACCGAATCCTAAATGAGGTCGACCAGATCCTATATGAGGTCGACCGAATTCTAAATGAGGTCGACCTAATCCTAACTGAGGTCGACCGGAAAGTGCAAGTCACCGTGACATGCATGTCACCGTAGGCACACCCAAAAACATATCAAATATGTCATTTACCTACTAGCTTTTGTAGTTGGTCTATGATTGAATTATAAATTTACAATTATTAATTATATCAATCAATTGGTCTCACTCCTTACTCGTCTTCGATTATGTTAAGTTGTTTAATTCACTCCTTAAATCTATCAAAAAACAAGGAAAATATTTTCTCCTTAAAAATGTTCGTGGGCTCTTGCATGCAAATTTAGTGCATAATTATTTGAGACATTGATTAGTTATTGGATATTTGATTATTATCTCAACAAAACATGAAGCACTAAACCAATGATTTTTATATGTTTATTTAAGCCGTACATGCTTTGAGTTAACATGTTAAACCCTAATTCTCGAATGATTGATACTAGGTGCTAAACTCAAATTAGTGTCTTAGACCATAATTTTCCAAACCTTAAACCCTAAGAACAAATACCCTAATAACAAATACACTAAGAATAATAATCTGTGATTATAATTCTTCGAGATATATCCAACGTCAAATATGTACCATATGCGAATTTAAAGAATTAGAGTTAACGTTTAGTCATTCACATTCGAATATAGTACATTTCGTTGATTACATTGATTTGTAGATTTACAGACCGTTTGGTACCAAATGAATCGAGAATTCATTTCATTGTAAAATGAAATACCGTGTAGAATTCATTGTAAAATGAAATCCTATGTTTGGTATGTTATATTCAAATCTTTGGAAATAAAATGAGGTGTCGTGTAGAATTCATTGTCAAATGAATTACTATATTTGGTATATAATATATATAAGTAATTTAGTTAATAAAAGAGGATAATCATGTCATTCTATTATAATAAGTAAATACTTGTGGAATTCATTAGGAAATTATATCTCAATTCATCGGAATTACTATAACTAGTTCCAATTCCCTAGAATTCAAAATTTAGAATTGAAAATGAATTTTTTTAATACCAAACACAAAAATATTTCAGTTCAAAATAAATTCCTCAAAATTTATGAAATTCATTTATACCAAACGGTATGTTAGTCAAATTAGGAAAAAGTGTTTCTTTAAAAAATATAAAATTATTGATTACTTGGTGGATAAATCCTTACATTTTGAGATATTTATTTATTTTATAACTTTAATCGAGAAGATATAACAAAATTGTTGTAGTCTGGTTGATTAGCTTCCAGATTCACCAATGGAGCCGAACGAGAATTTTGAAACTCTCCTAATTCCCATCTTAAACATCATCGATTGTCCGCGATGGAAGCGATAGTTGTATTCATTGCCGAAACAAGAAGGGCGTGAACGAGCTGTAGCAGACAGAAATGTTCCTTGAGGAAAGTACTTCCCTTTATACACCTAAGCAAGGAGGGAGTGAGGTTCGTTGAGAATACGCCAGCCAATCTTAACTAAGAGAGTGAGGGGCAACCGGAAACACGACATAACATGCAGGGGCAAGGCCAAAGCTATTGACTTAATTAAAGTCTCCTTTGCCGCCCAGGACAAAGTCCTTTGCTTCCACCCCTGCAGACGCGCCAGTAATTTCTCTTCTAAATACCGGAATGTCGCCATTTTGGAGCGGACAATCAAAGGGAAAAAATCCAAAACTACCACTGTTTAAAAAAAATTACAAAAATACCACCCACTCCAAATAATTTCCAAAAATACCATCGTTTATATAAAACCGCGCCTCTAATGAGCGGGTTTTAATAAAACCGCGCCTCCAGGAAGCGTTTTACATTATAATCGCGCCTCCAGGCAGCGTTTTTAATTTCCAGAAAAAAACGCTTCTGGAAGGAGCGGTTATAGGCTAACCCTACCACAAAACGCTTCAAGAGGGAGCGTTTAACTGTCGACATTACAAACCGCCTCCCCAAGCGGCGGTTTACAAGGTCAGGACATAAACCGCTGCCCCAAGGCGCGGTTTGTGCCTGGTCACCCGACAGCCAACATGTCGGACATGTCGGCATGCAAGGGGTAGCATAACAATAACGTAAATCATTAGTATATAAATTAAATAAGTCATTATAACAACAACAACAATTGGGAAAAATGAGTACGTACCGTTTGATAATCATCATAAAAAAGGCCCTCTTCTTGAGCGAAATCGGCCATTCTCTCGGAATCCGGACAGAGGTTCGACGGTTTTTTAGTGAAAACCAAAGAAAAAGTTTTTTGGAGACAGATCGGACTTTGCCGCAACCAACAAAAAAACTAATTCTAAGGTTTTTTGGGTGGGGAGGGGGGTGGGTAGAGAGAAGTTAGAGGGAGAGAGGGGGGGGAGTGTGGTTGGTGTGCAGAAAAATGAGGGGGAGGGGGGGGGGTTATATAGCTGCCAAACCGCGTGGGGGAAGGTCGGTTCAGTAATTTTTCCCCGCCGAAAACCGCGCCTCCAGCACGCGGTTTGCGTTTCCCAACGGTCAAACCGCGCCTCGGGGGAGCAGTTTTCGTGGGCGACGCGGATCGCTGAGTTGGCACGCGTTTTGGCCGTCAGATCGCTCCTCCAACGGGCGGTTTGATGCACCGCCACGTGGCAACGCGGTTTGACAGCCATGCAAGGTCAAACCGCGCCTTGGAGGCGCGTTTTGTTCTATAACCGCCGTCTGGAGACGCGGTTTCATTAAAAACCGCTCATTAAATGCGCGGTTTTATATAAATGATGGTATTTTTGGAAATTATTTGGCGTGTGTGGTATTTTTGTAATTTTTTTTTAAACAGTGGTAGTTTTGGATTTTTTCCCAATCAAAGTGGGTAACCCCATATACTTATCATGGACCCCTACTGCACCGACCCCTAACATCGCGGCCAAAAATTCTTGATCAGGCAAGGCAACATTTTTACTAAAACAGACTGCCGACTTCTCCAGGTTAACCCGCTGCCCACTCAGCTCCTCATACTCATTCAGCACCACAATTAAATTCTCGCACTCCTGAAGAGAACCTTGCAGGAATAAATAGGAATCATTCGCGAAAAACAAATGCGAGATTCTAGGAGCACGTGGAGCCACTTTCACCCCCTCCAACTTCTTTTCCGAGATCGCTTTCCGAAGAAGGGTCGCAAACCCCTTCGTGCATAGCACAAACAAGAGAGGCGACAACGGATCTCCCTGTCGGAGTCCCCGAGAGGAATTGAAAAAACCCGAGGGTGTACCATTCATCAGTACCGAAAAAGAAGCGGATCTAAGACATTCATGTATCCATCCTTGCCAAACAGAGTTAAAACCCATTTTATCCAAAATTGTCAGAAGGAAGGGCCATTCGACTCTATCATAGGCATTTTCCATGTCAACCTTTAGAGCCATGTACCCCTTCTTCCCCTGCTTCTTTATTTTTAAATAATGCATTAACTCATGTCCGAGAAGGATGTTATCAATAATTTGCCGGTCTCTTATAAACGGATTCATGGATTGGATCAAGTGGATTGGTGGATTATCTATGAATCCAAATGACATCATCAACCTTGGACCAATATGTAAAATGTGAAAAGTTTAGGTACTAAAATGTCATAATGAAAAATTTTAGGTACCAAAACGTAATTTTCCAATGATATTTTTCGTATAAAAAATTAAATTTTAGGTACCAAAATGTAAAATATAAAAATTATAGGTACCAAACTGTAATTTGCCATTTGGATCCATGGATTGATCCATGAATCCACGGATTGATCCATGAATCCACCAATCCAATTGGATTAGGATCAAATGAATTGGATTTAAATGGATTGGATTAGGTGGATATTTTTAATGGATTGGTGGATTGGAAAGAGAATTCCCACCTCTAACTAAGAATAATGATCCGTGGTTCTAATTCTTAAAGGGGTCGTTTGGATTAAGGATTTTAGTGAGAGATTTGTGAGGGATTTTAAAACATTCCCTCATTATGCAGGATTTTAAAACATTCCTGCGTTTGGGAGTATGAGAGATTGTTGACATTAGTGATTTCGAAAACCCACAAGTGTGAGATTTCAAAATAGCTGATGGGGGTCAGCTATTTTGAAATCTCTCATCTTTTTTCCCCTTTCTTCCAAACTTGTCCTTCCTTCTCCCTTCTGCTACCTTTTTTCAACCACCCAGTATCGAGCACCAGAATCTTCCCTTCCTTTCCAAACCTGTCGACCAGAGACGATCTCTCTCACACCCGATTTGAATCATCGTCGCCACTCGCCATTTTCGTTCGACTCAATGGCATCAGTCCCACTATGCTTTTCTTCCCCTTTCCGGTTGGTCGAGATTTGACACTTTCCTCCGCTGAACAGATTCTCAACGACTCTTGTTGGTGCTGCTCTCGCTATTGTTTGGTGGAGTGAGTCGGAAAGTTCGACTCTATTTCCGCCAGACACATAATAGAAGAGGTCGGACTCCGACCGGGGGGTTATCCGTCCCCGTCTTCGTTGGCGCCGATGATACCATTTTCATGGTCGGGTTCTTCTTCCTCCTTCATGATGTGGGCAATTTCCGACGGCATGAAGAGAATGGATTCTGGGTTTCATCTGCCCCAGCTTCTGTTGTTGTTTTCTGGTTTGAGATGGTGGAAATATGATGCAGCGGAAAGGGAGGAAGAAGAAGAAACATATGCAGATGTGTACGAAGGAGGTGGGATAGGGATGGGTATAATTGTAAATTTAATTCTTTTACTAAAATCCTTCTTTCATTTCCAAACAAGTTATTTGGGTAAAATCCCACGTTTATAATTCCTAGGTTTTTAATTGAGAGATTTTAAACCAAATCTCTCATTTACACATTCCCTAATCCAAACGACCCCAAAATATATGAGAATTTAGAGAATTAGAGTTTAGCGATTAGTGATTCACGTACAAATTTATGCTATCAGCACAAAGTAGTCGGCAGAAAATTTAAAAGTATCGGTTATTTAGAGGACGCATCATTGTGGTGAATAAGTCCTTACATTTTGAGATGTTTATGTTGATATGACTTGAATCGGATTATCAGCCGCTACGACTGGTAATCGTGGGTGTATCAAGTCAAGGTGGAGATTTGTTGATGTGACTTGAATCGGACTATCAGCCCACAGTGTATGGGCTCAATGTTATTTGGGTTCGGGTTCTGGGCCTGGTCTGTAACCGTTTCCTTTGCCAGATTGGATTAGGTTTAAGGGACCTTTGCTAATCGGGGATAAAACTCGGGACCCACATGGAGAAGTACTATAAATACTTCTCATACTCCTCTGTAATCTGAAATCTCCTTGATATAGTGAAACTGGCTCTCTCTCGCCCGTGGACGTAGCTAACACACATCGTGTTAGTGAACCACGTAAATCGTGTGTCGTGTTTTCAATTCTCGCTTTCGTATTCTTGCTTTGTCGATTCCTGCGATTTCCCGATCCGTAGCAGCGCGTTTATAACAAGTGGTATCAGAGCCGCGGCTGGAAATCAGGCTAGGGTTTTCGATTCAGAAGAATGACGTCGGTGAACATGAAGATCGAAAAGTTCACGGGGAAGAACAGCTTCGCTATATGGCAGATCAAGATGCAGGCTTTATTAAAACAGCAAGGGCTGTGGGGGCCGCTGTCTGCGAAACAGAAGAAGGCAGCGGTCGATGACGATGAGTGGAACACCCTGGAGGAGAAGGCCCACTCGACCATCATGCTATTGTTTGTGTGATGACGTCATCATTGAAGTCGCTGCTGAGAAGACTGCCGCGGGCTTGTGGTTAAAGTTGGAGAGTCTGTATATGACGAAGTCCTTAACCAACAAGCTGCATCTCAAGCAACGGTTGTTCAGCTTGAGGATGCAAGAATATAGATGTTCACGTTGATGATGAGGATGCTGCCCTAATCCTGCTGGTTTCTTTGCCGAGTTCATATGAGAATTTCGTTGATTCTTTTATTGCTGGTAAAGAAAGCGTGTCGTTGGAGGATGTCAGGTCTGCTCTTCATACGAGAGAGATCAGACATAAGGCGTCTGGATCTGGTACAGGTGGTGAGGCATCGGGTTTGGCTGTTACAGGTGGAAAGAGAAAGAAGAAATCTGGTAAAGGGAATTCGAACAAGAATTCCAAGGGTCCCGGTCCACAGCCAGGTGATGCTTGTCACAACTGTAAGGAAGTGGGGCATTGGAAGTACAACTGTCCCAAGAGAAGAGGGCAACAGAAGAAACAAGGTTCAATTGCCGTGGCAGAAGTGGACAACAGTTTTGAAGACGATCTCGCCTTGGCTGTAGATGAGAAGGCACATCGTGGGGATGTGTGGTTTCTGGATACTGCAGCCTCATACCATATGTCTCCGAACAGGGATTGCTTCACAACCTACGAGCAGATAGATGGTGGTAACGTGGTCATGGCAAATGGAGCTGTCTGCAAGGTTGTTGGAATCGGGTCCATAAAGGTTCGGACACATGATGGTTCGTTCTGTACCGTGAATGATGTCAGGCATGTTCCACGAATGACAAAGAACCTGATCTCCTTGAGTCTACTCGACAGCAAGGGTTTCTGTTTCAAAGGAAAAGGTGGAGTTATATATGTCTGCAAAGGTTCAAGGATGGTGCTGAAGGGCGTGAAGCGTGGGACCTTGTATGCATTACAAGGGTCTGTGTTGTCTGGTTCTGCTGCCGTTGCATCGTCTCAGGTTCATCAGGAAGATATGACCACTCTCTGGCACATGAGGCTGGGGCATATGAGTGAACGGGGGATGCAAGTTCTGTCGAAGAGGGATCTTCTTTGCGGGCACAGGATGCAGAATTTGGAATTCTGCGAGCATTGTGTGTTTGGGAAGCTACATCGGAGCAAGTTTCCCAAGAAGGGTATCCACCGGACGAAGGGGATACTGGATTGCCTCCACTCCTACTGTTGGGGTCCTTCACGAGTTGAATCCATTGGAGGCAGCAGGTATTTTCTGTCTATTATTGATGATTATTCGAGATTTACTTGGTTTTTCATGATGAAGCAGAAAAGTGAGGCTTTCACGAAGTTCAAGCAGTGGAAGACATTGGTGGAGAATCAGACCGAGAAGAAGATCAAGAAGCTGCGAACGGACAATGGTCTAGAGCTCTGTAATTCTGAGTTCAACGAATTCTGCGAGGATGAAGGGATTTCCCGTCATCGGACTGTGAGAGATACACCCCAGCAGAATGGCATTGCAGAAAGGATGAACCAGACATTGTTGGAGAGAGCATGGTGCATGCTCTCTAATGCTGGACTAGAGAGAAGATTCTGGGCAGAAGCAGTGAACATGGCGTGCTTCTTGATCAACCGTGGACCTCATATAGGTATCGAGTTGAAGACTCCTTATGAGGTGTGGTATGGTAAGCCTGCAGATTACTCTTCACTGAAAAGTTTTTGGGTGTCCTGTTTATTATCATGTGGATGAGGGTAAACTGAACCCAAGGGCAAAGAAGGGTGTTTTTGTGGGTTACGGAGATGGAGTTAAGGGATTTCGAGTCTGGTCACCTTATGAGCATCGAGTTATACTCAGTAGAAATGTGATATTTGATGAGAAGTCTATGTCTAACCCCATGTTGAAGGTTACTGTTGTTGAAGGTAGCAGGAATGTTGATAAGCAGGTGGAGCTGCAAACTCTCAATGAGAGTGAGTTTGAGCACCAAGGTGGAGAAGATCAACATGATGAGGATGTCTCTGCAGAGCCAGAAACTTCAGAGTCCAGTGCACGAGCTCAACAGTCTATGGCTTCCGGTAGACCGAAGAGAACGACTGCAGGAGTACCTCCACAGAGGTATGGTTTCGAGGACATGGTGGCGTATTCATTTCAGGTTGCTGAAGAAGTGGATGCAGGAGAGCCACAGTCCTATAGAGAAGCCGTTTTGGGTGGCGAAGCTGATCAGTGGCTTGCCGCAATGGGAGATGAGATGGAATCCCATGACAAGAATAAGACTTGGGAGCTAGTCAAACGAACACAGGGAAGGAAGATTGTTACAAACAAGTGTCTACAAGAAGAAGGAAGGAATCACTTCTAAAGAGGGCATGAAATTTAAAGCTCGGGTGGTTGCACGAGGCTTCTCGCAAAGGGAAGGAGTTGACTACAATGAGATTTTCTCACCAGTGGTCAGACATACTTCGATCAGAGTGCTACTAGCAATAGTGGCACATTATGACTTGGAGCTCGAGCAGCTAGACGTGAAGACAGCTTTCCTACATGGAGAGTTGGAGGAAGAAATTTACATGGCTCAGCCAGAAGGATTCGAGGTTCCTGGAAAAGAAGACTTTGTTTGTAAGCTGAAGAAGTCCTTGTATGGACTTAAGCAGTTTCTGAGGCAGTGGTACAAGAGATTTGACAGTTACATGCTTGAGCTGGGCTATAGCAGAAGTCCATATGATTGTTGTGTGTATCACAACAAGGCGGAGGATGGTTCGATGATCTATCTTGTTCTGTATGTGGATGATATGCTCATAGCTGCGAGGTCGAAGTCTGATATCCAGAAGTTAAAGGGGCTTCTCAGTGCTGAGTTTGAGATGAAGGATTTGAGAGCTGCTCAGAAGATCTTGGGTATGGAGATTTACAGGGACAGGTCGAAGAAGAAGTTTTTCTTGTCATAGAAGAGCTACATCCAGAAGATATTGTCGAGGTTTGGCATGTCTTCAGCAAAGCCTTTAAATACTCCTAGTGCTTCAAATGTCCATCTATCCTCAGCTTATGCACCACAGTCGGAGGCTGAGAAGGAGTACATGTCGAGAGTCCAATATGCTAGTGCAGTAGGTAGCTTGATGTATGCTATGGTATGCACTAGACCTGATCTTGCACATGCTGTTAGTGTTGTCAGCAGGTTTATGATACAACCTGGGAAGGAGCATTGGCAGGCTGTGAAGAGGATCTTCCGGTACCTTAAGGGTACACCTGATGTGGGGATTAGCTTCGGAAGTGATACAGAATGCTTGGTGTCTGGGTATTCTGACTCGGACTATGCTGGAGATGTTGACACGAGGAGATCGATGACCGGTTATGTATTCACTCTTGGGAGTTCTGTAGTGAGCTGGAAGGCAACTTTGCAGTCGGCGGTGACATTGTCTACTACTGAGGCAGAGTATATGGCATTGACAGAAGCTGCTAAGGAGGGAATATGGTTGAAGGGACTGGTTGGTGATCTTGGTCTACATCATGATCAGGCAGTGGTGTATTGCGACAGTTTGAGTGCAATATGCTTGGCCAAGGATCAAGTCCACCATGAGAGGACTAAGCACATTGATGTGAGGTATCATTTCTTGAGGATAGAGAAGAGGATTAAGGTGAGGAAGGTTGGCACCGCGGATAATCCTGCTGATATGTTCACGAAGCCGGTTCCACATGGCAAGTTCCAACACTGCTTGGGCTTGCTGAATGTCTTGAGTGGGTGACTCCGCCCTGCGGGGCATTGATGGCGGGAGAGAGAGATAGAAGGAGCAGAGTACATCAGAGATTTCAGAGGAAGAGGATTCAAGTCAAGGTGGAGATTTGTTGATATGACTTGAATCGGATTACCAGCCGTTACGACTGGTAATCGGGGGAAAAGTTTAGGTACTAAAATGTCATAATGAAAAATTTTAGGTACCAAAACGTAATTTTCCAATGATATTTCTCGTATAAAAAATTAAATTTTAGGTACCAAAATGTAAAATATAAAAATTATAGGTACCAAACCGTAATTTGCCATTTGGATCCATGGATTGATCCATGAATCCATCAATCCAATTGGATTAGGATCAAATGAATTGGATTTAAATGGATTGTATTACGTGGATATTTTTAATGGATTGGAAAGAGAATTCCCACCTCTAACTAAGAATAATGATCCGTGGTTCTAATTCTTAAAATATATGAGAATTTAGAGAATTAGAGTTTAGCGATTAGTGATTCACGTACAAATTTATGCTATCAGCACAAAGTAGTCGGCAGAAAATTTAAAAGTATCGGTTATTTAGAGGACGCATCATTGTGGTGAATAAGTCCTTACATTTTGAGATGTTTATGTTGATATGACTTGAATCGGATTATCAGCCGCTACGACTGGTAATCGGGGGTGTATCAAGTCAAGGTGGAGATTTGTTGATGTGACTTGAATCGGACTATCAGCCCACGGTGTATGGGCTCAATGTTATTTGGGTTCGGGTTCTGGGCCTGGTCTGTAACCGTTTCCTTTGCCAGATTGGATTAGGTTTAGACCCACATGGAGAAGTACTATAAATACTTCTCATACTCCTCTGTAATCTGAAATCTCCTTGATATAGTGAAACTGGCTCTCTCTCGCCCGTGAACGTAGCTAACACACATCATGTTAGTGAACCACGTAAATCGTGTGTCGTGTTTTCGATTCTCGCTTTCGTATTCTTGCTTTGTCGATTCCTGCGATTTTTCGATCCGTAGCAGCGCGTTTATAAAAGTTTATTTATTTTATAACTTCAATCGAGAAGACGTCACAAAATTGTTTGTAGTCTAGTTGATTAGCTTCAAGATTCACTAAATGGAGCCGAACGAGAATTTTGAAACTCTCCTAATCCCCATCTTAAACATCATCGATTGTCCGCGATGAAAACGATACTTGTATTCATTGCCCTGAACAAAATCAGTCATTTTATTCATAGTGATTAATGGCCAATGGTCGAAGAAGAGTAATGCTCTGTTTTCCCATTTACGCCGGCGCCGCCGTCGCCATCATCGCGATCACCGCTGCAGCGCAAGATTACGCCAACTGCAGCCGGCTGTTCGAATGCGGCCGCGTCCGAATCGGTTACCCTTTCTCGGGGCTGAACCGCCCTGCCTATTGCGGCCGCCCGGCGTTCAATCTCAATTGCAGCGGCGGCATAGTTCCAACGATTGCCATCTCAGGCCAACGCCACAAAATTCTCGACATCGACGAGCCGTCTCGGACCCTAACCGTCCTCCGGAGCGACTACAGGGGAATCCTCTGCTCCGCCGACGATCCCGGGAACGCCACCGTGGACGCGGGCCCGTTCGATTTCACGCCGGACACTCAATTCTTGGCGGTGTACCGTGGCTGCCCGCCGCCGGAGTACGGGACGCAGCTGCCGGCGAGCTTGGGCGAGCTCAATTGCGGCCGCGATGGGCGCGAGGGTTACTACCTGTTGAGCGAGGAAATGCTCGGGGGATTCGAGGGCTCCGTCAGGAAATTGTTGGGGTCGTGCGGGAATCGGGTTATGGTCCCTGTGAATCGGACGAAGCTGGAGAGATCGCCGCCGGCGTCGGCGAAGAGGCTGCCGGCGGCGATTTACCAAGGTTATGGGCTGCGGTGGACGGGGGGTTACGTTAGTGCTTGTGCCGAATGTGTGAAGTCCGGTGGGGAGTGCGGTTCCGATGAGACGGCGGCGGGTTCGTTCGCTTGCTATTGCTCCGGTGAGGCTTACGCCGCCGGATGTTTGCTCGGTGGCAGTGGTTTGCCGCCGGGAAATGCGTTCGATAAAACCGGTACGATTTTGTTCTTTTCCCCTCTTAGTTCTCGTTTTATATTGATCACGACAATGGGTTGAATTACTCAATGAATCAATATTGTTACATCGAATTCTCGAAAATTGAGAGGTTTCCGTGAGCTATGATTAACTTATAAAAATGTAGTTTTTGACTTACTCAAATCCATAAATCAAGCAATCTCTAAAAACCAAGGTTGTCAACCCGCGGGTCGACCCACTTTGACCCTGACCCGGTGAGAAAAACGAGCCGCACACACCCGTCGGGTCGACCGCTATAAGATACCGGGTTGAAGGTCAAATTGTGTCATTTTTTTCTTTGGTTTGCGAAATGCGTATATTTTCCGAAGTTGAATATTTGAATATTGGTGTATATAAGTGTGTGTGAATTTTCACTTTATGCTAGATCTAAGTACGATATGTTATTTTGGTGTAATATTATATGTTGTAACTCATATGTTAGATAAGAATTGATATAATTTATAAGGAAAAGTACAATATAATGACTCATCCATATTTCCGGGCCAAACCGGGCTAAAACGGTTGACCCATTAACCCTTGACCCACTAGCTCGACCGGGTCCGGGGCAACCCGCGGGTTGACAACCTTGCTAAAAACCTTTTAGCAAATAGGTACTACTGAAGAGATTCGAACCTGGGACCTCCAAGTTCAAGGCTAATAGTATTACCACTAGACCAATCCCTTGTTCGTAAGAACTGTAGATTCGTATGGGACTTTGTACTAAAAAATTAATAGTAGAATAATTTGTGCTGAAATCGTTGTAACGTATAATTCATCTGTTTCATTGCATTAAAAATCGTCTATTAATATAGACTCCGACAAGAGTTTGTTGCCATACTATTTCACAAACACTGTGTTTTTAGGTGTTTTGATGGTGGAGATTTATTAAAGGGTAAGATTTTCAAGTAATTTACTCGACTTTTTTTTACCGTAAATCTTACAAAATTTGTATTGAAAGTCCAGAAGCAGCGAAGAAAAGGGTTTTGCTGAGAATATTGCTACCAATTGCTGCCATCATTACTCTGTCCCTCATCGCCATCGCTTTGTTTCATCACTTCCGAAGCAGAGGATTGAAGAAACAGAGCAGTAAAAACTTATCTCTCCTTCCCAAGCCACCAGAATTCAACAAACTGCAGTCATCCAAATTGTCACCATTCAACGTCGAGTCTCCTCCAAATCTACAATCATTCACCTTCTCCGAAATCAAAGCAGCGACTAACGACTTCTCCGCTGACAACTTGCTTGGATCTGGTGGGTTCGGCCATGTCTACAAGGTCAGTGAAGCTTTCTTTCCCCTGAAACCTGACAGGTTTCCTGAAACATGAACTCTCTTCTTCTTCTTCTTCTTCTTTCTAGTGTGTGTTCCCTGGAGGTGAGGAAATGGCGGTGAAACGGCTCTCGAAATCGTCAACTCAGGGGCTCCTGGAGTTCACGAACGAGGTTTCGCTCACCGCGAGGCTTCAACATGTGAACCTGGTAAGGGTTTTGGGGTTCTGCACTGAGAATGAAGAGAAGATGCTGGTGTACGAGTTCATGGCTAACAGAAGCTTGGACATTTTCCTCTTCGGTAAAGGTTTCTTATTTTTATCATACTTCATTACTGATAGTTGTCACAAGAATGATTCAATGATTTTGGTTTCCTGGCTACCATGGGTGCAGATCCAGTGAAAAGATTGAGCCTGGATTGGAACACTAGGGTTAGGATCATCGAAGGAGTGACTCAAGGACTTTTGTACCTCCAGGAGTACTCCAACTTCACCATTATTCACAGAGATATAAAGGCCAACAATGTTCTTCTGGATGATGGGATGAACCCGAAGATTTCGGATTTTGGGATTGCAAAATTGTTCGGGAAAGATCTGGACAAAGCTAACACCAACACGATTGTCGGAACCTAGTAAGTCTTCATAACATATCTATGAACGAATACTTATTTTTTTAGCGTGTTGACTATTATATCCTTTGGATCGAAGAATGATATGTATGTGTCTCATGTATAATGTGGTATGCAGTGGATACGTTCCTCCTGAATACGTGAAGCATGGGATATATTCAATGAAATACGACGTCTATAGCTTCGGGGTTTTGCTCTTGCAAATCATTAGCGG
The DNA here is from genome assembly GCA_964030455.1 of Linum trigynum. Classification (NCBI taxonomy): domain Eukaryota; kingdom Viridiplantae; phylum Streptophyta; class Magnoliopsida; order Malpighiales; family Linaceae; genus Linum; species Linum trigynum. The sequence continues at coordinate 3,312,632 of OZ034814.1, read as the reverse complement.
CAAAAGGACCCAATGTTACTATGGTACAGAAGAAGACATGCACCTTTTAGACCATGTAATAAGTCACTTGTACCCCATCCTATCTTGACAAAATTTCATGTATAAAATCTTTTGAAATGCTAACTTGTGAGAATGTGATTTCCACAGGCTTACGACTCATGGAGAAGAGGGGAAGGAATGGAATTTTGTGACCCCTCATTGGATGATTCATCTTCACAATGTAAGATGATAAACTGTCTGCAAGTAGCACTATTGTGCATTCAAGAAGATCCTGATGACAGGCCAACAATGTTGGAAGTATCATCTATTTTGAGGAACGGTGCTCTGGGGATGGATATCCCCAAGGAACCTGCATTTTCAGCGAGAAGGGCAATGATGTCTTCTATGAATTCTAGATGTCAGCAAGAAATGTTTACGTATAATATTTCTGACATCTCTTCAGTAGAGCCGCGTTGATACAACACAAATTGTGTTGTAGAGCTAGACAAAGACATTGTCATTTCCAAGAGCAGGATTCCATCAACTTGGATATTGTAACTCGGGGAGTTCAAAGAGAGGGGAAATCAAACGACGTTCGTCGGCGTCCATTTATTGAGTAGAACAGGCCAAATACCGTCTCCTTTTTTGTTTTCGTTCAGTTGCCCTCTCCGATTGTCGTGCTTCAACCGCCGACTGGGATCCCAGCCGTAGTTCCATGGCCGTCGCAGGGATTTCACCCTCCCGTTGTGGCTCAAAAATCGACACACCGATCCATTTTTCAGTCGTCCCTAAACCCTACTCTCCCAATTTTATTTCACGGACTACCGACCCCAAACCGAGAGACGAAGCTCTGCAGTGCGTGTCTTCTCCTCTGCCGGATACGAACGGCCAGTGATGTATTGCTCAAAGCCAGAGAGTGTTAGGGAGAGAGGCCGCTTCCATCCCAAATTGGTCGTCCCTCTCACACACCCACCGCCCTCGATACCTCTCTAATTGGCGCCAGTCTCCGCCAGCGACCTCCATTGCCCTCGATACCTCTCTAATTGGTGTCAGTCTCAGCCACCAACCTCCATCACCCTCGATACCTCTCTAATTGGTGTTAGTCTCAGCCAGTGACCTCCATCGAAGAATTCTTTGCCCCCATCAATGGTAGCAGTCGGTTTCCTTTTCTTAAGATTGACGAGGTAGAAAGAAAACCTTAAGCAACAAGCTCTGAACTCCCCTTCCTTTCTCTGACGTCTTCGCACAGAGTCTTTCGTTGGTAAGGAAAACTGCAGAGACGATCTGCAAATAACCCTCTCCTGGCTTCGACCTGACTCACCCCACCGATTACTTCATATTAAATCGCCGATGGCCTCTACCCATCAATCGTTATGGATGACCAATCTGTAAGATCCCTCTATTCTCTCTCATTTCTTCTTGCTACTTCCTTCCTCCTCAAATAATTTCTCCACTAGGCGTGATTGCGGCTGTAGGAGTTTTTCCGCTTGTGTTGCTATTCATAGTGGAGTTCGTTTTTGAAGAATTCTCATTACTTTGGTTTGCTGTACTGAACGCTTTCCATCATCTGCAATGTTCGATGGGGAATGATTAGTTGTTGATTGCCACATTCTTTCCGTCACAGCCGTCGCCGCAACCAGCTGCAAAGAAATCAGGAGGTACATCTCATCCGCTAAATCCAATTCCCCACCGCCGACTGCTACAGCTGTGTTCAAAGGAACTCGGCTAGGAGCCCAACCAGCAACCATCACAGCTTCCAACCCTGAAATCGTAAAGCCTGATCTAATTGAGTCTCTTTTTTTTCCATATAAAACCTTGCATTTGGGAAGGTGTACACTCTTGCCATGTATGAAGGTCTTTGGCTTAAATATTTGCCTGAAGAGGACACTCTTAGTCTGTAGAGTAGTCTGTGATCATGCTTGCACATTATTGTACATGATACTCGATCAAAGTTAATTCGTGGGCTGAAGCCATTATGAACTCGGTTTTATGAATTAAAGAAAATCATGAATGAGAAGAACTATGAATTGCAGCCTATGCAACAGGCATCAGGTAAGCTCCCAAACAATGATACGGGTCATGGTGGGATATGCTCATGAGAGGAAGAGCTTCATGATCCTGTAATTCTTTGTTTGGTTCCACATTTCTGGTCATTTGATAACAGGAGGGTCACACTTAAATTATATGTTATTTGCTTTGTTACTACACCATGATAAGCTGATTGCGTTAATTTGAAGTTGTAGGCTGGAATTAAACTACATCACAAGCTTTCTGCAACTTGCAGGCAGGAACTGCAGGTAAACATACTTTTCTTCTTTCTCTTCCTCTTCCTCTCATGAATAAGGATCAAGTATACAGTCGCGCAGTGAATAGGGCATATATCAACTAAGAAAGTCACATAGTGTTTGGTATTTTGCAAGTCCAACTCAATAATGCTATAGTATTGCTTTATAGGGTAACCAACTTTTATATTTCTGTCGATTTACTCATTGTATCATTAGTTACTAAAAGTTTTGTTCAAATGTTCTGAAGAATATATTGTGATAGGGGAATGCATATTTCATGGTTGGTACAATTAAAGACATGACTATTTCATGTTCAAGTGAATCTGAGTTGCAAATGGTGTATTTCACTACTGAAGATTAGGGATGACAATGGGACGGGTTTGGGGTGGGTTTGTCTAAACCATCCCATCCACGCTTTTAAATATCTATACCCATACGGGGAAGGTTTTTCAAACCCATCCCCATACCCATGGGTTTCGGGTACCCATGGGTAATACCTGCCCGTACATCCAATATTATAATACGCACCTCTATATCATGAAGTCGACAAAGAGACAGTCATTTTTAATACGAATCAAAACATCTTATCCTAAAGCATCCATTAATCCATATCAGAGTAGAGTACAATGTCATTCAAATCATTATTCTCTATTGTGATACATCTATTAAGTAATAAATTAACTAACATAATCTTGTTAACAATGGGAAAAAGTGAAAGAGTGAAGGGAAAATTGAGAGAAATAAATTAGATTTTGATTTGAGTGGCCACTCAATTGCATTTCTACTATATATTTTTATTGAGTTATACTCACTATTATTCATAGCTTACAAATTGATTCACATATTTTTCACATGTGAAGAAATATTTTTTGTGGGGCGGGTAGGGGGGGGGGGGGGGGGGGGGGGGGCTAAAACCATACCATACCCACCCTACACCCATCAAACTCTTAGCGGGTTTTACCCATACCCGGTCAATGCGCGAATTCCCCGCGTTGACTAGGTCGGGGGCGGTCGAATACCCGTGAGCATGAGTTTGATTGCCATCCATACTGAAGATCCAACTGCGGAAGTTAAAGTCATGTTCCCGTCTTCACACCTTAGCCAATTTTATGTGATGTGTTGACTGGCGATCATATTGATTGGAACCAAAACTACATGACAATGCTGAGAACTATCCATGGCAATACATACCACTTGATGATTAAAGTCGGAGCGAGGAACCACACTACCAAATACCACTGTGATTTGGTCTTGCATAAGCTGTTTACTCCTCCCAGTAATTGATTTGTGCTTTTGTGGGCCTGTTGTCCTATTTTTCCAGCAGACAATGGTTTTCTTTAGTCGGAAGGAACATATTAATTTACTTTCCCATTCGACTTTAACCTCCAGGTTTATTGCAAGTATGTTGATCAACAGCTTGAACACTATTGACATGGTTGCTTTGATGTTTCTATTTAGTTTAATTTTGTTCCCATCAATGTTAGTTTCAATTAAGTAGTTATTCCCAACCTCTGAACCATTTCGTGTGTGGTTCCTTTTTGACTTTGTTGTCACTTTCTGTCCTCATTATTCAAAGATTGCTTTATCTGCTGAAAGACTAGGCTAATCGGGTTGTTCGAGGTTGAACCATTTAATAACTTTAATAACTTTAGAATACATTATATTTTAACCACTAAGATATAAAATAATAGTTTAATACATGTTTCAAATTAGAAAAACTAGGCTAATCGAGTTGGATCCTAGGTTAACCATTTAACCCTTTTCGTGAGTTGATAAATGGATTGTTCCATTCGAATTAATAACTTTGAGGATAATATGAAAATTTTGAGGATGAGATGAAAATTTTATAAAGAAAATTAATCGGCCAACAGGCCGAGTAAAAGCTAGCAACGATTGTGAGATAGGTGATTGTTTATTGGTCTGCAATTCGGTTTCTATAAAACTTCACCTTATCATATTACCAGAAATAATATTGTTTCACAAGGTAACAGATATTCGAACTTGGATCATAAGCCTGATTTTTAATTCGTTGCATCATCCATGCCTCATTCCTACTAAAATTCACCATCTTTGTCAGAAAAACGAAGAGGACAGTCACCGGCTCTTGATCGCCGGCGTAATGGGTAGGTGAACACAAGAAAAGAACCCAGAAAAGAAAGGCGGGTGAGAAAGAGGAACGGAAGAAACGAGATCTTCCTGGTGACGGCCGAACAGCGACACCGACGATGATGGTGATGGGTTGCGAGACGGTGTTGGAAATAACCAGGCAGCGGGTACCGGGCTGATGACGATCGATCGTGCTTTCGACTGATGGAGATTCGAGATCTGAGCTGCCATGGTCGATCGGAGGCAACGTTGATGTTGGTGTTGGATGTGAAGCAGATGTGCACAATGGCTGCATTGGTTTGAGTTGCAATATGAAGAAGATGATGCAGCCATGGTGATCAGACAATACAGCAGCAGCAGGAGAACACGAGGACCTTCAGTCAAGCTTCCTTTCACTTGACTTGAAGCTAAACGCTGCCGTATTTCCTTATGTAAATCGTAGATAGAATTTACTTCTCCTTGCCACTTGGCACACTGTAAATGGTAGATTCATTAGTTAGTTTATTTTACCGTTGCTGTACAGTAAATACTGAACTCGGTATATATATGGAAGTCCCAACAGAGGAAAGGCATCTTTGCCAATTCCCCAAATATGGCTGCTGTTCTCAGCTCATTCTCTGAAACCCTAGTCATGGATTCAGCTAGGTTTAGATCTTTCTCATGGTATCAGAGCCTGGTTGGCTGCTGACCATCTCTACCCTCTAAACACATTTTCTATTTTATCTACTTTCAACCTACAAATTCTCTGTTATTACTACTTAAACAATGGAAGGAAAAGATGGTCTTCTGGATCTGAGGCTGGATCACAGGACAGAGGAAAAGATGTTGCCCAGCAACATTACGAAGATCCTTACAACAATCCCTACTACCTGGCACACAGCGACAACTCATTTCTTCCCGTCATCGGCTTCAAACTCAACGATGACAACTACCTTCTCTGGAGTAAGTCCATGGAAGTTGCTCTGCGCACCAAAAACAAGCTAGGTTTTGTTCTTGGAACGATTCAGGTACCTCCTATTACAGATCCTATGTATGGCACTTGGGATAGAGTGAATGGAACCGTTGTGTGCTGGATTAGAAATTCTGTTTCTGAGGACATCGTGCCCAGTCTGAGGAACATTAGGGTTGCTTCTGAAGCTTGGACTTACCTGAAATCAAAGTTCAGTCAGGGAGATTCTGTACGAATTGCTAATTTACAGGATAAGATTGATCTTACCAAGCAAGGAACCCTAACTGTTAGACAGTACCACACTGATTTGAAGGTCTTGTGGGATGAACAAGAAAGCTACTTTCCCATACCCTTTTGTGATTGTGCGTCTAAGACCTATGAAACAGTGATGATGTATCGAGATCGAGCTAAGGTGATTAAGTTCTTGCTGGGTTTGAATGAGAAGTACCAGCAAGTGAAAACACAAATGCTTATGTTAGATCACTTGCCTGATTTGGACAGCATCTACAGATCAGTGGTACAACTGGAAAGACAGCTCAATGGAACCAATGAAAATACTGGGAAGTCAGAAGAGGCCATTGCTTTGGCTACAGCCCTTGCTGCATCTAAGTCTCTTTCAGTGCAAGGAAGAGATAAGCAGTACAAAGAAGCTCCTCAGGACACAGCCTTATTCTGTCGTTACTGCAAGAAGGATAACCATGTTATCCAAGACTGCTGGAAACTTAAAAGGAAAAACAAAGAAGGAGGAGGAAGAAACTTTGAAGGAGGAGGCAGAAACTTTGCTGGTTCTGTGGATGTTAATACTGGGGACAGGAATACTCCAGGAGGAGGAGGAGGAAATCCAACCTACTCACCTGCAAGCCCTGGAAGCAGTTCTGACAATCAATCTGTGTTCTCAGGGTTTACAGCAGAGGAACTTAATCGTCTTAAGGCGTTGCTGCAAGCTCCCCAACAACATACACATTCTTCTGCCAACTCCATTGTGACCAGTAACACTGCTATGACAGGTATCACTGTGCTTTCCACTACTTCTAAACCTGGAAATGGGAATTTATGGATCCTGGATACAGGAGCAAGTGATCATATTATTTGTTCAATGACATTCTTTCTTAAATGCAAAGAAGTTAAGAATCTGTCAGTAACCTTACCTACTGGCCAAGTAGCTGTTGTCACACATATTGGCATTGTTAAGCTGCCTTGTGGTCTAATTCTCACAAATGTCCTCTTAGTTCCAACCTTTAGCTACAATCTCATTTCTATTAGCAAGCTCACACAGAACAACCCCATCTCACTTTTGTTTGAATCCAATTTTTGTTGCATCCAGGACCTAATCTCTCGACAGAGGATTGGTTTAATCCACGTAGATAGAGGGCTTTATTTGCTTGAAGGAGTGACATCCCCTGGAGAGTCTTGCAAACCAACAGTTCTTGGAGTGACCACCACCAAAAGCTCAGAGCTATGGCATGCCAGATTAGGACATTTGTCTCTTCCTAGACTACAAGAGATTAAGAAACAACATGTTGATGTTATTGTTCCAGAGTTTTTGAATTGTGATATCTGTCATCTAGCTAAACAAAAGAGGCTGCCCTTTTTTAGAAGCACCTCCATAGCTAGAGAACCATTTGATATTGTTCATGTTAATATATGGGGGCCAGTAGATGTGGTTTCTCATGACGGATTTAAGTATTTTCTTACTGTTCTTGATGATTGTAGTCGAACTACTTGGCTATACCTTATGAAAAACAAATATGAAGCCAGAGATTTGTTACAGAGTTTTCATGCCATGATTGATACTCAATTTGGTAGAAGAATTAAAACCATCAGGTCTGATCAAGGGCAAGAATTCAACATACCTGCCTTTTATCAGAAACATGGGATTGTGCATGAGATGACAGCACAGCAAAATGGAAGGGTTGAACGCAAACATCAGCACTTGCTGAATGTTGCACGAGCTTTAAAACTGCATTCTGGTGCACCAGTCAGTTTCTGGAGTCACATGGTTATGCATGCTGCATATCTAATCAACAGGACACCAACACCAATTCTGAATAACAAAACACCCTTTGAATGTTTGTATGGGATTCCTCCTGACTATACAGACTTAAAAGTGTTTGGTTGTTTAGCTTTTGCCACTGTGCTTGAAGAACACAAACGGAAATTTGACTCCAGAGCTAGGAAATGTGTGTTCCTGGGATACAGATTTGGAATTAAAGGTTTTAAACTATATGATTTGGCCACTCATGATGTGTTTGTCAGCAGAGATGTGGAGTTCAATGAAACTTCATTCCCCTTTCAACAGCCTGAGAGTGACCAATCAACCACTACTTCTCCCCATCCTACTCTCATTGATACCCTTCCTGCATCCACATTCACTGATTCTTTTCCTCAGGATCATAACATACATGAAACCAATGATTCTGATTATTACCCTTCTGATTCAGAACTTGATACCTCACCTGTTTCCATACCCAATGTTTCCCCTGGATCATCTTCACCACCCACACCAGCAGCTATTCCAGCTACTTCTCCTACTTCTTCATCACCTGCTTCCTCATCAGGTCAAGCTACTCCTGCTCCCATTCTGAGAAAATCTACAAGGATTCCCAGACAACCTATTCATTTACAAGACTACCATACATCATTCATGACTCATTCTTCTTTTGGCAGTCATGATTCTAAACTCTTATATCCCCTTTCCAACCACCTAGACTACTCCCACTTATCCCCTTCTCACCTCCACTACATCATGTCCATTTCTGCCACCTCTGATCCCCACAGTTACTCTCAGGCTGTCCTAGAAGATTGCTGGAATCAAGCTGTTCAGGAGGAGTTGAAGGCCTTATTTGACAATGGCACCTGGAAAATAGTGGACAGACCACCTGGCAAGAAGATCATAGGCAACAAATGGCTGTTCAAAACCAAATTCACATCAGATGGACATATTGATAAAAGGAAAGCTAGGTTGGTGGCTAAGGGTTATACACAGACCTATGGGGTTGACTTTGTGGACACATTCTCACCAGTGGCCAAGTTAAACTCAGTTAAATTGCTCTTGGCAGTAGCAGCTACCAAGAACTGGCATCTTCACCAGATGGATGTCAGTAATGCATTCCTCCATGGTGATTTAGAGGAGGAGGTTTACATGGAATTACCTGAAGGATTGAGAGAGCTAAGTCACATGAAGGGAAAGGTTTGTAAACTGGAAAAATCCTTGTATGAATTGAAACAGGCAAGCAGAAAATGGTTCATCAAATTGTCTGAATACTTGAAGTCAGCAGGTTTCAAACAGTCCTTTGAAGACTACTCAGTATTTAGCACACAATCTGTCATTCTCATTGTATATGTTGATGACATTTTGCTGGCAGGCCCTAATCTAAATGACATTGAATGTGTTAAGCACAAATTGAAGCAAGGTTTTAAGGTCAAGGATTTAGGGAACATGAAGTACTTCTTGGGATTAGAAGTTGCAAGGAATCAGGAGGGAATCTCATTGAATCAAAGAAAATTCTGCCTAGAGCTATTAGCTAATGCAGAATTCCTGGAAAGCAAACCTGCTAAGACTCCACTCAGCATGAAAACAGTGTATTGTGCATCAGATGGAGTACCTCTCGCAGATGGTAGTAATTACAGACACTGGCTTGGACAACTTCACTATCTAACCACTACTAGACTAGACATTTCATTCCCTGTTCAGCAGCTGTGTCAGTTTCAAGCTAATCCTACTACAACACATTTGAAGGGATTGCAAAGAATTCTTAGATACTTGAAGGGCAATCCAAGTCAAGGGTTATGGTTTTCTGCAAGTTCAAACCTTACCATCAAGGGATTCTGTGATTCAGATTGGGCATGCCTAACACTAGGAAGTCAGTGACTGGATACTGTACTTTCCTTGGAGATTCATTGATTACATGGAAGAGTAAAAAGCAGAACACAGTTTCTAGATCATCTTCAGAGGCAGAATACAGAGCCTTAGCACAGCTCTCATGTGAGGTACAATGGCTCAAATCACTACTTCTCTTCTATGGGATTAATCATCCACAACCTATACAAATATTCTGTGACAATCAATCTGCTATTCACATAGCAGAAAACCCTGTCTTTCACGAACGGACAAAACATATAGAGGTTGACTGTCATGTTGTTCGTGAAAGATTGAAGGCAGGCTTACTTAAGCTATCCCATGTTGGAACTGAAGAACAACTCGCTGACCTTTTTACAAAAGGGTTATCTGCAGAAAGATTCAACTATTTATTGTCCAAGCTGGCAGTACATGATCTGTACTTGCCAGCTTGAGGGAGGGTGTGAAGCAGATGTGCACAATGGCTGCATTGGTTTGAGTTGCAATATGAAGAAGATGATGCAGTCATGGTGATCAGACAATACAACAGCAGCAGGAGAACACGAGGACCTTCAGTCAAGCTTCCTTTCACTTGACTTGAAGCTAAACGCTGCCGTATTTCCTTATGTAAATCGTAGATAGAATTTACTTCTCCCTTGCCACTTGGCACACTGTAAATGGTAGATTCATTAGTTAGTTTATTTTACCGTTGCTGTACAGTAAATACTGAACTCGGTATATATATGAAAGTCCCAACAGAGGAAAGGCATCTTTGCCAATTCCCCAAATATGGCTGTTGTTCTCAGCTCATTCTCTGAAACCCTAGTCATGGATTCAGCTAGGTTTAGATCTTTCTCATTGGATTGGTCGCGACGGCAGTGATACCGGCGGCGATAAACAGGCGACGACAACGGGAATTATGATGGGGGACCGCCTTCCTCTGAAGGTCCAAAGAAAGAAAGGAGTGAGAAAGAGGAAGGGAAGAGACGATGCTATTTTTTTCCTTTTAGTTTTTTAATTTCTTTAATTAATTTATTAGCTAATATCAGTCCCTCACTCCCACTCCAAAAATCATGATCCGACCAGCTGGTTTGAACCTATGATTTTTGAACCGGTCAGGAAAAAGTGACGGCATCGGTGCCGTAATGCCGTTGCTGCACCACAGAATTCCCCCAACAGGAAGAGGAAAGTAGACGGACGACTCTTATTGTTGTGAAAACCAATCAAAGAAAGATCTTCCAGAGTTGGCTGTTACTAGCTTAAGCAAACGAAAAAACAAACAGGTGGGCGAGAAAATTGGAGAACAATGTTTTTTCCCTGCGATGAAATCAATAAACACTGCTTCATCCTTTTCCATTTCCTCTGCCTCAAACAGAGTTGGTAATTTTGGTCATTGTCATAAATGGCCAAATGGATGGGATCGGTCGGAGAAGAGTAATGCTCTGTTACTCCATTTTTGCCGGCACGGTCGCCATCATCATAATCAGCGCTGCAGCGCAAGATTATCCAAACTGCAGTCGACAGTTCGAATGCGGCGACATCCGAATTGGCTACCCTTTCTCGGGGTCAAAACGCGCAGCCAACTGCGGCCTCCCGAAGTTGCGTCTCATCTGCGGTGCCATTGCCACTCCGATGATCGGCATCCTCGGCATACCTCACAAGATTCTCCGAATCGACGAACCGTCTCGGACACTTACCCTTCTGCGAGATGGCGACGGGGATATCCTCTGCTACCCTCCCCGAAACACCACCTTGGATCCGGGTTTCTTCGATTTCGCGCCGGACACTCAATTTGCTATGCTCTACTACTATTGCCCGCCGCCGGACGCCAGCGTTCGACTCCCGCCGAGCATCGGCCAATTCAATTGCAGCAGCGGTTCAGGGGGTTACTTTCTCCCCAGCGAGTACCTGCTTGGGGGATTCGAGGATTCCGTCAGGACTTGGTTGAGATCGTGCCGGATTATGGTTAGGATGCCCACAAATCGGACGGAACTGTGGATGCCGGCGAATCAGACGGAGCTGGGGATCCGGCGGCGGACGGCGGCGTCAGCGGACTGGTTGGCGACGGTGATGTACCGAGGTTTTGGGCTGCGGTGGACGGGGGATTACGAGGGCGCTTGCCGCAATTGTAAGGGATCCGGTGGGAAGTGCGGTTTCAACGAGACGGCGACGCGTCCTTTCGTTTGCTATTGCTCCGATCAAGCTTACGCCTTCAACTGTTTGTCTCTTACCAATGTTTCGCCGCCGGAAAAAGCGCTCGATAAAGCCGGTATGATCTTTCTCTTTTTCTTCTCGAATTGAATTTTATTGGACCGAATCGAATATATTTCAAATTCAGTATGGATTATCTTTCTCTTTTTCTTCTCGAATTGAATTTTATTGGACCGAATCGAATATATTTCAAATTCAGTTTAGATTCTTATTTTAAGCAATGATTATTCTTAAACTGTCATTCAATCATTTCATACCATTAAAATCACTTGTCGTTTCAGATATGATATCTGGAATTACCAATCCGACCGGACGATAGAGTACGACTTCTAATACATTGAATTTAAGTAAAAAGAAAAAAAAGTAGATCAATTTGTATTTAGACCAAACTGAATCGAATCGAATAAACCAAACATACTTTTGTCCGATTCTGATTGGTTCGGTCATGTCTCAATGATGCTGAAATTTTGCATTGAAATTCAAGAAGGGAAAAATAGGGTCCTGCTGAAAATCGTGCTCCCAATTGCCGCCTTCGTTACTCTGTCCGTTGCTGCCATCACTTTTTTTTACTGCATCCGAACCAGGGCATCGCAGAATCAGAATGGTAAAGCCTCATCTCCCCTTCCGAAACCACTAGAGTTCATCAAAATGCAGCGAGCCAAATCGGGACCATTCGGCGGCCAGGGCAATGTCGAGTCTCCTCCGAGCCTCCAAGCATTCACCTTCTCTGAAATCAAAACGGCAACCAACGACTTCTCTGATGATAACTTGCTCGGAGCTGGTGGGTTCGGCCCTGTCTACAAGGTCAGTAAAAAGCTGTCTTCCCCACAAACCTGACAGGTTTCCTGAAACATTAACTTTTTTTCTTCTTCTTTCTAGTGTGTGTTCCCTGGAGATGAGGAAATGGCGGTGAAGCGGCTTTCAAAATCGTCGACACAGGGACTCCTGGAGTTCACGAACGAGGTCTCGCTCACAGCGAGGCTTCAGCATGTGAACCTGGTCAGGGTTGTAGGTTTCTGCACCGAGAAAGATGAGAAGATGTTGGTCTATGAGTTCATGCCGAATAGAAGCTTGGACATTCACCTCTTTGGTAAAAGCTTCTTACTTTCTATGTACTTTGCTACTGTTAGTTAAGCTAGTTTGACTCAGGAATGAATGGATTTTCGTCTCTTATCTAAAATGGGGCAGATCCGGTGAAAAGATTGAGTTTGGATTTGAGCACTAGGATTCGGATCATTGAAGGAGTGACTCAAGGACTTTTGTACCTCCAGGAGTACTCCAACTTCACCATCATTCATAGAGACATTAAGGCGAGCAATGTTCTTTTGGATGATGGGATGAACCCGAAGATTTCGGATTTTGGGATGGCGAAACTATTCATGAAAGATTTGTATGAAGCTAACACCAATAAGATTGTCGGAACCTAGTAAGTCAATGAAGCATCTCTCTAGACACATAATCGTTATTGACAATAGTGACTAACGGGTCCTTCGAATCACCAAATAAAATGTTTATGTGATGTACAATGTTATATATGCAGCGGATATGTTCCTCCCGAATATGTGAAGAATGGGATATACTCGATAAAGTATGACGTCTACAGCTTCGGGGTTTTGCTTCTACAAATTATTAGCAGCAAAAGGACCCAAGATTACTATGGTCCAAATGAAGACATGCATCTCTTAGACCATGTAATGAATCCACTTATTCTCCCTTCCTATTTTATACAAAGTTTGAGATATTATTAATTAGTTCTTACTTGTGATTTCCTTATAGGCTTATGAATCATGGAGAAGAGGGGAATGTATGGAATTCTGTGACCCCTCATTGGATGATTCCTCTTCAGAATGTAAACTGATGACATGCTTGCAAGTGGCGTTGCTATGCGTTCAAGAAGATCCCAATGATAGACCAACAATGTTGGAAGTTGCATTCGCTCTGAGAACTGGAGCTCTTAAAATGGCTTCCCCGAAGAAACCTGCTTTTTCGGTGAGATTGGAACCCGTATCTCCCACGACTCCCAAATTCCGCCAAGAAATTTGGTCTTATAACGTTGCTGACATCTCTCAAGTCGAACCCCGATAACACAACAACACGTGCAAAGTGCGTCTCTGGTGAGGGTTCAAAAGAGTATTAATTAATTGTTCAAATGTATTATATAAACTTCAATATGCCAATCAGGAGTAGATACACTTTCTTCAAAGCATCTATACTTTACAATCATCACTAAGAAGAGTGCAAGTGAGGTGTTGCCGAAATTCTTTTGATGTTAAAAGACTTCGAACGAACTATGAGATAAGAACATCATCACCTTCATTCATTGAGAAAACGTACCAGTGATCACATATTGAGAAACCGTTCAAAGTTAAACACTTCAATCAAAACATGAGAAAATTACACGACCATTCATCATCCTAAAGAATCAAAACAACAATAGGCAGTGATAATTTGTTTCAACTCAACAGTTTGGCATCAAATTACCTACCCAATCCTCCACAACCTAAGCTTTAAAAACTTGGAAAAAGTAATGAACAAACCCCCTTAAAGAAGATTTCTTCTCGGGTTCGGTTTTGGTTTCACAATCATTAGTTAAATCTTGTATCGTTTTCATACGCTATGGCTAATGTACAAGGCTCATCAAATTTTTCCTTAACCAAGAAATTTTTTAGCTCTAACAATAATTTGTGTACAAAACGAGTTCATAAAACAATGGGACATTTCCACTTAATTTAATGTTATGAATGCATAACATGATCAAATTTCATGTACAATAATATTCTTCTAATTACTTAAGAACCATAACATTCAGTTAATCCACCTATCTAACACCAAAAGAATAACAATCTAAATCTCAACTTCAAAAGCAACACTTCAACTCTCATCCTTAATCAGAAAGTTTGCGCCCACATTATTCTCGCCAGCGGCGCCATGCTTCTTAGTCGCCCCGACCCAACGAACCAATGACAACCGACCACGGTTGTTCATCTTCGTTGTCGTTCTCTTGTCCCCGGGGAACAAGACCGACCTCCTCAAACACGCGTTGCCCATGTTGCTGCCATCATCATTACTACTACTACTACTAGAAGAAGAAGAATGTTTGAGGCTAGATGACCTCTTCAACTTGTGAAGAGCACAGTCGCAGAACCGATGGTACAACCTCCCCCTGCTTCTCCATGTTGAAAATCGAGATGCAAGCGTCGAACAATGAGAACGATTCAGGCATGATAGCACGCGTCCCACACCCCTATTTGGTCACTCCTCGATAGAAAGATTGAAGAATCGAATCGAACACTCGCGACGACAGACACAACTGCTCTCAAACAGTGCAAATAAAAACGGTTAGACCATGTAATGATTTCACTTATTCCCCTCTTTCTATTAAAAAACGTTTGAAAAATCTTTAAAATTCTTGTGATTTCATCATAGGCTTACAACTCGTGTAGAAGAAGGGAAGACGTGAAATTCTGTCAACTTTCATTTGATGAACCCTCTTCACAATGTACGATGATGACTTGTTTGCAAGTAGGGGTGGGCATTCGGTTGCGTTATGCGGTTAAATCGCTAATCGCATCGAAACTGCGCAGTTAGTAGTTAACCGCAAACCGAAAAATAGGGTATTTTGGGCCGCGGTTAGTAATGTTGCATGTTTTTCGGTTTAACTGCAACCGCAACCGCACAACATGTAACGACATTTTAACCGATTACTAACACGGTTACCTATGAATAATCGTAGGGGTGCTCAAACGATGTGGTTACTGGGTAACCGTTTTAACTGGTAGTATTTGGCTAATTTGGTTTGGTTAATTTGGATAATTGGTTTGATTTAGTTAAAAAAATTAGCTTGTTTGGTTCAGGTGGTTTGGTTTGGTTTCAGACAATCCTAACCAATAGAACCAAATTTACCACTTAAGTAATTATCCATATATCTAATATATTATATACACATACTTAATACATGACATAACCACTAAAGAGTAAAACATTCCTTCATTTACGCTCATCAACAATAAAGCTCAATCTTGTTCCTATATTGTATATTTGTATTTGTAGAGGGTAGACGATGATATGTGAATGCCCAAATTAGACAAAACTCATACAATGTATTAGATGAAAACTTGAAAGTAAGGTCTTTTTCGACCTATAATAATTGCTAAGAGACTAATAAGATATGTATATTATATACACATACTTAATTCAACTGATGCAGTATAGCATCCTTGGGCCTCATGGCCGAGTTGGGCTTGGTAATTGGGGATAAATTATTATTAATTATGGGGTTATGATGGTTATTTGGAATATTCGTATTAGTTTATTGTGTCTTGTTGAGAAAGTTATTAGTTACTTTGTTAGAGTGTGATAGGGTTATCAATTAGGGTTTTCTATGTTTTCCTATAAATATGTACTTTATGGTTCAGTTATGATTACGAGAAGAAGAATATTTCAGTTTATTGTTATGTTTCTCTAGGAGTAGACGTAATTTTGCTAGAGATTTCTGATGTAGGAAACTATAATGCATCATCAACCTATGATGAAAACTCATACAATATATTAACTCCAACTATATTTTTGTTAGGTGAATACTTCTATTGACTGTAAGATAATTGTATTAGTTGCATGTATTCTTGTAAGGGTTAACTATAACTTTTTGTTTGTTATGCTTTATTCCTCACATAAATTATGAATTAATGCCTTAATGGAAAATTTTCTATAATATGATGTTATATTGGTTAATCTGGTAAACTAATTAACCAAACTGATTAAACTTTAGTTTGGTTAATTTGGTTGTTGTATTAGTTTGGACGGTTTGGTTTTGATATTGTATTTCATGGTTAATAGAATTTTGGCTTGTTTGGTTTGTTAATTACCATGGTAACTATTTGAACATCCCTAGTTAATCGCAGTTAGTATGGTTAACCATGACACAGTGGCACAACCATAGACAAAAATGTCCCCAAACCATAAGAATGGTAACTAACACGGTTAACCGCGGTTAACTGTTAATTATACTTTGCGATTAGTGGTTAACCGTAAATCATTTGTGGTGCTGTCGCAATTAGCGTATATGGCTCCGTTGCGGTTGCGGTTAACCGGTGACACACTTGCGCGTTGAAGAAGATTTCAACATGTAAAGCGGTGGAAGTTGCATCTATCTACTGTGAAAATCAAAGCTCTTCGAATTGTTTCCCCCCAAAACGAAACCTGCATTTTCGGCAAGAAGAGAACCGGTATCTGCCACAGATTTTATATTCCAGCAAGAGACTTGGCCATATAATACAAATCGGAAGAGGAAAGTTCATGTTGGGTTGGTCCAACTCATATGGTGGTTGGATTAACCGGTTTGAGTTTTGGTTGGTTTCTAGAAGATCCTCTATTTTCAAAATAGAGAGTTATTGTCTACTAAAGTAAAAAGAGGTGACAACCTTTCATTTTTAGAGAGAGAATCAGAAAAGAGGAGAGATAAGGAAAAAGAGAGAAGAGAGAAAGAGCTGCTGTTTTTCGTCTCTGCAGCAGGGCAGCCTGTTCAAGTGAGCGTTCTGGAAGATTGAACCGTTGGATCGTCTTGAAATTTGGGCAGTGGGTTTGCAATTGTCTGGGCTTCATTCTGACTGGAGGAATCGTCATCCGGAGGTCTAGTGCGTCGGAAATCGCTGCTGGACAGAAGGTGTACGAATCTGTTTTTGAGTATCTCTCAACCTTTCTTTGTCTTGCTCTTGTTCTTGTTATCCACCATGTTGGTGAGAGCTATTGTGGTTGATTGTTGATCCAAGAAGGGTGTTCTTGAGGTGTTTGTAATCCTCTAGCTAGTCTAGAGAGGACTTGTAATCCCACCAAAGTCTAGTGGAGTTGTGGCTTGGACAAAGGTCCCGTGGTTTTTCCCGATTTGGGTTTTCCACGTAAAAATCGTGTGTCTTGTGCATTCTATTCTTGCTTGTGGTTGCTGCCCGGTTTCTCAACAGTGGTATCAGAGCATTAGATTGTTTGGGGGCTGTTTTTGGTGAATGGCAAGAATGGATGACTCAAGCGGAGCAATGATTAAATTGACATCATCCAACTACTCTATTTGGAAGCCACAGATGGAGGATATTCTGTTTTGCAAGGATCTCTATGGAAGAAGCAGAAATCGAAATTCCAACTTCAAGAACTCTCAGAATAGAAGTAACAGCCGAGGGAGATCAAAAGGGAGATCAAAATCATTGTCAAGACCAAGAGGAGAAATCACATGTTATCATTGCAACCAGCCCGGACACATGAAGAGAGACTGCAGAATCTTGAAACGGGAACAAGCTAGAGGAAAAGGTGTGGAAAACCGAGAAAAAGATGATACTACTGCTGCTGCCACAGATGGTGATGTGGTCATTGTTTGTGATGCCGGTTTTGTTAACCTTGCTTGTCAAGAGAGTACATGGGTTGTTGACTCAGGTGCCTCATTCCATGTGACCTCACGGGTTGATCTTTTCTCTTCCTACACAAACGGTAACTATGGTTGTGTGAGGATGGGAAATGATGGCGCATCAAAGATTGTTGGCATGGGTGATATTCATCTAGAGACCAACACGGGTTGCAAGCTAGTCTTGAAGGATGTGAGACATGTTCCTAACATGAGGCTGAATTTGATATCCACGGGAAAGCTTGATGATGATGGTTATACCAACTATTTTGGAGAAGGAAAATGGAAGCTCTCAAGAGGTTCTCTTGTGGTGGCTAAAGGCAAGAAGGAAAGTACGCTCTACATGACGAATGCAAAGCATAGCAAGGGAGGAATCAATGTTGATGAGAAAGATTCTTCCATTGAGCTTTGTCATAAGAGACTCGGTCATATGAGCGAGAAGGGGCTGCAAATATTGTCCAAGAAACAACTCTTGCCCGGAGCTAAAGGTACTCTTCTTAAAACTTGTGTTCATTGTTTAGCCGGAAAAACTCATAGAGTTGCATTTCATAGATTTCCACCTTCTAGAAGGAGTAAGGTACTTGATCTAATTCACACCGATGTTTGTTTTATGCGAGATAAAACTCTTGGTGGTGCAAGCTATTATGTTACCTTCATCGATGATCACTCAAGGAAGGTGTGGACATATGCTTTGAAAACGAAGGATCAAGTGCTACATGTTTTCAAGCAATTTCATGCTGAAGTGGAAAGGGAAACCGGCCTTAATTGAAGTGTGTAAGGGCTGATAACGGGGGAGAGTATAGAGGTCCATTCGAAAGCTACTGCAGATTGCACGGAATTAAACTGCAGAAAAGTGTACCCAAGACTCCACAACAAAACGGTGTCGCCGAGAGGATGAATAGAACAATTTGTGAGAGAATCAAGTGTATGCTCTCACTTGCCAAGTTACCTAAATCATTTTGGGGAGAAGCAATGAGGACAGCGGTTGATCTAATCAATCTCTCACCATCGGTTCCATTGGAGGGTGATGTGCCTCAACGAGTATGGACGGGAAAGGAAGTCTCATATGAACACTTGCGAGTGTTTGGTTGCAAAGCCTATGTTCATGTTCCAAAAGATGAGAGAGCAAAGCTTGATGACAAAGCAAAGCCATGTATATTCATGGGCTATGGGCGTGAAGAGTTTGGGTTCAGATTATGGGATCCAATTGCAAGGAAAATTGTTCGGAGCCGGGATGTGATTTTTCTTGAAGATGAGACAAGTGAAGACGTCGAAAGGGTTGAAAAGGAGAAAAATACAGCAGCTGGTCCGGTTAATTTGGAGCCTATATCTCCATCCCAAATGCATGAAAATGTTGAGGAAGTAGTGCATGATGAGCCCCAAGGTGCACTAGATCAAGAAGTGCAAGGAGAAGAGCAATTGGAGCAAGAAGAACAAGTTGAAGAAGAGCAACCTCTATCCGAACCAAGAAAGTCAACAAGAGATCGCAAAGCTTCCACTTGGTACTCCCCTCATGAGTACCTATTGTTGACTGACGGGGGAGAACCTGAATACTATCAAGAAGCCATGTCTCATGAAGACAAGGAGGAGTTGAACAAAGCAATGCAAGAAGAGATGAAGTCTTTGCAAGAGAATCACACCTATGATTTGGTGAAGCTACCCAAAGGAAAAAGATCACTTAAGAACAAGTGGGTCTACAAGTTAAAGACGGAGGAAACTAGTTCAAAGCCTCGGTTTAGGGCGCGACTAGTTGTGAAGGGTTTCAACCAAAAGAAAGGTGTTGACTTTGAAGAAATTTTCTCTCCCGTGGTGAAGATGTCTTCTATCCGAGTGGTGCTTGGGTTGGCTGCAAGTTTGGATTTAGAAGTTGAACAACTCGATGTGAAGACAGCGTTTCTTCATGGTGACTTAGAGGAAGAGATATACATGGATCAACCGGAAGGGTTCGAGGTTAAAGGCAAAGAAGATCTTGTATGCAGATTGAGAAAGAGCTTATATGGGTTGAAGCAAGCACCAAGGCAATGGTACAAGAAATTTGACTCATTCATGGTCAAAAACGGGTATGCAAGAACTACCTCCGATCATTGTGTGTTTGTGAAATACTTTGCTGAAAATGATTTCATCATTCTCTTGCTTTACGTGGATGATATGTTGATCATGGGTCGGAACGTTGGAGAGATTGATAGATTGAAAAAGGAGTTGAGTAAATCCTTCGCCATGAAGGACTTAGGACCGGCGAAACAAATTCTAGGGATGAGAATCTCTAGGGATCGAAGGAATGGAAAATTTTGGTTGTCTCAAGAAAGGTATATTGAAAGAGTTCTTGAGCGGTTTAAAATGAGCAAGGCTAAGGCGGTTAGTACTCCACTTGGAGGACATTTCAAGTTGAGTGTGAAGCATTGTCCTACAAGTGATGAAGAGAAAGAAGTAATGAAGAATGTGCCTTATGCATCAGTTGTTGGAAGCTTGATGTATGCCATGATTTGCACAAGGCCGGATCTTGCTAATGCCGTTGGGATTGTTAGTCGGTTTCTTTCCAATCCGGGGAAAGAACATTGGAGAGCAGTGAAGTGGATTCTTCGCTACTTGAGAGGTAATTCTAGAGTGTGTCTATGCTTTGGTAATGGCAAGACCATACTTGATGGATATGCCGATGCTAACATGGCAGGTGATGTGGACTCTAGAAAGTCGACTTCTGGTTACATGATGACTTTTGCAGGTGCTGCAGTTTCATGGCAATCTAAACTGCAAAAATGTGTTGCTTTATCAACAACAGAAGCCGAATACATAGCCGTGACAGAAGCTTGCAAAAAGATGTTATGGTTGAAGAAGTTTCTTCAAGAGTTGGGCATTAAGCAAGAGAGGTATGTGCTCTATTGTGATAGTCAAAGTGCAATTCATCTTTGCAAGAATCCAACTTTCCACTGAAGGTCGAAACACATAGATGTTCGATATCATTGGATTCGTGATGTTTTGGAAGAGAAGTTGTTGGAGCTCAACATAGTGCATACGGATGACAATGGTTCGGACATGATGACTAAGTCTCTACCAAGTGGAAAACTTATCTTCTGTCGAGATGAAGCAGGTTTGGTGCTACCCCCCATATGAGCCGGAGGGGGAGATTTGTTGGGTTGGTCCAACTCATATGGTGGTTGGATTAACCGGTTTGAGTTTTGGTTGGTTTCTAGAAGATCCTCTATTTTCAAAATAGAGAGTTATTGTCTACTAAAGTAAAAAGAGGTGACAACCTTTCATTTTTAGAGAGAGAATCAGAAAAGAGAAGAGATAAAGGAAAAAAGAGAGAAGAGAGAAAGAGCTGCTGTTTTTCGTCTCTGCAGTAGGGCAGCCTGTTCAAGTGAGCGTTCTGTAAGATTAAACCGTTGGATCGTCCTGAAATTTTGGCAGTGGGTTTGAAATTGTCTGGGCTTCATTCTGACCAGAGGGATCGTCATTCGGTGGTCTAGTTCGTCGGGAATCACTGCTGGACAGAAGGTGTACGAATCTGTTTTTGGGTATCTCTCAACCTTTCTTTGTCTTGCTCTTGTTCTTTTTATCCACCATGTTGGTGAGAGCTATTGTGGTTGATTGTTGATCCAAGAAGGGTGTTCTTGAGGTGTTTGTAATCATCTAGCTAGTCTAGAGAGGACTTGTAATCCCACCAAAGTCTAATGGAGTTGTGGCTTGGACAAAGATCCCGTGGTTTTTCCCGATTTGGGTTTTCCACGTAAAAATCGTGTGTCTTGTGCATTCTATTCTTGCTTGTGGTTGCTGCCCGGTTTCTCAACCGTTCACGACTCATATAATTTGGAAATCCAATCCAAGATATTCCTGAGTTGGCTGTCACTAGCTTAAGCAAACAAAACAACAAACAGGTGGGCAAGAAAATTGAAGAACAACGTTTTATCTTTGCTGCGATGAAGTCAATAAACAAAACTTCATCAATCCCATTTTCCTTGCCTCAATTGGTAATTTAGTCACATGGATAGGAAAGGTCGAAGAAGAAGAAGAAGAAGATGAAGAAGAGTAATGCTTTATTGCTCCATTTTTGCCGGCACCGTCGCCATCATCGTAATCAGCTCTGTAGCGCAAGATTATGCAAACTGCAGCTGCCAGTTTGAATGCGGCGAATTCAGAATTGGCTACCCTTTCTCGGGGGAAAAACGCCCCCCAGACTGCGGCCTCCCCAAGTTTGCATCTCGTCTGCAGCGCCGGCGTGTTTCCGATGATCGGCATCCTCGGCATACCCTACAAGATCCTCCGAATCGACCAACCGTCTCGGACCCTTACCGTTCTGCGAGACGGCGTAGATAACATCCTCTGCTTCCCTCCCCGAAACACCACCTTGGATGGAAATTTCTTCGAATTCGCGCCGGACACTCAATTTGCTCTGCTCTACTACGATTGCCCGCCGCCGGCTGCCGGACGTTCGACTCTCGGCAAGTATCGGCCATTTCAATGTTTGCGGTTCAGAGGATTACTTTCTGCCGAGCGGGGACCTGCTTGGCTGATTGAAGGATTCTATCAGTAGCTGGTTAGGATCGTGCCAGCAGGGCGGAGCTACACTAGCCCCCGAAAATTTTGAAAGTTACGTATAAAATGTATCACTACTTGGAAATTTCATACAAAATAAAGGAAATGCATACAATTATTTAGTGTGCAAAATGGAAACAGAAAACAAGACAGTTCCGTGGATGCAAACTTAATGATACATTGTTTAGATCAAGGGTTTGAAAGTTGAAACCCATTGCATGCAGCTGCTATGATTTTAACTTTTCAGTTTTAATAAGTTCTTTTTATTTCTATTAAATTCAATATGGTTTCAGTCTTTTAATTTCATAAGTTATCAACTTGTATATTTTGTTTTCTTAAATTCTTTACGATAAAATTATATCAATTAAGTTCTTCAAATTTAAATTTTAAAGAATACTCTTCGGGTAAATAATGAATAAAGAATTTTTTTATAAGATACTAGACAAGATGATGATTAAAAATATTGAAATGCACTATTAATTTATTACTTTCTTTCATTTATATTGTACCGTGATACAAAATTTTAGTTGATTTTGATCATCTAGAATTGATGTTATTATAATATTAAAACGAATTATTTATTTTCTTGTCTTTTTGTATGAACCATGTCTTCGTCCCCCAACTAAAAGATGAAAATACATTTGCTACACTTGCCATCGGAACGGGTCAAATCAATACTAATTTTAGAAGCATACAAACTAATGAATTCATAGAAACAACTTACGGATATGACATATTTACTTTTGTCTACATAAATAAACAACACTATAAATTTTATTTTGAGTAACTCTAATAATCTAAAAATGCAATGATAATAATATTAAAATAAATTTTCTTAATTTTTATCGTTTTTCGAAGTAACATAATAAAATATTCCAGCCCCCCGAACACTGAATCCTAGCTCCGCCCCTGCGTGCCAGAATCTAGTTAGGATTCTGGCGAATCGGATATAGCTGGGGGAGCTTGCCGCCGCCACCAACGTCGGCGTATAGGTTGGTGGCGATGGCTTACCTAGGTTTTGGGGTTCGGTGGACGGGAAAATTCGACAATGCTTGCGGCAATTGTATGCAATCCGGTGGGGAGTGCGGTTCCAACGAGACCGCGTCGCGTTTGTTCTTGCTATTGCTCTGATCAAGCTTACGTCTCCGACTGTTTGTCTTCGCCGCCGGCAAAACCGCTCCATGAAGCCTGTCAAAAAAAAAAAAACAAGTTTAATCACTGGATTTACTAAAATGTGTCATGTTTAGTTACTGAAAAAAATTAATATCAATAATGATCACTAAGTTTAGTAAAACATGTAATGTTTGGACTCCAACTCTGTTAGTGGAGTCCGTTAAGTGCTGACGTGGCATACAGAATCACCTAGTCAACCAAATTTAACCCAACAAAAATAAACCGTACACGCCGCGTCATTAAAACCGACACATCATTATAAACAAACCCAACCCTTTCTCTTCTTCTCTATTTGACCCGAACCGAACCTTCTTCCTCTTTCCTCCCACCTCTGCTTTCCCAAATCCTCCACCGCCACTTCCTTCTCCTTCCTCCCGCAAACCTTATCCCATCTACATCGCCAAAACCTTTCTCATCTCCGCACCGACCACCAATTGATTGCATCCCTTTATTTCCCCTTGCAGCTCATCACCGTGAGTCACACAAAGATAAAGAATCCTCCCAAATGCCTACACAATAGAGAAACAAAAAGAAAATTCCACAAAATCAAACTTCAACCCAGAGACCTCGCCCATGAAGTAAATCGATCATCGCACCTACGGTCCAAAACCCTACCATCTCTCCAATCTTTCACCAATCGGAAAATGGAAATCTCAAGATCAAGCATCGCGGCGTTGTCTTTCAACACCTGTGACAGGTCCTTGAATTTAACCAGCCTCACCCAAACCAGCCTCAACTTCATCACCAAAATCGTTGCATTCCAGTTC
The DNA here is from genome assembly GCA_964030455.1 of Linum trigynum. NCBI lineage: Eukaryota > Viridiplantae > Streptophyta > Magnoliopsida > Malpighiales > Linaceae > Linum > Linum trigynum. The sequence goes on along the minus strand of OZ034814.1, from coordinate 3,288,406 downwards.
CGTTGCGACTTCGCTAGGCTTGACTTCTCAGCCTCCGCCATCAGGTCTCCCTTCGCACAGTACGGACAACTTGTGAGATTTTTTCAGCAGCCCATTCCTCCACTTTGAGAACGTCACATGTTTGCTCGCCGGATTCTCGATCCTCTTTAGTTCCACTTTCCCCCTCACCATCTTTGATCCCAGCTGAGGCACTGCAACAAAGGAGGGGCTGCAGGAAAGGAGGAGAGCCGACCACCGGTGGCGACTTCCGTTAGAGGGCAGAAACCAATGGGGGCTTCCACATGGCAGCTGGTTTGAGATCTATATATTGTCTTCCACAATTGAATCGGGGAACCCTAAAGAGAGAGGTTGAGGAGAGGGTCGGTCTTTGTTTGTATGAATCGCTATTTGCCGCCCCGTCGTTTTACTATTTGCCGCCCATAGTTAGAAAAAAAAAGACGACTTTGCCCCTGCCCTATTTTAAAACCCTAACCCTATCTATACACGCCACCCCCTCCCACCCCCCTGCGCAAGCCAACTTCCTCCCCCAACCTCCTGCCGACCCCGCCACCGCCTCCTGCCGCCTCTGCCGACCGCCACCAGGCCGGAGCCGCCGCCGAGGACCCTTCCTCCTCCCTCCTGCCAACCTCCCGCCGCCAACCGAGCAGAAGAGGTGCCACAGCAGCCGCCACCGACCGAGCAGAAACCGCCGCCGAAGAGGTGCCACAGCAGCCGCCGACGACCGAGCAGGTAACTTTTTTTTTATTTTATTGCTCGCCGCTGTCCGACACGCCGGAGCGGACGCGGTCCGCCAGGCCGGAGCGGACCCCGTCCGCCCGGTCTGGTCGGACCACGCCAGCCCAGTCTGGTAGGACCCAGCCCGGTCTGGTCGGACCCCGCCCGCCCCGTCTGGTCGGACCGGTCTGATTGGGTTTCTGATTCGATTTGAATGGTTCGTTTTAAAAAAATATGTTTTACATTTATTTTAAATACAATTGTTAGTATATTAATTAGTTTAATATTGATAGTTGATTAATTAGTATATAATTGTTAATTAATTTTATAATGTGTTAGTTTATTAATTGGGTAAGTTGAAATAATTAGTATATAATTGTTAATTAATTATATAATGTGTTAGTTTATTAATTGGGTAAGTTGATATAATTATTTGAATAACTATCTATCGTATTTAGTAAAGTAACTATCTAGTTAAATTAATTAGATAACCAAGTTGTATGTATCATAATTAGTAATTGATAAATTATGACTATGAAGAAATTGCTAATCTAATAATTTATTATAATAGATTAATTGATAATTAATGAATATGCTAATAGATAAAATATCTAAATAATTATTGGATTAAATAATTATTGTAAATAATTGTTAATTTTAAATAATTATCTATGATGTTTTAGTTAAATTATTGAGTAAGTTGAAATAAATATTTAAATAACTACCTATAGTATTAAGTAAAATAACTATCTAGTTAAATTAATTAGATAACCAAATTGTATGTATCATAATTACTCTATGAAACAACAAGTAATTGCTCAACAAATAATTTATTATAAGATATTAATAAAAAATTATTGACTATGTTTAGAGATGGTGTCACCTGACAATTCTGGAGGATCACGTAGTTCTGGGGGAGCTGGAAAGATATTGAGAAGATTCCTTGGGCGCAACATTAGCGCTAGTGCGAGAAATAGGGGCCCAAATGATAGAGATGAGCCACAACCACAACCACAGCCACAGGTGACACCGATGAGATTTAGGGCAGACGGTTTCCCTCAGTTTGATTTTCAGTTGCCTAGTATGGCTGGTAGTGGAGCTGGTCCCAGTATTGATCATCATACTTCACCGTTTGAGCCTTCAGACGAGATTGACGACGAGTCGGAGGAGTATGAGTCGGATGCTGTTGAGTATCGGATTCCACGAGTCAGTCCGATCAGAGACAGAGGTGCCCCCAGCGGATCGTCACATGTCGTTACTGGGGTTCATGCTGTTACTGGGATCTATAGAGACCATGCGGGGCGTTTCTATAGAGCTCCAAAGCCTGGTGAGGGCCAGAGTGGTACTGCTGACGTGGGAGAGGCCTAGGAGCCTAGAGGACCGTGTCCTGGAGGGCCGAGCGACCCGAGTTTGCTCCGTAGCTTTCTTGGGCATGTTGCTCACCGTCTGTACACCGGAGTAGGGATGGCAACAAAACCCGAACCCACGGGTACCCACCCGACCCAACCCGGTCAACGCTGGTAAAATCCGTGTTGACGGGTTTTGGGCCGGGTTTGGGTTTAAACCCGTTCACTATTCACCGGGTTGGGTTGGGTTTGGGTTTAGGTAAACCCGGCCCATGGGTACCCGCCCACACCCATATAATTAATTTTCTCGGCATATTTAATAATCTAAACAACTAATCTTATTTATGTTTGTGGAGACATGTCTAATTTTTTCTTTCTAGTTGTGTAGAATGAAGTTGATGTTATCGAGTGGGGAGTGAAAAACTTAATTGAAAGGAAGAAGCTTTCAATTAATCATGTTATTTATGAATAATTTGTGATTTGCTTTAATTTTATTGAATTTTCTAGATTGGTGTTGAACAATTTGCATAGTTAATTTCTGATTTGCTTGAATTTTCAAGAATTTTCTAGATGGTGTTTTATATATGGATAATTTGTATTGAAAGATTAATATTTGACTTTAATTTTGATAGGAACTTGTTATTGTAAATTTTTTACGACAAAAACCCGTGGGTACCCATGAACCCGCGGATACCCAGCGGGTTGGGTTGGATTTGAGTTTTTCAAACCCAGTGGGTTTTACCCCGGGTTTTTTTCACGGATAAACCCATGGGTTTGGGTTTGGCAAAACCCGACCCAACCAGACCCATTGTCATCCCTGCACGGGAGAGGCTGATAGAGGGGTGATCACTTGCTACGACAGGAGTTCGACCCTTTGCCACGTTCTCAGCGGTTATGAAATAGCAGATGATAACGCTAGGACTACCGTAGAGACATCGGGCCTTGCTCACCTCGTTGATATCACCTTCCAGAGCGAGTTGGACCCTGCTCTCATCTCGGCATTTGTGGAGAGGTGGCAGCCGGATACCAACACCTTCCACATGCCGTTTGGAGAGATGACGATCCTCCTTCACGACGTGGCACACATTCTTGGCCTTGCGGTTGATGGAGAGGCGATGGTAGTGGATCAGAGGCAGTTGGAGAAGTGTGCACTGGAGACTGACATCCGAGCACTACTAGGATTAGATCGTGACGAGGATGAGTACGGGGCGCAGGTTGGCGAGGTTGCTAGTCTGTCTAGGTGGTACAGAGGATTTAGTTTGTTGGGTGTGGGAGCTTTGACTCATTTGCAGCAGTCTGGTCCGCCAGCTAGAGAGGCTCAGTGTTACCTTCTTTTGCTGCTTGGGTCCACACTGTTTGTAGATAAGAGTAAAGACCGCGTTTCTGCTGTTGTCAACTTATTTGTGAAGAGGCCGGATATGCTAGGAGAGTACGCGTGGGGGGAAGGAGCACTTGCTTCCTACTTTGAGACCTAGTCGGTTGGAGCCACGAGAGCTGGAGCGGGGGCAGGCAGGAGCATTCAGGTGGCGCGGTACAGCACCCCGGTCGAGTAAGAAGAGGGATGCACATATGCTGGCTTATTATCGGCAGGCGATTGTTAGTTTGACCCCTCAGTCAGTTTGTTGGACCCCGTATGGTCAGCGTCCTCATCTGACGGCGAGACGTACCTTGTATCAGGGCCTGCTCAGATTTGTAGAGATAGTAGAATATTATGATCCTACTAGGTGCCTCCGACAGTTAGGCTACGTGCAGAGTGTACCGTATCGCCCGGAGCGTCCGCTTGTTGTGCGTTGACCTGCTTCCACGCTTGGATACTCTCTTAGCTACCAGTCTGTTAATGATTCGTATTGGAACACCTTGGGGGCGCATAGTGTGCATCTGGACCTTTATTCTACTCCGATACGACGTAGGCCATGGGAGGTTGCTGAGGATTACATGGGTTGGTATATTAGGCACTCGCACCCACTTATACTGAGTGACGGCCGACCTGTTCACGACATCTCCGATGCTGATACGGTTAGTACAATCATATTTGAAATTATTTGTATTAAGTTAAAAAAATGTTTTGATTGTAACTAACATGTATTTAAATTGTATGGTTTTTGTTTACAGTTGTCACGCGAGATGTGGATTGAGATATCTCTCGTGATGGATGCTGCACAGGGTAGTAGGGAGGAGTGGATGGCTAGCGCCAACAAGTACTACGACTTATGTCATGGAGTTGGGAACATGTGGCCCGAGTTTAGGAGGAAGTCGGGTTTTCTACCACCTCCACAGTAGTTGTATGATTATTATGTCATATGTATGAGTGTTATTTGTTGTTTTTAGACGAGTTGACTTATGTGTTCTACTACGACTTATGTTATGTGGTGTTCAGTTGCTTATTTGTTGTTTTGGGACTATGACTTATGTTATTTGTTGTATCTGATTATGACTTATGTGGTTTATGTTGTACTTCGGATGTTTTTATTATATCATGCTTCCATGTGACGTAAACAAACTTCATTACAATTTATTTAAATTGAAGACGTTCATTACAATTTATTTATGAGTCGGACGAGTACAAATTTATTTCTTTGGAACCCTCTTTTTGCGTGATGGAAAGCTATGCGTCGCACCCCCAAGATCGAACCACATTTGACTAAACGGCGCGAAATATGTCTCCCATCCATCCACGCTTTCTTGGTGACCGCCTGGCCACATGCCATGTAGAGGGGGCATCAGTATCTTGTCCGCCGGGAAAGAGAGGTTGATACAATGATCCTGGACGAAATGCAGAACAATGACTCCTCTGGGGTGGGTTTCCCCATATATGTTGTCCACTGGCAGAATGGTACAGTTGTACGATTGTGGTACTGGGTAGAGGTAAGAGTTGTACATGACAACAGCCAAATTAAATAGTGTGGCAAATACGAATAGATCCACACCCATCATCCAATGATGTTGAGTCGTTGGTGCTGTAGTAGCGATGTCAATGCGTCTGATTGCTTCATTGATCGCCTCACCAAAGATGGGTGCGTATCGCCAATCGTGCTCACGCATTTCTTCAACAAGTCTTCGCCTCACCTCTGGGAACCCTTCTTGATTACCATATAGTGCAAAACTAAGTGCACGAAACCCACATTGACCGTCTGGCACCGGGTCGTGGATGGCAATGACAAGCGGTCGAATGAAGACAGGATGCAGTTCCATGTGTGCGTAATCAGAATGGGTGCTGCTGGTTCCAGGGATATCTGTGAAGGAAATAGATAATCAGCACAAATTCGACGTAAACTATTAATATAAATAACTACACTTATGAAAAAATTAAATTACCTGTGTCAGGACTGTTGTATTTGTTTTTTTCTTCGGGATCATCACACTCCTCCGCTGCATGGTCGTCTGACGGGTACTCGTCTGTCGGAGTCCCCGTGGACTTGGTACTGGTGTACTTTGTAGACCCCGACGTTGTGCTTCCCGACTTCTTTTTCATATCTTTCTTCTTCCCTTGCAATATCTTTTCCCACCACCCTTTAGTTCTTCCAGTTGATTTTTTGGCTGGGCGTCCCTTTCGTGATTCGTTCACTTCTGGCTCGTGAATATTGTCTTCCGCCGGGTGGAGACCGCGAAACACGTTCTTTGCTGCTTTTTTTGTTGCCTCTGGTCCTTTACGTACAGCCTCATCAACCAACTCCTGAAGGTGACATTTAGCCTCCTCCTCCTGGGGAACGTACTCCTAAGCATTGGGTAGATACTCGTATGACAGTGTCCGCCAATATATATGAATATTACCAGGGTATATCTCTATGTCTCGTGCTCTGCCATCCATAACTTGACATCCACACCTCAAGCCGTGTGTCACAGAGAAATGACATGCACATCATTAGTTCTCTTTTTTTTTTTTCCAAGCGGGCAGCCAATTCTTCTTCAGCCTCCTTCATTAATATAATTGCCTGCATGCTGACCTTCCTTCTCAAGTATGTGAATGGTGTACCACCGGATGCTGAAAGGGTTTTCTGTCTAGAGTTTTCCAACATCATCCTAACCTCCCCGAGTTGGTTAGTAATGTAGCAGTGGTTTCCTTTCCATACAGTGTCCATAGATCCCCGGGAGTTGTGGAGGAAAGTTTTCAAAGCGGAATGTGACGAATCAACCCTGTTTGTGCTCGTATTTCCTAGATGAAACACATTTTTTGTATGACAAACATCTCACTTTTCTCGATGTTGCCACCACACTCCCTGTATGTATTGCAACAGACGTGGTTCGTAATTGCCCCATCTTGTCCTAAAGCGGCCAAACGCAGCCAACATACCTTGCTCTGACCAAGAATAAAGCATAGGACACCAATATTGATCATACGCCTCGTTGACCAAATCCATCCTGTCCTTCCCAAATATTTCCAAACACTTCTTCTGCACATTGGTGTTGATGTGCCAAACACATAGCAAATGCGGGGTGCAGGGGAAGACCACAGGAACCGTAGCAAGTAGTCCACCTTCGTGGTCGGTGACGATGACAGTGGGCACGTGTGGATGGAGAAATTGTTGCATGCACTGCAACAGCCACAGATACGACTCTTTTGTCTCATCCTTCATGAGAGCACAACAGATGTTGAAATTCTTCCCAACTGGAGTAGCACCTACGACCTCCACCCACGGCCATTTATATGCATAGGTCTTATACGTTGAGTCGATCAGAATCACGTACGGCCAAGCCTTCAACATCTGGATGGAAGTTGGATGGGCAAAAAAAAGATGTGTCAGCACGTCGTTATCGTCCTTCATAACCTCTGTATGATAATTCTCACGTTCAGCTGCTAGCAACGAATACTGCACTGCATTCATCTCGCCCATCTCGTCTTTCCTAGACTTGGACCCGAGGTTATACATCTGCCTTTGGGTGTGATGCCCTTTGTACCCCAGCATCTCTCATCTGCCTCAGAGATTCTTTATCCTCCTGACTCAATTGATTCATTTGACTGTGGCCCTCGGGATAAAGCATCTTCTCATGAGGCGGCTCTCCAAATTGTCGACTCAGGGACTCCTGGAGTTCAAGAACGAGGTCTCACTCTCCGCGAGGCTTCAGCATGTGAACTTGGTCAGAGTTGTGGTCTACGAGTTCTTGCCGAATAGAAGCTTGGACATTCACCGCTTCGGTAAAAGATTCTTACTTTTTTTTTTTACTTCATTATTGTTAGTTAAGCCAGCTTGATGCAGAAATGAGTGGGGTTCGTCTCTCTTGTCTATAACTGGAGCATATCCGGTGAAAAGGTTGAGTTTGGATTTAAGCACTAGCGTTAGGATCATTGAAGGAGTAACTCGTGGACTTTTGTACCTTCAGGAGTACTCCAACTTTACCATCATTCACAGAGACATAAAGGCGAGCAATCTTCTTTTAGGTGATGGGATGAACCCGAAGATATCTGATTTTGGGATAGAAAAACTTTTCATGAAAGATTTGTATAAAGCTAACATTAATAGGATTGTCGGGACCTAGTAAGTTACTAATGCATCTCTATAGATCCATAATTGTTATTGACAAACATCGCTAAATGAAATGTTTATTTCATTGACGATGTTTTACAGCGGATATGTTCCTCCCAAGTATGTGAAGAATGGCATATACTCGATAAAGTATGACGTCTACAGCTTTGGCGTTTTGCTTCTATAGATTATTAGCAGTAAGAGGACCCAAGATTTATGTGGTCCAAATGAAGACATGCATCTCTTAGACCATGTAATGATTCCACTTATTCTCCCTTCCTATCCTACTCAAAGTTTGAGATCTGATTAATAAAATTTTACGTATGATTTCATCGTAGGCTTATGACTCATGGTGAAGAGGGGAAGGCATAGAATTCCGTGACCCCTCATTGGATGATTCCTCTTCAGAATATATGCTAATGACATGTTTTCAAGTAGCATTGTTATGCGTTCAAGAAGATACCAACGACAGGCCGACAATGTGGAAGTTGCTTATGTTTTGAGGAACAGAACTCTTAAAATGGCTTGCCCAATAAAACCTGATTTTTCAGTGATATTGGAACCCGTATATGCCACAAATTCTAGATTTCTCCAAGAGATTTGGTCTTATAATGTTGCTGACATCTCTCAAGTCGTACCCCGATGACACAACAACACATGTAAAGTGTAGATCTATTCAGAGCTCAAAAAAGAATTAACTAATCCTTACAAAGTATTCTATAAACTTCAATTGTGTCAATCAAGATTAGATACATCCTCTTCGGATCATCTATGCTTTACAATCATCACTAGGAAGAGTGCAAGTAAGGTGTTGACGGAATTCGTTTGCTTTAAAAACACATTGAACGAACGATGAGAAAAGAACATCATCAACTTCATTCATCGATACGAGTAATCATAGATTGAGAAACCTTTCAATGTTAAAAATTTCAATCAAACATGAGAAAATTGTGAATGTGGTCATGATCGAGTGGTCGTACTGTTGGTTTTCAGTCTAGAGCCTCCAAATGGAATCCCAGGGCAACATTCATTTCCTTACTCCCCCACCCCTCTAGTAGCTCCCTGTAATAGCTTGATGACTCGATATCTGTACATGTTTTCTCCACTCTTCTTGGACCGTTTGAGAGTCGATTTTCGTGTTTTAAGCCGATTTCACGCTAGGTTGTGCTTTCATGTCAGGAAAAAATCCAAAACTACAACTATAAAAAAAAATTACAAAAATACCACCCATACTCAGCAATTTCCAAAAATACCAACCCTACACACAAAACGCGCCTCGAAGGCGCGGTTCACAGTCAAACCGCGCGTTCCACAGGCGGTTTGACCCTTTCTGTCTGTCGAACCGCGTTGCCATGTGGCGGCTCATGCGACCGCGCGATGGGGAAGCGATCTGACGGCCAAACCGCGCGCCAGCTCAGTGATCCGCGTCACTCAGTCAAACCGCTTCCCCGAGGTGCGGTTTGACTGTTGGGGACGTAAACCGCGCGCTAGAGACGCGGTTTTAGGTGGAGGAAAAAGACAAAACCGTCCATGCAGCACGCGGTTTCATCCCTATATAAACCCCTTACCCCCTCTCATTTTCTCCACACCAAACATCATTCCCCCCTCTCTCTCTAACTCCTCACTCTACCCACCCCCCTCCCCACCCAAAAACCTTAGAATTAGTTGTTTTGTTGGTGGCGGCTAAGTCCGATCTGCCTTCAAAAAACTTTTTCTTTGGTTTTCACTAAAAACCCGTCGAATCTCTGTTCGGATTCTGAAAAAATAGCCGATTCTATCCAAGAAGAGGGTATTTACTATGATGATTATCAAGCAGTACATACTCATTTTACCCAATTGTTGTTATTATAATGATTTATTTAATTTATATACTAATTGATTTATGTTGTTGTTATGCTATCGTAGGTTGAGCCGGATGTTGATATATACAATCAACGATATTATGTTGATCAAGGACCGATTGATCCGCCTATTTTATAAGATCAAGCCAATCATCGTTCAAGAGATGTTTGGACGACCACAAGGTACATATTATTTATCATCACTTGAAATTTGTATTTTGTTTCTACAATAATTTACTTGATTGTTAATCGTATTGATTATTTTCAATAATTTAAATCAATACAATACCACACTTATTTAGACTCTTTACAAAGAAATGCATGTCTAAGGAAATGGGGACTTAAGCGATCATCATGATCCCCCTATGACCTGGGAAAATCGGGTTCTAACCGATCCTCGGATCCGCCCTTTTTCTGTCAAAAAGACTGTGTTTCTAAGGAGATGTATACCTCTCCTAAGAGTCTTACGAGTGTACTTGTATTGCTTTAAATTATTGAAAATAATCAATACGATTAACAAAATAATATATTTGATTTTATGTGTATGTGTACAAAAAATAATTGTACGTAAATTTCGAAAATTATTTTAGTTATGTTAAAATTAATGTTTATTAGACAATGTATATTTCTCTAAAAAAACCTTGATTTAATTAATATTGCATCTCTTTCATTGGTTACACTTGGCCTTTGTAGACACCACATTTTGTCCGGAGCAACCATCCTACTTAGAACTCGGAAGAATATCTTTTTTAAAATGCAAAAAGAAAACCCAAGCGAAAGTTTAGATAAGGTTGGTTGAGATTAGCAGTAGCTAATGGCTACCAAATTCGCTTTATTTAGAATAGCAATAGTATGCCGTCACGACTTATACCGGTATTATTGTTAACGATTGGTGATATAGGTCTGAAATTGGTTGAATGGGGTATTGGTCACGATTCTTAACTAAGAATTATTTACTTAGAAGTTGGGATATTGGTCACAATTGTAGTTAACGAATTGGTTTGAAATAATCAATTGAATGATTGAGTAATACATACAATGATCATCTAATTCTAAAGGCAAGGACATAAATAAACAAATGTGTAATTACAAATTACAATCTGTGACATTTAAGATACACCTTGTAATTATACATTTTATAAAAATAAAAAAATAAAAAAATTCTGCTTTTGGTGGCACCAATCAGAATTAGAGGCCTAGCCTTTTGAGGCTATTTAGGCCTCCTTAGGTCATCATTTTGGGCCAGACCAGAGACCTGCAAAGAAAAAAAGAAGTGTTAGAAGGGCATCCCAAAACAAAAACCCACAATCCAGGTCCATATCTCAGCCCAATTAACTCTGGTCGAGCCAGTCAACTCGGGTCGACCGGGTTAGCTCTGGCCGACCCGGTCAACCAAAACCATCATCCTTATCTTATCTACAAGAACAGCAGAACCGCCGAACAGCAGAGTAGTAGAGTAGTAGGGTAGCAGAAATTACTGCCATCTCAAAAAGAGGAATTCGGCCACCTCCTCCAAAGAACCAACACCAAATTGCCAACACAAAAGTTGGTTCAGACAACCACCTCAAGAGCAAAGGAGGAGCAGCCAGCACACAATAATGAACAGTAAAAAGTGATCATATATAAGGGGGTTTTCTTACCCCAAACAAGAGGACAGAAGGGAAGAACCAACAACAAAAACACACAAAAAGGGAGACAAAGAGCATTAAAGAGCACTAAGCACCAAAAAGACAGAAGCACTAAGGATCCAAAAAGGGCAGGGAGTCAGAAACAGCAACAAGCTATCACCATCAAAACTCCACCAAATCACAAACACAGGTCGGTTTTTTTTTTTTCCTTCTACACCCCATCAATCATACAAGCGTGTAGTCATCCATACATCCATGTAGGAAAATTCATATAGCATGTTTGTAAATGATGATGCTTCTAAATTCATAATCCATAGTTAGGCTGCCTAAATTTGTACGCGAAGTGGATATTACGAAATTCTGATCTTCGTGACATGTATGCCTCTTTATGCCATTCATTTCTTTCGTTATATGACAATTTACTTTTCATCACCTAAATACAATGAATCAGTTTGAGTTGCTCTCAGTTTTTCTAGCAAGCGTAATTCTTGTTAAGCTGCTTGCTAAACCTAGCACTACTATCAGCCAGGCTAGTTCATTTACTCTTTCAACATAGCAATAATCAAGCGATCCATTCAAAACATAAAAAATTCAAATCAGACCTTTGAGAGAGTATTTTAAAATACCTCATTTTGTGTTTAAGGGTACCCCTTTTCTTTAGCCAATTACCAGATTTGATAATCACGAAGTTCTCATTTGATTATTATTTTGTATGCTAAATACAATAAAACACTTTCATTAAAAATTCCATTTGTTACTAATCGATATTAGCCTTTTAATCAAATTGTTTAACCAATTGATAGTCATAAGCAGTAGCTATGATTGTCGTATTACCTTTAGGACCTTTATAGATTTTCAAATTTTAATAAAGCAAATTCTCCACCATATCCAAAACCAAACATTAAGGCTAAACAAACCTAGGAGGAGTTCTAACAAAATTTACTTTCACAACACCAGAGAGTTTTATAAACAATCATAATGATAACTAAACCACCCATTTTAGGTTTAGAAGAGGTATCACCTAGTTTCTTTCAAACTGAATAGATCTGCAAAAATCAAGGAAATCGAGAGTTAGAACCCCAAAAAATGATAATAGATAAAAAACGAGAATGGTAAAAAAAATAATAAAACAAATAACCTACCCACAACCAAATCCTCGCCGTCGGCTCTGGTGCAGGCCGCGCCGCCGGCGACCGCCGCCCTTCCCTTCCTTCCCTCGGCAGATATCCGAAACCAAAAGAAAAACAAAAAAAACAAAGGAAAGCCAAACAAGTCAAAATCCCAAATAAAATCACCTAAATCGAACGAAAATGGAGATGCATGTAGAAAAGGGCTTACCATAGGGTAAAACCTCCTCGTCACCTCTGTTCCAACTAGAAATGATAGATCGAGATTATTAGAAGGCAAATCGAGGCCCCCTCCTCGGTTTTGGATCGATCTCCGAAAGAAAAACAAGAAAAAGGTTAGAATCTCGCTCGAAAACCCAGAAATAAAAAAAAACAAACTTGCATGCAATGATCTTACCTAGATCGAAGGTCTCCCGCCCGTTTTTTAGCGACCTTCGTCATATCGAGGGACGAGAGGGGAGAGCGCCGGCGGCCGCCTTGAGCGAGGCTAGGGTTTGGTTTTCTTTTCTCTGAGCAAGAGAGAGAGACGAGGATTGAGGGAAGAGAGGGATGAGGGCGGCGGCTAGGTTTCTCTAGAGAAGATGAGAACGAGAGGGAGAGAGGCGAGGGTTAGAGAGGGAGGCGGCTAGGTTTTGGTCTGATTCTGGAAGAGGAAGAGAGAAGTGGAAGGATAGAGAGACGAGAGAGAGGCGGCCGATTTTGGTTAATAGGTTAGGGTTTTTTTTTAGAGACTATATATACCCCATCGTTTAAAATGACTAAAATGCCCCTAGGGTTTTCAGCTTATTACGCGGCCCTGCCACCGCGTTTTCGTGAAACTACGAAATTGACCCTCCCCTTTCTCTGAAACCAAAAAGCGACGAAACAAAAATGAGGCTGGCGGACTTCGAACCCGCGTCCCCAACAACAACATCACTATGCTTAGGAGCATAACCAGTTGGGCTGCTGGCCCATCATCCGTCAATTTAACCTTTCCGCTTAATTTTATTCCTTCAAAATCCTTAATACGAAATGTAGAATTGCGGATTAAGTTTATCTCGTTTTTTTTCAATACGTCACAATACTTCCTAATAACTAAAATACTTGCATCTATCGTCATAACCTCATGTTAATCTAAATGCATTTTTATTATTAACAAAATTATAATACGAAAATCATGATCAGTGGAACGTGATTACAATTAAATTATCAAAGTTCTAACGAACTACGTGGACTTTGATCCCGTCTAACGGGTACGTAGGCAACCGATAAGGTTCGAGTCCAACTAATCAACTAACTTTATCTTTAAATTTTTACGTCAGTGGGCGTATAATTAAATTACAACTAATACGATAAAATCATTAAATGGTCCAGTGGGACCCTAAAATTACAAATTATTACTAAAATACACCCAACTCGTATAAAACTTATCGACTTAAGTAGTACCGATTTAGGGCGTTGTGGGGGTGTTGCTTAACTTCCCCACACGTAACCGTACTCCCGAACCCAGAACTTTATTTTCGCAGACCATGCCTCGGTTCTGACACTAAGGTTAGAGCCGACCGAAGAGTGTTCGATCCACTCCAAGTAAGATCGATGGCGACTCCCAAAAAACGCCGACGCGACGACATCAGACCCCCCGGATGGGGACGGTTGCGACAATTGGCGACTCCGCTGGGGACTTCGAGAGTCGAGCTACATAATTAAGTTCGATAAGTTTTATATTTTCCTATTAAATGTTGGGTGTTTACTTGCTTATTTGCGCAATTATATTTTCGCAATTTAATTCTGCATTCATGCATAAAAGCTCTATGCCCGAGCTATCCCTTTAGAAAATTGAAAGGAGTACCGTGACCTCCACAGTAGTGGTAGTCATGCAAAACTTTCTAACCAAGTTGAACTCGGATCCGAGGATGATTTCGAGGTATCCAGTCAGTCTGAAAAGGCCACGGCAGGATACAACTTGGGAGCCAATTCCCTAGCAATTCCTCTGCCAGCATATAGCAAGCTTAGAAGCCACCTTTAACCGTCCAAAACATTTCCTAAGCCACCCTTAACCATGTCGTTACGCTGCCCAAACACACCTAGGTGATACCTAAAATAGGCAGTCATTACTTTTTGTATATGTACATGTATATGTCGTGTATATATTTCCTACTGCTGTGATAAATGTTCCGAATATTCCGTATTTTAAATGTGTATGGCTATACTATACTTTGTGTGTATTCTCACAAAAAGTAAATATTTTGGTTATTCTCTATTATTTGTCTTCATTTGCTTGCATAATAAAGAAAACTTATGTTTTGAAAACGACTAAAAATGATGTAATAATATTAATAATAACAATAATAAGTTGAATCGAACATATTTTCATGCATCACTATCATATGCATTTCCATATCGCGCAAAATTAAAACTTGAGCCATTTACATATGATGATTAGATGGAAGGCACCTTTATAGCCCAGGAAGTGGTCGCTCGTTCCGCCACCAACAGACTTGCTCCTGTCTGGATTGATCAGAACTTAGTCCGCAACCTGAGGGATGTGCCATCTGAAATAGTTCAGGACATCGTTTCGAGGGGCCTGAGGAGAAATGATGATGTATTTATCGAAAGGGCAAGAAATCTACTACTACACAAGTATGGCAGCCACAATCTCCCCATCAAACACCTCGACTGGACACCAGACCTCATGTGCCTGAACGTATTCTATATACCTCTCGAAGAGTACCCAGACATGTCAAAAATTGTGTACTGCCTCCTGAGACGCATGATTCGTGTATGTACTATAGGAATCATAATGCACAAACCAGTTTTGAAGAACTGCATTCACGAATGGGAAACATTCCCCGATAAAGTAACTCTCCTGGGAAAATGGCTTCGACAGTTCTTATCACTACGCCGATGGGCGATCTTCCTTGATGAAAATCATGATGACTATCTTTTCCTCACCTTTCATGTGGAAAGGGAAATAATGATCGTGGATAACGGATACGTGGTGGTGGAAAAACCGTCTGCAAAGTTCGAGCAGTGTTTTATAGAGAATCCCACTTTGGAACCAATAAAAATGGCTACAACATGGAAAAGCATGAAAGATAGACTCTGCATGCGCAACAACTTATCACCAAATGACGTGCCAGTAGCATTAAGGTCCGCCAGGAACTACCACACTGACGGAAGAATCAAAGAGGCGTGTTTCCCACCGTTCATGAAGGAGAAATATTTCTTGAAAGAAGCCAAGTACAATATGAAGCAGGCAGCAAAAGCGAGAACTTACATAGACGAATGCTCTAAAATACCAGTAGATATAGACCCCGAGGAACCGGAGTCCTCACGTATGTTAGAGTGAAGACCGAAGACCCTAGTAACTGTCGACCTTTAGGAATAGGTCGACTATTTTGACATATTTTGTTCAGACTCCCTATCCAAAAAAAAGAAAAAAAACGGAAGGACAAGGAGTTGCTCAGGGTATGGCAACCAGTTGGGTAGCCGTTTTTTGCTTAGTACAAATGTAACCCTGAGTGATGAAATAAAGGGCTTGGTGTTTTGCGTCTAATGTCTATGTGGATGGCTTAACTTTAACTGTGCGCGATAATCATGTCATTGCACGCATGCATTCACACCTATTCTTTTATTTCGATGTTCCTAACACGTCATCTCATTAATAGGTTTTGCCACGAAATAACATCCTTGCTACAGGACTTTATATGTACAACATGGCGGGAATATCACCCATTATCGAAGAAGAAGAGATGGTAATGTTCGAGTCAATGAAGCGATATAGGGACGGAGGTGATCGTCTACCGAGGGGCACAATGATTGATTTGCTACCCATGGGGCCAGTCAGGATTCTTGATAACAGAATCCAATCACTCAAGCAGATGTGGGGAACTTTCACGGAACATGAGCAGAAGGTGTTCACTCGCACATATGGAAGAATACCTGATCTGTTATATGTCCCATTCCCGGCGAACATGATCCAAGAAATGCTCAACTATTGGGATCCGTTCTATCATTGCTTTTCCATAAATGACAATGATTTCTCCCCCCTTATGGAAGAGTACAAATCTATCCTCCAAATAGATCCCAAGAAGCCGTATAAGATCTACGTCCATAAGCCCTATCTCAAAGCGAAGAATGTATTATCCCAGATTCTAGATACAAAAAGTACAAAGATAGAACATTTAATAGGATCTGATGGTGAGATCGAGTACATTCACGTCGACACACTCATATCTCAGATAAATATCGGACCGAAAAATGAGAAAGATTTGAAGATATTCGCACTGGTACTATATGGATTAATCCTATACCCTCGAATGCCAGACCACATTGACAACTCTGCCATGAAAGTGTTTGAGCAAGATACACATGATGTCAACCCAATATTCTCTATTCTGTCTGAAACATTTGCTGCTTTGGGAAGATGTAGAGAAAATCGTGGGGGCATCCTACTTGGTTGCGCCCCATTACTAGTGGTCTGGATTTTTGGACATCTTAAACCCTCTCCGAGGAAAGGGATCCCGATAATTAGATACTCATTCGTCTTCGACGAAAGGAGATGCTCAGTTAGAGAGTTTGCCTCTGGGGACTTAATATATATGTCAGCATCTGAAGAGCATTGGAAAAATTATTTCGCCACATTCGGGAGTGAAGATATCCAATGGAAAGCCCCGTGGATGTACGAGGGAAGTGTATTGTATAGCTGCGGGTCCGACCCATGGGTACCTCTGCTAGGTCCCGAGGGATGCGTGGCATACGCACCTAATATGTTCAGGAGGCAAGTGGGTTGCATGCAGTTTGTGCCAGCAACCGAAGGGATGGGTTGGTTTAGTTACCGGTATTTCAATCCCGATTCAAAGGCTAAAAGTGAGCGGGTACTACCATGTTGGAAAAATCCGAGACTAATCAATCGAAGTTTGAGCATTGCAATGATGAAAGATGATCAAGACCTCCACAATTTCCTGGCTCCTGAATACGCACCATGGTATCAGGGGCGAGGAAAAGCAGTCACTGTAGACAGGAAAGGCAAGAGGAAAATGGATTTTGAACCCAGATTGCCACCGGCGATACATCATCAAGCAGGGTCTTTGGCTAAAGATATGGCTCTAAACCGACTACAACGAGAAAATGATGAGATGCGGGCATACGCAAGAGGGAATTTCACCCAGATAAAGAGACTTGAAGAAGCAAATTATATCCTGAACCAAAGGGTTATTCAGTTGGAAGGTCTTAGCCATGAGCAGAGGTCTACAATCAACGAACACCAAAGCGCAAATCGGGCAATGCAAGAAAGATTAGAGCTTCTGGAAGAATGGGGACTACGAACGGAGCATCTTATCAGTAAGCAAAAGAAGGAAGCTATCAAATATTATGAAGAAATTAGCCGATTAACTACTGAAAAAGAGGCTATCGAGAAGGAAAATGCGGACTGGAAAATTACAGCACAAACACTGGAAAACAACAGGCTGAATGAAGAACGGAAAGTTAACCGCCTCATGGAAGTCGTTAGAGGAGCTACTAGAAGAGCATATGAGTTGTCCAATGAAGCTGAGGCGGCTAGACTACGTCTGGTACAAATGGAGAATCCGGATCCCGACCTTCGAACCTATCTCGAAAACCTGCAACAAGAGCTGATGTATTATGGAAATTTTCACTAATCATATTATAATACTTTGTAATATGATAATGTAAGGTAGCAGGGGAATAAACAATGTACTTTGGGTTGTTTTTGTAATCATGGTCCCTTGTGAAATATGTACGAGGCCGTGTAGTAAGCATATAGCGCCTTGAAGCGCACATAAATTGTAATGGTAGCCCCAGCTACTGTAAATATAAAGTTTGGAAGCAGAGGTGTTATCTCATTGGCAAATCCTAGAATTGCATTCAAGCACTAACAAAAACATCACATCATGCATTCACCTCATATAGCATAAGCATGACATCATATCACTCCGCATCGACTAATTATAAACTATTCCACGAGAACACAGGAACCAGAGCACCGGGTTTTCTTTAAAATTGATCGTCCACCAGGGAAGAGTCAAGACTTTACATACTTAACGAGATCTAAGGCCGAGTTCGTCATGGAAGCTTTTCAGAAGAAGCTGAATGACATCGAAGGAAAGATAACTGGATTTGATGAAAAGCTGGTTGGGTTTGATGAAATGAAAGATCAGCTGAACATGATAGTAAAAATGCTGTCGGCAAAAGGAAAGGAAATAGTATCCAATGATGAAGAAGTACATTCTGAAGATGATGTTCCTCCAAAAGGGGAAGATTCGGGCCCCAAAGTCATCATCGTGAATGACAAAAACAATACGGGATCGCCTGAACACGACCAAGAGAGAGAGAAAATAGAAGGCGTTGAAAATGACATACTATTGAAAGAAAAATGGGAATACCTGGACGAAAGAGTGAGAGCCATCGAAGGAGTAGAATCATATGGTTCTACTGATGCCACGCAATTATGCCTCGTACCAGACGTGATAATTCCCCCAAAATTCAAAATCCCAGAATTTGAAAAATATGACGGTACCACGTGCCCTAGAAACCACCTAATCATGTATTGTAATAAAATGGCCAACCACGTCCGAGACGACAAGCTTATGATACATTGTTTTCAAAACAGCCTAACTGGGCCAGCCGCAAGGTGGTACATGCAGCTCGAAAGGTCAAAAGTCAAAAGATGGCAAGATCTTGCTGATGCATTCATGAAACACTATAAGCATAATCAAGATTTGGCCCCAGATAGGGAAGATCTACGCGCCATGGAAAAGAAAGAGGAGGAGTCCTTCCGAGAGTATGCCCAAAGGTGGCGAGGAAGAGCTGCAGATGTTCAGCCCCCTTTATCTGAGAAAGAAATGATCTCTACTTTCTTTGAAACCCTAAAGCCTCCATATTACAATAACATGGTCGGAATCACTACAACAAATTTTGCTGATATGTTAGTAATTGGTGAACGAATTGAGAAGGGAATCAAACTAGGGAAAATGGAAAGCCCAGAAGCTTCACGGAAGGCGAGCCACATCAAAAAGAAGGAAGCGGAGGTCAATTCAGCCCAGGGAGAGTCTTCAAAAATAGGGAGATGGAACAGTCGACCTCAACCCAACCAAATTCGTCCATACATAAATAATGCTACAGTTGTTACTCAACGCCCGAATTATGCTACTCAGCCACTAAACCAGAATCGACCACAAGCACCACCCCAAGCAAACAACAGAGATCAGAACGTCACTCGAATGTATGGAAAAACTTTTCAAATCGATCCTATTCCCATCACATATACTGAACTCTTTCCTCAGTTAATCCAAAGTCATCTAATTGCCCCCATACCATCTGAGCCCCTGCAACCACCTTACCCTAATTGGTATAAGCCGGATCAACATTGTGCCTACCATTCGGGGGTCCCAGGGCATTCAACTGAAGATTGCAGAATACTGAAAGTTAAGGTACAACAGTTGATAAAAGTTGGTTGGCTAAAATTCGAAGAACAGCCCAACAGACCGAATGTTAACAATAATCCATTGCCTAATCATGGGGGGCAGGGAGTAAATGGCATCGAAGAATTTGAACGATACAAAGACAGGGTAAGTGTGGAAGAAATAAAGACACCTTTGGAGTGCATCTATAAAATACTATCCCACAACAATTACCTGGAAGACCCTGATGAAGAGGTACCCGTCACAAATCTGGAAGATACATGTCTTTATCATGCGGGAGTTAAGGGGCATTCTATCCAGCATTGTGATCCATTCAAAATAAAGTTACAACAACTCATGGATGCAAAAGTGATACTAATTCGAACTAAAGGCAAAGTCATGGGGGATGTAAATATGATGTCCTCGCTAACTGACGAACCCCAAAAGCAGGAAAGGTTCATTTGCTACCAAGCCCGACAGGATGAGCCTAGCCCTCCATCCTCAAAAGTGGTCCCTCTGGTCATCAAAACCCCAAAGCCATTCAAGTATGAAAATCCAAAGGCAGTGCCATGGATGTACAACTGTCAGGCAGATCAGAAAACCTTTACTCGCCAAAGTGAAGTGACGAACATAACCGGGATAGGCGGTATGACTAGAACAGGCAGGTATTATACCCCGGATGACGTTGAAAAGCGTAGAATTAAGGAATTGGCAAAAAGGCAAGAAATAAAGCAGGGAAAGCAAAAACTCCCCGAGTTCACGAACCCACAGCTCAATGAGGAAGAGGAGAGGGCACCGATCACGGAAGGTCCAAAAGAGTACCAAAAACAAGTTTCTGATGAGGATGCATGTGAATTCCTAAAACTGATTAAGCAAAGTGAGTTCAAGGTGGTAGAGCAGTTGAACCGCACGCCTGCACGAATTTCTCTTCTATCCCTAATCCTCACTTCTGAACCTCATCGTCAAGCTCTAATGAAAGTACTAAATCAAGCTCACGTATGCCATAATGTATCAGTAGAAAAGGTAGACAATATCGTCGGAGCTGTCCTGACTAGCGGAAAGATCTCGTTTGACGAAGATGAAATCCCCACCGAGGGAACAGGTCACACCAAAGCTCTGCACATTTCGCTAAAATGCAAAGGCCACATGATAGCTCGTGCGCTTATCGATAACGGGTCAGCTCTAAATGTAATACCCAAGTCAACCCTCAATAAACTCCCGGTGGATGAATCATACATCAAGCCGAGCTTTGTAGTAGTTCGGGCATTCGATGGTACTAAACGCAAGGTAATCGGCGAAGTCGAGCTTCCAATCCAGATAGGACCAAGCATCTTCAACATCTCGTTCCAGGTGATGGACATTACTCCCACATACAGCCTCCTACTGGGTCGACCATGGATACATTCGGCAGGAGCAGTGCCATCATCGCTCCACCAGAAAGTTAAATTCATCATTGACAAGAAGTTAGTGGAGGTCTACGGGGAAGAAGATATAATGATAACGAAAGCACCAGATGCACCATATATCGAAGCTACAGAGGAAGCTCTTGAAAGTGCATTTCAGTCACTAGAAATTGAAGACGTCGCATACGTCAACAAGGAAAATAAGACGCGAAACCCAAAACCATCTGTAGCCTCCATCATGGCTGCCAAACAATTGATTAAGGGAATTGACAAGTCAATGTGGAACACCCTAATCAGGCCGCCAATGAACATCAAGGAAAATAAAAATCGTTGCGGTTTGGGGTACTCGCCAAGTATGTTGGATATGAAAAGGATCCAAGAGGAGAAACGAAACAAGAGGTTGGCTCGCTTAAAAGGGGACAATTTTGAACACGAGAAGATCAAGATACCCCACATAAGTCAAACCTTCATAAGTGGAGGAACGATCAATAGCAAGACTGTCGATGTCGTCGAGGCAAACATAGACCTAGAGGACCATATGATGTTAACTGTTTTCAGTGATTTGTCGATCAACATGGCTGGGGGGAATAACACTGAATCGTTCGAGTTTGTCCACCTGATGCGTCCAGATGAAGAGCTGTGCAATTGGAAGTTTGAAGACATGCCTATACCAGACGCAATGTAATGTCGTGGGCACGAGAAATCGAGAGTATCGTATAATAATGAATAAAATGTAGTCGAAAAGACTAGTTAAGCTTTTGTTAAGACTGTAGTGGGAAATAAAGCGCACTTATAGCACCTTCCTTTGTTTTCAAATAAACATATGCATTTGAATTCCAATCGTTCATGACATGGATTTCTATCCCTTCCTTATTCCACGTTATTTTCCTTTCCTTTTTGCTTTTATATCTTTTGCTTCAGGATATGTGAGCAATGGGAGGATACTCGAGATCTTCATGATTTGACAATCAACTTTGACTTACCTATTAATCAAATGGAGTCGGATGAGGAAGAAGAGGAATCTTCAGACTGGGATTGGGTGCTTGAGCGGGAAGAGCCAGCATTACAACCGTATGGTGAAGCAATCAGAGTGGTAAACATAGGGACGGAAGAAGATCAGAAGGAAGTGAAAATTGGGGAAAGTTTAAGTGAAGACGCACAAGAAAGGCTTGTAGACCTGCTAAAGGAATATCAAGACGTGTTTGCTTGGTCTTACAAAGACATGCCCGGTTTAGACGAAAAAATAGTAATGCATCACTTGCCTTTGAGACAAGATAGCAAACCCATCAAGCAGAAATTGAGAAGAATGAAAGCAGAATGGTTGTTGAAGGTCAAGGAAGAAGTTCAAAAACAATACAATGCTGGTTTCTTACGAGTGGCCATATATCCTGAATGGGTCTCAAATATTGTCCCAGTCCCTAAAAAGAATGGAAAGATCCGAGTGTGCGTAGATTATAGGGACCTAAATCGTGCGAGCCCAAAAGATGATTTCCCATTACCTCATATTGATGTTCTTATCGACAATACGGCTGGTCATCACACATTCTCCTTCATGGACGGTTTTTCAGGATACAACCAAATCAAAATGTGCCCAGAGGACATGGAAAAAACGACTTTCATCACATTATGGGGAACGTTTTGTTACATTGTAATGCCTTTCGGGCTGAAGAACGCAGGAGCTACTTACCAAAGGGCAATGGTCACGTTGTTTCATGACATGATGCATAAAGAAATAGAAGTCTATGTGGATGACATGATAGCCAAATCTAGACCAGGAGAAGATCACGTGGAAATCCTATGAAAGCTTTTCAAAAGATTGCGTAAATATCAATTACGATTGAATCCCGAAAAATGTACTTTTGGGGTCACATCGGGAAAGTTGCTAGGGTTTCTAGTAAGTCAGAAAGGGATAGAAGTCGATCCAGACAAAGTCAAAGCAATAATTGAAATGCCGCCACCCAAGACCCAGAAAGAAGTAAGAGGATTCCTCGGACGCTTGAACTATATCAGTAGATTCATTTCACAATTGACCTCCACATGTGAACCCCTTTTCAAACTACTCAAGAAAAACCAACCATGTGAGTGGGACGAAGATTGCCAAAATGCGTTTAGCAAAATTAAAGAATACCTTCTAAATCCACCGGTCCTAGCACCCCCTACACCAAAGAAACCCCTAACACTGTACTTATCTGTATTCGAAAATTCTATGGGGGCAATGCTGGCACAACAAGAACAAGGAAAGAAAGAACATGCGATCTACTACATCAGTAAAAAGTTCAATGACTGTGAACGTAGGTATACGGCCTTAGAAAAGACGTGTGGTGCCCTAGCTTGGGCAGCAAAAAGGTTAAGGCAATATATGTTGTATCACACAACTCATTTGGTATCCCAAATGGACCCCATCAAATACGTATTCGAAAAACCCGCACTGACTGGACGCCTCGCCAGATGGCAAGTCCTCTTAGCAGAATACGACATTGTTTATGTGGCAAGAAAAGCAATTAAAGGGAGCGTCGTTGCTGACCATTTGGCAGAGCATGCTATTATGGATCCCGAATCCATGATTATGGATTTCCCAGATGAAAATATAATGACAACCGAGGAGGAAAAAGAAAACCTACCACATGGAGGTTGGATCATGAAGTTTGACGGAGCTTCTAATGCTATAGGACAAGGAGTGGGGGCCGTCTTTATGTCCCCGGAAGGTGAGGTACTACCAATTACAGCTAAACTCTGCTTTGCATGCACAAACAATGTGGCAGAATACGAAGCATGTATCTTCGGCATACGAGCAGCCTTGGGAATGGGGATAAAAAGGTTGAAGGTGTATGGGGATTCTGCACTAGTAATCTTCCAAATAAGAGGTGAATGGGAGACTCGAGACTCAAAGCTCATCCCATACCAAAAGCTCATCAAAGAAATGATATTGCAATTTGAGGAAGTAACGTTTGAACATGTATCACGGGTGGAAAACCAAGTCGCAGATGCATTAGCTACCCTCGCATCGATGTACAAAATGGAAGAAATGGGTGAAATACCATGTATTAAAATCGAGAAACGAGATGCTCCCGCATACCTTATGAATATTGAAAGGGAACCAGATGACAAACCATGGTATTATGACATCCTAATCTACATCAAAGAAAAAGAATACCCACCAGGGGCATCCGGAAACGACAAAAGGACTATTCGCAGATTGGCCTATGGGTTCTATTTGAGCGGATCGACCTTGTACAAAAGAAACCACGACTCAACGCTGTTAAGATGTGTAGATGCAAAGGAGGCCTCAAGGATAATTGAAGAAATACATGAAGGTATATGTGGTACACATGCAAGTGGTCACGTCATGGCTCGGAAAATATTAAGGATGGGATATTACTGGACTAAAATGGAGGGAGACTGCGTCAACTATGTTCGGAAATGCCACAAGTGCCAAGTGTATGCGGATGAAATTCATACTCCCCATGTCCCTCTCCATGTCATGTCATCGCCTTGGCCTTTTGCCGTCTGGGGAATAGACGTTATCGGATTAATCGAACCCAAAGCATCAAATGGTCATCGATTCATCTTAGTAGCAATAGATTACTTCACCAAATGGGTAGAGGCGGCCTCATACGCGAACATAACCAGAAGTGTGGTGGTAAAATTTATTAAGAAAGAAATCATCTGTCGTTATGGATTGCCAGAGAGGTTGATCACCGACAATGCGAAAAACTTAAACAACAAAATGATGGATGAACTCTGCGAGCAGTTCAAGATCAAACACCATAATTCTGTACCATATCGTCCCAAGATGAATGGTGCTGTCGAAGCTGCAAACAAGAACATTAAGAAAATCATCCAGAAGATGGTGATCACGTATAAGGATTGGCATGAAATGCTACCATTTGCGCTGCACGGGTATAGAACAACAGTGAGGACGTCAACGGGTGCAACACCTTTCTCTCTGGTCTATGGGATGGAAGCAGTAATGCCTATTGAAGTAGAGATACCATCCTTAAGGGTATTAAAAGAAGCAGAACTCGAAGATGCCGAATGGGTCAATGCCAGGTATGACCAATTAAACCTGATTGAGGAAAAAAGGCTAGGAGCCATCCATCATGGTCATCTCTATCAAAGACGATTGATCAGAGCATTTGAGGAAAAAGTAAAGCCAAGACAATTTCGTGAAGGAGAGCTGGTCTTGAAGAAAATTATGCTCCGACAAGGGGATCCAAGAGGGAAATGGACCCCTAACTATGAAGGTCCCTATGTGGTAAAAAGAGCCTTCTCAGGCGGAGCACTCATATTAACAAACATGGACGGAGACGAGTTACCATATCCGGTCAACACCGACTCAGTGAAGAAATACTATGCATAAGGATGAGGCAATGCTCGGTCGACTCCATGAAAATAATGGGACGAGTGCAGGGTGGACTGTCAAATCATGAATCTCTTTGATGTATCTCGTAGTTGCTATGTATCTTTCTTTTATACCCCAGAAATAAAATTCCGCTAGAATTTGCCTCAATCTTGCACGTGTTCTCCTTTACTTACCATTCCATCCTACTTGCAACTGATTGTCGCCTCTTATACCATCCAATCACAAATATGATCTTATGATAAACCCCTAGTGGCCATACAGTCGCGTAAACCAACTACAGTCTTAGCAAAAAGCAGAAGCAATTCACGACTAGCACACAATCGAAGGGAACAATAACAATTTCAAAACAATTTAACCAAAATATCCATAACTAAAGTGGATTCGTTTTGTTATTTCCACTCCTCCCTTGGCCTAACCCCGTACGCTCATAGTTCACAAATGAAGAGAAAAATCCAATAATCTCTACAGTTTTGAGAAGCCAACCCGGGATTCCCCCCGCAGTTATGAATGACATGGGCATGCAAAGGAAATTTATTCGAGACCACTTGAAAGAAATCGGTGGGGTCACAAATATTCAGCAGACCCGATAGAAGATTGGATACGACATTCTCATGTGGAACCTTTTTCGGGACTCAAAAGGAGGTTCAGCAACTTTACAAGGCGAACATCGAAATGAAGGTTGACTCGTTCACTAACAACTGAAAATTAAAGGCGGCAACGCTATCAGTACACTTGCCATTCTGCTTCGAACAGGGCCTAGGATCGATTAAGTTGAGAGCAATGACATATCTCTCGAAGGGCGACCAATTTGTAGAAATTAGAAGAAATATAATAAAAGAAACTAATTCGCCTTTACGTTTGCGGCAAACATTCATCATACAACATATTGTGTCACGTACTCATAAAGGTTGTCACAAGGTGGAACACCAGTCGAGTAAACGTCCACATAAGGGAATCCTCCCTCTCCATTTACGCATTTTCATCATGACATTACATCATGTCATATCACGCTACATTTTTCACATCTATCTAGCAATATGATACAAAAGCAATACATATCAATGTTAAGCCTATCGGATACTTACGAAGTCCTTTAGGCCGTGTGACTACTCGTTATCGATATTTGTACCAAACCAGCTAGTTGACTATCAAAGCTATTATATGTCACAATGTGAATAAACCAGTACTCTATATCGCTATACCACAAAGGGAAACCAAAATTTAATACCTCATGGGAGCCGAGGAGCACCCCTACCAAATCAATACCTCACGGGAGCTGAGGAGCGCCCCTACTATTTAATACCTCACGGGAGCTGAGGAGCACCCCTACCAAATCAATACCTCACGGGAGCTGAGGAGCATCCCTATCAAACTAATACCTCACAGGAGCTGGCGAGCCCCTCTATCAGTCAACAACGCACGGGAGCTGACGAGCGCCCCTACTATTTAATACCTCACGAGAGCTTAGGAGCGCCCCTATTATTTAATACCTCACGAGAGCTGAGAAGCACCCCTACTAAATCGATACCTCACGGGAGCTGAGGAGCACCCCAACCAATCAAAACCTCACAGGAGCTGGCGAGCCCCTCTATCATTCAATAACGCATAAGAGATAACGAGCGCCCCTACCAGTAAATATCTGACTGGAGCTGGCAAGCTTTAAATAAATATAGCAGAAGGTGATTGACGGGCATAAGAAGAAACCGTCGACGCTGTCGAGCATCAAGAAATACAATAAAGTGAATATTAGAAAATTACTCGCGTTGGCGAACGCTATATAAAAACGTAAATTTTCCACTGGCGACGAAGACTATCAAAGAAACAGAAGTCCTCGCTGTCGGAAATCTTATACAAACACACTAAATCATTCGCTATCCTAACATCATCCTCAAAACATATCCTATTTCAAGGACCCTAACACAACCATCATGATACTTTTAGAAAATGTGGTGTCCTTATGAGCACTTTGTATAACTCTTTATACAAAGAGATATACAAAGGGGGGCAACTGTAGACACCACATTTTGTCCGGAGCAACCATCCTACTTAGAACTCGGAAGAATATCTTTTTTAAAATGCAAAAAGAAAACCCAAGCGAAAGTTTAGATAAGGTTGGTTGAGATTAGCAGTAGCTAATGGCTACCAAATTCGCTTTATTTAGAATAGCAATAGTATGCCGTCACGACTTATACCGGTATTATTGTTAACGATTGGTGATATAGGTCTGAAATTGGTTGAATGGGGTATTGGTCACGATTCTTAACTAAGAATTATTTACTTAGAAGTTGGGATATTGGTCACAATTGTAGTTAACGAATTGGTTTGAAATAATCAATTGAATGATTGAGTAATACATACAATGATCATCTAATTCTAAAGGCAAGGACATAAATAAACAAATGTGTAATTACAAATTACAATCTGTGACATTTAAGATACACCTTGTAATTATACATTTTATAAAAATAAAAAAATAAAAAAATTCTGCTTTTGGTGGCACCAATCAGAATTAGAGGCCTAGCCTTTTGA
This sequence comes from Linum trigynum, assembly GCA_964030455.1. NCBI lineage: Eukaryota > Viridiplantae > Streptophyta > Magnoliopsida > Malpighiales > Linaceae > Linum > Linum trigynum. The sequence goes on along the minus strand of OZ034814.1, from coordinate 3,260,593 downwards.
GGCTATTTAGGCCTCCTTAGGTCATCATTTTGGGCCAGACCAGAGACCTGCAAAGAAAAAAAGAAGTGTTAGAAGGGCATCCCAAAACAAAAACCCACAATCCAGGTCCATATCTCAGCCCAATTAACTCTGGTCGAGCCAGTCAACTCGGGTCGACCGGGTTAGCTCTGGCCGACCCGGTCAACCAAACCCATCATCCTTATCTTATCTACAAGAACAGCAGAACCGCCGAACAGCAGAGTAGTAGAGTAGTAGGGTAGCAGAAATTACTGCCATCTCAAAAAGAGGAATTCGGCCACCTCCTCCAAAGAACCAACACCAAATTGCCAACACAAAAGTTGGTTCAGACAACCACCTCAAGAGCAAAGGAGGAGCAGCCAGCACACAATAATGAACAGTAAAAAGTGATCATATATAAGGGGGTTTTCTTACCCCAAACAAGAGGACAGAAGGGAAGAACCAACAACAAAAACACACAAAAAGGGAGACAAAGAGCATTAAAGAGCACTAAGCACCAAAAAGACAGAAGCACTAAGGATCCAAAAAGGGCAGGGAGTCAGAAACAGCAACAAGCTATCACCATCAAAACTCCACCAAATCACAAACACAGGTCGGTTTTTTTTTTTCCTTCTACACCCCATCAATCATACAAGCGTGTAGTCATCCATACATCCATGTAGGAAAATTCATATAGCATGTTTGTAAATGATGATGCTTCTAAATTCATAATCCATAGTTAGGCTGCCTAAATTTGTACGCGAAGTGGATATTACGAAATTCTGATCTTCGTGACATGTATGCCTCTTTATGCCATTCATTTCTTTCGTTATATGACAATTTACTTTTCATCACCTAAATACAATGAATCAGTTTGAGTTGCTCTCAGTTTTTCTAGCAAGCGTAATTCTTGTTAAGCTGCTTGCTAAACCTAGCACTACTATCAGCCAGGCTAGTTCATTTACTCTTTCAACATAGCAATAATCAAGCGATCCATTCAAAACATAAAAAATTCAAATCAGACCTTTGAGAGAGTATTTTAAAATACCTCATTTTGTGTTTAAGGGTACCCCTTTTCTTTAGCCAATTACCAGATTTGATAATCACGAAGTTCTCATTTGATTATTATTTTGTATGCTAAATACAATAAAACACTTTCATTAAAAATTCCATTTGTTACTAATCGATATTAGCCTTTTAATCAAATTGTTTAACCAATTGATAGTCATAAGCAGTAGCTATGATTGTCGTATTACCTTTAGGACCTTTATAGATTTTCAAATTTTAATAAAGCAAATTCTCCACCATATCCAAAACCAAACATTAAGGCTAAACAAACCTAGGAGGAGTTCTAACAAAATTTACTTTCACAACACCAGAGAGTTTTATAAACAATCATAATGATAACTAAACCACCCATTTTAGGTTTAGAAGAGGTATCACCTAGTTTCTTTCAAACTGAATAGATCTGCAAAAATCAAGGAAATCGAGAGTTAGAACCCCAAAAAATGATAATAGATAAAAAACGAGAATGGTAAAAAAAATAATAAAACAAATAACCTACCCACAACCAAATCCTCGCCGTCGGCTCTGGTGCAGGCCGCGCCGCCGGCGACCGCCGCCCTTCCCTTCCTTCCCTCGGCAGATATCCGAAACCAAAAGAAAAACAAAAAAAACAAAGGAAAGCCAAACAAGTCAAAATCCCAAATAAAATCACCTAAATCGAACGAAAATGGAGATGCATGTAGAAAAGGGCTTACCATAGGGTAAAACCTCCTCGTCACCTCTGTTCCAACTAGAAATGATAGATCGAGATTATTAGAAGGCAAATCGAGGCCCCCTCCTCGGTTTTGGATCGATCTCCGAAAGAAAAACAAGAAAAAGGTTAGAATCTCGCTCGAAAACCCAGAAATAAAAAAAAACAAACTTGCATGCAATGATCTTACCTAGATCGAAGGTCTCCCGCCCGTTTTTTAGCGACCTTCGTCATATCGAGGGACGAGAGGGGAGAGCGCCGGCGGCCGCCTTGAGCGAGGCTAGGGTTTGGTTTTCTTTTCTCTGAGCAAGAGAGAGAGACGAGGATTGAGGGAAGAGAGGGATGAGGGCGGCGGCTAGGTTTCTCTAGAGAAGATGAGAACGAGAGGGAGAGAGGCGAGGGTTAGAGAGGGAGGCGGCTAGGTTTTGGTCTGATTCTGGAAGAGGAAGAGAGAAGTGGAAGGATAGAGAGACGAGAGAGAGGCGGCCGATTTTGGTTAATAGGTTAGGGTTTTTTTTTAGAGACTATATATACCCCATCGTTTAAAATGACTAAAATGCCCCTAGGGTTTTCAGCTTATTACGCGGCCCTGCCACCGCGTTTTCGTGAAACTACGAAATTGACCCTCCCCTTTCTCTGAAACCAAAAAGCGACGAAACAAAAATGAGGCTGGCGGACTTCGAACCCGCGTCCCCAACAACAACATCACTATGCTTAGGAGCATAACCAGTTGGGCTGCTGGCCCATCATCCGTCAATTTAACCTTTCCGCTTAATTTTATTCCTTCAAAATCCTTAATACGAAATGTAGAATTGCGGATTAAGTTTATCTCGTTTTTTTTCAATACGTCACAATACTTCCTAATAACTAAAATACTTGCATCTATCGTCATAACCTCATGTTAATCTAAATGCATTTTTATTATTAACAAAATTATAATACGAAAATCATGATCAGTGGAACGTGATTACAATTAAATTATCAAAGTTCTAACGAACTACGTGGACTTTGATCCCGTCTAACGGGTACGTAGGCAACCGATAAGGTTCGAGTCCAACTAATCAACTAACTTTATCTTTAAATTTTTACGTCAGTGGGCGTATAATTAAATTACAACTAATACGATAAGATCATTAAATGGTCCAGTGGGACCCTAAAATTACAAATTATTACTAAAATACACCCAACTCGTATAAAACTTATCGACTTAAGTAGTACCGATTTAGGGCGTTGTGGGGGTGTTGCTTAACTTCCCCACACGTAACCGTACTCCCAAACCCAGAACTTTATTTTCGCAGACCATGCCTCGGTTCTGACACTAAGGTTAGAGCCGACCGAAGAGTGTTCGATCCACTCCAAGTAAGATCGATGGCGACTCCCAAAAAACGCCGACGCGACGACATCGGACCCCCCGGATGGGGACGGTTGCGACAGCCTTTATTAGTAGTTGTGTCGTAGCGAGTCATAACTCTGTGTAAAAATAAAACTTTAAAAACTTAGAAAGAGCAACGATCAAAACCTGTCAAAGATGGTTTGATCTCGAGTTCGGTTTCACAATCATTATTTAAATCTTGTATCGTTTGCATAAGACATGGATAATGTACAAGGAAATCTAAGGCTCATCAAATTTTTCCTTACTGAGAAATTCACTAGTACCTATCAATAATTTGTGTACAAAACGAGTTCTTACAACAATGGGACATTTCCACATACTTAAATGTTATATGAATGCATTATATGGATAAAATTAAATGTGCAATAATGTTTTAATTAATTAAGAATCATAACGTACAAATTTCAACGGTGTCCAAACAATATTTCTTTGACATATAAAGTTACTTCTGAAGCTTCTAACAATTTCCAGTCCCAAAAATTATCTTAGTTACCAAAATCTTTGATCTTAAATTCATTAGCAAGGAATCTTTTGTCTTCATGATTTATGAAAGCACTTTGCACCCCACCATGATGTCATCAATGTAGTCCAAGAATATAATAATTACTTATCCTATAATCAATGTGAACATTGAATAATCTGCATGAGACTGCTTGAATCCAAACTTCAACAAAGAAGCAGTCAACTTGGCAAATTATGGTCTGCTTCAATCTATACAAGGATTTCTTGAGAAGACAAACTTGTTTATGTTCAGGTTTCTTCACGGTTAAGCCATAGAGTATTTCCATATAAATCAACTCATTCAAATCTCCATAAAGAAAAGCATTGTTGACATTCATTTGGTGTAAACACCAACTTTTCACTGAAGCAAATGATAACAAAGTTTTAACTGTTTTGATCTTGGCTACTGGAGAAGGGAAGACGTGAAATTCGGTCCCTTTCTATTAAAAGAAGTTTGAGATCTTTAAAGTTCTTGTGATTTCATCATAGGCTTACGACTCATGTAAAAGAAGGGAAGACATGAAATTATGTCAAACTTTCATTGGATGATTCCTCTTCACAATGTAACGTTGATGACATGTTTGCAAGCGATACACTTGCGTGTTGACCGATTCATTGCGTGCAAGTCATTTTCAATAGTTGACACGTTTCAATAACTACCCCATTCTAGGAAAGTTTAACCTGAAATGACATTGTCATATAGTGGCAATCAAGGTCGTATTCACTCGGGTCCCAATACCTTAGCCTACTTCCCATTTTGTTGTTATCTAGTTGATCCATTTAAGGGGTTGTGATGGAGGATTCAAAGCAAAATAACTAGTAGAGAGAAACTATCCCTCACCCTAGTCTAGGTCTACTATGAAATGTCTAAATAAGTTTGGTTTAGAGAATGTGGTGAGTGAGCTCTTTTCCATGAGCTTTCGTGGTTATCGACATACCTCCGAGTACGCCTCCCCTAAACCCATGTCAGTCACCTCGATCTAGGCTATCGTATCTAAGGCATTAAGAACATAGCTCATTTCAATGAGTACTACCTACCGTCCACACCGAGGTTTCATCCTGGGTTCTATCTAGGAAGGCATTTCTATGGAAGGGGTACTGTCGCCTCGTCCACCATAAGATCCTATTCATTCATCTAACCTAATTTGCTTGATGGCGCATACCTGTCTAACCCTAAAACTCCATATCCAACGTAGAAGCTCAAGTAGGCTAGTCGAGAAGATTAGAGGGACTTACCCAAACACAATTAAAGCTAGAGAAGCAATGAAATCAACTAGATAAACAAATTCATTCAAAACCCTAAAATTTTTATACATTACATAATAGCCCTTAAACTAGGGTTTGGGATTTAGAATTCCGAATACCTTAGAAGACTACTCCATAAAGGAGGGAAGAAGACACATAGAAGAATTTGGGGAAGACTTGATGTTGAGGAAGGTGGCTCTTCTCTTCTAGCTCCTCCTCCTCCTCTCCTTCCTTCAGCTTCTCTCTCTTCTCTCTCTCTAATCATAAATTTCTATAACAAAATCAGCTCCCTTAAATGGGGGAAGGGGGTCTTCTATTTATAACTTTCAGAGGATGGACAAGTTCACGGCCAGGCAGGGTGAAGATCGTGGTCGTGATCTTCCCCCTTGAGACCGTGATCTGATGACGCCACCGTTTTGGCCTTCAAATGCGAGTGGTTCGCGAGCTAACTTCACGGTCGCGATTCGTGAAACGCGGCCGCGAACTTCCTCGCAGTCAGGGTGAACTGTGGTCGTGATCAGACTGAGGAAACTATTTGTTTCTCATCGGATGGCTTTTTCACGAAGTTTGCGCCCGAAGCCTCTAGATTCGCGGTTGCGATCTTCACTTTAGCTCGCAGTTTGCTTTCTCGATCGTGATCTCCTTCTCCAGACTGTGATCATGAGCTTCCTGCTCATTTTGCTATATTTGTGTCCCTTTTCGTAGCTAATTCGCATATATTGTTTGAAACACCCTAAAATCACGGCATAATCAAATAGGAACAGAATAGAGATGCAATTGACACTATTCTAACGATTATGCACATGAATTAGCACGAAACAAATCTAGACATGAAAGGTAAATAACACCAATTTGAGTGTTATCACTCCTTCAAGAAGATTTCAACAACAGGGAGATAGACGGTGGAAGTTGCATCCACTCCGAGAATCAAAGCTCTTCGAATGGTTTCCCCGAAATCGAAACTTGCATTTTGAGGAAGAAGAGAACCCGTACCCTGGCACAAGTTTCAGATTCCAGCCAGAGATTTGGCCATATAAATGATGCTGACACCTCTCAAGTTAAACCCCTAAAATACAACACATCATCAGGGACAATGCAACTGTGAAAAAAACAAACAAACTGGAAGTGGAAGTGGAAAGTACACAACTCATATAATTGTGAAAGCCAATCCAAGATCTTCCAGAGTTAACTGTAACTAGCTTAAGCAAACAAAACAACAAGCAGGCGGGCGAGAAAATTGAAGAACAATGTATTTTTCCCTGCGATGAAATCAATAAACACTGCTTCATCCTTTTCCATTTCCTCTGCCTCAAACAGAGTTGGTAATTTGGTAACTGTCCTAAATGGCAAATGGATGGGACTGGTCGAAAAAGAGCAATGCTCTGTTTCTCCATTTTTTCCGGCACCGTCGCCATCATCATGATCAGCGCTACAGCGCAAGATTATACAAACTGCAGCCGCAAGTTCGAATGCGGCGACTTCCGAATCGGTTACCCTTTCTCGGGGGTCAAACGCCCGCGCCACTGCGGGCTCCCGTCGCTCGGTCTCAGCTGCAGCGCCGGCGTGTTTCCGATGATCGGCCTGCTCGGCATACCCTTCAAGATCCTCCGAGTCGACGAACAGTCTCGGACCCTTACCGTTCTGCGAGACGGCCAAGGTAGTATCCTCTGCTTCCCTCCGCGAAACACCACCTTGGATACGGATTTCTTCGATTTCACGCCGGACACTCAATTTGTTCTGCTCTACAAGGATTGCCCGCCGCCGCCTGCCGGCGTTCAACTACCGCCAAGTATAGTCCAGTTCAATTGCAAGGGTTCAGGGTATTACTTTCTGCCGAGCGAGGACCTGCTCGGGGGATTGAAGGATTCCGTCAGGAGTTGGTTGGGATCGTGCGGGAATCTAGTTAGGTTACCGGTGAATCGGACGGAGCTGGGGAGCTTGCCGGTGAGGTCGGCGGGTAGGATGTCGGAGGTGGTTTACCGGGGTTTTGGGGTTCAGTGGACGGGAAAATACGACGGTGCTTGCGGCAATTGTATGAACTCCGGTGGGGAGTGCGGTTCCAACGAGACGTCGTCGCGCTTGTTCGCTTGCTATTGCTCCAATCAAGCATACGCCTCCGGCTGTTTGTCCCTTAACAGTCCTTCATCGCCGGCAAAACCGCTCCATGAAGCAGCCGGTACGTTCTTTCTCTTTTTCTCCTCGAGTTCTCCTCTCAGATAATGGCAATAAGTTAGTGGTAAGAGTAGGCAATTATTCGGTCCACACACTGAACTGAATCTTACCGAATTGATATGGACGGAATCAAACTTAGATAGTAAACTCAAAGTAGAAAGTTTTTTACTCCAGCAGTACAATTGCTGAAATTTTGCATTGAAATTGAAGAAGGGAGGAACAGGGTCCTGCTGAAGATCGTGCTCCCAATTGCCATCTTCATTACTCTGTCCGCTGCTGCCATCACTCTGTTTTACTACATCCGAAACAGGGCATCGCAGAATCAGAATGCTAAAACCTCATCTCCCCTTTTGAAACCACTAGAGTTTATCAAAATGCAGCGAGCCAAATCAGCACCGTTCGGCGGCCAGGGCAACGTCGAGTCTCCACCGAGCCTCCAAGCATTCACCTTGTCCGAAATCAAAACGGCAACCAACGACTTCTCCGACGATAACTTGCTCGGAGCTGGTGGGTTCGGCCCTGTGTACAAGGTCAGTAAAAAGCTTTCTTCCCCTGAAACCTGACAGGTTTCCTAACATGAAATTTTGTTTCCCTTTTTTTTCTAGTGTGTGTTCCTTGGAGGTGAGGAAATGGCGGTGAAGCGGCTCTCGAAATCGTCGACTCAGGGACTCCTGGAGTTCACGAACGAGGTGTCACTCACCGCGAGACTTCAGCATGTGAACCTGGTCAGGGTTGTGGGTTTCTGCACTGAGAATGATGAGAAGATGTTGGTCTACGAGTTCATGCCGAATAGAAGTTTAGATATTCATCTCTTTGGTAAACGATTCTTACATTTTTCTGTACTTTAAATCTGTTAGTTGAGCTAGCTTGACGCGGGAATGAATGAGTTTATGTGTCATGTCCATAATGGTGCAGATCCCGTGAAGAGGTTGACCATGGATTTGAGTACTAGGGTTAGGATCATTGAAGGAGTGACTCAAGGACTTTTGTACCTCCAGGAGTACTCCAACTACACTATCATTCACAGAGACATAAAGGCGAGCAATATTCTTTTAGATGATGAGATGAACCCGAAGATATCGGATTTTGGGATGGCAAAACTCTTCATGAAAGATTTGTATGAAGCTAACACCAATAAGATAGTCGGGACCTAGTAAGTCACTTCTCTCTAGACGTATAATTATTTTTTATAATGATGATTAATGATTCTCAATCACCAGATGAATGTTTATCTCATTGACGATTTGTTATGCAGCGGATATGTTCCTCCTGAATATGTGAAGAATGGGATATACTCGATAAAGTATGACATCTATAGCTTTGGCGTTTTGCTTCTACAAATTATTAGTAGTAAAAGGACCCAAGATTTCTATGGTCCAAATGAAGACATGCATCTCTTAGACCATGTAATGATTCCACTTATTCTCCCTTCCTATTCGACTAAAAGTTTGAGATTGATTGATAAATTCTTGTGATTTCATCGTAGGCATATGACTCATGGAGAAGAGGGGAAGGCATGGAATTTTGTGACTCCTCATTGGACGATTCTTCTTCGCAATGTAAGCTGATGACATGTTTGCAAGTGGCATTGTTGTGCGTTCAAGAAGATCCCAACGACAGGCCAACAATGTTGGAAGTTGCATCGGCTTTGAGAAATGGAGCTCTTAAAATGGCTTCCCCAAAAAAACCTGCATTTTCTGTAAGATTGGAACCCGTAACGGCCACGAATTCCAAATTCCGCCAAGAGATTTGGTCTTATAATGTTGCTGACATCTCTCAAGTGATTCCCCGATGACACAACAATACAAAAGTGTGGATGAGTTGCTGTGTAACGAGTTAGGGTTAATACCTTATTTTGGCCTCAACTATGACCATATAATCAACTTTAGCCCGTGGTTTCAGAAATTAACATCCTGACCTCAACTATGCAACATATAGACTCAATTGGCCCGAGACATGGTTTGACCGTCAATTTGGATGGTCAACACCATTGACCATTAGTCAACACGCCATGTCATTGTCCTGTCAGCCTAAAAATCGTTAAAAAAATCAAATTCAAATTATTTTCCTAATTTCTATTATTTATCATTATCAAATTAATCAAAAACTAAAATCATACAAAATTAAAAATAATTTTATTTTTTGGGAATTTGAAAATGATAAATTTTATAAATTAAAAGATATCAAATTATTTTAAACTTTTATTTTTTGGTTAATTTGAAAATGATAAATAATAGAAATTATAAAAATAATTTGAACTTTTTAATGATTTTTAGGCTGACAAGGCAATGACATGTAGTGTTGACCGTCAATTAAAGCGTGTGTCGGGCCAATTGAGTCTATATGTTGTATAGTTGAGGCCAGAATGTTAATTTTTGAAACCACGGTCCAAAGTTGATTATATGGTCATAGTTCGGGCCAAAATAAGGTATTAACCCAACGAGTTAATATAAAAGTGGAATTCCTCACAAAATGAGAATGTGGTATTTGTGAGTTATTTCATAATAACTACCCCCTATGAGGTATTGACAATAACTCATTAATGAGTTGTTTCAAATTAACTCAAGGGGTCGTTTGGATGAGTTTTTTCAATGAGTTATTCTGGGCCAAATAACTCACATTGAGTTATTTGGTCTATAATAACTCGTTTGGCAAATTTTATGGTTGATGTGGTATTGTGTGCCGAGTTATTTGAGAATACCACAAAATCGAGTTATTCTAAATAGGGGCTGCATGTAGAGCAAAGTTGTGGAGAAGAAGAACACCGCATAAGAAGGCGATGAGTAACAACATTAAAATAGAAGGAGAAGGGTCGAAGCCTTGATCGGTTGTCATTTTCGTTCCCTCCAGTACAACGGCATGCCCAAAAATAATCAATTTGCCGCTCCGATTCCAAGTTCATTGCCTTCAATAGAAGATGCCCATTGCCCAACATGACTAATTGCAGCCGTTTGTGAATTGTTTTTTGTTGAAATCGAGCAATAGAGGTGATATGTGAATGTGTTGCTTTATTTCTTTTGTGAATGGTTTGCAATCCATTGTAATCGAGCAGTAGCAGCAATATGTTCTCATAGAACGAGAGATTGACGCTAATAATTGGAGATTTCATATGGGTTAAACCAGATGAAGAGGGCATTATGGTATTTTCTTACTTTTCTTATCAAATACCACATATAAAACAATTCATCCATTTGGTTCATCCAAACAAGACAATTTAATCCTCAAATTTTCCAAATAACACACAAATACCACACTTGCAATTTATGAGTTATTTCAACCTAAAAATACCACACAATCAATTAATCCATCCAAACGAACCCAAGTATAAATAACTCACCAATAACTTTTGTAGAAAAATGGATTATTTATTTGCACCCAAATAACTCAAAATGAGTTATTTGGGCCCAAATAACTCATTGCAAATAACTCATACGAATAACTCATTCAAACGACCCCTACGTGCAAAGTCTCTGCTTAATTAATTGTTAAAAAGTATTCTATAAACCTGAATATTTTTTATCAGGATTATATGCATCTTCGTCGGAGCATCTATACTTTACAACCATCACTAAGAAGAGTGTAAGTTAGGTGTTGACGAAATTCGTTTGATGTTAAAAGACTTTGAATGAACTATGAGAAAATAACATTGTCACCTTCATTCATCGAGAAAGAGTTCCAGTGATCATAGTGAGAAACCATTCGAAGTCAAACACTTCAATCAAACATGATAAAAAATACTCAACCGCTCATCGTCCTAAAGAATCAAAACAACAAAAGCCAATGATAGTTTACTTCACCTCAACATTTTGGCATCAAATCATCTACCCAATCATCCACAATCTAAGCTTTAAAAAACATAGAAAGTGTGACAATGAACAAACTCTCAAAAAAACATTTCGTCTCGCATACAATTTCACAGTCATTAGTTGGAAATCTTGTATCGTTTGCATAAGCTAGGGTTAATGTACAAGTAAGTCTAAGGCTCATCATTTTTTTTCCTTAACCGAGAAATTCATTAGTACCAAACAATAATTTGTATACAAAACGAGTTCATACATGTCTGTCATTTTTGTTTTAGTTGTTCGGCTATCGCTTCTGTATTTGGTTGGTGGCGCTGGATTCTGGCGCCCTCCTATTCTTTTATGTTGTTCTTGTTGTTTTCCTCTTGTAATCTAAACTTATTTCACCTTTATAAAAAAAAACGAGGTCATACAACAATATGGACATTTCATTTCCACTTAATTACACATCTTATGATTTTGAATCCATGACAGGGATCAAATTTAACATGTACAATAAAATTCTTCTAATTAATTAAGAATCATAACATACAGATTCCAACGATATGAAGAAAAAGAATACTCTAATCTCAACTTAAAAAGAACACTTTAACTCTCATCCTCAATCAAAAAATTTGTGCCCACGTTATTCTCGCCGGCGGCGGCCCCACGCTTCTTGGACGTCGTCTCGACCCAACCAACGAAACACAATCGGCCACGGCGGTTCATCTTCGCCGCCGTTCTCTTCTCCCCCGGGAATGTGACCGACCTCCTCAAACAAGCGATGGCCATGTTGCTACCATCATCATTACTACCACTAGAAGAAGAATGTTTAAGGCTAGATGACCTCTTCAGCTTGTGAAGGGCACAGTCGCAGAACCTATGGTACGGCCTCCTCTGTTTCTCCATATCGAAAATCGAGATGCAGGCGTCGAACACCGAGAACGATTCAGACATGATAGGGCCTCCGACACCCCCTCCTATCGCTCCCTCCTCGCTATAAAAAGAGTAGTGAAGAAATCGAATCGAACACTCGCGAAGACAGGCACGACTGCTCTCTCTCGAATTTTGTGGTTTCGACAACCCAATGCTCGATCTAATTAATTACTCAGCCTGAACACACTATAGGAATTAGTGTCGAGCTTTGGTTTGATGATGATCCAATGGAGGAATGCTAGTGATGGTTATATATGAGTGTGGTAAAAACTAAACAACTTCTACGTACGTTGATGCCCCCCAAAACGACGAAAATGAAAGAAGTAAAACGACGAAATTTCGTTCGCCGATTCTGAAAATGTGCCGGCCGTAGTGGTAGGAAATTTGTAGTAATTACAAGGTGAAATCCTTGTCATTTACGGTTCTACCCAAGAATCTTCTGTGGGGAATCTTTGCCGGTTACGGTTAATTCGATGGAGACATACGACATGCCGCTTTGGTCGTTTAGTTACATTTTGGCTTTCTTCATTTCATTTCTATGTAACGTACGTAGTTGAGTAGTAATTATGGCTAATTGAAAAATGAAAGAAAATACCATACGTGATATTTTACTCGATAACTTTGATTTTCTTTGACGTCGCGAGTTTTTTTTTAATTATTATATACAACACTTGGCAACAAATTAAGGATGTAGATACGTTGATTGGCCTCGAAAACAACGCGAAGTGGGTTATCGGAATAATAGTCCATGTCCTGTAAACGTAATGACATGTGACGCTGAGTAATTTGATAGTATGGTATGAGTGATCGTATGAAGCGGTATTATCCGTATATGGTTGAACACAAAGTAAACTCTGTTCTCGTGAATAGGGATTAAACCCTCTAGTATCGTGGTTAAATTGACAAGACGATCAATCACTATGTTATTCCGTTGTGGTTAGTGGTTAGTATGGTACAGGCATTTTAATTCGTTTAAACCGGTTATTGTACCGGATCGGGGTGTGGTTGGGCCTAATGCTAGCCAAACAGAAGTTTCTTGTGACTCATCAGAACAAAACCAAAGTAATAAACTAGGAAAAAATCCCAAGTTACACATGTTTTTTTAAAAAATTCTCAAAATACACACGTTATGAAAATAATTCTCAATCTACGCATGTTTGGGCCATCACCGCTGTCGGCGAAGACAGTGATTGCATCACCGCTGTCAACGAAGACAGTGATTGCATCACCGCTGCCGACAAAGACAGTGATTGCATCACTGCAGTACACGGCCACGGTGAAGGCCTGACCTGCGTCGAAACTTTAAACAAACGTAACTTTGTGCTCGGTTATCCGATCGTAGCGAAATTTTTTTTGATTCCGCATAATTTTTCGAGATCTTGCAAGCCGCAAATTGCCGTAGGCGGTTTGGTCCCGCCTTCATCTCGAAAATATGTCGTTTGCTACCCCGAACGAGCCTTTTTTCTATTTCGTTAAACTTTGAACGACCATAACTTTGTGCTCCACAATCCGAAAATCATGAATTTTTTTTGATTTCGCATAACTTTTTAAGGACTACAATTTTTATCATAGACATATTTTCGGAATGTACTTGGATTCCTGAAAAGGAAGGTAAAGTTATTCCCAAAACCCCTTATATCCATAAATAATTCATTTTTTGAAAATTCTCTCCTACTAAAAATTGTAGTCCTTAAAAAGTTATGCGAAATAAAAAAAATTCATGATTTTCGGATTGTGGAGCACAAAGTTATGGTCGTTCAAAGTTTGACAAAATCGAAAAAAGGCTCGTCCGGGGTAGCAAACGACATATTTTCGAGACGAAGGCGGGACCAAACCGCCTACGGAAATTTGCGGCTTGCAAGATCTTGAAAAATTATGCGGAATCAAAAAAATTTTGCTACGATCGGATAACCGAGCACAAAGTTACGTTTGTTTAAAGTTTCGAAGCAGGTCAGGCCTTCACCGCGGCCGTGTACTGCAGTGATGCAATCACTGTCTTCGTCGACAGCGGTGATGCAATCACTGTCTTCGTCGACGGTGGTGATGGCCCAAACATGCGTAGATTGGGAATTATTTTCATAACGTGTGTATTTTGAGAATTTTTTTTAAAAACATGTGTGACTTGGGATTTTTTCAAATAAACTAGGCCAATACTATGGTGCCGCTATAAAAAGTGCGGCACCGGTGACGCAAATACTAATTGGTCCACGTGGAACTGATGTTTTATGGGCTAACTTTACATAATCGGAGCCCAAACCTGATGACCCAAAAAGCTACCCAGACCGTCGTTAGTAAAAGAGATTCCGTCTGCACAGTCGTTTGGCCACTTGTTATTTTTTCCATAAATTAATTGAAAATTTGATTTATCTTAAATGAATTTGTTTTCTTTTTCGTTTCTCCCGTAACAAAAAACGAAGGGAAAGGGAAAAGCGCCAGTCGTCTTCCTTGAGTGTGAACAAAAAAACTTCTCCGGCGAACTCTGCCGTCGTCGATCCGAACTTCAGTCTCTACTACGCGCCTCCAATTAACTCCTTCACCGTATTCCTTCTCCTAGGTGTCCAACAAAAACGACAATTCCTTGGTTCCAGGCGGCCCTCTGTCTCCATTGAAGTGTTGTGCCGACTGCCGACACAGACGATCCAAAGCGGAAGAAAGTTTGCATTGCCCTCCCTGCGTAGTCCCTCGCTCTGCACACTCTCCGTTGAATCTTGGAAACCTTGGTACGTAGAGACTTTGCCTAACGAATCTGAAGGGTCCTGGGAAGTTATTGTAAGCTATGGTATGGTATGGGATCCTTATGTAATGCTCTTATTTAAGTATTCTAGTTAGGCGAACTCTTATACAATATATTTTCAAAACAAAAATGACCAAGCTTGTTTGCAGGCAGGTGGACAATGAGAAGGAAGGTGAAAAATGGGTGAACTTAACATTTTGGCATTTGTGGGGCAGCATCTGGAGAATGATTGTGCAGTGGCTAATGAGTAATAACAGCTAGGAGAGTGAGCCTTCAAGCTGTAATTCTTTTATACTTTTCATAGTTGGTGGATTTATGATTTTTAAGAACTTGGCATTGGAATTGAAACCCACATCAAGGTTGCGAGAATGTATATTTGGTCACTAGATCCAATGTGTTTTGGGTTTTGTATTCAGTAGATTTACTGGATGTGATATGAGTTTTTTTTTTGGCTATTAAAACCAGTGGGGCTACATGGCAGCTGCTTCCTTCTTTTGTTAGTTTTTTCTTTTCTGGTTAGATTTGATGTTCTACATGTCGGAATTGTTTCATTCTATATTTTATAGTCTCTTTATGTTTGTAGCTACCGGTTGGTGCAGCAACTGTAGCCTGTAGGCTCTTGAAAAGGTATAGTATTTCATCTACCTGCCGCGTGAAAGGTGGTCAAGTATTTATAAGAATTAAGAACAATAATATGGAATGCATAACAATTACATAAGAAGTACAGAATCTTCCAACACACCTAGCGAAGTATAGCATCGCATTTCTAAATGCGGTGTGTTGTTGCGTTCAGATTATGCTAACAATTGTGTCTAAAGACAACAGTTATACATGTCAGCTGCTTAAATTTTTGTACTTAGATTTCTGTCTTTTTGTTGTTAAGCAGAGTTAACCAAGATGCTAAATGGGATTGTTGATGAAGAGGATATGAATGTCTTGCAAAGAAAACTGGATGGACTTGTGATTTCATTCTCAACCTAGTGCAATCCCACTCTTCTTCGAGTGCTAAAAGGCAGAGACAATCGTAGATGTAATGGGGTTTTATTATTCATCCAGATACGGTATCTATTGTATGCAAAGTAGCTAACTAGCTACAAGCCTACAACAAACAACAATGTTTATACAAGAAAATGAAAGAGCAATGGTTTCACTATAATGGATGAGCTCTGAAATCTGCGGCTGCAACTTCTGTCCCTCCCTCAACTGCTTGGCTTGATTCGCTCATTCCATTCCACTGCATTTTTTGGTTAGCTGGCCTCGACATATTCTAGCAGTAGTACTTGGACTCCCCACTGGCACTTTTTCCATTGACACAAGTGCAGTTTCTAATATTACAACATTCTCAGATTCGAGCTAATAAACTATTGTCGTTCTGTAGTGTTATTAAGGCCCATTTTATGGAAGAAGCTGGGCTTACCTACTAGACTTGCATCATTTTACGGCACTGCTAATTTTGGATTTAGACAGACAACTGGGCCCACATGGCTGGTGGTTAGGGGGAGCATAAACACAAAGCGGAAGATGCTGAAGTGGGGCTTTTCGGGTGACTTGTCCTGTTGTCTTTGCAATTCAGGGATTGAGGATAGGGAACATTTATATGTTCAATGTTCATTCTCGAAGCAGCTGTTTGCTTATCTTTTCTGCAGATTTTTACAGGCCCCTGTGGTGCATAACTGGGAGGAGTTGATGGCTTTCATGGCTATGAAGCTTGGTGTATCGACGGAAGCTGCTGAATCAGGACGTCTCATCTGCAGGCTTGGGTGAGCCATGTTTGGAGGGAAAGATGTAGACATTTGTATGCAGGGAAGGTCAAGGAATATCAGGTATTGTTGAAAACTATTCAAGCTGAGGTTGAGTGTGTGCTGGGTAAGCAGATGGTTTCATTTTTTGGGCCAGTTAGTTTGTCTCAGAGGCTCGGTTTTGATATGTTTGTTTTCATTGTCATACTGTAAATACCTTTTTTTGGTTGGTGAGCCTAGTTAGTAAGGCAGTTGCTAACACCTCTTTTGATGAATGAAGAACTCACCGATTCATAAAAAAAAAGATCTTAACAATAGCTAGAATTTTGGTCTTGTATGAATGTTTTTATTTTTGTGGAGCATACCCAAATTCTGAAATGAAACTTGACATTTCGTGCTCCCTGAATTCTGAAATGAAACTTGACATTGCGTTGAAATGTCAACCTTTGTACATTACCAAGGCGTTCGACTACCTTGCATATTGTTAATAGTTGTACAAAGCGGTAAACTATGCCTGATTTTTTAACTTCTAATCATTAAAATTGCATATTTTTCTGACTAAATTACACATTTGGTCACTCAAATTACATAATTCTTTCACGTTTGCCACCCAAATTACTTTTCTTTCATATTAGCCACTAACTTTATGATTTGTTTCACCGTTAGTCACCAACCGTCAGTTATCTGATGACATGGCAAAAGAGAGTGTTGAGTGGACTGACAAAAAGCTAAGTCACACAAGTTGACCGTCTAGTCAGCATCAATACCCAACCCATCTTCCTCCTTCCTTTTCCCAAACCAGATTTCCAATCTAAGAGACGCGTCCCCTGTTCTACCGCCGCCGTTGCCTTGCCACCATAGAACCCGACGTATCCTCTCCTCTCGCACTCGATTGCCTCCATTACTAGTAAAACCTTTCCCTTTCCATATCCCTATTCCTATCCCTAATCCATCACTTCGAAACATAAATCCCCAAAATCGGCAGAAGGAGAATGGTGGCGAAAAGCACCACAAGTGGCGAATTACCTTAGTCAGGAGTTCACCCTCGATTCCGCCGCCGTCTTATTGCGACGACCCCCTTTCCCGCCAGTAGTCTCTTTCCCACCTGGCTCCGACCCTCATTGGAATCGCCGGCCAAATCTGAGAGCTCTGGTTTCTTCCTCTCTCGATTGGAGGCGCCTTCAAGGGGAAGGGGAACTATAAGTTAAGCGGCAAGGGGAATCGAAAGCGGCGCGACCGTGATTTCCGTCGTTGTATAAGGGAATTGAAGGCGACTGAGCAGTCTGAAAATGCAGAGTCGACCCTATCTAAGTTGTTCTTGACTACAACGCGGAGTTGAATTCGATTTGGAGTCGACCAAACGCCGATTTGGGAGTTCTGGGTAGAAGAAAAGACCATTGTGGCTCGAACTGTAGGCCTGAACTGCTCCCGCCTGCGGACCCCAAGCTTTCAGTTAGGCGAAGCTATTCAATCTTGTCGTTGTTCCGATTTGGAATTTTTGGGAGAAGTAGATAATTAGATTGAATTGTTGGTGGCGATGAAGATTATGTTGGTGACGATGATCATTTGTGGCGAAGATGGATAGTGGTGGGGATGATTATTATATTATTGTTTGGCTATTGATTATTGATTCTTGTTGCCGATGATGATTACTGGTGGTGGCAGTGGATTATGTTGTTGTTGTTTTGTTTTTACTCAGAAAAATTGGAGAGGAAACGTGGGTGAGGCTCGGTGAGAATGAATAGTAAATTATTATTTTATTATTTTTAATTTAAATGTCATTAAGTTAACGGTACAGTCAGCAATTCCGTTTGCCACATCATTAAAAAATTAACGGAACTAACGGAATCTGACGGCTGGTGACTAACGGTGAAACGAATAATAAAGTTAGTGGCTAATAAGAAAGAAAAGTAATTCAAGTGGCAAACGTGAAAGATTTATATAATTTGGGTGAGCAAACGTGTAATTTAGCCTATTTTTTCTTGACAATAATAATTACAGTATTATAAGAGAACATATGTATAGAGTTTAAGAAAATAAGGGATCAACCTTATTCGAAGACAATACACGATAGGATTGTCTACACGAAGAGCTTAACGAAATTGATAAAAATACATTCATTAAACAAAAAATCAGTAACCCTTTTCCCGTCTTTCTCTCTTCCTAGTTAAATTTATATGGTATATAGTCTCTGAAAAATTCAACTATCTCATTAATTCAACTTGATCATGACTCATCTACGAGATCTACGGACGAAGAGACCGGACAGGAACTAACTCGTGACTGCTAGACGAGGTCGAGATGGCCAAAGATCCTCTCGCCTTCTTCGTGAACGACAGGTTCCTTTCCGAGGACCAAACTCGAGAACATTTACCTTTCAGCTTGTGAAGTGCACACTCGCAGTTCTTATGGTACGGCCTCCTCTCGATCACCGTGTCAATGATCGATAAGCTCCCCTGCAACAACGCGCATCGAACCATCATGCTCGCTATTGAGTCGGCCATTCGATGCTACTAATTATTAACCAATTATTCTCCTCGCCCAACCCAAGCAATTTCACAAACAAACAAGTAGTTCTACAAGATGAAAGTATTGTTTCTCAGGTTTATGTTTGAGTGGAGGGTGGTTTTTTGGCCTCACACTCCCAAAGGTCTTTATATAAGGAAAGTAGTTATAGGAAACTATGGCAGAAGAGAGTTCTTCTGCAAGCTCTAGGGGGACAAATTTTGGACTAATTGTTCCCAACAAACCAATGCCAGGTGGAACTGATATTTTTAGACCCATTTTAGGAAATCTTTTGTTTTCACTGTTGGGCTTTCCCTTGTTTTCTTTGAGGTGACGCATGTGGTTAATTATGACAAGTCTTCGCCGGCAGACGGATTTTATAACTAATTCCTTATGTGCTTCGTTGGGGGATGTTTCATTTCGTTATAGCCTTATAGGGGAAGGGAACATGTTCATAGTTCCCATAAAACGTTACTAGGTAATCTTTTTTTTTTAATCTATTTCATCGACTACACAATTATGATGTCACTAAAATAAAAAAGATCTTAGATCGTTGTCCACGGTACTTCGTGTTTAAATTATATGTTAATTATAAGGCAGTGGTTAAGTACTATACATGGATCTCTGCCACCGAGTTATTGAGATCAAATGGTTCTTGACATTGTAGCATTAGCTAGTTTGTCTTTGAGGTCACACGTTCAATTCCTCACTAACGCCAATATTAATTGTTTTCTTAAAGCACATGGTATGAGGAGGCATGTGCAAACTTCAAGACCATAAGTTGGCATTCGTTTGTGAGGGCGTGTAAGAAAGTGGTTAAGTACCATGCATTGACATCTTCAAACGACTCGTGTCATTGAGATCAAATGATTCTTGACATGAATAATTTTGGGGGTGGGGTGATTTGAATACGAGATCTCTAGGTCATTATATACTATGATACTATATGTAAAACACAAATTAATCTCAGTAGCTCGAATTTTTGTGAGATGTTTAACATAGATCTTATATCGTTCCAGTTCTCTCAAACATATGTTTGTCATATCATGTACTTAAGTCTACCATAAATATTGAGAATGATAAAATTTTGAATACAAAACATCTCAATCACCACAATTTCTGATATCACATCGAGAATCGGATTGATATCCTACTAACTCGAGTCGTTGGAATATACCAAGTACATATTTCATACTGTTATCTTTTACATAAGTAGATTATTGCAACGGTAAATCAGATTTTAAATTCCACGTCCATAAAAAAGTAAAACAGAAAGATATTTTAGGTTAAACGTACGTGGAATAAGTTGGGTGGCCGGTGGGCAAAGAATCTTTAGCTAATCACTATTATTAAATTTAATTTCTAGGCGATGAAAAAGCTAGGAATGTTGGCCACGTAGGGAGATTAACAATAATTAATTACTTAGGAACCTTAACTTCTCTTCTAACGAAGTGAAGTACCTAAACTGTTCGCCGGCCGCCTGCCGGGGAAAGCTATATATGCTATATATATATACAGCAAAATGCACCTTGTTATGTTCAACTACTGTTTTCCGGCGAGGAAAAATTTGTGTTTGAATGCAATGAATGCACCTTGACTTCTTAAACAATGATTAATAACACGGTTCACTCCTCTCCGAACGATGTTCGAACGAGAGTGTTTGATGTTTTTGATGGTTTTTTGGGAACAAACTAAGTTAATTACACCTACTCCTATGGAGGTTCATTGAGAGCTCCGAAAACTAAGGCTATGGCTAATTTGCAGAGAAAAGGACAAAGTTTGACATAGTGTGTCAAATGTTTGGTTGTCGAACCCTTGCTTCATCTTCGTTTCTCCTATTTATAGTCATCCCTTGTAACCGTCGTGCAACCGCCTCTTGGTAACCGCTGCTCCACTGCTTGGTGTTTGATGTAGCTTGCTTGACGCCTTGACTGTCTTGCGTGCTTGCCACTTGATAGCTAACCCCTTGTGCCATGGAGGTGTCTTGTTTGGTGAGTGAAGGCTTCACGCTTGGTGGAACTCGTGCTAACCACCTTGACATGACGTCATGCTCGACACCAGGGTGCTTGGGGGTTCGATGGATCCGCACTGACCCCCTTGGGGTGGCATCATGCTTGACACCCTAGTGTGCGGTATCCGGTGCTTGACCCCCTTGGACTGGATCTCCATACTTAGCCGAATTTTGGCTTTCTTCACCACAATGGTCTAGGGACTCGCGTTGCACTTCTTCCCTTGCCAACATGATTGATACCCAGTAGGCGGCTAGACCCCCTTGCGTCTTGTCATACTCGACTCACCTTGGATGGTATCATGCATGACCCCCTTGGACGATGTCATGCATGACCCCCTTGGTGCAAGTTAGGTAGATGGCATAGTGTTTGACCCTCCTTGTGTTGTGGGTCTCAACACTTAGCCAAATTCTGGCTCTCTTTGCCACCACAGCTAGCTCGCGTCTCGTCATACTCGCCTCACCTTGGATGGTATCATGCTTGACCCCCCTGGGATGATGTCATGCATGACCCCCCTTGTGCTTGACCTCCTTGGACGGTGTCATACATGACCCTCCTTGTGATATGGGTCTCGACAATTAGCCAATTTTCGCCTTCTTTCCCATCACTGTCTAGCGCGATGACCCATTTTGCATGACATCATGCTTGACCCCCCTGGGATGATGTCATGCTTGACCCTCCTTGTGTTGTGGGTCTCAACACTTAGTCAAATTTGGGCTTTCTTCGCCCCATCATGTCTAGTGGTAAATACCCGCGATGTAAGTAGGCGACTGGTGGAGCGAAATTTTGGCTAAGTATGATTTGGGTGGTTGATGTTGAAGGGTGTCAACGCTTGACACTTGACCCCTCTTGCGTGACGGGTGGGTGTTTGGTGGGTCAAGTGATGTGTGTTGAGGTACCTGGTATGAAGCCCAAAATACCATTATTTAGGTCCAACCTAAACCAATTTAATTAACATGGTTAATTTGGCTTTATAAATCACTACCACTCCTTGAAAATAATCAATGTGATATTGAGTGATTTTTTTAGTGGTAAACAACTACAAAATGCTGATATTTCTAAAAAATATGATGAAATAATTAGAACTTTCCAAATCCGAGGACTAATTATGCCGGTACTTGGAGAATCTATATTCAAGGTCAGTTGGTGGGAACTGGGAACAATCAGTCAAAAGTTTCCCCTCCATATTTAACTAGCTTGTAACCCGGCCAGTTGACCGGAATGTTCATATTTGATAACTAGTCACAGGCCGGGCCCGAGCAGTTGATCGGATACAGTCGCTATTACGTAACCAACAGTAGGAATTTGTATGTGAGATACACATTTTTGTAGTATAATGAAAGTTGAATTATACAAATACTCGAAACATTCAAATTCATTGGTAGAATAAGAGAATCAAGATTATTAAAATACTTCACCGATTCAAAAGGATCAACATCACAATGTTCTTCGACATTTTAATAACTCATTGACTAAAATCCTTTAATGAAAATGAAACAAAAACCCTATGTAAGGGAACTGAGTCCTACAAATATTTTTAAATCACCCTGAGCAAATCATCATCTCCACCAATAATAATGTCTTCATATTCATTAGTATACATTATCAATTGTTTCCTTCTTCTCTTGCATTTCAATATTATGTGGAGAATGTTTCTTCAATGTTTAAAACCACCTATTTAAGCATTTAAGCGGATCAAGCAAATTGTTTGAAGTTGATAGTCTGATCGGGGTCCAATGATTTAAGTCGTTTATCCATATTATAAAAATATACGCAAATATATAGTAATAATTTGAGATTTTAGTAACCTAAGTGTAATTTGATAGGTACATAAACTAATTTAGCAATTAATATATTATCCGATACTAAAAACTGCCTATATATGCTTCATTTTTCTTAATAGGGTTTGGAGAAGGAGAGTCAGAAACCGATCAATATATTCTTTCTTCCATGATTGTTGCAATTGCAATTGCTCTTTTTTCTACTCGTCGCACAATTGTTATTGTCTTGGTACTACAGAAGATGATGGCCACAGTTAGTTTATTCTTTATACGGATATGCGAATTCATACATATTCTTTTTATATTTAAATGAGTATAAATAATCATAGCAATTGTCCGAAGAAATACATGTTATATTTGATACCATAAAATTTTCAAATTATTTCATTATTGGAAATATCATTACTCGTACAATCTTCAATATTGCTAATGACCCAATTTGTTGACTAAATTCCATACAGAAAATAAAAAACAAATCACGTAAGGACATCGACTCCTAAAAATTTAATAAGACCACCATTTGCTGCTCACTTTCAAGAATTAGTACAAATTTCAATTGGCTTTCTTATGATAGCTCCACCATCTAAAGCTCTATTATCTCCCCCAATTACAATACATTCGTCTTCCTTAATGAAACTTTTAACTTCACAATAGACTCTTCCTTCCTTTTTATTATTTTTTATTTCATTGGAAGCAGGGGCGGAGTTAAGTTGGGGCCCCCGAGAATTTTGAAAATCGCGTATAGGTAGAACGAGAATCTTAAAGTTACGTATTAATTAAGATATTTGTATAAATATCAACAGCGTGGAACTCAACACAAATATCTTGGTATAGTATAGCGGAGAAGTGTGTTTGTTGTATTGGAGGATGTGGGTTCGATACCCATTAGCAACCTAACTTGATAACTTGGTAATTTTTGCCTTATCAGATTAATTTTTGATAAAAAATTTCAGTACAGCCACCTCACATTCATTTAACTTCAAATTAGGTAAATTAAATTCATCAACTTATATATTATATCTTCAAATATAACTTTCGATATGTACCAAATTAATTATTTTTTCTCATTATTCGGAGATATTTTTTTTACTTATAATAATTGAAGAACACGGTACAAATGATGATTATTTTTTGTTGAAAATTTATTTAATAATGTTGAACATATCATTCCTAAGTTTTTAATTTAAATCGTAATTTTACTGCTAATAATTATCTTAAATAATAATTTTTAATATGACATTTATATTATTTTATTTTTTATTTTATTTTTTTACGTATCAGATTAATTTTTGCTAAAATATTTCAGTACAGCCACCTCACATTCATTTAACTTCAAATTAGGTAAATTAAATTCATCAACTTATATATTATATCTTCAAATATAAATTTTGATATGTACCAAATTAATTATTTTTTTCTCATTATTCGGAGATATTTTTTTTACTTATAATAACTGAAGAACACGGTACGAATGATGATTATTTTTTGTTGAAAATTTATTTAATAATGTTGAACATATCGTTCCTAAGTTTTTAATTTAAATCATAATTTTACTGCTAATAATTATCTTAAATAATTATTTTTAATATGACATTTATATTATTTTATTTTTTATTTTATTTTTTTACTATAATTACGTACTGAAAATAATTTTGGCCCCCCGAACTTCAAATCCTAGCTCCGTCCCTGATTGGAAGTCAATATTTAATAGTAAAATGTTTGGAAATACTAAACATTACATGCAAAAGAATTTACATCATTCGAGTCAATAACATTTCATGAGATTTTTTTATTTCCCATAACACTGATAAAAAACCCAGGGACCAACACAAAATTTGATAATCTATAGATTGAAAACTTAATGATAACTCGTAGGAATGTTGACTATTTTCCAATAAAAACAATTATGTTTTCTAAATTATATTTACATAATTGATAATCTATAGATTGAAAACTTAATGGTAACCGGTAGGAGTGTTGACTAACGATCAACTTTCGATTTTGGCCAAATTAGTAAAGTGTAGGGTTAGTTTGGGCCACGATGTTAGATACCAAAAGGCCAAACAAATTTTTATTATATATTTGCATACTTTATTGCCCACTTTGTAAAGATGGCTTCGGAAATTTTAGTGTTCGGAGAAGAGAATTATTGACCCTTCAATGAATGTCATTTTCTATATTTGACGGTTTTTACATTATTTTGGTTAATATATTTGTCAGGCCTGAAAATTTTCCATATTTTCCATGTTAACCAATACTTTTGATATTTAACTCTTTTTCTTATCAAATAAACCTTTGAATTTGGTTCTTAGCAATAGCTTGTATGAATATTTTTTACTTTTGTGGAGCATACCCAAATTCTGAAATGAAACTTGACATTGCGTTGAAATGTCAGCCTTTGTTCATTACCAAGGCGTTCAACTAACTTGCACATTGTTAATAGTTATGCAAAGCGGTAAACGATATCTGATTTTTTAATTTCTGGTCGTTGAAATTGCATATTTTTTCTTGACGATACTGATAGTTGCACTAGTATTGAAATAGAACATATGTATAGAGGTTAAAAAAATAAGAGGATCAACCTTATACGAAGACAATACACGAGAGGATTACCTACATGTAGAGCTTAACGAAATTGATAAAAAAACACATTCATTAAACCAAAAAAAAATTGGTAACCCTTTCCCCCTCTCTTCCTAGTTTAATTTATATGATATATAGTCTCTGAAATATTCGACTATCTCCTTAATCCAACTTGATCATTACTCATTGACGAGATCTATCGACGAAGA
Organism: Linum trigynum; assembly: GCA_964030455.1. Lineage (NCBI taxonomy): Eukaryota > Viridiplantae > Streptophyta > Magnoliopsida > Malpighiales > Linaceae > Linum > Linum trigynum. Next base: position 3,235,254 of record OZ034814.1, on the reverse strand, counting down.
GATCGTACAGGAAATGACTCGTGACTACCAGACGTGGCTGATACGGCCAGAGATCCTCTCGCCTTCTTCGGGAACGACAGGTTCCTCTCCAAGGACCAAAGTCGAGAACATTTACCTTTCAGCTTGTGAAGTGCACACTCGCAGTTCTTATGGTACGGTCTCCTCTCGATCACCGTGTCGCTAATCGATAAACTCCCCTGCAACAACGAACACCGAACCATCATGCTCGCTATCGAGTCGGACATTTGATGCTACTATAATCAATTTATCTCCTCACCCAACCCAAGCAATTTCAAAACAAGTAGTTCTACAAGATGAAAGTATTGTCTCTGTGGTTTATGTTTGAGTGGAGGGTGGTTTTTGGCCTCACACTCCCAAAGGTCTTTATATAAGGAAAGTAGTTATAGGAAACTATGTTAGAAGAGAGTTCTTCTGCAAGCTCTAGGGGGACAAATTTTGGACTAATTGTTCCCACCAAGCCAATGCCAGGAGGAACTGATTTTATTTTTTAGACCCATTTTAGGCAATTTTTTGGTTTTCACTGTTGGCCTTTCCCTTGTTTTCTTTGTGGTGACGCATGTGGTTAATTATGACAAGTTTTTGCCGGCCGGCAGACGGATTCTATAAATAATTTCTTCTCTGCTTCGTTGGGGGATGTTTCATTTCGTTATAGCTTTATAGGGGAAGGGAACGTGTTCATCGGGATTAGGATTAGCACCGTGATAACTAGCAAAAATCATTAGAGATTATTATAAAATCAATACAACATCTAAGCTAAATCACTACTAATTCAAACTAGTAGTAGTTTTTCTCTTGATTAGGACGGTGCTAACTATTGTACAATTAGCACCGTAGCCGTTCCCTAGTTCCCATAAAAGGTTCCTAAGTAGCCTTTTTTTTAATCTATTTCATCGCCTATACAATTACGATGTCACTAAAATAAAAAAGATCTTAGATCGTTGTACACAATACCTCGTGTTTAAATTAATTATTAATTATAAGGAAGTGGTTAAGTACTATACATGGACATCTGCTAACGAGTTATTAAGATCAAATGGTTCTTGACATTGTAGCATAGCTGGTTTGTTTTTGAAATCACACGTTCAACTCCTCACGAACGTCAATATTAATCGTTGTCTTAAAGCACATGGTATGGGGAGGCATGTGCAAATTTCAAGACCATGAGTCGTCTTTCGTTTGAGAGAGCGTGTAAGAAAGTGGTTAAGTACCATACATTGACTTCTTCTAATGACTCGTGTTATATATTGGGATCAAATGGTTATTGACATTAATATTCTTGGGGGTTGGGGTTGTCATAATTCATAAACCAACTGGTACCAATAGCTCGAGTTGTTGGGAGAGACCAATGTATACTACTTAACCACTTCCTTACACCCCCCACTCAAACGAAAGCCAATTCTTGAGCTTGAAGTTTGAACAGGCCCACCATACCATGTGCTTGAAGACAACGGTTAATATTGGGTGTCGTGAGGATATGAACACGTGACCTTACGGAGAAACCAGCTTTGATACCATGTCATAAACCAATTGGTCTCAATAACTCGACTTGTTGGAAGAGACCCATGTATGATACTTAACCACTTTCTTACCAGGGTGATTTAAATACGAGATCTCTCGATCTTTATATACTCGGATACCTTATGTAAAACACAAATTAATCTCAGTAGCTCGATTTTTTTTAGATGTTTAACATAGATCTTATATCGTTCCAGTTCTCTCAAACATATGTTTGTCATATCTTGTACTTAAGTCAACCATAAATATTGAGAATGATAAAATTTTGAATACAAAACATCACAATCACCACAATTTCTGATATCATGTCGAGAATCGGATTGATATCCTACTAAGGGCTAGTTTGACCCTGTTGTAGTTTTTGTAGAAGCAGTTTTTTGCTGGAGCTTTCAGAGAAATACTTTTCAAAAAAAGTAGTCAAGTGTTTGGCTGAAAAACTATTACAAGTGTTTTTAATACGAGAGGTTGTGTAAAATGACTATAAAAAACTTATAATATAAAATACGAATAAAATTCCAAAGAATAAAAAGTAGTCAAAATGGATCTTGTTAGATTTATTATATATTAAATAATATTATTTTATTTTTAAAATGATATAAATGAAATAAAATTAAAATATGGTAATGATAATCTTGTATTTTCAAAACAACTTTTCGTAGAAGCTCCAAATCGGAGCTTATGCTTTTATTTTACACAAAAGCATTTTTCGGCTTTTCAAAAGCCGAGTTGTTAGAGGTGTTTGACACTGCTTCAGTTTTTGAAACTGAAATGTACTTCTAAAAGCCAAACTAAACATAAACTAACTTGAGTCGTTGAGTCGTTGGAATATATATGTACATATTTTACACCGTTATCTTACATAAGTACATTATTGCAACGACAAATCAGATTTTAAGTTCCACGTCCATAAAAAAGTAAAACAGAAAGATATTTTAGGTTAAACGTACGTGGAATAAGTTGGGTGGCCGGTGGGCAAAGAATCTTTAGCTAATCACTATTATTAAATTTAATTTCTAGGCGATGAAAAAGCTAGGAATGTTGGCCACGTAGGGAGATTAACAATAATTAATTACTTAGGAACCTTAACTTATCTTCTAACGAACTGAAGTACCTAAACTGTTCGCCGGCCGCCTGCCGCCTGCCGGGGAAAGCTATATATGCTATATATATACAGCAAAATGCACCTTGTTATATTCAACTACAAAATGCTGATATTTCCAAAAAATATGATGAAATAATTAGAACTTTCCAAATCCGAGGACTAAATATGCCGATATTTGGAATTATAAAGAGAAATAATTATCCATAATTTTGATTTTCTACCTGATTCTTATGTGACTATGGCTATGGGTAAAACCCGAACTACTTTGCGTAGGATAAAAAATATGCACTATCAGTCATTGACCTTAATTGTTGCCATCCGATAACCGAAAGAAACAGATTTTAAAATCTTGCACCGAGAGAAAAGCTTGATAACATATTCAACAAAATTGTTGCAATCCTTCCCACAATAGGGCAAGGAGTTAGGCTCTTCCCAGTACCAAAGATGCATCTTCAAATTTAATTGTTATGTGCCTAACCCCCAAAATTCAATTTGAACTATAAAATGAAAATACACATGTTCTTTAGATTAAATCTCACGTATATACCCGAATTAATCTAAGAGGTTGAAAGGCGATTTTGACCGAATGAAAAAAGAAAGTGCATTCCATAGAGACTTTGATAGATTATGAAGAAGGGGAAGATGTCACATGGAGGCTCAAATTAGGCGGAAGGAAATGGGAAGACGTTAGGAATGAATTTATTGGTAAAGAGAATGGGGATGACAAAACCCGGTAACAGGGAAAGGGGGACCGTTTTATAACCATTATGTTCCTTTTTTTTGCTTATGGACATTGAAAATTAAACCTGAACGAAAGGAAACAACCATTTCCTGGAAAAAAAATCAAGTTTAGCTGAGAATTTTTTAGACTTCTGGAAATTAAACATGACAACAAAAAATTTGTTTAGTAACAATTTATATTATACAAATCATAAGAAAAACGATTTCTATGATATGAAATTTTGTGGTATGATTACCACATTCTTAAATTTAATAAAAATTTTCAAAATTGTAACGTATCGGCGATGTGACTGAAAAAAATACTCTTAGAGCTAAGCCGATCTGACTGAAAATGTTAAGCCACGGTTTCACCTCAAATATCTTGTCATTGGATTTTTTGGGTACAAAATCAAGTACTGTTTTACAATTGAATCAATTGAAATCAGCAAAAATTCTCAAAATAGCTGAAACCAACTTTTTTGTGCAAGCTTAACCCTATTTTCTAGTGAACAAATTAATTAAAATTTAAACAACATTAAATATTGGGTATGGCTAGGGATGGCAACAAAACCCGCACCCACGGGTACCCACCCGACCCAACCCGGTCAACGCGGGTAAAACGTGTGTTGACGGGTTTGGGGCCGGGTTTGGGTTTAAACCCGTTTACTATTCACCGAGTTGGGTTTGGGTTTAGGTAAACCCGCCCCATGGGTACCCGCCCACACTCATATAATTAATTTTTCCAGTATATTTAATATTCTAAACAACTAATCTTCTTTATGTTTGTGGAGACATGTCTAATTTTTCTTTCTAATTGTGTAGAATGAAGTTGATATTATCTAGGGGTAGGCAACGGGAAACGAGTATTTAGGTATACCCATACCCGTCCCGTTTTTTAAGGGTTACGGGTACACATATTACCCGTAATATTATAAACGGATGGGACTTGGGATTGTACATTCCTAATATGGGTACCCGCGGGTTACCCGCAAATACCCGTTTGGGTAATATGGGTACCCGTTATACCCATTCAAAAGACAGATGGAATTTAAGCCCACAGTGACTGAGCGGCACAACCAAGCCCAATTCCCTTTCGGCCTTTCAATTCCTGCCTTTCAATTTCAGTCTCAGACAGAGAGACTCAGTCAGCGACTCAGGCTCAGCGAGACCTAGTACTCTGCCTCCACGCGACCGCGCCTCCCCTTCCTCCTTCGTTCACCGCCGCGGGCCGCGGCTTCCTTCTTCTCGCCCGGCGACCAGCAGCAGCAAGCTTCCTTCTTCTCACCCTGCGGCCAACAGCAGAAACGTCCAATTTTCGGTTCATTTCTTGGATAGTTTTTGATTCATTTCTGTGATGCAGTTCAAACTCGTAAGCAGCTCAACTTCTCTTCCTTGTCGCATCTCCTCATGATTGATCTCATACTTGTAGGTGAAGGACAACAACAGGTGAAGGACAGCAACCTGCAGAAGGGAGAATGGCGACAGCAGCCTGCAGTGGGAGAATGGCAGTAGCAGCCATTCCGAACTTTTGCTATATGTTTTCTTTGTGGAATGTATCAGATTAGCTGCCTACTCCGAACTTTTGCTCCCACCGTCATTTCTATGCTAATACATGTTTATGTAGTGGGTTTGGGATGTAATTGTCTTTAGCTAAAACGTCATCTGGTTTTGGGACATGTTTTGAATGAATGCTTGTGTATATAGAGATTGAATTTATGTTTTTATCATATCGTGTTCTTATTATTCCCCGCAAGAGCAAGAGCATGTTATTATAAAGATATGTAATGTGATGTCATTTAAACTTTGGGTATTTATGGGTAGTATGGGTACCCGTTATCCGTCCCGTACGGGTAATGGGTACCCGTTTCCCATATGGGTTTGGGATATGGGATGGACTTTGGTCTCCAAATGGGACTGGGTACCCGTTTAAAACGGGACGGGTATCCCGTCCCGTCCCGTTGCCACCCCTAATATTATCGAGTAGAGAGTGAAGAAGCTTAATTGACAAGAAGGAAATAGCTTTCAATTAATCATATTTTTTATGGATAATTTGTGATTCGCTTCAATTTTCTTGAGTTTTCTAGATTTGTGTTGAACAATTTGTATGGTTAATTTGTGATTTGCTTGAATTTTCTAGAATAGTGTTTTATATATGGATAATAATTTGTATTGAGAGATTGATATTTGACTTATATTTTGATAGGAACTTGTTATTGTAAATTTTTTAGGATAAAAACCCATGGGTACCCATGAACCCGCGGATACCCAGCAGGTTGGGTTGTATTTGAGTTTTTCAAATCCAAAGGGTTTTACCCCGTGTATTTTCACGGATAAACCCATGGGTTTGGGTTTGGCAAAACCCGACCCATTGCCATCCCTAGGTATGCCTATGGTGACATGCATGTCACCGTAACTTGCACTTTTAGCTCGACCTCATATAGGATTAGATCGACCTAATCTGCACTTTTAGGTCGACCTTATATAGGATTAGGTTGACCTAATATGTCGTTTCAGTTTTGTGAGGTTCCTGAATACACTATTGTGGGCACCCTGATGACTTATCACGGTCGACCTTTAAAATGTAGTGGTCGACCATTTGTAGTTTAAGTTGTCATTGCTGGTCGACCACAATAAAACATCGATCGCCCTTTTCATTGGCGTCAGAAGCAAAATGGTCGACCGTAAAGGTATATAGGTCGACCACTTGATGACAGTCATTAACAAAATGGTCGACCATTTACAGAGAGGTATACCGGATAGAAGAGAAGTGTTGTGTCCATTTATCCATCATCATTTGACGTAAAATGAAGATCAAGTGTTGGTTTCGCGGTCGACCTAATCCGGTACGAGGTCGACCGAATACAAGAAAATCTACATATGCCTTGCGTCTTTTTTGCTTATGTATGTCGATGTGGGTGATTCTTTTGCTCGTACAAATTACGTTTCAAACCAACATAATCAGTCATAAATAATGATAGCAAGGACTCATAACATCCACGTGGCCGACCTCTTGAATCACTTCAGCAGCAATTACAAAGGATCTTCTTCACAAAAGCTCTAACCGTAAAAAAAACCTAATTCAGAGTTTCACTGGCGGTGAAGGTAACTTATAATCGTATTTATAGATATTTAGGATGAGAATGGATCAAATTAAGTGGTAGATAAGTTAGAGTTACCTTTTTGGTGTTGGAATCCTTATCCAATACGAATACGGTGTGCATGTGGTCGACCTCGTACTTATGCGGTCGACCTCAGTTAATCAAAATGGTCAGCCTATGAGGTACTTGGGTCGACCTTTCATTCTGTTCGCTTCCCGAAGAGGTCGACCATTTGTTATAAAAGGTCAACCGCGTCATTGAACCTCACAAAACTAAAATGACATATTAGGTCGACCCAATCCTATATAAAGTCGACCTAAAAGTGCAGATTAGGTCGACCTCATCCTATATGAAGTCGACCTAAAAGTGCAGATTAGGCTGACCTCATCCTATATGAAGTCGACCTAAAAGTACAAATTATGGTGAAATGTATGTCACCGTAACAAAGTCGTTAAATATTAAATCAACATTTTTAACCGTTAATTAAATTTTCACTTGTGCTTGTAACTTTTTGAGAGTTGCATAATTTAAAATGAATTGATCATCAGGATTAGAGGATACGCCTCATTTCTCTACAATCCTTTAAAGTCTCTCCCCACTACATAGTATATCAGTAAAATTAATTTAATACATTCTTCTTATCGACTTCTCCATTGCAATCTTCAGTATTTTCAAAATACATCGAATTCTTGATTTGGAATAAAAATATTCACAATTGTGGATACATGCTCGAATCCGACCTAATCAGGTTGGATAAAACTCGAACCCAGACATAGTATTGACACTAACCAAACCGAATCACCCGATTATACACATACACATGCATCTGTATTTTCCTTAACATATTTGATATTTATAATACATAAATAATATTTTCATATGATTATATGATTAAGTGTATTATTAATGGCAGCTTGTTTACTTAATTTAATTATAATATTTCATTTATATATACTTTTAAATAAAAGTGATTCTGAGAATTTAAATGGGTAAATTAAATACCGAGCTCGGGTGGGGGCGAGAACCAACGGCGATTGACGCCGGTGACGATGATGACAACGACAACGAATTTAAGATGTTTTTCTGGGTTATCCGAGTTTTCTATGTCGGATCTTCAGCATCATATTGGAATTGGAGATAGGAGGCTGAGTTCGACATCTATGTATCGGCTGAAAGGATGAGTGGCTGTAGACGATGGTTGAGTGGAAACAATGGGCTAAAAGGCCCAATGTGAGAAATGCCCAATTGGATGGAGCCCATTATCATGTAACTGACCGAAGTGTGTCAGAATTAACATGGATACACTAAACGCACAGTTTCATTAAACATATATGAAATGACAGAAAAGGACATCCGGAAATTACTCACAGACCTCCAAATTCAAATTGATGAAAATCTAACTCATGCTTTTACCGTTATATATTTTGTAGAGATGTAGATAACTACCGAAAGACGAGGAGGTTACTGCGTGCAATTTAAAACCGCCCAATTTTCACTGTTCTTAGGCTAACAGATTCCTTGCCTTTTCTTTCCTGTCTTTTTCTAGCTGAGCAAGGGCAATATTACATTACATGCATAGTTCTCACCGGCGGCGCACATAGCTAGAGTTTCTAACGAACTTCTCTTGCTTTCATCGTTAGCAACAATTTCACTAAACTAATAAAGATTCTGATGACCTGGAGATTGAATCATTAGGTGGTTGTTGTAAAATGTGGAAATAAAGCTAGAGGAGGATTGATTACGGAAACAATACTTTTTACGAGTCGTTTGGGTTTTGTGATTTTTAAATCGACTTACTTTCAGATTGTCTCATGGAGATGTTATAATACTGAGAACCTACTTACCCACGAAGAGGATTGACTTGGCTAATCTAAGTTAAATTGAGGACGGCTTATGGGGGAAAAAAGTTGGTTTGAGGACTATGTGTATACCAAGTCATCCTCTTGATCGAATTGGGTTGGTGGATAAATTGGTTGGATTGATGGTTTTCTGCAACATCCTAATTTAATTTACTACCTAAGCTTTCATAATTTACTACTCTAAAATTTAAACTACCTTCTACTTTAACATGTCAATTTAGATAACAAAATTACATATTGAGACACTATTGGACAACACGTATTTGCACTTATTATAAAGTGGTACTTTCATCTCTATTCAAAATTTTCACAACTACTATTGAGAACTTTATATAAAATTTGAAGTAATAAACTTCTGGTTTGTATTTGATTCAATCACAAAACTTACAAAAAAGCATTAGAACGGCTTTCTTGCATTACATCATCATTTATCAACCTACATAGCTTGCTTGCGAAAGGGGGGGATTTTTTTAGCAACCTCCTAAGCTTAATTCCCCTCTATTCTCTCTACCCAATTCGCTATCTTCTTTAATTCCACTAGATGACTCAACATGTACTGATGAAGATTGTGAATGAATCAAGCTGCTGGAAGAAACTGCCAAGGCCAATGAACCCGATATCCTCTTCTTCGAAAACGATACATTCGACTGCGCAGACCAGATATGAGAACATTTACCTTTCAATTTGTGAAGCGCGCACTCACAATTCTTATGATATGGTCTTCTTTCAATCACCGTGTCGTGGATCGACAAGCTCGAGCTCATGCCAGCTACGCAATGAGTCAGCATGTTTGATATCGCATTTGCCATCCTCCTTTCCGATCCCCCTCTTTCCTTCTACCGATTCGATCGATGTTACTTCTTTCCGTTGATCTACGCTAGAGAATATAATTGGTACGAATCTCGAGTTTTGGGATGTTACTTCTTTGTGGTGCTTGCTTGATAGATCTTTGGATCGGATGCTTTTTTTGCACACTCTCTAAACGGTCCTTTATATAGTGAGCAAATGAAATTACAATGGTGAGTGAGGTTAGCTGAAGTGCTCCCGAATCTCGGGAAATTCCAAGATCGGTAAAAATTGGATTGATTATTGCCTACAAAAAAAAAACGTGAGTATTTCTCTAGACAAGCTAAGTAACTAACGTTGTTGATTTTTGGCAGTTATGTTCTGTTTTTACTGCTTTAGTTATCTTCACCACCGAATCTCTTACTTCAACTAACGAGAAAGGAGGAATCTACTGCATAGTTTTCACCACCGCTGTTAGTTATTAACTAACTTGGCATGCTTTTCCTCTTTCTAGTTGAGCAACGGAATTACTTATAGTTCTCATCGTACCATAGCTAGGTTTACGAATAACTAACTTCTCTAGCTTTAATCGTTAGTCATGATTACCCTAAGTGACTAAACTAAAGATTCTGGTTTGGTTTCGAATAAACTTAAACTCAACTTGTAAATATCTACATAACGATCCAACTCATTTGCCATCTCGATTTTTACCAAGTGGGACAAAATTAAGAAGATTTATTTGTCTAGCAGTTAACCATCTAACGGTCTTATTTTACTTGACACAAAACAAAATATTAGATAACAAGTTGGTTGTTGTTTGGTCAATACCGAGACGTATTGAAGCACATTTGTCTGTGAAGTTCTATATGGAAGTGATTAAGATTCATATATGGGTCTCTCCTAATAACTCGAGTTATATGAAACCATTTGGTTTGTGACTTGGTATTAGAGCTTGTTTCTCATTGAGGTCACTTGTTCAACTCCTTGTGATTCCAATATTAATTAACCGTTGTCTTAAATCACATAATTTACGTGCAGACTTCAAGCCCATGAGTTAATATCCACACATATACATCTCACAACAATTCGAGGTATTGAAATTTGTTGGTTGATAACATCTTTGAGGAATTTTTTTTTAAAATCGATCTTTCAGGATTTCGATGCAACTTATATATATATGCTAATTGTTGCTTTTTCCCGGTAGAACATCGTTATAACTTATAACTAACTTCTTGTGTGGTTCTTGCAATCGTTCTTCTTGTTGTTGTGTACAAATAAGAATCTAAAGTACTAAAGAAAGGCACAATGTTATTTCCCCCATATTCGAGACCATCTCCTTGTTTTCTCCAAACATGGGCCCTGGTTATATTATCATCATTTTTACCGCCACTGGTTGGTTACGCACATTTTAACTGCCTTTCTTTCTTGTTGTTGGCAGTCAATTCTGTTATAATATATTTATCTCTAATTAGTTACGTTACCTCATATTTGTCATTCGCCTGATCATCGTTGCTTTGATATCATGCTGGATTCCATTCCCATGCTCTGCAGAAGGGATTGGAATGGGTTGGTGTTAATAATTAAGAGACTGGATAAATGGAAGATTCTGCCACGCAGAATCTTATGGAATCCGAAAACATAGTGTAGTACTTTGGATCCCTGATGGTGGAATCCGACCGAGCGAGGTGCTGAATTGCTGCTGCGGGAGATCATCAACAGGGAGAAAGACACGACGACGGAGGTGGATGTGATGTGAGTCATCTTTTTTGTGGCTGATTATAAATGCTCTAATATTCTCGTCCGCAATCCCGAATTCATCCGATTATAACCAACCCAATTAACCTATCTTTTTTTTTTCTATATCTAAAAAAATGCCATTCGTAATTGGTTCAATTAAATGATATTTTTTTTTACAAGTGTTGCTTTACTTACAGCATAAAATTATACATCAATTAGTTAAAAATATAATAAAATTCTATAAATATTTGTTGGTAATTAGTAAATGAGATGATTGATGTTAAATTATGCAATAAACTACAAGTAATGGTTATCAAATTTAAATGAGTTTTGTAGCTTTGATATTCTAAGTAGCTTATTGAAAGCTTTCATGTACCATAACGATCTTATAATTATTTTAAAAATTAATCAAACAAAACCGCCAACATTCACCCACCATCTGCCATCACCCCACCCATAGCGATAAAAATAGCTGGTGTGGATAAGTTTTTCAATCACATGCCAAAATCTTGGATGAATGTATTTTAACATAAGAACCGTCCAATTAGGGGTGGGCAATGGGCGGGTTGGGTGGTTTTTCGTTTCAAATTGACCCACCCGCTTACTAGCGAGTTGGAATAATTGTGACCCGCAATTCACCCACATTCTTCTACGGGTCAGGTTGGGTGGGTGACGAATGAGTGATTAGGTCGTGGGTTAACCCGCAAAACCAATTCCCCAACTAGCAATTAAGAAAGCTTACTAAAATTTATAATAAGTTCATAGTAAATTAGTAAGACTTTACCAATTTAAAAATTTATCCCTTTTTTTTAAGGGGTCGTTTAGATTAAGAATTTTAAAATGAGAGATTCGAGGCTCAAATCTCTAATTAAAAACCCTGGAAATTTAGGACAAGGGATTTAGCCCAATTCTTTGTTTGGCAATTAATCAGAGATTTAACCCAATTTAGCTCAATTACTCTTTTACCCCTTTTTCTTCGTTCCTTCTTCATCCTCTCATCTTCTCTGCCGGATCTCCTCCATCAATCCCCGGATGCCGCTGTTCAATATGAAAATCCCCGACCACGTTCGCCTGAGGAGCAGAGGTGAAGAATCAACAAATCCCACTATTAATGACGGCGTCTCTCATGCAGTGGCGGATTCGGAAATTTTAAATAGGGATGTCCTCTTCAAAAAAATTAAAAATTAAATCAAATAATTATTAAATATGAAAATATTCAACTAGTAAAAGTTAGAATAAATTTTCAAACTTGTTTCGTATTATGAAAGAATGGTAAAATACATTCGGTGTATACACAGCTCAACACATCTCTCGTGACATATCCTACTAGACAAGGGTAACCCGTAATTGGGTTTAATCGTTAGGGTTTGAAAATAATTGGGAATAAGAATAGTCCTTTACTATTATATTTTGATCTGTTGTAGCCTAATTGAAACTATATTTACTAATAGTAGCAGTGTTCCCAAGTTCAAATCACACAGACCCTATCACTTAAATATTATTTGTACTCATATGCACAATACTATAGGAGGTTGGATAATCATTTTCCATATTTTAAGGGTGTCCCACTATCACTAAATTTTTTTTACCCATACAAAAACTACTATCGATAGTTGGATAATCGTTTTTCCAAATTTTGACACCCCTAAACCTCCATGTATCCGCCCCTGCTCTCATGTGATTTGGGTCCAATCTCTGCCGGGTCAATCTTTCTCTCCGCCTCCAATTTTCCGTCAAACTCCCATCAACACCATTTTCGGATCGTAGCTCCCAAACAACTCTAGAAGCTTGAAGAAACCCATAAACAAGATCTTCCGTCGACGATTGAGTGTTGCGGTAGCATCTTCTTCCATTTGCAATCGCTGCAATTTATGACTAGAGTCGTTTTCATCGAGTGGCAGTGAGGTGCTCGAGAGAAGTCGAGTTGTGGGCTCCGGGTTCGATTCGAACAGGAATCGGCACAAAACCTTCACCGCCTAACAGATTCATGGCCAAAAAAACCTCCACCGTTCTTCTCGTCGTCTTCTTCCTTACAAACCTAGTTACGCAGAACCTGCAATCTCCCCGTCGCCAAAACCCATCTCTGAATCACCGTCGACGGCGATTGCTTGAGCAGCTGCCTTCTTCAGTTGCGGGGAAGTAAGATGCATGTAGGGGTCAGGAGGGGAGGGGGATCCTAGCTTCCCTTCAATGACATCCGCCACAATCCTTATCCTTCGCCGTTAGAGGTCAGTGATTGTTTCATTGTTCTTGTCGGCTGAGGATGGTCGCAGAAAGAAAGAAGAAGAAGTCGGAAGCTGATCTGAGAAGAGATATAATTCAAGATGGAGGAGAGTAGGCTATGGAAAAATGCAATAAAAAATAAGGGATGGTAAAATAGCTAATACCCATCAGCTATTTTAAAAACCTCCATATGAGAGATTTTGAAATCTCTAATACTCACAATCTCTCGTTTTGCCAAACACATGATTGTATTAAAATTCTGTATAATGAGAGATTGTTTTAAAATCCCTCACTACAAACCTTAATTCAAATGACCCCTAAGTGAATTTATGTAGTATTTGCATAAAACAATTTTAATACTCTATCAACCAATTGTGTAGAGAAAACTTATGCATTTTGTGATTTTGATAAGATTAATAATTTAAAGTTTTCATCCAATATTTAATGGATATTAACAATAATTTGCATCCACCCACCACCCACTCACGTGAGTGCGGGTGGGAGATTTATCAATCCACAATCTACCCGCATCAATCACCCACTGCTTGCGGGTCGGTTTATTTGCGGGTGGATCGATATATATCCGCGAATTAACCATCTACGTGCTCACCCCTAGGGATGGCAACAAAACCCGAACCCACAGGTACCCACCCGACCCAACCCGGTCAACGCGGGTAAAATCCGAGTTGACGGGTTTTGGGCCGGGTTCGGGTTTAAATCTGCTATACTATTCACCAGGTCGGGTTGGGTTTGGGTTTAGGTAAACCCGACCCATGGGTACCCGCCCACACACATATAATTACTTTCCCGGTATATTTAATATTCTAAATAATATATTTTCCTTAAACAATTAATATTCTTTATGTTTGTGGAGACATGTATAATTTGTTCTTTCTAATTGTTTAGAATGAAGTTGATATTATGAAGTGGAGAGTGAAGAAACTTAGTTGACGAGGAAGAAGATTTCAATTAATCTTTTGTTTATAGATGTTTATCTTTAATTTTGAACAATTTGTATTGATCATTTGCGGTTTGCTTGTATGCTCTAGATTGGTGTTTTTTTGTATGATTAATTTGTATGAGAAAATTGATGTTAAACTTTTATTTTGAAAGAAACTTGTTATTGTAAAAATTTTACCACAAAAACTCACGGGTACCCATGAACCCGCGGATACCCAGCGGGTTGGGTTGGGTTTGAGTTTTTCAAACCCAACGAGTTTTACCCCAGATTTTTTTGGCGGATAAACCCATGGGTTTGGGTTCGGATTTGACAAAATCCACCCCAACTCGACCCATTGCCATCCCAGTCACCCCTGGCTCTAGGGCTGGGAAAATAGACCAGACCGTTAGAAAAACCTTGGTCCAAACCGTACCGTGCAGTTTGGTCCGGACCGTAGACCGTTAAGTGTGGTCTGGTCTGGTCCATGGTCTGTACTATTTTATATTTTGATCTCTTGGTCTGGTCTGGTCTGGTCTAGACCGCGGTTTACCGGACCAAACCGTGGACCCAACTGACTTGTAAATACGTGTTAACAGCCCATTCGACCACTCTCCCAACTCCCAAAACGACACCCAAGTCTCTACCTTAGTTTTGTGAATCTCGTCCCTCCTTAATTCACAACCACATTTAACTAGAGAGTAGAGATAATCGTGTATCCATATGACATTATGTTAATGTTTATGACGTTATGGTGCAAGTTGGGATGCTTTTACTTTGTATCTTTGGTATGTACTAAGATTTAGAGTATCAAAATTATTCATGCATGTTAAGATTAATGATTTAAGGCAAATAACAATTATTTTTCCTGGTTATTGGTTCAATTTTTTGTGTGGTTGACTAAACAAATTATTCATTTTTCGTTGAGTGTGATCTATCTGGACCAGATCGGACCAAACCAGACCGCACAGGCATGGTCTGGACCGAACCGTATAGCTTGTGGTCTGGTCCGTGGTCTATACTTTAGCCTCTCGGTCTGGACCATAGACCGTATAGATGGTCTGGTCTGGACCAGACCGCACCGTTTCCCAGCCCTACCTGGCTCCAACCCACTAATTGCTAGTCATCCCTAATACTCTAATTATATTAGTTTGTCAGTGGGTCACGGACTTTGAGCCCAACACATTTTGGATCACATGGCTTAAATGGATGGTTCCTCTTTGCTTCCGACCATGTGTAGTGTAGTGCAGTGTGCCACAAGAACAAGGCTTTTTGTTTTGTGCCTTTCTCGACATATGGGCTCATGGCCTAGATCCAGAAAAATAGAACAATATAACGTGGGAGGGTCAATTACATAAAATGGTCACTCAATTTTAGTTCTCCTACAAAGATAGACAACGCATTTTAGTTTGTACCAAACAAGTCCTTTACCTTCGTACTAAGGAAAGATATCATAATCTTCATTTCCGTCCATCTCCATCTGAATCGTATAGATCATCATGCCACCCTGAGCGATAATAATACTAAATTTTGTATACGCTCAACTTGATCTTGAGGTTAAGTGCCAGTTTCATTATCACACTACAATCGTATTACTAATGGACTCGAATTTAAAATGGTTTTTTCGTGCGATTAACTCGTCAGATGTGTAACATGCAGATTCCCATATGGTGGGGGAGGATAGCCAGAGATGCTGGTTTCTTTCTCCAAAAAGATCGGCCAGGTATGTGCAACAGCTGAACGTGCAGAGTTGTAAAGCCATAATATCCTAATTTGTAGTTAATTCATTTGTATATGTTTATATATATATATAACACCAAGAATATGGTTTTATGGTTGGTTGCCTTATTTAGTTGGGTGTCTCATACTTTTGGGCTGGCTGTCTTCTTTTGACTATTCTTCTTCTTCTTCTTCCCTTAATAAAAAACAAGCACATGCATCTTTCAAGCTTTGTTTTCTCCCTTTCATTATTTGCTAATTTTCAATAGGAAGGAAATAACTTCATATTTAGGAATCTATTTGGCACACTTACAAGAGTTGAGCTGAGAGATACATATCAACATTCACAAGCTTTGAAACACCCTCCTATAATGGTGTTGTGAGAACGAACTCACATTCTTATCCGAGAGAATCGATCACCAACGAAATATAAAAGATATGGTTTCGATTTATTATACTTGACTTAAACAACCAAGAACCTACTACAAAAGTCGGAAATGATCTAATACCTCTCATCTCTCATACTCCTCCAACGCCGCTTAAAAAGAGCAGAGAGGAACAAATGTAAATTTTGTTTACTACAACGAAATCTAGGTCGAAGATTTTCCTTCCAACGGGATAAAAGAAGGAAAAAGGAAGTAGGCAGCCGACCACCAACACGTAGAATACGCTATTAAGCAAGCATCTTCCCTCCAGCAGCTGGGATTAGCCTGGCTCTGGCTGGCTAGTGAGCAGTGTGGCTCCCCATCCTCTGCCCTTAAACCATAATTAAACCACTAATCACCCTACTAATTAATCAACAGTGACCATTAATCATCCATCATGTGATGTTAATCCCAAGATCATTATGAAGAACTTACATTAGCTATACTCATTCGAACAATCAGTCGGCGCGAATTCGAGCTTTTCGACGTAATTCAACGAGTAATGTATGCTGCTATGGCAGAGATAACAAGGAGTCCCATGTACTTATATTAACAATGAACGAACAGAGTTAACAACACCAACACCTAATTAAGGCCAGAACAGAGAAACAGAGCCCTACTGTCTACACCTGACATTTATGCAATTTTTCCCCTCTACAAAAGATCAAGGACCGGATTAGCAACGAAGAGAGAAGACAAGCACCAAACTGTAACTTTCCTCTTTTTTTTTTCCTTTTTTTTACATTTCCTTCTAAATTAGATTCCCACATTTGATTTGATTCCAGCTGGCCGGAGACGGCAGATCTCGATCTTCCTTCCGCCTTTCATCTGCTCCCGGAGTAAGACGCAAGATCGTCTCTGCTCATACTCCGCGCGAGGGCCTGCAACGACGGCGATGGAGGAAGTCCGTGCCCGGCGGCGTGAGGAGACGAATTGGACGAACACGAAGGGGACGATCCGGATCCAGCACCGGACGTCGCCGCCGACGCCAGAGCAAGGGAGCCCTCGCTCCAGGAGCGGCGGATCTTGTAGGAGACGGTGTTCTTGCAGTTCCCGCAACTTCCGCCTCCGCCGCCGTCGCGGGATTTTTCGTGGAGCGCGCACTTGCAGTTGCGGTGGTACGGCCGCCGCTCGATCCCGTAGTCGGCGCCCGACAGCGAGCCTTCGAAGACCCAATTCCTGAAGAACCCGTCCGCCGCGGCCGATCCGGAAGCCATTGCCGCAGGCTGTTGCGGTTTTCTTCTTCCTCTTTTCCTCTTTCTCCGACGGAGAAAGGGAGATCGGAGATGGAAAACAGAGGAGATAGAGGAGTAGTGTTTGTTTTGATTTGGGGGTTTTCGATTTCTTGGGGTTTTCAATAACAAGGACTGATTATATATAGTGGAAAAGGAGGCTACACATTACAGTCCTGATACCTCTTTTTGTTGGTAGTAACGAATTAGTCATCAGACTTTAGAATTGGTACAAAGGAGTCAAAATACAGCTGATTAAAGCTTTGTAGAACGACTCTATTGTTCTACTTACTATATAAGGTGTGAATTTGTTACCACACAAAGCGCTAACAAAAGTAGAATCGTATGTGCCCTTTCCTTTCCTTAACATCGAGCTCGATACGATTTAAATTTACTTTCAGTTACTCACGTAGTGAGTACGAATCACGAGATCTCAATTGAAGTTGATTATTAATTTTTATCACGCGTGTTAAATTATTTAGATAGTATTCTGGTTGACTGAATCGGTTCTGATATACTTTTGTTGTGAAATCGATTCGAAATGACTCGACTTGATCGATGTTTGATCTTTTGCTTATGAGAAGTCTGAAGAACGAGGTAGTGTAATTGTGTAAACTTATGATTGGATGGAGTGAAATTAAGCCGGGGTTATAATGTTCAATATTTGATATTTAAGTGATGGGTTCGATTATCACTACGGAAGTCGAGCACCAACGGTGCAATTGACCATACGAAAGGGAGCCGGGGAGAAAGAGGACAAAAGTAGAAGACGAGTTTAAGTTGGGGAGTAAAAGAGGTTTGGGAAGAGAGTGTTGGTTGGGAGGATTTTAGGGGAGACGAGGAAGAGACGTGTGAGAAATTGATGGCTCCCCTTCTTTTCCTCTGCCTCAACCTTCGATTTGTTGGAGAAAGTAAAACAAAAACAAAAAAATATTTAAAAAAAATGTCAAAACCACTATTTTGCATGTAGGGTTGATTGTCTCGTTCTTTAATTTCGTACTAAAAAGTAGTCGTCGAGAAAATATTAATGAAGATGCGGAATGGTGATTGGTCGTCGAATCCCCTATATCACGCTATGCGCACGAGTTGAATCTCATGGCGATCTCATTTGTCGTTTATTAATTCGTCGCCATCCAGTTCGGAAGAGATCGATCCGAGTCCGATGATTCTTTCTGTTGCTCTTTTGTCCTCGCTCTCAAACGGAAGCCAACCAAAAAGGATTAAAAGTTTGCAAACGACGCGCTATACTTTGTGAGTAAGTCGATCGTTGAGATTGAGATCATTCGTGGGGATATCCAACCTGATGCATTCGATAACCAGAGGAAATCCAAATGTTTGGTAGTATCATTGTTCTCGTTTATAAAGGAATTTCTTAATGGTACATAATGAGTTCGTACCTTTGATTTTAGAGTACAAATTCAACTTGTACACATACATTTTCGTATAAAAATCTTTTTATGGTATAAGCTAGGCTTGTAACTTTGACATTATGATACAAATTCAACTTGTACCTGTACATATTCGTACATAAACCCTTACGATACAAACTGAACTTGTATACATTTAATATTATGATACAAATTCAACTTATAACTACACATTTTAGTACAAAAAATTTTGGTGAGAAAATTGTTCACTACATATGCTGCTAGTACCATACGTTACATTCGAAAGTAGACACGTTGATGATCTACAAAGGTAACGCCAAAAGAGGTTTTAGTAGTGTAAGTAGTCTTTTGTGTGGATGGTTTTGGGGGTGGGAAATGGGAACAGGGGACTGCACCTCGATTGTTGCCATTTTCAGGCTCTCCCTCTCAACGTGTGCGGTTCCCTTCTCTGCTCACTTTAGCTACCTTGCCGTTACTTCTCTCTCCACTGGTTGTTGGACATGGCATCCAACCAAGGTTGTCAACCCCGAGTCATTCCATTCTGACACTGATCCAGTAAAAAAAAGGTCGCACACACCCGCTGCGTCGATCGCTACAAAGTATCGGGTTGGAGGTCAAATTGTGTCATTTTTTTCTTTGGTTTACGAAATGCGTCTATTTACTGATTTTTCTTTTCACCTAACTCAATCTTTGGAATTCTTAGTTGAACATTTGAATATTGATGTTATATAAGTGTGTGTGAATTTTCACTATATGTTGGATCTAAGTATGACATGTTAC
Source organism: Linum trigynum (assembly GCA_964030455.1). Lineage (NCBI taxonomy): Eukaryota > Viridiplantae > Streptophyta > Magnoliopsida > Malpighiales > Linaceae > Linum > Linum trigynum. Next base: position 3,215,712 of record OZ034814.1, on the reverse strand, counting down.
TTTGGTGTAATGGTATATGTTATTACTCATATGTTAGATAAAATTTGATATAATTTATCAGGATAAGTACAATATAATGACTATTTTCATATTTCCGAGCTAAAACGGGTGACCCATTAACTCTTGACCCACTAGCTCAACCGGGTCCGGGTCAACCCGCGGGTTGACAACCTTCCTTCCAACAAACCTCCACCACTCCAAAATGAAAAGAAAAAACTCATTAAAGAGGTGCAGAAACGGTTCACAAATGGCGAGCTATAGATGGTTCAACTAAGAAAAAACTAGGTGTAAAGAAGGGTTCTACAACTGGCGACTGGCTGTACGTAGTTGGTTCAGCTACAAAATTAGAGGCTACTTTCTTCGGCCTCCAATGCATGCAAGAACCTCTCTTTTATCAGAAGTTGAAGTGTGAGAGTTTTATGGTATTTGTGTCGAGAATCGGTTGGATTCAATTAATAACTCGAATTATTTGGAGATGTAAACAATTTGAATTATACCATCTCTTAGACCCATTTCTCTACACCGACCCTCATTCATAGGGGTGGAGTTTGGTTCGATTCGTTTATAACCAAAAATCGAGTGGTCGGTTATTGGTTAACCGAACCACCACTCCCCCTATCGAACACCGACTAACTTATTATCCTCGGTTAATCGACAACCAACCGGTCGATTACCGGTTAGTTGGTCGATTAATCAAGGTGACCGACAATTCCTTTATTACCAAGTTATTTAATCAATTAATTGATTTTGTCACCGACAGCAACCGTCCAAAACTGGCGATCGGGCCTGCAACTTAAGACCACGCGTCTCCGTCCGAACTCCGACATCATACCAGCCAGTTCCCAACGAATTCCGACGCCGGTCCGCACAACTCCCTCCAAACTCCATCATTAGACTGCTCCTGCCCTCTCGAAATCCGGCTTCGGACCAGCTTCTGTCGTTGATAAAAAATTGCCATTGATGTCGGAGTACGGATCGAGAGCGAGACGCGAGGTCGATTTCCCCATTGATGCCGAGAAAAAAGTGAAAGGGAAACATCAACGAGATTTTTGCTAGAAAATTGAGGAAGGTGTATCGTTGTGTAACAGATTGGGAGACAACTGGATGAGTGACGTGTAAAGAAAGACACAAGTATAAATAGGAGAGACGTTTTACGATTGGGCATCTTTTGTCAAACAACTAATTGTACCTACTTTACCAAATTAGTTAGTTAGAAATAAAATTGAAACTCTCTTCCGCTCCATTCTTATCCTCTTCTTCTTCTTCCTTTCGCCCAAATTCGCCAGATTCGCCAGATTCCCCATTCAAGATCCTTACAAGTGGTATCAGAGACCTGAACTCCGGCAATGGCGTCGCACACTCCTTGGATTGTTGATTTAGAAACTCAGATGGCGGGGGTTCGTGTGCAGATTAGTACGCAGTATCAGGATCTGAAGGAAGACATTCCTGTGTTAGCTGTGTCAACGAAAGACAATATCGATGCATTGGCGGCTTCCATCGCTCGCGGACGGGAGAAGTCACCGATTCAGTTGTCGCCATGCGTCGATGCTGGGACTTTCAACGAGCCTCAGCACTTCCGTCACCAGCAACGTCGTTCATCGATTCTTGATCATTACCCCCGTCTCGAGTTCTCTTACTTCTCCAGCATCGATCCACATGCTTGGGCTAGCAAATGCATCAAGTTGTTCCAGCTATACTCGATTCTTGAAGAACACAAAGTGGACTTAGTCTCTTATTATCTGGAAGACAGGGCTTATACGTGGTTCGAAGGCTGGTCTTTCCGGCGTTTTCCATTGATTTGGGGGCATTTCATCGACGAATTGTTCCATCAATTTGATAAGCAGGAGTAGATGAACGTGGTAGACTCTTTCAATCACCTTCGCCAAACAAGCTCTGTTTCTCGCTATCAAGAAGAGTTCGAAAAATTGCGCTCGCGGATGCTTCGTCTTAATCCGGAGTTGAACGAGCATTACTTCATCCTCAGTTTCTTGGGGGGATTGGATGATGAAATTCAACCCCTGGTGCAGGTCCTGAATCTGCCTACGCTGGCTTGTGCGTTCTACCAAGCGCGGCTGGAGGAGGTGGCTATTGATGCTCGCAAAAGGAAGTCCAGAGTGTCTTCATCTTCGTCCACTCGCTAGGCAGGTGCTTATGCTTCGGTTTCCGCAAAACTTCCGTCCCCGTCTCCTTCTGTTTCTTCCTTCGAGCGCCCCCGTTCCTCGAGGACATGCCCTTTGTTATAAATGCGGCGATAAATACTTCCATGGCCATGTCTGTGCAAGAAAGAAGCAGCTCCAGGTTATGCAGGTTGAGGAATCTCCTTCATTGAGTGATGAGGAGGGGATGGAGGACGAATTTTAGGATGCAGAGCTTGAGGTTTCTCTGCAGATTATGGGGTTAGGGTTTGCGGGTAATTCCCTGCTCATTCCAGCCATTGCTGGCCACAAAGAGGTCACTGTCCTTATTGACACTAGTAGTTTGCATACATTCTTGAATGCGATTAGGGCTGAAAATTTGAATTGCCAAACTGAGTGTATTGCTCCTATGAGGGTTAAAGTAGCCAGTGGTCATACATTGATTAGCAACTCAGTTTGTAGGGGTTTCAGTTGGAAAATGCAAGGGCAAGAATTTGGGTTTGATGTTCGCACATTGGATTTGCCTTCTCACGATCTGGTTTTAGGGTGAGATTGGTTGGAACCATTAGTCCTTTCAAAATGGACCTTAAGCAGAGACAAATTTCATTTGAGTGGAAGGGGGAACATTGCAGCTTCAGGGTTTATCTAAAGAAGGGCAGTGTAAGATGTTGTTTGGGTGTCATTTCCAGCAGCTCCTCAAGAACCCTTATTCACATTTAACAGGTGTCGTATTTGCCATAGAAGCTACCCCAACCCCTAGTTCCACTCCAGCCTTCCTGAAACCGGTATTAGCCACTTATTCAGATGTTTTTGTCACTCCCATTTCTCTTCCTCCCACCAGGGCTTTTGATCACACTATTCCTCTCCTTCCAAATGCCAAACCCATTAACATCCGCCCTTACCGTTTTCCCCACCATTAGAAGGTTGTAGCTGACAAGCTGGTTGCTGAAATGCTTCAATCAGAATTCATTCAGCCTAGCCACAACCCATATGCCTCTCCAGTCTTGCTCATTGGTAAAAAAGACGGGTCTTAGAGATTCTATGTTGACTACCGTGAGTTGAATGCAGCTACTATCAACGATAAGTTCCCCATCCCACATATTGAAGACCTTTTGGATGAGTTACACGGTTCTGTCATCTTCTCTAAGTTAGATCTCAGGGCAGGTTATCACCAAATAAGAATATTGCACCACTTTGATTAGTATAAAATGGCTTTTCGAACTCACCGGTGCCATTATGAGTTCAGGGTTATGCCCTTTGGCCTCACAAACGCTCTTGCCTCTTTTCAAGCCCTTATGAATCATGTGTTTGGCCCTCATTTACGTTAGTTCATCTAAGTCTTCTTTGATGTTATTTTGGTGTACAACAAGACAGAAGAAGCTCATTTGCAACACCTGCGCATTGCTCTACAACTGCTGCGAGATCGCAAGCTATTTGCTAAAGACTCCAAATGTTTTTTTGGGCAGTCTCAGGTTGAGTATTTGAGCCATATAATTGGCCATGAAGGAGTCTCCACGGATGCGAGCAAGGTTTCTGCTATGAAGACGTGGCCAAGGCCTCGGACAATTAAGCAACTGAGGGGGTCTTGGGTTTAACAGGGTATTATCGCAAGTTTGTCAGAAACTATGAAAATATAAGCCGTCCCTTAACTGATCTCCTCAAGAATAATGATTTCCAATGGAACTCAACGGCTGAACAAGCTTTTGTTGATATGAAGAATGCTATGTGTCAAGCTCCTGTCCTGGCTTTGCCTGATTTCTTGAAACCATTCGCCCTCGAAACAGATGCCTACTGGATTGGGCGTTGTTCTGTCTCAAGAAGGTCGCCCTTTGGCTTATTTTAGTAAGTCTTTGGGTGTGAGGAATCAAGGTCTCAGTACCTACGAAAAGGAATACTTAGTCGTTTTGTTGGTTGTCGATCACTGGTCACTATTTGGAAGGGCGTCCATTTACGATTGTCACTGACCATGAGAGTTTGAAGTTCTTGTTGGGACAGAAGGTTCACACTGCAATCCAGCAGAAAGGGTTAGTGAAACTTATGGGTTTGGACATTCAAATCAAATACAGGAAGGGGAGATTCAATGGCGTTGTTGATGCTCTGTACAGGATTTTTGAGGAAGACAAAGATGAGGGCACTTGCAGTGGTCTTACAACGGTATTACCAGAATGGTTGGTGGAAGTAGAAGAGACTTATGCTGGCGATATTGAGATCACAGATTTGATAGTTGTTGTTGCTGTCAATTCCAATGGCCCTTCTTTGTGGTCTTATTCTTCTGGTATCTTATGTTATAAGGGGGACCCGTCGGTTAGTCGGTCAACCAAAACAGCTAACCCCCCTACCGGCAACCAACCGTTATGCTAATTTTCAGTTATTGGTTAACCGATTAACCGCAAATTAACGGTTTAACCAATCGGTTAACTGGTAATCGATAACCGAAATTCCACCCCTACTCATTCATGAAAATTGACTTATCAGTTTGAGGTTGTTAAAGCTCGCTATAGTTTGTGTTTAAATAAAATCATTATATTTAACTTATAGATATATGATAAATATACAAGATAATTTGTCCATAATAAACACCGTAATTTTTGGGTTTGGTGGTATTCATGTTCATGAAGGAGAGCGAGCCAAAAATAAGCTCACTTGTACTGCATTGGTGAAAAGTGGAAGTCTACACAATAAATAAAAGCCAAATGAGAAAACTTGAAACTTCATTTTAAATTTCCTGCATCTAGAATGAAAGTAGGAAGGACATTTTGGTCTTCACAATTTTTTTTTATTCATTAAAAAGACACTTACTAGGATTCGAACCATGACCAATTTAAAGAAAAGTAAATATCATAACCAATCACACTAAGTACATTTTTTGTATCTTTTTAAATTAAAAACATATAATCGCAGAGAGGAAAAAACCCTTCCCCCATTTCAAATTCCCTGATCCAGGAGCGTTTGTCGGAAGGGTAGAATAGGGAGTGGCAATTTTTTTCTTTTTCCTCTGTAGAACGGGCCAACTTACCGTACACATGCGGATTTAAACGGGTCCAGGAGTGTCAATTTTTTTATTTAAGTCCTTTTATTTCTCCGTGGTGGTAAAATATATATGAAAAGGCAAAAACAATACTCCTTTTTATTGCTAAAAAGAAAAAAATTTAACAATAAACTGATGCATGGATTCTAATGGGCTAACCGCTAATCATAAAATAAAAGAGTTGAATGGGCATGACCTATACGGGATTTTCCCATCAAGTAAAACAAATGAACATCATGGGTTTGTCATTCTAAAACAAGCTATTTTCTCTAGCATAATATATATTATGCTATTATTTTATATCTTAGTGGCTAAAATATAATGTATTTTAAAGTTATTCAATGGTTCAACCTCGATCAACCCAATTAGTCCAATTTTTATCATTTCAAATATATATTATGTAATTATTTGATATCATAATGATTAAATTATATTGTATATTATAGGGAATCGTTTGGTATTTGTTAGTAAAAAACTAAACATAAAGATTTATATAGTTATTTTTAACATTAAAACGATCCTAAACATTTTCAGTTTCCTTTCGAAATTCTATTAGTTTTATTCTCGAATCAGTGATGTGCAAACGGCAAATTGCAGTCATCTCTTTTCTTTCATTATTTTTTTATTTTCAAATAGAAAGTTTAAAAGTAAAGAATAATTAGAGTTTGGCATGGGTCGGTCAAACAGGCTGAATTTCAAGTTTTGACCCGTTTTGATCAATTTATAATCACATGGTTCCCTGATACCCGATAAAAATCTCAATCCAAACCAGTTTGGCAGGAGAGTCTGTGCTTACCACCATTTTGTAGGGGTACAGGAACGTTGGTTCCTATCCCAAATCGTGTTGTTCATTCTTGATTTCTTTAGATTTTATCATGGCTTGGCAAAAAACCAGAAAGAACAATGATGACAAGATGAAAGTTTTATAAAGCAAATTAATCGGCCAACGAGCCGAGTAAAAGCTAGCAACGATTGTGAGATACTCATTTCCCGAAAACCGGCGGGATAGGCCGAATTCGGTTTCTATAAAACTTACTCCACCTCATCATATTACCAGTAACAATATTGTTTCACAAGGTAACAGGTACTTGATTTTAGTTCATATGGTTGATTTTTGATTCGTTGCATTATTCATGTCTCTTTCCTACTAAAATTCACTATTTGTATCACGTGTTTCTAAAAAAAACTATACAACAATAAGCTATACACCCCATTACATTATCAAATTTCATACCTCACCTTCCTCCGGCCAAATGGCCGGGGCCCACACTATTTTAATTTAAGTTTAGAAGCCGGCTAAGGATAGTAAAAGGACGATATGCTGGTGGTGGGGCGATTTTGTGCGACATCAAGTTATTTGAGGTAACGTTTTCATCAGTTTAGTGCTTATTTTGTTGGTCATGCTCATAATAAGGTGACCTATATGGTGGTCAAAAAAGTCCTTTCATTATTCTCTAGTTTGATAGGGTTCGATTTTCGTTATTGGCTCTGGTTGGCCAGGTAAGTCTAGTGTATCTCGTTCAATACGAAGTATCTTTTGGAAAAAAAAGTCTAGGAAAAGGGCGAGAAGAAGATGGTCCATGCCGTCATAATCGTCACTCGCTTCGGGTTCAGCTTCGGTCAACTATAATTGATTTTTTTGAAACTCGGCCAGATTGATTTCTGTAACCAACTACAACCGAACTGATGCAATGGTTGGCTTGTACATGCACGATCCAACTGCCAACTGTTGAACCGAAGTGTTGCCTGGCTAGCAAATGCTTGGTCCAACCGACAACTGCTTACCCAAACCAGAGACATCATTTTCATATGCACTCCATTCACTTTCCATAAATAGCACCAACCCCTCGATATAAATATATACTTGTTTTTCGAGCACCAAAACTCTACCAAAATTTTGTTCAACATTTTCCCTCGTCTTGCAAAACATCAAAAGAAAACGTAGTTGTGTGGTTTCTCTACGTTCAGTGAGTTCGCCAAATTTACGATGTTTGAAATACCGCTACGTTAGAAAGACACATCTGTTTAATCCTAAGAGAAATTATTCTAGAAGAACACCATAGTTTCCCCCACACCCTTAATTATAAAACAAAATTGAAGGAGGAAAACAATGGAACAGAACGGCACCATAATATTTCTCCTATTCACTGGGTTTCTAGATAGATAGGCTTCCATATACTTACCTGTTTTTCCGAAGGTGAAATTTTGGATTAACGAATTTATTAGTTAAGACCTAAGAGAGAAGTGTTTGTTCTAGTCTTCTAGACAACCATCAACCAACATATATTAGATTTAAAAACAATATATTGACCCTGTTTTTACTTCGTTTACGTTTGTAGTAAAAAAAAAAAAAGTTAACATTTCGTCGTCTTTATGTTTTTTTTTTTATGTACATAATCAACTACGTTCTTTCTCACGTAGTACTTTTGAAGTTAATAAGGAATTAGTCGGACAGAGACAGAGGAACATTTAGTGATTGCAATTGAGTCGGGCGGCAACTATGTATTCGGCTACATTCTTCTTCCTAACAAAAACATGTTGAATTTTGTTTCTTGATGGGAACCGGTCCAAAATTCCACCAAGCTCACTCTCAAGTTAAAACTATATAAATTATATAAAAAAAACAAAAAACTATCTAGGGATTATCAATGATAATATTTTCGATGAAGAATTTGATACTAAATTAGGAATTAGTAAGTTTAGAACAAACAATTAGAAACAGATTTTTATCTAAAATCAAGAATTATTTATATACTATGCAAGGTTTATGTGTGCCACAAAATTCTCTAGACGGTTTATTAGTAGACAAGTAAGATAGTGAACGTGAAGTACCGGGATCAAGTATTATAAATTTTGTACAAGTATTGTTATTTTTTGAGTTTCCTAATCTCGAGTCAAGATGGTTCCCGAGACCTACCATATTCAAAATGTATAAATAATATTTCATTAAATACGGAAATAACACTTTTTACAGGTATTATATGTGTTTAGTACATGAGTCAATAATTGGACGGAAAAAAAAATGAAATGACTAGACAATAATATAGAAACAGAAGTTTGTTATGACCAAACTCTCATGACTTTCTTTCTGGCGAAAGAAGCCAGGCAGACACCCGATGATTTACGACAAGTCTTTCTTCATAAAAGAGGAAGAAAGCGGAGCAACCAAAGAAAGAGATCTCATGGTAACAACTATTCTAATGTCTCTAGCTCTTTTACCCTTTGTAGTTTGTACTGTGTGTGTGGTGGAATTGTTTGGTGTATCAGGTGCAGGGAAAGGAGAACGGAGTAGATGGCAAACCAGTGGTATACATAAAATGTATACGTTCATATGTACGCATATTAAACAAAATATTTATTTTTATATCATATGAAAATATTTATTAGAATATATTAAGAAATTTTTTTAATTTTATCAAACATTAATAATAAATTAAAAGCACACACATAATTTTATTACGTAAAACGGGAAGCCGAAACCACCTGGGCCAATGGCAGGGCCAAACGTAACCAGTCTTCAGTTGTTTAGTAAAGGCCTAGTATTTAATGTTGAAGTCCAACAGTTGATTTGGATCCATTATTTAACATGGGCCTGTGAACATTTCCTCACGGTGCGTCGGTGCCTGCCCTGGTCGATTTTTATTTTTATGTATATGCTTTTAATTTATTAATGTTTGATAAACTTTAATTTATTTTTTCATACAGATTCTAATATTAACTTCTTATAACCTTCTATAATAAGAAACATAAAAAGAGAGATCACTATGCTATTCATTGACATAATTTAAACTAGTTGAGTGCCCGGCCCGTTGACCGGATTATCGAGATTTCAACATAACGCATTCATGATTTACTTCATAATTTTTATCTCATTGCATCATATTAATGTAGACATGTTAAAATGCAATGTAAACATAAATTTGATACATCATGATGATCAAAGGCATCACTTATACAATGCTACTCAACCAACTCAAATTCTTAACTTGGTAAATTCCATCAACAAACCATTGGTCATTAGATCCATCTCTATGATGCATTATAGGCTTAATTGCAAGTTTGGTCACCCGAATTGCTTAAAAATTTCACGTTTGCCACCTGAATTGATTTATTCCATTTATAGTCACTCGAATTAGTTGAACAGTCCAAGTTCGGTCACTCTCCGTTAACCTCCGTTAGACTCCGTTAATAACGTCCGTCAAGTGATGACGTGGCTAACAGAAAGACACAGTCAGCACATTTAAACATTAAAAAAAGACGATCCGACCCGACCCGCCAACTCAGCCTTACCCGCCAACTCAGCCTTACTTGCCCAACCCAAGAACCAACCCAGCCTAATTCACCCTAAACCTAGACCCGAGACCCAACCCCCCTGAAAATTAAATCGCAGATGGATTAGGGCATTTCCCTTCCTCCATCTTCATCCTCTCATCCTCCCGCGCCGCCTCTCTCCTGTGCACACCATCGAAAATCACCGTCGAAGGGATGGCGAAGAGCCACTAGAAGACGCAGTTGAAGACCATGAGATAGTACGAGGCGTTGTTCATACCGACGGCGGAGATGGTGGCCCAAGCGAAGATGGAGGAAGCAGTGAACGGAATGCAGGCAAACAAGAGCCGCTCGAGCGCGAGGACGATGCTAGGGTTCTCGAGCTGGATCCACTTGAACTGGAGAGAGGCCCAGACGCCGATGAGGAAATTGGCCTGCGCGCAGAGGAAAGAGGCGAGGAGCCCGAGGGGGACGGAGCTGAGGGCGGAGATGAGGGAGGAGGTGAAGAAGAAAGCAATCTGAGAGGCGATCAGAGAGAGCCATACTCCGAAGAAGGCGGCGGACTTGAGGTCGAGGGAATCGAGGATGTAGGAGAGCATGAGGCCTAGGGTGAGGGTAGCAACGACGGGGGCGCCGCCGAGATCGAGGAGGAAGGCGGCGCAGGGGACGAGAGCAATGGCGATTCTGGCATTGTGGGAGAAGGATGAAGGGGAGAATCAGGATCTTGAGGCGGCGGAGGAGGACAGCGCGCCGGCAGGGTAGTGAGAGTTGGAGCCGCCGGTCGCGGTGGCGAATTATTCGGGGGAGTAGGAACGGCCATCGTCGTTGAAGGAGGAGAAAGATGGGGCGCTGAGGGAGGAGGCTATGTAGGGGCGGAAGGATCGGGGCTGGAGCTCCGGCGATATCATTTTCGGCGGAGCGGAGAATTTCAATTCTGGGGAAGAAGATGAAATTGAAGGATGGAGTAGGGACAAATAGCAATCACTGAATCACAACTTCATAGGAAAGGGTTTTTGATGGGGATGAGGCGATTCTCGCGCAGAGAAAAGAGGAAGAGAAAAGAGGGTTAGGGATTCATTTCAGGGTGGTTGGGTCTCGGGTCTGGGTTTAGGGTGAATTAGGTTGGGTTGGTTTTTGGGTTGGGCAAGTAAGGCTGAGTTGGCGGGTCGGGTCGTCTTTTTTTAATGTTTAAATGTGCTGACTGTGTCTTTCTGTTAGCCACGTCATCACTTAACGGACGTCATTAACGGAGTCTAACGAGGTTAACGGAGAGTGACCGAACTTGGACTGTTCAACTAATTCGAGTGACTATAAATGGAATAAATCAATTCGGGTGGCAAACGTGAAATTTTTAAGCAATTCGGGTGACCAAACTTGCAATTAAGCCATGCATTATATATAGGGATGGCAACAAAACCTGAACCCACGGGTACCCACCCGACCCAACCCGGTCAACGCGGGTAAAATCAGTGTTGACGGGTTTTGGGCCGGGTTCGGTTTTAAACCCGCTACACTATTCACCGGGTCGGGTTGGGTTTGGGTTTAGGTAAACCCGCCCCATGGGTACCCGCCCACACACATATAATTACTTTCCCGGTATATTTAATATTCTAAATAATATATCTTCCTTAAACAACTAATATTCTATATGTTTGTGGAGACATATATAATTTGTTCTTTCTAATTGTTTAGAATGAAGTTGATATTATGAAGTGGAGAGTGAAGAAACTTAGTTGACGAGGAAGAAGTTTTCAATTAATCTTATTTTTTATATATGTTTATCTTTAATTTTGAACAATTTGTATTGATCATTTGCGGTTTGTTTGTATGCTCTAGATTGGTGTTTTTTGTATGATTAATTTGTATGAGAAAATTGATGTTAAACTTTTATTTTGAAAGAAATTTGTTATTGTAAATTTTTACCACAAAAACCCACGGGTACCCATGAACCCGCGGATACCCAACGGGTTGGGTTTGAGTTTTTCAAACCCAGCGGGTTTTACCCCGGGTTTTTTTGGCGGATAAATCCATGGGTTTGGGTTTGACAAAACCCGCCCCAACCCGACTCATTGCCATCCCTAAATTTATATATGTCGAAAGGTAATTATGTGTTCCTTTGAGAATTTCATCTCTGAACACTAATGAATCCACAAATTTGCTTTCACTCACTTGACGCATAACTCTAGAGGAACCATAAGTACCATGCTCAAAATCTGGTTGGAAAACAACTTATAAGATAGGAAAGGGTTAAGAATCACTTGAGGAGTAATTTAATTTGAGTTCAAGTATAAAGCAACTAAACCATGGTAAAACGACTCAATAGCAGCAGGGATAAGCGAAGAAGGGGAAGAAGGCGTAGTAGTATTGGTGGGATTGCATAGAAAGAGTTGGGTTGGTGGTAGGGCTGAAAATTGGCCCGACCCGTCCCTGACCCTGTCTGACCCGTCCTTGAAGGGTCAAGATGTATAACTGACCCGCCCCGACCCTGTTTTTTTCATGACCCTGTCTGACCCTTTAGGGTCGGGGCGGGTCAGGAAGGGTCGGGTCAGTGGGTCGACCCTAATAAATAGACTACTTTTCTAAAAATTACAATTTGGTACCTGAATTTATTTTTTCTTACATTTTAGCACCTAAATTTTATTTTTTTACAAATAAGTCCATAAAATTTGATGGTAAAATTACATTTTGGTACCCACATTTTTTAATTTTTACAATTTAGTACCTAAACTTATAAAATTTTATAAATAGGTCCAACATGTTTGTATGATGCTAAGGGTCATAGGGTCAAAAAGTGACTCGACCCTAAATTGACCCGACCCTATCTGACCCTGACCCAACCCTAAGCCGACCCGACCCTAAATTGACCCTATAGACAAACTGACCCAGCCCGACCCTGAGGGTCGGGGCGGGTCAGTGGGTTTTAAGGGTCAAACTTACACCCCTAGTTGGTGGGAGATATCTCGGCGCCGGAGAAGAAGATTGGAGAATTGATGGTGGGAGCAATGATGGAATATAAAAACATGCTAGAATTCCCACACAATAATTGAAAACTAAAACTAAAATCTCATAATCATACATAAAGGGTTTAATGCTCTCCTTTTAGGAACCACACGCCACTAATTAAAAAGAAATGAAGAGTTGTTGATTCAGCTCAATCATATACTAACAACTCAACTAAAAGGAAACCATCAAAAGTTGAGCGCAAATGACAAAATTAAGGTTACCTCCAATATACTAATGACTCGATCAAACTAATAAGACACAAAATTAGACACTACTTATCTCCCCATTAGTTTGAATAGAGAATCGACCTTAATTTTAATAAATCAATAAATGATTCCTCATTTTAAGATAGACATAGGTTGTGGTTGCTGTTGCACAACCATAAACCTAAAGATCAATAGCCACCACTATTCGTAGTACAACCAATTTTTTTATCTCCTCTATCTGCAATCTCAAGAGTCATTTGTTTCAACCCAAAATTCACTTTCTAATTCTTCTCCTGCAATTCTATTTCTGCTACTTTGATGGACCTTCTCTATGTGGCCCTCAATTTCTCTTCCAATTGAGATTCTTGTCAACTCCCTCTTCAACTCCTCAACCTTTTCTTGTATTTGGCCAACTCATCTTCCTTAGGGGCATTTGTAATAAGCTCGGTAAAGTCACTCCTCATCTCCAATTCAATCATTATGCTCATATCCTCTTTGACTGCTTTCACCTACTCCGGATCACTTCCATGCCACCTTCTCCATTTTCATAAATATTCTCATCATCTCTCACTTCTCTCTCTTAAACTACTCCAGTTTTACTTTCATGTCTTTCAATACCCTCCTCAATTTGATCACTACCCTCGTCAACTCCCTCTTCTCTGTCTTCACCTGATGTAGTTGAACTTTACTTGCTACCAAATCCAAACATAATTTCTTCCCCCGGTACTTCCTTTCCCAAACCTAATCCCAACTCTTCTACTCCAAGTTCAACACCACCACCTCCCAGAGTATTGTTACGTGGAGGCTAAATTTTACCAATCATTGTGGCTTCCAATTATATTGATTGACACTAAACACATCGACAAAATCAACAGTGTCTAACTAATCCTGAAACAATATCAAAATTTGATCGGTGAGTTGGACCATAAGAATCGAGATAAATGAAGAAAAATATGGTTCTGGAGAACATTAGCTATGACAAAATAAATCCTGAGCGGAAATATTATACTGGAAAATAAAATGGTGATATTATTTTATTATTTCAATAGCTAACCAAAGAACAAAAAAAAAATACAGCAAACAAACAACAAAAAAGTAGATAGGGAGATAGAAAAGTACAAATGCTCGTGTTCTACCCAAATATCTATGTGATTTCAAACAAATCAGGCATCCAAACCACCGTTCAAATTCCTTTTCTATATTTTATAAATCAATCACAAACAACTTAGATAAATTGGGAAGAAAATAATAGCCTGCCAGTTCAACTCAATGAACCTTCTATGAAGATAAAAGTCTCACTGAAGTTGAAACCTAAAAACAGAAAGAGGAGCAACAACGCAAGAGATCCACCGGGCTTCAAACATCATTTACACAATAGGATCAAAATAAATAGATCTTCTGAATGTTCTTCTCATGATACAACCTGAAAATAAAAGTTGCTTTTGTTATTAATAAGTAAGATAAAATCATGGGACAAAGAGAAAAAATGAATGACTTACATATGTGAAGCGATTAACCTTGGACGAAGATCAAAAACTCATTCAAGTTCAAAGTCTGGTATAGGAAGAGAAGTGAAGGAGGACTATATAACTGATCAAACAACGTCTTCAGCAATAGAAGCATCAAAATAGTTATTGTAGTAATTTATTGATATAGGAGAGATAGAATCATTGGTGAAATACTACAACACCTTTCATTTTAATTAACTACTAGTTGTTAACCCGGCCCGTTAGCCGAATTATTTTAGATTTGTCGACACGTAGAGTGAGAGCGAGAGAAGGCCTATTGTCGGATAATTGTATATTTAAAATGTTAATAAAATATTTATTTTTATTAAATAATTATTAAATATATTTTTCATACAAAATACTAAAACATTTCTTATTTTTTAAAATTAAATATATATCCAAGCCAAAAAGGAAATAACAAAATTTATTAACATATTGAAACAATTTGTTATCGATTGTATGTATAAAATTACCTAAATTCGCTTTGTGTTTTAAATTTTATTTATATAAAAAGGTACATGTATCCCCTCTTTCGCTCCAACCCCAAATTTTCTGAAAATGGCACCCCGGTACCCACCTCATGGTATTGCTGTTTCTCATCATCTTCTAATTGTTTCTAGTCATTGTTCGTCGACCCTTCATTACCTTCATTCAAAAAGCCTATCATCTCAAAAGTTTCAATATTCTAATACAGATACTTCTCGTATTCATCCAAACAATTTGTAGATCAGTGGTCACCATAATAATCTCATCGAATTTATCTCTTTTATTCTAGTCATGAGTTCTTAATCCGGTTGATTTGAACCAAGCATGGACCTTATGTTGTCATCATTTATTTTCCATTTTTACTCTCACGTAACATATGAATGCTATTTGTAGTAAAATAACCACTCGTTTTCTTTCAGCTGCATATATTAATTTGTGAATTTTTCCTGCATATCGCCCTTCACAATATAATAATTTAGTAATGGTTTTTGAATTTTTCCAAGTTCGAGTACCAACTCCACTGTTATATGTTTTCTAGATATAAATATATGCAACAAATTTGTTTACTGTAATTGGTTATAATCAATATTGTCAACAAAATTTAAATTGTTGGCTCATTGAAGCAAATGGGTAATGATTAATGGTCAAATTGGATTAACTCAGTTTAGCAAGACTTTGCCCGAATATAGGAAGGATTTTATTGGTTCCACATGCATTGTGCTTAATTATTTATAAATTATTATGTTAAATTTAGGTCCAATGATTAAATAATATTTATTCAATCACAGGGATTGAATTGACTTTATTAGTACTTTTTACATCTTCTCTTCTGAAAATGACAATTTAATTTTCAATCACTTCCCTCTTTCTTGTTATTGTCTTTATCAAAATTTATGTATTTATGGCCAGATTACTTGAATTTCGAGAATATGTAGATACCTATTATAGAGATCACAATTTTATTTTTAATTCTCACACTTATAGGGATTGGTATACTAAACAGAACTTATGTCTGAACAACAACCTATACTTACAAAATACATTCAATACTCGATTGTGGTTAATTGAAACTGAGTGCACCACCACAAATTATGATTTTCTTTTCCTAAACTATGTTGGACTTGGTTGCTTGATGACTTTCAACCAAACACTCGATGCTTAGTTGATAATTCTCAATCCTCCAAGGCGGTACTACATGTTCTTAACATTGAGCAACTTTCGAATCCAAAAAACCAACTTTCATCGTCACACCAATCGTCACCAAAAACAAATTGTTAAGAACATCAATAAATCTTCTTTAAAATGCCCACTTAATCCCTGATAATAGATTCTCATTTCGTAATTAAACTCACACTACGATAAGTCAAGTCATGGGCTAGTGTCCAACCTCATAATAAAAAAATATGTGACCAGACCCAATTTAATTTGCTCACAAAATAATTACTTACAGAAACTACTCTAATGCCATGGGAAAAATAGAAACATAACAAAGTATACTATGATATCAAATCCACTATTGCCAATGAGAAATAGATTAATTATCAAAGGCATGACTAAGATATATCAAAATAATATCATAGAAAATAATTAAATCACAAATTAATCCGATCAGCTAGAGATCATGTTAAAATATAGTCAAATTTTATAACAAAACAACTCTCAACCAACTATAGATGTCATAAAGAGTAAAAGTACAAAAATACTTCTAAAGTATTGAACGAATGATTTAGAATATCGTATATATTTAATATTATGAATAATAAAACGAAACCGCAAAATAACATTGCGAAAATGATAAAAAAAATAAAACCTAGAATATAATGCTCACTAAAATTATATCTACTTTTAACCAATGTTTTAGATACCACACCTTATTGGCCAATCAGAGCGAAAAAACCGGATAGCAAATACAAATGGTTGATGATTATACCGATCTGAGCATTTGAACAAAGGTCAAACTACGATTTAGTACAAAGTACACTATCACTAACTTTCTGGTATAACTCCAATACGATTTCACAATGCTAACTTTTAACATAAAAGCATGCTATATTATCAACTATAGCTTTCAAGGGTCTTAAGCAAGGTCGTCAACCCAATTTAGCCCGTTGGCCGATCGGGCAAGTGGGTTGAAGGTTAATGGTCCAACCGCTTTAGCCCAGATATATGAAAACATCCATTATGTTGTTCATACATTTATAAATCATATCAAATCTTATCTAACATATGAGTAATAACATATAATATTATATCAAAATAACATGCTGTACTTAAATCCAACATATAGTGAAAATTCAAACACACTTATATAACATCATTATTCAAATGTGCAACTTAGAATTTCAAAGATTAAGTAAGGCAAAAAAGGGTAACAGGAAATTCGACGCATTTTACATTACAACGGTCAACCCGCTGAATGTGTGCGGCCCGTTTTTTCACCGGATCAGGGTCAAAGCGGGTCAACCCAAGGATTGAAAATAGGTCAATAAAAATGAGAAAGAAACAAAGCCTAAATAAAATTAATATTTTAAAATGCCCACTTTGTATAATTATAGAGATATCACTACCAAAGCTATAAATTATGTTTATAGCTATAGCTCTATCAAAAAAAGTTTATAGCTATAGCAAATGACGGTTGGGCCAAATAGAAAAAGAAAAGAAATTTCAGATGCAGTTAAAAGGCTAAGTGCGGTTGGGCCCAAATATAAAAAAAAGGAGGGAAGGAAATTCCCAAAATGGGTCTCCGAAAGTTCCTCTCTGCGCAGGAATTTTTGAATGGTGGGATAGTTTTTCTCATTTCACTTTTATTTATTGTGTAGATATACCCAGACCAAGAATAAAATAATAAAGTTTAATAACTCCATCGAATGATTTTTGACCGATTTTATCATAAAGTTACCTAAATTGGCTTTGTGTTGTAAATTTTATTTATAGAAGGAAAAAAGCATTAATATCCCCGTAATTGCAATCACCAAGTTTTCTCAAATTTTCACTCCAGTACCCACCCCCATGGTATTACTGTTTCTCATAATCTTACAATTTTTTCTAGTTATCGATCGTCAACCTTTCATTCCTTTCCTTTAAAAAACATATCGTCTCCAAAATTTTAAGATTTTAATATATAAAACGGTAATGTCTATTTTTATTCAAATCTTTTTCAGATTCTTTTATATTATCCAAACCTATTAAAATTCTATTAATTATCCAAATCTTTCATAATGCATCAATATATTAGCCATTTTTATGTTATCGTTAATAATTTTGTAACTCTTTCCTTAGTTAAAAATGTTAAAACTTTGGAAATGTTGACCTTCATGAGTCTATTCCAAGTCAGTATTAAGTTGCCAAGTCAATATTACTAACAAAATTACTAACTGAAAGTTAACAATTGGCTAATTGTTAGTATTTCGATAGGTTTGGATAATATAAAAGAATCTGAAAAAGGTTTGGATAAAAAATAGATATTACCCTATAAACTATTCTTGTACTAGTTCAAACAATATGTAGATTAGTGGTCATATAAAACGGTGATATCTATTTTTATTCAAATCTTTTTCAGATTCTTTTATATTATCCAAACCTATTAAAATTCTATTAATTATCCAAATCTTTCATAATGCATCAATATATTAGCCATTTTGTGTTATCGTTAATAATTTTGTAATTCTTTCCTTAGTTAAAATTTTGGAAATGTTGACCTTCATGAGTCTATTCCAAGTCAGTATTAAGTTGTCAAGTCAATATTACTAACAAAATTACTAACTGAAAGTTAACATTTGGCTAATTGTTAGTATTTCGATAGGTTTGGATAATATAAAAGAATCTGAAAAGGGTTTGGATAAAAAATAGACATTACCCTGTAAAATATTCTTGTACCTATAAAAATAGACATTATCGTTAAAAATATTTTTTGTAGGAATTCCAATCTAGTCATCACTTCTTAAACCAACTGAAATCACAATTCCTACAAAGAGCCCACATGCAAATGAGCAACTTGGCATTTATTAGTCACACAAAATCTCAATCCAAATGCATGTTCTTTTAAACTTTTTTGCTTCTTCTTTGTATGAGATGAGATCAGTTGACGCTATGATAGTGTTGCTGGAACGCAAATGGAATTGACTACCGATGAATTGGGATGGTTTATGAGATGGTTGAGCCTTGTATTGCCGCATGTCGAACCTAAAGGAAGAAGAGAAGATGAGATAGTCGAACATGAGATTTATTTTATGTTTGTTGCTGTAGGGTTTGTGATTAGGAAAAGGATGCCACGAAAATGGAGCTACGAATACGATTTGTTGAAAACGATGTTGTTTTGAAGTGACCCGGTGCTCGGATTAGTTGGTTGAATTAGACGAATTTCTTGATTTGATTGGGTTTTCCAGGGTTTGGTCGGCCCAACTAGATAACCGATTGGGCCTTCCGCGCTTAGTACGATACTCGGGTTTCTGAATATTTGGTTCGATTAGCCGAGTCAAACTCGGATTGACAATCGTGGTTATGAGTCTTGTCTTTGTTGGAAGATACATTGGTTCAACTCCCAATTTTTTCTATTTTTCTATAAATAATACAAGTAAATAATTTTGATGACAAAAATATCATTCATACTTTCACCTCTATATAGAAAATTTGAAATGGGGAAACAATTTTCTCATTCCAATATTATATATTGTGTAGAGTGTATATGTAGACGTGTCTTTGCCCAACATATTCATTAACCCATAAAAAGGGTGAAATGAACAAACATATTAAACTTAACCTTGTCTGATGATTGTTGGATCCAATCATGTCGGATTAGAAAGGGGTTTAAAACTTAGCAGTTACTAGGCTAAAACGTTCAAAGGATCAGTGTCATTGAGATCGCACAAAGATATGAATATGATTGCTTCATAATAGTTCTAAAAATTAATAAGAATTATGCATATTCAATACTGGATTTTGATATGCAATATTCGAACCATTGATATTTGAGTTGTGATTTTAAAGTTATCCTTATTTGGCCCTGTTGTTCTTTGTTGGTTTGTTTCTGTTTGTGTCTTCGTTTGGGATAAGGGTTGTTTATCTTGTTGTCTCTGGTGCATGAGTGTGCCTTCGTTGTGTAACTTGTTTAACTCTTAACTCCTTATTTAATTAATGAATTTATCCTTTACAAAAAAAGTTTATTTAAATAATCACAATATAAAAATTGAAGTATTGAACATCAATAAGTATTTATCGGAGTTTTAAATGGCTAGCTAACCATTGAAAAGTTATGTGATTTTCCGATTTTAGCTTCATGTGTGTTTTTAATTTAAAGGGATACAACAAATTAATGTAGTGTGATTGGTTACAACTCTTGTTTCTGTTTAGAGCAAGCAAGGTTCAAATCTTGCAGGCAGTAAAATTATTATTATTTTTTACTTATTAGAAAGTAAGATGACATTTACTATTATAACCCTAGGACGCAAAGAATTCAAAATGGAGAAAATCTCACAAAGTACTGCCATATAAACATTTATATCAATCTACTCTATCAATAATTTTACCTACTAAAATGATTTTATTCTCGCCGTCTTTAGAGTTGGTCCAAAATTCTCAATATGCAAAATGTTTTGCCAATGTTTCTAATCAATGCTCACACATTGATCAAAGTCTCCATCAAGATACCAATAATTCTTGACCTTTGTTAATTTAACCATTTGAGACGAACTATTGCCTCAATTTCCACACAAATTTACTCGTCAAACCACTCAACCTTTCAGTAAGAAACACCCAAATCTATTGTTCCCACGTAACCGCAATCGGACTCCGAACAGAGTACCTCCCCGCCGACCAAACAATACTCCCAAACGCCGGAACGGAATCCCCACCTCCGGCCGCCGCAACAAACCCCACACTATACCCTAATTTCTCCCCCAACCTCCCAAACTCCAAAACCTCCGGCTCCACCACCACCGAAACTCCAACCGGTTCCTCCACCTTCACCCTGTAGCTGCACACATCACTCCCAACGTTCGTCACCGTCCTCCTAAACCTCACCGTCTCATTCCTTCCTCCGCCGCCCCTTTTAAAATTCACCGCGAAAGAAGGATAATTCAGATCGCCTGGCCGGAGATCGGAACCTTCAGGACACTCAAAACTCTTCCCCGACAGCACCGCCGATATCTGAGTCGCGTTATAATCCAAACTACAGAGGTAATTCAGGTAATCCTCCGTCGAAACATCGTACACCAGACCCGGATCCGAAGCTCGCTCCGGGTCGACGTGACCCGACCCGAACGCGAACGCCGTCGCCGAAACAGAGGATGACGACCCTAAATCGGCAATCGGGTTCGCGGTGTTGTCCAGGTCGTACGCCGAGGTCATCATCGCCGATTTGATCGCCGCCGGCGACCAATTTTGATGAATTGATTTCAGCAACGCGGCGATCCCGCTGATGTGAGGGCAGGACATCGACGTCCCGGAGATGATGTTGAACAGAACGCGTCTCTTGTCGGTCTTCAGCTGCGTCGGAGCGGTCACCGGCGGCCAGCCGGCGAGAATGTTGACCCCCGGAGCGGTAATGTCCGGCTTGATCACTTCCCTGCCGATCGAGCTCGGTCCTCTCGACGAGAAAGCCGCCATTACCGGCGCATTGGCTCCGTAAGTCGTTCCCCTGAAGGCGATCGACGCAGTCGGAGCTTTGCTCGACGCGATGTAATTCTTCAGTTCTTTCCCTGCTGAAGCTCCCAACGAAGTCGCTGGGAGAACGTGGGGATCGGCGAGCATCTCCTCGCCGCCGTTTCTCTCTCCGTTGACGAGAATCATCCCCGCTCCCCCTGCCGATTTCACGATCTGACCCTTTTCCGCTCTGCCATTCAGTCCTCTGTCGCAGACCACGATTTTCCCCTTCACCAGCTTCTTATCCAGTGATCCATTGATGCAGTAACTGGCTCCCTGCTTCTTCCCGCCGGCAGTTCCGCCATAAGCAATCGGCAAATTCTTGATCGATTTGCCGTAATAGAGCGACGACCCTTCGTATTTCGCCCCATTTCCTAAAAACAGAGTGGTCGGAAACCCACGATCCGTGTAGCTAGCCGCCACCGTCATAATCCAGGGGGCGACATTGGAAACAGAAGAGCTCGCCGGCCCTGAATTCCCCGCCGAGCAGGAAACGAAAACCCCATTTTGAACAGCTCCAAACGACGCAATCGCCACATTGTCGTTGTAAAACGGCTTCGGCGCGCCTCCTAAAGAGAGAGACAGAACATCGACTCCATCTTTCACCGCTTGCTCCATGGCCGCAAGAAGGTCCGAATTCGTACACCCCAGCGCCCAACAGACCTTATAGGCAGCAATTCTCGCCGTGTACTTCATCCCGGCGGCAGAACCATTCGCCAGCCCCAAAAAATTGGCGCTTCCTACAAGCCTGCCGGCGGCGGTGGAAGCCGTGTGGGTGCCGTGGCCGTTGGAGTCTCGAGGGGAACGGTAGTCCACCGTCTCGTTGATCCTTCCCGCCACGGATTCGTAACCCTTGTAGAAGGACATTGCACCGATTAACTTGTTGTTACAATTGGAAAGTGAGAATTTGGTGGCGGTTTCGCATTGGCCTTTCCATCTGGACGGCGGCAACGGAGGCAGTCCTCTGTCTTGGAAGCTAGGGTGTTCAGGCCAGATTCCGGTGTCGAGAATCCCGACGATTACGTTGGAGGCCAAGCTTGAAGGACTCCATAGCCCCTTGCCGAGCTCTAGGCCGAGGAATTTGGGAGTGTGTGTGGTGTGGAGGATCAGCATTTCGTCCGGGATCGCGGTGAGGAAGCCGTTGGTTTTGGTCAGGGATTGGAGCTCTGAGGGAGAGAGCTTTGCGGAGAATCCTGACACCACGGTGTTGTATGCGTACAGAAGCTCTGGACTACTACTTTGATTCCTTTGTTCTTCTTCTTCTTCTTCATGGTCGTGATCTTGTGACGGGGTTTCGGCTACTGAATCTATCAGCGATTCATACCATTGTGTTGAAGCTGAAGCTGCTGGAGGGAGCTTGGTTCTGTCCATGTGAATCACATATGCTTGTCTCTCAGTTGAAGAAGTTGTTTTGGTAGCCACAGAGGCTATAATAAGAACCATTAAGGATAACCTCAAGAGTATCATTCTTGCTACCATTGGTGAGAAAAAGAAAAAAAAGAGAGAGAGGAAGGTTTGGAACATGGAGAAGAAGTCTGATGAATTGCAGTGTTTTTATAGGTTTGATAAGTGGTATATGATTAATTATTGAAAATCTTTTAACAATTCGTGTTATTAGAATCAACTGAGTTTTTTTGACATAGTAGTATAGTATTCGGTGGTCGAGATCAGGAATAGCAATGGGGCAGGTCCGGGGCAGGTATCTCGATACCCATACCTACCCCATTGCAGGTCGGGTGCAGGTCGGGTAATTTATCACGGGGCGTGGGTCGGGGCAGGTCGACCTAATGGGTATGTAATTTATGTGAAAAACATTAGAAATATTCGTTTTTTTCATTGAAAGACCAAGAAAGAAACCATAATATGATAAAATGTAGTTAAATTATTGAAGAAATTGAGGTTTTCACTTATTTACAACTTTATTATAGCTAAAATATAATGTAATAAGGGGAAAATCTTAAGTAATTTGACTAAGATTATTTGTAATTTAGGCAAGAACGGGTCGAAAATGGGGCAGGTCAGGGCAGGTCGGGTCGATGAGAGATCTTCATGCCCGCCCCGCCCCGTCCCGCCTACGGGGGAGGGTTTGACCCTCCCAAAACAGGTCGGGTAAATCGGGTCAGGTCGAAATTGCCATCCCTAGTCGAGATATCTTATGTTCGAATCTCGATGACTCAATTTGTTAAGCACATTGTATTTTGATGTGAGAAATTTTACAATGCTATATAGTATTGGTGTTATAGGTTTTTGCCTTTATGGTACAACTTAAAATTGTACATTTACGTTATGGTACAACTTCATATTGTACCTATACTTTTTGTGCAAATTCTTTTACTGTTCAACTTGAACTTGTACCTTTATGTGATGGTACAACTTCAAGTTGTAAAGTTGTACCATAACATAATGGTACAAATTGCTTTATGGTACAACCTAAACTTATACATTTAATGTTATGGTACAACTTTGAGTTGTACATTAAAGCACCAATGCTATATAGCATAGTAGAAGTGCTCTTTTGATGTATGTGGAAATTTCAACCCGTTCTGAATTGATTTTCGTTCGAGTTATTGAGATTAATTGGTTCTTGACAATACGAATGACAACTGTTTCAAGAAGCGGAGTTGGTAAGTGTTTTTAGAGAGGCTGAGCCACTATCTCGAAATGATGTTCCATTATGAGGGAGTGGGCACTTTCCTTTTGTGCGAAGCCTCCATCCACCAACTACAGAACAGAATGATGCTGAGAGT
The DNA here is from genome assembly GCA_964030455.1 of Linum trigynum. NCBI lineage: Eukaryota > Viridiplantae > Streptophyta > Magnoliopsida > Malpighiales > Linaceae > Linum > Linum trigynum. The sequence goes on along the minus strand of OZ034814.1, from coordinate 3,191,691 downwards.
GGGATTGGAGAGAGCACAGGCAAATCATCGCATATTGTTGGTTGGTAGAGAGAAGAGAAATGGAGAAGAAAGCCTGCTGTTCTGCCTGCATTCATACCTCAGAACATGCTTACTGGTGTTGTGTTAATGAAGAGTACTGTAGTTGGTTGATGCAGAAATGGATAGAACCATAGAAAAGGGTCTCTGGCTTCTCTCTAGGCATGACCTTCCTTCTGTTCCCACTTTGAGCTTATCTAGGTTCATTATAATCATTGATAGGTAATGCTACTGTGGTGCTCACCAAGCTTCGTTTTGAAGTTATATACACTCAGTATGTGTTGCTATGACTTAAATACATATTATATCCTGTTGAATGGAAGTTACATGAGTCTCGTTGTAATATGTTGTTTTGTTTTGGATCTGGTTTGTAACATTTTCCATTTTAGATTAGATTGAGGTTGGACTATCTGGAGAAGGTGCTATATATAACTTCTCGTTTAAATGAAATAAGTATCTCATCAAGTATACGGTGAAGCTAGTCTCTTATGCTCGTGGATAAGCTAACGCACGCTATGTTAATGAACCACGTACATCTATATATTGTTTACTTTCTTGTTTCGTCGATCCATTTCCTCGTAACATCATGCATGATTGTTGGGAGGATATACTTTATTTTTTTAATATCACTAACCCTCAGTGGAGAGAGCGCAATGAATGAAGGTGGTCTAGAATGTATGTGCCTAATGCCACTCAATCCCCATTTTCCATGGGCGATAAATTGAATTGAAGATGATAGTGGAGACATCAGTCATCATCCGCCTACATATTTGTTTTATCCAATCCACAGGAGTGAGTGCTTAATTAGGTCTCCTGTTGGTCTATTGATATATTGTGCCTAGACCGACATCAAATAATGATTTCTAATGAACTTCTAGTTCAAGTCGATTTTTCAAACTAACGTGGCATTTATTTGCGTTGTAGATCTCTGAAAATTTCAGCAAAATAAACTTAAAAGGAAGTTTGGTCCTCTCGGATAGGGATGGCAATAGGGCGGGTTTGCCCAAACCATCCCCATCCCATCTTCAAATACCCAAATTCATACCCGCTTCATACCCATAGAGGGGAATGTTTTGCAAACTCATCCCCATACCCGTGGGTTTCGGGTAGCCATGAGTAATACTCATACCCGTACATCCAACATTATTATACCTAAAAGTTACAAGAAAATTTTTAATTATAACTCTAAACGAACATATTATATCAGGAAGTCAACAAAACACAGTCATTTTTTTTAATATGGTTCAAAGAATATGATCTTAAAATAGTCATTAATACATAATATAGAGTATAATATTTTTCAAATTATTATATTCTAACTCTGATACATCTACTAAGTAATAATTAACTAACATAATCTTGTTGACAAGGGGGAAAGTGAAAGAGTGAAATGAGAATTGAGAGAAATGAATTAGATTTTGATTAAGATGGTCACTCAATTGCATTTCTACTATTTATTTTCTCAAGTTATCCTCATCATCATTGATAGATTATAATTTGATGCACATATTTTTTTTATATATGAAGAAATTCTAATGGCGGGGCGGGTATGGGTATGGGTATGGGGCGGGAGAGGCTAAAACCAAACCCGCCCCATACCCATCAAAGTTTTTGCGGGTTTTACCCATACCCGCCCCATACCCGGTCAAAGCGGGGATTCCCCGCGTTGACTGGGTCGGGGGCGGTCGGATACCCGCGGCCATGGGTTTGATTGCCATCCCTACTCTCGGAACTAATCATATCGGTCTGAGCAAGGGAACATGCACTTGGATATTGCAAAACAAGGTGAAAAAAATATCTGAAAAATAATTAAAGGATAAACAACAAGAAGAGCACAACACCCAGAAGGAGCCACCCAACAAAGGATCTAAGACACTTGAACCAAAAGCAGTAAACACCGAAAGCTTTCTTGCAATCAAATCAAACGAAGTAGCACCAAACACAATCAGCTCGTTCGATCCGACCGAGTCCATGACGATTGAACACAATGCCATTAGCCGCTTCATGGGAGTCGCTCGAAGATGCTCAACACAGTGAATCACGGGTGAGAGATTACATGGTGGTGGACAGGGATGAGGATCTCAATGCTCCGAACTGAGGAGGCAGGGGAAGACGAGGCTCCAAGTCTTGGTCAAGGGGAGCAGAAGAACCTAAATCCCCAGATCAAAGAACTGAACCCACGAGCAGCAGGGCTAGACACCGCAATCCATCCTCCATCGGCCACCAAGATGCAAAACAACCACCTGGAAAGAACGCAGGGGGAAACCTGTGAATCGATTCACCACACAAGCTCATAAACCCACCATCATGAGAGAAGACCCCAAATGCATAACCCAGCCCCCAAGGAGAGCAAATCCCAACAAAAAACCCTAGAACAGAGGAGCAAAATGCCAAGAATGGTTTAAAAAACTTAAAACCAGGAAAAGCATAGTGAAAAACATCAAAACAAAGACAAGGAAGCTAATAAAGGAAGCAGAAAGAAGGAAAATAGGATGGGCTACCGCCGGTCACAAAGAGATGTCGGCAGTAGCCCTTGGAGAGCTTCACAACGAGGGGAAAGTTAGAAAGAGATGAGAGCAAATTTTGAATTAAAGTAAGAGAGAGACTCGGATTCCTATCTGTTGTAACCATATATTTGCGTTGTAGATGCTCTGAAAATTTCAGCAAAATAAAGCTAAAAGGAAATTTGGTCCTCTCAGAACTCATCCTATCGGCCTGATCAAGGGAACATGTACTTGGACATTGCGAAGCAGGTGAAAAAACATCTGGAAAATAATGAAAGGATAAACATACTGACTAACAATAAAATGTTTTGGATCCTCGAACCATAACAAAACCAAAATACGATAAATAGACGTGAAGGTGAAATCGGAGAGATTTTGGGAGAAGAAAAGGTTGTGATATTACTTGGTATTTTAGAATGTATAGACTATTTTTGTGTCCATTCCTGAACTCCATAAGGGTATTTCTTCATATGTACTAGGTGGACCAACGTTACGTGATTGCTTCCATATGATCTCTTCTATGTTCCATGGTGTAGAATTTAAAACAGTTCCAAGAGTTGTCAACTGAACTGTTCATATAGAGTAATTTGTGATGTGATTTAATTTTGGCCTCTGAGTTTTGTTGTTATAGAGCTAGTTGGGTTTTAGATGGGGGTGGTGAATTTCTTTGGATTTTGTTCTTTCTTGACATTTTTTTTTTCCCGGTAATTGTTGTCGTTTCTCTTATTAGCCCTTGCTTGAATATCAAGCTTCGTCAAAAAAATACAGCTGCCAACTGGTCACAGTAGCATACAAGTATCTCACTACCCTGCTACGGATTACTACATCTAGGAACAATCACTCTACAAGACTAATTATGACTATGTTTCAAGTTCACAGCATAAGCAACATAACTATTAACCAATACATCAAAATCAACATTGCCCTGACAATAGTAGGTCACCTCCTGCTTGATTTGCAGGAGCAAGTCACTGTTACTCTTCACTTCTGAAGTAAAAACTCGATTGCATCTCTCCCTCCATACAAGAGCTACATACCACCACCATAACACCCCTAGCAGCTTGTGACCATCAGCAACCAACCTGCAAAGCTCCTGCATCATCTCCACCCACTGATGAGACCAAATAATGTCTGGAAATAGACCAGTAAGCACTGTTCTTGAATAAGAACAATCACAGAAGAGATGCTCTTTTGTTTCAAGGACACCATGACAGAAGAGACAAGTCTCCTTTAGCCGCGATCTAGTTTTGATTCGGTTGTTGATCACCATCCATGCTAAAAAATGGTGCCTAGGGATATTGAATTCCCCCCACAAGGCTGCGAACCAGTCCACTTTGTGACCTTTTGGCCTAATAGAGTTCCAGATGGTCCTAATGGAGAATTTTCCAATCTTAGTCCCTCCCAACTAACCTCGTGTTCATCATTCAACATTATAAATTGAAACCAAGGCCTAATCCGAAGCAATTTCCTCCATAACCCGGAGCCAACTTGCGATTCAGGGAGTAGCTAGAACGATATGTTCTTCAATATGTATCTTGTTACCCAGACAACCCAAAAAGAACCACTTTGAACCAACAACATCCATATCATCCTTGCAGCACAAGCTAAATTCCAAGAGTGCAAGTCCCTGAGCCCTTAACCTCCTTCCCTTTAAGGTAATGAGATCAGTTCCCAGCTCACCCTTGCTCTACCATTGCCCTCCCCGTACCAAAGAAAATCATAACATAATTTTTGAATCCTAGCAATCACCTTCTTAGGCAGCACATATACTGCCATCCAGTACTGAGTTATTGCAAATAAACCTGAAGAAACCAATTGAAGCTTCCCAACATAGGAAAGCTATTGGCTCTCCAAGATCGAATTCTTCTCTTCAGTTTATCAATGAGAATAACACAGCCTGTACTAGTTAGAGATCCAAATTGCAGGGGAACTCCGAGGTATTTAACTGGCAAGCCACCTTCTTTGAAACCTGAACTGTCTAAAGCATGAGATCTAGCAACCTCATCCATTCCACCAAAAAACACTTCGCATTTCTGTGGATTGCACTTAAGACCTGAAAGCTTGTAGAATGATACCAAAGTTGCTCTCACTCCTGCTAGGGCCTTGGCTAAACCCTTAGAAAGGATAAGTAAATAGTCTGCAAAGCATAGGTGAGTAAGACCTATTGCTTTGCATTTAGGGTAATATGGAATTGTGATGATACATTGAATGGGCCATGGGCCTTGCTGACCAATGCCCTCTTCCAGTCTTCGGCTTTACATGTTCGTGAATCGGCCCGCAAACATGTGTAGTTAGAGCTCGGCCCGCCTCTCAGCAAACTGTCCCTACGATCTCCATCCGGCTCGCGGCATCGGACGGCTAAAAAACCGTCCATCAAGATCCGAACCCGAAGCGAAGGGCTACCCGCTACCCGGGAAAAGGGAAAACCAGAGAGTGGTAATCGGCACAATCCTCGAATATCCACAGTTTTCGGGTCTGTCCCAAAAGATCGACGTCGAACCCAGAAAAAGGCGCAAACGGAGTAACAGGAAATCTGCCGGAGCGGCGTGTCGGGAAAGTTGCAAAGCGCCAGGAGTATGGGTGGAAGGGGCCGGCGAAGACCGAGCAACGGCAGCAGGAGCGATTCGAGGTACAACAAGAGTGGTGGAAGCAATGGGAGAAGATCGAATTCGTCCTCTCGAACCAGGAACTCCCTCTTCGTTGATGGCGGCGCCTTAGCTGATTGGCAAGGTCCTCCCTTTTCCCCTCCTTCCCTTCATTTCCCCTCTGTTTTCGTCCTTTCGGTGTTGTGTTCATTGATGCGTTGCTGGGATGGTGTGAGAATCAATTTGGGAGAAATTTTACATTTTGGAATATGGTAATTTTGCCAGGGAAGTCGGTTGTTGGATCGATTGAGCTGACTGATGTTGTCGTTCCCATTTTTAGTGGGTTTGATTTGTTCATCATGTTGAACGATTATTGAGCTTTAATCTTGGCTTTTAATTTGAGTTCGTTTGCCTTGTTCGTTGGGATTTCACATCGGTTTCATATCGCAGAAAGGACCCCTGGATCGAATTCCAGGTCTGGTTCCAGACTGGCGAATCATAGCCGAAACAAAGAACCCGCAACCTCTAACAATAGAATCCCCCAGTCACCAGGAAATGCTTTTGGTTTTAGCTATCCAACGGTTGAGCAACAGGTATCCATCTGATTCCCTAAACAGATGTTTGTTTGTTATTGAATTAGGCTGCTGCACGTGCACAATGCTACCGATGTGTTCGTGTATCGATCATGTTAGACATGAGAAATATAAGGATTCCCCAGTTAATTCAAACAGTAGATTGCAAATGAATAGGTGTGTCTAGTTATAGCTTTCTTTCCCTTTCACAAGTTCAATACTTGTGTTCGTCTGCTGAACTAAGTGTTTGTATCTTTTAGGAAAAGGGAAGTCTTCAAGTCTGAGAATGGTTCAATGTTTGCTACAGAACATTAAGTAATCAGTTTAGTTGAGTGGAGTTAGAGGAACATTTCTGCTTGCAGTTCTGTGCTGAATAAATAAGTGAAGCATGCTTGCCTTTTGAGCTTTTTTCTTTGTTGAAGGCAACGTACTAGAATTTTGTGGGAGAAAATGAACAAGCTCCTCAAGGTCATAATTGTTTTCTCCTTATTCCTGGTTTGCATTTTCTTACAGGAGGGTTCAGGACATAATACGGGCAATACTTTTGATGCAACACATCCTATTGTGTTGTTTAACTCTGACAAGACCCAGATTGTTGCTTATTTAGATGATACACCTCCTTCAGATCCCCAAAATGAGAATGTCACTTATGATTATGGTTCCAGTTTTAGCTTCTCCGATGGATTGCATAGAGGTCTTGGGTTCCATGGTGAGTCGGACGAAACTCAAGGTGGTGTTGAGTCGCCATCGAAGAAAAAAGAAGCCATTGGACAAGAAGGATCACCTTTTGATCCATCATCCTCTGACATAGAAAGGGGTGCTGAGATAGATAGAAAAGAACCAATTGAATCACACTCTAAGGGGAAAAATCCATCATTTTTGTCAGTTGGAGGAATGAGATTGTACACCCAAGATATATCCGACGAGGAAGGTGACGAAGAAATGGATGCTTTCGAGTCATGTAATGATGAAAGCTCTGAATCTGAACAAGAACAAGCATTGTCAGAAAGTGATGATTCTGAGAACACCTCTGACAGTGACCTGGACATTGATGATGAGGTGGCACAGGATTACTTGGATGGAATTGGTGGCAGTGGCAGTGCTGTGGATGCGAAATGGTTGGTGGAAAATGATTTGGATACTTCAGATGAAGATGATAGCTCTTCTTCTTCTAGTGAAGGATTTGATGACACTGTGGAAAAGTTGGGTGGGATTGCCCTCCAAGAAGCGTCAATGGTATATGGTATGATGACACCACAATCAAGGAAGAAGATTCCTACTAGTGGTAGAGACTTCTGGTCTGCAGGCTTGGATGATATCATGTTTGTCAAAGATCCGAGGACTAGGTCCGCTAAGAAGAAGCATGTTACCCAACTGCCTCAATCCTGGCCTGCAGCTCAGAAGAGTAAACGCTTCAGAAACTACCCAGGTAACACCATTTCTTAAAGTTATGAATCGAGTTTCCATATGCTGCTGTTGAAACAAGAGTCAATAAGAAAGTGAAAGAAAGAATTTTGGACAATCCTAATTTTGGTTTATAGATTTACTCAAACTAGTTCCTCAAGATTTATCATCATGATTTTACAATTCAGGTGAAAAGAAAAAACATCGTAAAGAAATGATTGCTGTGAAACGCCGGGACAGGATGCTGAACCGAGGGGTTGACTTGGAGAAAATTAATACGGTAATAATTTCATTTCTCAACTTGTTTTCGAATTTTGGCTCTTTGAAAGGAAGATAAAATTTGATTTTTTTTTTTTTTTTTTTTTTTTTGTAGAAACTGGAGCAGATAGTTTCAAATCGGGTGGATATATTTTCCTTTCCACCTATGCATTCCAAGGATTGTTCACAGGTATAGTTCCTCATTCTTTGGCTTGCAGCCTGAATCCAACACTAGTTTTGTCTTTCCCTCATCTGGCTCAGCGGCATATTCATACCCTATTAGTACGGAAACTGATTGCAAGACATACGTCATGAAGATCTTCAGTAGTTGGTGGCTTGATTTGTATGCTTTTTGTTAATCGTCCCGCGGGGCACTTCAACATAATGAGGTTTTTCCCCTTCGTAATCTAACAATGAACATCAATATGCTGACAGGTAAGACGGTTAGCAGTAATTTACCGCCTGCGCAGTGGTTCCCAGGGCTCTGGCAAGAAAAGGTACAGTGTGCAGTTGGATATGCCATTGCAAGAAATCACAGTTTGACGTGGCTCATGATTTGGATGCTAAAATCAGCTTGTTATGTTTACCAGTTTTGTCACAGTCATGAGAACTCAGCATACATCCATGCCATCAGCAAATGATAGAGTCCGCCTTGAGAAGGTCCGTGTACCATTTGATTGCTACCTAATTGCTACCTATCGTTCAAGTTTTGCACGACACTTTTGGGTCTTCAGTATTCATACCCATAGCCCTGATGTTGCAGTAAAAGTAAAGTCTTTTGATTTTTCTCTTTTCGACCGTGTAGCTGATAGGTGCCGTGAACGAAGATGAAGATTTCTCCGTCACTGAAGGTAAGGCAGCAGCTGGTGCAGACAGAAGAAGAACCAAGAACAACAGTACTCGGGATCTTCAGGGAGGCCGAACCAAATCATCTAGGAAGTCAACCAAAAAGGGAGGGACAAACGTGGCTTATGCCAGTCAACCCGTGTCATTCATTTCAAGTGGAGTAATTCGACCTGAGGAGGATGCCTCATACGACACAACAGCCATGGATGAGATGGTCGTGGCGACCACCACCTCAGCAAAGGTCGGTGCTTTTGAGGTGCACACCAAAGGGTTTGGATCGAAGATGATGGCGAAAATGGGTTATGTAGAGGGAGAAGGTCTGGGAAAAGAGCGTCAAGGCATGGCTGCACCAATTGAAGTGATTCAACGGCCGAAATCTCTAGGACTCGGCGTCCAATTCTCTGACACCGACATCAAAACCACCACCAAACCCGAACGTCCAAGTGGAGCCCGACGTCCAGCAACACATGAGAGACGTCCAGCAACACATGAGAAGCGTCATCCTAAGCCGCAGAGCGTTGGAGATTTCGAGAAGCATACTAAAGGGTTTGGATCAAAGATGATGGCTAGAATGGGGTTTGTTGAAGGCAGTGGCCTGGGGAAAGATTCTCAGGGCATTGTTAACCCTTTGGTTGCAGTTAGGCGCCCGAGAGCTCGAGGACTGGGTGCAGAAGGTTAGGTAATGATAGTTAATCGTAAATTATTCTTACGCTTATCATCTACTCTACTAGATGAGTTACCAATTTAACTCAATAACTCAGAATAAATTGTATGTTTTTTCTTCTGCCATGACTTTTGGGAACTGCAAAGGGTAAGATGAGATCTGTCCACTCTTTCAGCTTGTTTCATGTGACTGTGGAAAGGGATGACTTGTAGACTGATCAATCACAATAATATTGTGTATGTAAATGTGTGCAGAACATTAGTTTATGGGTGACATCTCTTCATCTGGGTCTGTAAAGTGTTACTTTCATTGCTTAAAGATGCAGTTTGGAGTATATTATATCAATCTTTCCTTATGGAGGAGGGTTTGTTAGCAAGTATCTGTGCATGATCTGGAATTCCTCCGGGCAAGCTACGTTGGGGACTCGTTTCCTTTGAGTAATTGTAAATGTGGGTTGGCAAACGAAATTGAAACAATGGTAGGGTTTACTTTTATTGGAGGTTTTGTGATGCATAGTGTTGTTCTATTTGACAATAAATTTCTTTCCATTACCTATCTATCCATTAAAATATGTGGATCGATTGAGATATACCGATATAAGATCATATTCAACCATGAATAGGCCTGGAGTGAGATACCAAATTTACTTGGCAGTTTAGCCTCTGAGGGAGAGAGTGAAGAGAAGTTTTACTAGTGGCGAGTAAATGAGGAAGATGGTTGCATTTTCTTTCGGAGTTTTCCGAAGTCATAATCTATGTAATAATAAGTGTGTTGCTTTTACGACAACATATTAAGGAACAAGAAACTGTTCCAGATGTTGTATGAACGTTGAGATTAGGGTTGCAAATAGGGATGACAACTTTGCCCATACTCATGGGTTTCTTACTATCCAACCCAATTGGGTTGGGTATGAAATCCAAATAGATGGATATGGGTAGAGTTTGATGGGTTTGTACCCATACCCATTTACTTTGGGTTGAGTTGGGTTTATATCAAATGGATTTGGGTTTGTACCTATGCCCAAATACAAATTACAGTTTGGTACCCAAACTTAATAGACATGCATATTTAGTACCTAAATTTAATTTTTTTTGCATATAAGTCCTCAAAATATCGATGGAAAATTACATTTTGGTACCTAAATTTTTTTGGTCTTACATTTTGGTACCTAAACTTTTCAAGTTTTGCAAATAGGTCCAATTTTTGCTTGTGTAGTTAAAACACCCTCAAGTAAATGGATATCCATATCCAACCCATACTCATTTAGATTATGGAAGCCCCAAACCCAAACCCATTTATAAACTCCCAAATCCATATGCACTTCACCCATACCCAACCCATTATCAATGGGTCTACTTGGGTTTGGGTATAATTACCCATGGGTGGGTAATTTGCCATCCCTAGTTGCAAATGAGACGAGTTGTTTGCGAGCGATTTGATGTTCGACTCGAGAAAAATTTGTACGAAACTCGGCTCGTTAATAAACGAGCCGAACATGAGCTAAGCTTTGTTCAGCTCGTGAAGCTCGCGGGCTAGCTCGACTAGGTGGCTTGTTGAGCTAAACTCGTGAGCTGGCTCGTTTAGAGCTCATGATATGTCTCAACATGTGGCTAGAGAGCCAACTCGATTACCGACTTATGGACGAATTAATCTATATCTTATGATTTTAATTCATATGGCTGTTAAATTATATATCTCGTCATATATAAAGTTTAACACGTTGAGTATGTGAGCAAATATATCTTATTTTATATTTTTTTTAAAAATTATGTAGCATAAATTGCTTCGATACTATGAAATAATATGATTTGGAGTAGTTAAAATTTATTAACTAAATGGTATATGATACCAACAAAGTATAATATGAGATTAGCTAACAAAATAAATCATATGTATCATGATATACAAAATGAAGTACCAAATAAAAGTTAAGATTTTATTAAACAAGCTAACTCGAGCTCGACTCGACTCGGCTCGTTAATAAATGAGCTGAGCTCGACTGGTTTATTAACGAGCCGAGCTCAAGTTGGGGTAAAACTCGACTCGGATCATTTGCAATTCTAGTTGAGAGCCACCAATCAGTTAACTAGGATTCGAGAGGGAGTACAAAGAACATTATAAACAAGTTAACCCTAATTTATCATCATTCCTAACCCAAGTATCTTTTGTCTTTTAACTTTAATCCTCCAGCAAATTGACAAAATACGACTAGAGCATTGGAGAAAACTAAAAAATTTGGTTCACAATCACAAATCCTCCAAGGGTAGGGAAGTAGAGACCAATTGGGAACTTACTCTATCCCTAGAAACAATTATTCCCAATCTTTATTAGCCTAGCTCAACATTTGGATTCAATGTCAACTTTATGTTTCTAATCTGAGGAGGTAATATGGAGCTTTGAGTCCCAACCAAATATGATAACTAAATCACATTTGTGCCCTTATTAGTTGGTATTTCAATTTTTTTAAAAAAAAAGAGATTATTTCCCTATCTATCTATCTATCTATCTATCTATCTATCTATCTCACCTTATGTTTATGTCCCAACAATAAGACCAAATTTGGGAGAACATGATTGGACAAAAAGAGAAACCAATTAGTTCAAAAGATTGGTGATCAAAATCTACCCCAGATCTATTTTCTATAGTAAAATTATTGCACATAATCGTTAATGATTTGGATTCTGAAACAAATACAAATAATAAATTTAGAATCGAGAATAACAAGTAATCATACAATATACAAAATGTATATGATTTCACATGTACATTGGTTTGGTCAACATTGGTGCTATGTTCTTATTTTGTTTCTTGTTTGACTATCGTCACAATAAAAAGTTCAGTGATTCTATAGTATTATTGGGCGTAACCTAATTACGATACAAAATCTATATCAATTAAATACATCCGTATTTGTCCACAACTCCTTTCAGAATCTTCTTACATATTTTTTTTTCTAATTATGAATGACTTAATATAAATTGACACAACGAAATGAGCAATGATTTAACACTCAATTACATAATCACACTACATTATCCACTATGACAAATCATCATAATCTCATCTTAGCTTGATCTCAATTGAACCAATAGTCACAACTCACAACAATGCTTTCTTTTGTAGTGAATTTGGAATTTTCTTCTTCTTTTTTACATAGAAAATTAATTAATTGGAATGAATGGGTACTCTGGTAAATCCATTCAAAGCAGAGAGAGATCCATCGGCACTCTCCTTTCTCGCTGAGCGAGGGAAAGGAAAGAAAACGAGAGAAAGAAAGGACGGTCTTTATAAAAAACGGTTTCCCTTCTTCTTTCCTCCCTTTCTATGTCTCGAGAAACCTCCCTCTCCCCGGTGGTTCTTCAGAAATCTTGAACAGGGAGCTTCCCCTTTTTCTTCTTGTTCAGTACCTTCCTCTCTGCTTCGCAACTGAATCTCTCCCACCTCAGGTAACTAACTCTCTAATCCTCTTGATCTCCATTTGTTCGCACCTTCCCCTGCTTCTAATTCCGCGCATTGAATCATTCCTTTCTGTCAATTACCTTAGATCTCTTGCTTAGAGCCAAGGCCGCCGCTCTTTTTTCTTACCCTCTGTTGTGATTCTTCCAGTCGTTTCACGATCTGGGTCTCCCAGATCTGACGCGCATCGCATTGAAATCGAGGAAAAGATGGATTCTTTCGTTCGTTTGAAGATCTGGGGTTTCGCCCTTTTGCTGATTCTGCAATCGGGAGATGGGTTTTATCTCCCCGGAAGCTACCCTCACAAGTACGGTATCGGCGACACTTTGTCGGTGAAAGTGAACTCCATCACTTCAATTGAAACCGAGATGCCATTCAGCTACTACAGCTTGCCCTTCTGCAGGCCCACGGAGGGGGTCAAGGATAGCGCTGAGAATCTCGGGGAGATTCTTATGGGCGATAGAATCGAGAACTCGCCCTACAAGTTCAAGATGTACACCAACGAGACCGAGATCTTCCTCTGTCAAACGAAGCCCTTGTCGGCCGACGACTTCAAGCTTATGAAGAAGAGGATCGACGAGATGTACCAGGTGAATTTGATCCTTGATAATTTGCCTGCGATTAGGTATACTAAGAGGGAATCGTTTATGGTGAGGTGGACTGGCTACCCTCTCGGGATCAAAGTTCAGGATGCTTATTACCTCTTCAACCATTTGAAGTTCACTGTTCTTGTTCATAAGTATGAGGAAGCCAACATGGCTCGTGTGATGGGAACTGGGGATGCAGCTGAGATGATTCCCACTGGGGGAACGCCGGGATCAGAGACCCCAGGTTATATGGTTGTAGGGTTTGAGGTTGTTCCATGCAACTTTGTCCACAATGCTAAGTCCTTGAAGGATGTGAAGATGTATGGCAAATACAAGTCTCCGATCAAGTGTGATCCTACAACGGTAGCCCTCCCGATCAAGGAGAACGAACCGATTGTTTTCACCTACGAGGTTACATTCCAGGAGAGCGATATCAAATGGCCTTCGAGATGGGATGCTTATCTGAAAATGGAAGGTTCAAAGGTCCATTGGTTCTCAATCATGAATTCTATGATGGTGATCACTTTCCTTGCTGGTATAGTCCTGGTCATCTTCTTGAGAACTGTGAGGCGTGATCTAACACGTTATGAGGAGCTTGACAAGGAAGCTCAAGCTCAAATGAATGAGGAGCTATCTGGGTGGAAACTGGTCGTGGGTGATGTTTTCCGTGCCCCAACAAACTCGGCCCTATTATGTGTTATGGTGGGCAATGGAGTTCAGATCCTGGGAATGGCGGTTGCCACTGTCTTGTTTGCTGCTCTAGGATTCATGTCACCAGCTTCTCGGGGTACCCTCCTAACCGGTATGCTAGTCTTCTTCATGATCCTTGGAATTGCAGCAGGATATGCAGCTGTTCGGCTGTGGAGAACAATGGGATGTGGAGATGGAAAAGGATGGGCTTCCGTGTCATGGAAAGTCTCCTGCTTTTTCCCGGGGATTGCTTTCGTGATCCTAACCACTCTAAACTTCCTTCTGTGGGGTAGTCATAGTACTGGTGCAATCCCATTCTCTCTCTTCGTCGTCCTAATCCTTCTCTGGTTCTGCATCTCTGTTCCACTAACCCTGATTGGAGGATACTTTGGAGCAAGGGCGCCCCACATCGAGTACCCAGTTCGCACCAACCAGATCCCAAGAGAAATCCCAGCTCAAAAGTATCCATCTTGGCTCCTAGTCCTCGGAGCTGGAACCCTACCTTTCGGCACCCTCTTCATCGAGCTCTTCTTCATCATGTCAAGCATCTGGATGGGCAGAGTCTACTATGTGTTCGGATTCCTCTTGATCGTGTTCATCCTTCTGGTTGTGGTTTGTGCCGAGGTCTCACTTGTCTTGACCTACATGCATCTGTGCGTGGAGGACTGGAAGTGGTGGTGGAAATCTTTCTTTGCCTCTGGTTCGGTCGCCATCTACATATTCTTGTACTCCATAAACTACCTGATATTCGACCTGAAGAGCTTGAGCGGGCCAGTTTCTGCAACCCTTTACCTGGGCTACTCATTACTGATGGTTCTAGCAATCATGTTGGCTACTGGCACAGTCGGGTTCCTTTCGTCCTTCTGGTTCGTGCATTACTTGTTCTCGTCAGTTAAGTTGGATTGATCAGCCTCCTGTGCAGCAATGGTTTCATCATTGTACCAGCAGCTCTTTACAACAGTAGTAGTTTACAGCGGTTTCTTATCTCTTTGTTGACCTTTTGTCATTTAAGTTGTCTTTCACTTTCTTTGCTTTTGGTAGGAAAGAGGAATTACCAATGTAGTAGGAATAAGTTTCCCGTAAGTCTTTTTTCTGTTTTGGTTTGTCCATAGATGGCAACCCTCATGGCTTGTTATAGAGTTTTCTTCATACCCAGAAAGTTCATTTGCATGTTTTGATCATGGTTTGTGTACAATATCGACGGTCCGACCAGAAACATAATCTACTAGAGTTGTATGGTATACATATCGGAGAAGTTTGTAAGGATCGGTACAATGCGATCAAACCTCCACCCACTGTATATCGGTTCGTTATTGGTTAGTATTATGTCGCGATTTTGGTTAGTATTATGTCGAAACGACGATCATATTGTTAGATACCATTCTAATAATTTGTACGATTTTATCGTTTTTGTGGTACGATTTTGCAAATCATGCATTTGATCAGTCCCGAACACGAATCCTACAGTGTATGAACTTGCAGATTAGGATAACGATTTCGTAGGTAGATTAAACGCAAAGATTGTGGACCGATGCACGAACCAAAACAGAAGAAAAAACAAATGGGAAAAAGAAAGAAATTTATGTGGTTACCGTTAAGCCGTTAAAAGATTCTGAAAGACCCAAGTGAAGTGGGCAGAGCAGCGAGCGACCACCGCCATTGGAGCCAAAAGAATGTTACTCTTCAGCTCAGTTCCAACTCTCCACTACCCCGGCAGCGCCGCCGCCGCCGCCGCCGCTCCTTCTCTTTCCCTTTTCCCTTCTTCCTCACCGTACCATTCTTCTTCTGTTTCCTTACAGCAGGCGCCATGGCACCGCGTGATGGAAGTTTCTCCGAGTTCTACCGCTTACCAATTCAGGATGAAATCAATCCCCAAGGTTTGATCTTTTTTGCTTCCTGTCCATCTTACCGAGAACAAGAATTGATGGGTTGTTTTCAGAATTCTTGATTGTTGTGGTCTCCATTTGTATATTTGGCAGGGTTTGAGAATCAGATGCTCTGCCGTTGAGCCATTGAAGGTGATGATATCTGGAGCTCCAGCTTCCGGCAAGGGCACTCAGTGCGAGCTGATTGTTCAGAAGGTAACTAGCTAGCTAAAGCTCGTCTAGCCATTCGACCTTTTCGTGCTGATTTTACGAATAGAGGATAACTCGAATCCGTTTGCAGTTTGGATTGATTCACATATCAACTGGGGATCTCCTAAGAGCTGAAGTTTCTGGTGGCACGGAGATAGGGAATAAGGCCAAGGAGTTTATGAATGCTGGAAAGCTGGTTCCTGATGAAATTGTTACCGCGGTAAAGAAATGAACTTTAGCTTACCTAGTTTAGCATTTGATCTATTGCTAATGATGGGCTTTTCCCCTTTTTTGGGCTATAGATGGTTACAGGAAGGCTATCCCGGCAGGATACAAAGGAGAAAGGATGGCTTCTGGATGGCTATCCGCGGAGTGCTTCGCAAGCTGAGAGCTTGGAGAAGCTTAACATCAGACCGGACATCTACATTGTGTTGAATGTAGGCTTTATTTATTTACTATTTCTGCAGATTCATAGACGTTCTTTGTAAGCTTAACTGGCTTTTTCTGTACTAATATGTCAGGTTCCGGATGAGTTTCTGATTGATAGATGTGTCGGTAGAAGGTTGGATCCTGTGACTGGGAAGATTTACCACATTAATAACTTCCCTCCAGGATCTGAGGAGATCAAAGCAAGACTAACAGTTCGTCCTGATGACACTGAAGAAAAGGTAATTAATCATAATCCAGTTTGTCCCTTAATGCAGTGCTCTTCATGTGTACCATGGTTATCATTACCTCTAAACCATGCCTAGGTAAAAGCACGGCTCCAGATATACAAACAAAATGCTGAAGCCACATTCTCCACTTATTCAAAGATAATTAAACAGGTAAGTAGGTCTGCCTGTGCTTTCTTTCATATCTTCTGAACAATATCAATCTCAGCCTTTGACCCTTTACGATTCTCCTTCGAAATGCAGATGGATGGAAACCGATCGAAAGATGCAGTGTTTCAGGAGATAGAGAGCCTGCTGTCACAAGTGCAGGAAGACAAAGCTGAGTCAATCAAGCCTAGTGAGCGTTTTCAATGTTTTTGAGTCATTATGGAAGTTTACTAGGTCCCCCCTCAGCCTTGATTCTCATTTCTAAAGTGCAGAAAGATCTGTGGTTGAGTCTAGGAGCCAATCCAGTGAGGCATTAGCTAGCCAGGTAGAGATTAAATGGTACTTATTGTTGGGCTATATCATAATCCGAGCATGCATCCTGTCTTATATTTCTTTTAGTTCCTTGTAGGGAAAATGGAGGGGAATTCCCACTAGGTTGAACAATATCCCCCATTCCAGAGAAATCAGGAAATACTTCTACACTGATGTGCTCCAAGCCACTGAAAGGGCTGTTAACGATGGCAGAACGCGCTTAAGGGTAAAGTTTATGTACGAAACCCAACTTTGATTCAAGACGTTGTTTGACGGAATCAGCCCTGTGTAATCCATATGTTACAAGGATTCTTAGAGGAACTTCATTTGTCTAACCTATTACTTCGTATTGGTAGGTGGATATCAACATCCCAGAGCTTAACCCTGAAATGGTGAGGCAAAATTTCCCTTTTGCCATGCAGTGATACTTAACTTTTGGATTTGACTCTGTCTTAATGATCCACAGGATGTTTATCGAATAGGTACCCTGATGGAACTCGTTCGAGAGATTGCTCTCTCGTTTGCAGATGATGGGAAACGTGTCAAGGTAGTATTAGTATAGCTAACATCAAATAAGTTTCCCTGTGAGTCCCCCCCCCCCCCCCCCCCCCCCCCCCCCCCCCAGTTTTCTGAGAGCTTGTCCTTGCCATTTTTTCCAGGTTTGTGTTCAAGGCTCTATGGGGGCAGGGGCCCTTGCTGGAATGCCACTGCAACTTGCGGGAACACGTAAGATCTTGGAATACATGGATTGGGGCAGTGATGGCGCTATGGGGACCTTT
Organism: Linum trigynum; assembly: GCA_964030455.1. Taxonomy (NCBI): domain Eukaryota; kingdom Viridiplantae; phylum Streptophyta; class Magnoliopsida; order Malpighiales; family Linaceae; genus Linum; species Linum trigynum. The sequence continues at coordinate 3,174,102 of OZ034814.1, read as the reverse complement.
GTCAAGATCGGTTCTATAGGTGGTCAAGAAGTTGAAGAACAAGATGACATGTTCATCTTAATTGCTCCACAAAATGCTGTAGGAAACTGCATCATCAATGTAAGTTATGCAGAAATATGCTCCAATTCCTTACATAATAGGAACTTATTCTACATTGCCTGGTTATATTCATATGCCGAAAATTTGCAGGATCTAGAAGCCATGACTGATGCTGCTGGGAGTCGTCCAGTCATTCTGATAAATCCAAAACTCAAGGTTAATGTCTTGATCCCACATCACAGTCACTTAAAGTTGCTCCTAAATGTATTCTTTCTCATCTAAACTCGGTTTGAACCTCAGGATTTGCCTGCCTCTAGTGGAATCATGCAAGTAAGTGACAAAACCTAATGACACCAGGAAAACCTTCAAATCATGAGTCCATCATTTCCCTACTTATACAGTTGTACACTTTACTTCATGTAGACAATGGGAAGGGAGGAAAGGCTCAAGTATGCAGCTTCCTTCGAGAACTGCTACTTCTTTCGACTTCTCTACTATGCAGGAACTCAGTATCCAATCATGGGAGCTCTTAGGTGAGAGATTATCTAATTCCTAAAACAAAGTCCCTCAACTTTATTCTCTATGTCACTTACTTCCTCATTCACAATGCTGGATCAGTAACGAATCATGATCGCGAATTCACAGGATGTCATATCCATACCCTTACGAGCTGTACAAAAGGGTTGATGAAGCCCCGGGAAAGGAAAAGTACACAACATTGTCGACATTTCCAGAGAAACCTACCTCCGACGAGATAAATAACGCCTTCATGGGGAGAACAAAGTAAGAAACCAAGAAAGAAAACTTGACTGCTTCATTCCCAAACTTTCATGCCATCTTTTTTAGCCTATTGTGGATTTGTCATCTATCTTTAAACACATGAGGTGGCTAACAAAAGAAGGGCACTCTTGTTCTTTTGCAGAGAACAAGCCAAGAAAGCCTCAGGCTTCTGGTATGAAATCTCGATCTTCATTCATATGTTTTACTCAGAAATCTGTCCTCGATATTCCGAAAGTCCACTGATTAGTTGGTGGTTTCTGGGTTTGTAGGGGTTTCTTGAGCGGTGTGTTTTGAGCAGAACGAGAGACGTGGTCAGCAACGTTACAGTATTCAGGTGGTTGAGATGTTGAACTCACTAGAAAAAAACCCCAGAATCTGAACTTCTCAATACATGTAGTAGTGGCTTTCAACAATCCGACACAACGAAGGATTCAAAGCTTTTGTTCAAGATCAGGCTCAAGAAAGAAGCTGACTATATATGGCTCTTCACTGTGTCTCTCTCTCTTCCTTGACCTTCTTTCCTCTCTTTTTTCACCATGGCTTGTGTCATATCCACATATTCGAACTGGACTGGTTCTTGTTAATGCTTACATCGCAGCTAAAACGACACCATTAGCCATAATCGTGGGGATCAAAGTCAATGCTTTCCCGAAATGGATGGGAAGAGAGAAGAGAGCACAAGTTGATTAAAGATCAATTCTTCTTGGAAACATAAAGCCGCCTTACCAATGAGGTTTCAGTTGACCACCACAACCCACCAGCTGGTTAAGTTGCCTAGTTGACTGGGGACAAGTTGTTACAAAGCTCATGTAGCTCATTGGATCCTACAAGCAACAATTACTACAAATCATTGTTTGTAGCTTCCACTTGATCAAAGAATTCATAATCTTAGACCGACCCATTAATCGATGTATTCAGGGTTTAAGCTAATTAAACCTAGAACAGTCTATGCCAGTTGATAAGGCATTAATCAATGTTTTTCAATCGTATCAACGGTCCGATCGAAAATCGACTAAATAGGTAATAGGATACAACCTCCTATTTACATTATCTCACTGCCCACATTTGTGAGAATTCTGGGAGCCAGTTCCCACTTGGGACAGAGCCTTAAAAAGGGAAAACAAAGAGAGGTCCAGAAAGAAGAGCTGCGTTATCGACTTGTTTGGTAGCTCTTGCCATGTCATCTTTCTTGTGTATCCATCTCACCTGTATTATTGCAATCAAGGAGAGAGAGCTAAGTGATTTACGGCCTTAGTTTCTGTGGCACTGCTCCATGCCCTGACAAAACAGAGAATAGAAGAGAAAGAATTCCATAACTCAAATCACATCCACACAACCAAAGAACCCACATATGCAATCAATACTTGTCTACAAAATGTTGAACACGATTAAAACATTACCAACAGGGGGGAAAATACATAAAAGAAATACTAGATAGGCTGCGTATGGTAAATACATATGAAAATGCGTGCTGTTCGTTGCGCGTACATTTTAGTTCATTGCACTCTTATGAATTTGAGATTATATCATTTCGAGGCATGTAAAATTTACTATCTAATGTCATCTACCATCAAGATTCATCAATGTGCAGATTGCAGCTTCATCCAAAAGATAAGTATCTGTAATAGCCGAAAAGATAACCCAAAAAGGCAAACGCATTAACAAGCATATTGAATGCAATATTGAGCCAATAACCAAGAAACAACCAACTGTTGTTCAATCACCATCAGAAAAGGAAGAAGCTGCAAATTCCACTGCCTGAAAACATGCAAGTAGTCAAAATCTGGTAAGACTGCCAAACTTCAACTGAATTTAGGAAGAAGGTAATTTTGTTTGCAATTTGAGGCTTAGTTTATTGTTTCGTCTGCCTCTTTCCATCTTGCAGTAAAAGTCGACCAACAAGTCCCTTTCATGTAGATCCCACCCTAGCAAGAAAAATAAATCCCACAAAGGAAATCATACCCAAAAGTTCAAATATGCATTGAATTCTGAAGAGAGATGGTTTCAAGAAATACCAAATATGACAATAAATAAAAGAGTGAGAAGAGAAGACAGAATTTAAGACATCAAGTTGTGTGTCTAACCAGCCAAGCTTAGAAGGGGGAGAAAACTCAACTCCCAAGTCGGTTCCAATCTGCAAGTTGACAATTTACCGGCAATTCTGCATCTTTTCCCCACATATATACACACACAAGAGGAAAAATACCAGTCCTTTCTCCAGATCTTTGAAAAGGAGAAGCCATAGGAAGAAGGATACCAGCTCTGGTTCTGTGAAGAGAAGAAAAGAGAAGAAGACAATGGCGGGAGGGTCATTCGGCCCAGCCGGGGTGGCCAAGGAGAGGGCACAGCAGTACCAAGGGAAGGTCACTGCATCTGTCATCATTGCTTGTATGGTTGCAGCTACCGGAGGCTCTCTCTTTGGCTATGATGTTGGAATTTCAGGTAAAGTTTCTGGCTTTCTGGCTTCTTCTTCTCTTTCTCTCTCTCTCCCCTCTTCCCTGAAATGGCAACATGGAAGTTATCGGATCATAGAAATCAAAATTGGTTTTGTCAGCCATATGTATTGAGGAACTTTAGAAGGGTTTTGACCTCTGTTAATGTCGAAATGGTTTGCCAACAGGAGGAGTTACATCCATGGATGGATTTCTAAGCAAATTCTTCCACAATGTCTATGAGAAGAAGCAGCATGCTAAAGAAAACAACTACTGCAAGTACGATGATCAAGGGCTAGCAACTTTCACCTCTTCTCTTTACCTTGCTGGTTTGGTTGCATCCCTGGTGGCAAGTCCCATAACAAGAAGCTACGGCCGCCGAGCCAGCATTATCATCGGTGGGATCAGTTTCTTCATTGGAGCATCATTGAATGCTGCAGCGGTCCATATAGCAATGCTGCTGGCAGGCCGGATCATGCTTGGCATCGGCATTGGATTCGGAAATCAGGTACACATTGGCTTAGTAGTTGTATCACAAGTTCATGCAGTTTATCTTTGAGATATCCTTATGTTTTCTTTGAAGGCTGTTCCACTCTACCTATCAGAAATGGCACCAACCCATCTTCGCGGAGGACTGAACATGCTTTTCCAGCTGGCAACTACTCTCGGAATCTTCTCAGCAAACATGGTCAACTACGGAACCCAAAAGCTCGAGCCATGGGGGTGGAGACTATCTTTAGGATTAGCCGCAGTCCCAGCTTTCCTCATGGCAGTAGGCGGAATGCTTCTTCCAGAAACACCCAACAGCTTAATCGAAAGAGGGCAAGAAGCAAAGGGAAGAAAGGTCCTGGAAAAAATCAGAGGAACAAGCAATGTGGATGCAGAATTCGAGGACATGGTTGACGCGAGTGAGATGGCCAACTCAATCAAGCATCCATTCAGAAATATTCTTGAGCGAAGAAACAGGCCGCAACTGGTTATGGCTATCTGCATGCCAGCATCCCAAATCATGACAGGAATTAACGCAATCCTCTTTTATGCTCCAGTGCTGTTTCAGAGCATGGGGTTTGGGAAAGATGCAGCCCTTTACTCCTCGGCCTCAACAGGAGCTGTTCTGTTCTTCTCAACCTTCCTTTCCATCGCTGCAGTTGACAAATTGGGCAGGAGGATGCTACTCATCAGTGGCGGAATCATCATGATCATCTGCCAGGTAAAAAACATAAGTGACATAGCATCCTCACTCATCTTTGGATCTAACGAACTTACCCTGAAATGACCCTTGGTTAACTATCTCAACAGGTGACTGTCTCCATAATCCTGGGGCTGAAGTTCGGAACAAATGAGCATCTCTCGAAAGGTTACTCGGTCTTGGTTGTGGTAGTCGTTTGCCTCTTCGTGCTGGGATTCGGATGGTCGTGGGGTCCTCTAGGTTGGACTGTACCAAGCGAAATATTCCCACTGGAGATACGATCAGCTGGACAAAGCATTACTGTATCGGTGAACTTTCTCTTCACGTTCATCATTGGTCAATGCTTCCTCTCCATGCTGTGCGCATTCAAGTTCGGCATCTTCCTCTTCTTTGCCGGCTGGGTCACCCTCATGACAGCATTCGTCTACTTCTTCCTGCCTGAAACAAAGGGAGTCCCCATCGAAGAGACAGTGCTCCTGTGGAGAAAACATTGGTTCTGGAAAAAGATAGTTGGAGAGGAGATGGAATCCCGCGGGACTCCAAACGGTAATGCAGTGGAAATGGATGAGGCAGTAAGAAACATTCAATAGCCTATGTCACCTCTCGATTTGTACATAGTATGCATTATTTAGCAGTCAACAAAAGAAACTTCTCAGCAATATAGCTATATGACCTCATGAATCCTACCATTTGTACCAACAATTAGTATATTTTTATCTCATTCTAAATCAATAAGACATTTGTCCTGAAACATATGCTGCTGCTTTATGCTCAAAGGCCCCTATATGAATCTGATCAAGCAAGCTGAATTAGAAATCTATCCATGGTCTCGAGTTTATGCCGAAAAGAACAAACTTCATAAAACAATCATCTGTCCAAGGGTATAAGCATCAAAGTTCCTCAATTTCACACCCCACAACAACAGATATGGGACTAAACAAAACTTCCAGTCTGCATAATAAGAGAATACTCAAGAAATAATGGACATACCTTATATACTAGCCAAAGGTTCAAACTTTTATTTCATAAGTGGTGTATAAGAGAGAGGCTACTACATGGATGAAAGCAGACAACCCAGAATCCCAACCTCGAAACACTGAGGTTACAGAGAGAACCTCGAAACACTGACGCTACAGAGAGCAAAAGGTTACAGACAGTTGCGTGTAAGGACAACATTTACAATACAGAACCATCCTAACCAACCCCACGATTGCTGAAGCAAAACTACTCGTCTAATCTTTCCCCTGTTACAATCATTCATGGAGGAGAATCTGAGTTCATATTCCACATCGCCAACATGGCACATCCCACCGAATTGCTTGAGCTCTGATCAGCCTTCCTCTTGAAAAAATAAAGGAGAGATCACAAGCTTCTAGTCGCCAAGCAATCAACGACAGCAGCAGCATCAAAAGCAGAAAACCATTAAGCCAGCAGCAGAAGCAGCAGAAGCAGCATCAACAGCGAAACAGCCACCACCACATCATCATCTTTTGATCCATCACCTTCCAATTGATCATCAAATTAAACCAGATTCAGCCCCAGTAATCGCCTAAGACCAGTAGTAGCATCCCCAACCCCACCTTTCCCCAGAAAGGCCGGCACGGGAAGCGAACTCGGAGGCGGTGAGGTGAAAAACGCCGAACCTGCATACATCGTATCCCCAACTTTATTGAACTCCTCCACCCTAATCTCCTTCTGAACAATCTCCGGCTCCGGCCCAAGCCGATCCGTCGATCCCAATCCAAGATCCACCACCTTCTTCCCCTCGCCCTCCTCCCTCTTCCCCTTCTTCTCATCCTCACTCTCCGTAACAGAGTCGAGCGACTCCCCGCGCTTCAATATCTTCACCTGTCCCATCACGAGGTTATTCCCTGGAAGCTTCGCCACCAGAGACTGCGATCGCGAAGCCGCCCTTTCCTTCTGGCTCCCCATGGGGCTCCTCTTCCGCCTGCGAGCGTCGGCCTTAGGGTTCGCAACCGCATCCCTTGACGACGCCGCGCGCGAAGCAGGAGATCGCAGGGTGAATGCTTCGCGGCGGAACCGACCTTGCAGGCAATCACGAGGGGACAGAATCGCCGTCGCCATTTCTTCCGAGCAAGCAAATCAAACGCTACACAAAGAGATCGAATCACAGTTTCCTGAGAGAAATTTTTCCTTCTTCACTGGGAAAAATGAAAAATTAGGGAAAGAAAAATAGAAAAGTTTTTGAGATCCGTACTGGGAAGAACTCCATTTTTGGGGACTGGTATTTATAAGCTGAATCGGGGAGCAGGGAAATTGTCACTTTCCAAGTTGGGGAATATGTGGTTGGACGATTTTAGACGTCGAGAGTGGTGGAAATTACGGGAGTGCTGACATTGGGTGTATGGTGAAAGAGGGGTAATATCGTTATTCTAGTGCGAAGTTTCGTGGTTAGAGGCGGTTCTTTTTATTTATTTATATATGTGGCAGGCGTCAGTTGTGGACTTGAAACCGACTTCAGTTCGGCCGGTCGTGGAAAAATATTTTGGGCTTTGTTATTGGACTGGCCCTATTGGACTTGGGTTTCGATTGGACTTTTCATGGACTTGGGCTACGGCCCAAGATTTCTTGGGTGAAGTCACGACGGTGAAGCCTGCCTGCCAGATTTGTGATGTTTGATTTGTCATGTGGGATTGTGGCTGCTTCAGCTAATCGATATGAAGCGATGATAGATCCATATGTGTTAGAAGCCTTGGCTTTATGAGACTGCATTGTTGACTGTCGTCGGCGTGGGCTTAGAGATCTTACAATCTGTGGAGATGCTAAACTGATCATAGACAAGTGTTTGGCGAGGGATCCGGCTGACAGCAAGATTGGTACAATTCTACAGGAAGTTATTGGGATTCAAGATGATGTGGGTTCATATAAGATTCAATTCGTTGATCGTATTCGCAACAGCGCGACGCATAGTGGCCCGCCATGCTCTTTCTTTGTCGCCTCCATTGTTTCGGAGGTTTGACTTCTGTTCTTGGTTACATTCCAGAGTTGCTTAAACTCTGCTGATCATCATGTATCTGAATGATTTCCTCTTATTAAGAGTGATCTAATGGCAAAAAAAAAAACCCCTGCCTGCCAGGCTACCAAAGGGTTTGCTAATTTTAGTCTGATTTATTTGGCTAAAAAAGTGAACAACTAAATACTTTTATTTTTATTTTTATGGAAAACCCTGTATTTTATTAATGGGGTTTTAACTTTTAATTTATGATCTGCGATTTTGTTTTTTTTTTCTTCAGATAATTGAATTGAATTTAGTTTATAGTTATGGATGATTGAAATAGTGAGGTTATAAGTAGTCTAACAAGTACGTGAAATAAAGAAATACGACCTACAACAAACTATCGAGTAGAAGCTAGTTGTAGCTCTATTTAAATTGATTTTCTCTTTGTAAAGACTATAACGTATAAGGAAGAAAACGTTCTTAAGGATGAGATTCACTACGCAGAACGTACATATATAATTATGTAGTTATCGAGGGGGACTCAATTGACATGTCAAAATAATTGAGCGCCTACAAGGATGGAAGCAAAGGACGTTGTCATGGGCTGCTAAGGAAGTCTTGATTAAATCCGTGGCCTTGGCGCTACCGTTGCATGTCATGTCCTGTTTCAAACTTCCTCTTTCCCTGTGTCGGCTTCTCGATAAACATGTGGCTAGGTTTTGGTGGAATGTGGTGGAGGACCAGTCTAAAATTCGGTGGGTATCATGGAAGAATATGTGCAGAAGCAAGCATGATGGGGGTATGGGGTTCCGACGATTCGAGATTTTTAACCAAGCCTTATTAGCCAAGATTGGGTGGCAGATCGTTACTGAACCCCACTCCCTTTTCGTTCAAGTATACAAAGGAAAATACTTCCCTACGGGGTCGTTCCTTACGGCTACTGCACGTTCCCAACCGTCTTGGGGCTGGCAGAGTATTCTGTATGGCAGGCAGTTGCTGGCGCAAGGGTTAAGATGGCAGATTGGTAATGGTCGGACAACGCCTCTTCTCTCTTCTCACTAGGTTCCTCAGCTCCACCCCTCTCCTCCGCGGTATAACCCCGTGGTGCTTCCGGTAGGGTGCGACCTTTGGGTGGAGGAGGTGATCTGCCCGGGGGAAGGGCGATGGTGTGATTCTAAACTCAGTCAGTGGTTTGATCCTCCTACCTGTCGAGCCATTAGAGCAATTCTGCTCCCTCGACAAGACATAGAAGATCGTCTTGTCTGGAATGACACAGCGGATGAGGTTTTCTCGGTTAAGTCGGCTTACCACCTTGCGAAGCCAACATCCCGCCCAAGCTTAAAGTGTTTGTTTGGCAAGTTTTTAATCGGATTCTCCCCACAACAGAGGCTCTCAGGAACAAGGATGTGTTGGTCCACCCTAGATGTTCTGTCTGTTGGGAAGTAGAGGAAACCATGGAGCATTTGTTTCTGGATTGCCCAGTGGCTCGGGCGCTATGGGATTACTCTGGGTTGGAATACCTGGGTCAGGGTTTGCCTCGCCATACTTTCCCGCTTTTTCCTTAAACGATTGTTAGCTCTCATTGGACAACCAGATCTGGTACTGACCGTGATTGCTGTACTTTGGCGAATCTGGCGCTCTCGTAATTGGGTTGTTTTTTAAGGAAAACAGTTCGGGATCCCGGCCTTGATGCGCCAGTTAAATCAACAGGTAGATGAGTGGTTAAGGGTGCCGGTTGAGCGAGAGAACCCATTGTCTGCTCCAGTGCCACCTCTGACTAGCACTGGGACTAGTAGTCCGATCCTCTGCATGTGGGATAGGGCGACGCGGCAGGGGTCTCACTCGGCAGGAGGCATGGTGCTAATGACTCCAGCAAAAGATAATTTGATGGTTCGCGGGGTCCAATTCCAATGCATTGATGACCCTGTAATGGAGGTGCTGCCGCTGCGAGAGGCATTATGGTGGTGTCTTGAGAATGAGTTCTCTGAAGTTTGCTTTGAGGGAGATGCCAAGGTTGTCATCGATAAGATCGTTCGGGCGGAGGTTTGCGATATCCGAATGGGGGGCGGTGCTGGAAGAGATGGTGTCTTGTTTTGCCTTGCATCCGGGGTTTAGTGTTCGATTTGTAGGTCGTCGTAACAATAGGGTAGCCCATTTGGTGGCTAGAAAGGCCCTTTCATTATCTCCGACTGCGAGTCGTATGTTTGATTTCCAGACCTGGCTGATTTCCAGGATGTAACTATTTTTTGGTGATTCAATATATATGAATATCTTTCGTAAAAAAAAATGTGGGCACGAATCAATAAGTATAAGGTCAGCAATGAAGACTCAACCCAAAGACCATGATATATGAGTGATTGAATATTACAATTAGATTACAGATATGAAGTTGTTGATAGAGATTAGTTTTCAAAATCTTTCATAAATATATTTTCTCTTCTTAAGCTCATCCGATGTTATCTCCACCGTTAACTAAATGTCTACTTAGATCCTTAATGGCTTGAACCAACCAACCCTCACGATGCCATGACAATGACACCAAAGACTTTGCCCATAACTGGAGTTCATGGGCATATTTCCGGCTATGCTTTCATTGTCAGACCTCGTCATGGGCAATGTTTAATGATACCAATCCTATTTGTTTTCTACCTCGCCACCCATTTGACAATTTCATATGATTGTTTTACCCCTTAGATTAAGAGTAATCGCTCAAGAATATGTTTTCCGGTAAAAGATAAACAACATGGGGGAAAGCTACGAGAATTGGCACATTTTTATGCCTCCAACGCCCAAAGAGAGCCAACCCCGCCCGAAACTCCGAACCGGAGAAAGGGCTCGACGGAAAAAACCGGAAAGATGGAAGCTTTATCGACGACCGAAAACGGGAATTGGAATTTCCCTCTTTTTTCGTTTTGGTGGGTAGTCGCCATTTCTACGATTCTGAGTAAATACAAGCAGAAAACAAGTGGGAAACGTCATCAAACTCTCCTAAGCCTGGGAAAGCGACAAGGGGGAGAAGCATTGACCCCCAGGAAGCGAAGAGGGAGAGCTTTACGATTCTCTTTTTGCCGATTCCTTGCAAGAGCAAAACAGGACATGGCGGAGAACCGAATGAAGCTCTTGTTTCGTATTGTCCTCCTCATGGGTCCTCCTTTTCCCCTCCATCCCCTTCATTGGTTGTATAAAGTTCATCTCTTTCTTCGACATTCAGGGATTCCTTTATTTCATTGGTACAGTTCGCCGGAAGCTTGGTATTCAGAGGAAGTTTGGGGAAAATGTCGGGGGAAGGATGGGAGGTTGAAAGTTATGATAGTGGTGGTAGTGGTCGGAGGAGCAGCGGCAGCTCTAATTGCAGCGGCGGCGCCGTGGCCGCGGCCGAAGAAGAGAAAGAGAAAGGAACTGTTGAGTACTTCGGGTGGGTGTATCATTTGGGTACGAGCTCAATTGGGTATGTGTATTGTTTCCTGAGGTTTCTCGTCATAAGGGGAAAGATTGTGGAGATGTTCAAGCGCGATCCTCACCAGCATCCTGGAATTGTGAGAATTTTTCCCCACCCCCAATTTTTACTGCTTCTTTTCCCCCCAATTTTCTTAACATGTGGATTGTGGGGAGATCATTAATGGAGTCAGCTGATACCAACCCTTCCGTGTTTTTCCTGAACTCCCCCCTTACTTCTCTCAGTGTAGTAGCTATCACATTGGGAAGTTCCAAGGCTGGCTAGTTTAATGAATGTTGAATTCTTTTATTTCCTTGCTGTCAATGCTCAACTGTTTTTTGTTTTGTATAGAGACCCATCAGAAGGGGTGTGGTTGGGCCAACATTTATGGTGGAAGATTTAGGGTGCAGAAGGGTTCATCGTGGGGTAAGTTTTCTACTTTCTCTTTATTTAGTAGTTTGGCAAAGTGGGGGGGAAAGGTAGGCACTTTTGGCTCTGGTTTTTGGTTACATCTGGTACCCTTTTCTGGCTCTTGGAGTGGCAATTTGAGAATCTTTTCGAAGATATGTCACTGCAAATTCTCATTCCGGCTTTGTCATTGCTTGTAGGATGTTTATGTGTTGCGGTTTTACAACAGATTGGACGAGACCAAAAAGGGAGAAGTAAGTGACAGTTAACGCTTACCTTTGCTTTTTCCGAATTATGAGATCTCCTTACCTTACAATTTGATTTCATTTGGTTATGCTTTCCTTCGTTTATTTGGTTTTTATGCTGTCAAGAAAACTCGCTGCAGTTCACCTCTTAGCTGCCTTCTGAATCAGTTTTTGGGCTGATTTTGTTGCGTTGCTTTAGATTGCTTGTGCTTCAGCTGAAGAAGCTCGAAAATGGATGGAGGCATTTGATCGTGCAAAGCTACAGGTATACATTTCACTTTGTTTATCCTATTGCATTTCTAAAGAGATTCTGCTGAATGAAAGCCGATGTGATAGATTCATCATTTTCTCATGCTCATACATTGTGGTTTTTTGGTAGGTGGGGCAGTTGATTTCACGCAAGGGAAGTGCTAGAAACAGGTTGAGCATGGACACTGAGTAAGTTCCCAGTGTATAACTAACTATATCACTTCGTACAACTTCACTCGACCAAAATAAAAGTCCAGTTTAACGTGTTCCGTATATCACTACTCTTTTGAATTTGCGAATTCTCTGATTGTTCTGTCGCAATGAGCTGTTTTACAAGATATTGACACAACTCTTCTTTTTCTTCCACCCGTTTTCTTTTTCTCGTTATACCCGTGATTGGTCAATGATCTTGTTAATTTTTCATGTTCAAGGATCAATTTAGGTGGACGTCGACATAGAGTACGGCGGTATGCAACTGGATTGAAACGACTTATTAGTATAAGTAGAGGTAAGGTGGCACGCACACTTTTTCTTGATTCAACTCAGAGGCCATCATTTAATCATTTCCTGACTATTGAGTATCTTCACAACTGTTATTGTCTTCCTTGCTAATGGATTTCACTATGAGTCATTATCGACTTATCGTAATAGCTAGAAACACAAGCTCTTGGCATGATAGTAATACCTTTGATTTCATTCTACCAAATTCAGCTATTGGCAGTTGACTCTTAGTCATATCAAGAAAAAGAAGCGCATTCCAGGAAATTTAAGGATATATCATTGTTCTATTCCAAGCATGATTGACCCATATGTTCTTTTCTTGTTTTTAATGGATTAGCCCATATGTATTTAGTTGGGAGTACCCAGTTGAATATTAAACAATTAATCTCAAGCTTTCTTCTTTGCACAAATTTATTGTGTCTAGTGATTTACCTCATTTTCTAGGAAATACCCTTTAAATCTTGTAACTCGTAGATGCTTGGACTCATTTTATTGCATATCTCCGAAGGTCCGGAAAAGCTTTTGTTGCAATCATCAAGTTTGGGCTCAAAGTTCAAGACAGATGGATATTTTGAAGAGGAACGTGGAGATGCAGTTGAAACGCATGAATGGAAATGCATTCGTACAATAAATGGTACTTCCTTTTTGTTCTTGAAAGGCATGCAGAATCCAGACATAGGAGTTGATATTCTTCCGTACTTCCAAACAAAGGATTCCAATGAAAATGAAGATTAGAAAGTCAAATGAAAAATAAATATCAGACAACAGGGTGTTGATTATGTAGATTTCAGTTATTGTGGAGTATAATAGTCAGATTCATCTTCAAGTGGTAGACAATGTATCCTATGACCAATTAAGTGATACAAAGATCCAAGCACTCGAAAATAAAGGTTCCTCTTTTGCTTTCAGGTGTTCGCATCTTAGAGGATGTCTCCAATAGCAAGGTTAAGGTATCTCTTTTAATCCTGTCGATTTTCAATCAAACTTGCTGCACCCTGAAAGAATTACCCCTTTTCATACTATGATAACTTGAAGAGTAATAGCTCTCGCATCGTACACTGAACAAGTTAAAGCAAATAATTCTACTGAAGGACAAGTCTTTTGTATCTTGTGCCCCAATGCATGTAGATTATTTTTACTGTTAATAATTGCTTCTCTGCACTTCTCTTTGATCATTCATTCTTCTTTTCCCTGAATCTCCTTCTTTTATCTGTTAAGAGTGCCAAAGGCGTTCTAGTGAAGGCTGTTGGTGTTATCGATGCAAGTGCTGACACTGTTTTCGAGGTGTTCCGTAACCTCGATCGACATCAAAGATACGAGTGAGTCGCATGTCCTTTCTCTGGTCCCCTGTTAGATTCCTTGGAAGATTCTCAATCAAAGATGTTTTTTCCATTTTGTAGGTGGGATACACTGACAAGTGATTTGGAGCTGTTAGATTCTTGTGATGGAAACTATGATGTTGTATATGGCACATTTAATCCAAAGAACCTGTCCCGGTAATCTATTGCCCAAGACTTAACTGTTTCTTTATATCGATTCTCGTCCTCAGGTGCATTTAATTGTCAACATTAGTCTTTCAGGTGGAGCTCCAACCGAGATTTTGTTTTTTCACGGCAATGGTTTTATGAGAGAGGAACCTACAGTAAGCATTACTTACAGAATCATGATTTGGAAACCAATGACTTATATGAAAGATATTTGGAGTCTGGACCTGTCCGCTTAAGTTCCCATTTTCTTTCTGCAGCAATCTTGCAGTTTCCAGCTGTGCACAAGACACGACCCCCAAGATCTGGATTTCAAAGGAAGAAAATAAACCGTAAGAGGATTCAATTTTTACTTGCTTAACTAGTATCGAGGGAATATTGTTAAGGTTTGTCCATATGGTACTGATTAATTGATGGATTGAACTTAGGGGAAGTCAACTTGGCTAAAAAATGAGAAAATAAGCTTGGACGCATTAACTTTGTGTGTTTACCCCCAGGAGAGAGTAAAGTTCCATTGTGACTTGCCTTTCATTGTAATGCTTCCCCTTGACTTGTAGCTTCTACCTGGGAGATCAGAAGCTTGAACACGCCAATGGGTTCTACAGCTGCAAAATGTCTTGTGACAGAGATGTTGGAGATACATCAAGCAGGGTGGAATAGATGGAAGCAAAACCTCAGTTCAAAGTTCGAAAGGACTATTCCATATGCTTTGCTGTCTCAAGTTGCAGGTTTTCGTTGGACATCTTGCCTTTTTTTATTATTTCTGATCCGTCCAATGCAAGTAATAACTAAGTGTATCTATCGTGGTGTGTTTTCTTCAGCTTTTGCTTAAGTAACTTTTATTTAAGTTTTAGTAAAAGTGGGGAAAAAGTGTCTGGTTAGGTTTTAGATAAAGTAGAGTTGATAGGTATGAGATTTATTTTTAGTAATAGAAAAGTATTTGATGAGATTACACATGGTTTGTTTAGATATAAATAATTTATTAGGTTTTTGAGATTTAAAAATTAGATACTTATTACAAAGGGAGAGTTGGAAACAAAAGTTTCTCAGTGATGTGGCTTATAGATATCAATAGTTTGTGGTGTGCACTATGAATAGTTGCTACAGAGGTTAGATGATGTTTGTTTCCCCTCTTAAGTCAGCTTAATGTTAAGTTATTCATTTGCGTGCAGGCCTGAAAGAATATATTGGGGCAAATCCAGCACTTTGTGCAGTTCTCCCTTCAAGTATTTCAGATGTTTCTGATACCTCGAGTGACCAAGAGGATGAAGATGTCGAGGATCAGTTTTTCGATGCAAACAACGGTGAATCTTCGTCAGACGAAGAGGGTGTCAACGACAGCGATCCAGTCAGTAAGACGTCTATAGTGAAACTGAAGAATGTTCTCTGGGCCATCAGATTCACTAACTTTGCCAAGAAGCAAACTTCAGGTCTTTCCTTGGCCTTAAAGATCTCTCTTCTGTATATCTTCACAACAAGACCTAAGTTCTCATTCATCAGAATTTGCAGGTTTAATCAATTATAGGGAATTGGATCAAAGTGTACCTTCAGTGACCATTGATTCAAGTGTGTTTTCTGGTACTATGCACAAAGGAATGAATAAAGGCTGTTGGGATACTCCTGCTGACATGGGTTTTTTGGTCAGAGGAAGGACTTACCTACAAGATAAGATCAAGGCAGGTCTTTGCTTTTTTTATTAAATTTTGCCTTTGCAAAAGCTCACGTACTTCTGACTTATGGATCAATGTTCATGCTCGTAACCTGAGTATTGAAGTGTTTGTATAGGTGATGGGAGGAGATCCTCTTCTGAAGCTCATTGCAGCTGATTGGTTCAAAAGTGAGGAAACAATAGAATGGTTCAGTCTACATCCTAAGTGTCTACTTCAGGTAATTTGACAGTACTTTTTTCTGATATATATATATATTTTGGTTTAAACTTGAGATTGATGTACCTACGTTTCACTTTGTGATAAGGTAGAACTCAAGCAATCATTTACTAAACCTTGTCTTGTCAAATACAGACAGAACTGGGGAAGAAGCTTCCTTTTGTGTTTGTCTTCAATCTCCAGGTATGCGAATTATTCCATTCTGATCTCATTTGCAGCACAAGGTCTCTGCTGCATGCAGTTATAGATTTTAGAAACGCTTATCGAAATTAACGTGAGGTTGAGGCTTCTTGACATGTGATGATCCTTAACTTGTATACTTCAACTGATTCATGACTTCATTTATGTTAGAGGAAGTTCAAATAGGCTGTAGAAGGTAGGGCACTGTGTGAACTAAGGCATGCAGGATTCTAGAGGAAGAATAAAGTGAAAACCATAATGCCCTTTAATGAAGTGGTATCAAGAAGACTACTCATTTACTTTTGTGTGTTTCAGATTCCGGCGAAACCATGCCACAGCTTGATTCTCTACTTTGCAGCAGATAGGCCGATAAAGGCAGGTTCATTGTTGGATAAATTTGTGAACGGGACAGATGCATTCCGGAATTCCAGATTCAAATTGATTCCCAATATTGAGGTTTGTTAAGAATCCTGAATTTTCCACCTAGCTATAAGCTCTAATGGCTTTTCACCATTTTATGCCCTATAGCTCATGGCTTGATTCTTTTACAGGGTTACTGGCTGGTAAAAAAAGCAGTAGGTAACAAAGCTTGCATACTATCCAAAACTGTAAACTGCAAGTACCGGAGACGAGACAATTTCTTGGAGGTAATTCCCTTACTACACTGTTGTTTATATTTTTTGTACATGTATTGCAAATAGTTGTTGGATCATCACGGTCCAAAAATGGTGCACCAAGTTGAGGTCTAACATGTATTAGCACCTTTTGTTCGTCGATCTGCAGATGGATGCAGATATCGGGACATCTGCCATAGCAAGGAAAATCATTGGCATGAGCTTTGGATATACGAGCTTCGTCGCTGATCTTGCAATTGTGATAGAGGTTTGGTTGCCGTTTTCTCTACCTTCTGTATAGTATTAAAAAGCTTCTTCATTTCAAAATATATGGAACCGCGTTTAAATGTTGTTTTCGTTGCATTGCAGGGACAAGAGGAGGATGAGTTACCGGAGTATCTTCTAGGGACGGTTCGGCTGCACCATCTGGGGCCTGATTATTCAGTAACTTTGGAAACTTGAAGTTCCATAAGTGGTTTGATGATCATATTCATATATATTCACAGAAAAAAACGACTCAATTAAAACCCATATTCTAGTTTAACCATGTAATACTTTTTATTACTAGTTTCTGACTCGTCCGTTTGTTATCTGAGCTCTTTGTGGAGCCAAAAAAAAAAAAAAACTTGAGGCTTAAGTTATTGTTCTTCCCGAATCTGGAATTGTATTTGTTTGTATACGTGTATATCAAATCTTGTGTATGAAGAAAAGCTGTGCTGCTGTAATGTAATGAAAAGAAACTCATTTCTATACCAGAAAGTCTTAAAACTCATTTCTGTACTAGAAATCTCTCGTTATTGATCGATCAATGTGTTTGAGTTGATTGGAGTTGAGGAAGGATGATTTTAAGCTTGCCGGTGGATGAACGTCGATGAGCTATCCGATCGTGTTGATTTTTTTGTTTCAGTTTGTTCAACCATAAACACTCATTTCACATATCACCATCATCCCCTGTGAAGTACTTTTCAGCAGGGTGGTTTCTGGTGGGTTGGACTTGGATGCCAATGGCTCGTGGTCGGGCTGGTTTTATCTAGGTTTCACAAATTCATCCTTCCCAATCCAGAGTGACAATTCCATCCCATGGTGTCCACATGATTGAGTAAGGGTCACATTCGAAATTGTTCATCAACTGTATAGATGAAGATGGTCTTATAACAGGGAAATGCAATTGTGCAGAACCTCTTGCAGCTGCAGATAAAAAGCACTGCCAAGGAATCCTCTTGATGAAATGTCGTCAATCACTCCCTCCATAAGATAAAGAGAACCCAATGAACAACAAAGGGTGTTTCAAAACAAGCTAAATCTAACAAAACAATGAATGTCAATAACCACAACGAAAAGGCATCCTCAAAACAACATGCAAATTTGCATTGCATAGCGAGTTGAAGGTTTATTGAAGACTGCAAATTCATAAAAATTAAGCTCCTGAAGCCCCGCCATTCTGCTAGAGCTGGAGCTCACTCCGCTATATATGTATCATCCAACTATTCTTGTGCAATGACACTGATTTCGCCCTTTTCCAGCATGTCATAGAACGATCTCACTTTCCTCTGCTCGTTCCAGTGATGCATCTTCCAGAAACCACCAGCAACCAACCCCAGCGCCATCCCGATCACTATCTCCTTCATCACGCTCGGTCCTTTCAACACCGGGTGAGGAATCCTGCCAGCCATTTCTGCAAAACAAACAGCAAAAGTTCCCAGCTTTTGTTTCTCAGCTACCAAACACCAACTCAAAAGAACTTGCAGCTGCAGTACCAAGAACACATCTTGTAAGGAGAACACAACAATATCGATAACGAAGGAAATCACAAATCCGAAACAGTGCGCTTTTGGTTCGATTCGATGTATTTGAAGATCAATTTCCCTTCTTTCCTAGCATTCACGTATTCGGGAATCGGGATTGAATCATTTTGCATTCGATTTTCAAATACAGCGGATCAGACGACCCATCAGATTAGGTGAAACCAGGAATTGTTAGGACAGAAAAATACAGCAGCTGGGATAAAATTGTGAGAGCTCGTCCAGTCATCGCAATGGTAAAACGACGGCGACCATCGTACATAGACAAAGATTAGATGCATCATCGGGTGCTAATAAGATTCAATTCAAACAATCGAGGCTAATAAGATTCAATCATTGCCCAGGGAAATCTGACATAGAAATGGGAGAAATCTGAATCGCAAGAACGAATTAGAGATGGTAAAAAAGAGCCTGCGTTACCTTGAGAGAACGACGACGACGACGACGACGGGGAATCTCCGGCGAACTAGGAAAAAAGAAAACAAGCGAGGCTCTCTGCGTTACTCTCTCTTCGTCCGCTTGACTTGTATATGCTTCCGTTTCCCATTGGAGATGAGCTGAGTGGATTGGGCCGAGGGAAGGGCTAGACAGAGGCAACGCGGCCCAAAATAAATTTATTTTCTAGGATGGCCCAAGTAATTGGGCCAGTCCATGGACTAGCTAGTATTAATTTTCAGGGAATGAAGCAACCATCACTAAACTTCTCCTATTCATGAAGTGATGAAACCTAATGGTAGACTTCCAAAAAAAAAAAAAAAAAAATTCTTTGAAAGATCTAAAATGTGGAGCTTGGTAAAATTCTAAATACACCTTGGAGTTTTACGAGACAGATGATTGTTGCGTACACCCAAAACAAATATTTTACAACAATTTGATAAGTTAAATATTTGGATATTTTCAAAGAGTCAGATTCTTAGATAAAGATAAGCTTTGTAACTCAGGAAGAAAAGCACGAATACGAGGTGGGATGAAACTATCCAAGTTGTTCTTGGATATATCTAGATACCCAAGAGCCAAGATAGTTTAGGGGATGATGATGATTTTCATTTAAAATTCTGGTTTCTATCTTTCTTTTTCTCTTAAAATTCTGATTTTGAACAACAAAAAACTATTTGCTTTTATGTACAAAAAACTATCATACATTTTCCTCTAAAGCTAATGCTTTTTTCAAATAAAATGAAATAATATTAATGGTAGACACTAATATCTACAGATATAATTTTTCTATTTGTTGCATATGATATATTTTTAGTTGCAACTAATAATACTTATAGATAGATTATATAATTTTGTTATATATTAGATCACGTTTAACTTCAAGGATCGGTGAAGAGATGTCAAATAGATATAATTTTTCTATTTGTTGCATATGATATATTTTTAGTTGCAACTAATTATAATACTTATAGATAGATTATATAATTTTGTTATATATAAGATCACGTTTAACCTCAAGGATCGGTGAAGAGATGTCCAACACAGTCGACGACGATGTGCTTTTGCTGGCCTGGTCGATTGCCCGGCTCGACTAGGTGGCCAGACCGACCAGCAGCTTGACAACATTCTCTCTCATCACCCTGTTCACGTCCATACTGTTGGTGGACACCTACCGCCACCCAAATGGCCTCCCTGGTTAGATTAGGCGGGCACAGGGTCCAACTCTGCGGCCTAGCCCAGGACGCTAACCTGGTTGGGGTCATTGTGGATTGCACATTAATATAAAGGGATTCAGCATAATGAGCGGGTTAAAACAAAAATTGGAGCCCCACCTTAACTCACGGAAGGTTAAAGGTGTCTTTCACCTTATTAATTTTTTTATTTGTTTTACAATCGCTCGTTTTTATTTATTCGTTGAGAATGGTTGGATTTTTTTTAACGATTTGTTTCTAGCATTTTATTTTAACAAACTTATTGAGCATTTTATTTTTACATACTTATTACTATTATAAGGGTAATAAATTAAAAATATGTATATGTTATGTAGAGTTATGAGAAGATTGAGTTGTTTCCATGGGGAGGACAAGACCGACGTGTCCCCATTTTATATTCATATAAAATGTTATTTATAATGTATAGATGATTTGTTGTAAAATAAAATTGTATAGATGATTTAGTCTAATTGAGTTATATAACACGTGTGTTATAATATTTATGCACCGGTGATTCCTTCAAACTAGCTCTTGATCTAAAGCTTGTTGGTCCATAAGCAGAAACTCGAAACCTGGGCCCGCGCGATGTACATCTCGATCGGGAACTAGACCGTCAACGGCCAGAACGAGGTTGTCCCGATTATTAGTAAACGGTACATAATCCACGATTGAACATCTTACAACAACTCGAATTATTATAACTAACTGGTTTATGACACCGATGAGGCTCAGAAACACGTTGATGAACGGGAAGGCGATTACCAACACCGTCGTCACCCACGTAGGCTAACCTCCAGATCAGCCTGAACCAGTTGACGTGGCAGATCGTGGTCGTCGGGCCATCCTGCAGGAGCGGGATCGTGAACGTGATCGGGTGGTCCGCTGTGAGGAACGCGTGCTCTGGCCATCTTTGCTGACAGCTGGCCTCCACGAATTTGAAAATCGGCTGCGAGAACACCTGCATGCATGCATCCACGTACGTAAATTATGGTACAATGGCAAAAATAACTATTAATTGATTAAATAAATGGAAGGTTACGATTGTCCTACTTGGTAGGCGCCGACGAGGTGGACAGCTACGCAAACGTTGGCGGCGTTGACTAGCCACACCGGGCGGTGGCCGAAGCCGGATCCGGAGAGTAAATTTCTCGGCGTGGAATCCCCAAACGAGGCGTATCCGACACAGCCGCACAACAGGTAGAAGACGGTTGTAACTCCGACGCCGACGAAGGTTGCCCTCTTCATCGATTTATCCTCCGGCGGAATCGATTTTAGGGTCACAAAGGCGGGCCCGGCCCATTAGCTTTGTTTTTCGTTACATTCTTAGGGGTCGTTTGGAACATTTGATTTTTGAAAATGATGTATTACGAGGATGTGTATTAAAGATTATGTGTATACTAATAATGTGTGGTTTTGAAAATTCATTGTTTGGAACCAATACAAGAATGCATGGATTATAGTTTAAATGAACTACGGTACCTAAAATCTCACAAAAAAAATGTAAGATTATGAATACACCATTTTCTATGTATTAGGAATACAACATGAATTATGAATACATGCATTATATTATTATATCAAGTCAAAAAATGTTGTATTCTCAGGATACATGTATAGTGAGAATACAATATCTCAAATCGAAAGTTCCAAACCAGCCCTTAAATTGGTTTATGGTTTTCTGGCCCACCAACGCATGCATGCATGTCTTAAAATCGAGGGGAAAGTTGGTACGTAGCCATTAATTCAGCGGCCAGCTATCTATCTGTTAATTTAATTTAAGTAAAAGCTAGCCATGAAAACGAGAGACAAAACGGATCAAATAAAATCGTAAGTATGTTGCAGTCATGATAAGTTGTTATTATTATATTACTCTAGCTGGAATCAATTAATGCCTATAAATAACAAAGTTTTATTCCGTTAATTAATTAACGAATTCTTTGCATAAGAAAGGGGAATAATTAATTAGTTACGCACTTGGATCTCGACGAGGACAGTGGAGTAGGCAAAAGCAAAGGCAATATCGCCGATTGCTATGAAAAATTTCCACATTTTTCTGTGCGTCTGACTCCGTCGCCGCCGCCCTTGTCCCACCTCCGTCTGTTCAATTTAACTCATTAATTAATTATTATATGTGCGATTAATTAATTAATTAAACTTCATACATATATAACCGATAATTAACCACCTACAGCCAGGGGCGGATACATGGAGGTTTAGGGTGTTCCGGGACATCTCTAAAATTTCGAAAATCGATTATCCAACCTTTGATAGTAGTTTGTGTATGGATAAAAAAAATTAATGATAGCGGAACACCCTTAAAATATGGAAAATGATTATTCAACCTCCTATAATATTCTGCATATGGGTACAAATAATATTTAAGTGATAGGGTCGATGTGATTTGAACTTGGGGTATTGGGCTAGCCCGCAGAGCTGGACCCTGCGCCCTCCCAAATGGGCCCGCACGGCGTCCAGATAGGTGTAGTTCCGTCGGCCATCCGGATGACGGTAGGCGTCCGTCAGCAGGAAAGAGGTGAACAGCGTGATCAGGGAGAACCCGATCAAGGTGGCCGGTCCAACCATCCAACCGAGCTGGGCGATGGACCAGGCCAGCAAGAGCACTCCCGACCCGATCACAGTCGTTATTATGTGGGCAGAGGTTGTCACCCACGTACCTGCATTGATTAATTTGGAATCAGTTCATTGATAACCACTCTAGCACTGGAGCTTTTCTGCAACGGAGACACTCGTCGCTAAAGCCCCACTTTCGTCGCCAAATCCTTTCCAAATCCAAAAAAAAAAAAAAACATTTCGCTGGATATTGCGACTATTGGCAACGAAGAACGAATTCGTCGCAGAAGTATTTTTTTTATCAAGCGTCACTTTTGCTGGTGAAACAGATAAGAGCACCGAGTTTTACATACTGCTTGTAACCTATGCTGACTCAAAAGACATACTAACAGACAAGGAAAGAAAAATTGTGAAGGACACTATGAATTCCAGGATAACGAAGGGCCTGTTGTGCCACAAAATAGGCAGCCTGATTCGCTTCTCGAGGTGGTATTCTTTTAGCAACGACATATATCCTTCACAGAATGTTGGTCGCCAAACATTATTTTTTTTAGGGTAACCGTTTAAGTAAATTCAAATGATTAGGCTGATTAAATAAAATTTCTTTTTGACAATCATCGCATCAGTAACGTACCAGTTCGTGAGGGACGCCCGTCGTTATCGATGGTGGTGGTGGTGCTCGACATCTTCTCTGGAAAAATTTAATGTTACCTGCTCATAAACGGAGAAAAAAAAACTTATTATTGAATACGTACACTACTAGCGTGCGCCCCGGCTAGTTGGTCGGATGAAGGTGATGTATGAAATTTGATAATGTAACGGGGTGTATAGCTTATTGTTGTATAGTTTTTTTTTGGAAACCACGTGATAAAAATAGTGAATTTTAGTAGGAAAGAGACATGAATGATGCAACGAATCAAAAATCAGCCTTATTAACCAAAATCAAGAGCCTGTTACCTTGTGAAACAATATTGTTTCTGGTAATATGATGAGGTGTAGTAAGTTTGATAGAAACCGAATTCCAGAAAATCGAATAAAAAAACTCCTATCTTGCTGGTTTTGGGGAAATGAGCATCTCACAATCGTTGCTAGCTTTTACTTGGCCCGTTGGGCGATTAATTTGTTTTTATAAAACTTTCATCTTGTCGTCATTGTGCTTTTTGGTTTTTGCTAGGCCATGTTAAAATATAAAGAAATCAAGAATGAACAACACGATTTGGGATATGAACCGTCATTCCTGTATCCTTAGAAAATGGTGGTAAACACAGACTCACCTGCCAAACTACTTTGGATAGAGATTTTTATCGGGTATCAGAGAATCATGTGATTATAAATTAGACTTGATTAAAACGAGCCAAAACTTGAAATTCACCCTGTTTGACTGACCCATGTCAAACTCTATATTATTCTTTACTATTAAACTTTCTATTTGAAAATAAAAAATAGTGAAAGAAAAGAGATGACTGCAATTCGCCATTTGCACATCACTGATTCGGGAATAAAACTATAGAAATTCGAAAGGAAACTTAAAATATTTAGGATCGTTTTATTGTTAAAAATAACCAAATAGATCTTTTTGTTTAGTTTTTTATTAACAAATACCAAACAATTCCCAATAAAATACACTATAATTTAATCATAATGATATCAAATAATTACATAATATATATTTGAAATGATAAAAATTGGACTAATTGGGTTGGTCGAGGTTGAACCATTGAATAACTTTAAAATACATTATATTTTAGCCACTAAGATATAAAATAATAGCATAATATGTATTATGCTATAGAAAATAGCTTGTTTTAGAATGACAAACCCATGATGTTCATTTGTTTTACTTGATGGCCAAATCCCGTGTAGGTCAGGTCCATTCAACTCTTTTATTTTATGGTTAGCGGTTAGACTATTAGAATCTATGCATTAGTTTATTGTTAAAATTTGTTCTTTTTAGAAATAAAAAGGAGTATTGTTTTTGCCTTTTCATATATATTTTACCACCACGGAGAAATAAAAGGGCTTAAAGAAAAAAATTGACACTCCTTGACCCATTTAAATCCGCATGTGTAGGGTAAGTTGGTCCATTCCACGGACGAAAAAGAAAAAAAATCGACACTAACTATTCTATCATTCCTACAAACGCTCATGGAGCAGGAAATTTGAAATGGGGAAGAGTTTTTTCCTCTATGCTATTATATGTTTTTAATTTAAAAAGATACAAAAAATGTACTTAGTGTTATTGGTTATGATCTCTGCTTTTCTCATGGTTCGAATCTACCACATATGTGTTGGTTGATCAACGTAACCTTGAAATATTAACATTTTTACACCTTACCGAAGAAGAATTAACAGAGGGGTTTGGCAATTAATTAACTTCTTACCGTAGATGGCAAGTATCAGTATAAGAAAATTTGGTTTTAGCGATTAAAGTTAGCGACACATAAATTATTTGCCTCCTAAAATAAGTTACACAAGACTAATATATTTTATGCCTTTATAAAGATTATTATTTGCCTCTAAAAATATTATGATTTCATATTAAATTTAATTAATTCTAGACACTATTTTTTAGCGTCAAATTTTTTTTTTAATTGTCCTCTAAAGGTTTTCCTTGTATATATGTAAAAGTAAATATAATTTTTATATTCTTATTTTCGTCGCACGAATGTACCACATATGTGTTGGTTGATCAACGTAACCTTGAAATATTAACATTTTTACACCATACCGAAGAAGAATTAACAGAGGGGTTTGGCAATTAATTAACTTCTTACCGTAGATGGCAAGTATCAGTATAAGAAAATTTGGTTTTAGCGATTACAGTTAGCTACACATAAATTATTGGATTTTGCTACGGTGACATGCATGTCACCGTGACATGGACTTTTCGGTCGACCTATTGCTGAAGGCGGTCGACCGAATCGACTAATTCATGTATGTGGGGTTCCAAGACGCGGTCGACCTCTTACATAATACGGTCGACCGCTTTGGTGGTCTAACAGAATGAAAGGTCGACCCAAATATCTCATAGGCCGACCCTTGTGCACCTAACAGGTCGACCGCATTAGGAAGAGGTCGACCGCCTTCACACCGTATCCGTATTGGATATGGATTCCAACACCAGAAAGGTTCCACAATTGGACAAGGAAACGAATTGGGTCGACCCATTGACGTCTCAAATCTCTATAAATACGAATATTAGTCCCCTTCAACGCCTCCAAGTCTGAATTAGGTTTTTTTCCGATTAAGAGCCTTTGTGAAGAAGATTGTTCGCGGTTGCTGTTGTACGCGTTGGAAGTCGTCGACCAGGTCTAAGGTGAGGTCGACCTAATGTACCATTCGTCGTCTTCTTTTCTAATGCGTGATTTCTACCGGCTAATTTGATATATTGTTGGGTGCAGAATTCCATTCGGTCGACCGTGACGTCAACCAGGTCGACCTGACGAGACAATTCTGCGTATTTGAATTTAGGCCACAACACTTGGATTTCTGTACTTGCGAGGTAACCCAATTGGTCGACCTAATGGGTTTCAAGGTCGACCGTTCCTGTTTTTTTGGTTATTCAACCTGAATGTCGACTTTGGCTTTGATTGTATGACTATGTTGTGCTTGAAAAGGTCGACCGCGCCAGATATCTGGTCGACCTATCCTTTTTTCGGTTTAATTTAGAACTTACTTTTTGTTGTTAATTGTTATTTTCCTGCTGGATAGGTCGACCTAGGAATAACAGAGGTCGACCTTAATGGTTGTGGTAGTCACTATTTGTCTTCCAGGTCGACCTAATACTATGTCAGGTCGACCACGTATTTGTTTTTTGGTCAATTGTAGAAATTTGAATTTGAATTATGATTTAAATTTTTCTTGAAATTGTTTAGACAATGACGCATGATGAGAAACTGCATCAAGATTTGGGTGAAATCATGAAATTGTTGAAAGCCACACAAGAGAAGCTGGTGGTGTGTCAAACACAAGTCAATGACTTTCAGAAGTCCATGTGTGATAGAGCGGAGCAATTGTCAGTTAGACTGACAGATATGACTGGGATGATGCATGACGGGTTTGAGAGGCTAGAAGGTGCTATCAAAGATATAAGTGCAGAACGAATGGAGAATGGCGGAAGAAATGGTAAAGGAAAGAAATTTGACTTTGGTAAAGAGGAAGAAGACCATGATGACTCTGAAAATTGCTACCAGAGCATAGACGATTTATTGAAAGAGCACATTTTAAAGGTATCCAAGTATATTCATATGTGATTGAAGATATTAGTATTACTATCATTAGTGCTAATTTTTTTTGTTTATATGTTTGACAGAGTGAAACAACGAATGGTAGCAAGGGTTCCTCTCCTAAGTACAAGAGACCTCGATATGAAAGTGACTCCTACACCACTCCACAGAAGGATCAATTTGTAAGAAAAGGATTATTTAGTGATGATAGCGATGAAGAAGAATCTAAGAGTCCTTTCGAAAAGCACGGGGTAAGTTTACGTTACATATTCATCTATAATGTGTGTTTGTGTTCATATGTTACTTTAATTTTAACTATGATTTGTAGGCCATGAAAGTGGAGGGTTTAGAAGGATTCACCAAAAATCTTCAAAATCCAGTTGAAGACTTGTATTATGTTGTTACTAAAGAGAAGGCTGGGGACAAGAATTGGGACAAGTAAGACGTTTTTTAGTACGTGTGGTCGACCGCTTTTCCAATAAGGTCGACCGTGACTGTGAACAGGTCGACCTGTACGTTGCAAATCACAATTGACATTTCTGTTATTTTGCAGTTTGACCGTTGTGGACTTTTTTTTCTGAAAACGTGCAACAACATTATTTGAGTTCGGTCATTAGCGAGAATAGCTGGGTTTGCTCATCAGTAAGTACTATACTACTACGACTTTCGTATGAATTGTGCACTATTTATGTTACGATTTATGATGATTTTGTGTTTGATTGTTGGATGGTAGGTAGTGGATTTGTGTGCAAGGGCACTAACAATGTCTGAAAAACATGATGTGAAAGAGCCAAATGTGTGGTATTTGCCAAATATGTTTTCGGTAAGAGCCGTAATGTCAAATTATTTGTCATAACCTAGTTATTTATATTGTACCATGTCAATTCATCTCAACTAAAACATGCTGCAGAAAATGGTACGCGCTAACATGAAGACCAGACAAATTCGTAACAAGTTGATGAATGATGGCGTGGTCTTTATGCCGAATGTCAGTGCATGCCAGAAGGTTAGTCTAGTCAATGTCCCTCTATCATTAAATTTCGAAAGTGCATTTGTTTGTATTCGCTGTTTATAACATATAGTGAGTGTTTCGTTGCTAGATATTTATGCCAGTTCTTGACGATGAAGCACGTCATTGGTTTCTGTATCTCGTCAATGTCCAGCAAAAAACTGCATTTTTGCTTGACAGTCTACCTTCAACTAGTGAGGCGAATCGTAGGCGTAAATCAGCACTATGCAAGAAATTGGTAAGTGTTTTCTATAATTTTCTGACTGTTAAGCGTCACGTATTATGCTAGAAACTTAAAATATTCATTATTTGTGTGTAGTTGTCCAATTTGGATGATATTTTCAAACCGGAGCGCATGAGCAATGTAGGAGTACCAAATTTTGGAGATTTCAATTTTGATGAGCTACGAGTTCAACGGCAAAGGAATAGTACTGAGTGTGGTGTGCACGTCATGCAGTGGATGCGCTATGGATCCAAGGATCTTGATAGAGTGGTGAGTATATCGTCAAACAAATAACTTGTTTAATTTACACTTTTTTTAGTTGTAACGAAATCTTACATGGCATAATGCAGATAGGAGAAGAACACAAATTACCGGCGCAAAAGGAGATTCTATGGTATCTGGCTACACATTTTGAAAACCTTGCACGAGAAAATCTTTTCAAGCATGTAGTAGATGAATGCATGGAACGAGGCAAAGAGAGACATAGTTCAAACAAAAAAGCAAAGAAATGAAGTCGTTAAGTTACAATGTTGCATTATTTGGACCATACATTGAATTTGTATTTGCCAGATCGTTTCATTTTGGATTTTGAATGTTTATCGTTTATTAGATTTGTTATACAATTATGGATGTGACTGAATTTACGATTTCAATCGTCTAGAACAAGTGGTCGACCACATACTCAAAGCGGGCATACCCAAAGGCAGAGCACAGGTCGACCTCGTGACGCAAAAGGTCGACCTATGATACCGTAGCAAAGTCAAAAACCATGTAGAACATGGATGGAATCTCGTCAGTTTGGCCTTAATAAAATACGGTCGACCATTCTTGTTAAGAGGTCGACCTGTTTCACATTTATTAACAATGGTCGACCATTTCAGTAAAGAGGTCGACCTGTTTCACATTTATCCAAGACGGTCGACCATTAGTGCAAAGAGGTCGACCTTAATGAATCATGTCCTTGTACAATTAGGATTTTGTGTACTTGTCCTTGTCGAATTATGATTTTATATATCTTTCACCAATTGGATAAGGAATTCGTCTACATTATCTATAAATAGATGGGAGTCTGAAGACTTTAATCGTACTTCGATTTATGCAATTTGTTGGAGTGAAGTTGTAATATCATCGCTCTTATTGTGATCGGGTGTTGGTGGCGGTTTATTTTTATTCCGGTAGACCGTAACAATAAGTGGTCGACCTCTTTGCTAAGTTATGTCTCGTATGTGCTTGTTAATGCTTGTATGTGGTTAAATTTTTCCTACCATCCGGTTGACCACCTTCACCATCCGGTCGACCGTGCTTTTGTAATTATATGATTAGGTCGACCTTTCAGTAAATTCTGGTCGACCGCATGCTTGTTATTTAGTAATAAGGTCGACCGTACAGTTTATTCAGGTCGACCTGACGAGCGCTAATTGTGTAAGTTTTTGACATTAAGTTCGTATTCTGATCGTTTCAGGATGGATAACAGAGATGATACAGATGATAGAGATGATGATGAGGTTAACTTCGATGAGGAACCTAAGGATGCTCAAGAAGGAGCTATGGATAATTTAGATGATACAGATAATACAGATGATGAAGTGGTTGGGGATGATAATGAAACCGAGGGTGCCGAAGAAGAATTTATGGATGATGAAGAAGCTACTAAATATGAACAACAAATTCCTTCCATGGAGTTCCAAACATTAGAAGATGCAGAGAAATTTTACGATTCCTATGCTAAAGCGAAAGGATTTAGCGTTCGACGTAGAGATCTTCGGAGGAATCGTCGAGGAGTAGCAATTGGGAGGACAATGGTATGTTCGAGAGAGGGGACTAGAGATAAGATGCATATAGATAAAGAAGGTCGGACTCGACAACATCGTAAGATGACAAGACATTATTGCAAGGCATCGTATACTGTACGCTTTGATCGGAATAAGAAAATGTGGGTTGTTTCTAAGTTTGAGAGGAAACACTCACATCGTTGCTGCAATGAAGAAGAAAGTCAATTCCTTCGGTCTCATCGAAATGTGAGTGAAGGAGACAAGGCTCTGGCGATAGGGATGCGACAGTCAGGAATAAAACAACGCAACATTGTTCAGTTCATGAAGAATAAAGTTGGAGGATATGAGAACCTGGGGTACACTCCAAAGGATTTGGACAATGCTGTTCAGCAATCCCGAACAGTTGACGACGATCTAATAGGAGATGTTAACCGAACATTGGGTTACTTGCAAAGTAAACATACCTCTGATGCAGGCAGCTTCTTCAAGTACACAACCAACGATGAAAGTGAATTAGGCAATCTCTTCTGGTCGGACTCCACATCTAGAGCAGATTACCATTTTTTTGGGGATGTCTTGGCGTTCGATGCATGCTACAAGCGCAACAGGTACAATCGACCATTTGTTATGATGGTTGGTGTAAATCACCACCACCGTAACATCATATATGGTTTTGCCCAGTTGGATAACGAGACAATCCCCAACTATGTTTGGTTGTTGAATACTTTTCTGGAGTGTATGAACTCTAAGATGCCCACTTCAGTGATCACAGACGGAGACAAGTCTATGCGTGGTGACAAATTACTGTGGGCAGAGGCATACTTGAAGGATATTTATTTCGGTGGACTCCAATCAACCTCGCGATGTGAGTCATGTAACCATTGGATAAATGGGTATGTGGGAACTCAATACAGCTTGCAACGTTTTGTTCAGGGCATTGATGAAGCACTGGAGGGGATGCGTTTCACGGAGGTGCAGGATGATTATACTTCTAGGCACACGAGGTTGGTCTGCAAGCATGCCCTTCGCACTTGGGAAATGCAAGCTGAAAGTATCTACACTCATCGTACATTTGCTATCTTCAAGTCTGAACTAGAGAATGAGGCTTCTTATGTATTAGCGGAGAGAAGAACTGAATCAGATGGGACAGAGACATTCATACTGAAGAACTACATGAACCCAGATCGGATAAGGCGGTTAACATTTACTACGTCCAATCAAGATCTAAAATGCGAGTGTGCATTATTTGAATCTAAGGGGTTTCCATGCAGACACATGCTTACAGTAATAAAAAATATGGGGTACACCGCACTACCCTCGTCGTGGTTCAAGCTACGATGGACCCAAAATGCGAAGACACTAAATCGTCATCCTGGAGTTGGAGGTGATGTGGGAGAGAAAGTTGGTCGACTGATAAGACATGGAGGATTGGCTCTAAAGTGTAAGCGTTTATGTGACATCGCGTGTGGTAGTGAATCTGCTTTTAATCATGTCTCTAAGACGTTGGATGACCTTACTCAATGGGCAATTGAGTTC
Source organism: Linum trigynum (assembly GCA_964030455.1). NCBI lineage: Eukaryota > Viridiplantae > Streptophyta > Magnoliopsida > Malpighiales > Linaceae > Linum > Linum trigynum. Next base: position 3,142,912 of record OZ034814.1, on the reverse strand, counting down.
GCGAGGGAGAGAGCGGACAACACCACACCGGCAAACCCTCCAGCACCCCTTCGAAGTGTGAAAGATCCAAAAATTGGGAAGACCAAGGGGACATTCAAGTCAGCACGAACTGCATCGGGTAAAAGTTTAAGAAAGTGTTCGAAATGTGGGAAATATGGTCATTTTCGCCCTAAGTGCCCGAAACAAAGTCCCAAAAAAGGATCTTAAATTTCTTCTATTGTTGTTTAGGAGTTTATTTATATTTTAATAACTGTGATTGCATTGTAATTTCTTCGAATTATCTTAATAATTTATGAGTTAATTGATTTTTGGTTGAAATAAACAAGGGGCTTGCTATTTGCCGCCAACCAAATTGCTATTTGCCGCCAACCAAAAAAAAAAAAGTATATATATTGAATTTGGTTAAGGAGTTTCACACCCTAGTGTCATTATGAACTTATGGATTTCATTATGGATTTCGAGCGAGTTCGGGGTCGATTGGACGAAGATCGGGCGCAAGGCAAGTCAAAAAGAAAGCCACACGGGCACACACACAACCCACACGGCCGTGTGATGTTGCAATTTGGCCGTGTGGAATTATGCGAGGCCTCACACGGCCAGGCTGGGTGAGCTACACGGCCGGGCTGGCGGCAAATAGCAATAAAACGGTCGACCTCATACAAATAACGGTCGACCTGAAAATACACGGTCGACCGCGTATTTAATTTGGCTGACCAAACCTATTTGTTTGCAACATCCACCCAAACCTCCCCCAATCCTCTATTTAAGAAACCCTCCCCCACTCATTCTACACCACAATCAGAACCCTATCCCACCACATCCACTCATTCTTCCTCTCCTTTCCCTTCTTCATCTTCTTCTCCATTTTCCAAAAACTCAAAGAAAGCTTCATCCTCATCACTTAGAAGAAGAACAAGGTATAGCTTTCACTCCTCTCTTTCATTTGAGTCGATTCTTGTCTTCTTCTTTTTGTTTTCAAAAAATCTAAAGATGTAAAAGAGGGATTTTTCCTTCTGTTCGTCAGAAGCGGTCGACCTGTTCATCATCGTGGTCGACCGCTGGTCGACCGCGTCTGGCCTTAAATCGATTTTTATTTCTGTTTTATGGACTGAGGTCGACCTATGATGATATTGAGGTCGACCAGTGAAGTTTGAGTTGAGATTTCTGGGCTTATTATTTAGATCTGTAGCTTGAAAATATGGACTTTGTCCTTCTGTTCGCCAGATGCGGTCGACCTTTTCATAATCATGGTCGACCGCATCTGGCCTTAAATCGATTTTTATTTCTGTTTTATGCACTGAGGTCGACCTATGATGATATTGAGGTCGACCTGTGAAGTTCGAGTTGAGATTTCTGCCCTTATTATTCAAGCGATCTTATTTCTGTTTTATTTGTGTGAAACTAACACAGGTCGACCGCTTCTTTTTATGAGGTTGACCGAATCTGTTTTGCACTCAATTGATACGAGCATTTGGGCCATTTCTTTTCGTTTTAATTTAGCCGAGGTCAACCTATGATGCTTCTGAGGTCGACCTATGAAGGCAAAAGTTCGAGTTGTGCCTTTGTCTTTGAATTATTTGTGCAAAACTAACACTGGTCGACCTCTTCTATTTATGAGGTCGACCGAATTTGTTTTGCACTCAATTGATACGAGCATTTGGGCAATTTCTTTTCGTTTTAATTTAGTCGAGGTCGACCTGTGATGCTTCTGAGGTCGACCTATGAAGGCAAAAGTTCGAGTTGTGCCTTTGTCTTTGAATTATTTGTGCAAAACTAACACTGGTCGACCTCTTCTATTTATGAGGTCGACCAAATTTTTTTTGCACTCAATTGATACGAGCATTTGGGCCATTTCTTTTCGTTTTAATTTAGCCGAGGTCGACCTATGATGCTTCTGAGGTCGACCAATGAAGGCAAAAGTTCGAGTTGTGCCTTTGTCTTTGAATTATTTGTGCAAAACTAACACTGGTCGACCTCTTCTATTTATGAGGTCGACCGGATCTGTTTTGCACTCAGTTGGTACGAGGATTTGGCCCATTTTAGACTCGTTTTAATTTAGCCGAGGTCGACCTATGATGCTTTTGAGGTCGACCTATGAAGCCAAAAGTTCGATTTATTTGTGCTAAACTTATTGAGGTCGACCTGTGATGATATTGAGGTCGACCGCGGGCCATTTAAATCGATTGAAAGCCAATTGTGACTTTCAAAAGCCGCGCAGTGCAGGAGATTAGGCCATCTTGCAATGCACTCGAAGACATAAACGATTGTTTCTTCGAGTGCATTACAAGGTGGTCTAATGTCCTGAACTGCACGGCTTTTGAAAGCACAATTGGCTTTCAATCGATTTAAATTTTCCGAGGTCGATTTATGTTTTTTATGAGGTCGGCCGGATCTGTTTTGCACTCAATTGGTACGAGGACAAGGTTCAAAAAGGCGCTAGGCGTAAGGCGGGCGTTGAGCCTTTGCCTTGCGCCTAGCTCGCCTAGGCGTAGACTAAGCGTGTCTAGGCGTTGGAAGAAAAATAGTTATTCGCATGGCATGATGAGTGAAATAATTATCTACAACACTTCCTCACTTCATTTAAAATGATTAATAACTTACTCAACACTTAATGATAAGAACATAGCTCACAAATTCATATAATCATAGCTCAATAGCTCACAAAGTTCTTGAGCTATTGAAAATATTGCAATAGAAAATTGATTTCGTAGTTGATGTTAATTTTGGCCTTTAATATTGACTTACTAGCTCCATCTAGTAATGTTCAGGAGAGACTTATATGTCGCCTTAATCCATGACGTGTTCCAGTATCTAATTAGGCGTGAAACCCCTAGGCGAGGCGTTTTGCCATTGCCTTGCGCCTAGGCGTGCCTAAGCGTAAGATTAAGCGTGCCTTTTTGAACCATGTACGAGGATTTGGCCCATTTTAGACTCGTTTCAATTTAGCCGAGGTCGACCTATGATGCTTCTGAGGTCGACCTATGAAGGCAAAAGTTCGAGTTGTGCAATTGTCTTTGAATTATTTGTGCAAAACTAACACTGGTCGACCTCTTCTAATTATGAGGTCGACCGAATCTGTTTTGCACTCAGTTGGTACGAGGATTTGGCCCATTTTAGACTCGTTTCAATTTAGCCGAGGTCGACCTATGATGCTTCTGAGGTCGACCGATGAAGGCAAAAGTTTGAGTTGTGCAATTGTCTTTGAATTATTTGTGCGAAACTAACACTGGTCGATCTCTTCTAATTATGAGGTCGACCGGATCTGTTTTGCACTCAATTGGTACGAGGATTTGGGCCATTTTAGACTCGTTTCAATTTAGCCGAGGTCGACCTATGATGCTTCTGAGGTCGACCGATGAAGGCAAAAATTCGTGTATGTCGACCCATTCCCGTTTTAAATTAACTGAGGTCGACCTATGATTCTTCTGAGGTCGACCCATTCTCGTTTTAAACTAACTGAGGTCGACCGCTTTATGAAGTGGTCGACCGTGTATTGTTCATTTCGAAAATGTGACTAACATGTATTCTTGCTTGTTTGATCGCAGGATGTTTGGCGGCAAAAAGAAAAGAAAGGCACAAAAAGCTGCTGCCTCAAGTTCGGAATGGGAAGAGTTCAATCCCAATCTGTTCCAGACCAAGGAGCAAAGTGAGAACTATGAAGAGAAGAGAATGCACAACCGCAGGGTGGCTCCGGGAAGGCCATCGACGACGGATGCGTATTCTCATTTCGAGAATTACGGGTTTCTGGGACCCTTCATCGAGCAAGAGTGGCTGAAGGTGATATCTCTCAATGTACCATACTACCCAAAATTGGTACAGTACTTCTACAACAACATCGTCTACGAGCGCAATGCAAATGGGTCCATTCACGCATTCAAATCCTATGTGAATGGGGTGGCGATGCGCATCAGCAAGAATGTGTTGGCGCAAGTACTTGAGGCTCCAAACAAGGGGAAGAGAATCAATTCTTACGGTGCTTGGAATGAAACGCATTTCACGAGAGCCAAGCAAATCCAGACGGTATGTGGTCTTGATGAAGAGGAAGATGCTCAGGGGCGCAATAGGCCAACGAGTAACCACCTGACAGTTCAAGCCAGAGTTCTTCACCACATGCTTTCCTACAACATTCTGCCAAAGGGTGGACATCGGGAGACAGTCACCTACTTCGACATGGAGCTCCTCACCAACCTACTTTTAAGCGAGAAGGTGAACTTGCCATACTTGATCTTTAACCACATGCTTACTGCTGCAGAGAGTTCAAACAGGAATCTTCCCTATGGGATGATCCTCACTGTGCTATTTGAGCATTTTAATGTGAATTTAAGTGAAGAGGTGGGGTTAAGAATCTCAAGGCAGGAGTTCTATACTGTTTCATCTTTGAAAAAGATGGGCTTTGAGCTGCGTAATGGTGAGTATGTCAGAGTAAACAATGCTCATGGTGGTGGTGATGATGATGATGATGAGGGTGATGAAGGAGCTCGAGACGAGCCAATGGCGGAGGCACAGAGTTCAACTCCACCGATCACCTTATAGCGTGTGTGGGAGCGCATGGATGGCATGTACGAGTACATGGGCCAGATGTCCACCCAGATGACTGGCATGCACGACTACATGGGGCAAATGACCGCCCAGATGAGCACAATGCAGGTGACCGTGAATGAGATGCGAGATGAGTGGCGATCTTTCAGCGGAAGATACATGCATCCCACCACATCCGACCACCATCATGCTAGCACCACCAATGAAGAAAATGTGGATGAGAGAGAGGGGGGAGATGAGTAGGAGAAATGAGTTTTTATATTGTGTGTTTTAGTGGTCAAAACGATTGTTGAGTGTTATTCTGTTGTTTTTTTAGTTTTATTTTTATGTGTGAACAATTATGATTTCTGTTTTATTTTTAGTTGTTATGCTATGAATTGATGAGTCCTTGTTATAATTATGACTAATTATGATGGTTTGAAACATAATTTATACGATTAAAAGAACCACACAAATCGACATACATAAGCAAAAATGACACGGGGCATAGGGTGACTTTCTTGTATTCGGTCGACCTCGTAACGGATTAGGTCGACCGCGAAACCAACACTTGATCTTGATTTTACGTCAAATAATTGGACACTTTGATAGAACACTTATCTTCTATCTGGTTGACCTCTTTCATCATCCGGTCGACCATTTTGTTAATGACTGCAATCAAGTGGTCGACCTATATACCTTAGGTGGTCGACCATGTTGTTTCTGACGCCAACGAAATGGCCGACCCAGGTTTTATTCTGGTCGACCAAAAATAACAACTTAAACTAAGTGCGGTCGACCAGGTGGTCGTTGAGGTCGACCGCAATGCTTTCTCGTGCTGCCCAAATTAGTCGATTCGGTCGACCGCCTTCAGCAATAGGTCGACCGAAAAGTGCATGTCACCGTGACATGCATGTCATAGTAGGCATACCCTAAATTATTTGCCTCCTAAAATAAGTTACACAAGACTAATATATTTTATGCCTTTATAAAGATAATTATTTGCCTCTAAAAATATTATGATTTCATATTAAATTTTAATTAATTCTAGACACTATTTTTTAGCGTCACTTTTTTTTAATTGTCCTCTAAAGGTTTTCCTTGTATATATGTAAAAGTAAATATAATTTTTATATTCTTTTATTGTAACTTTTGGAGGCAAATAAGTTGTTTGTTGCTAAATAGAATGCTTTAGAGGCTAAAAAAGAGCCTCGTAAATCGTAATGCTTATACGACAATAATTATAATTGCCTCCATTACTCCATACTAGCGTGGGCCCCGACCATTTGGCCGGAGGAAGGTGAGGTATGAAATTTGATAATGTAATGAGGTGTATAGCTTATTGTTGTATAATTTTTTTTTTGGGGAAACACATGATAAAAATAGTGAATTTTAGTATGAAAGAGACATGAATGATGTAACGAATCAAAAATCAGCCTTATGAACCAAAATCAAGTACCTGTTACCATGTGAAAAAATGTTGTTTCTGGTAATATGATGTGATGGAGTAAGTTTTATAGAAACCGAATTCCAGAAAATCGAATAAAAAATTGCCTATCCTGCCGATTTTTCGGGAAATGAGTTCTCACAATCGTTGCTAGCTTTTACTCGGCCCGTTGGCGATTAATTTGCTTTATAAACCTTTCATTATGCTTTCTGGTTTTTTGCCAAGCCATGATAAAATCTAAAAAAATCAAGTATGAACAACACGATTTGGGATAGGAACCACCGTTCCTGTATCCCTAGAAAATGGTGGTAAACACAGACTCACCTGCCAAACTGGTTTGGATTGAGATTTTTATCGGGTGTCAGGGAACCATGTGATTATAAATTAGACTTGATCAAAACGGGCCAAAACTTGAAATTCAGCCTGTTTGACCGACCCATGCCAAACTCTAATTATTCTTTACTTTTAAACTTTCTATTTGAAAATAAAAAATAATGAAAGAAAAGAGATGACGGCAATTCGCCATTTGCACATCACTGATTCGGGAATAAAACTATAGAATTTCGAAAGGAAACTGAAAATATTTAGGATCGTTTTAATGTTAAACTTTCTATTTGTTAAATTTTGTTTCTTTTTAGCAATAAAAGGAGTATTGTTTTTGCCTTTTTATATATATTTTACCACCACGGAGAAATAAAACGACTTAAAGATAAAAATTGACACTCCTGGACCCGTTTAAATCCTCATGTGTACGGTAAGTTGGCCCGTTCCACAGAGGAAAAAGAAAAAAATTGACACTCCCTATTCTACCCTTCCTACAAACGCTCATGGAGAAGAGAATTTGAAATGGGGGAAATGTTTTTTTTCCTCTATGCGATTATAAGTTTTTAATTTAAAAAGATACAACAAATGTACTTACTGTGATTGGTTATGATCTTTGTTTTTCTTTAAAGTGGGCATTGTTAGAATCCTAGTAAGTGTCTTTTTAATGAATAAAAAAAAGTAATTGTGAAGACCAAAATGTCCTTCCTACTTTCACTCTGGATGCAGGAAATTTGAAATGGGGCTTCAAGTTTTCTCATTTGGCTTTTATTTAATGTGTAGATAGATGTGTTTCTATTTTACATATAATTATTATTGTTTATCTAAATCGGTTTTTTTTCCTCCCTTGACTAAAACAGTAAAACTTATCATCACGTAGTCCCACTCCAAAAACAGAAAAAAAATCCAAAAGTACCACTGTTTAAAAAAAAATTCCAAAAATACCACCCAATCCCAAAAAATTCCAAAAATACCACCCTTTTTCAAAAACCGCCACCCCACCCTGCGGTTTACACGAAAACCGTTTGTCGGGGGCGCGGTTTTCTATGCAAACCGCGGGCCTAGGGGGCAGTTATAAAAAAAAAAATTTGGACCAAACCGCTGGGTGGGGTGGCGGTTTGACCCAAAACCGCCGCCCCACCCAGCGGTTTGGTCCAAATTTTTTTTTTTTTCGATCAACTCCTAACTTCGGCCGAAACTTCAAACGAACGTAACTTTTCACTCGGGTATCCGATCGATGTGATTTTTTTTCATTACGCATAACTTTTCAAGATCTACAACTTTTAGTAGGAAGAAATTTTCAAAACAGGAACTATTTGTGGATATACGAGACCTTGAGAATAACTTTACCTTTACTTTTCACAAATCCATGTACATTTTGAAATTATGATTATATTAAAAGTTGTAGATCTTGAAAAGTTATGCGGAATAAAAAAAAAATTCATAACATTCGGATTTTGGAGCACAAAGTTATGACCGCCCAAAGTTTGACGAAATGCGAGACCCGGCGGTATGCGGCTTGCAAGATCTCAATAAGTTTGTGGCCTCCATTTTTTGAATCCGAATAACTTTTTGAGATCTTGCAAGCCTCAAACCGCCGGGTCCCGCCTTTGTCTCGAAAAAAGTCATTTGCCACCCCGAACGAGCTTTTTTTTTATTTCGTCAAACTTTGGGCGGCCATAACTTTGTGCTCCAAAATCCGAATGTCATGAATTTTTTTTGATTCCATATAACTTTTCAAGATCTACAACTTTTAATATAATCATAATTTCAAAATGTACATGGATTTGTGAAAAGTAAAGGTAAAGTTATTCCCAAGGTCCCGTATATCCACAAATAATTCCTGTTTTGAAAATTTCATCCTACTATAAGTTGTAGATCTTGAAAAGTTATGCGAAATGAAAAACAAATCGCATCGATCGGATACCCGAGTGCAAAGTTACGTTCGTTTGAAGTTTCGGCCGAGGTTGGGAGTTGATCGGAAAAAAAAAAAAAATTTGGACCAAACCGCTGGGTGGGGTGGCGGTGTCAAACCGCCACCCCACCCAGCGGTTTGGTGCAAATTTTTTTTTTAATAACCGCCCCCTAGGCCCGCGGTTTGTATAGAAAACCGCGCCCCCGACAAACGGTTTTCGTGTAAACCGCTGGGTGGGGTGGCGGTTTTTGAAAAAGGATGGTATTTTTTGTAATTTTTTGGGATTGGGTGGTATTTTTGGAATTTTTTTTTAAATAGTGGTACTTTTGGATTTTTTCCCCAAAAACAAATAGTTAATCTATTTATTTTAATAACAAAAACAACAACAAATTAGCCTGAAAATTAGCTTACCAATTCTTTTGTGAACGCTTTTTATAGCGGATTTCCTACTTTATCTCTCAGAGGAAATCAAGTTGAGATATTTAAGGGTTTCTGTTCCGCTATCACAAAAAAATTCCATCTCCTGACTCCTCTTTCTAGTCTTCATCAAATGGCGGGAGGGGTTGCGGTGGATACTTAGTTTTAGTAGCCACGGTGGTTACTAGGGATAACATGGGTATTTGCATCCTTCCTAATATTAACTACCATTTTAATAAAGCAATTAATTAGGAAAAGAGGAGAGATCATTGCGGAAACTAATTATACGGAGTTTTAATCACAGTAGGGGTTTGTTCCAAGATTTACGGGAGGAAAAGATTCAGCAGTGGGAAAGCAGGCTTAGGGGAGAAGGTTAGCAATGACGATCGTCGACACGTTACGGATGCTACCATTCCACACCAAACATGACTACCATTGCATGGAATACAAACTACCATTCAAAATGAAGACTACCATTCCACACAAAATATCACAGGTATGCAGATCACTACTAATGCATGAAAAGAACCTACCATTCCAAATAACATACACGCTACCATGACAAATGAACACTATCATTCCACACCAAATAACACAGAATCACAGGTATGCAGAAAACTACCAATGCATGAAAGGAACCTACCATTCAAACAACCTACACACTACCTATGCATTATTGGAACTACCATTCCAAACAACCTAAAAGCTAAATCACTACCAAATCCTTCGTAGGTCAGATCTAGAATCATTCGGCGGCTCCTCGTTGACGTCGCACCGACGACAAATCCTCACCGCGACAGAGTGTGTGTGTGAGAGAGAGAGAGAGAGAGAGAGAGAGAGAGAGATGGAACAGAGGGAGGGTAGCGATGGGTAGACGAGGAGATAGAGAGATGGAGAGGGTGGACTCCGCTGGCTAGTGAAGAACAAAACGCAGTCAGAAAAGACATCATGGGTTCGCCGGCTGAAGTGATCGTCGGTGCGAACGGCGCTACGCCGGTTTCTCTTCTGATGTTGGGGGCAAGTGGATGCAGAATGACGGTCATTGCGGCGTTGCATGCAGGGAGATTGAAGAAGGAGAGAGAAGGGACGGACAAAATACGAGGAGGCCTGACGTAATTGACGTAGGATGAGTTTTGATCCTGTGTACAGCTCCCGAATTTGCCGTTGACAAATCTGGGCCACAAGATGGGTGGGACGGGATATGGATGGCCAATCCCTAAGTAGCCACAGTGACAACTTGAAAATGAGTTGCCACCCTAGCCCATCCCATCAAATGGTGTCTCCTTCTACCAGCAATAGCTTCTATGATTCTCAGTTTCCGTCCATAAATTTTCTTTTTGACAATCATCGCATCAGTAACGTACCAGTTCGTGAGGGACGCCCGTCGTTATCGGTGGTGGTGGTGGTGCTTGACATCTTCTCTAAAAAAATTAACGTTAACTGCTCATAAACGGAGGAAAAAAAAATTATCGAATACGTACACTATTCGTATTTTCGTCACACGAATCTACTACATATGAGTTCGTTCATCAACGTAACCTTGCAACTATTAACATTTTTACACCCTATCAAAGAAGAATTAACAGAGGGGTTTGGCAATTAATTAACTTCTTACCGTAAATGGCAATTATGAACTCGAGGCTGACACACAGTGGAGTAAACGGGTAGCTCTGTCGTTGATGAATAATTATCCAGTGAGCTAGGAAGCTTTTATTGTAGTAACGTGTGGAACCAGTTTGTAATATATTTATTATTGAAGGACCTCTTTAGCATCTAGTCCTTCTAACCCTATTAGCTCACGTCGAGTATAATAGGATGAGAGGGTTTCCGTTTGATGTATGCAGAAAGAACAATAGAGCTGCAACTAATAATAACATGAGAACTTACGTTCTCCGTGGAGTAGTCTCGTCCATATTGAATGAGGAAACCACGTAAATCCGGTGTCTTGTGTTATTCTCTATTCTCATTACTAGATTTTACATGGTATCAGAGCGGTGATCTGTCACTGGCTTGAAATTTTATCATGGGCGACGAAGACAATAAGCTCGGCAAGGGAGCTATGGCTTCATCCTCAGACGACGTGATACAACTCACGTCTCCTCTCTATCTTCATCTGCCGAAGAATCCTGGCCAGTTGTTTGGAAGTGATTTACTCACGGATTTGAACTATAGTGAATGAGTTAACGATATGACGGAAATCCTAATCGCCAAAAAGAAGATGGCGTTCGTCGATGGGTCTCTTCCACGCTCTACGGCAGGCCCTGGGATCCGTGATGAGGCGTGGTGTCGCTGCGACGCTACCGTCAAGGGTTGGTTAAAAACTGCCATGAGTAAGGAGGTACAAAATAGTGTGAGCGCTGCTCACAGTGCCCGAGAAATCTGGTCTGACTTGCAGCAACATTTTGGCTCTGGCTCGGCCACGCGCGCCTACAAACTGCAACAGACACTCGGATCACTTCGCCAAGAAAAGCTCAGCGTCTCGGCCTTCTATAGCAAGCTGCACACGCAATAGGATGAGTTGCGTGCTGTTACGATCAATCCCCGCTGCACCTGCGGGCTTTGTATGTGTGACATGGCTAGACAGACGCGCGAGAAGGGAGAAGTAGAGCACCTGTTTGATTTTTTGCTTGGCCTTGATGACACGTTTGCTGTCATTCATTCTCAGATAGTAGCGGCGGAGGAACAAGAATGGCAGATCACAGGTGCACGACGTCCCATTGTAGAAGCCGCTGCCTTCCAAGCACACAAGGACAAGGACATTGATGATGATCGTGTGCGTGGCACTCATTGTAACAGGATTGGGCACACCAAAGAGACCTGTTACAAACTTATTGGCTACCCCGGTGATCAGAACAAGCCTAGACAAGGAGAGCGTGGTGAATGTGGTAACCGTTCTCGGATCGCAGTGCAGGAGCTGATCGCAGGCAGCGAAGGGAAGGGAAGCCAAGCCCGCGAGCTTCCAATGTCGAGACTGAAGAGAGTCCCATTCCTGGCCTTTCCGCAACTCAGTTTGCGCACCTGAAACAGTTCCTCTCTTCTACATCGACCTCATCCAGCGAGCCGAGAGCTCACATGGCGGGTAATACATCTGAACTTTATGAGTGGCTCATCGATTCCGGTTGCAACGAACATATAGTTCGTGATTCCACTTGGTTAAATACAATTGATAGGACTGGTTCTCTTTCCCCAGTTCGTATTACCAATGGTGCTAGTATTCCAGTACAGGGAGTTGGTTCTTTGGTTTTGAATGATCGACTCACACTTGATCGCGTCTTTCATGCGCCGTCATTCAAATGCAAATTTCTCTCTGTTAGTCGTCTCACTAAAGACCATGATGTGTCTTTACTCTTCTTGGCTGATTTGTGCATTATCCAGGACTTACGCTCCAGGACTATGATTGGACTAGGCCAGTTACGTGATGGTCTATACTATCTCCATCGAGTCGGGGACATTGCGCGTCCACATAGCAGGGTACCTTTTGTGTTCGCGGCTGCTGGGAAGACTTCCATGGATTTGTGGCATGCTCGCTTGGGACATCCGTCTATGGAGAAGTTATCAGCTTTACGAGATCGTTTATAGATTTCTGGTTTTACTCGGGATTCTCATCATTGTGATTCTTGTTTACGTGCCAAACAGATAAGAGCACCTCTTGTTTCACATTCTATTAAGACTGGCATGTGCTTTGAGTTAATTCATGTGGATATTTGGGGAGGTTATCGTACCCATTCTATGGATGGTTCTCGTTATTTATTGACAATGGTGGATGATTTTAGTCGAGCCACATGGGTCTATTTAATCAAATTTAAGTTGGATGTCGAAAGGTATCTTCGACATTTTTGTCAGATGGTTCATACGCAGTTTAATTCTCAGGTTCGGCGAGTGCAGGCCGACAATGGTGTAGAATTCCATACTAATAGTTTGCGTGATTATCATGAGACGCATGGAATCGTTCTCCAAACTACATGCGTTGATACTCCCCAGCAGAATGGTGTCGTTGAGCGCAAGCATCGTCACCTCCTCGAGACTGCACGAGCCATGCGTTTTCACTCCAGTTTACCTGTCAAGTTCTGGGGTGAATGTGTTGTCTTAGCTAACTACCTGATCAATCTGCTACCTTCACGTGTCCTTGGTAATCGTACTCCTGGGTCGTCAACCCTCTTATGCTCACCTTCACAGTTTTGGGTGCCTAGTGTATGCCAAAGACACTCGTCATTGCCTCGACAAATTCGTCGAGATGGGGAGACCTTGTGTGTTTGTTGGATACCCGGCCTCACAGAAAGGTTTCCGGGTGTACGATCTTCAATCTCGACGAATTTACTCGTCCCGGGATGTCCAGTTTGTTGAAAATGTTTTCCCTTTTTTGGAACAAGAGAAGCTGAGCTCAGGTGGGACCAAGAAGCACACCTCGACAACTCGATGTGAGCACGAGGAAATAGCTGAGGCCGAGTTGCTTGTGCGTCCAGATCATGATGAGGAAGATGAGCTGGCCAACCAACATGGAGATAGCGAAAGTCTTGATGCCCATGTGGAGCATCCTCATGAAGAAGTCAATACACAGACAGGTGGGGAATATAATGATGAAAGCCAAGAGGACGAGGAAACCCCTCAATCTGAAGAAGTTGGCGCCCCCGAGCAGCCTCCTTTGAGGCGAGGAGATAGGTTAAGTCGACACCATCTTCGTTGACGGACATTTATGACGTTGAATTTCCCGGAAAGTCTCGTGGTAATGCATCGGCAACGTACCCCATGGCGAATCACGTGAGTTATGAGCACTTCTCACCTCAACATCGGGCATACCTGGCCGCGATCACAAAGATTGAGGAGCCCAAGACTTTTGAGGAAGCAGTCAAGCATGCTTGCTGGAGAGAAGCCATGTTACGAGAACTGCGAGCCTTAGAAGCCAACGGTACGTGGACTTTAGAGTCACTTCCACAGGGCATAAAGGCAATAGGTGCAAAGTGGGTATACAAGGTAAAATACAGGCTTGATGGTATTGTGGAGAGGTACAAGGCCAGACTAGTAGCGGAAGGATTTACACAGCTTGAAGGAGTTGACTTTCATGATACGTTTGCACCAGTAGCCAAGGTGGTTGCGGTGCGAGTTCTCTTGACAGTGGCCATCACAAGGTTTTGCTAAAGCAGGAGATAACAGAGTGTGCAGGTTGAGAAAATCTATTTATGGACTAAAACAGGCCTCACAAAACTGGTACCAGAAGTTCACTACATCACTTTCTGAGCTAGGCTTCAAGCCATCTTGTGTGGACCATTCGTTGTTAATCTACAAGCAGTGTGAAGACTTTGTGGCAGCACTCATATATGTGGATGATGTAATCCTCACAGGTAGAGGTGGCAAATGGATTGGATTGGTGGATTGGTGGATCCATGGATTAAATGGATTGGATCTAATGGATTGGTGGATTATCCATGAATCCAAATGACATCCTCAACCAAGGACCAATATGTAAAATGTAAAAAGTTTAGGTACTAAAATGTCATAATGAAAAATTTTAGGTACCAAAACATAATTTTCCAATGATATTTTTCGTATAAAAAATTAAATTTTAGGTACCAAAATGTAAAAATAAAAATTATAGGTACTAAACCGTAATTTGCCAATGATCCATGGATCCAATCCATGAATCCACCAATCCAATTGGATTTGGATAAAATGGGTTGGATTTAAATGGATTGGATTAGGTGGATATTTTTAATGGATTGATGGATTGGATTAAAATTGCCACCTCTACTCACAGGAAACAACACCGCCTTCATAAATAAGGTGAAGCACTTCCTCGATCAACGTTTCAGCATCAAGGATTTGGGAAGTTTGAAATATTTCCTAGGGATAGAAGTGGCGAAAGTCGCGGATGGTGTTGTCCTCAGTCAGAGAAAAAAGTCGCGGACGGTGTTGTCCTCAGTCAGAGAAAATACACCTTAGACATTCTTAGTGATGCCGGAGTGACATGAGCACGTCCGAGTTGTTTTCCCATGGAGCAAAACCACGGACTCACACGTCCGAGTGAAGAAATTGCAGATGACATCAGCGGATACCGACGCCTAGTTGGGCGCCTCCTGTATTTGACGGTAACGCGACCTAACATTTCTTATTCAGTAAATATATTGTCACAGTTTGTTCATTGTCCAGGTCCAGAGCACATAGCGGCAGCAGTTCGCGTCTTGCGATACTTGAAGAGGTCACCTGGTCAAGGCCTGTTCTTTCCTAAGTCTGGAGATTCAGAGCTGGGGCATACTATGACACAGATTGGGCAGGATGCTAGACAACCAGGCGCTCAACTACTGGATATTATATTCAGTTGGGAGGAGCGCCCGTATCGTGGAGAACGAAGAAGCAGAAGGTTGTCTCGAGGTCTTCTGCTGAAGCAGAATACCGGACCATGGCGAGTACGGTTAGCGAAGTCCTTTGGCTGCAGTTCCTTCTCAAAGAGTTAGGTGTTCGACAACAGGGTCCCACACCGCTTTACCGCGATAATCAAGCTGCTTTATACATTGCAGCCAACCCCGTTTTCCATGAGAGAAAGAAGCATGTAGAAATGGACTGCTACTTCGTTCGTGAGCGAGTTGCGTCCAAGGAGATTGAGACGAAGAAGATTGGAACTGCAGCGCAGCAAGCAAACATTTTCACGAAGGCCTTGGGAACATAACAATTCCACACGCTGTTGTTCAAGTTGGGCGTTCGGGATCTTCACGCGCCAACTTGAGGGGGAGTGTAGAAACGTGTGGAACCAGTTTGTAATATATTTATTATTGAAGGACCTCTTTAGCATTTAGTCCTTCTAACCCTATTAGCTCACGTCGAGTTTATAGGATGAGAGGGTTTCCGTTTGATGTATGCAGAAAGAACAGTGGAGCTGCAACTAATAATAAACTTGAGAACTCACGTTCACCGTGGAGTAGTCTCGTTCATATTGAACGGGGAAACCATGTAAATCCGGTGTCTCGTGTTATTCTCTATTCTCGTTACTCGATTTTACATTTACAGAGGCCGATCCAGAGGTTGTAATCATGGAAATCAAATGGACTGACGGTGGCAAAAGGAAGGAGGTTAATTAGAGCCCGTTGTATTTAATTAATTAAGTTGGCGATTACGAAACCCTGATACATTAACAGGTGAAATAATTAGTAACACGTAATTAAGCTGTCAGTTTCCCCTAATTTAACCGGACAATGATGAGGAATTAGCTGCTGAAGGAGACTCGAGCCCCACCCCGCATCAAGTTAATATATATAAAGCTGAAGAATAGTTACTGTTGCCTAAAAATATGCTATTTTGATACCTCAAATTTTATTAAACTACAACTTAGTCATTATAATGTATATTTTACATTTTGATACCCTAAATTTAATTTTAGTGTAAAATTATTGAACAATAATGTTTTGGTATCTAATTTTTATGAGATTTTCGTACCTACAATTTTTTATATTCACATACTGGTCCAATGTTTATATTTCACTTGAATCCATGAATCCAATCCGCTAATCCTTGTGAACCAATCCATGAATGCAATCCCCCATAACATAAAAGTATAAATATAGTTTGTATCATACAAGATATTGTATCACTCAACTGTATGAGAAGATTCAACCATTTTATATTTGCTCATTACGTGAAACATTAAAAAAAGATAAAAAGAGAGACGATTCTAACATATTGCAAGAGCGAATTTATAAACTAATTTAGTATATTTACGGGGTACTAAACAAACTTCTACTAAATACATGTAACAAAATATGCGACATCTACATAAGCAAGTTTCAATAAATTGCTATGATGAAAAGGGTTGACTGTTGTATTGACGGCCAACTAAAAGAATTGGTCCAAACCTTTCTACCTAGGGGTGGTAATCGGTAAACCGGTATCCGGTATACCGGATACCGTACCGGATACCGACGGTATTCGGTATACCGAATACCGTCGGTATCGGTATTCGGGGGCGTTATTTTACATTCGGTAATACCGGATAAGAGTCGGTAGATACCGACGGTATACCGGTATACCGTAATACCGATTATAAAAAAAAAAAAGAGTAAAACGCGGTGCACTGAAGGGTTTGGCGGATTGAGTTGTCAATTCCTTTCACTCTCTGCCGCAGCAACCCAACAACCCTAAAAAATTCGAGACCTGCCTCCATCCCTCTCGACTCTCGTCTTCCTCTAAGCAGCCGCCAGCAGCCCTCCCCGCCGGCCCTAGCAGCGCTCCCCGCCGGCCCCAGCAGCGCTCCCCGCCGCGGCCTCGAGCAGCCTCCCTCCCTCTCGTCTTCCTCTGAGCAGCCGCCAGCAGCCCTCCCCGCCGGCCCGAGCAGCTCTCCCCGCCGGCCCTAGTAGCTCTCCCCGCCGCCGCCTCCTCTTCCCTTCTCTCCATCCCGAAAGGCGAGACCCAGCAGAGCCCCTGTCTTCCTCTTCTTTTCTCTTCACCCGCAGGCAGCAGCATAGTAGCATCTAGCATGTGAGAATCCATTTATTTGTGAGATTAGCATTTGTGAAAGTAGCAGAAAGATAAGGTTGATTTGCTTTCGTGACCTGATTCTGTTGCTTTGAGAATTGAATGTTCGGTCTGATTACTGGGTTCATCTGGGTTTGACTTGGATTGCTGCTGATCAGAATTCATATTATAATATCTTAGAAAGTCATTTCCTTTCCTGATGATTATTGTGAAAAGAACGGAGTTTTGAAAGTGGGTGGGTGCAGCTGTTGAGTGAGGTTATCAGGTGATTCAACTGGGTGTAACTCTATGGAATGAATGTATGCAGCAGACTTAATTTAAGATGATAGTTTCAACTGGGTGTAACTCTATGGAATGAATGAATGTTATCAGGTGATTCAACTGTCTATCTTCTTGTACTAGCTTAACCCCAATGTCGAGTGGGTGAAGTTTTTGTTTGTAGCTTAGCTTTCGGTATTCGGTATACCGGTATTAATACCGGATACCGACCGATTACCAGCCCTATTTCTACCATCTACTTCCTCTTCCTTTCATTATTCACTCGCCTTCCATAACCCTTTCATTATTTCTTTCTTTGTCTTCTTTATCTAACCCTAATTAGTATAGTATTTTATGTATTCTAATCACAAGTATGAACAAGTCCATACACGATTGACCAACAATCTAGAGAATTAATAATTGAACCATGAATCACTAACATGTTCAGCTCAATGTCGAGTCCAATTAAAAAATATATATATGTAGTTATTACTTATTAGAAATTCGTCATTTTGCACTACGAGATTTGAAGGCGTGAAATTTTAAGCGAGTTTCAGTTTGTATTCCTTTTGCTTCTCTCTAGAATTTTTCTTTTTCACCCGGGCTAGAATTTTCAACATTATACATGAAATTTTTAACAATTATACATATCAAATAAATAGTAAATAATTATCATCCTAAATACATCACCATTTAAAAAGGAATTAAGTCTCAACTATGCAAATTACAATTGGGTACCTAAACTTAATAGATCTTTAGATTTATAACCTAAATTTTTTCGGCATATAAGTCCTCAAAATATTGATGGAACATTATATTTTTGTACCTAGAATTTTTGTGTATTACATTTTAGTACTTGAACTTTTGAAGTTCTATAAATATGCCTAATTTTTGTATGTGTAATTAAAACACCCTCAAATATATGGGTATCTATACCCAAATCATACACATTTAGATTATGAAATTAAATATACATACCCTACCCAACTCCATCTACAAACTTCAAACCCCATATATACGTCACTCATACCCTTTCCATAATCAATGGGTCTACTTGGGTTCAGGTAAATATCATTTGTTAGCCAAATTTTTCAAAAATTTTAAATTGATTGTTGACCGTCGTATTTCTCTTCTCACTCAATATCATATTTTCAAGTCAATATTACTAACAAAACTGTTAACAAATATTAATTTTAGGCTAATAATAATAACAAAACAACATAACAAGCCACATAATACATATTCATTGGCCATTTCCGCCCCGCGACATGACGCGGCATCGCCACCTAGTATTCCCTAATTTAACCAGAAGCATACAAAGAACACCAATCATCTTCTTTGTAATTTTTCTCCACCCCTTATTTTCCTCTTTTAATAAACTAACGCCTTCATTTATAAAATTTATTAGTTTTATGCCCTCCCATCTATATTTTCCTTAACTTTTCTGTTATTATTTGTCATTTTTCCTCGATATATTGAGTTACTACTTCTCTTTACACTTATTTTTTTTCTAATTACTTATTAGTGGAGCCTCGTATGATAAGGAGTGACAAGATTTGGTCAAGATTAACAATAATATCAAACATTTTATTTGCGGCAGAATTTGTTGTTGCATTCTTGTAACAGAGTGCTTCTACTATGCTATAAAGTATTGGTGCTTTAATGTACAACTTAAAATTGTACCATAACGTTAAATATACAATTTTAGGTTGTACCATAAAGGAATTTGTACCCTTATGTTTTGGTACAACTTTACAACTTAAAATTGTACCGTCACATAAAAGTACAACTTCAAGTTGTACCATAAAAGAATTTGTACAAAATAATATAAGTACAATCTGAAATTGTACCATAAAAACAAAAACTTATAGCACCAATGCTATAAAGTATTGTAAAATTCCTAACAACCAGGCTGATGTAGTTTCCTCCAAGTTAATATAACTCAATTTGATCCAGGATCATAAGAAAGATAAATCTTATGATAAGATTCCCTATAACCAAGAAATACACAACCAACAGTTATTGGAGATAACTTATGCCATTCCTTGCGTTGCAAAAGAACAAGACAGTAGAAAATGCATAACCAGACACAGTGGGGATCTTTTAAATACAACTTCTAAATTGAAGATTGACTATGCAAACTTGTTGCGCAACTTGATTGCACTTTAAAAAAGATCTGAGGTTGTTAATTCGTTGGTTGATCCGCTTTGACCCTGACCCGATGAGAAAAACGGGTCATACATACCCATCTGGTCGACACCCTCTGCAAGGTACGTAGCGAGTTCGAGGTCAAACGGTATCGTTTTTTTCTTTTAGTTTGCGAAATACGTCTATTTTCGGTTTTTCTCTACGCCTAACCCGATCTTTGAAATAATAAGTTGAAATCGGAACTTGATGAGTCGATCTGCCTACACGTCTTGCTTTTACTGCTATCTCGGGAGCTACTCCACGTATTGCTTGACGTAAAACAGATCGTGGATTTGTTTATGTCTTTGTTAAATCTTTTTCACGGCCCAATAGATAATTTGATAAGCCAATGATTTTTTCCGTGTTTAAGAATACGGTTAACCAGCATGTTAACTAATCGATTACGATAAATTAAATATTTACATTATATAAGTGTGCGAATTTTCACTATATGTTGGATCCAAATAGGACATGTTATTAGTTATTACTCATATGTTAGATGAGATTTGATATAATTTATAAATTTAAGAACAATATAATAACTTTTTTTATATGGCCGGACTAAAGCGGTCCGACCATTAACCGTAAATTGCTCAACCGGGCCAATGGGCCAACCTTGAAAAAGACCCAAGCTATGTTGAAAATGGGTTATAATTTTGACCATTTAATTAAATTTTTTATTTAAAAAAATTCAAAAGGCAAGTTATTTATTTCTGCTTATATTTCCATCAAGCTCTTACCTTATTTCTTGTTTGAATCTCTATATTTTCTCATATCCACGTTGATAATGTTACCTTATTCCATTTTTCTTCCTTTTCTTTTTATGTTAATATTTTTATTGAGACATTTTATCATAGAAAAAACTTCTTTTATAAATAGTAGTTCCAATACCAAGGCAATCAAACATTTGAAAGACTAAAATATAAGATTACTTCTTCTTTTATTAAGATTTCAAGAGACATGACTAAGGCTTCCGCAATATACTTCTTGCTAGCCCTTATGTTCTTTGCCTCCTTAGGTAAAATATGTTCCGAAAATTATTATGTAAAGTAAAGTTCATCGTGATTTTCTGTTAGTTCCTCTCTTTCTACTCACTCGATTAATTTCATAACTTTGCTTTGAATTGGTTATATGAATCCTTATAAATTTTTTTTACGTACAATTAATTGATTTTATATGCATACTAATGAAAAAAAAGGTGAAGCAAAGATGACGGTGGAAGCTAAAGATTGCTCGATTGTATGGGACTGTCGCGGGCAGAAGCAATGTTGGAACGACTGCAAGAACAAATATGGTGGAGAAGGACAGTGTGACATCTCTACTGCTCCTGGAGTTCCTTCACAGTGCTTTTGTGCTTATAAATGTTGAGAAGGGGGAAATAATTTACATATGTAATACAAATAAGAAGGAAATAAAGTTAAAGTCTTAGAAAAATTCTCGAACCGTTCTTTCTGGATAAACCAAAAAATCCTTAACCAGTTGAGAATGTTTATTTTTCTATTTGATCGAGCTGGTTTAAGTAGGATACATGCCCACGATTACAGTCTTAATTATCATCCACATTTGAGAGTTGACAACTTAAAAACAAAATACATTACCTCTCCTTAGAATTTGAATTATTGAAATGAAATTATTAATCATATCATATGGAGTTTTTGCTAATTGAGATCCGAGATGTCTTGCTTAATTTTGAATTGTAATAACCCCCAATATATATTAAGAGTTAATTTAAACACAATAATATGGGGTTAATTGCAAGGTTGGTCGCTGAGATTACAAAAAACGTTCATGTTTGGTCACTAAAAATATTTAATTCCGTTCGTGATCACTAAATATAGTAAAACAGTCAAAGTTTGGTCACTCTCCGTTAGTTTCAGTTAGTCTCCGTTAATGATGACCGTTATGTGCTGATGTGGCAGATGAAATTGCTTAGTCAGCTTAATTTAACTACAAAATTATGAATCCTGACACACCACATCGTCTTGCCCAACCCAACCCTATAACCAAACCTGACCCATGAACCCACGCACTCAAATTAAACCCTAAAATGTAAAAGATACCCATTTCCCCTACTTCATTCGACAAGGAGAAACCCTAAATCGAAGGGAGGAAATGGATTCCTCATCATACTCATATCTCCGTTGCTCCTGACCATGGCAACCACCGCCTTTTGGTCCTCAACAGGCAACACACCGTCCACTTCGTCACCACGACCTCCATCCACCGCCTCCACGCACACAGAGTCCCCACACAGCTCCGCCATCCCTTCTCGACACGGCGAGACCGACTCGAGCAGCTTCAGTATCAGGAGATATTTCAAGTTATCGTCAAGACTCAAACCGGCGACCATGAATGTCAAAGTGAATCGACATGGTTTATAAGAATCATCATCATTAAGTTTAGTTTAATGTCAATGTATGTTTAGACTTTAGTTTGTTTATCTTTGTAGTCTCCAACTGCTAGCTTGCACCTGTTGTCTTGTAGTGCAAAGCTTTTGTCTATTTAAATCCAAGTATGAATGAGAAACACACAAAAAGGCTTCTAGGGTTTCATTTTCCCCAACTCATCTTTGTTGTTATAGTATTCAGAGCCTTCTCCTTCGTAGAGGCGGGATCAGATGGGAGATTTCATCCGCTACCTCTTGTTTTCACCAATTCAACTTGGGGGAAACATGAAATTTGATCGATTGGGTGGATATATAGGCTGCTGGTGATGACGAAGAGAAGTAGAGTTGCGGCGTCGAGCCCAACTACGATGCCTCGATGGCTCTGGTGGACGAGAGGATGCAGCGGTTGCCGCGGTTCGCTTCCTCCCTACTTGCTCCGGTAAAGGGATTTGAGATCGCTGAGCAATCTCCCCGTTTTCCTCCTCCTAGCATCTCGAGCTCAGAGACGACGACCTTGCCTTCACTTTCGCCTTGGCGTACAACTCGATGCTTGGTCCGTCGTCATTGTCATGGTGGAAGAGCTATAGGTTGTTCCCATGCCGAACCTCGCATGAGCAGTAGCGTGGGAGATTTTGGTCTTGTGGCGGAGGTGGAAGAGGCGACGATGGGGTTGGAGCTGCTAGAGAATGATTTGGAGTGTCGGAGGTCGAGGGTGATGTTGGAGATTTGGAATGGTAAAGTGGGGTTTTTTAGGTCAGGTGGTTAAGGAAGAAAGGTCGAGTCATGGCCCATTGGTTGGGTTAGGCTTTTATGATGTGGCGGGGTCAGATTTTAATTTTTTGGGTAAAAATTGGGTGACTGGGCGTTTCTGTTGGCACGTCAACAAAAAAGTTGACCCCGTTAACGAAGACTAACGGAAACTAACAGAGAGTGATCAAACTTACACTGTTTTACTATATTTAGTGACCACGTACGGAATTAAATATTTTTAGTGACTAAACATGAACTTTTTTGTAATCCTCGTGACCAACCTTGCAATTAACCCCAATAATATGACTCCATGCAAACTTTGGGTCTAGTACCTATGGGAACGGCTACGGTGCTAATTGTACAATAGTTAGCACCGTTCTAACCAAGGGAAAAACTACTACTAGTTTGAATTAGTAGTGATTTAGCTTAGATGTTGTATTAATTTTATAATAATCCGTAGTGATTTCGTTATTTTTAGTAGCGTTTTTTGCTAGTTATCACGGTGCTAACCCCTATAAAGGTTAGCACCTAATCCCATCCCAGTAACTATGGTTTTCCCATGATGGAACATAGGAGAAATTTATGCAAAGTTAATCATCGTTTCAACCTTGCAATAACTAAAAGCATTTATAGCATATTAATTAGTAATTACCTCACTACTTTGCTTCTTTTTTTCCAAACATGCACTCTGCTATGTTTCCTTCGTGCCAGATTGAGAACAAGTCACAAAATAATTATGGCGCACAAAAATGAACGTGAGACATTAGTTCCGGGTTATAGGTATAATATGCCCCTCTATTATGACGATTTATCAAACATGCCCCTCTACTATTTTTTACATAAAAAATGCTCTATACTTTGAAAAAATTATCAAACATGCCTTTTTGTTAAACTTTCCATTGAAAAAATCGTCAATCATGATTGAACTGAGATTTAGATGACCCGACATCTGCAAATGGGAGCGAAAATGTCAGTTTTGTCCCCCGTTTTAATTCTCTGGGTCTCTTCAAAGTGAAATAATTTGAATTATTTGGCTATACAAAAGAACAAAAAAAATTCTAATTTGAAATTATTAGGGATATTTTAGACATTTGTGTCACCCAAACCAAAGTTCGGCCTTGGTTAACGGTTTTTGGATGAAAATTTTAATAGAAGGGCATGTTTGATAATTTTTTCAAAGTACAAAGGCATATTTGATGTAAAAAATAGTTGAGAGTAATGTTTGATAAATCGTCATAGTAGAGGGGCATATTTTACCTATAACCCTTCTCCAATCTCCAACAGATGAAAGGAGAAGTAACTTTCTCGCAGTAGCAACCCAAGTATTTCTGGTGGAGATTTTTGCCCTCTGACTTTTTAAATCAAGATGATCATTACTACGATTCTCACCCTCTCTGTATTTGAGTACTAAACCTAAATATAACATAAATGGGTTCTTAGCAACATATAATTAATTTGTGTTAGCAACATATAATTAAAGTTATATTGTCCTTAATGCAGGGCATAAAGTTTGGGAGTAAGTAAATCCAATGATGTGAAGAAAAGTGGTTTCAAAGATACTTTAGAGAATGTAACTATCTAAAGTCGTATTCTCAAGGTTCTTTCCTAGACCCTATTTATACTACTCAAGGACTCCAATAGTGTTTCAAGATGAAGATGCGGTTGAAATTCCACTTAGTTCGTTATAAAAAAGATTTCCACAATGAATTTGAAAAAAAATGTATGATCACTCGCAGACTGTCATAAAAGGCCTAGAGAGAGCATGAGATGCTGGATACAAATGTGTTTCAATCCAGACAGACTCCGAAACAGTGGCAGCACTCATGTCGGACGGACACTAGTAGTCAGCATGTCGAGATTGAAATCCTTCTATTACAATTGCATTAGCCTTGATCGGCCTACAAAAGGGAAAATATATAGCAATCGAGTTTCTCCCTAGAAATACAAGGAATTTTGAATTATTACTCAGCTCAACCAATCAATTATCGGGTTACTTTGTCATATCACAATTCCTAAGGTAAATTGCAAGAAATTTCCTAAAATGCAAGCTCTGAATTGTAAGAATGATACCCAACCAAATTAATCCCGATTTCTCATAAAATTAACAGACTAGTTTTTTTTTTTAATGTTTTATTTGGTTTTTCTTCCATATGTAGTGCATGGACTTTAAAGTTTTTCGAGATTTTAATCCTACCATTACTCAATGTTTGTGTTTATTTTGATCGTCCTGCATAGTGAAAATAACAATATGTTAAGAAAATCTAAGAATTAGTTTTGCTCTGGGTTTTCCTCATGGTGTAAGGACTTTAAGTTTTTTCTACAACTTGTATCCTACATGCCCCGTAACCATCCACAAATTCTCAATTCTGATGTATATTCATATTTGTTTGCATTTCGGTATAAGATTGCACATATATCAATAAATATGCATTATGAATTTCTACCTATCTTTCCTTACCAACCACAACTAAAATAAGATGTGATTCCATTCAAGGATAGATATGCATTGGCCATTTAAGTTTTTTTTTATCTATTAAAAAAATTGAAAGGGCAAGTTATTTCTCCTTACATGCTAATATTTTCATTGATGCATTTTATCATCAAAAAATTCTTCTTATAAATAGTGAATCCAAATACCAAGACAATCAAACCTTTGAAAAGACAACCTAAAAATATAAGATTACTTCTTCTTTTTCAATCGATTTCAAGAGAAACATGACTAAGTCTTCCAAAACATACTTCTTGCTAGCCCTTCTGTTCTTCGCCTCCTTAGGTAAAATCTTCTTGAAAATTATTACCTGAAGTTCATTGTGATATTCTGTTTTTGTTCCTCTTTTTCCTACGCACTCCAATTAATTTCATAATTTTGTTGCGGATTAGTTATGTGAATCCATGCACATACTGATTTCTTTCTATCTTTCTTTATGTACAATTAATTAATTTTATATGCATACCAATGAAAAAGGTGGAGCAAAGATGACGGTGGAAGCTAAAGACTGCTCAAAAGTATGGGATTGTAGTCGCGGAGGGGATCAATGTTGGAACGAATGCAAGAGTCGTTACGGTGGACAAGGATTGTGTGATCTCGGCACTGCTCCTGGTGTTCCTCGACAATGCTTTTGTGCTTATAAATGTTAGAGAGGGGAAAAAGATTTAGATTATAAGTCGTAGTAATAAGCAATGTAATAACTACATATATGTTGACCATATATGTAATACAAATAAGAAGGAGAAAAGTGAAGTCTCAGGAAATTCTCTAATCTTTCTTTCCAAATAAAGCAACAAAACCTTAACCAGTCTAGACTGTTTATTTTTCTAGTTGATCAAGCTGGTTCGAGTTGGGTGCATGCCCACGATTAACGGAATTCCAAATTGGTCTCCCGAATTGAACGGAATTCCCGACCCACTAATTAGCGTAGTAAGTAAAATATAATAAATATGTACAAACAATATTTAAATTATCTATTTAATTCACTAAATATGAATGTTAAATATGTTACATGGGTTTTATATCTACTTAATATGGGAGCATTAAAAAACAAAGAAAAAAAACGGGTTGACAATCATATACAAATGACAATTTTAACAGCATAAAATATGTATATGTATATATATAAATGAAATATTTAATAACTACGAAGTATTTAAATGTTTTAATAACTATACTAAATGCGTTATATATAAAAAATTTCTAACCCAATAGTTGGGGGCATGTACCTCTCAAGTTAAATTTAATTAAGAGTTAGAGACCAGAATATTTGTTTGGATAAAGTTCATCCTCGTTAGTTGATTTTCAAAATGAAAAGAAAGACTACCAATATTCGCGAATAATGAAACTTGATGGTAGACTCCCACAAAAATTAGAATTCCCCCCCTAGATCATCATATGATGTTAGGGTTTTATATCATCATATGATGTTCATTTCCATAGATCTATAGGTTATGATTCCCAATAAAATCTCTAAAACAAGTATGGTTGAAAGATGGGTGGAGGGAGTATTGGAGGATCCATTTCAGATTTTTCAAGAACATAAATGATTTCAAAGGAGAAGATAATAGTACGAGAAGATTGAGATATATATGCTGATAATTGATTGCCATAGATATTTAAGTTTAATAAACACATTGACTACTCACCAACCAAAATCGTTCAACAAGAGATATGTTTGTAATTTCAATCGAGGTTAATACATATGTGATAGTCCATTATAAAAAAAAATACATATGTGTCCACTTTTTTCGACTTCTAATTTAATTTATCACCATTATAAAAAAAACATATGTGATAGTGTACAAGGCATAGAAACAATATTACAAAGCATTAGACAAGGAATTAAGAAGAGCACAACACCAAATGATTACCCAACATTTGTTAATCATCCAACTCTACACCTGAAGTTCGAAAACCTCGTATTTAGTCGGTAGAGGAAGATGGTCCACAATAAAGTAGTAGCAACCGGTAATGGTGATTTTGACATAGTAAAACCATACTTTTCGCCAATGTTGATTTATATAAAGAACAATCACGATTATCAACAATGCCATAATGAAAGATACTCCACTGGTTGCATAGAAAATTTCCATATCAATGAGGCTTCCTCCATCACTATCATCATCTCCATCGTCAAAAATTGGTGGCCCCAATATTGGTTTAGAAGGCTGTAGTGGATAGGTGCAACAGAGAGAAGGGTTTCCTTGATAGCTACTCTATTGGGCCGAGTTGCTGATCCATCCCAGCATGTTCACAACGGCCCGTCACTCAACCTAGCTACAGCCGAGAAGGATGAGGAAGCAGAATCCAACACTGTCAACTTACCTTCTCCTACTATGCCTAGGTTACGTAAGAGCCATTGTAATCCCTTATTGTCACCTGTTGAGAAGGGTATAAATACATCTCATGTAAGGCCTTTGGCCGTACTCACTCAATAAGAAAAGCTCTCGTTCCGTGGACGTAAGCCTCACTCTCCGTGAGGCCGAACCACGTTATATCGTTGTCTCCTTTAATACTAGCTTGTAACCCGACCCGTTGGTCGGAGGAGCTGAGCCGAATATTGAATTATTGGGATAACCCGTAGATTCAACCATTAAGCTAAATTGGTCTAATGGTGAGTACCGCCTAGCATATCCCTAATAATCATACCAAAGTGAATATATTGGAACATAAACAGTACATCAAAAGTTGGTACAACCATGAAGTTAGACCATTAAAAACATACCAATGAAATTGAATAGCATCGAAAAACTTCAACTTCATTATATAATTACATGAGATCAGAAAGAGAACACCATTAATTTGATTTATAAAACTTTCATCTTGTCGTCATTGTGCTTTCTGGTTTTTGTCAGACCATGATAAAATCTAAGGAAATCAAGAACGAACAACACGATTTGGGATAGGAACCGCCGTTGTCGTATTCCTAGAGAATGGTGGTAAACACGGGCTCACCTGCCAAACTGGTTTGGATTGAGATTTTTATCGGGTATCAGGGAACCATGTGATTATAAATTAGACTTGATCAAAACGGGCCAAAACTTAAAATTCAGCCTGTTTGACCGACCCATGCAAAATTCTAATTATTCGTTACTTTTAAACTTTCTATTTGAAAATAAAAAATAGTGAAAGAAAATAGATGACTGCAATTCGCCATTTGCACATCACTTATTCGGGAATAAAACCATAGAAATTCAAAAGAAACTGAAAATGTTTAGGATCGTTTTAATGTTTAAAATAACCAAATAGATCTTTCTGTTTAGTTTTTTACTAACAAATACCAAACGATTCCCTATAAAATACACTATAATTTTATCATTATGATATCAAATAATTATATAATATATATTTGAAATGATAAAAATTGTACTAATTGGGTTGGTCGAGATTGAACCATTGAATAACTTTAAACTACATTATATTTTAGCCACTAAAATATAAAATAATATAATAATATATATTATGCTAGAGAAAATAGCTTGTTTTAGAATATCAAACCAATGATGTTCATTTGTTTTACTTGATGGCCAAATCCGGTGTAGGTCAGGCCCATTCAACTCTTTTATTTTATGGTTAGCGATTAGCCCTTTAGATACCATGCATTAGTTTATTGTTAATTTTTTTTTTATTTTTAGCATAAAAAGAAGTATTGTTTTTGCCTTTTCATATATATTTTATCACCACGGAGAAATACAAGGGCTTAAAGAAAAAAATTGACATTCCTGAACCCGTTTAAATCGGCATGTGTACGGTAAGTTGGCCCGTTCCACAGAGGAAAGAGAAAAAAATTAACACTACCTAGTCTACCCTTCCTACAAACGCTCATGGAGCAGGGAATTTGAAAAGGGGGGAAGGGGTTTTTCCTCCCTGCTATTATATGTTTTTGATTTAAAAGGATACAACAAATGTACTTAGTGTGATTGGTTATGTTCTTTTCTTTTCTTTAAAATGGACATGGTTCGAATCCCAGTACGTGTCTTCTTAATGAATAAAAAAAAGTAATTGTGAAGACCAAAATGTCCTTCCTACTTTCACTCTCGTTGCAAGAAATTTGAAATGGGGCTCTCGTTTTTCCCTTCGGTGTATTATATTATGTGTAGATTCCGCACTCCATACTATTTCTCATGGTATCAGAGCTGTAGGTCCAGCTATCTCAAGTCCTCACGTCATCATCGCCGACGACGATACCAAGAATTCCTCCTCGTCAGGTCCATTGGTTCCCAATTCCGGGAAGGACCAGGATTCGTCCTCGCCATTCTCTCTTCATCCGTCCGAGCTTTCAAGTCAGTTGCAGATCGGCGAACCTCTCACGTCATCAAATTATGGCGAATGGGTCATCGAGATGACCGACGCCCTAGTCATCCGCAACAAGTTCGGATTTGTCGATGGGACGATTCCGAAACCTACTTCTGATCCTGAGCTTCGAGTCTGGACGAGGTGTGATGTCGTTGTTAAAGGATGGCTCCGCGCTGCTATGGACAAGGAAGTTCGTGGGAGCATCCGATATGCAGCGACAGCTCAAGAGATATGGCTCGATCTCAAGGAACGTTTCGGACAAGGGAGCGCGTCTCGCGCCTATGAACTTCGTCGTCTCATAAGTCTTCTTCAACAAGAAAAGTTAAGTGTATCAGCCTTCTATACTCGGCTGCATACGCATTGGGAGGAAGCTCAGTCTATTTCTCCCTCACCCAAATGCACGTGCGGCCTCTGTACGTGTGGTCTCGAGCGTCGAACGAAAGAGCGTGACGAAAGCTCACGGTTGTTCGACTTCCTCATGGGTCTCGATGATAGTTTTGGTACGATTCGTACACAGGTACTTGCTACCAAACCCATTCCTTCTCTGACCGAGGCATTTAATCTCGTCTCAAATGATGAACAACAACGACTGCTCACTCAAAAGCGTCGGCCGCAAGTGGAGGCTGCTGCCTTCAACACACGCAGTGACTCTGCACTTGATCTTAATGTCAGCTCAAATTCCTCTGAGCCTCGAGAAGGGGGCAGACCGAAGTGTCTTCATTGCGGGAAGCTAGGTCATTTTAAGGCCACTTGTTATGAGCTCATTGGCTACCCCACTCGTGATAAGAATAGCCAAGGTTCTTCTGGTGGTGGCCGCAAGCGTCGTGGTCAAGGAGATGCTCGTCAAGGAGATGCTCCACATCCGCGCGCCTCTCAAGTCGAATCCGAGAGTCCAGTCTCGGGTTTCAGTTTGCAGCAGCTTGAGCAACTTCGGGCATTCTTTTCGCTTCCTAAGCCAGCTGAGTCCCCCGCATCCAACATGGCAGGTATTTTTCTTTCTGGTTCTGAATGGCTAATCGACTCGGGCTGTAATGAGCACATCGTGCATGACGAATCTATGTTAAGTAGCAGCGCAGTTGATACTTCTAGCCGTCCTGTCAAAATTCCCAATGGGGTCAGTGTGCCCGTGTTGAAAGTAGGTTCCGTCGAATTATCTGCTGGGTTCAAATTGGATCGGGTTCTCTATGTTCCAGAATTTCACTGTAATCTACTCTCAGTTAGCCGGTTGACTTCAGAACATGATGTGGCTTTGATATTCCTTCGTGACTTTTGTCTGCTCCAGGACTTACGATCCAAGAACGTGATTGGGAAGGGGATTCTCCGTTACGGTCTGTACTATCTCCGCCTCTTTGATCGTCAAGAACGTCTGGCTCTGGCGGCTGGTGGTGGTGATGTATCCACGGAGGTCTGGCATTCACGCTTGGGTCATCCTTCTCTCCCGAAGATGGTGCAGCTCAAGCCATTGTTATCTTCTAGTTTGATTGTTGATTCGGTTAAAGATCCTTGTCATTCTTGTTATCGTGCAAAACAAGTTCGGATTCCTTTCGGTTCTAGTTCAATAAAGACATCTGCGTGTTTTGATCTTATACATCTGGATTTATGGGGTGGTTATCATGTTCCCTCTCTTAGCGGCGCTCACTACTTCCTCACTATCGTCGATGATTTCAGTCGTGGGATTTGGGTCTATTTGTTACGATTCAAGTCCAAGGTTGGACGATATTTGATGATGTTTTGTGAGATGGTTGCTACTCAGTTTAACAGTCGAGTTAAACGCATTCAGACCGATAATGGGACTGAGTTTCAGTCCACTGTCTTACGTGACTATTATGAGCGCCACGGGATTCATTTCCAGACTAGCTGCACCGACACACCCCAACAAAATGGGGTTGTCGAGAGAAAGCATAGACATATCCTGGAAACCGCTCGTGCACTGCGCTTTCATGCCGGGCTCCCTCTTCAGTTCTGGGGAGAGTGCATCCTCACAGCAACGTATTTGCTGAACCGGCTTCCTACCAAGGCTACCGGACGGAGTCCCTTTGAGATTCTGTTCTCTTCCCCCGCTAAGTATCAACATCTTTGAGTTTTTGGGTGCCTCGTCTACGCTAAAGACACCCATCACCATCTTCACAAATTTGCTGATCGGGGGCGCGCTTGTGTTTTCTTGGGCTACCCGTCTGGTCAGAAGGGCTACAGGTTATATGATCTCGCAACCAAGAAGCTCTTTGTTTCCCGGGACGTCCACTTCCTTGAGAACCAGTTTCCTTTTCGCACTCCGTCCGCTACTTCTCTTCATTGGATTCCGCCAGATCACTTGCAGTTTCCCTCTATTGGTGATGATGCTACTCCGCTGGCATCTTCCTCTGTTGAAAAGGAGGTGGTCACCCCTCCTGAGGACACGCCTGTCCAGGTTTCCTCGTCACCTCCAGTCGACGCGGCCCCTTCCTCAGATATGGCCACGCCGCACTCGTCTCCCGTGGAAGACTCATCTCCCTCACATGCCGAGAACACTTCTTCGGCCCCTGCTCCCGCTACTGCCCCACTGCGCCGTAGCGACCGCGTTCATACACGCCCGAAGCATCTAGACATGTATGACACTGCCATTCATGCCGTTCGCTATCCTCTTTCAGCTCACGTGTCCTACTCACGTATGACACCCACTTATCGAGCTTTTTTGGCATCCGTCACTAGTCACGATGAGCCTCGCACCTTCAATGAGGCCGTTCACCATGCTCATTGGCGAGAGGCCATGCTCCGCGATATCTCTGCTCTGGTGGCTAATGGCACATGGAGCCTTCTTCAAGCACCTCCCGGCAAACGTATCATCGACTGCAAGTGGGTATTCAAGATCAAATACCGCCCCGATGGCTCTATTGAGCGGTATAAGGCTCGTCTTGTTGCCAAGGGTTATACGCAGGTCGAGGGGATATACTTTCACGATACTTTTGCGCCAGTTGCTAAGCTGGTCACCGTTCGATGTTTGCTTGCTGTCGCGGCCCATCGGGGGTGGCATGTTCATCAGTTAGACGTCAACAATGCTTTTCTGCATGGGGACCTCACTGAGGAGGTTTATATGCGTCTCCCACCTGGCTTTGCTGAGCGTGGAGATACTCGTGTTTGTCGACTTCACAAGTCGCTTTATGGTCTTCGGCAAGCATCACGTATGTGGTATCACAAGTTTACAGCAGCTCTCTGTGAACTTGGCTTCCGTGCCTCTCCGGCGGATCATTCTCTCTTCGTCTTTCAGAAGGGTTCTATATTTGTCACTGCACTCATTTACGTTGACGATGTCCTGCTTGCCGGCAACGATATGGGTTTCATCAGTCATGTCAAGTCCTTCCTTGATCAGCGATTCAGCATCAAGGATTTGGGTCCTATTCGATATTTTCTGGGAATTGAAGTTGCTCGTCTCCCCGTGGTATAGTTCTCAGTCAGCGTAAGTATACCCTGGATATTCTTGAAGAGTCCGGCGTACAAGCAGCTCGTCCCAGTTCCTTTCCAGTTGAGCAAAATCATCACCTTACCAGGTCCTCCTCTGCGGTTTTGGCCGATGGCTCTCCTTATCGTCGCGTGCTCGGTCGCCTTCAATACCTCACTGTCACTCGCCCTGATATCACTTATGGGGTTAATATCCTTAGCCGTTTTGTGCATGCTCCTACTCAGGACCACATGGATGCTGCTCATCGGATCTTGCGGTATCTCAAACAGTCTCCGGGTCAAGGGCTCTATTTACCTGCCGGAGGTACACTTGATTTAGTTGCTTATTGTTATGCTGATTGGGGTGGTTGTGAGAGCACTCGACGTTCCACTACCGGTTTCTTTATTCGCCTTGGTGATGCTCCCATTTCTTGGCGTACTAAGAAACAAAAGGTGGTAGCCCGTTCTTCTGCTGAAACTGAGTACCGTGCCATGGCCAGTACTGTTAGTGAGGTCATTTGGCTTCGCTGGTTACTCAGTGAACTTGGTGTTCCCCAGTCAGGTCCCACTACTCTGTTCTGTGATAATCAGGCTGCCCTCCATATCGCAGCTAATCCCGTCTTCCACGAGCGGACTAAGCATGTTGAAATGGACTGTCATTTCATCCGTGAGCGAGTTGTTTCCCGCGATGTTGCTCCTTGCAAAATTAGCTCGCAGTTCCAGCTTGCGGATCTCTTCACTAAAGGCCTTGGCACTGATCGATTCAGATTTCTCCTCTCCAAGCTCAACGTTCGTGATCTTCACCGTTCAGCTTGCGGGGGCGTATTGGGCCGAGTTGCTGATCCATCCCAGCATGTTCACAACGGCCCGTCACTCAACCTAGCTACAGCCGAGAAGGATGAGGAAGCAGAATCCAACACTGTCAACTTACCTTCTCCTACTATGCCTAGGTTACGTAAGAGCCATTGTAATCCCTTATTGTCACCTGTTGAGAAGGGTATAAATACATCTCATGTAAGGCCTTTGGCCGTACTCACTCAATAAGAAAAGCTCTCGTTCCGTGGACGTAAGCCTCACTCTCCGTGAGGCCGAACCACGTTATATCGTTGTCTCCTTTAATATTCCGCACTCCATACTATTTCTCATACTCTCATCGAATGTAGCAAATTGTACAACCCTTTTGGGACATTTCCCAGAAAGATTGGTGCATGCCACACTAAAAGAAGACAGAGAAGTCAACTTTACGAGTCGAGAAGGAATCACATCACTCAAATTGTTGTGAGAAAGATTCGAACTCTCAAGTTGCAATAGACTTGAAAATGACGAGGCAATTGACCCTGTTAACTTCTTGTATGACAAGTCGAGAGCTTTAATATCACCCATACAATCTGCAATTTGTGTAGGGATCTCACCGGTGAACTTGTTGTTTGAGAAGTCCAAGCCAACCATCAGTTCAAGAGGGATTCCATTATAAGTATACAAGTGAGTCTTGGTAACCAATTCAAGACTTTTTGAAGCATATCCATCACGGTGTCTACGCTTGCAGCTTCTATTGCTGATAATCGAGTTGGTTCAAGTAGAGTACATGCCCATGATTACAGTATTAATTCTCATCCATATTTGAGAGTTAACAACATAAAATAAAATACATGACCTCAAATTATTGAAATGAACTTATTAATCGTATCATATGGAGTTTTTGCTAATTAAGATTCGAGATGTTTTGGTTAATTTAAACACAATAATATGACTCTATATATGCAAAATTTGGGTCTAGTATGTTTTCCCTTGATGAAACATGGGAGAAATATATGCAAAGTTAATCATCGTTTCAACATTGTAATAACTAAAAGGATTAATAGCAACTATGTTACTTTGTTTTTCTTCCGAACATGCACTCTTGACTCTACTACGTTTTGTGACACGTCGAAAACAAGGCACTCAATAATCATGACGCACAAAAATGAACGCGAGACAATTAGGTTATAGTTCTCCAATCACCAACAAGCCGGTGATGAAAGGAGCAGTAACTTTCTCCCAGTAGTAACCCAAGGTACGTACGTACAACCAACTTATTTTACTAGCATATGACCCGGCTTATCGGCCGGTGGACTTTCCATCATTGAATTCAAGAGCGAGGAAAAAAAGTCCCTTTCTCTCTAGTTTCAAATTTCCCTACTCTCTCTATTTTTCCAGTCTCCCAGGGCTGCCGCCGGCACATCTTGGTGACCGGCGGTAGCCCAATCCTCATTTTCGTTTTCGCTTTCCTTTCGTGCTCCCCGTCCTCTTCCTCTGTGTTTTCTTGTCTTTCCTTGCCATCTATGGCATTTTCCAGCCGTTGTGGCATTTTCCAGCCGTTGTGGCTTTTCTCGTTCCCTAAATGGTTCTTTCCACATTCCTCTCATTAGGAGGAGGATTTGTCCGGTTTCTTCAATAGATCTTCTAGATCTGGTTTGGCTCTGCTCTGTTCTGGGTTCAGAGGATGCAGATTGGGTTTCTATCCAAACTTGGTGTGGTCATCTTCTCATCCTTAAGGGTGATTGCATTCACCGATTCCCCATCCGTCGTCAATCCTCGATGCTTCGACTGAATGTAGTGGAAGCGATGTCTCCTTCGATTGCTGAGGCATGTGAACGTTGGTTGCAGTAGTTTTGAGATTCATACAGGGTTTTGTTTGTTACAGATTTTGTGTGTTGTTGGGAGTGTAAGTGCTACTGGGGCTGCTTCTTTGGGTTCTGGGATTGGGTTTGTTTTGGTGGTTCTCTGTTGGCGTTTGGTTTTGCAGGTGGTTTCTCTTCTCGGTTCTGCTTTTGTGTGGTTGTCTTTCAACCCTTGGGTGAATCTCACACTACTTTTTCATGGCTCTCTCTGCTCCGGTCTCGTTGGCCTTGTTTTCAGCATTGAGCAGCCCGTTCACAGTCCTTTCCACCGTCGCGCAATCCCTAATCGGTGATTCACTGTGATGGGTGTCTTTGAACAACCCCCAGCAAGCGGCATATGATTTAGCAATGCCCTTTATCATGGTCAAGACTGGTTTTGGGTGAGCTGAAGCTGCTGTGTTCCACTTAAGTTGATGTTATTACAAAGTTTGCTGATTCCTGTGATTTGGCTCATGGAAGGATCCCCTTGTTGTTTCTGTTCTTGTTGTGTTGCCTTCTGTCTTTTTTTGGCTTTTGCTTTCCTTGTAGGTGCTCTCTGGATGTTTGATGTTCTTTACTGGTTGGTTTGGGTTTTCTTTCTTGTTTGGGGTTTTCTTTCTTGAAGCTGAATCAGGGGTTTTCCTCTTCTTTGTAACCGTGTTCTTTCCAAGTGAAATACACGCAACATCTTTGTCAAAAAAAAAAAAAAAAATTGGCCGGTGTAGTTTTGTCCAACATTCTTTTTATTTGGTAGAAAAGTAGGGACGTTAAAATGAGGTCCTTTTATATTAGACGATTTTGGGCAATTGATGTGACTTGAATCATACAAAATACATATATTGATGTGACTTGAATTTGACTTTTTGGCTACGATGGGATGTCACATGGATCTCAATCAGGTGCTTTCCCCTAATGGGATGTTTTTCCTTTATCAGATTGAATTAGGGTTAGACCACGAAGTACTATAAATACTTCTCATAATCTGTATCTCCTCAAAGTAGTGAATTGCCTTAATTGTGTGTCGTGTGTTTGTTCATGCTTTCATTTTCTTGCTTTATCGAATCCTCATATTTCCCAATCCACAAAAAATAGTCGTGAAAAGCTAGCTAGCTTTACACAATGAATTTGGAAAAATGTATTATCACTCGTACGGAACTATAGATTGTCATAAGAAGTCTGGAGATAGCATGGGATGCGGGCTACAAACGTGTTTCAATCTAGTCAGACTCCAGAATAGTAGTCATCAGCATGTCAAGATTTAAATTCTTCGATTACAATTGTGTTAGTCTTGATCGCCCTAAAATAAGAAAAATATATACTCCAGGTACTCTTAGTGAAGGGTCAGACCGGTTTACTTCTGAAGTATACTATACTCCAGGTACTTCTAGTGAGATATCTCTATATAGATCATGAATTAAACCGAGTTTGAGGTATGATACTATACCCTAACCTCAAATGGATAAACCCCAACCCCCGATTCTCTAAACCCAAACCTGAAGTTCAATTTAATGAAAAATTATAATTGACAGTTGAGATTGGTTAGAGCTCATCCAAGTACATCTAACGGCTAGATCAAATGGAGTATACAAGCCATTATACCATATAGTAAAAATAACAATATATTAAGAAATCTAAGATTGGTGGGAAAAGAGGTCGAGTGATACAAGAATCCTATTTAATCGACAATGAAGCAATCGATAGTCGTAGACGAAGTGGAAAGCCCGGTCTTGTCATAAAGCTTGATATAGAGAAGGCCTTTGACTCTATACGATGGGAAAGCATCTTCAAGGCACTGAAATCCATGGGGTTGCATCATAGGTTCTTGAAATGGCTTGAGGGCCTCGTTTCTTCATCGAAGTTATCCGTCCTGGTCAATAGCAACTCTGCTGGGTTCTTTGGAATGCAAAGGGGTCTCAAACAGGGCGACTCCATTTCTCCTTTCCTATTGAATGTGGGAATGGACCTTCTCTCATTTATCCTCTGCAAAGTTAGTGCTGCTGGCCACTTTGCTAGATTTTGTGATGATGAATCGAACTGCCAAGGGGAAGTTACACACCTGTTATATGTGGATGATGCAATTGTGTTCTACGAGGCCAGTGAATCTCAGGTCCGAAGTGTTCTGGCTGCTCTTGTTTACTTTGAGGGAATCACAGGATTGAAGGTCAACTTAGAGAAATCAAGGATCTCCCCGGTTGGAGAGGTTGAGAACTTGCACAGGCTGGCAAAGATCTTCGGGTGTGATTGGATCTATCTTCCGGCGACGTACCTTGGATTGCCTTTGGGGGTCCATACTCCGTCCTCAGCTATTTGGAACCCCATCATTGCCAGGACGCAGACCAGACTCGACAGCTGGAAATGTAACCTACTCTCGATCGGGGGCAGAGTTGTGATGATAAATGCGGTGTTATCTAGCCAATGCACCTACATGTGCTCGCTCTTCCGTGCCCCCAAAAACATCCTGAATGCTCTGGAGAAACTGCAGCGGGACTTCCTGTGGTTTGGGACACAAGACAGATCCAGGTTTCACGTAGTTTCGTGGGATCTTTGCAAAATTGGTAGAAGTCGAGGAGGGCTTGGTATTCGGTACTTAGAGATCCATAATCAGTCGCTTCTCCATAAATAGAAGTGGCGGTTTGCGGAAGAGAGAGGCAGCTGGTGGAGGGAGTTTATTGCAACAAAATACCCTAATCCTGTCTCAGATTGGGTGGCTGGGGATCGCCAGGAGAGGTCGGGTAGTGGCATTTGGCAACAAATTATGAAACTTCAGAAGGACTTCTGGAAATTGGTTGTCATCGATAATGGGGCTGGTTACTGGACTTCTTTCTGGTTCGACACTTGGATCAGACGTACCCGATTGGCAGACGGCAGCAGCGGAGTCTCCAAGCTCTAGATTCGCTGAGCATCTGGTTGCTCAGGATGTTGTTACCCAGTGGGAAATTCCTCTCAAATTTTTTACTTCGGGGTGGGGCTGAGAGAGAGCGTGTGAGTTTAGATGAGCTTTTGGCTTCCCTTCCTTCTTTTTCTTTTGTTGCAGGTCCTGATAGAATTGTTTGGGTTCCAAAGCCGAAGGCTGGCTTTACTGTTCACTCGGCTTACGAGCAGCTCACTTCGACAAGATTCCAAAGCAGCGGTGACTTTCCGGCGAAGGTGGTCTGGCAAGCTATAGTGCCGAGCAAAATCTGCATCTTCCTGTGGCTAGTCTTTTATATGAGAATCCTCACCCTCGATAACCTAAAGAAGAAGGTATTTAGCCTACCCAACCGATGCGCTTTGTGCAAAGAAGAAGAAAAATCGGAAGATCATATTTTCATCAAATGCAAGTTCTCCATTGAAGTGTCGAACATTCTGAAGTGTTTTATTAAGATCAATGGAATCGCTACCAACGTGGAGGATATCGCCGAAAGAATCAGACAATTGCGCCATGGGGATTCGAAGGATTCAAGACAATGGTGTTCGAGGGTCGCGATTCATGTCATTTGCTGGGCGATTTGGTTAGAAATAAACAGGAGAATCTTTGATGATACAGAAGCGACGGCTCGCCAAATTGTCTACAAGATTGGAAATGACTTTTTCTGGTGGCTATCTGCAGCAAAAAAGGTTGATCACCGAATGGTGTTGACTTGGCTTATAGAACTGAAACGCAGGCTATTCCCCATTTAGACTTTGCTTGTGTTGTAGCTTGAGTGCCGCCCCTTAGCACTGTTAGTTGGGGTTCTTTTGTTAATGGCACTATGGCGATTTCCTGTTCTGTTGCTCCTCCATTTCTCCCTTGTATTTCCTTGTTGCTCTGTGTCCTTATTTTTGCTCCTTAATAATATTATATCACCCTTAACAAAAAAAAAAAAAAAAATCTAAGATTGGTTTTGCTTTGGTTTGGTTTTTCCTCATGGTGTAAGGACTCTAAGGGTTTTCTAAAACTTGTATCCTACATGCCCAGTAACCATCCACAAATTTCCAATTTGGGCGTATACTCATATTCGTTTGCATTTCGATATAAGATTGCACATATATCGAGATAGATATGCATTGTACATTTCTACGTACCTTTCCTTACCAACCACAACTAAAATAAGATGTGATTCCATTTAAGTATAGATATGCATTGGCCATATAAGGTTTTTTTAATCTATTTTAAGAAAATTAAAAAGGCAAGTTATTTCCCCTTACATGCTAATATTTTCATTGAGGGTCTTATCATCAAACAAATTCTTCTTACAAATAGTAGATCCAAATACCAAGACAATCAAACATTTGAGAAGACAAACTAAAAATATAAGGTTGCTTCATTTTTCTTAAGATTTCAAGAGAGACATGGCTAAGTCTTCCGCAATGTACTTCATGTTAGCCCTTCTGTTCTTTGCCTTCTCGGGTAAAATATTTTCAAATTATTAAGTGAATTTCATCATGATTTTCTGTTTCTTCATTTCTTTCCTACTCGCTCCAATTCATTTCATTTTTTAATTAGTTATGTTGTATAATAATTTATTTCTTTATTTATGAACACTTAATTAATTTTATATGCATGCTAATGATTAAGGTGGAGCAAAGATGACGGTGGAAGCTAAACACTGCTCAGCTCTATGGGACTGTAGTGGCGGCGACGATCAATGTTGGAACGAATGCAAGAGTCGTTATGGTGGACAAGGATTGTGTGACCTCGGCACTGCTCCTGGTGTTCCTCGACAATGCTTTTGTGCTTATGAATGTTGAGAGGGGAAAAATGATTTAGATTATAAGCGGTAGTAATAAGCAATGTAATAACTAATTACTTATATGTTGACCATATATGTAATACAAATAAGAAAGAAAGAAGCTGGAATTTTCGGGAAATTCTCTAATCGTTCTCTCCAGGTAAACCAACAAATCCTTAATTGTCATCCATATTTGAGAGTGGATAAACATAAAATAAAATTCTATCATTGGACATCTCCTTAAAATTTTAGTTATTGCAACGAACTCATTTATCATATCGTATGGATTTCTCCTAATTATATAAGGAGGTTCTCTTCCAAAACCTATTCCATTCTAGATTTCCTATGATGCGCGTATAGTACGGAAGGATGAATTTTTCTATTCATCAATTCCTTTTCCCTAAAGGCCGCTCGCTGCTATTGCGTTTTATTCTTCTAATAAACAACATTTCAATTTTACAATTCCAATGTCTTTTTTTTGCAATCCTACGACAATTAACCAACTTCTTCCAATTAATTATTAAAGGTTGGAAAACTGAAGAAACCCTAGCTCCGCAATAACCGGAGCGGCGATTTCCCTGCACTTGCGATTCTAATTGGCCAATGAGCGTCGTCGCTTCGGGGAACGCTCCCTCGGACCACCACCTGCCTGACTCTGCTGATGGTTCCTACCTTCCCCCTTTAGGGGCTTCATCTCCAAATGGCAAGAACGATAGGGAGGCTCAACAAGCCAAGAAGAGGGCGAAGCCAATGAGTGCCAACCCCCTCTTCGAACCCTCTCTTATGGCGGAGGGTGATGACAAAGTTCGAGCTGCGTCTCGACCTCAAGATCCTGATTCCCCCCCCCCCCCACCCCCACGGTCTTGCTAAAGGGCTCGCGGCCTCAGCCTGGTCGGCGGGGACGCAAAAGCTTTTCAGCGACCTTCATACAGAGGATGATTGGTATGTTGCGGAGTCCAACTCCGAAGACGTCTCTGCAGCAATGCGAGAGGATGATTTGGATGATGAGATCCCGGAGGATGATGACCCGCAGTGTTCCACCATCCCCTTTAAGGCCATTTAAAAATAACGCTTTCGACGCAAATGGCGATCAAACCTTATTGTGAAGGTGATGGGACGAACGTTCCCCTTTCACGTCATTGCTCAACGCCTGGAGAAGATCTGGGCCAAGTGTGAAAATCTCCAAGTCTCTAGTCTCTCATGGGGCTTCTATGTCGTACGTTTCACTAGCCAGATGGACTATGAACAGGCGGCAGCTAGCGACCCTTGGATGATTGGTGGCCATTATCTGACGGTACTACCATGGAGATGAGGTTTCGACCCAAAGACAGCAGAGGTCGCCTCCACCATGGTATGTGCATGATTTCCCGGTTTGCCGATCGAGTTTGACAATCGGGAGGCGGCGGAACAAATTGCTTCGAGAATGGGGGGACCGATCAAGGTCGATCGAGCCACGCAGGACGGGACCATGGGTCGTTTTGCTCGGGTTTGTGTGGAGGTGGATCTCACAAAACCTCTTATCTCTCAATTCAAAATTGAAGGCGTCACCTATTATATTGAATATGAAGGCCTGTTCAAGATCTTTTCCGAATGCAGCCGTTATGACCATGCACATGCTACGCGCCCGTCCATCTTTAAGGCCGCCCCAACTGCTGTAGCGGCTACAGAACACGATGGTGGAGGAAGCCAGCCTTCCTCCAAGACTTATGGAGAATTGATGGTGGCGAAATCCAAGTCTAAGCAACGCAACAAGAAGACTCCACCCTCCAATTCCAAAGCTCCGGTGAATGTTACCAATGGTGATACGGAAGGCTCGCGTTTTGCGGTCCTAGTGGAGGAGACAGATGAAATGCAAGAGGAATCAACTATTCCGGAAGAGGTTCCAGAGAATGTGGTGGCAAGTCAGCCAAGCACTACTACGAATCCTTTCTCCACGGAGCAATGTCCTTTGTCCCGCAGTGTTTCGACCCCCTTGGCTGCAAATGCCAACCCTGTACCGGCTAGTGACATGCATGGCCTGCATGCCCCAGACATCAACCTAGTCACAATCCCAGTCCAGCAGAGCCAACCACTTTCTAAGGCTAAAGTGGCGCTACGGGCCCAAGCTCCCACTTCCACGAAGCCCCGACAATCAGGTAAGGGGCCCCAGCATGACCCTGACGGCATACCTCTCAAACACAGTAAGAAACCTGGGAAGCAGGGCAAGGCGAGCCTGAGTCCGCCTTTTGCAGGCGAATTCGGCGATACCTCACTGCCGAATGCAAGTAACTAGATTGCTCCTAAACCGGGTGTCGAGGGCGTTCGGACCTTGGAGAGTGGGGGCAAGGATATGCGGGTGCTGAAGGGCACAGGAGGCCACCAGACCGGCGATTCCTCAAACTAGGTTCCCAGCTCCACGCTGGCTGTCAGGGAGTTTCTTCCCTCTTCCTTTCTATTTCCTTTCCCTTTCTATGTTTAACATCCTTGCTTGGAACTGCCAGGCGGCAGGTCATGATAAATTTGTTACCTTCCTTAAGTCGTTTTTGGGCCATCTAGGCTGGATATCGTAATCATTGTTGAGCCTCAAATTAGTGGGGACACGACTCACCGGGTTATTTCTAACACGAGATTTGATGGTAAGCTGTTTGTGGATGCTATTGGCTTTGCAGGTGGGATTTGGGTTCTGTGGAATGATCATGATCTGGAGATCACTGAGCTAGAGAAATGGGAGCAAATGATCCTCTTCTCCTGTAGGAGACATGGAGTCGGGGGAGCAGTGTGGTGTCTTAGCGGTCTATGGTAGCCCCAATTTAGCCAGGCGCCAGGTTCTTTGGGACCGCATCATTGAACTCTCCTCTATCGTTCAGGAGCCATGGATTCTGGTAGGGGATTTCAACTCGATCCTGGGACCTAATGACCGCATGGGAGGGGTCATACCAAGAGGCTTGAGTTAGACCTTTTCGTGATTGCTTGAACGATGGTAGTTTACTTGAGGTGGGTTTCACTGGACCGCGGTTTACTTGGAGGAGAGGAGAGCTGTCTCAACGACTGGAATGGGCAATTTGTAACCGCAAATGGATGCTCAAGTATCCAGATTCGATTAACCATCATCTGGAGAGGATTGGGTCCGACCACAGACCCATCCCCATCTGTAGCCATTCAAACGACCAACGAAGTCGAGAGCCTCGTCCCTTTCGGTTCCTTGCGGCTTGGCTCAGCCATGAGGATTTTGACAGGGTTCTTGCGGATGCCTGGAAAACTCACGCCATGCTTTCCAACTCCATTGAATCTCTCACGGAAGCTCTAAAGGTGTGGAACAAGGAGACCTTTGGTAACATTATCTTCCGGAAAAAGGAATTAGTGCGGCAACTCAAATGCCTAGAGGAGCGCAACGAACGCGCGGCCTCTGAGGCCTCTCGCGCAAGGGAGGATGCTGTTCATCAAGAGCTAGAAAATACTCTGTGGCAAGAGCAATTTTTTTTGTTCCAGAAATCGCGGTGTATGTGGATTACCCAAGGCGATTGCAACACGCGATACTTTTATCTATCAACCCTTAAACGACGTCGGTTTAATAAAATTGCTTCTCTCTGTAATGTAGAGGGCGTTTGGGTTGACGATGAAGACCTACTAAAAGTAATGGCACGAGAGTACTACCAGGACTTATTCCAGGCG
This sequence comes from Linum trigynum, assembly GCA_964030455.1. Lineage (NCBI taxonomy): Eukaryota > Viridiplantae > Streptophyta > Magnoliopsida > Malpighiales > Linaceae > Linum > Linum trigynum. The sequence continues at coordinate 3,099,071 of OZ034814.1, read as the reverse complement.
GAGGAGGGGGTTGCACCGTGGTTGCCGAGTGCCTTCCGCCAGCTTGAGGACAGTGTGAAATGTCTGCTGGTTCGGGACCTTTTGCGGGAGGAGGTTTGGTGTGCGATCAAGGGAATGGGGGGTTTCAAATCCCGGGGTAATGATGGCTACCACCCTCTCTTTTATCAAAAATGCTGGACGAGGGTGGGGGACTCGATATCTAAATTCACGACAGACTGTTTTCGTGACCCTTCTCTCTTACAGCAAGTCAATGAGACCTTACTCGTGCTCATTCCCAAGAAGGAGAGTCCAAATTCCATCCAGCAGTTCAGACCGATTGGCCTCTGCAATGTGAACTACAAAGCAGTGGCCATATGCATTGTTAACAGAATCAAGCCTCTCATGCGCGAACTGGTCCAACCAACCCAAACTAGTTTTGTCCCCGGGAGGCACATAACTGATAACATTATCATCGTCCAGGAGGTGGTTCACTCCATGGGGCTGAAGATGGGAAGGCGAGGCCAGATGATCCTTAAGATTGATTTGGCAAAGGCTTATGATCGCATCAGTTGGCGGTTTCTCCAGGAGACTCTGGTGGCCGCAGGTTTCCCTGATCATTTCATCGAAGTCATCATGGCCTGTGTCACTTCCTCCGGCATGCACGTGATGTGGAATGGTAGCTACATCGACCCTTTCACTCCATCGAGAGGGCTTCGCCAGGGCTGTCCATTATCACCGTACCTGTTCACCCTCTGCATGGAGAGGCTGAGCCACACTATTGAGGCTGCGGTTTCGTGCGAAGAGTGGAAGCCGATCAAAACGTCTCCAGGTGGACCCTCCCTATCCCACCTCTTTTTTTATGATGATTTGATTTTGTTTGCAGAAAAGAGTGTGAAACAGGGGCGCATGGTCCTCAAATCCCTAGACTGCTTCTGCTAGGCATCCGGGCAGATGATCAGCAAGGAGAAATCGGCGGTGTTCTTCTCCAAGAACACGGACCGACAAACTAGTATAGAGATTGCTCGATCTCTGGGCATGCAGACTACACAGGATTTAGGACGGTACTTGGGTGTCTCAGTCATCCACGGTAAAGTGTCCCATGCCACGTACAAATACATTCTTGATCGCCTATATAAGAAATTTACAGGGTGGCGTGCTGAATCTCTCTCCTTGGCGGGATGTGTTACTTTGGCGACTTTAGTTCTCACTTAGATGCCTACTTATGCCATGCAAACGACGTACCTGCCGATCTCTATATGTAATGCTATTGATAGAAAGGTACGGAGCTTTGTCTGGAGCTCTACAGCGGACAGGAGAAAGCTCCACCTAGTACATTGAGAGGGCATTTGCCGGCCAAAACATGAGGGTGGTATTGGTTTACGCCAAGCACATGAACTTAATCTTGCCTTCCTGGCAAAACTTGATTAGGGTTTTATCAAACATTCGGACGAGTTGTGGGTGCAGGTGCTGCAGGCCAAATACTTCCGCAATGCAAGGGGAACCATGGTGGCAAAATCCATGGCGCGAGCCTCTTTCCTTTGGCAAGGGATGAGGAAGGCATGACCCATCATGACGTCCGGAATGGGGATGACAGTGAAAGATGGGCGCTCCACGAGCTTATGGACCACCGGGGGGGGGGGGGGGGGGGGGGTGATGTGACACTCCTCGACCATGCCTTTCCAGATGGCCCGCTACCTGACCCGGCAACCCCAGTTGCCAACTTTGTTACTGATCAAGGTGAGTGGGACGTGCCCGTCCTTTCCCATTGCTTGCCACCTAACCTTGTTTCTTAGGTAGTCGGTGTGCAGCCTCCAGTTGCAGAATTAGGTGAAGACGTCCCGATGTGGTATCTTGAGGAGGATGGGCGATTCCGCATCCGATCTGCTTACGCCATTGCCACCTCCTATGACGAGTCCATCCAACAGACTGGTTGGCGCACCATTTGGCGTTGTGAGGGCCCCGCCCGGGCAAAGCATTTCCTCTGGCTAGCGGCACGTGATAGAATTCTGACCAATGCTGAGCGTGCGCGGCGCCACCTGACGACGACCACAGCTTGCCCTCGTCACAAACAAACTACTGAGACAGTTCTGCATGTGTTGCGGGACTGCCCCTTTTCCCGGTTAGTGTAGATGCAAATATTCCCTCTTTCTGAACACCAGCGCTTCTTTAGCATACTCATCAGGATTGGATCCTCGAAACCTCCAACATCAACACATCAGCCTCGACTTTGGTGTTATTTGCTGGGCCCTTTGGCAATCAAGAAACGATCTTGTCTTTGCGAGAAAGATAGTCCCACCTGAAGCCTTCATACAACAGGTCCGAGCTTGGATACTTGCAGTGAGGAAAGCTCTGGACCAGGACAGGCTCATCCATAGGCCTAGTTCACCCACCAGAACGGAGGAGCTGATCCATTGGCAGCCGCCTCCTCCCGAGTGGGTTTGCCTCAACTATGACGGCTCTGTTCTCCCTTCATCAGGCTACGCAGCAGTTGGTGGCCTGATTCGTGATCACTTAGGACGTTACTTAGCGGCGTTCGCTATTAACTTGGGTACCTACTCCATAACTCAGGCTGAGTTGAGAGGCGCTGTTGAAGGTTTACAGGTGGCTTGGGATGCTGGCCATCGTCGTGTCCACGTTCAATTGGATTCCCAGTGTGCGGTGTAGTTGTTGCACGACGAGACGTCTGAAGACCATCCCTATGCATCCTGCATTTCCCTCTTTCGACAGCTCTGTTCTCGCCCTTGGAGTGTGAAAGTGTCCCATATTTAACGTGAGAGTAATGTTTGTAATGATTATCTTGCTAGTCGGGGTCTTTCTCTTCCCTTTGGTTTTCATTCGATCCCGAACTCTGATCCTATGTTATCTCATTGGACTCTATATGACTGTCAGTGGGTTTCCATACCCCGGTTGGTTTTGAATGAAAGTTAGGGTGCTTCTGCATCCATTACAAAAAAAAAAAAAACCAACTTCTTCCACGATAAAACAAATTACACAAAATTCAATCATTAGCAATGCAGTCAAAAGTGTGATTTTATGTAGAAGCGTTTTGGTGATCTAGAAACGTAAACTCGTATGCTTTTAAGGTTAAAAGCGTAGATTTTGACTACAATTTTAAGGTAAAAGGTGTGATTCTACGTAGAAGCGTTTTAGTGACCTAGAAGTATAAAAGCGTAAACTTGTAAGTTTTAAAGCACGATTTTGATTGCCTTGATCATTAGAAGTATAGTGATGGCAATTCAACCTAAATCTATGGTTACCCACCTGGATCTAATCTGGTCGAAGTAGGTAAAACTTAGTATTGACGGGTTTTGGATTGGGTGCGAGTTTTACCTGCTTTTGAAAATTAAGGGTTATGTTGGGTTCTGTTTTGCACTAGACCCACATCGATAAAGCAAAATGATGTCATTTTGTATATAAACAAAATAAAATGAATATTTATGGATATTATTAGTTGTTATGGCAATCTAAAATTTAATAATATGGATAATTTATTACCCTCATAAAAAATATGGATAATTTATTGAGGTTAGTAGTTTTTAAAGGGATATTTGTATATTTTTTTTATAACATAACATGGGTGTTCGAAGAAATAATGTACGATTATATATGTCTGTGAACCCATGGGATCCCATGCACCCATTGGGTAGGGTTCTCACTTCTAAACCCAATGAATATTTTATTGTATCTTTTTAATTGGTGTACACACTGAATTGAGTTTGAATTTAGAGAAATCCGATCCAATACGATCTATTGTCATCCTAATTATAAGTCATCTAAAAAATAAAAGTAAACTGACTATTAATTCCTTTTTAAATTTTTTTCTGTAGGGTATCACGAAAGAATCATTATGATCTTAAAACAAAAAATCAACTAAAAAATTGTATTATTATTTTTAGATAAAAAGCTTTATAGTGTATTATTGAACTGAGACTTTTTCCCCTTTTAAAAAATACATCCTTAATAGATAATAGCTCTGTTTGGCCCTGCGGTGGCTTTTGCAGAAGCAGCTTCTGGCTGGAGCTTTTAGAGAAGTACTAAAAAAAACAGTTGAGTGTTTGGCTGAAAAACTATTAGAAGTGCTTTTTAATATGAGAGGTTATGTAAAATGACTATAAAGGATTTAGAATATAAAATATGAATAAAAATTATAAACAATAAAAAGTAGTCAATATGGATCTTGCTAGATTTCTTTTATATTAAATAATATAATTTTACTTTTTATTTTATTTTTATAATGATTGAAGTGAAATAAAATTATATTTTCTGAAATAAGATTAAAATATGGTAAAGATAATCTTGTATTTTTAGAACAGCTTTTCGCAGAAGCTCTAAATCGGAGCTTCTGCTTTTATGTTATACAAAAGCGCTTTTCACTGAGGTGTTTGGCCCAGCTTCACCTTTTGAAACCGAAAAGCACTTCTAAAACCCGGGACATTGTAACCATTTTTCCTAACTAAAATGAAGAGATGTTAATACTCATTAATTTTTTAAACAGATGACAACGTAAATAAATGTATGTTATTTGAAAATTTTATTCACAAAGATAAGGACGATCCGTCCAATCGGCCGGGGCTCAGGCTAGTTTTGCTAATTGAGATTGGAGATGGTTTGCTTAATTTTAAACTGTAATAACACCCAATAATGAGAATTAATTTAAACACAATTATATGACTCTGGGCAAACTTTGGGTCTAATAACTATGTTTTCCCCCATGGTTTAAGAAATCCTTACTGTACCTACCGGTCCGATCAGAAATATCAAATACCGGATATCAAACGATAGAAGGTTTAATAATACATAACAGTCGAATCATGGTTCAACAATGGTTTTAGTACAAAATACCTACTACTAACTTTTTCTGATATAACTTTCGGTTTGATTTCACAATTATTGATTTTTCGTTGATGAAACATGTGAGAAAATTATGAGAATTTAATCATGGTTTCAAACTTGCAATAATTGAAAGGAATAAACAACAAATTCCCTTAATAAAACTATTAGATCTATTAATCTTAATCTAAGAACTGAAAGGGGCTTAGAGATTAGTTCTTAGGGATTTGACTAAGCGCCTCCCTTAGTCACCCGAACTACTCTCTCTGACTCCCTGTTCGCGTCCATACAGCCAATGAAACTATACCTATGTGGAGGCCATCCAGATCCATTAAGGCGGACCAAAGATCCTAATGTTCCCATCCATGTTGGAAAATTGGAAGAGTCTAACAAGATGCTCGTTGGGCAGCTATGTTTAGGATCACAGGAGCCAGCCCCGTATTAGAGAGTGCAATGGTACACCCTTGATTTGGAGAACTACAAAAAAATTTGTAGTACTAATATATCAATAATGAACAATAAACCTAAAATTTTATTGTTAATTCACAAATTTTTAGTATCCAACTATGATTTATTATATAAATCAATTTAATCTACTCATATCTACATTAATACAATTTATTAAGATGAGTATGACGTGCGGATTATTAGAAAAAATCAATAACATTGTATGACAACGATAGTCAAAAGAGAAAATTGGTTCCTGTCAATGTATTTACTTTTGAAATTAGGTTTAGTTTGCTACTACCTATTGTTAATACACATGTTAGTAGAATATTTCTGCAATGGAATAATCGACCATTCTAAAAGAATGAAACGATATTGTGAATGATGATATTGTGAAATAACATTAAAAGCAATCTTAATAATTTGAATTATTATTTAGTTTTAAATTAATTTAGTAATATAAAATATGAAACTTCATAATGGATTATTGTCAAAATTTATTTTGTGTTATCCTTTTTAATGCACCCCTTTGAATGAAATTGTGGCTACTCCACTGGGTGAGTTTCTCATCTTTTAATTGCTTCGTCGTTACTCTTAGCATTTGTTCTTAATTTATCGCCTTTTAATTAGCTAATGAATAAATAGTGAACCATTCAGTTCTGGACATCAAGTAGATAGGCACCTCTCATATCAACGACTAGCAGAGGGGCCGGCCCGTTGGCCGGCTAGTTGAATTAATTTAGTTATTGTTTTTGGGCCGCTGATAGAAGCCCATTAATCCAATTTGAAACCACAAAGGCACATTTCCATTGTGTTTAGCCCAAATTAAATTATAATTTATTTTTCCTTTACTGTATTTATTAACCTAAAATTAAATAGACATGACCAAATTGATAGGAAACGTTTCCCCTTCCTTCTTCCCTTTTAAGCCTCTTTTCACTCTCCGACAAAGCCAGCAAGCGGAGACCAAATTTCTTGCATGAATGCCCTCCCTTGCTATCCTGTCTAAATGAGAACTATTATTCTGATTGTGGGGAGCTGATTTCTATAAAACCACCTCGCAACTTCTCCCAACACACTTTTCATTCATATCATTAACTACGACGAAGGGTATTAAGCGGAATCTGTCCTCAATTCCAGCCGCCGGATGAGGCAACGTTTTGCGGTCATGTGAAGGGATACCCATCTAAATCTTACTACGTGTGGTGTCGGTCAACTTCTTTTTCTCCCGATCTGCTAAACCCTTGGCCTTGGATAGCCTTTCTATTTTTCTATCAGAGATTCCCAGCAAACACTTCCCAGCTCCACAGGTACGTTAGTTTCCATACTTTTGGGTACAATGTGGTTCCATTTATTAAAATAAGGAGTATTATATATTCTTATTTATTTAATGTTGATGTAGGATTGAGCAGCGCTTCAGGACGCATTTATCAAAGTTGTTTTCTTAGAATTTGATTACGTATTGCCTGTGGGATACAACTAAGACCCTGGTTGATGAGAAAAGGATCTGCCAAGAAAATTGAGAGTGAGCAGGGGCATTAGGTCAAACGAAGTAGCATCCTGTTCCACAACAAAAACTCTGACGAATTGACAAAGTCCTCCTCTTCTTTGGTATTGCTTGCTTCGTTTCTTTTGTACATGTTTAGTTTATTAGTGTCAGTCCAAACTGCAACACCTCAATTATATAATGCTTCCCTAAACCTTACAATTATTTAAGTAATTAGGAGAATTCAATTGAAAACATATTGTTAGAATTCAAAATTGGAAAGGTGATATGTGCTGCGGTCCAGAACAACAACTGATATTATTTGTTTGAATGATCCTAAACACGACAGTTTCTTGAAAGAATAGAGGTTGATTCGAAGGAAATCAGGGACGCATATTGACCAACATGGACATCATACCTCAATGGAACCCGTAAGTATTGCTGTTCCAACCCTATATAACATCATATTCTTGTGTTCTCCTAGCTAGTGAATGCAATTGCTAATTGTTTACATTATAGGTTTTTTACCCTCGGGGATGATTTCGTTGTGAATCTGAATTATCAAAATGTCATAGCTATGTCTGAGACTTTTGAAACCATAGATCTTATCCCAAAGCAATTGGATGATGACAATAAGGTGACTAAGATAATATGTTTGTTATTTATCCTTCTCCATTCCTTATGTTATTGATTTGCATCTTATTTGTTTACTTTTGCAAAACCCTATCTTTTCAATTATATCAGGGCACTTCATACATTTTCTCAGGTCGTGTAATAGAGTTGAGGAGATCTTGGTGTGATGCATCCGGTGTTTTTTTTATTCACTTGACCACTGAAGATGATATAACTGATGTTGAGGTCGTTTTCCCATCATCATACTTACGGAGGATCATTTCTGTAGTCAACCCTTCAGAGATTGACAATGCCGATTATGTTACACTTCTCATCTTGATTGGTGAAAAATCATATGAGGCCATGGTCACAATCGGTCCTTGGAACGACGTGGGGAATTATTTTGATATGTTCTTGGTGAAGCAGTTCTTGCCGTTAGATAACTGAATAGCATGTAGGTATTGTCAATATGATCAGATTAATGTTATTAATGGTACACCCCTATGTTACTTCTCATGTTTTGTAAGCGTACTGAATATGTGAACGATAAGTTCTTTCGTAAGTCTAATATCCGTTTTAGGGGTGCTTGATGTAAAATTTGAAAAAAATACCTTGTTGTTGATATTTAGCTTTGTTATTAGATGGACAAATATCTCTTAATGGATTCGTACTTATTGATTGAGCAAATAAATGATTGGGCTTCTAAAAGCACGAACAATCAAATAAATTTCTTATAATTGGAATCATGAAACCCTTAAGGGCCAAGTAAAGCTGTGCTACCGATAGAGTACTAATGTTGGAAAATTTCCAAATCATCGCTTTCTCAACAGTAGTGATGGTGGCGAAGAAGTGCCCGAACCAAAATATAAAGTATAATAAGTTCAAACATTATCATATTTTCCCTTTTTACTTCCGATTGGGGCATCCATATGCCTATCAACTTGTATTTGACACTTCTCACATTAGTAGGTCAACCAAATAAGATTCGGCATGTAAAAAATGAGATCAATTGCATACATTCAATTGCCAGAATCTTGTCAAGCTATCAATTCAATTACTAAGTTCGGTTTCTCCGTCTTGCAATAATTTAAATTTTATATCTTGGGAAAAACATTGATCCTATTATGCATTATACGAAAGATGAAATTAGTACATTAAAGAAATTATTATTAGTAGATGTGACTTGATTACTCTATACACCAACAAAATTAAATTCATCGTATGGCCATTGAGTTAACCATGTATGAAACACACATCACTACTACTATTAATGCTTTCTAATCCCAAATTCCTTCATTTCATTATAGGAGCTAATGAGCAATAAAATCAGCAAATGGAATTTCAACATTGAAAATGCCATCATTTGACACTTCACAAATGCCTATACTAATAAAACATAGTACCAAAAGGTAATAAACATCAAAAGAACTTATTTAATAGAGTACCAAATTAGAAACATAGTTTGAAATGTGCAACTAAGTTTAGAACATCCACCAAATGATATATGGGGAAGAACACTACCCAAAGAACTTACTAACCACTAAAAGACACTGATTTGTGAGCTCATTAACACGTCCAACTTCAATAATGAGAATGAGAGATCTGTGAGTAATAGATCTTAGGTTGGCTTCAAAGGTAGTAGTTCAATCGATTCTTGGGTTCGGAAAGAGTTGGCTGCATATTTTCTTTAAGTCGAATAACAGGAATACAACATTGACCTTCATAGATCCATCTTTCAGTGTCAATTCAACCATGTACTTCTGAAAAGTAGGTATCCAGAATACATCGGCAGCTTCAACTGTTGCCTCGATAACAAATTTCTTTCCCTGTGTGTAAAAATAGTTTCCTTAGATAATAGAAATAAATGCTAAAGTAATCAAAAAGTACACAGACATCATTGTATTAAATTACCATATTGTGCACATTAGTCGATAGAAAGAGAATTTCACGAACAGAACTTGTTTCACTCACTTCCATTGCTGCCTCCAATGAATAGTCAATATAATCATGTTGACTAATGAGCAGGTTGCTAGATCTGATAAACATGTTAGTTGAATTTAGATCCCAATTGAAGAAGATGCAATTATAAATATATACAAATTGAGTTACCCTAACCAAATTGAATAGAATTCAACTCTAGATATAAAGAAATTAACTTACTGATTCAACAAAATATGAAGTTGTGAATAGTGCAAATTCAAGTAGACATTACTTGCAAATGCGGCTATAAAATAGAATTGATCTACACAAAACCCTCATTTTGAACAGCATCAAAAAAATCAGCAGGACCTAGGAACCGAAAGCTGAATAATGATATGTCTGCAACATTTGGCAATCGATGTACACCAGTGTTAGGATGAAAAGAGATTCGCCTAGTTGACATTGCAACCCGAAAAGAAACTTCATACGAATCAACATCAAAGTTTTCAATCCTGTAGATTCCTCATTGTTGTATGGCTGGTAAGAATGTAGGGATTTCAAGGCGGTGAATAACAGCCTCCATTTCTGCTCCATGCAAGTCGTTTTTAAGTCAAAAACTTTAAAGGTTAGAAGCTTGTATTGGGTAAATGATACACAGCATGAAACGTAAGAAGGAATTCAATATCAAAGCAACATAAATATATGGACGTACTAACCTCACTATATAGCAACAACATGTGTAGGAAGAGAGTTTCATCTATATCAGCTAACAAAGTCCTCCATAAACGCAAAATTCTCACTCGAACAGACCATTGTTGCCCGTGGGAAACCTGCAACTCACGTAAAGAATGGTACACCATGTCTTGCATTCAACTTTAATTCACCTTCATCAGTCAATTATTCTGAACTCCAAAACCCGTGAGTGGAAGTTGGGAAAGTAACAAAACTATTGTCGATCTTCGACACTCAAATAACCTGGGCGTGGGATAATCTTAAATGAAAATGGCATGCATTACAATTAAAAGGGGAAATATAAAAATGGGTTATGTGGGGTGTGGGATTAGTGTCCGGGAGGGATGAGGAGAGTGGGTTGTGGTAGTTAGAACAATTTATTTAATATTTTTTTTTTGATAAAGCACAACAAATATTTTCTTATCTCTAATCTCAGACATCAACTTATGCAATTTAAGCTTGAATAGTCTAGCAATGATATCAGATCGATTGACATCTTTCCGGCCATCCGAGTTACCCAAATCCACCATAAATTGGATTTCAGGCTAATTTGCATTACAGGTAAATGTAATAAACAAATCAGGGTATCCCAACCACCTACAAATTGCCACAGCATCCTGAAAATTCTCATACTTGTATTGTGGACTGCCTGTATGAGAAGCTGCAAGAATAACATGCTTGCAAGTCGAATCTAGATCAGTGTCATCATGTAAAAATGCATCCAGCAAACCACTCACATAATGAGCACGCAATTTAGATTGGTTATTTCGAATCCAATCAAGACGTTCAGCTTCAACCAATGCATAAGCATTCACCACATACTATTGAAATAATTTCCCGGTTAATAACAATGCATTTGATTGATCAAATCTGGTCTGAATACGATATGCATAGTAATCACACTGGGACAAAGTATTGTTATTCCAGAGATCTTCTTCTTCATCATCCTCATCAACACAGGGTATATCAGGATGCCAACCATCCTCACCATAAGGAAAGAGAATAGGATATTGTAATGCCATTAAGGATGGATGTCCATAATTAATTCTCTCTAATTCGGAGCTCTTATATTGAACAATAATGTCTAGCTCAAATGTATCATGACCTGTTTCATCCACTATCAAAGCTGCAACATCATTTCCCGTTGGTAAATCATATTCTCTACCATCTTATGCACGTTTGGCAAATAATTTGATCTTCAACTCGTCAACAGTAGCTTCATATATTTTTTCCCGAGCCATGCGAAAGGTTTGAACCAAAACATTGTTCCTGTCAAACATTTCTTGCAAATCTCTAACAATCTCAGGTTGCAACATATTTGAATGATCTTCACTTGGAAATAATTGGAGTCGATTCTGAAGCTCGGAGGTAGATTCATGAATATATAATTGTGCAAATCTGGGTGGTTGACCTTCAACCGGAAGTAAGTTGCCTATACTGTGATATATTTGACCACTTATAGAGTAGACATATACACCACCACCATCATTTATACTACGATCCACTTTACCGCCAAGGGAAATGAAGCTAAATATAGCATTGTAAATACGGATTGACTCCCTAAAGTGCCGACTCATAGGAGTTGAAGATTCCAAGAGATCATTCAAAAATCCAGGTGGATCTCGCCTAGGAGGCAATTTCACCCTACCTCGTTTGCAACATAATGGAAAAACCGGATTAGCATGACTCCTAGAATGTAACGTGCTTTCTTGGACCCACACCACTGCATTACAATATTGACAAAGGCACGAAGGTTCAAAAAGACTGAAAACTTCAACAGAAGGAAGACCTACACACAAAATCTCACATAAGACTATTGAAATAAATAGAAAATAAAAATGGAAGAGGGAAATATGTTACATAATGCAAACCAACCATGATTACGCGTAAATCCCCTAGGTATAGCATTAACCAACCGTATTCTCAATAAACAAATAGAACGTAGCACACGTGCTCGTTTTGACCGCAAACGTAACAAACACGAAGTGTAGTCTGAGAAAAGAGAAACTATGTCATTCATCATCATCAAATCATAATCAAATAATGACAATGACAACTTTTATAAAATTGATAACTACCAATATTTAGAGGTACACGACGTTGAACTGCACGTCCCAAACGCCTATTCGTAATTATACCACGTTGCTTGCAATGGAATTGAGCCAACTGTAGATCCATTTGCCGAAGTTGGACATTTAACCTATCAATCCCTGCGAAGGAAAACATTGTATGCTATAACAAATAACATACACCACAACGATATTTTTAGAAGTAGTAGAAAACACAAATAATCGATAATTACGTTGATTAAGACGGGCTCTTTCAGTCACAATTTGTTGTTGTGGAGGATGTTTAGGTGGCCTGCAAATAGCCATCCTCAACCCTGCAAATTAAACGATTGTGACTACCAAGATATAACTTCCTCCCCTCCAAACAGCATACAAAGAATAAAATTCATATATGTCATCATGTCGATACTAACATTGACCCCTATTCTGTTGATGTCGTTTTATTGTCGAGGAAGGATCAGGAGC